>OX602121.1:8833676-10278855 GCA_951449985.1 Falcaria lacertinaria | reverse complement strand
CCTGCGAACATACAAAAAATCATCACAAGTTACCTAAAAGATAGAACAGCAGTCCTAAACTACTCTGACGCCACAATCACCAAGAACCTCACGCGCGGATGCATACAGGGATCGGTCCTTGGACCTATCTTCTGGAACATTATAATGGACGATCTACTGGAATATTCTCTCCCCGACGGCTGTCACATCCAGGCCTACGCCGATGATGTTCTGCTGATAGTCTCTGCAAAAACACCCCAAGAACTTGAATATGCTTCCAACACCGCTCTGAAAACAATAACAAATTGGGGTGAAAAGAATAAGCTCACTTTCGGACATGCAAAAACGCAAATCATTACATGCACTCCTAAAGCCAAAAAAGCAAACATAAATATAGATAATAATACACTTAAATATAGCAATGAAATAAAAGTACTAGGAGTTATAATAGACAGCAATTTCAAATTCATTAAACATTCAGAATACATCACAGATAAAGCCCAAAAAATATATCTTAAACTATGCAGGATCATCCGCCCCACATGGGGAATAAAATCAGAAAATGTAAATATAATATACAATCAGGTGATAGAACCAATAATTACTTACGCTGCTGAGATCTGGGGCACGGCAACGAAATATCAGTCAGTGACTAATGCACTCAGGTCGCTGCAGAGGCGATTTGCGATAAAATCCATCAGAGGTTTTCGCACAATTTCGACCTCTGCGGCCATTGCACTGGCGGATTTCACCCCACTCGACGTGAAAATACAGGAGATAGCTGACATCCAAAGGACAAAAGCTCTAGGAACTTCTAAATACCTACCGACGGACATTCCGCTAGATAAGCCAATACATCCATCCAAACTACCACATCCTAGTATCCGACCAACTATCAAAATCCTAAAAGCCGCCAGTGATGAGGAAATAGATCAGTACTGTTCTCCACAAGACACCAAAGTTTACACTGATGGAAGCAAGCATGATAACCGAGTTGGAGCAGCCGTAGTTATTCATCACCCCGAAGGACGCAAGACCACATACCGCCTCAAATTACATGACAGCTGCTCGGTATTTCAGGCCGAGTGCCTTGCAATTGAAAAAGCACTAAATCACTGCGTCAAGAAAAACACAGCAAATATAGTTATTTTATCCGATTCCATGTCAGCCCTTCAGGAAATTGCAAACAGAAATAGCTTAAATAACATCATCCATAAAATACACAATCACATAACACAAATAGAACTAAGCGGCAAAGTCTCCTTCCTTTGGGTAAAAGCCCACACTGGACTGCAGGGAAATGAAGAAGCCGACGGGGAGGCCAAGAAAGCTGCCACATTACATAAGGCCCCAGACTTCAATAAGTTCCCCATCAGCCACTTCAAGTACCTAAGAAAGAAGCAGTCGGAAGACGAAAGCAACTCAGCATACGTAACATCTAACACAGGAAAGCATTTACAGAAATGGCTACCTAACATACAATCAATAAAGGAACTGAGAAAACGATCGACAGTGACATTTGAAATGACGCAAGTACTAACAGGACACGGCTACCATAAGTCGTATTTAAAAAGATTCAAAATAACGGACGACGACACCTGTCCCTGTGACGGTGTAACAGTACAGACTATCCACCACCTACTGAGGGAATGTCCGAAATTCATGAATGATAGACACGACCATGAGTCAGTATGTAATCATATGGGAACGGATCCATATGAGATTGCTAGTTTAATTAAAAATGAATGTTGTTTAACGTCTTTTCAAGATTACATAAAGGGTATAATCAAAAGCCTGAAAAAGTTTAATAACACGTAAAGATCAATTAAATAATCAATAAATATAATCTATGTAAAAAAAAAAAAAAAAAAAAAAAAAAAAAAAAAAAAAAAAAAAAAAAAAAAAAAAAAAAAAAAAAAAAAAAAAAAAAAAAAAAAAAAAAAAAAAAATATATATATATCAATATTAATTAATATAACAATACATAAATATGTATGTAAACTAGCATTATATTTATATTCAAATACCTTATATATCAAAACTTAAGAAAACTCGTGAACATTATAAATACTATAGATATGAAAGAAAAAATATAAAGTACAAAAAGGTAAAAGCCGCCCGTATCCATCGCGGGGACTTTCATCTTAAAATATTAACCTAACCTAACCTAACCTCAACCTAACCTAACCTAACCTAACCTAACCTAACCTAACCTAACCTAACCTAACCTAACCTAACCTAACCTAACCTAACCTAACCTAACCTAACCAAACCTAACCTAACCTAACCTAACCTAACCTAACCTAACCTAACCTAACCTAACCTAACCTAACCTAACCTAACCTAACCTAACCTAACCTAACCTAACCTAACCTAACCTAACCTAACCTAACCTAACCTAACCTAACCTAACCTAACTAACCTAACCTAACCTAACCTAACCTAACCTAACCTAACACTAACCTAACCTAACTAACCTAACCTAACCTAACCTAACCTAACCTAACCTAACCTAACCTAACCTAACCTAACCTAACCAAACCTAACCTAACCTAACCTAACCTAACCTAACCTAACCTAACCTAACCTAACCTAACCTAACCTAACCTACCTAACCTAACCTACCTAACCTAACCTAACCTAACCTAACCTAACCTAACCTAACCTAACCTAACCTAACCTAACCACCTAACCTAACCTAACCTAACCTAACCTAACCTAACCTACCTAACCTAACCTAACCTAACCTAACCTAACCTAACCTAACCTAACCTAACCTAACCTAACCTAACCTAACCTAACCTAACCTAACCTAACCTACCTAACCTAACCTAACCTAACCTAACCTAACCTAACCTACCTAACCTAACTAACCTACACCTAACCTAACCTAACCTAACCTAACCTAACCTAACCTAACCTAACCTAACCTAACCTAACCTAACCTAACCTAACCTAACCTAACCTAACCTAACCTAACCTACTACCTAACCTAACCTAACCTAACCTAACCTAACCTAACCTAACCTAACCTAACCTAACCTAACCTAACCTAACCTAACCTAACCTAACCTAACCTAACCTAACCTAACCTAACCTAACCTAACCTAACCTAACCTAACCTAACTAACCTAACCTAACCTAACCTAACCTAACCTACCTAACCTAACCTAACCTAACCTAACCTAACCTAACCTAACCTAACCTAACCTAACCTAACCTAACCTAACCTAACCTAACCTAACCTAACCTAACCTAACTAACCTAACCTAACCTAACCTAACCTAACCTAACCTAACCTAACCTAACCTAACCTAACCTAACCTAACCTAACCTACCTAACCTAACCTAACCTAACCTAACCTAACCTAACCTAACCTAACCTAACCTAACCTAACCTAACCTAACCTAACCTAACCTAACCTAACCTAACCTAACCTAACTAACTAACCTAACCTAACCTAACCTAACCTAACCTAACCTAACCTAACCTAACCTAACCTACCTAACCTAACTAACCTAACCTAACCTAACCTAACCTAACCTAACCTAACCTAACCTAACCTAACCTAACCTAACCTAACCTAACCTAACCTAACCTAACCTAACCTAACCTAACCTAACCTAACCTAACCTAACCTAACCTAACCTAACCTAACCTACCTAACCTAACCTAACCTAACCTAACCTAACCTAACCTAACCTAACCTAACCTAACCTAACCTAACCTAACCTAACCTAACCTAACCTAACCTAACCTAACCTAACCTAACCTAACCTAACCTAACCTAACTAACCTAACCTAACCTAACCTAACCTAACCTAACCTAACCTAACCTAACCTAACCTAACCTAACCTAACCTAACTAACCTAACCTAACCTAACCTAACCTAACCTAACCTAACCTAACCTAACCTAACCTAACCTAACCTAACCTAACCTAACCTAACCTAACCTAACCTAACCTAACCTAACCTAACCTAACCTAACCTAACCTAACCTAACCTAACCTAACCTAACCTAACCTAACCTAACCTAACCTACCTAACTAACCTAACCTAACCTAACCTAACCAACCTAACCTAACCTAACCTAACCTAACCTAACCTAACCTAACCTAACCTAACTACTAACCTAACCTAACCTAACTAACCTAACCTAACCTAACCTAACCTAACCTAACCTAACCTAACCTAACCTAACCTAACCTAACCTAACCTAACCTAACCTAACCTAACCTAACCTAACCTAACTAACCTAACCTAACCTAACCTAACCTAACCTAACCTAACCTAACCTAACCTAACCTAACCTAACCTAACCTAACCTAACCTAACCTAACCTAACCTAACCTAACCTAACCTAACCTAACCTAACCTAACCTAACCTAACCTAACCTAACCTAACCTAACCTAACCTAACCTAACCTAACCTAACCTAACCTAACCTAACCTAACCTAACCTAACCTAACCTAACCTAACCTAACCTAACCTAACTAACCTAACCTAACCTAACCTAACCTAACCTAACCTAACCTAACCTAACCTAACCTAACCTAACCTAACCTAACCTAACCTAACCTAACCTAACCTAACCTAACCTAACCTAACCTAACCTAACCTAACCTAACCTAACCTAACCTAACCTAACCTAACCTAACCTACCTAACCTAACCTAACCTAACCTAACTAACCTAACCTAACCTAACCTAACCTAACCTAACCTAACCTACCTAACCTAACCTAACCTAACTAACCTAACCTAACCTAACCTAACCTAACCTAACCTAACCTAACCTAACCTAACCTAACCTAACCTAACCTAACCTAACCTAACCTAACCTAACCTAACCTAACCTAACCTAACTAACTAACCTAACCTAACCTAACCTAACCTAACCTAACCTAACCTAACCTAACCTAACCTAACCTAACCTAACCTAACCTACCTAACCTAACCTAACCTAACCTAACCTAACCTAACCTAACCTAACCTAACCTAACCTAACCTAACCTAACCTAACCTAACCTAACCTAACCTAACCTACCTAACCTAACCTAACCTAACCTAACCTAACCTAACCTAACCTAACCTAACCTAACCTAACCTAACCTAACCTAACTAACCTAACCTAACCTAACCTAACCTAACCTAACCTAACCTAACCTAACCTAACCTAACCTAACCTAACCTAACCTAACCTACCTAACCTAACCTAACCTAACCTAACCTAACCTAACCTAACCTAACCTAACCTAACCTAACCTAACCTAACCTAACCTAACCTAACCTAACCTAACCTAACCTAACCTAACCTAACCTAACCTAACCTAACCTAACCTAACCTAACCTAACCTAACCTACCTAACCTAACCTAACCTAACCTAACCTAACCTAACCTAACCTAACCTAACCTAACCTAACCTAACCTAACCTAACCTAACCTAACCTAACCTAACCTAACCTAACCTAACCTAACCTAACCTAACCTAACCTAACCTAACCTAACCTAACCTAACCTAACCTAACCTAACCTAACCTACCTAACCTAACCTAACCTACCTAACCTAACCTAACCTAACCTAACCTAACCTAACCTAACCTAACCTAACCTAACCTAACCTAACCTAACCTAACCTAACCTAACCTAACCTAACCTAACCTAACCTAACCTAACCTAACCTAACCTAACCTAACCTAACCTAACCTAACCTAACCTAACCTAACCTAACCTAACCTAACCTAACCTAACCTAACCTAACCTAACCTAACCTAACCTAACCTAACCTAACCTAACCTAACCTAACCTAACCTAACCTAACCTAACCTAACCTAACCTAACCTAACCTAACCTAACCTAACCTAACCTAACCTAACCTAACCTAACCTAACCTAACCTAACCTAACCTAACCTAACCTAACCTAACCTAACCTAACCTAACCTAACCTAACCTAACCTAACCTAACCTAACCTAACCTAACCTAACCTAACCTAACCTAACCTAACCTAACCTAACCTAACCTAACCTAACCTAACCTAACCTAACCTAACCTAACCTAACCTAACCTAACCTAACCTAACCTAACCTAACCTAACCTAACCTAACCTAACCTAACCTAACCTAACCTAACCTAACCTAACCTAACCTAACCTAACCTAACCTAACCTAACCTAACCTAACCTAACCTAACCTAACCTAATAACCTAACCTAACCTAACCTAACCTAACCTAACCTAACCTAACCTAACCTAACCTAACCTAACCTAACCTAACCTAACCTAACCTAACCTAACCTAACCTAACCTAACCTAACCTAACCTAACCTAACCTAACCTAACCTAACCTAACCTAACCTAACCTAACCTAACCTAACCTAACCTAACCTAACCTAACCTAACCTAACCTAACCTAACCTAACCTAACCTAACCTAACCTAACCTAACCTAACCTAACCTAACCTAACCTAACCTAACCTAACCTAACCTAACCTAACCTAACCTAACCTAACCTAACCTAACCTAACCTAACCTAACCTAACCTAACCTAACCTAACCTAACCTAACCTAACCTAACCTAACCTAACCTAACCTAACCTAACCTAACCTAACCTAACCTAACCTAACCTAACCTAACCTAACCTAACCTAACCTAACCTAACCTAACCTAACCTAACCTAACCTAACCTAACCTAACCTAACCTAACCTAACCTAACCTAACCTAACCTAACCTAACCTAACCTAACCTAACCTAACCTAACCTAACCTAACCTAACCTAACCTAACCTAACCTAACCTAACCTAACCTAACCTAACCTAACCTAACCTAACCTAACCTAACCTAACCTAACCTAACCTAACCTAACCTAACCTAACCTAACCTAACCTAACCTAACCTAACCTAACCTAACCTAACCTAACCTAACCTAACCTAACCTAACCTAACCTAACCTAACCTAACCTAACCTAACCTAACCTAACCTAACCTAACCTAACCTAACCTAACCTAACCTAACCTAACCTAACCTAACCTAACCTAACCTAACCTAACCTAACCTAACCTAACCTAACCTAACCTAACCTAACCTAACCTAACCTAACCTAACCTAACCTAACCTAACCTAACCTAACCTAACCTAACCTAACCTAACCTAACCTAACCTAACCTAACCTAACCTAACCTAACCTAACCTAACCTAACCTAACCTAACCTAACCTAACCTAACCTAACCTAACCTAACCTAACCTAACCTAACCTAACCTAACCTAACCTAACCTAACCTAACCTAACCTAACCTAACCTAACCTAACCTAACCTAACCTAACCTAACCTAACCTAACCTAACCTAACCTAACCTAACCTAACCTAACCTAACCTAACCTAACCTAACCTAACCTAACCTAACCTAACCTAACCTAACCTAACCTAACCTAACCTAACCTAACCTAACCTAACCTAACCTAACCTAACCTAACCTAACCTAACCTAACCTAACCTAACCTAACCTAACCTAACCTAACCTAACCTAACCTAACCTAACCTAACCTAACCTAACCTAACCTAACCTAACCTAACCTAACCTAACCTAACCTAACCTAACCTAACCTAACCTAACCTAACCTAACCTAACCTAACCTAACCTAACCTAACCTAACCTAACCTAACCTAACCTAACCTAACCTAACCTAACCTAACCTAACCTAACCTAACCTAACCTAACCTAACCTAACCTAACCTAACCTAACCTAACCTAACCTAACCTAACCTAACCTAACCTAACCTAACCTAACCTAACCTAACCTAACCTAACCTAACCTAACCTAACCTAACCTAACCTAACCTAACCTAACCTAACCTAACCTAACCTAACCTAACCTAACCTAACCTAACCTAACCTAACCTAACCTAACCTAACCTAACCTAACCTAACCTAACCTAACCTAACCTAACCTAACCTAACCTAACCTAACCTAACCTAACCTAACCTAACCTAACCTAACCTAACCTAACCTAACCTAACCTAACCTAACCTAACCTAACCTAACCTAACCTAACCTAACCTAACCTAACCTAACCTAACCTAACCTAACCTAACCTAACCTAACCTAACCTAACCTAACCTAACCTAACCTAACCTAACCTAACCTAACCTAACCTAACCTAACCTAACCTAACCTAACCTAACCTAACCTAACCTAACCTAACCTAACCTAACCTAACCTAACCTAACCTAACCTAACCTAACCTAACCTAACCTAACCTAACCTAACCTAACCTAACCTAACCTAACCTAACCTAACCTAACCTAACCTAACCTAACCTAACCTAACCTAACCTAACCTAACCTAACCTAACCTAACCTAACCTAACCTAACCTAACCTAACCTAACCTAACCTAACCTAACCTAACCTAACCTAACCTAACCTAACCTAACCTAACCTAACCTAACCTAACCTAACCTAACCTAACCTAACCTAACCTAACCTAACCTAACCTAACCTAACCTAACCTAACCTAACCTAACCTAACCTAACCTAACCTAACCTAACCTAACCTAACCTAACCTAACCTAACCTAACCTAACCTAACCTAACCTAACCTAACCTAACCTAACCTAACCTAACCTAACCTAACCTAACCTAACCTAACCTAACCTAACCTAACCTAACCTAACCTAACCTAACCTAACCTAACCTAACCTAACCTAACCTAACCTAACCTAACCTAACCTAACCTAACCTAACCTAACCTAACCTAACCTAACCTAACCTAACCTAACCTAACCTAACCTAACCTAACCTAACCTAACCTAACCTAACCTAACCTAACCTAACCTAACCTAACCTAACCTAACCTAACCTAACCTAACCTAACCTAACCTAACCTAACCTAACCTAACCTAACCTAACCTAACCTAACCTAACCTAACCTAACCTAACCTAACCTAACCTAACCTAACCTAACCTAACCTAACCTAACCTAACCTAACCTAACCTAACCTAACCTAACCTAACCTAACCTAACCTAACCTAACCTAACCTAACCTAACCTAACCTAACCTAACCTAACCTAACCTAACCTAACCTAACCTAACCTAACCTAACCTAACCTAACCTAACCTAACCTAACCTAACCTAACCTAACCTAACCTAACCTAACCTAACCTAACCTAACCTAACCTAACCTAACCTAACCTAACCTAACCTAACCTAACCTAACCTAACCTAACCTAACCTAACCTAACCTAACCTAACCTAACCTAACCTAACCTAACCTAACCTAACCTAACCTAACCTAACCTAACCTAACCTAACCTAACCTAACCTAACCTAACCTAACCTAACCTAACCTAACCTAACCTAACCTAACCTAACCTAACCTAACCTAACCTAACCTAACCTAACCTAACCTAACCTAACCTAACCTAACCTAACCTAACCTAACCTAACCTAACCTAACCTAACCTAACCTAACCTAACCTAACCTAACCTAACCTAACCTAACCTAACCTAACCTAACCTAACCTAACCTAACCTAACCTAACCTAACCTAACCTAACCTAACCTAACCTAACCTAACCTAACCTAACCTAACCTAACCTAACCTAACCTAACCTAACCTAACCTAACCTAACCTAACCTAACCTAACCTAACCTAACCTAACCTAACCTAACCTAACCTAACCTAACCTAACCTAACCTAACCTAACCTAACCTAACCTAACCTAACCTAACCTAACCTAACCTAACCTAACCTAACCTAACCTAACCTAACCTAACCTAACCTAACCTAACCTAACCTAACCTAACCTAACCTAACCTAACCTAACCTAACCTAACCTAACCTAACCTAACCTAACCTAACCTAACCTAACCTAACCTAACCTAACCTAACCTAACCTAACCTAACCTAACCTAACCTAACCTAACCTAACCTAACCTAACCTAACCTAACCTAACCTAACCTAACCTAACCTAACCTAACCTAACCTAACCTAACCTAACCTAACCTAACCTAACCTAACCTAACCTAACCTAACCTAACCTAACCTAACCTAACCTAACCTAACCTAACCTAACCTAACCTAACCTAACCTAACCTAACCTAACCTAACCTAACCTAACCTAACCTAACCTAACCTAACCTAACCTAACCTAACCTAACCTAACCTAACCTAACCTAACCTAACCTAACCTAACCTAACCTAACCTAACCTAACCTAACCTAACCTAACCTAACCTAACCTAACCTAACCTAACCTAACCTAACCTAACCTAACCTAACCTAACCTAACCTAACCTAACCTAACCTAACCTAACCTAACCTAACCTAACCTAACCTAACCTAACCTAACCTAACCTAACCTAACCTAACCTAACCTAACCTAACCTAACCTAACCTAACCTAACCTAACCTAACCTAACCTAACCTAACCTAACCTAACCTAACCTAACCTAACCTAACCTAACCTAACCTAACCTAACCTAACCTAACCTAACCTAACCTAACCTAACCTAACCTAACCTAACCTAACCTAACCTAACCTAACCTAACCTAACCTAACCTAACCTAACCTAACCTAACCTAACCTAACCTAACCTAACCTAACCTAACCTAACCTAACCTAACCTAACCTAACCTAACCTAACCTAACCTAACCTAACCTAACCTAACCTAACCTAACCTAACCTAACCTAACCTAACCTAACCTAACCTAACCTAACCTAACCTAACCTAACCTAACCTAACCTAACCTAACCTAACCTAACCTAACCTAACCTAACCTAACCTAACCTAACCTAACCTAACCTAACCTAACCTAACCTAACCTAACCTAACCTAACCTAACCTAACCTAACCTAACCTAACCTAACCTAACCTAACCTAACCTAACCTAACCTAACCTAACCTAACCTAACCTAACCTAACCTAACCTAACCTAACCTAACCTAACCTAACCTAACCTAACCTAACCTAACCTAACCTAACCTAACCTAACCTAACCTAACCTAACCTAACCTAACCTAACCTAACCTAACCTAACCTAACCTAACCTAACCTAACCTAACCTAACCTAACCTAACCTAACCTAACCTAACCTAACCTAACCTAACCTAACCTAACCTAACCTAACCTAACCTAACCTAACCTAACCTAACCTAACCTAACCTAACCTAACCTAACCTAACCTAACCTAACCTAACCTAACCTAACCTAACCTAACCTAACCTAACCTAACCTAACCTAACCTAACCTAACCTAACCTAACCTAACCTAACCTAACCTAACCTAACCTAACCTAACCTAACCTAACCTAACCTAACCTAACCTAACCTAACCTAACCTAACCTAACCTAACCTAACCTAACCTAACCTAACCTAACCTAACCTAACCTAACCTAACCTAACCTAACCTAACCTAACCTAACCTAACCTAACCTAACCTAACCTAACCTAACCTAACCTAACCTAACCTAACCTAACCTAACCTAACCTAACCTAACCTAACCTAACCTAACCTAACCTAACCTAACCTAACCTAACCTAACCTAACCTAACCTAACCTAACCTAACCTAACCTAACCTAACCTAACCTAACCTAACCTAACCTAACCTAACCTAACCTAACCTAACCTAACCTAACCTAACCTAACCTAACCTAACCTAACCTAACCTAACCTAACCTAACCTAACCTAACCTAACCTAACCTAACCTAACCTAACCTAACCTAACCTAACCTAACCTAACCTAACCTAACCTAACCTAACCTAACCTAACCTAACCTAACCTAACCTAACCTAACCTAACCTAACCTAACCTAACCTAACCTAACCTAACCTAACCTAACCTAACCTAACCTAACCTAACCTAACCTAACCTAACCTAACCTAACCTAACCTAACCTAACCTAACCTAACCTAACCTAACCTAACCTAACCTAACCTAACCTAACCTAACCTAACCTAACCTAACCTAACCTAACCTAACCTAACCTAACCTAACCTAACCTAACCTAACCTAACCTAACCTAACCTAACCTAACCTAACCTAACCTAACCTAACCTAACCTAACCTAACCTAACCTAACCTAACCTAACCTAACCTAACCTAACCTAACCTAACCTAACCTAACCTAACCTAACCTAACCTAACCTAACCTAACCTAACCTAACCTAACCTAACCTAACCTAACCTAACCTAACCTAACCTAACCTAACCTAACCTAACCTAACCTAACCTAACCTAACCTAACCTAACCTAACCTAACCTAACCTAACCTAACCTAACCTAACCTAACCTAACCTAACCTAACCTAACCTAACCTAACCTAACCTAACCTAACCTAACCTAACCTAACCTAACCTAACCTAACCTAACCTAACCTAACCTAACCTAACCTAACCTAACCTAACCTAACCTAACCTAACCTAACCTAACCTAACCTAACCTAACCTAACCTAACCTAACCTAACCTAACCTAACCTAACCTAACCTAACCTAACCTAACCTAACCTAACCTAACCTAACCTAACCTAACCTAACCTAACCTAACCTAACCTAACCTAACCTAACCTAACCTAACCTAACCTAACCTAACCTAACCTAACCTAACCTAACCTAACCTAACCTAACCTAACCTAACCTAACCTAACCTAACCTAACCTAACCTAACCTAACCTAACCTAACCTAACCTAACCTAACCTAACCTAACCTAACCTAACCTAACCTAACCTAACCTAACCTAACCTAACCTAACCTAACCTAACCTAACCTAACCTAACCTAACCTAACCTAACCTAACCTAACCTAACCTAACCTAACCTAACCTAACCTAACCTAACCTAACCTAACCTAACCTAACCTAACCTAACCTAACCTAACCTAACCTAACCTAACCTAACCTAACCTAACCTAACCTAACCTAACCTAACCTAACCTAACCTAACCTAACCTAACCTAACCTAACCTAACCTAACCTAACCTAACCTAACCTAACCTAACCTAACCTAACCTAACCTAACCTAACCTAACCTAACCTAACCTAACCTAACCTAACCTAACCTAACCTAACCTAACCTAACCTAACCTAACCTAACCTAACCTAACCTAACCTAACCTAACCTAACCTAACCTAACCTAACCTAACCTAACCTAACCTAACCTAACCTAACCTAACCTAACCTAACCTAACCTAACCTAACCTAACCTAACCTAACCTAACCTAACCTAACCTAACCTAACCTAACCTAACCTAACCTAACCTAACCTAACCTAACCTAACCTAACCTAACCTAACCTAACCTAACCTAACCTAACCTAACCTAACCTAACCTAACCTAACCTAACCTAACCTAACCTAACCTAACCTAACCTAACCTAACCTAACCTAACCTAACCTAACCTAACCTAACCTAACCTAACCTAACCTAACCTAACCTAACCTAACCTAACCTAACCTAACCTAACCTAACCTAACCTAACCTAACCTAACCTAACCTAACCTAACCTAACCTAACCTAACCTAACCTAACCTAACCTAACCTAACCTAACCTAACCTAACCTAACCTAACCTAACCTAACCTAACCTAACCTAACCTAACCTAACCTAACCTAACCTAACCTAACCTAACCTAACCTAACCTAACCTAACCTAACCTAACCTAACCTAACCTAACCTAACCTAACCTAACCTAACCTAACCTAACCTAACCTAACCTAACCTAACCTAACCTAACCTAACCTAACCTAACCTAACCTAACCTAACCTAACCTAACCTAACCTAACCTAACCTAACCTAACCTAACCTAACCTAACCTAACCTAACCTAACCTAACCTAACCTAACCTAACCTAACCTAACCTAACCTAACCTAACCTAACCTAACCTAACCTAACCTAACCTAACCTAACCTAACCTAACCTAACCGGACAGTCCAGCGCGCGCCCCCGACCGAGTAACACGCTTCCCAAGCCGCTCCGCGTCGAAATACGGCTGAAAAATCGTTAAAAATCACCAACTTCGGCTATTTAAGTGCTAAAAATGTGTTTGATACGTCAAAAGTTGCGCGCTGCATAGACGAACATTATTGTGCAAAAATTTTGAAAATCGGACAATTCTGTGAAGTTAAGTGGCCAAAATAGTGATTTCAGTGCAACAACGCCCGAGCTCTGACTTTAATCTCGTCAGATCTTTTAGTGTCATGGATATTATCAACAAGTGAGTGCCTATATCTCTTTCCACACACCTCCACATCCTTTTAATACAAATCCTATTAAAATCTGATCAGTATTTTCCGAATTACAGACCATTTTATCAATTTAATTAATTTTTTCATACTTTTTGAACTTTCTCCTATTTTTTCTCGAAATCAAAAGCGACGACCCCCCTTTTTTATTAGCTAACAAATATCTCTTAGGCCTTGTTAATACGTGTACCAAAAATCAGATTTTTCTAGCGAGTAGATTTCGAGTAATTTAAATATTACTACGACGCGCACCCAGAATTCCAATATATTTACGTAATTTCAAACCGAAAATCGCTTTTTTGCCCCTTAATTTCTTCCACTTTTTCATTCTCATTAGTATACCTGGACGTAAAATAATAGCCCCCGTACAATTTTTAACACCTAGAATCACCTTTTTCATCCATTTTAGACAGTTTTCATTTTGTAAATTACGACGCAGTTCGCCCGTACACTCCCTTTGTTCGCCGCTCCGCCCGGGCGAAAATCGACTTTACGGCATATAGTATTAGGACCAGCTTGCCATGATTAGGACGCCGCCCGGTAGTAAGGCCGGACCCGGTAAGGCGCCTCCATCTCCAACAAAAGGCCTCAATAAAACAATTACAGTTAGCCCTTCTAAAGTAAAATTAGTGTCGAACCCTTCTGGCCCCACAACAAGAAGCACTAGATCAAAGCTGCAGACCGTTATGCCTACTCCCACGCCCCAGCCATGTGCTTCGGCCCCCACGACTGACGTACTGACAGACTTAGATGCCCTATTCTTGGAAACTACTTCTCCTGATGCCGCTCCATCCTCATCCGCCCCTAGCTCATCCGCTCCAGCTCCCGCTCCCGCGCCCCTCCCCAGCCCTACCGCACCACAAGACCTCAGCATAGATGACCTTGCCAGCCTGATGGAGGACGACATACTAACGTTCAAGAGGGCCGTTGCCTCAAAGACCCGTACTATACTGTACAAGCTTCAGGAGGGCAAGAGTCTCACCAAAATAAACAAAACCGACATCATATCCCTTATCGGCGACATACAGACACTCTCTAGAGACCTCAACTACCCAGCCATGTACATGGACCCAGAATCGCCCTGGTCACTGGAACAGGCGGACTCACCAACACCGAAAATCCATAGACCCACGAAGCCGGACAACAGCGGCCTACTGACGGACATCAGGAAGGACATCGACAAACACTTGTCACTTGCCACCAGAGCCCACACGAAGGAAATAGAATCCCTCTGTCACTTAACCCAAAAATCGATTAACGAGTTGAAAGCCTCTCAAGATAAGCTCGGCAAAAGAGAAGACGCCACCCGACTAATGTTAACAAACCTGGATAAGAAAATAGAAGAGCTCACCCACGCCAACAAAAAGTATATGTCAGAAGTAGTAGCCACAACCCCACATAGTACACTAGATATTAATAAACTTAAATCGGATATCACCATCAGCGTCACTAAAGAACTTAAAACACTCAAGCAAGACATCCAGGATAGCATCAACAGTATCAAGATTGACACCACCAACACCTTGCGTGAAGAGAACCGCCCAAACAAGACCAGCAACCGGACCCCGCTCCACACCAGCTATGCCTCCGCCCTGGCTACCAACCGACCAACCCCGCAACCCACGTACCCGACTCTAGTCAATTCCATCGACCCGAGACACACTAGCGATGACGTCATAAACAAGGTCAAGGCTAGTGTTGACACTATCAGCCTGGGTATCGGGATCAGCGGGATTCGACGGGTTAAGGGCAACAGAGCAATAATCGTCTGTGACGACCCGCAGGGCAGGGAAAGATTGCAGGCGGCGCTCAGGTCCGGCGACGGACAGCTGACGGTGAGCGAGCCCTCCACTAGAGACCCCTTACTCAAGATAATAGGACTAAGCAGTGACCTTACTGATGACAAGATAGTGGACGCTGTCCGCAAACAAAACGCCTCCCTCCTCTCTGCGCTCTCTGAAGACGCTGTCAAGGTCAGAGTGCAGAGACGCACTAAGTTGAGGAATGACCACACAACAAATGTCATACTACAAGTCAGCCCCCAAGTGTGGGCTGCTCTCGTAGACAGAAAACTAAGAATCGGCTACCAAATTGTGCCGGCCGTCGATCAATCACCGCTGACGCAGTGCTTCAAGTGCTTTGGGTACGGGCACCAGGCGCACGCGTGCACCGGCGCCGCCACCTGCGGCCACTGCGCCGAGCCGCACGACTCCCGCCAGTGCCCCAACCGGGGCGCCGCGCCCACCTGCTGCAGCTGCAAGGCTCTGTCCCTGGAGGCGGCTCACCCCGCCTACAGCTGGACCTGTCCCGTATGGCAGCGGTGGGACCGCATCGCACGGCTCAGCGTCAGAACCTGTTAGCACATATGATTCAACTCAACTAACTTAGTAGGTAGCTGTTATCTTTTCATCTTACATATCTTCCCGCGAATTATATTGTATACCTTTTCTTTCTAAGTATTGTACACTAATCTGTTAACATAAAATACTCACCGTCTTGCCATACTACAATTACAAACCGGCCTTACCAAATAATATCGTATAACCTTACTATTTACCTATTAGCATTTCATTCATATTGCCCTATATCACGCAACCCGCCTGGCCTCTTTGTTTATATTATACCCACATTTCATGTCAATAGAACTAGCAGGTAGTTGTTATTATTCAACCTATCACATCTTTCAGTAAAATTCAGTTTATCTTCGCTTTTTCTCTCTAAGTAAATAACCATAACCTGTCAACTTTGAGTTCCCACCGTTTCATCACACCATCATTATAAACCGGTCCCACTTAACAACATTATAAAACGTTATTATCTACATGTTAGCTTCACTCTCACTTTCCATCGTCGCTCGCAACCCGCTTGGCCCTTTTTCTTATCATCCCTATCGCAAGACAATGCAAGCCGAACTGACACGTAATGCCGTAGTTATAAGGATTGCATTCGTCTGGAGCTACCTTACTCTGGTCTGTCTTTAGTAAACGCTCACTTGTGCCGGCCGCAGGAACATCTTCCGACTACGTGTTCGGGAGCGTTCATCCATCCATGCTCGCGCTACTGATATCTCATCGCTTCCGTTAATCTTAGTATTTTACAGTAATAGTAATTGTATGTGTAGTGTATTTTATAGTAATGTATGGCAGCGGTGGGACCGCATCGCACGGCTCAGTGTCGGTACTTGCTAGACCATGTATATCAACCAAACAAACAGGTAGCCGTTATTTCTCCATCAAGCATATCTTTTCGTAAATTACATTGTATCCCACTATTTCGAAGCAAAGATAAGAACCCTAACCCGTTAACTTCACCGATTTACCATACTATTATTGCAAACCGGCATCACTATACAGTGCTATACAATCTTACTATACACCTGTCAGCATTACACTCACATTCCATAGTTCCATACAACCCGTCTGGCCTCTTTGTTATCATTGTTATTGTTTTTGTCACCCGGAGTGAGCGGGCTATCGGTAGGGGGCGGGGCCAGTGGCAGCGGGCGACGCCTGCTGTACTGTCACATAACGCTTTCGACTACGTTCGCTTGGACTTGTGAAGCACATTCACCTGATCTCTCGCGGCCCCAGTTAACTCTATTGTATTGACTGTATGGTAGTGCAACATAACTGGTCACAATCATCCATCGTAAACCTACTATCATAACTAACTATTTAACTTGCCCTTTTACATTATATATTTTAACTATGTAATAATTGACCGTACAAACTTGTAATGTTATCTCTCCTGGTTATTCTATGTGCAATGTAAACTCACTGTCATCTCAGAATTATTACCGTTCTTCGTATTTCCCCTCATGCACCAGTATCTGTTGCTCCAAATTCTTATCATATTATCACATAACATACATTATCTTTTCAGTATTCTATCTAATCCGCCTAAATAATGTCAATAAATTATCTATTTTGAGGCTATTCTTCAGAGCGACCCCTTCCGGCAGCTCAGAGTATCTACTTTAATCTATAGCTTTGACTCGAACTTTCAGCTGACCTTAGCTACTAGTTACTTGATTGATTAACAGTTCAAACTAAATAAGACAGATGGCAGTAGTGCGCTGTAGGGCCATCCAACCCTAAGGTCTACTCTGTCTTAAGTGACTGCACATCACAATTAACATTATGCGAGACAGCATCGCTAGATGGCGAAAATCTTTATTCTTATTTCTTATATTCTTGAATTTTTGCTCTGGTATTTCCTGTGATAGGAAATTATTATAAATCTATTGTATTGACTGTACTGTATTGCAACATACTGGCCATAATCATCCATTGTAAATCTACTATCATAATTGACTCCTATTATTTGCCTTTTATATTTTATCTATGTATTAACTGCACTGTACAAACTTGTGATATTTATCTCTCCTGGTCACTCTATGAACAATGTAAACCTACCGTCATCACAGTAATATTTACCGTCCTCTGTATATTTCCTTATGTACCTGTATCTGTTGCCGCACCTCATATTACATATCTTTTAATATTTTCTTTATTCCGTTTAAATAGCGCCAGTAAATTGTTTGCTTTGAGGCTGCTCGTCAGAGCGACCTCTCCCGCAGCTCAGAGCATCGACTTCAAATCATTGCTTTGACTCGAACTCTCAGCTGATCCTAGCTACTGGTTGCTAGTTACTTGATTGATTAACAGTTCCAACTAAATAAGACAGATGGCAGTCGTGCGCTGTAGGGCCTTCCAACCCAAAGGCTCGCTATGTCCACAACAATTCGATAGAAGTACTAAACAAAATTATGCGCAACGGAATCGCCAGATGGCGCTGATTTTTATCCCTGTATATTTAATCTTTAGTTCTGTATTTCTTAGGATAAGAAATTATTATATAAAGCAATTAGTAAACAACTCGTAAATATGTTTGCTGTAGTATATGGTAGAATATGCATGTTTATTATTTATAGATAGTACGACGTCCACGTAAAAATAAATAATTATATTTTATCTGTTCTTATGATCTTGTAAGCGTGCATTTAATATTGTAAAGACTTATGTTCTAAGCGAAGTGTACAGATAGCATCATAAACCACGCTGCTAAAACATCAAAGAGACTTGGAATATTCTGTTTAATATTTTTGTGTAGTATTTTAATATATGTGATTCTCACAATAGTTCAAACATATACATAATACGCGACAGAATCGCTAGATGGCGCTGATTTTTATTTTTATTTTTATTTCTTTTATATTTGATCTATGGTTTGGTATTTCTTGAGATAGGTAATTGCTATATTGATAAGTTGATGAATCTTGATCGGCACATATTTTTAGCATATGCAAGCAAGTTAATTAATAATAACAAGTTAATTGCTTAACTGTAAATAGTATAGTTCGTATTTCTATTATATTATTGTATAAGTATGATTTTATCCAGTCACAATGCGCAGCGAATCATGTACCAGCCATCACTCCATTGTATATAGTTTTTAATTATACCTGAATCGATTATGTGGGGCCGGCACTGCGGACTGCTGTCAGTATACTCTCGCAGGCAGCATGACGCAATGACCTTAACCGGCAATAATGAAACAAACTAGCTTCTACTGTTGTGCAATAATAACGCGTAAACCTTTCTAGTTGGGTTGTTGTTCACAGTGTGCATACTCCAGTGGTCCATCACAGACAACTCTCCCAATTGACGGTGCTCCGGTTGGACGCTCCAATCGGATTTCCTAGTGAAGTCTGATTGGAGTGTCCAATTGGATTCAACTGAAATCTACCGGATATGTCCAATTGGACTCATTGCGCGAAATATGGCGATATTTTGATTTAGCATTACTCCTTGTACTAATTTTATTCTAGCTTACTGTTTATATACTTTATCAATGATTAAAACTACCAGTGTCTATCGCAGGGATCTTGCTCCTTTATAATATAGTCAGAAAGGTCTTATCAATGATAGCACCTAGAATAGTTTCTCTATAGTTTTCTTTTTATATAGTATTTAGCAAATAATGTCCCAAATATGTATGCCATAAAATAAGGCTGTACTGTTATAAGCCCAACGATTTGTTTGTCTTATAAATATGTTTATTAGAATTACTTAGGACTCTACGATGTCTTGTTAATTGCGGTATTGGATTTGATTATATTAATGATAATGTTTACACTTACTTTAATGATAGGTAACAATATTATATAAAGTGTGATTTGTTAGGATTCCCTATAGGAGACAGGATTGAGAATCGCTATAAAACCCAAACCTAAACCTAAGTCTAAACCTAAACCCAAACCTAACCTAAACCTAAACCTAAACCCAAACTTAAATAGAACATTAAAACCTTCCGAAATATTTTTAAAGTGTATGTATAAAGCTAAAATTTCTATGGCATAAATGTAAACCATACATGTATTAATGACAAATCATGTTTTAACCTTGAACTGTATCATTAACTGCACTACTGTCTACATGAATAATAATGAGTATGTAAAATTCCTGATATATGTTAAAATAATTTTGTTAGATAAGTTTTTATAAAACCACATACAACTGTCAAAACCACATATATGTCTTAAAATGTTAGTCACAAAGCCGATTGTATCCAATCGCAGCGGCTCTGTGATAGTACACAGCTCTCAATATTGTTACTTAGGATTCTAAGTTGCAATAAACTCCCTCAAGGGGTGGTGTAGCCCCTTGGGGACCAAGGAACCTAACCTAACCTAACCTAACCTAACCTAACCTAACCTAACCTAACCTAACCTAGCCTAACCTAACCTAACCTAACCTAACCTAACCTAACCTAACCTAACCTAACCTAACCTAACCTAACCGACGTAACGCTGCAATATGTTTTTGGCGCGTACACCAGCGAAACAGATCCACACATCTAGGATGGAGCTAGAAAAATCCCCACAGGAAGAAAGGAGGAAATCATCAACGCCCCAGGCGGCAGACGCGGCAAAAATAGCTGCTGAGGGAGCCACTCAGGTCAGGCGGAGTATAGGTGAGCTTGAGGCGAAGATAAAGGCACCGACACCACCTGCAAAAACATCGAAATTAAAACAAAAGACGGATCTGCCAACTGCGGAACCTAAAACCGATGCACAGAAGAGTAAAGCGGGAGGCGCAGTTGCAGAAAAGTCTTTAAAGTTGAATGTGGAGTATAAGAGCAGGATTGCGGAGGCCAAAGCTTGCCTCACGAAAGCTAAGCTGCAGATGAACAATAGCCGGAACCTGAAAACAGAAATAAAAACAGAGGTTATTGAAGCAGTGGATAGATTGTATAGACTCGTGAAGGAAGCAGAAGAAGGAAAGCCGTATAGAGGGGATGATATAGGAAAGAACTTGAGGAGAGAAAGTGAGGAGGAAGGAAGCGAAAAGGAACAGAAAGGCAATCCAAATCAGGAGAAGGAGGAACTAATTAAGAAAATGGAAGAACACGGCAAACTACTGAGAGAAAACAAGGAGGAAATGGAGCAGCTAAAAGACACACTGAAGAAACATCAGGAAATACTGGAAGAAAGGAGGACATATGCAAGTGTGGTGGCCACCCCATCCGCAAGAAAACCTATGGAGGGTATGGCCATGCACTCGGTCGTCATAACATCAAAAGACGAAAATGAGACTGGTGACCAGGTCTTTGAACAGATAAGGAAGGTAGTAAACGCTAAGGAGGAGGGACTGAGGATTGATAAAATCAGAAAGGCAAGAGATAGGAAAGTTATAGTGGGATGTAGAACACAGGAAGAGATAAGGAAGGTTAAGAACAGGATAAGTGCAGTGGGAGGGCAGTTGAATGTGGAGGAGATCCAAAACAAAGACCCACTTGTCATCTTATATGGGGTTCTAAACAATAACTCGGATGTTGACATTTTGACGGCCATAAAGGCTCAAAATAAACATTTGCTGAGGGAGGTGAGTGGAGAGAGCGATAGGATGGAGGTCAGATTTCGTAAAAGAGCCAGGAATCCGCTCACAGCGCATGTCGTAGTTAGGGTCTCCCCGGTCATATGGAGCCGGCTGACCGAAGCAGGAGTAGTGCATATTGATCTTCAGAGGATCAGAGTCGCTGACCAATCCCCCCTAATACAGTGTTCGCGCTGTTTAGGGTATGGACATGGGAAGCGATTCTGTCACGACACTCTAGATGTATGTGGTCACTGCGGAGGTCCACACCTGAGGACGGAGTGTGCCGATTGGCTCGCGGAGGCTCCTCCCAACTGCTGTAACTGTCGCAAGGCTAACCTTGACCGAGTGAACCACAACGCTTTTAGTGCTGACTGCCCTGTGAGGAAGAAGTGGGACGCTTTAGCGCGGTCAACGGTGGCATATTGCTAAGGTGGTCCCGGGCGGAAACGAAGAAGCAGTCAATATTCCTTCAAAAGGAAATTATAGTGTGGTCCAGGCAAACCTCCAAAGGAGCAAACTCGCAACAGCCGAACTAATGGTGGCAGCAGCAACGTCCAAAATAGCATTCGCTATGGTTCAGGAACCCTACATTGGCCGTACAGGGCGTATGAAGGTCTATCCAGGTACCAGGGTAGTACAGTGCGATCGAAACCCCGAGACAGTAAATAAGAGTGCCATTGTACTCTTCGATGATAACATCAACATCACGCTGTGCCCAACGCTCACGACACATAACATCACAGTCGCTATATTGAGGACCAGAGCGTGGAAGATAGGAGTGGTATCAATATATCTGGAAGGGGATAAAGCAATTGAGCCATATGTCGAATGGATAGAAAAAGTGATGAAGGAGATAGGAACAAGGAATGTGCTAGTGGGAGGAGATGTTAATGCTTGGAATACATGGTGGGGAAGTGAGAGGGTGGATTATAGGGGAGAAATTATGGCGGGAATGTTAGAGGATTTGGAATTGCAAATATTAAATAGGGGAAATGAGCCAACTTTTGATACCATTAGGGGGGGAAAGCGATTTACCAGTTGTGTAGATGTCACGGCGTGTTCAGTAGATATGCTGGGGCGCGTGGACAACTGGAGAGTCGACGGAGGTATGACGAGCTCGGACCACAAGGCAATTTTGTTTGATCTTTATTTGGAAAAATCAAAAGGAAATGATATAAAAAGAACGACGAGGATATATAACACGAAGAAGGCAAATTGGAGTCAGTTTCGTACGAAACTAACCCAAATTTGGAGGGATGAGAAATTAAATAAAACCGAAATAGATAAAATAAATAGTAAAGAATCGTTAGATGATATAGTAAATAAATTTGTTAATACAATTAAAGAAGTAAGTGATCAAACAATACCCAAAGTGAGCAACAAAACACAAACAAGATTGCCTTGGTGGTCCGAAAAACTCGACAAGATGAAGAAGGAGGTGGCTACGAAAAAGCGCAGGATAAGATGCGCCGCGCCCATTCGTAGAGCCTGGGTGGTAGAACAGTACCTTCTCGCAAAGGAAGAGTACCAGCTGGAGGCAAGAAAAGCCCAAACCGCCGGTTGGAAGGGCTTTTGCGAGAAGCAGGACCGCGAGAGTATGTGGGATGGGATATACAGGGTGATAGGCCGCACGACTAAAAGAAACGAGGACGTTCCTCTGGTCCAGCATGACAAAGTTCTGGGAGCAGAGGCATCTGCGGGACTATTAGCTGAGACTTTTTACCCGCAAGATGACACACAAGGCGATAACGCAGACCACAAGCAAGTACGAGAAGCAGCTAACAGAGTGAATGAGTTGACAGATGGTGAACCATGTGATCCCCCATTCACAATGGAAGAAATGCTGTGGGCTGCGTCCAGCTTTAATCCCAAGAAGGCACCGGGACTGGACGGACTCACGTCGGATATATGTTTGGCGGCTATCACCCTGAATCCAGACCTATTTTTGGCAATTACAAACAGATGCCTAGCCCTTCGCCACTTCCCCACCATCTGGAAGGAGGCAGCTGTTGTAGTGTTGCGAAAACCCGGAAAGGAGGACTACACGCACCCTAAATCCTACAGGCCAATCGGACTCTTGCCTATTTTCGGGAAAATTCTTGAAAAAATGCTGATCAGGAGAATTAGGTGGCACACTCTGCCCGATATGAGTCAGCGTCAATTTGGCTTCACACCACAGCGCAGCACCGAGGACTCCCTCTATGTCATGATGCAGAAAATAAAAGAAAACCTAAAGGCCAAAAAGATAACTACAGTGGTTTCACTTGACATAGAGGGAGCCTTCGATAGCGCGTGGTGGCCTGCTATACAATGCAGATTGGCGGAGACAAAATGCCCTGCAAACTTACGGCGCCTGGTAGATGACTACCTTTCCAACAGGAGGGTAAGAGTAAGGTATGCCGGCGCTGAGTGTGCTAGGGAAACCACAAAAGGGTGCGTGCAGGGATCGATAGGGGGCCCAACTTTTTGGAATCTGCTGTTGGACCCACTATTGAAGGAACTGGAGTTACGTGGAGACTACTGTCAGGCATTTGCTGATGATGTGGTTCTGATTATCTCCGGTGATACAGCATTGGAGGTCCAGAGG
Organism: Falcaria lacertinaria; assembly: GCA_951449985.1. NCBI lineage: Eukaryota > Metazoa > Arthropoda > Insecta > Lepidoptera > Drepanidae > Falcaria > Falcaria lacertinaria. Next base: position 10,254,157 of record OX602121.1, on the reverse strand, counting down.
CAGGCGAACGCCGCCCTCGAACATGTTCGGATGTGGGGGGTCAAGAACAAACTTAAATTTGCCCCGCAAAAAACTAAAGCAATGGTTATAACCAACAAATTGAAATATGACTCCCCACATCTGACCATGGGCGGGATAGGCGTCGAACTGTCTCGGGAAATTAAGATCCTCGGACTAACAATCGATGACAAACTGACTTTCAACACCCATGTATCAAATGTCTGTCGCAAGGCATTGAACTTGTATAAACAGCTTTCAAGGACCGCGAAAATTCACTGGGGTCTGGGGTCGGAGATAATCAGGACCATATATACGGCGGTAGTGGAGCCTATCATTATGTATGCTGCAAGTGCGTGGGCACCTGCAGCGGACAAACTTGGTGTGAGGAAACAGCTCGACGCGGTCCAGCGCGGCTTTGTTCAGAAAATCTTAAAGGCGTATCGGACGGTCTCCTTAAACGCGGCCCTATTACTCGCTGGACTGCTTCCTTTAGATATTAGGATCAGAGAAGCAGCTTCACTTTACGAAGTGAAGAAAGGGTTATCTCAGCGGATAATAGGTGACCGAGAGATTGAAAAACCGATTTCCCATACGGACACGCCACATCCCGCGGAGCAAAAGAGCCTTCAGTTCAGTTGTTTGGCTGACGGTGCACAAATGGAGCAGTACGAAAACAATGACCTGAAGATTTTCACAGACGGCAGTAAGATACAGGGGAAGGTCGGCGCGGCACTCTCCATATGGAAAGGTGCAGCGGAGACCAAAACCCGAAAGCTGAAACTGGATCATTTCTGCACCGTCTACCAGGCGGAATTGTTGGCTCTACTCGAAGCAACAAAGCAAGCGTGTAAAATCGCGGCAAATAGTTGCAATATATATTGTGACTCTAGATCGGCTCTCGAAACAGTCGTTAATAGTGTTTCCCTTCATCCTCTTGCTGTAAAAACAAGAGCAAACATACATAAAATCAAAGAGCAGGGTAAAGAATTACATCTATTTTGGATAAAGGCTCACGCAGGGATGGAGGGTAACGAAAGAGCTGACGTGCTTGCAAAAGATGCTGCACTGAACACGAAGACTAGACCGGACTATGACATGTGCCCGGTTTCATTCGCCAAGCGACAAATCCGCTTGGAATCGCTTGACGAATGGAACCGGCGATACAAGCAGGCTGAGACGGCCTCAATAACTAAGACTTTCTTCCCGGACGCGACAAAAGCATACCCAGTCATAAAAAAGATAGCGCTAGACTCAGTGGCAGTACAGGTAATGACAGGGCATGGCGGCTTCTCGGAATACCTACACCGGTTTAAGTGTAAGGAAAGCCCGGCGTGTCTGTGTGACCAGGCGAAAAGCGAGAGCGCTCTGCACGTGGTGGCAGAGTGCCCTGTATATGGAAAAGAGAGACATCATGTAGAAATGGAGCTAGATATTGACATAAAAATTGAAAATATAAGCAATATAATAGAGAACAAAAATAATAGAAATAAATTTATTGAGTTTTGTAAAGAAGTAGCAATAAAAGTTGCAAATAAAAACAAGTAAACATTAAAAGATAAACAATTCGATGCACTCGGAATAAAAGCTGTATTAAATGTACAGATAAATATACATGAAAATATATAAAAGTAAATGTAAATCATTAAAACGTTAAAACTGTGCCCAAGTAAATTCCTTCTTATTAAAAAGGCTAATATAACAATAAAAGCCAAAACAAATAGGCAAAAACTAACTCTGATTACGTCAGAGGAAACTGCATTTTATAATTTAAAAAAAAAAAAAAAAAACCTAACCTAACCTAACCTAACCTAACCTAACCTAACCTAACCTAACCTAACCTAACCTAACCTAACCTAACCTAACCTAACCTAACCTAACCTAACCTAACCTAACCTAACCTAACCTAACCTAACCTAACCTAACCTAACCTAACCTAACCTAACCTAACCTAACCTAACCTAACCTAACCTAACCTAACCTAACCTAACCTAACCTAACCTAACCTAACCTAACCTAACCTAACCTAACCTAACCTAACCTAACCTAACCTAACCTAACCTAACCTAACCTAACCTAACCTAACCTAACCTAACCTAACCTAACCTAACCTAACCTAACCTAACCTAACCTAACCTAACCTAACCTAACCTAACCTAACCTAACCTAACCTAACCTAACCCACACACAGTCCAGCGCGCGCCCCCGACCGAGTAACACGCTTCCCAAGCCGCTCCGCGTCGAAATACGGCTGAAAAATCGTTAAAAATCACCAACTTCGGCTATTTAAGTGCTAAAAATGTGTTTGATACGTCAAAAGTTGCGCGCTGCATAGACGAACATTATTGTGCAAAAATTTTGAAAATCGGACAATTCTGTGAAGTTAAGTGGCCAAAATAGTGATTTCAGTGCAACAACGCCCGAGCTCTGACTTTAATCTCGTCAGATCTTTTAGTGTCATGGATATTATCAACAAGTGAGTGCCTATATCTCTTTCCACACACCTCCACATCCTTTTAATACAAATCCTATTAAAATCTGATCAGTATTTTCCGAATTACAGACCATTTTATCAATTTAATTAATTTTTTCATACTTTTTGAACTTTCTCCCATTTTTTCTCGAAATCAAAAGCGACGACCCCCCTTTTTTATTAGCTAACAAATATCTCTTAGGCCTTGTTAATACGTGTACCAAAAATCAGATTTTTCTAGCGAGTAGATTTCGAGTAATTTAAATATTACTACGACGCGCACCCAGAATTCCAATATATTTACGTAATTTCAAACCGAAAATCGCTTTTTTGCCCCTTAATTTCTTCCACTTTTTCATTCTCATTAGTATACCTGGACGTAAAATAATAGCCCCCGTACAATTTTTAACACCTAGAATCACCTTTTTCATCCATTTTAGACAGTTTTCATTTTGTAAATTACGACGCAGTTCGCCCGTACACTCCCTTTGTTCGCCGCTCCGCCCGGGCGAAAATCGACTTTACGGCATATAGTATTAGGACCAGCTTGCCATGATTAGGACGCCGCCCGGTAGTAAGGCCGGACCCGGTAAGGCGCCTCCATCTCCAACAAAAGGCCTCAATAAAACAATTACAGTTAGCCCTTCTAAAGTAAAATTAGTGTCGAACCCTTCTGGCCCCACAACAAGAAGCGCTAGATCAAAGCTGCAGACCGTTATGCCTACTCCCACGCCCCAGCCATGTGCTTCGGCCCCCACGACTGACGTACTGACAGACTTAGATGCCCTATTCTTAGAAACTACTTCTCCTGATGCCGCTCCATCCTCATCCGCCCCTAGCTCATCCGCTCCAGCTCCCGCTCCTGCGCCCCTCCCCAGCCCTACCGCACCACAAGACCTCAGCATAGATGACCTTGCCAGCCTGATGGAGGACGACATACTAACGTTCAAGAGGGCCGTTGCCTCAAAGACCCGTACTATACTGTACAAGCTTCAGGAGGGCAAGAGTCTCACCAAAATAAACAAAACCGACATCATATCCCTTATCGGCGACATACAGACACTCTCTAGAGACCTCAACTACCCAGCCATGTACATGGACCCAGAATCGACACCGAAAATCCATAGACCCACGAAGCCGGACAACAGCGGCCTACTGACGGACATCAGGAAGGACATCGACAAACACTTGTCACTTGCCACCAGAGCCCACACGAAGGAAATAGAATCCCTCTGTCACTTAACCCAAAAATCGATCAACGAGTTGAAAGCCTCTCAAGATAAGCTCGGCAAAAGAGAAGACGCCACCCGACTAATGTTAACAAACCTGGATAAGAAAATAGAAGAGCTCACCCACGCCAACAAAAAGTATATGTCAGAAGTAGTAGCCACAACCCCACATAGTACACTAGATATTAATAAACTTAAATCGGATATCACCATCAGCGTCACTAAAGAACTCAAAACACTCAAGCAAGACATCCAGGATAGCATCAACAGTATCAAGATTGACACCACCAACACCTTGCGTGAAGAGAACCGCCCAAACAAGACCAGCAACCGGACCCCGCTCCACACCAGCTATGCCTCCGCCCTGGCTACCAACCGACCAACCCCGCAACCCACGTACCCGACTTTAGTCAATTCCATCGACCCGAGACACACTAGCGATGACGTCATAAACAAGGTCAAGGCTAGTGTTGACACTATCAGCCTGGGTATCGGGATCAGCGGGATTCGACGGGTTAAGGGCAACAGAGCAATAATCGTCTGTGACGACCCGCAGGGCAGGGAAAGACTGCAGGCGGCGCTCAGGTCCGGCGACGGACAGCTGACGGTGAGCGAGCCCTCCACTAGAGACCCCTTACTCAAGATAATAGGACTAAGCAGTGACCTTACTGATGACAAGATAGTGGACGCTGTCCGCAAACAAAACGCCTCCCTCCTCTCTGCGCTCTCTGAAGACGCTGTCAAGGTCAGAGTGCAGAGACGTACTAAGCTGAGAAATGACAACACCTCAAATGTCATACTACAAGTCAGCCCCCAAGTGTGGGCTGCTCTCGTAGGCAGAAAACTGAGAGTCGGCTACCAAATTGTGCCGGCCGTCGACCAGTCACCGCTGACGCAATGCTTCAAGTGCTTCGGGTACGGGCACCAGGCGCACGCGTGCACCGGCGCCGCCACCTGCGGCTACTGCGCCGAGCCGCACGACTCCCGCCAGTGCCCCAACCGGGGCGCCGCGCCCACCTGCTGCAGCTGCAAGGCTCTGTCCCTGGAGGCGGCTCACCCCGCCTACAGCTGGACCTGTCCCGTGTGGCAGCGGTGGGACCGCATAGCAAGGCTCAGCGTCAGAACCTGCTAACGGCCTGGCATAGTAGGTAGCTTTTATCTTTTAATTACCGTATCAAATATTAATTTGTTAAGTTTAGCTGTTTACCCTTTCTCTTTTCTTAGTAAATAACCCTACCCCACAAACTTTAAATACTTACCGTTGTATCATACTGTTATTAGCTACCTGTCTTACCAAACAAAATTGTATTACTTTATTACCTACCTGTCAGCAATAAACTCATATAACATTATCTCACGCAACCCGCCCAGCCCCTTTGTTCACATTGTTATTGCCCTCACTGCGCGCGAGCGAGCGCAAAACTTCAGACTACGTTTGCTTGGACTCTCTCCGGCCTAGTTTTAATAAATACACGCAACAGATTCACCGCGGCCTGTGCTATAACTAACATTTTTACCGTTCTTTGTATCTCTCCCTATATACGACCGCATAGCAAGGCTCAGCGTCAGAACCTGCTAACGGCCTGGCATAGTAGGTAACTGTTATCTCTAAATTATTGTATTAAAATTTTAAGTTGTTAAGTTGTGTTGTATCCCCATTCTCCGTTCTAAGTAAATAACCCTACCCTACAAACTATAAATACTTACCGTTGTATCATACCGTTACTAGCTACTTATCTCACTAAACAAAATTGTATTATTTTATTACCTACCTGTTAGCAATAAACTCATCATCTAACATTGTCTCACGCAACCCGCCCGGCCCCTTTGTTTACATTGTTATCGCCCTTACTGCGCGCAAGCGAGCGCAAAACTTTAGACTACGTTCGCTTGGACTCTCTCCGGCCTTGTTTTGATAAATACATGCACCAGATCTATCGCGGCCTCTGCTATAACTAATATATTTACCGTTCTTTGTATCTTTCCTTATGTACCTGTATCTGTTGCTTCACTTCATAATGCATATCCTTTTACCTCTTAATTTTCTATTTTTATTCGTTCAAATTGTGCCAGTAAATTATCCACATCGAGGCCGTTTGACAGAGCGACCCCTTCCGGCAGCTCAGAGTATCGACTTCAAACTATAGTTCGAAGTCGATACTCTGTCAAAGCTATAGCCTTGACTCGTATTCTCAGCTGATCCTAGCAACAGAACGGCTGATCGATTAACAGTTCGAAGTAAATAAGACGGATGGCAGTAGTGCACTGTACGGATATTCAACCCAAAGTCTGCTCTGTCTTTAACGACCGCACAGAAATATCAAGCGGGACAGTATCGCTAGATGGCGTTGATTTTTATTTTTATTTTTATTTCTTTTATATTTGATCTATGGTTTGGTATTTCTTGAGATAGGTAATTGCTATAAGTAAGTATATTGATAAGTTAACGAATCCTGATCGGCACATATTTTTAGCATATGCAAGCAAGTTAATTAATAACAAGTTAATTGCTTAACTGTAAATAGTATAGTTCGTATTTCTATTATATTATTGTATAAGTATGATTTTATCCAGTCACAATGCGCAGCGAATCATGTACCAGCCATCACTTCATTGTATATAGTTTTTAATTATACCTGAACCGATTATGCGGGGCCGGTACTGCGGACTGCTGTCAGTATACTCTCGCAGGCAGCATGACGCAATAACCTTACCCGGCAATAATGAAACAAACTAGCTTCTACTGTTGTGCAATAATAACGCGTAAACCTTTCTAGTTGGGTTGTTGTTCACAGTGTGCATACTCCAGTGGTCCAACACGGACAACTCTCTTAAATGACGGTGCTCCGGTTGGACGCTCCAATCGGATTTCCTAGTGGAGTCTGATTGGAGTGTCCAATTGGATTCAACTGAAATCTACCGGATATGTCCAATTGGACTCATTGCGCGAAATATGGCGATATTGTTATGTAGCATTACTCCTTGTACTAATTTTGTTCTAGCTTACTATTTATATACTTTATCAATGATTAAAACTACCAGTGTCTAACGCAGGGATCTTGCTCCCTTATAATATAGTCAGAAAGGTCATATCAATGACAGCACCTAGAATAGTTTCTTTATAGCTTTTATATAGTATTTAGCAAATAATGTCCCAAATATGTATACCATAAAATAAGGCTGTACTGTAATAAACCCTATGATTTGTTTGTCTTATAAATATGTTTATTAGAATTATTTAGGTTTCTACGATGTCTTGTTAATTGCGGTATTGGATTTGATTATATTAATAATGATAATGTTTACACTTACTTTAATGATAGGTAACAATATTATATAAAGTGTGATTTGTTAGGATTCCCTATAGGAGACAGGATTGAGAATCGTTATAATAAAACGACGTAAGTCGGGCACATTCTAATTGGCACAATTGTATTATGCAAACTTTTTGAAAAACAGTCGCTCATAAACATCAGACTTGTTAAAAGAATATTAAAACATTTCGAAATATTTGTAAAGCGTATGTATAAAGTTAAAACTTTTACGGCATAAATGTTAACCATACATGTATTAATGAAAAATCATGATTTAACCTAAACCTAAACCTAAACCTAAACCTAAGTCTAAACCTAAACCCAAACCTAAACCTAAACCCAAACCTAACCTAAACCTAAACCTAAACCTAAATAGAACATTAAAACCTTCCGAAATATTTTTAAAGTGTATATATAAAGCTAAAATTTCTATGGCATAAATGTAAACCATACATGTATTAATGACAAATCATGTTTTAACCTTGAACTGTATCATTAACTGCACTACTGTCTACATGAATAATAATGAGTATGTAAAATTCCTGATATATGTTAAAATAATTTTGTTAGATAAGTTTTTATAAAACCACATACAATTGTCAAAACCACATATATGTTTTAAAATGTTAGTCACAAAGCCGATTGTATCCAATCGCAGCGGCTCTGTGATAGTACACAGCTCTGAATATTGTTACTTAGGATTCTAAGTTGCAATAAACTCCCTCAAGGGGTGGTGTAGCCCCTTGGGACCAAGGAAAAAAAAAAAAAAAAACCTAACCTAACCTAACCTAACCTAACCTAACCTATCCTAACCTAACCTAACCTAACCTAACCTAACCTAACCTAACCTAACCTAACCTAACCTAACCTAACCTAACCTAACCTAACCTAACCTAACCTAACCTAACCTAACCTAACCTAACCTAACCTAACCTAACCTAACCTAACCTAACCTAACCTAACCTAACCTAACCTAACCTAACCTAACCTAACCTAACCTAACCTAACCTAACCTAACCTAACCTAACCTAACCTAACCTAACCTAACCTAACCTAACCTAACCTAACCTAACCTAACCTAACCTAACCTAACCTAACCTAACCTAACCTAACCTAACCTAACCTAACCTAACCTAACCTAACCTAACCTAACCTAACCTAACCTAACCTAACCTAACCTAACCTAACCTAACCTAACCTAACCTAACCTAACCTAACCTAACCTAACCTAACCTAACCTAACCTAACCTAACCTAACCTAACCTAACCTAACCTAACCTAACCTAACCTAACCTAACCTAACCTAACCTAACCTAACCTAACCTAACCTAACCTAACCTAACCTAACCTAACCTAACCTAACCTAACCTAACCTAACCTAACCTAACCTAACCTAACCTGATAACCTAATTCTTGTTATTTGTTTTCAATACTCTATATTTAACTTAGGTAATAATCGCACTCCACAAACTTGTTATATAACCCCCAATCATTCAATTAACAATCAACACTGTAAACCTTTTATCATTAGTGTAGTTGCTATAATCTTTTCCTTTATTTCATAATTCGAATGCTTTCAATATTATAAAAATGTTAGTAAATTATCTTCTCTGGGGCTGTACGTCAGGGCGACCCCTCCCGGCAGCTCAGAGCAACGTCTTTAAATTATAACTGCAACTCGAGCTCTCAGCTAAATGCTAATTATGAAATGGGTGATTGACAAACGGTTCCAATTTAATAAGTTAGACGCCGGTGACACTGCAGGGCCTTTCAACCCAAAGGCTCGATCTGCCTTCAACGTTCGCACAAAAGTACCAAGCAACATTATGTGCAGTTGAATCGCCAGATGGCGCTGATTTTTATCCCTGTATATTTAATCTTTAGTTCTGTATTTCTTAGGATAAGAAATTATTATGTAAAGCAATTAGTAAACAACTCGTAAATATGTTTGCTGTAGTATATGGTAAAATATGCATGTTTATTATTTATAGATAGTACGACGCCCACGTAAAAATAAATAATTATATTTTATCTGTTCTTATGATCTTGTAAGCGTGCATTTAATATTGTAAAGGTTTATGTTCTAAGCGAAGTGTACAGATAGCATCATAAACCACGCTGCTAAAACATCAAAGAGACTTGGAATATTCTGTTTAATATTTTTGTGTAGTATTTTGATATATGTGAATCTCACAATAGTTCAAACACATACATAATACGCGACAGAATCGCTAGATGGCGCTGATTTTCATTCCTTGTATATTTTTATTTTTAGTTCCGTATTTCTTAGGATAGGAAATGATTATATTAATAAGTAAACAAACCATGATCCGCATATCGCCTGAAGTCGCTGTAAAATGTCAGTATTAACCTCCTGTTGTGATCACTCGTGTATTTTCCAATAATGTAAATTGTCTAGCAGAATAAGTAACCAGTAAGAATGAAATCTGATTGGGACCTGTCTTGTTGGTATTAGCATCGATCTGGTTACAACTAAATCCAATTGGACATAGCGTGTCGACCTATTGGTCTATCTGCTATCTGTTTAAGCAAATGTAAATATTAATCCAATTAGCCTCATTGCTTAAAACAAAACAACTGATTAATCTTGCACACTATTTTAATCACTAATAATTTAATCATGTGTATACAGATGAATGTAAAGACGCAACCTCAATGTCCTGATCACTTCTAAACCATACTGTTTAAACTTAACTTCTTAACTTCACTTCTATTAATTATTTACTTTATTTAATAATGTATAAATATGTTTAAATATGTTTAACATAGCCTAATGTTAAGTCTGCACTCTTGTTTTTGGATAGTTTGATGTCCACGTAAATATTAAAAATTATATTCTTTCGATTATAGTAATAACATAAGGTTGTATTTAGCATTAAAGATTTATGTTTTAAGCGTTTATGTACAGATTACATCTCAAACCACGCTGCTAAAGCACCAAAGAGACTTCTAATATTCTGTTTAATATTTTGTGTTGTATCTTTTATATATGTGATCCTTACAATAGTTCAAACATATATGCTAACAAGCCACTGCAGTGATCACATCACACTTGATAACTGTGAATAACGCAACAATCGCACAAACGCTTCCAAATATTCATTTTATTTATAAACACAAAGATAAATGTAATACTTACAGTAAGGATCCATATAAATAGGTTTAATAATATATAGTTCCCTCTTACCCTACATTTAAAGCAACTGCTTAAAATATTCTCATTTACTGATTGTAATATTGTTAAACAAGTATAAAACTGATTGATAGCTAGATAAATGATAAACCAACTGTTTAAATAAATTTAAATATAAGCTCAAATGTTAGTCACAAAGCCGATTGTATCCAATCGCAGCGGCTTTGTGATAGTACACAGCTCTCAATATTGTTACTTAGGATTCTAAGTTGCAATAAACTCCCTCAAGGGGTGGTGTAGCCCCTTGGGGACCAAGGAAAAAAAAAACCTAACCTAACCTAACCTAACCTAACCTAACCTAACCTAACCTAACCTAACCTAACCTAACCTAACCTAACCTAACCTAACCTAACCTAACCTAACCTAACCTAACCTAACCTAACCTAACCTAACCTAACCTAACCTAACCTAACCTAACCTAACCTAACCTAACCTAACCTAACCTAACCTAACCTAACCTAACCTAACCTAACCTAACCTAACCTAACCTAACCTAACCTAACCTAACCTAACCTAACCTAACCTAACCTAACCTAACCTAACCTAACCTAACCTAACCTAACCTAACCTAACCTAACCTAACCTAACCTAACCTAACCTAACCTAACCTAACCTAACCTAACCTAACCTAACCTAACCTAACCTAACCTAACCTAACCTAACCTAACCTAACCTAACCTAACCTAACCTAACCTAACCTAACCTAACCTAACCTAACCTAACCTAACCTAACCTAACCTAACCTAACCTAACCTAACCTAACCTAACCTAACCTAACCTAACCTAACCTAACCTAACCTAACCTAACCTAACCTAACCTAACCTAACCTAACCTAACCTAACCTAACCTAACCTAACCTAACCTAACCTAACCTAACCTAACCTAACCTAACCTAACCTAACCTAACCTAACCTAACCTAACCTAACCTAACCTAACCTAACCTAACCTAACCTAACCTAACCTAACCTAACCTAACCTAACCTAACCTAACCTAACCTAACCTAACCTAACCTAACCTAACCTAACCTAACCTAACCTAACCTAACCTAACCTAACCTAACCTAACCTAACCTAACCTAACCTAACCTAACCTAACCTAACCTAACCTAACCTAACCTAACCTAACCTAACCTAACCTAACCTAACCTAACCTAACCTAACCTAACCTAACCTAACCTAACCTAACCTAACCTAACCTAACCTAACCTAACCTAACCTAACCTAACCTAACCTAACCTAACCTAACCTAACCTAACCTAACCTAACCTAACCTAACCTAACCTAACCTAACCTAACCTAACCTAACCTAACCTAACCTAACCTAACCTAACCTAACCTAACCTAACCTAACCTAACCTAACCTAACCTAACCTAACCTAACCTAACCTAACCTAACCTAACCTAACCTAACCTAACCTAACCTAACCTAACCTAACCTAACCTAACCTAACCTAACCTAACCTAACCTAACCTAACCTAACCTAACCTAACCTAACCTAACCTAACCTAACCTAACCTAACCTAACCTAACCTAACCTAACCTAACCTAACCTAACCTAACCTAACCTAACCTAACCTAACCTAACCTAACCTAACCTAACCTAACCTAACCTAACCTAACCTAACCTAACCTAACCTAACCTAACCTAACCTAACCTAACCTAACCTAACCTAACCTAACCTAACCTAACCTAACCTAACCTAACCTAACCTAACCTAACCTAACCTAACCTAACCTAACCTAACCTAACCTAACCTAACCTAACCGACATCGAATTGAAAATTTAAAAGTTAGGAATAAATTTCTACAGTTACGATACCAATCCGCTAGGTCGTATACTACACGGATACACAAATTAGAGACCCCTTGCTATTAGTTTCACAGATTTATTTAGTCATTTTCCTCAAAAAATTCACTTAGTCACTTTTTTGCTTAAATATCGAGTTTTCTTCAAAATTTCTGCACGATGTATCATTTAAATGCTTGTTGTTAACTTCCCGGAGCTCGCCCGCGTCGGTCCGCGCCCATACCTGCAATAAAAAATCAAAATTTTCCCCGCCCACCCACCCTTTGTCGTCACTGGGTATATCAACTCTGTACCTGAGCAATTTTTGCAACTTAGTCAATTAATTATTTCTTGCCGCGTATTGAATTCCTACAGGTCCGCACACCTCATAATGAACCCACAAACAGCTCAGACGCCCCTGGCTGTCTCTCAAACGTCTGCAATGTCATCCAGAAGCGAATCTGATCCGGATGAATTCCGCGACGCCGTGTCACTGCCCGAACGACCGATGTCTAGGGGGCATGCAGAGCCTCAATCGAAGCAGCCCAAGCTGCCCTGCACCTCCGACGACGTAACAAGTATCAGGAGTTACGTAGAAACCACCTCCAGGCTCACAAAGTGTATTACTACGGCTATAAATGAAGGTAAAAGTGTGACGGCCGCAAACAAGCGGCTTATAGCTGCAGCCGCTGAGGAAATCATGAGGGCCGCTGCCCTGGTCCCGACGCTCGTGCCCGCACCAACTCCCGTCGCTGCTGCCGCGCCATCTGAAACAAACAAAGAAATAATTAATAACACAAATATAAAAGAAGAAATAATAGCAAGTTTAAAATGTGAACTGGATAAAATTAAGCAGGACACCAAGGACATTAAACAGTTGATATCAAACACAATGGGCAATGATAACCGCCCATCTAAATCAGGTAGTCGAGTAACGGCGCGAAGAAGCTATGCCGCCGCCTTGGCGTCCAATGATGCCGTCCCCAAACCCACCTTTCCTGTCCTGGTAGAGTCCACCGACCCGACACACACTAGTGAGGACGTAATTAAGAGGGTGAAAGCTAGCGTGGATGTGATCAGCCTGGGAGTCGGCGTGAATAGCATCAGGAAAACAAAGGGAGGAAAGGTAGTTGTAACTTGCGACGACAATCAGGGAAGAGAAAGGCTGCAAAAGGCTCTTAGAGAAAAAGACAGGCAACTCACTGTAGGAGAACCTGCAGCCAGAAACCCACTGCTTAAACTGATAGGCGTATCCCAGGACTTAAGCGACGGCAAGATCGAAGAAGCCATCCTTAAGCAAAACACATCGCTTCTGGCGGAACTCTCAACAGGGGAACTAGAAGCTAAAGTGCAGAGACGAACAAAAGGAAGGAACAGCTTAGTTTCAAACATCATTGTCCAGGTCAGCCCAGGAGTTTGGCGTAGTCTGGTAGACCGAAAAATCCGTCTGGGCTACCAAATAATTACAGTAATAGACCAGTCTCCGCTGACTCAATGCTACAAGTGTCTTGGGTTTGGGCATAGAGCACAGGAATGCACCAACGCCGTATGTTGTGGATATTGTGCCCAGGCTCATGACACCAGAGAGTGCCCCAACAGAGGCGAGGAGGCCCTCTGTCACAATTGCAAAGAGGGAGACCATGACGCAGCACACCCCGCTTACAGCTGGCAGTGCCCCCAATGGCAAAGGTGGGACCGGGTAGCCCGCCTCGCCGTAAGATATTGCTAAGGGCGTGCTACGTGCAACAAACACAGCGGGACAACAGCCCCGAACAGATAATGTCATAAAAATTCTACAAAGCAATTTGGGGAGGGGGTTCGTAGCGACTAGCGAACTAAAACAATACATCGCAAAACATGAATATTCCATTGCTCTAATAACTGAACCATACATAGGCAAACAAACCACAATCAACAACATTCCTGGATACCAAGTGTACCAGTTCCCAAAAGACAGGAACACCAAAGCGTGTATCGCAATCAAGAACGGCTTAGGATCCACACTTGGCATCACAAAGCACTCCACTGCAAATCTGTGCATAGTTCAGCTCACCCTTAAAAACAATAACATAATCTACTTATGCAGCGTGTATGTTGAACCCGACAGTGATCAGCATAATACCCTTGCTCAACTGGAACTATTTCTGACGGAAACTGGAAATGCAAAACACGTAATTTGTGGGGACTTTAATGGCTGGAACACAGCATGGGGCTCTCAAAGCACTAACAGGCGAGGCAGGGATATCATGGACATAATTACATCGAATGATCTTGAGATATGTAACACTGGTTCAAACGCCACCTTTGAAACCACCACTCATGGGCAAAATAGATCATCCATCATAGACCTCACCTTGACCACTAATAATCTTGCATCATATGTACAAAACTGGACCATTAACCATGAAGCCACACCCGCCTCCGACCACAACGCCATCCACTTCACAATTAACCTTAAACGTGACAAGATCAAGAAGAACATCTCAAACTCCACTTACCGATATAACACCAAAAACGCTGATTGGGATGCAGTCTCCACCAGTATTAAACAGGAAATAGATAAAACCCGCCTAGACCAAGTAGACCTCCAAAACCTAAATGCAACTGAAATAGACGAATTCGTAATAAATGTCACCGATGCCATTACAATAGCCTGCGACAAAAGCCTGAAAAAGAAAACTCACCTGCAGCACCGCATACCCTGGTGGAATGACGAACTCGAGACGCTGAAAAAGAAAGTTATACATATACACCACCGCGTCCGCGATCTGAAAAAGGGAAAGAAAGACCTCACAAACATACTAAAAGAACAACAGGAAATAAGACAGGAATATGCGGAAGCTATAAGTAGAACCTCAACAGAGTGTTTCCGAGAGTTCTGTACAAAACAAGGAAAAGAAGACGTATGGTCCATGACTAACAGACTCTTAAAAAATACTACGCAGCCCAAACCAACATCTACATTACATCTCGGCAACAATCATTACACCAATTCAAGTGCAGAATCAGCGCAAGCGTTGATTAACAAATTTTTTCCTGACGACACAAAAGATGATAATACCCAGAAGGAAATAAGAACACAGTCAATGCTGGAGCCAGAAACTGAAGACGACCGTGAATTCACCGAAGAAGAAATTATAGAATGCGTGAAGGAAATGAACCCTAACAAAGCACCTGGCCCAGATCACCTCACAGCAGATATATGTCACTGTTTCGTTCTCTGCTACCCCACCCTATTTACGAACCTCATAAACAGATGTATTAAAATATCCCATTTCCCCACCTCCTGGAAAATAGCCTTCATTAAAGCCATACCTAAACCAAACAAAAACGACCTCAACGATATAGACACTCTCCGACCAATAGGTTTAATAAACGTATTTGGTAAAGCATTCGAAAAACTCATTGCTAAACGCCTCACACACCACATGAATACTACTGGCACTTCCAACCCATTGCAGTTCGGCTTTAAACAACAAGCGTCTACAACAGACGCTCTACGCAGGGCGATCAATGCGATGAAAGATGCAAAACAGTGCGGTAAGCTGGTCGTCGCCATTTCCCTAGATATTAAGGGCGCTTTTGACAATGCCTGGTGGCCAGCCCTTATGCATAGACTACATCGCATTGAGTGTCCTGCGAACATACAAAAAATCATCACAAGTTACCTAAAAGATAGAACAGCAGTCCTAAACTACTCTGACGCCACAATTACCAAGAACCTCACGCGCGGATGCATACAGGGATCGGTCCTTGGACCTATCTTCTGGAACATTATAATGGACGATCTACTGGAATATTCTCTCCCCGACGGCTGTCACATCCAGGCCTACGCCGATGATGTTCTGCTGATAGTCTCTGCAAAAACACCCCAAGAACTTGAATATGCTTCCAATACCGCTCTGAAAACAATAACAAATTGGGGTGAAAAGAATAAGCTCACTTTCGGACATGCAAAAACGCAAATCATTACATGCACTCCTAAAGCCAAAAAAGCAAACATAAATATAGATAATAATACACTTAAATATAGCAATGAAATAAAAGTACTAGGAGTTATAATAGACAGCAATTTCAAATTCATTAAACATTCAGAATACATCACAGATAAAGCACAAAAAATATATCTTAAACTATGCAGGATCATCCGCCCCACATGGGGAATAAAATCAGAAAATGTAAATATAATATACAATCAGGTGATAGAACCAATAATTACTTACGCTGCTGAGATCTGGGGCACGGCAACGAAATATCAGTCAGTGACTAATGCACTCAGGTCGCTGCAGAGGCGATTTGCGATAAAATCCATCAGAGGTTTTCGCACAATTTCGACCTCTGCGGCCATTGCACTGGCGGATTTCACCCCACTCGACGTGAAAATACAGGAGATAGCTGACATCCAAAGGACAAAAGCTCTAGGAACTTCTAAATACCTACCGACGGACATTCCGCTAGATAAGCCAATACATCCATCCAAACTACCACATCCTAGTATCCGACCAACTATCAAAATCCTAAAAGCCGCCAGTGATAAGGAAATAGATCAGTACTGTTCTCCACAAGACACCAAAGTTTACACTGATGGAAGCAAGCATGATAACCGAGTTGGAGCAGCCGTAGTTATTCATCACCCCGAAGGACGCAAGACCACATACCGCCTCAAATTACATGACAGCTGCTCGGTATTTCAGGCCGAGTGCCTTGCAATTGAAAAAGCACTAAATCACTGCGTCAAGAAAAACACAGCAAATATAGTTATTTTATCCGATTCCATGTCAGCCCTTCAGGAAATAGCAAACAGAAATAGCTTAAATAACATCAACAGAAATAGCTTAAATAACATCATCCATAAAATACACAATCACATAACACAAATAGAACTAAGCGGCAAAGTCTCCTTCCTTTGGGTAAAAGCCCACACTGGACTGCAGGGAAATGAAGAAGCCGACGGGGAGGCCAAGAAAGCTGCCACATTACATAAGGCCCCAGACTTCAATAAGTTCCCCATCAGCCACTTCAAGTACCTAAGAAAGAAGCAGTCGGAAGACGAAAGCAACTCAGCATACGTAACATCTAACACAGGAAAGCATTTACAGAAATGGCTACCTAACATACAATCAATAAAGGAACTGAGAAAACGATCGACAGTGACATTTGAAATGACGCAAGTACTAACAGGACACGGCTACCATAAGTCGTATTTAAAAAGATTCAAAATAACGGACGACGACACCTGTCCCTGTGACGGTGTAACAGTACAGACTATCCACCACCTACTGAGGGAATGTCCGAAATTCATGAATGATAGACACGACCATGAGTCAGTATGTAATCATATGGGAACGGATCCATATGAGATTGCTAGTTTAATTAAAAATGAATGTTGTTTAACGTCTTTTCAAGATTACATAAAGGGTATAATCAAAAGCCTGAAAAAGTTTAATAACACGTAAAGATCAATGAAATAATCAATAAATATAATCTATGTAAAAAAAAAAAAAAAAAAAAAAAAAAAAAAAAAAAAAAAAAAAAAAAAAAAAAAAAAAAAAAAAAAAAAAAAAAAAAAAAAAAAAAAAAAAAAAAAAATATATATATATATATATATATATAAATATAAATTAATATAACAATACATAAATATGTATGTAAACTAGCATTATATTTATATTCAAATACCTTATATATCAAAACTTAAGAAAACTCGTGAACATTATAAATACTATAGATATGAAAGAAAAAATATAAAGTACAAAAAGGTAAAAGCCGCCCGTATCCATCGCGGGGACTTTCATCTTAAAATATTAAGATCCAAAAAAAAAAAAAAAAAAACCTAACCTAACCCAACCTAACCTAACCTAACCTAACCTAACCTAACCTAACCTAACCTAACCTAACCTAACCTAACCTAACCCAACCTAACCTAACCTAACCTAACCTAACCTAACCGAACCTAACCCGTGATAACTAAAGGTTTGATGCGGATAGTGCTTTTTGACTGATTTTAGTTAGTTTAGTTATATTTATTTTAGATTGACAGGTGGCTTTTGGCCACCTTTTTATATTGACGTATTGAAGGTCTTATTGGGCCTTCAAATTGGACCGGTTTAAGCTATTTATATTTTGTTTTGACCCCTTATTGGACATATATTTTTTAATATATAATTATTACTTTACTTTAGACTATTACCTTTTACAACTTATACAAACTTTATTTTAACTAAACTTTTGATTTATACACGCGTCCCTCAAAAAACGCAAGATGTTCGCCATTCACACGCCCATCAAGGCCCCCCGCAGGAGCGCTGACCCCCCTACGACCCCAGATAAAATGACGGTGCAGGCAGGCTCTTCGAAGGACTCTGTCGTTCGGAGGAGCATAGGTGAATGGGAAGCGGGAAAGGTAGACGGAAAGCGTAAGTCCCCAACCCCATCTCTGGTGGTCGCCCCTGATGGCCCCCCACAGCCGAAATCGAAGGCGGCTTCCTCCAAGGGGAGTGTGGTGCCTGCTCGTAGACTGTCGACAGAGGCCGAGGGGAGCCCACCGGGGAGGAAAACCTATGCCTGCCGAACGGCGGAGGCCAGGGCCTGCCTTAACAAAGCCAAACTTCACCTGAGTAACTCCCGCAATTTGAAATCTGACATCAAGGCGGGAGTTACCCAGGCGTTGGAGAGGCTATATGTTTTAGTAAAAGAGGCCGAAGCCGTTAAGGGAGTAGTGAGGGTCCAGGAGAGCGCAGCTCCGAAATCGCAAACGCTGGTGGGGGAGAAGGAGAGAAGGATGGATGAGTCGGAGATGACAAGGAGGCTGGAAGAGCATGGTAGGTTAATAAAGGACAATAATGAGAGGATGGAGAAGTTAAAGGAAGTCATGGAAAGGCAGATTGCGTCGGTCTCGTCATTGGAGAGGACCACATACGCGGGGGTAGCAGCAGCCGGTACCAGGAAGAGAGTACCGGAACAGGCTGCGCTGCACTCGGTTGTGGTCACCTCCAAGGAAGACACCGACACGGGAGAGGAAGTGCTCGCCAGTATAAGGGAAGCCATCAACGCGAAAGACGGATGGGTTAAAGTGGATCGGGTGAGGAAGGCCAAAGACCGTAAGGTTATCGTGGGCTGTGCCAGTGAAGAAGAAAGGAGAAAGGTGAAGGAGCGCCTGCAAGGAGCGAGTGGTCGACTCGTGGTTGAGGACATCCAGAACAAGGATCCGCTTCTGGTTCTGAAGGAAGTGCTGTCGTATAACAGCGACGACGACGTCATAAACGCCCTGAAGAACCAGAATCGGGATCTTTTCGTGGGCCTCAAAAAAGAGGAAGTCCGGCTGGCGGTCCGCTTTCGGCGGAAAGCTAGGAACCCCCACGCCGGTCATGTGGTGTTACGGGTGTCCCCCGCAATATGGACGAGAATGGTCGGGGCCGGAGCGGTGCACGTCGACCTACAAAAGGTCAAAGTGGAGGACCACTCTCCACTCGTGCAGTGCTCCTTGTGCCTCGGCTATGGGCATGGGCGACGGTTCTGTAAAGAAACTGTCGTCAAATGTAGCCACTGCGGGGGACCCCACCTTAAGTCGGAGTGCGCGGACTGGCTCGCCAATGCGCCCCCCTCGTGCTGCAATTGCACGCGCGCCAAGCTGGACCAGACGGAACATAATGCTTTCAGTCAGGAATGTCCAGTTAGGCGCAAGTGGGACGCATTGGCCCGGGCCAGTATAGCGTACTGCTAAGGGCACCACATGGGACCCCACCAGTAGTAAGCCAATCAGGATAGCTCAGGCCAATCTTCAGCGCAAGAACCTTGCCACCTGCGAGCTTATGCTCGAGGTGGACAAGAGGAGGCTGGATATTGCGTTGCTCCAGGAGCCATACGTGGGTGGAGCTCGAAGTATGAAGAGTTACAGGGGAGCTAGGATCATCCAGAACACTGGCAACGGGGAGGGCACTGTAAAGGCGGCGATAGCCGTCTTCAACCAAGACATTGACGTCATACAGTGCCCAAAACTCACCACCAACAACATCGTGGTGGCGAGGATCCGAACCAGTGCCTGGGAGATCACAGCCATCTCGTTCTACTTCGAGCCAGACCAACCCATTGGGCCATACCTGGAGCACCTAGATACAATATACCAGGAGCTGGGGCCTAAAGCTATCCTGATAGGTGGCGATGCAAATGCGAAAAGCAGCTGGTGGGGTAGCGACCGAGTCGACCACAGAGGAGAGGACATGGCAGGCGCTCTGGAGGACATGGGCTTGCAGGTACTCAACGACGGCGACACCCCGACCTTTGACACCGTGCGGGGTGGCCGACGTCTTACCAGCCACGTCGACGTGACGGCTTGCACATCGGACTTGCTCAACCTGGTTGACGACTGGAAGGTGGACGACAGTCTC
The DNA here is from genome assembly GCA_951449985.1 of Falcaria lacertinaria. NCBI lineage: Eukaryota > Metazoa > Arthropoda > Insecta > Lepidoptera > Drepanidae > Falcaria > Falcaria lacertinaria. The sequence continues at coordinate 10,233,754 of OX602121.1, read as the reverse complement.
ACGAGCTCGGACCACAACGGCATAACATTCAACATTAAATTACAGAAAGCAATAGGCATAAATATAGAAAGGACTACCAGGATTTTTAATACCAAAAAGGCAAACTGGGTCCAGTTTCATGAGAAACTGGACCAGTTTAAAATAGATAATAAAATTAATAAAATTGAAATTAACAAAATAAATACAGAAATAGAATTAGAAAACTTTGTAGATAAATATCTGGATATATTAAACAATACTTGCAAATTAACAATACCGAAAAAGAAAATAAAACAAAAACTTACCATGCCGTGGTGGTCCGATGAGCTCGCTGAGCTGAAGAGGGATGTCGTCACCAGGAAGCGTAGAGTCCGATGTGCAGCGCCTGTCCGTAGGGCGAAAGTCGTCGAGGAGTACCTGCAAGCAAAAGAAAAATATGAGGAAGAGGCAAAAAAGGCCCAAACAAAAAGTTGGAAGGAGTTTTGTGGGAAGCAGGACAAGGAAGGGATGTGGCAGGGCATATATAGGGTGTTGAGTAAAACTGCCACAAGGCAGGAAGACCCACCCCTAGTGAAGGACGGGATAGAGATGACCCAGCGGGAGTCTGCAAAATTGTTGGCGGAAACCTTCTACCCGGAGGACCTGGAAAGCGTGGAAAACGCTGACCACCGACGGACCAGAGCAACAGCCCAGACCGTAAATGGTTGGGCCCATGATGAACAACATGATCCACCATTTACGCTGGAGGAGCTGAGATCCGCGGTGGAAAGCTTTGACCCCAAAAAGGCCCCCGGGGCGGACGGACTAACCGCTGACATTTGCAGACAGGTCATCTCTAAAGATCCCGAACTACACCTAGCCCTGCTAAACAAGTGTCTGGAGTTGTCCTGCTTCCCTACAGCCTGGAAGGAGGCCGTTGTGGTCGTTCTGCGAAAGCCTGGCAAGGAAAATTATTTCGACCCCAAGTCGTACAGGCCCATTGGCCTGCTCTCAGTAATGGGTAAGATCTTTGAGAGGATGGTTGTCCGAAGGTTAAAATGGCACCTGATTCCCCGGATGAGTACTCGCCAGTACGGATTCATGCCCCAAAGGAGCACCGAGGACTCCCTCTATGACCTGATACAGCATATCCGGGGTGAGTTAGCTAACAAAAAGCTGATCACCCTGGTATCGCTGGACATAGAGGGAGCCTTCGATAGTGCATGGTGGCCTGCTATCCGAGTCCGGCTGGCTGAGGAACAGTGTCCGGTGAATCTGAGGCGTGTCATTGACAGCTACCTTCGGGACCGAAGAGTGAGGGTCCGATACGCCGGTGAGGAGTACGCCAAGAGCACCAACAAAGGATGCGTACAAGGCTCCATCGGCGGGCCCCTCCTCTGGAACCTTCTTCTCGACCCATTACTGAGAGGGCTTGAGCAGCGTGGGGATTACTGCCAGGCTTTCGCAGACGACGTAGTGCTGGTGTTCGCTGCCGAGTCGGCGCTGGAGGTACAGCGACAGGCCAATGCCGCCCTGGCGTATGTTCGTGAGTGGGGTGTCAAAAATAAACTGAAATTCGCACCACATAAGACCAAAGCGATGGTGATGACAAGGAAGTTGAAGTTTGACACACCACTCTTGAGCATGGGCGGGGTCGGCATTGGACTGTCCGACGAGATCAGGATCCTGGGGCTCACGATAGATAGCAAGTTGACGTTCAACGCCCACACTGCGAACGTCTGCAAGAAGGCGTTGAACGTCTACAAGCAATTGTCGCGAGCCGCCAAAATCAGCTGGGGCCTCCACCCGGACGTGATCCGTGTGATCTACACGGCAGTGGTGGAGCCAGTGATCCTGTACGCCTCCAGCGCCTGGGCGTCGGCAGCGAAGAAACTTGGAGTGCAGAGGCAGCTGAACGCAGTCCAACGAGGATTTGCCCAGAAGCTGTGTCGTGCCTACCGCACCGTCTCTCTGAACGCGGCACTAGTGCTGGCCGGGATACTGCCCCTCGACCTCAGAATACAGGAGGCAGCCGCCCTGTATGAGGCCAAAAGGGGAGTTCCCCAGACAGTGCTGGGCGATCGGGAGGTGGAACGCGGTGTGGCCTTCACCAAAGCCCCGCATCCGGCAGAGCATATGTGCCTCGAGTTCGTGAGCCTGGTGGACCAACAACAAGTGGAGGACCGCGTAAACCAGGCGGTCCGCATCTATACGGATGGCAGCAAGATTGAGGGCAAGGTCGGTGCAGCGCTGTCTCTGTGGAGCGGCGCAGCAGAAACCAAAGCCCTCAAGCTCAAGCTGCCATCGCACTGCACGGTCTACCAGGCGGAACTCCTGGCCATATGCAAGGCCACGAGGTTAATCCTCCAAGGCGGTGAGGCTAGCTTCGGGATCCTCAGTGACTCGCGTTCGGCGTTGGAAACCGTCGTAAACTCGGACTCCGTCCACCCCCTGGCTGTAGAAGCCCGCAATAACATCAAGCGCAGCAGACTCCAGAACAAGGAAGTCTCCTTGTTCTGGATTAAAGCACATGCGGGGTTGGAGGGGAACGAGCGCGCGGACCAGTTAGCCAAGGAGGCTGCTCTGCACTCCAAGAAAAGACCAGACTATGACGGGTGTCCGGTGTCATTCGTCAAGCGAGAGCTTCGCAAGAACTCACTTGACGAATGGAACCGGCGTTATCAGCAAGGTGATACGGCCAGCGGAACAAAGATGTTCCTCCCGGACGCAGTGGAGGCGTACAGGATTGTCCGACAGCTCCGCCCGGAGGGCGTGATGACGCAGGTTCTTACCGGGCACGGTGGGTTCTCCGAATACTTGAGCAGGTTCAAGTGTAAGGACGACCCAACGTGCTTTTGTGAGCCAGGCGTGAGCCAAACTGTCGGGCATATCCTCGCCGAATGCCCTGCCTTCGGGAGAGAAAGGTACAAAGTAGAGCAGGAATTAGGAAAAGTAATAGAAATAGAAAATTTTAAAAAGTTAATTAGGTCAAAAGACACCCAGAAAACATTTATGGATTATTGCGAGGACATAGGGAGGAAAACCATATATAAAAATAAGTGAAATTTAGGGCATTATAAAATTGACAAGCAAAATTTAAGCAAGAAAAAGAAATAGGATAAGTTTTGGTAATTATTTAGAAATTGGAAGAATAATAGAATTTAAAAAATACAGTAGAATCTGATAAATATGTAAATAGCATTGGAAACATAGTAAGAAATAAAGATCAACATAATGGGAAGAGAAGAACATCTTGCAAAGAATTATTAAAAGAAAGATATAAAAAGGCTCTGACCAATGTCAGAGGGACGTATTTAAAATAAAAAAAAAAAAAAAAAAAAAAAAAAAAACCTAACCTAACCTAACCTAACCTAACCTAAACCTAAACCTAAACCTAAACCTAAACCTAAACCTAAACCTAAACCTAAACCTAAACCTAAACCTAAACCTAAACCTAAACCTAAACCTAAACCTAAACCTAAACCTAAACCTAAACCTAAACCTAAACCTAAACCTAAACCTAAACCTAAACCTAAACCTAAACCTAAACCTAAACCTAAACCTAAACCTAAACCTAAACCTAAACCTAAACCTAAACCTAAACCTAAACCTAAACCTAAACCTAAACCTAAACCTAAACCTAAACCTAAACCTAAACCTAAACCTAAACCTAAACCTAAACCTAAACCTAAACCTAAACCTAAACCTAAACCTAAACCTAAACCTAAACCTAAACCTAAACCTAAACCTAAACCTAAACCTAAACCTAAACCTAAACCTAAACCTAAACCTATTTATCTATCTATCTATCTATCTATCTATCTATCTATCTATCTATCTATCTATCTATCTATCTATCTATCTATCTATCTATCTATCTATCTATCTATCTATCTATCTATCTATCTATCTATCTATCTATCTATCTATCTATCTATCTATCTATCTATCTATCTATCTATCTATCTATCTATCTATCTATCTATCTATCTATCTATCTATCTATCTATCTATCTATCTATCTATCTATCTATCTATCTATCTATCTATCTATCTATCTATCTATCTATCTATCTATCTATCTATCTATCTATCTATCTATCTATCTATCTATCTATCTATCTATCTATCTATCTATCTATCTATCTATCTATCTATCTATCTATCTATCTATCTATCTATCTATCTATCTATCTATCTATCTATCTATCTATCTATCTATCTATCTATCTATCTATCTATCTATCTATCTATCTATCTATCTATCTATCTATCTATCTATCTATCTATCTATCTATCTATCTATCTATCTATCTATCTATCTATCTATCTATCTATCTATCTATCTATCTATCTATCTATCTATCTATCTATCTATCTATCTATCTATCTATCTATCTATCTATCTATCTATCTATCTATCTATCTATCTATCTATCTATCTATCTATCTATCTATCTATCTATCTATCTATCTATCTATCTATCTATCTATCTATCTATCTATCTATCTATCTATCTATCTATCTATCTATCTATCTATCTATCTATCTATCTATCTATCTATCTATCTATCTATCTATCTATCTATCTATCTATCTATCTATCTATCTATCTATCTATCTATCTATCTATCTATCTATCTATCTATCTATCTATCTATCTATCTATCTATCTATCTATCTATCTATCTATCTATCTATCTATCTATCTATCTATCTATCTATCTATCTATCTATCTATCTATCTATCTATCTATCTATCTATCTATCTATCTATCTATCTATCTATCTATCTATCTATCTATCTATCTATCTATCTATCTATCTATCTATCTATCTATCTATCTATCTATCTATCTATCTATCTATCTATCTATCTATCTATCTATCTATCTATCTATCTATCTATCTATCTATCTATCTATCTATCTATCTATCTATCTATCTATCTATCTATCTATCTATCTATCTATCTATCTATCTATCTATCTATCTATCTATCTATCTATCTATCTATCTATCTATCTATCTATCTATCTATCTATCTATCTATCTATCTATCTATCTATCTATCTATCTATCTATCTATCTATCTATCTATCTATCTATCTATCTATCTATCTATCTATCTATCTATCTATCTATCTATCTATCTATCTATCTATCTATCTATCTATCTATCTATCTATCTATCTATCTATCTATCTATCTATCTATCTATCTATCTATCTATCTATCTATCTATCTATCTATCTATCTATCTATCTATCTATCTATCTATCTATCTATCTATCTATCTATCTATCTATCTATCTATCTATCTATCTATCTATCTATCTATCTATCTATCTATCTATCTATCTATCTATCTATCTATCTATCTATCTATCTATCTATCTATCTATCTATCTATCTATCTATCTATCTATCTATCTATCTATCTATCTATCTATCTATCTATCTATCTATCTATCTATCTATCTATCTATCTATCTATCTATCTATCTATCTATCTATCTATCTATCTATCTATCTATCTATCTATCTATCTATCTATCTATCTATCTATCTATCTATCTATCTATCTATCTATCTATCTATCTATCTATCTATCTATCTATCTATCTATCTATCTATCTATCTATCTATCTATCTATCTATCTATCTATCTATCTATCTATCTATCTATCTATCTATCTATCTATCTATCTATCTATCTATCTATCTATCTATCTATCTATCTATCTATCTATCTATCTATCTATCTATCTATCTATCTATCTATCTATCTATCTATCTATCTATCTATCTATCTATCTATCTATCTATCTATCTATCTATCTATCTATCTATCTATCTATCTATCTATCTATCTATCTATCTATCTATCTATCTATCTATCTATCTATCTATCTATCTATCTATCTATCTATCTATCTATCTATCTATCTATCTATCTATCTATCTATCTATCTATCTATCTATCTATCTATCTATCTATCTATCTATCTATCTATCTATCTATCTATCTATCTATCTATCTATCTATCTATCTATCTATCTATCTATCTATCTATCTATCTATCTATCTATCTATCTATCTATCTATCTATCTATCTATCTATCTATCTATCTATCTATCTATCTATCTATCTATCTATCTATCTATCTATCTATCTATCTATCTATCTATCTATCTATCTATCTATCTATCTATCTATCTATCTATCTATCTATCTATCTATCTATCTATCTATCTATCTATCTATCTATCTATCTATCTATCTATCTATCTATCTATCTATCTATCTATCTATCTATCTATCTATCTATCTATCTATCTATCTATCTATCTATCTATCTATCTATCTATCTATCTATCTATCTATCTATCTATCTATCTATCTATCTATCTATCTATCTATCTATCTATCTATCTATCTATCTATCTATCTATCTATCTATCTATCTATCTATCTATCTATCTATCTATCTATCTATCTATCTATCTATCTATCTATCTATCTATCTATCTATCTATCTATCTATCTATCTATCTATCTATCTATCTATCTATCTATCTATCTATCTATCTATCTATCTATCTATCTATCTATCTATCTATCTATCTATCTATCTATCTATCTATCTATCTATCTATCTATCTATCTATCTATCTATCTATCTATCTATCTATCTATCTATCTATCTATCTATCTATCTATCTATCTATCTATCTATCTATCTATCTATCTATCTATCTATCTATCTATCTATCTATCTATCTATCTATCTATCTATCTATCTATCTATCTATCTATCTATCTATCTATCTATCTATCTATCTATCTATCTATCTATCTATCTATCTATCTATCTATCTATCTATCTATCTATCTATCTATCTATCTATCTATCTATCTATCTATCTATCTATCTATCTATCTATCTATCTATCTATCTATCTATCTATCTATCTATCTATCTATCTATCTATCTATCTATCTATCTATCTATCTATCTATCTATCTATCTATCTATCTATCTATCTATCTATCTATCTATCTATCTATCTATCTATCTATCTATCTATCTATCTATCTATCTATCTATCTATCTATCTATCTATCTATCTATCTATCTATCTATCTATCTATCTATCTATCTATCTATCTATCTATCTATCTATCTATCTATCTATCTATCTATCTATCTATCTATGAACCCTTCTTGTAGTTCTTGTTGTTAGCTGCTCGCAGCAACCGTCGCTTTGACGTCACGACGGTTGCGAGTGCGCCCGCCCTTGCCCTTGAAGATTCGTACCCACGTACTTAAACAGTTCGTAATAGTGTAATAGAATCCAACTGTTTGGTGTTTTACAATTTCCACCAAACTAACCTTCTTTAAGTGTCCTTCCCTACGGAAAACGATTAATTCTTAAAGTGAACAAAAACGTGACGTGTCCGATCAAATAAAGCAACATAATCATTAGAACAGGTAAGTTTTAGATAATTTAAAATCAAACAAATAGGTAGGTAGACGTAAATGGATGCACAATCCACTGTTACTGAGTAGGTTAATTTCAGCGGGTGCGGCACGTGTAAGGCGCTTTGTAGTTTACCGCCTGCCGCCGCGCGCCTCATTCATCGAATAATGCATAGCTATAGCTCATGTCAAAAAAAAAAAGCGCAGGATAAGATGCGCCGCGCCCATTCGTAGAGCCTGGGTGGTAGAACAGTACCTTCTCGCAAAGGAAGAGTACCAGCTGGAGGCAAGGAAAGCCCAAAAAGGAAGAGTACCAGCTGGAGGCAAGGAAAGCCCAAACCGCCGGTTGGAAGGGCTTTTGCGAGAAGCAGGACCGCGAGAGTATGTGGGATGGGATATACAGGGTGATAGGCCGCACGACTAAAAGAAACAAGGACGTTCCTCTGGTCCAGCATGACAAAGTTCTGGGAGCAGAGGCATCTGCGGGACTATTAGCTGAGACTTTTTACCCGCAAGATGACACACAAGGCGATAACGCAGACCACAAGCAAGTGCGAGAAGCAGCTAACAGAGTGAATGAGTTGACAGATGGTGAACCATGTGATCCCCCATTCACAATGGAAGAAATGCAGTGGGCTGCGTCCAGCTTTAATCCCAAGAAGGCACCGGGACTGGACGGACTCACGTCGGATATATGTTTGGCGGCTATCACCCTGAATCCAGACCTATTTTTGGCAATTACAAACAGATGCCTAGCCCTTCGCCACTTCCCCACCATCTGGAAGGAGGCGGCTGTTGTAGTGTTGCGAAAACCCGGAAAGGAGGACTACACGCACCCTAAATCCTACAGGCCAATCGGACTCTTGCCTATTTTCGGGAAAATTCATGAAAAAATGCTGATCAGGAGAATTAGGTGGCACACTCTGCCCGATATGAGTCAGCGTCAATTTGGCTTCACACCACAGCGCAGCACCGAAGACTCCCTCTATGTCATGATGCAGAAAATAAAAGAAAACCTAAAGGCCAAAAAGATAACTACAGTGGTTTCATTTGACATAGAGGGAGCCTTCGATAGCGCGTGGTGGCCTGCTATACAATGCAGATTGGCGGAGACAAAATGCCCTGCAAACTTACGGCGCCTGGTAGATGACTACCTTTCCAACAGGAGGGTAAGAGTAAGGTATGCCGGCGCAGAGTGTGCTAGGGAAACCACAAAAGGGTGCGTGCAGGGATCGATAGGGGGCCCAACTTTTTGGAATCTGCTGTTGGACCCACTATTGAAGGAACTGGAGTTACGCGGAGACTACTGTCAGGCATTTGCTGATGATGTGGTTCTGATTATCTCCGGTGATACAGCATTGGAGGTCCAGAGGCAGGCGAACGCCGCCCTCGAACATGTTCGGATGTGGGGGGTCAAGAACAAACTTAAATTTGCCCCGCAAAAAACTAAAGCAATGGTTATAACCAACAAATTGAAATATGACTCCCCACATCTGACCATGGGCGGGATAGGCGTCGAACTGTCTCGGGAAATTAAGATCCTCGGACTAACAATCGATGACAAACTGACTTTCAACACCCATGTATCAAATGTCTGTCGCAAGGCATTGAACTTGTATAAACAGCTTTCAAGGACCGCGAAAATTCACTGGGGTCTGGGGTCGGAGATAATCAGGACCATATATACGGCGGTAGTGGAGCCTATCATTATGTATGCTGCAAGTGCGTGGGCACCTGCAGCGGACAAACTTGGTGTGAGGAAACAGCTCGACGCGGTCCAGCGCGGCTTTGTTCAGAAAATCTTAAAGGCGTATCGGACGGTCTCCTTAAACGCGGCCCTATTACTCGCTGGACTGCTTCCTTTAGATATTAGGATCAGAGAAGCAGCTTCACTTTACGAAGTGAAGAAAGGGTTATCTCAGCGGATAATAGGTGACCGAGAGATTGAAAAACCGATTTCCCATACGGACACGCCACATCCCGCGGAGCAAAAGAGCCTTCAGTTCAGTTGTTTGGCTGACGGTGCACAAATGGAGCAGTACGAAAACAATGACCTGAAGATTTTCACAGACGGCAGTAAGATACAGGGGAAGGTCGGCGCGGCACTCTCCATATGGAAAGGTGCAGCGGAGACCAAAACCCGAAAGCTGAAACTGGATCATTTCTGCACCGTCTACCAGGCGGAATTGTTGGCTCTACTCGAAGCAACAAAGCAAGCGTGTAAAATCGCGGCAAATAGTTGCAATATATATTGTGACTCTAGATCGGCTCTCGAAACAGTCGTTAATAGTGTTTCCCTTCATCCTCTTGCTGTAAAAACAAGAGCAAACATACATAAAATCAAAGAGCAGGGTAAAGAATTACATCTATTTTGGATAAAGGCTCACGCAGGGATGGAGGGTAACGAAAGAGCTGACGTGCTTGCAAAAGATGCTGCCCTGAACACGAAGACTAGACCGGACTATGACATGTGCCCGGTTTCATTCGCCAAGCGACAAATCCGCTTGGAATCGCTTGACGAATGGAACCGGCGATACAAGCAGGCTGAGACGGCCTCAATAACTAAGACTTTCTTCCCGGACGCGACAAAAGCATACCCAGTCATAAAAAAGACAGCGCTAGACTCAGTGGCAGTACAGGTAATGACAGGGCATGGCGGTTTCTCGGAATACCTACACCGGTTTAAGTGTAAGGAAAGCCCGGCGTGTCTGTGTGACCAGGCGAAAAGCGAGAGCGCTCTGCACGTGGTGGCAGAGTGCCCTGTATATGGAAAAGAGAGACAGCATGTAGAAATGGAGTTAGATATTGACATAAAAAAATAAAAATATAAGCAAAATAATAGAGAACAAAAATAATAGAAATAAATTTATTGAGTTTTGTAAAGAAGTAGCAATAAAAGTTGCAAATAAAAACAAGTAAACATTAAAAGATAAACAATTCGAAGCACTCGGAATAAAAGCTGTATTAAATATACAGATAAATATACATGCAAAATATATAAAAGTAAATGTAAATCATTAAAACGTTAAAACTGTGCCCAAGTAAATTCCTTCTTATGAAAAAGGCTAATATAATAATAAAAGCCAAAACAAATAGGCAAAAACTAGCTCTGATTACGTCAGAGGAAACTGCATTTTGTAATTTAAAAAAAAAAAAAAAAAAACCTAACCTAACCTAACCTAACCTAAGACAGACAGACAGACAGACAGGCACCCCGTTGTGAGACCCCTGGTATTGCTAGCGGCTATAGGCTACGGTGACTGCTTACCATCACGTGGGCCGTATGATTCTGTGCCACGTTAGTGGTATTTAAAAAAAAAAAAAAGACAGACAGACGGACGACCAGCAGTTTGTTAGACACGGGTCATATGAATCTCGAGCCCATCACACTCGTTCCGGCGTAAGTCAAGGATCAATACTTGGTCCTCTTTTATTTCTGTTAATGATCAACGAGATTCCGACAGGTTGGACTCACGCTAAAATGTTGCTCTATTTCAGGTGCTTGGGTTTTGCATTGAGGAACACCCGTGGTTTCCATAACCTTCACGTGGTTCGTCTAGTCTAGTTCGATATAAACTCCCCCTCGTTAGATATAAACTGGAATCCAGCGCGTTTTTTTGAGGAACCTTTACAAGCGCTGTTACGGCTACTATCCGTACCTTTATCCCACCAACCAACCAAGTTTCTCTTAGGTTGCCTAGGTTACAATTCACTGGAGTTTAGACGAGCTTATGACCAGATAGCAACGGCGTGTAAAGTGCTACGGGGGATAATAGACGCTCCAAACCAGAGCGACCAGCTCTGCTGTGTCAGCTGTTTGTACCCGACAACTATCTCCATAGCCGGAGTCATAGACTGTTCGCCGTACTGCCCTCTCGCCCATCCCCAGAGTCCTCACTGCACTCAACACTCTCTTAAGCCATAACCCTAAGTGCGATATATTTGCGGATGAATGGACAAAGGTTTTATGAGAATGCAAGAAGTTCTGCGAGCGAGACGGATGAAGTTGTACGCAATTATTACTGTATTTATTGAATGTAATTGGTGTAAACCGTGTTAATTAAAGTAAAATAAATAACGCACCCACAATAACCATCCAAACGATTTATTATGACAGAATTTTAGTTTCAATAATATTAATTACAGATATGTCTTATGGTAGACATGGACAGGGAGAGCGATAGACAGGGGTCACATAATCTACATTACTTATTATTATAAATAACTGCTATAATACAATTGGTAAAAAAGACAGGACAGGTTCAAATTTATCTATATATTAGCGACACGACTTTAATGCGTACTGAAGGCGATGCGCAAGCTACGGAGTCACACAGTTCTGTAAATTGGTGTGTGGCCCTGTGCCTATGTATTTAATAATAACGAGAGCGGCGTACGCCTGGCTCGCCGCGACGTCACAAGTAATGCAACCAACGCTGCAGCGCCCGCGAGGAGAGCGTTGCTACGAGAATGTGGCCGCTGTCTACTGGCTCAGGCTCTGCCCTGCCAATGTCTCGCTTTATATCACATTTCTTATACGAAACCTTAGTGAATAGAAATTATCATACATTGCCTTAAACGTACGTTTTGGTACACTATTTATGTACAAAATTTTATAACAATCATCGATATTCGTTGTATGTACAAGCTGCCATATACATTAAAATACTTTCATTTTATTCTCACTTACATTCGTATTCATAGTGGTTGTTTCTTCCAAGTTGCAAATTGTTCTCATTAAATGACGAGACCCCTCGCGGGTATAATTTAACTTCATGTTTATAACATTACTAAGCGCCTAATAGGTACTGGAAGTATTAACAGAAAGCGGCCACCAGTGTCCACGTGCCCGCGGCCCGCACTGACCGCGAGCGCGGCGGTCGGCGGCTACTGGCCGGTGTCGCTACACGATGACCGGCCTCCTCTCCCGCAGCCGGCAGGAGCAGCTCTTCTTGCTGCTGAAGCTGCCGTTGTGGTGGCCGCTGCTGGTCACCTCGCCCAGCGAGCGGGAGGAGGGCCGCTGCTATAAGGGCGCGGGGGCGGGGGCGGGGGCAGAGGAGGGGGCGGGGGCAGAGGAGGGGGCGGGAGCGGGGGGAGCGGCGGGCGGCTCGAGAGGCGCGCGTGGCGTCTGACCGTTCAGTAGCTTGAAGTCGGCCAGCTCCGTCTGCGTCTCTTTGTTCGTGCTGAGCGCTTCTGAAACGCGTTATTGTATTATAATACTTGCTGTGCCCTGACTTTGTACGCGTGGAATTAATTTTGTTTTCAATTTCATGGGTTTTATTTATTGCGCGGATCCCTAATATTTTTTTCTAAAATAAGGGTAGCGTATGTGACGCCCAGTAAAATCTGCTAGTGAAAGCCCCGTTCATCGGTTCAGCTGTTTCGGAGATTATTCGGAAAAAACAGACAGACAGGCAGATAGATATACAGATAGACAAAATTGTTTAAATTGGTTGTTTGTTATCAGTAATGTGTTAAATTTTATACGTATGTAGTAATAAGCTGCTATTTTGACATTACAAACAGACACTTCAATTTTATTTAATTGTATATAATATATAGAAGATATTAGCACAAAAAGAGAAAACGAAGAGGAGTCCTTGAGGAGTCCTTGTGCGTAGAATATAATTTGATTGGAGACAGTTAATGTTTACACAAAGTGCTGCACCCTAGCGGAGCACAGCAGGAGTAACAGGAGGCTCGGTACTCACTCTTGTGCGAGATGGAGGGCGCGGGAGGCTTGCGGCTGTACCGCACCGGCATGATGCTCTGGCGCACGTTCCTCTCGGGCCGGATCAGGATTATATACAGCTGCACACGATACCAATATTATACTTTATGCGTAGACAAATGCTACCGGTTATATAAACAAAATCCAAGCAGTAGTTGTGGCTGACCTTGGGCGAGAAGAGGCAGACGAGCGTGACGCTGGCGCTGAGCGAGATGGTGACGGCCATGCTGGTGACGCGCAGCGGCACGTGGCTCGCCGTGCCGAAGTACAGCGGCACGAACGCCAGCCAGATCACGCACGTCGTGTACATCGTGAACCCTGACACAACACACATCCTTTACCACACTTGATATAATAAGAGATATAAAAGAGAATAAAAGTGGATTATTATCCAGTTTGGTCGAGACAAGTAAGCCATTGTATTAGGTACTAATTTACGTAATAACATAATTAAATGGTGTGTTTACAATTAGTTCAGCAATATAACGAGTGAATACGAACCGATATGCTTGCTCTCGTTGAAGGCCTCGGGGATCTTCCTGGTGAGCACGGCGTACACGGTGCACACCAGGATCAGCACGATGGGGTAGAAGAAGGCGATCATGTAGGAGGCGTCCACGTACGAGTCGCACACCAGCATGTTGTCCTCGCGCGTCGGATGATGCCACATGGCGCGCGCCGGCGATACCACCTGCCACACCACCACCACCAGCACCTGCGGGCCCAGAGAACATCACGCCTCTCCTTTCCAGCATATATACCTGCCACAGCACCACTAGTACTTCTCTCGTCCTAGTATGTATGTAGTACGTGTATTCTACCTGCACCGACACCAGCGCCGCGCAGATGGCCAGCTGCGAGGAGGGCGAGATGAGCACGGGCCGCTTGGCCGAGTGCTTGCTGGCGTTGAAGATGCGCGCGATGCGGTTCGTCTTGGTCAGCAGCGCCGCGTACACCACCGTGAAACAAAACCCCGTGCCGAACCTGCATAGAAACACCGATCCAAAACACAAAGGTTCATGTTTAATAGAGGCAAATTGAGAATAGCAAGAGGTTAGTGTTTTTAGCAAACTCACAAGTAGGCACACTTATTTACATAAGCTAGAGCAAAAGATTCAGTACCTCTGCACGGCGCACAACAGATCGGTGGGGCGGAAGACGAGTGCGAAGGTGACGAGGTAGCACATGAGGATGCCGGCCAGCAGCACGTACGACAGCTCGCGCCCACTCGCGCGCACCACCGGCGTCGCCGAGTGACGCGCCCACACGTAGCACACGCACCTGAGGGAGACGGCCGGGGAAGCGGGACGCTATCATACGTAGCACATGCCCCATGAGGGAGATGGCGGGCGTGGGAGGGGGCAGCTACGTACGCTGTGAGCAGGATGCCGGCGGAGGAGAAGGCCATGGCGCCGATGGCCCAGGCGGAGTCGGGGCGCAGGTAGGCCTCGGGGATGGCGCGGCAGCGCGTGCGGGTCGCGTCCGGCAGCGTGCCGCGCGGACACTCCGAGCACGCCGTCTCCACCAGCGGGGAGCGGATCTGCAACCAGTCACACCACCAATCAACATTCCCTATAGGTAGACCGTGGCTGTAGGTTCAGTGTAGCCTAGCCGGTATGTCATATACAGCGAGAACAAGAGCTCGTACCTCGTACTGCGTGCAGTTGAAGCAGTGCCAGCAGCAGCTCTCGCCCTCGACGTACTGCTTGGCCTGGCCGAGCTCGCACTCCGCGCTGCACACGGACTCCGGCGGCCGCCGCGATCCCCACTTGAATTGGATCTCTGTCAATAACCAGCACGTTTATAACAAACAATACTTACGCCAATTATAAAGTATACATTTATTGACACAAAACGGATTAAACTATTTACAAAAACAATTATTGACTTCTTTGATGGAATTTAAAATTAATTCAGAACAGAAACATATTATCTGGTTAGCAAAGAAGTAGACATTAGGTAGGTAATGATTGTGAGGTGTGATCGTGCATGTGTCTGCAGGCAGTGGGCGCGCACCGTCCAGGTCGAGGCTGAGCTCCCCGTCGCGGTAGTGGCCGACCTGCAGCCAGCGGTACTGGCCGGCCGCCACCTGCTTGTAGTGCAGGATGTCGTAGCGCGCGGGCCCGTCGCCGTTGCCGTCGAACTGGAACTCGTCGCCGCTCAGCCCTGTCGACAAGCCGCGTGCCGTCAGTGCACTGCGCGTGCGTGTGTGAGTGTGTATGTGCGTGTGTATGTGCGGGTGTGTGTATGTGTGTGTGTACCGGTGAAGCTGACGCGTCGCAGGTGGCGCAGCAGGCGGTCGCCGCGCGCGGGCCGCAGCGCCGCGCAGAGCCCGGGCCGGCCGCCGCACACCTCCGCGTGCATGTCGCTGCACACACACACACTACCGATACATTACATTCTTCAACTTAAACTCAAAACGATCTTTATTTGACTTCACTTTACAGACAAGCACTTTACAATCGTCAGAAGCCCACCGCATTCGGAAGGTAGTTTTTTCTGAGAAGAATCCGGAAACTAACTCCGTAATAACTGTTTTAAGACCAAATGAAATATATAATAATACTATATTGCTACGCAAGCGCAATCGCGGGGAAAAAGCTAGTAGTTATTAAGACGGATGACCAGCCTCCACAAGCAGCACCTGTTCACAAGTATGACGCGAATGCAGCCATCGCCCTCTTCAACCATTAGAGAGGGAAGTGAGCGATCCGTCTTCCGGACGCCGCCGCAAACAAAAGCTAAGTTTAATGAGCACGACATACTTAAGCCCGTTGAAAACCAAATAATAAAGTGAAAAGTTGATTCAAGCAGAAGTAAAATTGTCTTTGTGATTCATATTGTTAATTCATCAGACGGATCTTAATATCCTATAGCTAGGTTTGCTTACAATATTGATCATACTACATTCAAACGGAATAAAGCAGTTAATAAAAATAAGCTCAAGGACACCATTGTTTACGCTTAAATTACGAAGCTAGGGAATTCTCCTATATTAGGTACACATTTCACTAAGTATCTGGGTTTGGAGTGTGAGTGTTTATTTTTGTGTGTCTGTGTGTCCGTGTGTGTGTATGTGTGTGTCTGTGCGTGTGTGTGTGTACCGGATCGCGTAGGCGAAGGCGAGCACGGCGTCGGAGACGTACTGCAGCTGTCGCTCGAAGTGCGTGTCGTGCGCCGCGAGCCGCTCCCGGCCCGAGCAGCGCCGCGTCAGCCGCGCGTTGTACGGCGTGCGCGCGCTGCCCGGGTGGCGGCACTCGAAGTGGTGCTCCCAGAACTCTACACACACACACTCGTGCGCATCTACATCGGTTGTAGTAAACTCGGGACAGGAAACGGGATGCGGCGCTCACCGACAAACCAGGGGTTGCGCTTGTTGTTGTGGACGGTGAGGTTGAGGAAGTAGTCCCGGAAGCCCTGCACCTCGCGCGCGCGCGGCTGCACGGAGATGGTGCCCTCCACGGCGGGCTCGTTGTGGTCCGAGACCAGCGCGCGCGCCGCCCAGCCGTCCGAGCCCACCCACGAGAACACGCGCGTCGCGCCCAGACGCACCGCCGCGCGCATCACGCCCGCCACCTCCTGGTCGCTGCCGAAGATGATCGCCCCTGCACACACACACACACACACACTCACACATACACACACACACACACACACACACACACTCACACATACACACACACACACACACACACACCGCGCTGCAGCTACATGCTCCCGCGCGGCACGTAGAGGGCGGCGGTCGGTAACGTTCAAGCCCGTCATATAGACAAATAATTACTTCAATAATTTTCTCGGAAACAAAAGTTAGATTTTTATTGTGAACCGTTTCTTACCAATTTACTCGTCGGACCAGAGCCTCTGGGTTTCATCAAATGTATTGAATGGCGCCGAAACATTATTACAGAATTTCATTTTATTATTGTGTAGCAATTTTCGATAATATTAACACAGACTAATATAATTTCCTGTCCTAATTTATAATGGCGTAGAATTTCGTGAAAAAGGGGCTATACCAGTAGTGTAGTTAGCTAGTAGAATAAACTGCCCGCGGCGGTCGTTCGGGTGAACTAATTACAAACTTGGAGGTGTTCTAATACAGTTACAGTTGTTGTGCGAGACATGCGACCCAACTGTACTTCCAATTATTCTATGTAGGTACCCGGTGCCGAGGGGTCATTTTTTTTTCTGTATGAGAGCCGTGCGATGTTTAAGGATTACTAATTATGACTATGTACTAAGTGATAAAGGTAAGCGAGTGTAGTATCAGAGTGAGCGCGGCGCGGCACTTGTTGCTGGCAGCACAGCATCCCTCGCGGGCGGTAATCGTCGCTCATCGCCGCGCGCGATGGATCCAATTTGTGCAACCACTTTAGCGAGAAATTGTCTCCTCGGAGCAGCTGGTATCGCGCCTTCCATCCGCCGAGCCGACCCGCGCTCGGTGAAACACACTTTATTGTCCAATTACGTTTTATAGCGCTCCTATAGGTCGGACATACTACACGAGCCACACGACCTCCCACACAATACACTCGTGCCTGACGCTTCATTTGAATGTTATTATAACAGACAAAAGGTGATACACTATTATAAATCAAGAGAACATACGCAATGTAGTGGCCAGGGTTCGCTAGCATTATTTTTTTGTGTTTTATTTTATAATTTTATTAGATAATGGTAAACAGTAATTTGTTATGTTAATAGAGACAGGCTGATGAGTCTGCTAGCGACCAGTGCAACTCGTGGGAGCCTGCAGAACTACTGATCTGTCTCTGACACTATTACTGTGGGATAAACGTAACACCACACCCTGATTCCATTCTCTTAACAAATAGTGGAGTCGCAATCACAGCCATCAGACGCTAAGTACATGCCTGCATGCATGCACTGCATGGTGTGAGTGCAGTGAGCGGAGAGCGGTGAGCAGTGACCAGTTACCGCGCGCGCGAGGCTTGGTGAGCAGTTTGTGCACGATGGCGTCGTACGCGCGCTCGTCCGCCACGCCGGAGTCCTTCACCAGCTTCTCCTTCACGGCGATGCACACCGCACTGCGCGCCAGCAGCGCCTCCAGCTCCTCGAACGCCTGCGACACCACACACTACACTACACGAGGCCTGCCCGGACACCGCCGTACTGCCAACCACTGCAGCCAGGATATGGAGCGGTGGGTAGAGGCGTGATACATGGAGGGTGCTGTTTCACGTAGCTAATGTAATAAAATAGTATAGTTTCGCCTCCACCTTTGCCAATGTGAACCACAGGAAAGCGGGCATATATATTTATAAATATGATGAAGTGCGATGGCGACCTTGATCCCGTAGCTGGACTCCTCGTAGATGATGGAAACGTAGCTCCAGCCGAGCCGCTTGACGATCTCCACCATGGCGCGCACCTGGTGCAGGTCGGAGGGGATGGTGCGCGTGAAGTACTCGAAGCGCGCCTTGTTCGACAGCTCCGGGGACGTCGAGAAGAACGACACCTGCACACGAACTCTGCTCTGCTCACCGCACGCGCACGCGCACCACTTACATTCACATCCACACAATTATTACTCTCACAATATTTATTCAAGATCCATCTTCAAGTAAAATGTCTAAATTCGGTTGCAGTGGAGTGCAATAAAAATAAGTACCTATACCTAATTATAAATATTAATCGGCATTAACAATAATATTAGATTACATACACATCTGGATACGTAATAGAACAATTTTATTGTGATAAGGCAGGTTAGCTGCTCTGTATGCTTGTCTCGTTGCAGTGAAACAAGACCCAGTGCCATATTCTGGGGAGCTATGATAGTGGTACAGCGGCGGCAACCTGCGGGATCCTGAAGAGGCGCAGCAGGTTGGCGACCTGCACGGAGGTGACGCTGGACGCGGCGCCCACCACGCCCGAGATCACCTTG
Source organism: Falcaria lacertinaria (assembly GCA_951449985.1). NCBI lineage: Eukaryota > Metazoa > Arthropoda > Insecta > Lepidoptera > Drepanidae > Falcaria > Falcaria lacertinaria. The sequence goes on along the minus strand of OX602121.1, from coordinate 10,214,671 downwards.
CGCACCGCCGTCGCGTTGCACGCGTACTCCGCGTCGTCGATGTTGCTGATCGAACCTGCGCCACACAACAATGCCTGTGTTAAAAATGTGCGGTTATTGTCTGAACGAAGGAGAAAGTTTCAGAGTGTTTCTGAATCGTAAAGTAAACAGACGACGTACGAACACGGCACGGGTGATATGAAGTGTGACGGACGGCATCGAGTGGGCATACCCTTAATGAAGTCGACGGCCATCTCGAGGCCGTAGGTGTCGGTGTCGCAGTCGTCGAGGATGTGCGCACCGAGCGTGACGCCGGGCACCAGCCGCAGCCGGTTGGCCGCGTCCAGCGAGAACAGCATCGCCTCCAGCGCCTGCACCCCGCCCTGCGGCATCACCGGCCCGCACGTGCGCGCCTGCACACACACACACACTGACACACACACACACACACACTGATACACACACACACACCACACTGACACACACACACACACACACCACACTTAACTGAAGCCCTATCATATTACTTGGAAGTACTCTTATGTCAAAATGCGGTGTACCTCAGAGCGCTCGTGCACCATCATGAGCCCGCCCAGCACCAGGTCGCCCTCCACCACGGCCTCGCGCTTCACGGGCCAGTGCCCGCCCTTCTGGTCGCGCGCCGCCGCTACACCTGTACACACACACACACACTGAACTGCACATACCAACTGGACCGGTGGGGGGATACCATTACACGTGTCAATTTGACAAAAAAAATTGTGCATGCAATCTAGTTACTAACCCATCAAAATTTACAGCAATCAGGGTTATGAATTGATGAAACTCATCACACTAATATGCAATGTTTATTGAGTTACTGGTATCGTCGGCGCGTGATTCGTCTCTGAGCGGTGCCGCCTCGTAGGCCAGGAGGTGGGGCGCGCCTGTCGGCGGGCGGCGGTGGTGGCGGGTGCGGTGCGCGCGCAGGGCGTGGTGCGAGTGGTGGCGGGGGAGCAGCGCGAGCAGCGCGGCCGCCGCCAGCAGCGCGCGCATGCTGCCTCATGCCGCCGGGGACCCGCGCATACCGACCTGGCCCACGACAACACGCGCTGCACCACATCACAATATTATAGGGACTGCCGCCGTCCGAACACACAATCGCAAACTGGATGACACTACAAGGAACCGCCTATGGTATACATTTTCGTGGTCGCCTCACACTAAGAGGGCTGATAGTATACAATTAGCATCACAAGTATGTAGTCGTCAAGTGGAGCCCCGCCCGCTGCCGCCGAGCCATTAGTAATACAGCGAGCACTTACATCGGCGGCACATTAAATAGCTATTAACTAATCTCGCGCCGATGACTTCCTTAGCGAGCTGTACCTAAGGTTATAATATAGGTAGGTGGTCACGATAAACATATGTAGAGGTATAGGGGGAGGCTTGGTGCGCGAGCAGTGACCAGGTTGAATTAATTTCAGTTCCATTTCTGGTTCTGATTCCATCGTAATTTATTTATTTATTATTATATTATTATTGCACAATTAGTTACAATTGCATTAATCTAATATATAAAATTCTCGTGTCACAGTTTTCGTTGCCATACTCCTCCGAAACGGCTTGACCGATTTTGATGAAATTTTTTGTGCTTATCCGGTATCTATGAGAATCGGTCAACATATATTTTTCATCCCCCTAAATGTTAGGGGTAGTCCACCCCTAAATTTATTTCTTTATTTTTTAGACCGATTTCAAAAATTCTTTCACCGTTAGAAAGCTACATTATCACTGAGTAACATAGGCTATATATTATACTAGCTTCCCGCCCCGGCTTTGCACGGGTAGACAAAATATTTGATATAAAAGTCTACCCGTGCGAAGCCGGGGCGGGCCGCTAGTAACTATTAGAATTATAACAAAATTAAACAAAAATTATAACAAATCGATGATTTTGCTTGCCTTTTTTTGGAAACGCAATGTTAGTGGTATTGACTGTGGAAGAACGATAGTAAGTATGCAATTCAATAGTTGTGATGAAACACTGAATTGGTTGTATTTGAACCTGTAATGGTGGTGACACACTGAGAGAGATGGCGGATATGGAATACCTACATGACACATTGCCAACAATATTTTGATTCGAATAAATAACAAAGTCGTTATTGTCGCAAGATATGCGTGTGTATAGCAGGTGTGAGTAGGCAGTATAGTGTGTGGCGGCTCCCCGCGGCGTCTCCCCGGCCGCGCGCACGGTGCATACTATGGAAGTGGTGTGCGTAATGCTTGGAGCTCCACATCGAGCTTGTCTCATCAGACACCGTTTAAGTGGTGATTTATTGAAACCAGCGCGGGCTCCTTATGTGTAGTACAGACTTGAGTAGTACCGCAACTGTACTGAGACGTGTTTCGAGGTGACTACTGTGTAGCGGATTCATTATACAACTAATAATGGCCGTAATATTAATATTTATACCGGGCAGGGCTCGAACCTGCGACCATGGGTCGCTATACGTTGACAAACATTGTAATATATTTAAATATTTCCGCCGATTATGATTCGTTCAATGAAGCGATCAATCTTAGCTTGTTACGAATGGTAATATATTCTTCTGTACACACACATATTTGGCGCACGTGAGCCGATATGTAAATTATAAATATGATCGGATGTGAGTGTGTATGTGTGTGTGTGTTCACAGCTCAATATATGTATGTTCCATGCACCCCAAGCACGACCGAGCCGAGCCCATTTCCTACCATATGTTCATCTGCTCAGTACATTCATCAGTTTAGTGCCTCTCCTGCACTTGTATGCGAGTTGCTCAATGTAAAGCTGTGAATGCTTCTCTCTGACCGTTCCCATTTTCGAGTCGGCTCTGTGTGTCCACAGCTGCATAGAGCGGCGCGATGAACTGAGCCATGAATATGAGAGTGGGACACATGAATACGGCGCGGTGCAGCGCTGCAGCGCCACTGCAAATATATCACGCCCGTAAATCAACCGCTACGCCGTAGCCAAAGTCTACGACGAGCGCTACGTTCGTAGCTTGCAGCGATTGACGACGGCTAGTGATAGTCAATATTATAGGTGCGGAGATTCGGGTCTGTGTTTGACTGTTTGGCCAGACAAGTATTGTGGTTATTTATTGAGTTGTGAGCAGCGGTGTATATGCGCCATGTTCCTGCGGTCTGTGTTGACACTGTTCTGCTGTGTATCATCATCATATATTTAAGAGCTAGGCTCTTGTCGGTGGAGCAATCGCCAAGCCGTTCTATACTGCTACGTGTATACTGCTACAATAATAATAATAATATATTAAACAAACAATATACTGAGAATTATTTCAAGCGTTTCAACACCCTACCGTCTTACCTAGGTAACATCACTGCTACCACCGTTAAGGTAATATTATTATAAAAGTAATAATTAAGATTGGTAACCATTTCTCATGACTCAATCAGCGATTGGTATAACCTGATGACAATAACGGTACAGTGGCTTCTGAGACTAGCTTCATCATAGTGTCGGTAGTGTCGAGGTCCCGCACCGCCGTCAGCTCTGGGCCTTTCTCTTGTAATATCTGATCACCACTTGACCTTTCCTCTCGAATTAACTTTATTAAATGTGTTCTCTGTCAGCCCTGCCTCCCCCGCCCCCGCCCACCGCTGCCCTCTCCTCTGCGTCAATCATATTGTTTGCAGTGGCAGTGAGTATTTGCCTATCGTTTCCAGATTCCGACAGTATTTCCTTGACAATTTCCTCAGTGTCGTCAAATACCAATCGCTAGCTATATTGAGAGTTAAAATTCACGCTACTTCAGATGAAATGTCACTGGTTTCCCTTGTTTTTTACCACCCAATTTTACTAGTGATTTCTCCCGGTTATCGTTGCAGTGCTGATTCTTATATTGGCTTGACGCGTAAAGTCGCCTTGATGATGGGCGCAACGTGTCCGCACGGTCGCGCGGCCAGCAGCAAGCCCGCGGCTGCCTGTAGCGCGGGGCCCATCGCGGACTAATTGAGTTCCATAACTACGTACGTGCGGGGGTACGCCCCCCCCTCTCCCCCTCCCCCCACATCCCCGCTACACTCACGCCATCAAAATTGGCGTGCGTTGGGATGAATTGTATCCTCCCTGGGTGTTTTTTTAAACACATAATTATATACATAACAAAGAGCCACTCATGGTAAAAACGAATGCTTATTACATAAAGGTGTTCGAATCCGCGACATCTAACGTAGTAATCTCTTGTATGTTCATAGGTACCTACACACAGGAACTTTATCAATTTTATTAATTTTATTCACTCGTCGCGAGCTTCACAAACATTTGTCAAGAGGATCTTCTCGAGCTCTGAGCCAAGTTTCAAATGTCGCATGGACGAGTCTTCGTTATAGTATTTCATGTCCATGTCTAATTCGGGCAACGAGTACCTTTCCTCGGTGTCTTTATGTGGAGAGGTGTATCGTCCAGTTGGTTGAAGAGTGTGCTTGTGATGATGTCTGCGCGGCGCCACTCGCGGCGCGGCAACTGTTGCTCCCCGCCTCGAGGCCGGCTTATACTGGCGTACGTTATATTATATTACGACGCTAGACGGACCACAGACAAAACTTTCAGACCGCATTTTGAATTGTTTGAATTGTTGGTCCGGTATGTGAGACTCGGCACAAGTTCAATAGCGGCCCGTCTTTACCACGTAGGTACATTAAATAGCGCAACTCCATTGGAATTCCAATTAATAGCTCTGTTTCGAACAATAATTTGAATACTCCAGCAGGCGCTCTACAGGCACGTGACCGCGGGGTGCGCCTGACGAACACTCTGCCTGCACTCACTAGCGCCAGTGTAGGGAGTTATGCTCAGTGTTTGGTATTCTACAAGGGAACCAATTCTATACAGGAATTATATTACTTTGTTTGAGGTCATATGGATTTGGGGACAATATGGCTCCATGCTGCATATTTTTTATACCACTAATGTAGCACAAGCATACGGCCCATCTGATGGTCAGCAGTAAGACTAACAGGTTGCCAACCCTGTTCTTGATGAGGAGTCACTATGTTATCAGCAATACTACTAGCCCAGCGTTTCCTCGTGGAGCACTGGCAAGCACTGGCCTATTTTTTTTGTTTCACGAAGTTGCGCTGGATGGTATGTGGTCATAATGGCCTTGCAATACGAGGCGTAGTCAACCCTATTGTTGAGGACTCACTGACAACAAAACAAGAGAGCACAGTCACAAGTTATCTGTGGCGCGCTACGGAGCCAGCACACGTTGTACAATTTACTAAACTAAACTTTATGTACCCACGTGTTAACACATAAACATGTTCCAATCCTCCGGTACATAATGTACGACCTGAGCGCAATAAATATAAATTGTACAAACATGTCCGCTACAATCCGACGTCACAAAAGCTACCTACAATAGCTGAATGTTTCGCTACCGACTACAGTACTTACTACAAATCGTATCGCGGTATAAGGAATCAGCCCAATTGGCTTTTTATACAGTCACAAGGTAAATCGGCCGTAGGAACCTTTTGATTCATGAGGGTCGAGGGCTGGGGTCTTTGCGGTAGGGGAGATGAGGGCGAGGGGGGGCGAGGGGGGGGGGGGGGGGTCGAGGGGGGAGGATGTGTAATGGACCCGGTGGGCCGAAAACATTTAGATGTCGGATTGACGACAGATAACGGAGGGCAATCGCGGTTTGATACAATAAGTGGCAGCCTGACGAGACAAGGAAACATTTTTCTGGCAATGCTTTTTGTTTTCTGTAACCTTTGAAGGATTAGCGTCAATATAATTTTCCAGCTCTATGCTCCACTGTCGTCGGGCACATTACAATTATTTAGTGTGTATTCGGTGTTCGCCCGGATGGATGGTTAAAGAGTATGAATTACCTTGTTACACTAAATTACATTAGGTACAGGGTGGTGTTTGTCGACTTCCCAACGACGTCGTAATCTGTATCCTAGTCTGCTAGCAATCTGTATACTCAGGGGCTGAACACAGCGGGACCGTTGTTTAAAAAACCACATTTGGTAAGGAGTTATGATATTATTGGAAACGTGCCGTGACTTGAGAAAATAAAAATAATTAATTGTAATTTTTGAACGGTGGTCTTGATAAGTTATCTCAAAAAAATATGGTAACAAACAACTGTCAGGACACAGTCGGCTCACGACGCGTATCCACCGATAATAGTATATAATGGGATCACATTGACGGTTATTGGACGATTGCAAAGGATATCACGGTTATTTAGAACCAACGCAGATCATCGTCTTCAAAGTATATCAGCTTTTTTCTGGATCATCGGAAAAAGCGGCTTATATAAAGTAGTTCGCAAATAAGCGCTATCGTGATGACAACACGAAATAATAACGACCTTGACAGCACAAACTTGTGTCACACACCGCGGCCGGGGCGGGCACTACTATGGAGTTCATAGTCCTCTCTTAACTCTTACATTAGCCAATCAGCTTACATTCAGGTACTAATCGTATCTGGCTAAAGAGGTCTTGTGCAATTACAGTAATAATTATGAAAATCCGCGTTTGATTCTGAAATTGTATTCGTTCAAAACACGTGAGAAGTACGAACGTTAAAATGTTACCAAAGTACTCTATGATGGACATTGGACAGGTAAAGAGCACTCGGAACCGGCGGGCATGTATGAAGAGATTGATCAATGTACAAGCAAAAGAGGTGTGCATGTCTAGAATTAAATGGTGCTCTACTCTCAGCCTACCCCGTGAGGGACTTGGCGTGATGATATGTATGAATAAAATGTAAACAGGTCGGTCAGCGTGTCTCGACTCCGCTCCGGATGGCAGGTAATTAGACTACGTTGCTAATGAATTCGGGCGCGCCATACTCATAACAATGAACAGTTTGTACGTAGCTCTTGTTGAAGTCGGTTGGTTGCCTGTGGTTATCCCAGACATTATCTAATTAGTTATTACCGTTAAATAGATTGATAGGTCCCAAAATATCGCAATAAACTATCGTTATAAAAGTTTTGTGGAAGCACAAGCAGCAGGTGAGCTTCAGATTAAAACCGAAGCATATTTTTTTATTGTCAAGCCGATGCCAGCCGAGCCGTCTGCTCTCTCAATCCGAAAGGGTTCAATATACGCTGGCAATAAAGATAAACGCTTTCCATTTCATATAATAACCGTTCCCGGAGCAGGCGGGCGAGAGGAGGGCGCGCCTGCCGCCGCCGATAACACTCGCCCGCCTCTACAGTACAGTACAGTACAGTACAGTACATTGCAGTACAGTACAGTACAGTGCAGTACAGTGCAGTGGTGCCGGGTGGGGCTCACTGGAACACTACACATTGAAACAGACAAAGTGAAGGATCACAACATCTTCGGGCAGCACTTATCATATGATGTTGCAACCCGCCCTCCGGCCAAGGCCCACGGCGCCTGCGATACAGACCCTGTTGCAATGGAAACCCCTTTGCGTGAACTGTAGCATTGGCGTGTGTTTCGCAGAGGCTGACCTAAAACCCTTAGTAGTTGGTGCAATGGTCTCCAACTATAAAAGTATATAAGGCGTGTCTGGCCGCGAGGAAGGAAACGCAACGTGTTGAATCTACAAAAAATAAGTTCTATCGGGTAATTCCCTATAATTGAGTGGCTGATGGAGGGATTTTGGTTAAAAAACGCCGCTCGGAGGGCGCGGGCAGTGAGGGGGAGGTGGGGGGTGAAAGGTTTCGCATAAATTACTCTTCGCCCTATTCTTTGGAGTTTTTCGGGACTTGGAATGAGGCTGAAAATAAATTATTGGTTTACAAATTCATTGCTTACTCTGTAGAGTGGAGTAAATAAATTGGGAATTAATTTGTTCCCATTGTATGCAAATAATTACGAAGGTGACGCGGCTGGCTTCAGATATATTTACACTATATATATACACTGTGTAACGCTCTCGTCACGAGTCTTAAGGACTTACATTCTATTCTGCCATTAACAACAAGTATTTTCATTTTTGTATTGAAACCCTTTAGTTCGAGTGAACTAAACACATTGTTCGCCTAGACCCCACCAAATATTCAGAGAGGTCTCGCCTCGTGAGTGCAGTATAAACTTAGTGAAGTTGTCCCGTCCTGTGCGGGCCGGCGCCGGCTGTTAGCACCGAATCATATCGATATTGCGTTCCTATAGTATAGTAGTATAGTATACCGTGAACTAGCCAACACTCGCCTTACAAAGCGAGGAACATGCCATGGTGTTGTAGTGTTCTGTGGATGTCCTCGTCAGGAGCCGGCATGGCGGCACTCGACACCTACTAGAGATCAGAGTAATTAGTTTTAGCTTGTCTTGCTCCCTGCTGAAATATATTAAGACCGAACATTAGGCTGTGTTAAGATATTTATAAATTCGTTGCTCAGGCCGGATATGGATTCATAAGCCGCTTCCATTTTATTGAGATTAACGCGCTCGGGCGGAAATTTTGTGTGAACATTCTATTTACCCTAATAAGAATTCGCTCAGAGAACATTGCTTATATCTGACGCCGTTCGCTTCCAACGCTCTCTCATTAATTTTCAGGAACAAATTTCCTAAACGTATGAGTGCATGATCACCGCGGAGATTTTGTTCGCTTACTGACATGCCGCCGCTCGTGTGTAGTGCGGGACACACGCCGGCCGGCGCGATGATCACCTCCTCGCAGGGTGCTGCGAGGAATTACAAATGGGACGAAACAGAATGAAATTAATAAATTCAAATGAATTTTATAGTTCATATCTAAAAAAGAATAAAATGTAGGACGGATACGTTTTTTTTGCGTGGGGCGAAACTTAGTGAGGCGAATATGGAACAACGCGCGTGTACAATGGAATGGGAGCCATGCTGCTAGTCCTATGAGCCGAATAGTTACATGAGCGGTAATCAATCGTTTAATAGATTCCTAAGGCCAGTGTAAGCTGTAGGACGCGGACTAACCGCGCGGTGGAGGCTATATGCAGGATTTGTGAGAGGTGTACATTTTGCGACCTAAATTACAGTAAGCTTGGGCACAAATTGTAGTATAATTGCGAAAGTTAACAAAGCTGGCTATTTGTGGGCTCTATATTTAAAGTGAAACACTTCATTTTTTCCTCAATTTAAATATTGAAGGGTCCGTCTCTGCGGCGGAGGCTTATTGGCGGAGTTGGGCGCGGTGTCCGATAGGGCGCTACTCCGCGTTTTATTAAATTATCTAAAGGAACAAACTTTTATCTTATTTTGATTCTCTTCAAATATTTTTTGCTTGAGGTGGTCGTCGACAGGGTGATCAGATGAGCTGCCTGAGGTTTGGGGGGGGGGGGGGTTTATGTTTAGTACTTCATTATATATTGTATTGTTTAATTTCACCCTTTTCGAAATTGATAATATTCGTTCAGTTATTAAATTCCTGCGTGTTATTATAAAGCTATGCAGATGCTCCAGAATTTATACAGTGTATCTCAGTAATACTCTCATTGCTAAGCGGTCAACATGCCAGCTTCAACCGGGGTGATTGATGGCAACCACAATCCCGTGTTTTAATGTTGTCGCGGGAGCCAGTTGTTCAGTGATCGGTTCTCACACGACTGTCCGCAACAGATCAGTATATAATTGTTATCAAAATACCTATTGTCTTGCCTACCCTTTAAACGATAAGGATAGTGTAGTTTCTGCTGTCAATCGAGAGAAATGGCAGGTCATAACAATCTCCTACAACAGAGGTAACCTATGTGTTGAATTGATAAATTACTTCACAAATAATCACAACAATTGATAAATCACTTCTAGCAAAATCAATTATATTACCTACATTCATTTCCCTATACATCACTACATGAAGCTTCTCTAATTTGAAATGACGCCGATAATACAACATTAACGAGACTCAGAATCTAATTGTTATTGATCATTGATCCCGCCACTACTCTGCGGGTTGTGTTATGTTCATTAAAACCTTCATCATTTGGAACTGAAATACTTTTCACACTCCAAAAGTAATTTCGTGTCTGTCGCTCACGCTCGGATGATTTCAAATAAACTGTATTTGTAATTGAGACCGGAGCTGTCAATGGGAGTGTCAACGTGACGTTATTGTTGTGAGTGTTGCGCGGAGTTGGGAATTGTGCTGCGTTGTGGTGTATTGCGGTGTGTTGTGTTTGTACGTAGTATATTATCTTCGCTGAGGTTGTGTTGTGTTGTGTTGTGGGTGGCAGCGGCCTTTAAACGTATATATCATTGATTCTATTACATGCTCATTCCAAAAGGTTTGAATTTGCAATCAAGTTAATAAAATAATGAATGTGTTTGTGTGTGCACTCACACTTACAGCAGCCGTAGCGTCGTGTCGAGTCGCCGGCCGCCGCTCGCGCTCCATCAATATTGATGCGATACTTATCTGAGGCTGGCGTGTAATTGAAAATATTGTATAATGTATAATCATATTTACACTTCACCGGGCCGACACTAGATTGAAAACCATTTAAATGATGACACTCACAGTGTAATGTGATGTGGATGTGAAGGTATACCTACTACGAGGAGGAGGCTGACAGATATTGAGTGTTTGTTTTGGTTCAACACAACTCAATTACATTTGGTACAATATGGGAATCGTTATCATGACACACGTCGACGGTAAAATTGTAAAAAAATGCTTTTGCACGTTGGATCAGGTCTGGCGGCCCTCGCGCCGGCAAACACTTCTCACTTAACATAAACCCGTGATTATCTCCAAATTAGCCTCTTTACAAGCCCCTCACCAGTATTAAGTAGAGCTCTGTAGAACCCAGCCCCTGGCCGAGCCACCCTGCACCCGCGGCTCCCACTGTAATGGTCGCTGGTACTAAGCGAGGCCTGCCTCGCATTCATTTGGGGGCTTACTGTGGCATTTGAATGAATGTGCGTTTATTTTTGGAAATAAACAGACCATGTATACATAGCACGAAGAGATAACACGAATAAATATATCATACGGCTCTAGGAATACACGACCACCTTGTCATATTGTGATCATGCAACGACCCACCGCACTGAAATAAACATCTTATACACAGATGGCGTTCGGCCCGTCAGCTGGTAGGCAGTCTAAGGAAGGAGTGCGGTCCCTACATATATACATTATCCAATCGTATCGTTCCGTGGTGCAGGTTGTATGGAGATTAAGCGGCGGGCGTCTCCGCTGAGCGAGGCCGGGGCTCGGTCATGATAAACTCATTCTGCCCAGAGCATTCTACCTCCTGTCATCGTATATGTACATTATATTACATTATATTACAACTATAAACAATTATTGTATATTATTTATATACTACACAACAATTATTTTTAATCACGGAATAATTTCTGTGATAAAAATTCTTAGCTTAGTTATAATACTCGTATTGTAAGAAACTGTCGACACTAAGACCCGCGAGGCAGCGAGGTCGCGGTGGTTACACAGCGATACGCTCTGCTCATAAATTACTTTAAATGCAGATTACAGCTTTACTGTGTAAAGCTCAGAGGCGAGCTTTGACTATCATCAGATTAATGTAAAACCGAGCCGATTCAATCCGACCCAAATCTAATAGCTAATGGCAGTATTGATCCTGGTGACATTTATAGTGATTACACAAACAAAACAACAAAATAGGCTCGCCCGTGGAGCCGGGCGCCCTGAACAGTCGCGCTGGATCACACCGGTGGCTGCGGTGCGCGCAGCTGGGTACAGTCGGCTACAGTCGGGTACAGTCGGGTAGAACGGTACAAAAATAAAAATAACAAATAGCATACTCGGTGCTCTAAAACCTACATAGTTGCTGAAAACTCAATCCCCAAAAAAATGTAATGCTAACGGAGCTATCCCCGTGAGCTGTTAATCTTCATAAAAACTATCGCACGAAAAGGTCCGCACTAAAATCTGGAGTAAGCGGCGCTATAATGTGCTCGCACGCGCGAGAGGGCTCGTTGTTGGGGAGCGAGCATTTGATGTTTTAGACGACGGTTTTATCGGAGGGAGCCTTAATGTACGGGACCGTACCCGATCCGATAATGATGCGGCAGAGCGGCGCGGTGGGACAGACAACACAGTGGGACAGGCGAAACGGTGAGACAGGCGACACGGTGGGGCAGGCGACACGGTGGGAGAGGCGACACGGTGGGACAGGCGACATGGTGTGACAGACAACATGGTGGGACAGGCGACACGGTGGGACAGTGGGACACGGTGGGACAGACAACACGGTGGGACAGTGGGACACGGTGGGACAGTCAACACGGTGGGACAGGCGACACGGTGGGACAGTGGGACACGGTGGGACAGACAACACGGTGGGACAGGCGACACGGTGGGACAGTGGGACACTAGCACACGGGTCCACGCACGTAGTGTTTGGTGCACGTAGGTACTATAATATAATATTGAAAGCGACTCGCAGTGACCTCCACTTTATTACACGCACGCCATTCACCAAAATAATCCCTGTACCTGTGGTTGCCACATTTGATACTAATTATTATCGCAATATATACTATGGTGACCTTATATTACCCCGCAGCCTACAGGACAGCACCGCGGCACCTCGTGTAAACATATCCAATTACAAGTTGATCTGTAATCTAGAGCCGATTGTAATTAATAGATGGTATCGCCTCAGATTGCTAGCGGGTGGTTATCGCTAATGTCCGCGCTCTTCAGTCGCGCACTACACCATACCAACCAAACAAGCCCTACTGCGAACCAATTAATATAATTCAAATAAAGTACCTTTAAATATTTACCACACTAACACACTGACAATACAATAACATACAGCACTGAGAATACCTCCTACACGGGGCTTGGGCTACGGCGTAGCACACGGGGCTTAGGCTACGGCGTAGCACACGTAGCAATGTTCCGTTGGTTATGTTCAGTACTGCACGGTCCCCTTGAATTTGTTTTTATTTCCACACACTCGACTCGACTGGCCGACGATATGATTCGTCGGTCCGGCCCACACCGCCGCCGCTGAATATATAACTGATATTAATACATTCAATACAGGAAGGTAAATGCATGTAAATGAAATGTTTGTGGACCATGGTGTGTGGCAACACTTCAGGTGCGGGATTACGGTTTGTAATTATATACTATACACCTTTAAATTTTCACATTAAATTGTTTAACAGTTAAAAACAATAAAAGTACAAATGGGACATTCATAGTGTAACCATAGCTATAGGTACACTGCCGTGAAGTTAGCAAGCAGTTCTCTACATTTATTTCCACAAAAAAATATTCAGAACGTATCATATCCACATGTAGCTCACACTTGTAATACCTCCCAGATGATGTGAGAGTCACTCTGTTATATGTATACCTACCTATGTGTAACGTGAGATTATACACGCGCTAATGAGAGCAGGGGCCATCAATTGTAGCGTCACGTGTGTGTGACATCACCACACGCGCATCAATCACACGCAACGAGCTGGGGAGGCTCTGACTAGCGCCACTTACCATTAATAACAAGGTTAGTGCAATGATAACAATATTCCCAACACAGGGTGCTCGGAACTGGAAGAAGCAAAAGTGCTGGCAATTCTCTAATGAAATGGCGCCCTACTTTCTCTGCCTACCCCGTGAGGGACTTGGCAGTTGGCGTACCTATATATGTAGTCTTTGATTATATAATAACCAACGTGTGTATTATAATATAATACATGTGGAACTCCGGCACGCCGCTCGTGTGATGCGCGTATCGTAATACAATACGTGCGTGTTATTAGGATCCGGCGCGGCTGTACCATCCGTCCCCGTCCGTCAGCCGCGCCGGTGATGGATACAGGTACTATAATAATATGACGGCGGAGCGGAGCACACGCAGCCACAGACTGGGGCCGGCTATCAATACATTGTGGACGGATATTGATACAGGGAATCATTAACGGCTTAAATTCCTATGTAAATTCGAGTATGATTCGATTGGAGTAATAGTCATTTTTCGGATGGATATTTACACGAAGTTGTAATTTGCAGTGGATCGGATAGAACCCTCCACTCCCCGCCCGCGGGCCCGGCCGCAGCACTCAGAGCCGATCCGAGTGTATTGTGGCGGTCGGGAGAATGGCCGCAGATGGAGTGAGCAAGGAATGGCTAATGGCTGGCGCGAGACATAATACCTTCACTGTAATCAGGACTGGAGCCTTCCGCAATTTACACTCTGAGTGATCGCATTGTATTTCAAATATACGCGATACTAACTGTACCTACTGTTTCATTCCACAAGATGTTATTCACTACTCACGAGTCTGTTTGTATTATGGAGATATGTCCAGATATAATTTGAGCTCTCATACGTACCTTACAGCACTTCCCGCACAGCCTTCGGCGCCACGAGACATTAAACATTATCTACATTGCGATCGGATACACTTTGTGGGTTACCGCTGGCTACAGTCGCAACGGGCCCGACACCGCCGTATGCAATGCTGTCAAACAAATACATCGCCACACGGAACAATATTTGGCACTGCAATGTAGGAGTACATCCACACGACAAATAACAATTAAACCTCGTTACAGAGGAATTCAACAGCGATTAACACCTTTTTGTGTGGTTAAAAATAGCCAGTAGCGTTACCCACAGAGAACGAGAACAATGCGACAGCCACAACGGCTTGCTGGTAATATAAGTTGTGTTGCTAGTGCGCCACGTTCACAATGTAGCCACGATGTTGTTGAAGTGCTAATACATTTCAAATCTCTATTAAATTCAACTGATATAAGGTTAATACAAATATTATATTCGTACAAAAGGGCCACAGTATATTGTAACAAAGCGCCGGTCTGCACACGAGTGATTAATAGTCTTCCATCAAATATCCGGCAGACAATAGAAGAATGCCAGCGGAAAAAAACAAAAAACTGATTATTGTATAAACTCGACGCGGCCGGGTGTGACGTACTTCGTGTACTGCACACACTGTGTACTGTGGCGAGGTGGACACGGAGATTGCTAACAACTATTATCACAGCACAATACAGAAATAGTTGCGAAGTTTATATCGCTACCAGAACTTTATCCACCAGACCTTGGACTATAACATGCCGCGGTTGAGGACCACATAGAACCTTTGTTTAAACTCTACGCACTGGTTATGAAGGTGACCACTGAGCTATCGTGTAAAGCCACATATATTCACGCAAATTATTCGCATACCGGAATTCCTGGTACACCGTGCTCACACTAGCGCGTAGTGTGTGGCGTGTGTGGTGCGGGCTCGTGTTCACGCCGCTTACACAAATACGCCTGCGAGGGCTGCCACTGATGGCGACAGGAGGTATATTCCCTTCAGATATATTTATCGTGTCAGCAATAATCGAGCCAGTTCAATACAAGGACTTCAGTCCAAATCCATTTTGGTACCTATAATAAACCTTTATCCAATCAATATTATTGGGTTGCTTGAAATGATTTACCACAAATTGTATTGTAAACTAATTATATTTACTACTTAGGTGCAAACAATCATATGACCCGCGTTATAGTAAGCATTCACCGTAGTCTATAGACGCTTAATATGACGTACCATAAGCATACTCGTACCACTCATAACATAAGCATGCTCGACACTGTACATAGGACATTAGAGTGTACCTCGCAACGGTGAAGGCTCCTGTCAGCAAGTGTTCCTTATCTTCAGTAACTGTAGCCACTTCACAAGCCGTCCTTGAGAGAACCCTTTTTATAATAAGCCCTCCACAGAGCTCGGGCAGGGCTTTATCAAATCGCTGCAGGTAGGTGACCGCCCCGGCCTACATCAGCGCGCGGCGCGGCGAGGCTGAGTCTACACCTCATTAATATTTATTGCAACAAGCTCACCTTATACAAAAAGGGTCTGTTATTTGCTCAGAAGATCAGGAGTTACCTTCGAAGCTAAGCTATGTGTATCTCTCAAGATAAACACGACTGTTGGCTGCAGATGTTGGTTCTTTCGAAAGGATAATGGAAGGCTTCTATAGAGTATTGTACCGCCACGAGAATCTAGTGTATTGGGACTTGTGACTTTATATTATTCATTCGTGTATCATATACACACAACCGTAGTAGTTTTATGAGCCGTTGTGGCCTTGTGGTTGAAGCAACGGCCTGTCATCTGATGGGCCTAGGTTAAAATCCTGGCCTGTACCAATGAGTTTTTCTAAGCTTAAGTACAGTGATTAATCACACTATGAGCTTAAAAAGAGAGGTATGGTGAATTGGGATCTCCGGTGGGTTTTCCCAATAATATTGGAGCCGCCCGACTGGGGACTGTACATTACCTCAGAGTAGATATATACTACGTACAAACCTTACTTTGTACGGGTTTCACATGAGAGTAATTTCCATTTTGTAAAGATAAGCTTTTAGACAGCGTTTGACAAAAAAAATTAAAAGGACAGTCTGTTATATTGTTCTGAGGTCTGGTACTAGTAACATTTTAGTCAATGTATTTTTTTTATTGATCGTAGTAAAAAAATATTGCATAAATAGGACTATAGGCTTTATAAACATTGATATTATCATAATAAGTGATAACTTTACAATAATGTC
Organism: Falcaria lacertinaria; assembly: GCA_951449985.1. Lineage (NCBI taxonomy): Eukaryota > Metazoa > Arthropoda > Insecta > Lepidoptera > Drepanidae > Falcaria > Falcaria lacertinaria. The sequence continues at coordinate 10,198,148 of OX602121.1, read as the reverse complement.
AAATGTATTGCCAAGCGTTATGTATTATATCATACATGTCAAGGTTGAACACGTTATTAGTGCTCAATTCAATTCCAATTACATGGGACACAAAGAAAACTGGCGTAATTGGGTAGTACTATAAGTAGTTACGTTATATAGAGCGGTGGGGTCTCAGCCGCATTACTGGAGGTAGACTATAACTGACTCCAGTGTACAGCCACTAATGGGGATCGATGGCATTGTTTGCCTTGCTTGTGTAAAGATGAAATACTCGACTCGATGTTTGTGTGAGGAGGGATCATTAATGCCAAATTCATTTCCATATTTTACTGTTTCAATTTAATCACGAACGTATTAAATGGTTGTAATATCGTGACCCTCCTGCTGCGACCATCAATCCCAGTCCCAGCCTTGCGGACACTCGACAGCCGCCAGTCAGTGTTTGTGTCATCATGGCCGATTGGTGTAACAGAACACAACACTACCTAACCCGAACAATTACTTATAGAAAACAAATGCATGCAATACAATATACATTGTAGGAAGTAGATATATAGAGAACAATATCTATGAAGCCCACATTACAATAATTACGAATAATAGTCAAATAAATGATCAGACAGCGAAAGATCGCTTCAGAAAACAAAAATATATCTCGGATGACACCCGTCTAGATACAGTACCGTACCAGTGTGTTCTAGCGGTACTTCACTCACAGAATATGACGACAATGTTCTTTCTCGAAGTGAATAATGTGACTACTAAACCAATAATTTAGATTATGTTGTATTTTAAGATTCTCAAAATGTTTCCTTAAATTCCTATTCTATATAAATAATGACTTAAAGGACAAATAACATATTCTGAATTTTTATCATTTTTATTATGGAAACTATTTATACGATCCGGCAAACGTGGATGACAAAATGTTTTGTTGTGGTCAAATTAAGGTGCTCACTTCTTGAAGTGAGCAAATCTACAATATGGCGACGACATATGTCAAATCAAATCAAATCAAATGAAAAATCATTTATTCAGTTAAGGTCCTAATAAGGCTCTTATGAAGGTCTAAATTACCACCGGTTCGGAAAAAATTTATTGCATAATGATTCAATAAATGCGGGTTGTTTATTGAATAGTTGCAGTGGTACAAAAAGCACAATGAGAAATACAAGATAATCAGCGAGACGCGCCCTTCACTCCAGCTGCAGCATATTCGAAACAGATTGCCTTATTAGTGACAGACTCATTCACAACGATAACAATCCCAGTCTACAGTTATGTTATCCTGTGCAATGCAAGTGAGCTCGTTTGCCTTCATACTCTGAGGCCGGTAATATATTTATTCGATTACCAGTATCTCAGGTATCGATGCGTGGTGACAGTTCACAGCCAGCCCACATCGCTCCTCGAGTACTACAGTTGTCGAGAATAACTGACAGGTGGTTGATTGGCAAAGGACAGATAGCTCAAGGTCCCTAACTAGATCAGCAACTTCACTAGTAGTTCTCCTCCGAAGCTCGACGGCGTCACTTCACTCAAACAACTTTGTAACTCATATAAGTGAATTCACAGAAAAAACGGCTAAAAGCGAAAGTTAGCTCTCAGGCAAGAATTACTAGGTGTGTAACACTTTTATTTCCATTATTCCCTCTCCAGGTGACTTACAAAATAAAACCTGCGGTTATCTATAAATACTGATTGAATACTGTGAGGTTATTTCAGATAGAACTCGGCTTCCATGTCGACCGCAAATATTTTACTGACAAGCCGGCATACTGTTACCAACTTTATACAGCTTTGTCGACGCGTAGAGGAACTCAGCATACGATTTGAAATAAGTAAATCGTAGTGCGGCTGGGCTGCTCCCGCGCTGCATGCCTCTCGCTCACACCTGGACAACACGCACGCTGGACATACACTCTTGGGACGCGGGAACCTTAACATCAACAGGTGTAATTAGTTATATTTGCATTGAACTGCAGCCGACGGTATTATCGAAGTTCCCTCCCGTGTGGTATTCAATGAAGCGTTGCGTGCGGAGCGATCGTTAGCAGTCATTCGGTGCTCATTGATTACTGTTAGCTGATAGCGAGCCGAGAGCTCATGGCCGGCTGGTCACACTGCTGTGATATTGTCCGAGAGCCCTCCGGGGATCCGGCACCGATTGGTTAACAAAACACACAGCCGGCATCGTTTTGATTTTCTTCCGATCATATTTAATATATAAAATTCTAATAATTTATATGACTAAACAACGTTACCGGGTCAGCTAATATACAATACGCCTGAGAGGGTTTCAATATCATCAGATATTCTTTAGCATTGCCGGGGACCAAACTAGATCATACCCGATATGCCGGGTTCCCTGACTATTACACGAAGCGACCATCCAGCACCTTGGTATATTTAAGGTTGCTTCAAAAATAAACACGTTTTATCGTAAACGAATGCATGATAAAATGCATTAACAATCCAATATCATGTAAGTTCAGCCATCGAGTGCGTGATGTTAAGGTCAGGGCCGCGCGTGTGGTAGCGCGGGGTCCTCCGGGAGGAGGGTCACGGGCTCACTCCCCGAGCCCCGAGGAGGCTCTCGCGAGGGAAATTAATTTCATCAATTCTAATTAATGGAAGGGCTCTCCTTTCCTAAACTTCAAATCAAGAGAGGTTCAGATTTTGAACTTTTCTTTATAAGAGCTATAATCCACCCAGTTAATTACTTGTTTATTATATATATATCCTATGTCAGTCAGTGTGTCCGTTCATGAGTTCGTGTGTCGTTAGAGATATTTTACATTATCCCCGCCTCGCACATTTAATAAGGAGAGTTTAATGGGTAATTACCATTAGCGTTCTTAAATACCATAACTCTAATGTAAGCCTCGATCTTAATAGTTACGTTCAGTAACAGTTTGATGGGAGATTACTTGTCGTTTGAGCTCAATTAGCGAGGTTATCGGCTATTAACGTCGCGCCCGGGAGACGCGGCCCGAGTCCCCGCGTGGAAGGAACGCCCACGAGACAGGAGGAACACGGCTCCAAAGTAGATTTCTTGGTAAAACTACATATTATTAAGAATAAATCAGGAACGTAGGATACAATATTCAAACTCAAACTCAAAAAGATCTTTATTTGACTATACTTTACAGGCAAGCACTTTCAAATCGTCAGAATCCACTACCGGATTCGGAAGGAATTAATTAAACCAGGTGACATGTCATATAAAGCCAGTTGTTCGAGTAATCTCCACGTAGCAGATATATATCGGCAAGCTACCGAGCTCCAGGCTACAAGGCTTTGTAACAAAAAAGAGACACTGATTATTGTAAAGCAACGCTTATAGCTTTTCTATGATGTTGAGATTTGTAAACATACAAAGTAAGCGCGAGTGCAGTCAGTGTGTGAGCGTGTGACAGTGTGTTGCGAGTACAACGCAAACATGTTGCAACACTTTTAACGTTCCCGCGGAGCGGGCAGACACTCAGCACTCAGCGCTCAGCGCTCAGCTCACAAGAGCGAGCACACGGCAGCTGTGTCCTGCGGCGCGGGTATATACTATATAATATATAGTCGAGTGCGACTGGCCGGGCTCGGTGCACTCGCAACACACACAACACTCATTTGTTCCACCGCTATTGATGGCCGCTCTCCAATAGGCACTTCAGCACTCGCTCTCTTCTCGCTACGCAATGATTTCAATGAAATTTCAAGTGTATCCATTCAATGCAGATAGATTGACCTATATTTCTCGACCTGCCACAAAATATAAATTGAATGACCAGCAAATGCTGCTCCCTTAATAATGTAACCTCTCGTAAGATTTATTACACAAGATAGTACTCTGCTAATGAAAACTAACTCAGAAAGATTACCAACAGCGCAACTTACTTGCCTAAGTAATGAATAATTTGTATCGCGTAACTCCCGCTAAGTTCATCAGAACTGTTGCTAAAGTATTATGGGGCGGGAGCGGGGCGTACTACGCAATGTACACGACGAGCCCGCACTACCGCAGAACATCGTGAGAAAACTTTTGATTATAAAATCTACCCGGGAACGAATATATTCCCTAAGCCCTTGGAGGCTTCCTGAATCAAACACACCCACAACCGTCAGTGAGACTATCTCAAAAATTGTACCACACCATAGTCAATAAGCTCCCATAGCTAATAGTCGTACCTGAGAAATAGCGGAAAGTTAATACAATGAACTAGCTTAGACAGCGGCAAATATTATGTGAGAAGCGAGGCCGTTATATAATTGTATTCCTGATTAATGTTTACAATTAGTTGAAATGTGCACGGGATTAGATTGAGTGAGGTACGTGAAGTCTCGTCGGGCCCGCGCTGGGTATTGACAAGGGTCCTGTATAACATATTATAATAGCGCTCTCCTGATAATACTTGGAGATGAACAATTAGATGGCGTTAGTGAAGGCCGGTGAGCCGAGCGCCGCGCCGGTGGAGGCGCTCACCACGCGCGAGGGACGCCGCAAGACGACAATTTACATGTCATTTGCAGTTGACATCCAGTGGCGCCCGCCTCACTACAGCCCACTATCACCGACCGACCCTTATAAGGCACTCATTATTATATGTGGCGCACAACTGCTACTTCGTCTGAAAACTACGGGCTATTCACCAAGATCAGTGAAGAGACGTGAAAAGTATCAAACACACTGAGTTACGATCACCAATTTCTAAAGGCCCTCCCATAAGTCTCACCTAAGAAAGTGATTAAAAAAATCATGCGATGTTATCTGAACACGTTTCACAGTTTTACAGATCAGACTCGTTTTAAATCACTTATCATTCGTCCAACCATAAAGCTTGAACGAATTATTTTTATATTACAATAATAATGTGAATAGCACCCCGTGAAAGACGTTTATCGTTAAATCTTTGATTATATACTTGGTTAAGTATATAAAAGCGTGAAATGACGTATAACGATGTTTATAGATATAATATTACATAGAGCAGCACTGCGAGCGCCGCGCCCGGCCGCCGAGCGACACCAAGAGGGATGTTCACACCACTAATAATATTGCTAACTAAACAGTCAGTATATTTCACTATCGGAGCTTTATGGTCCAAGGCAAGGCAAACAACCAATTTCACTTAGCGCTTCAGTTTTAGGTGGCAGTGTGATCTTTATTGCTCAGTAAATTGCTCTGCGCTGCGCACAACCGGGAGAATATTTACACACGCACATCAAGTCACATACTAAACGACAGTAGATCGAACGGAGTAGTAATATATGCAGCTATGTAGTTCTCAACACTTAAACGGTTCAAACAGCAGTCATAGAAGACGTAGATTTAATTCATGAAGCGGTCTGTTAACTGGACGTGCATGGCAGTCAGTGCTGCCAGCCGTGATGCCGGCGCGGGCGGCTGACTATAAATGTAAAGAGCTTACTTTCCATTTCAATGGGTCCAGTGCAGCTCCACTCTCCGCCCTCGCTTGGATATGATAATGTTCACTTACAATGAACTCCTGTTCATTTTGCATTCACTTTTGAAGCTCGGCTTTCATTTGACTTGTGTTTTACATGAAATTATACTTGTGCCTGCAGCTTTCAATAAGAACTGTCTTCTGGGATCTGCGCTCAAATAATACTAGGTACAAATGCATTAGCTGCATAAGAAGATAATAATATAGATATAGTTATATACATGCTTACACTCGGGAAACACTCCCTCCTCTCCTCGGGCATGAAGCAGTTCTCGCGTGTCTAATAAAGTAGCTTAATTAATTAAATAATGATATTGAAGTAAAGATCGGTAATGAATCCGGGATCAATGCGTGGGTGGCGCGCTCACATGTGAAGTGAGCTCACGTGTTTGTGGCCGGATTAATATGATACATTACACTCAACACATTTAATCTAAACTGTAATCCTCTGTAATTATGCTATTAAGTACCTTTTGGTAGATAGTTATTTTTCAGTTTGTAGCATCCATTTACACTGCTTCAAGAATACAGAATACAGCCAAAATAGGTTTTGTAGGAAACGGACTTATTCAAGCAAAACACAAATATTTAGGAATAACTGATTAATTATTGATAATAACGATTATCCCTCACCGGAGCTGCGATAACATAAAATGTGCCTTTACAAGCTCACAAATTGGAGCTAAAATGTGAATGTGGAGTGAGCAGCTGTCAGCCGCCGCCGCGCGCCGAGGGCGATTAGCGGCCGACAGCTCATTGTTTATAATTATTCCAATTAGCGATAGTTGTCGAGCTGCTCGAGACGGTGATCAGCTGGAGGCTGCCCCTGACAGCTGATCATTACACCGATATCAACGTTATCGGTGCGTTGAGGGATTCACAGATATTCCCTATACAGCATTATTCAGTATTCAACTTGAGATAATCATTGTGTACGTACACGTATGTGAATAAATTTATATAATAATATAGGTAATCACTTCTTTATATAATATAGGTAATCACTTCTTTATATTATATAGGTAATCACTTCTTTATATAATATAGGTAATCACTTCTTTATATTATATAGGTAATCACTTCTTTATATAATATAGGTAATCACTTCTTTATATAATATAGGTAATCACTTCTTTTGTATGTTAATATGTTTGTCATGACACATATATAGCAGAACCTTGTAACAGTACCTAATCTGGTTATTTTATTCGGTGTTTGAGACTTTTCAGTGTCTGATATTGTTTCGGTCATGCATCAATCGGCTGATAAACCTTTCACTGTATTTGATCACAAAGTAATTTTAATCCCAAATAATTGTGATGAGGACTCTCACGTGATTGTTGTCCATCACACTGTTATTCAATGTAAGAAGATGTCCTCAGCTCATCCTCGTGAAACACTAAAATACCTACACTAAATAAGTGAATCCGCTATGATATAATTTAAGAATGTTGGGTCTCCTCTGAACATATTATGGTTACAGTATGGAGGTCGGGTGGGACACAGTTTAATATACGGTAGACGACCTGCTACCTCAGTTACAATACACTTGGTGCGATATTAAAATGCCTTGTCTGTTGCTCGGAGACTCGGCCGACTGTGGCGTAAGGCCTCACGATGTGTTCGCTGTTTCATACCTTTATATTAAATTGATATGTTATAGTGTATGTTATAAACGCATGTTATGCAAAATACATTGTCGGTTACGTTAATATGGATATGTTATGGATAATAATATTTTTGAATAACAGATTCAAAGAATGTGATATATCTAATAGATTTGCCGACGTCTACAAGTGATCACAGTAGCCGCCACGGACCACCGGGAGGATTGCTCCCTTTTGCCGTCTTCCTGGCGTGAGAGGTAGGAATATATTATAAAAATATGATTACTTATATTAAAATCAGGTCAAACAATTTTTTCTCGGCTTGGAGATTGCTCCACCGACAAGAACCTAGCTCTTAAATCAACGATGATGAAATGAGCCAATAAAATATTATTTAATTAATAAAAAAATACAGAATCCCTGAGTGAAATATTGCGTAAGAGAAATACGAGTAGGCTATATATGTATGTGTATCCACGCGGGCGAAGTCGAGGAATAAGTGAGTTTATTATAATGAATTGGCTTGTCTGCATTGGTGACAACATTGATCTAAAAGTGTGATTAAACATAATAATGCCCCAGCCCGTTGCGGCCCACGCCCACGCCCACGGCTGGGCAGCCCGGCCACGTGACCAGCCGGGCGTCGCTCATCAGTGCTGGGCTCTCACATCCATCCTACTACATCCTTCCTATGACTGAATCACGTGACTTAATGATTACTCATTATATTTGATATGTAACGGTAATACGACATCTGTACAAATAAATATTCAGGGAAATTTAAATTTATAAGCACCGCCATCACCCTCATGCATTTTGAACTTGAGATATTTTTACTGAAGGTCTCCTCATGATCACGGCCAATGCAACTCAGCCCAAACTTCGTAGTAAATAAATATTAATAACGCATTATGATACACTTCCTTATGTCATTATTATGTATTTAGATAGAGAGAGTTACAAAAATAATATCCTCCTTTACAGTTGGTAGAGCATCAGTTACCAGGCCAGGCGCAGCAGGCAATTATATGGCATCGAGTTTAAGAATTATTTTAATAACTTGTGTCATTGAAGCAGTTCGCTTGATATACGTTTTTATCATAATTAATTAATAAAAGGGACCAGAGAATAAGGAATATTTTACAAATGACATATGAATAGCAGCGCTCGTCTTCCGCTCATTGGTCGGTTATAAAAAAATAAATGAAATGTCATTATGTCAGCCGTAACTTTTTATGTAAAGAGGACAATTTGGACGCGCAGTAATAATAAAAAACGCAGTAATTTTTATCAACTTTTACGATCCCAGTACAAATACTAAACGTTATACAACCCGTATTACGACAACAAATTAATAATACTATTTTTGAATGTATAATTTGAAAGTAGCTTAAGTTGAAATAAGTTCCGGAACAAACTTTAGTAAGGTGTTTGAAACTTACCGCGTGAAGAGCAGGTATCAGCGGGGAGAGTAACGATTAATAAAACTATAACAATGAATGTAACTGTTATAGTAATCCCACAGCTAAACTGCACCGGAGTGCGAAGTGGTCGGTCTCGTGAGGAGCGGTAGGGAGAGAGGCGCTGGCGTGCGGCGCGGCGCGAGCTCGGGACCGGACTGGCGCCCAACGTGGCACTAACACTGCGCCTCACATACACTGCACACGCTGAGCCACTTACAGCCTCCATACTTACAGTTCATTTCAAGCTCCCAATGTTTCACTTGTAGTTACGTGTAGTAGTGGCCGTGAAGTGCTTAATGTGCTTTAAATATATTGTTCATAATGTGATATCTAATTATTTAATTTTAGTGATTTTAGGAGCTAGTTTAAAATGTTGATTTAAGCAAACATACTGGAATGAAAATTAAAAACATATGAACTCATAAAGAAGCCATCATAGAAGAACCAGCAAGATTATATATATATATATATATATAGTATGTTCGCTTTTAGGAAATTAATTACTTCATTCTATTCTTTATTATTATTCCTGTATGATATTTGATCAAATAGGATTAAGATCATCGTCGCGAGGATGAGACCCCTGATGTTGGCATCGTATATAGATAGCGCGACGGTAATTGCTTACCATAGAACCCTGCAACCATAGAACCCTGCACCCTGAAAAGTATTCAGAAGTCACTTACTAAACAAGACGCTTCCGTCAATAAACACAATACGATTGTGTCGTGGGTATGAAACTCCTATATTGTGATATATTCGTAGGAAGTTATTAGCTTAACCAATCAGCTGTGAGGTCAATATCACGGCTGGCCGGGCTTCTGATGGATGTGCAGGGACAGTGGGCTATAATGCTGTTATCTTATCATACAACATGTTTAACGGGTTCTCTCAACGTTTAATATTTTTGGGCGTTCGATATTTCAGCAGCATTCCAGAATGTATGATCACGGAGCCTGAAGACTAGTGGGAAGACTATAAATGTAGGTTTGGTTGTTCTTCGTTTTTCATACACTACTAAGATGCAAGTAAGCGGCCTAAGGACACTGCGGAGCACTAGTACCGCATATGTCACCCCGCCCTAGACTAGATGCCACTAGACCTTTATCAACCTTATGTTGAGAGGAATTATTGAGCAACAGGATCAACAGGCCTGTTGTGTGCACGGAAGTGCTATGGAGGTTTTAATGTCACATGGGAAACCCAGCTTTAAAGCGCCAAGTACCGCGGTGCCCTACTGCTTTTAAAACCATAAAACATTAATAACGAGCTATGTATTTGTAAAACTCCGTCACAGGCTTTTATGATTAGGCTTTAGCTCCATTATAAATCTGTCAACATATAATAAATGTACCGGCTACTACTGTACAAGCTACAATAGTATTATTAACGAGGCACCATTACATAAATAAAAGTTTCCGTGTGTTGTAATGCAGATCGCTCTACATGTTGGTCAATACCTTAGTTCAACAATGTTGAAAATTATAACATTCCATAAAATGTATGTTATTTCGATCAACGTGGATAAACGACACTCTAGTATTAGCACAAATGACAAGTCAGCCCGCCTGTGCGTAGTTATCGGAGGACCGGGGAACTTAGCATCGTGTCACTACGGTTCCAAATTAGTAATATTTAGTTTTAATTAATAAGACTGCTTTAGCAGATTGCTAAATCATTGAGTGTAACTCAAAATGTCACTGAAATCCCTTTTTCGATTGTGTAACGACATTTGTTTACCGTAGTCGGTTATGTTATATTTAAACATTTCTCGTTACTGCTCTCTCGCATTGCTATCTCTGTCTATCCTGTACCTAACCTGAGTGCAGTGTGTCAGCGTACAGTTATATATACTGGGATCATTATCAGGTGTTGTCTTGCTCGCTCTAAGTAAATAATCTCCAGAGTAGACACTAGCACGCTGTGTGTTGTATAAACAAACGGAAAATAATAAAGCGTATCCGCTGTCCCCGGGATATGCCGATCCTATAAAAACAGTAAAAGAATGAATCCCAGAAAAGGGCAAATAAGCGGAAATTAGAAGTCCTTCGGGTGATAGTGCGAGGGATGGTGGCAGTTATCACTTACACGACACACTGTGGGCGGGGGACGCGGGGGACGCGGGCGTGGGGGGGGGGGTTACTGATGCTGCCAGATATTGGCACATTGATCGATGACAAGTGGGTGAAGGGGTTTATGAATGTGGACGATGCGGGAAGGTGTAGAGATATAACTGGTGCTCGCCTGCCCCTTGCACCCCGCACGGAGGGTATGTTGGGGTGTACGATGGTACTGACCTACCTTGGCCAACTGCTAGCATTAGATACGTTAAAACTGTCTTCATAGTTTTCTAAGCACATCGCTAGCCAGGATGAACTTGTGACAATACTTCAGAAGTCCCCTTACACTATGAGTAGCCAGCGAATACAATCCTTAAACTAATTTCTCAAATTAATTTTCGGTTTGTACGCGCCAGCTGTCTTAAGACTCTTAAAAGTCGTATTATTTTGTTTTAAATATAAAGTAGAGAGAGCTGAGCTATTGTTGAAAACATAGTTAATTGGTATACTTTTAAGGATTTAATTACCTCGGGGCTACAAGTGTTTTTTTTTATTCTTATTATGTTTACTTGTTAATAAAATGGTCTCGATCAATAAATTGAATGATTACGTTGAATATATTCAACTCAGTAGCGTTCAGATTCTAAAACAAGCGTTAACAAGCCGCTTTACAATAAAGCTCACCTACAGTCGAACAAACAGTGAACTAAAGAGGGCCGAGTACATCACATCACGAGCCGCACTGAGGAAGCATACTTACCCAGAGATACACGCACCTCATGAATAACATATTCTTGCCTATAACAAAACGCTTGTACAAACAAACAAACAGAGGCATGTTGTTGCGTTTATATTTCAACACAATAGCATTCACCCGCAAAGACACATAGCCTTTATAGATACATTTATATTCTAGCCGCTATATTACCCATATACATTTATTGCTTAAATATTATTTAGAATGTAAAGTTCCACCGATTACTCCATAGAAGTAAGCATTACAATTCTACATCAGCACAATATCAGTAGAGATATGTAATAAATATAAACAAAGAACTAGTATACTGTCTGTACGTGTGTGCGGGTGTCCCGTGACGTCACACCGAGCTGGAGCGTCGCATGCGTGTAATGTTATGAGAGCTGAGACAAACGCGCATAATTACTATTTCATCCTAAACGTAACTTATTTTATTGTTATTAATGTACGGAGGTGGAGTGTGAGAATACGCTGTAAAACAGTTCATTTTATACCCATCAATTCCATAAAATAATATCTCATAATTTAATATATCAACAGTATACACTAATTTTCCCATTGAAGGCACACAACGTGCGAAGTTAGTTTTACCTACAAATGTACCGTAGCCGTGAATCCCACAGCCTGTAGTCGCCCTGCGGTGCTACGAGCCGAGTGCTACGAGCTACGTAGTTACGTAGCGAGTGGCTACAAACCGATTAACAAATTAAATTATCTAAAAAAATATCAGTCTAAGTGCAGTAGCTATTACTGAAATAATTAAATTCTGTATTACACATAAAATAATTATAGAAAGCAGATGGATAATATTTTTTTGTTAAAAAATCGTAATGAATACCCGGTGAACATACACAAATGATTAAGATACCATATTAGTAGCAACCGTAGTAGCAACAGTAGTAGCAACAGTAGTAGCAACCGTAGTAGCAACCGTAGTAGCAACAGTAGTAGCAACCGTAGTAGCAACCGTAGTAGCAACAGTAGTAGCAACAGTAGTAGCAACCGTAGTAGCAACCGTAGTAGCAACAGTAGTAGCAACCGTAGTAGCAACAGTAGTAGCAACCGTAGTAGCAACCGTAGTAGCAACAGTAGTAGCAACCGTAGTAGCAACCGTAGTACCATATAATAGCAACAGAAACTCTCATAGAAGGTCCAATTAGGAGAAACAAGGACGCTTAACTGTCCTAGTTCAGGGAACGCCTGCGAGTTAAGCAACTGTCGCCAGTTGCCGAACCAGCTTCAGCGATTAGCGTATAAAGGACAAGGCTAACAATTTATACATGTAGCATTCACATAATGACACTGGAACTAACTAAAAACAAAAGCTTTGTAGAGTTTTAACGAAGTGTTCGGGAAGGAGGACAGTAAAGTTGTCAGCTAATCTAACTAGAGTCATGAACAGTGGTGCTTACCGTGTTACGAGCGCGAGCGGCTTATTGCGTGCTCAATTCACTTGAACCAGACGCTGCGGGCCACAGCACCGAGCTGAACATACTCACATGTCATAAAACACATTCCCACCATTCCCTAACGTATGAGCAAACAGCCCCAGCGCCCGATTGAATCAAGCCTTCGCAAGCCACACTTATATTACACACCCTTCTGATATTATATTATAATGATGCTGTACAAATATTTGCTATCAAAATAAAACTGAACGAGAACATGAGAATGAACCGAGTTTCAAAAGTCAGCTACACCCACGGGACGCGGTGACAGTTACAATTGGGACTCTGTTTGTCGGACACGCATCACCTTCGCGCTCGACTCAGATATCATTAGACGGTTAGTTTCATCGGATGACGGCCATTACTACACAATATGACGGCTGTTGACCCCATCACATAGAATATAACAGATAGATTCATTGATAATATAATATTACATACGAGTACATACAAAATATCACAAATAGATAATTGTTTATTCAGTAGGCCCTTATAAATATCTACTTATAAATATCTACTTATGAAGATCTACTTTAACACTTATGAGTGTTTAAAATAATCGTATTACCGTTTTTACACGTTACATGATTCATAACTAGAACATTACGTATCTTGAACATTTATGTCTCAATAATATTATATTTCGTTCAACAGTAAAGCATGTTTATCTCACTCACCGTGTTCGCGTCGGTAGCTTGTAAAGAATTGCTTTGCATAAAATATTTCCTTTAAAGTTGAAAACTGTGTATGCTCTTAACGTTTTGACACATGGAATATTCTGGGACCAGGTAGTGCTTCACGATGTAAAATACGAAGGAAGCCTCAGTGCGCGGCGCGGGCGCAGCGTGTCAGGGAGCCGTATGTGATGAGCGCGGTGTCTTGCTGGGGCCGGGTTGAGCCCTACATAATTAATGTTTATCTTTATCCATTTATGCAGGACATTAACCAAGCATAAGTGCCTTACTAGAGGCTAACTGAAACAAATACTTTTGATTTTGATTATGATTGTAAGTAAAGGAACCCTTTGATTGGTAATTATTACTTGATGTACTCGTAACTCGGCGACTTGTAACTAAACACAGGTTGTTAGCAGGTAGTATACAGGTGCTGGTAGGGCCCCATCGGGAGCGCGGACAATATATACTTATATATAGCATAGTAGCACAGATACCACGTTAAACACAAGCGAGTGGCTTTTGGCTGCGAAGGCTAAGACCCGGTCCGGGTCGCTGAGCCGACGAAAGTCGGGTAAGTACGTAGTAAAGTAGTACTTATCTTCACGCCGAACGACCTTTAGGCTGAATTCACGGCTTCGAATTGAAATAAAGCAAATGTAGGCAATACTTATGAAGGCTATACACTTGTTCAGTTTGTGCCCACGTATAACGAAACGTTAATTCAATCATAATACAAGGTGTCCGTTTAAAACGTGATTAGCTCCCGTTAGGGACAGCCCTCGAGGTACATGAGGCCGGGCTACACTCAATAAACCAACAGTGGACCCGCGCCGAGCCGTGGATATTAATTAAAAATATGTTATGTAATATTTGCTGAAGGGAACAATTGTGCCATGTGTACGTTTACGTACCTTTATGAATTGCCTCGGGTGACCGCAGCCTCGCTCTGTGCGGGACACTGCGCGCTGATCGAGGAACAAACACAATCATGGATCGCGGTTGTGTACAGGTTATGGAAATGTTACCGGCTATTTTCATATCTAGAGCGGCTGCTTTATATTGAGAACAAATAAAAGTATTTTGGTACTCGGTGTAATATTATTGTAATCTCTGTTGAAATATTTCAGATACATAATTTAAATTTCATGTATTGTGTTGATATACGTAAGACAACCCTAACAATTTAATGAATACCATCAACAATAGACTTTAATCGTTATCATTGCCAGCTCTAGTTGTTTATGAAAATATTTGAAATACAAACAAAATAATCTAACGCATATTTATCTGCTCGGCTCGTCACGGATGTCTCAATGATCGCTGTAGGACTCAGCAACTACCTGTTATACTCGACCACAGCGGAGGAAGCTTCGAGGATCAATCAAAGGATTCAATTGCAATATAAAAATTCCTGAGCCCTCGGAGCTCGCCTAAGGCGTTCTACTCCTTAATAAGAATGTGGTACATGATGCTGGCGATAGATATGAGGGAGGCCCTTAGGGTGCCCCGGGCGACCCGGCGCGGCCTCGCAACACGGCCAGCCAAGAATTTACACCACATTATTGCTCCATGTACTCACATCACGACCACTGACGGAATGGTCCCTTCAATTTTGCTTCCGTGGTAATCTTGATCTAATGAGACGGCCGTATGCTTGCGTGCCACCTTAGTGGAATACAAAAAAACCTACTGTATGACTATGTAGATGGCAATTTCAGGTCAAACCGTACATAGAATAGTCTTAAACAATGTACTTTCTCACCTAACCACCAATATATCGCAACATTACATATGAGCCAAACCGAGGCTGCTCAGTTTAATTACGAAATAATATCAACATCCTTTGTTTTACTTTCATGAATACATTCATTATTGAAAACAATTTTACCAACAAAGTAAGTCACTGTTCCCGGCCACCTGTATTGGAAACATTTTTAAATAATAAATCGGGTCGAGCTCGTGTCAGCGAGGTGGCGCCGCCGCATATTGGAGACGAGATATTAATTTGCATGTCCAATGTTGCACCGATGTAACAACTGCCCTGTCGATATTGGGCTGCCTGCGCCCTGCCGGCGACACTGCCGTTATATTTATGTACTACATATATAATATATAGCTTGCTATCTTTATCAAAGGTCTAATTAAAATTATTATTTGGCAACAAATATTAATCATATATTTGCACCAAGTGACCCTTAAGTTATTTCAATAACACATTATTTAGTATTATTTGACCTCGTGTTTGATATGACTACAATTTTATTAGACTTGACGATAATGGCGTACTCCCGTTTGAAAATATTTATTTTGTGAAGTGTTCTTATTATGATAAGACTAGATAACATGTATGGGGAGCGTATAGCGTGAGCTCAATACATATGATACTTGCTCTGTATCGTAATTGCATAATATACATTTTTATTAAACCGGCCAAATGTATTTGAGCTCTACAGAGCACGAGCGGAAATTCAAAATTGGCAAGCCATTACACTACCGCGTCCACATTAATTTCTGATGAATATGTGTCCACACCAGAGGTTTGAAAAGCGTAAATAGCGTTTATGCCGCCGTATTTAAGGCTTTAATCGCCACACCGGACACCTGAATTGATGGCTTTAACCTCCGAACCATTTCCAGCGAGCCCGTATATTAGCGGGCACAGGACCGGCCACAAATCAACTCAGTCGGCTGATTTTATTTCTTTCTAAACCTAAATATAAATAAAGGGAATGCCGTAAAGTTAACTGAGTGGGGATAACAGATTCGCTGAGAGTCCTCATTACATAACGCTGCGTGCAGGTCCGCAGCGACCGACACCACTGCGGAAGAAAGCCTACCCAGACAGTGACACAACAACCAATGCCATGCCTGCATTCATCGCTTCAGCGATCTTTATCAGGTCATTCATCTATCTAGTCTGGCTCGTCCATTGCGTGCTCCCCACTCGTGCGCGTTTTTTTTAAATATGTTAACTATCATTGGACAGTGAGGATCGCCTAGTGACTGTTGACAGCGGTACGCCCGCGACGGCTGCTCAGTGTCTGCAAGCTGATGTCGTGTAACTAGGCCCTGCGCCGACCGCCGCGGCAGCACTAATATAATAATCCTACTTGGTTCGCTTGTATTAAGGTTCGCCAAGAAGCCTCCTAATTCACTACATTTGTGTGCAATCTAATCATCCGCTCGAGTGGCTGACAGATCTCATTGTACTCGCACAAGGACTTTCTCAAACGAGGTTCTGGGACCGCCAGATGTTACTGCCGGTAGTGATGACGCACGAGTTGCGGTCCGATAACTACGACTGGATACCCCCTGTGATAATACCGGTGTATATCAGGTCAATGAACCCTCATTGGTAATGATCTAAAATAGTAAGGTATGGTGTCGCGAGATGACTGACGGATGTTATACATTGTACCAGCGCGACTAGTTATAAGACACTGACCAGCAGACATCGTGGGGGTTCCTGGTACGAGACACTCACTATTGAACAAATACTTGCTTGGCTAAAATATAATCAATACATTTAATAAAATTGTAATCTTGTGTCTTTACATGGAAGATGTATGACGAAAACTATTATTGGGAGCCTGTATCACATACCGTATCATATTTAAATACATGTGTTCCTAAATCTCAAACCAATGAATAGCAAAGCACGACCTCTCCTCAATAGTTGCGAGCCAATTAATAATACTTTAAATACCAACGAAATTTCCTCAGTAAGAGTCATATAAAATTAAATGAGCATTGGGTCGGCTCCCGGCAACTGTTCCCATAAAGTTGGAGGGTCAAAGTTACAAGTGCTCCGGCGACGCGGGCCTCGTGTTACATGGAACTTTGTAAAAATCCTATTACACTCATTAGAGTTGACTTTTGATACTTTGCTCAAAGCTGGGCAAGGGTTGGAATGGCGCATGGAGGGACGTGGCAAGAGACTACTGCAGCTTGGAGTTGATCCACGCGTCAACATTATCTCTATTTCAGGCCACACATTCAGTGTAGACATTATCTTTACAATTATTTATTGCACGAATGAAACTGCACAATATTTATATTTGTGTGCAATTAAACAATGATGCTAAACAATTATGTTAAACAATGATGTTAAACAATGATGTTAAACAATGATGTTAAACAATGATGTTAAACAATGATGTTAAACAATGATGTTAAACAATGATGTTAAACAATGATGTTAAACAATGATGTTAAACAATGATGTTAAACAATGATGTTAAGCAATGATGTTAAACAATGATGTTAAACAATGATGTTAAACAATGATGTTAAACAATGATGTTAAACAATGATGTTAAACAATGATGTTAAACAATGATGTTAAACAATGATGTTAAGCAATGATGTTAAACAATGATGTTAAACAATGATGTTAAACAATGATGTTAAACAATGATAGAATACAAAATATATTATAATTTGCTTTGTCCGCTTAATGAGTGTGATACGGTCGAACGGCCTGCGCCCAGGTGAGCTCAGCCGTGGTTTCTTCCGACACGTGTTTCAGGACTTCCACGTCCCATCATCAGGGTGCCGCCGCGTTGGTCGAGCAGCGAGATGTCACATCGAGGTCTGGATGCTGGAGCAGCGCCGCAGCACGATGGTCGGACGCTGGAGCAGCGTCACAGGGTGCTGGACCAGCGTCGCAGGATGCTGGAGCAGCGTCACAGGATGCTGGAGCAGCGTCACAGCATGATGGTGGCGTGAGACGCCACGACAGCACGTAGACCCTTATGTAACTAAAGCTGAGAAATGAGTGGATTTTAATTAGTTACAGAAGGGTCTACGTGCTGTCGTGGCGTCTCACGCCACCATCATGCTGTGACGCTGCTCCAGCATCCTGTGACGCTGCTCCAGCATCCTGCGACGCTGGTCCAGCACCCTGTGACGCTGCTCCAGCGTCCGACCATCGTGCTGCGGCGCTGCTCCAGCATCCAGACCTCGATGTGACATGACGCTGCTCGACCAACGCGGCGGCACCCTGATGATGGGACGTGGAAGTCCTGAAACACGTGTCTGAAGAAACCACGGCTGAGCTCACCTGGGCGCAGGCCGTTCGACCGTATCACACTCATTAAGCGGACAAAGCAAATTATAATATATTTTGTATTCTATAAATATGAATTTCCGCAAAGTAAAACCTGAATCAATTCAATTAAACAATGATGTTAAACAATGATGTTAAACGTATATAAATGGTTAAACTACACGAAGTATGTAAGTACGTATACCAAGACGACCATAACATATGAATATAACACAGCCTCCGTCCGATACAATGATCACGCGCAGAGTGACCGCGCACCAGGACGACCGCGACACTGCACAGACAACATACACTCGAGTATTCTCTTTAATTACTTTTATGTTTATCGGCGGCAAGTGGTGGAGGCGGGCTTTAGTGGATAGGGATCAATGTGCAGGAATGTGGATGACTGAATGCCGATGCAGCTCGGCTCTAGTCCTAACTCGCGGCCCGAGCTCTCTGCCCGCCCTGATTGAATTCCTCGGAACCATTTATTTCCAACATTCACTCAGTGCTATCTCACCGAGCGGATTCCAATTCAAATTTATTTGAGTCATCCTGACGCCTCCGATCGCGAGGAGATCATATAACTGGATATTACTTCGCTCACAGTGGTGCCTGGGATTTATCTAATAGGTTGAGAACTGAAGTGTTGAGATTATAATATTCAAATAAAATAGAAAAAAGTAATTTAATCGATATAATCGACGAACTACTATATAGTAAAAAGCGTTTATCATACGGTTAAAGATGTATATTTTTATGCAACTAAGGTGTTACACAAGCATAGTGCCTGCCTGTGGGTAAGCGGTTACCGCAGCCTATGGACACTAGCAACACCAAGGGTATCACTCGCGCGTTACCGACTCTTTAAAAATTTCTTCACACCCTTCTTGAAGAACTCCATGCTGTACTCCTTAGAGAACACCACGGCGGGGAGCTCGTTCCACAATTTGCTTGTCTTCGGGAGTAAAGTGGAAGTCGAAAAGTGTGCCGGTGGCGAGAGGTACGGTGGTAAAATGTTGCCGTGGGCATCGTGCTGGACAATTCCTCAGAGCACTGTCCGTTGTACAAGCGGTAGAACACACACAGGCAAAGTCCATCCACGTCCACGTACCATCACGCCTAGCCCCTTTCGGGCTAAGCAACGAGTACCTATTTATTGTATGTATCTAAAGTGGAGTACGATGAATTGTCTCCCTGTTCCTAGTAACTCAATCACTGACACATTACTCGTCGTCGACTCTCTCGATGTGATGTAATGTAATCAGTGAGTCAGGCTGTGGCGGCTCCGGCGGCCCACAGTGCTCGCCGCTGAACCAAGCAAATCAGGTTACTGTCATCATTTAAGTACCGGCTTATTTCATTTGCAATTTATGCACGCGATTTACATAATATTTTTGGGTGTCATCGTAAACAAGTTTTATATTGAATCCGAAATCCTTATTAGATTAAACTTGACAAATGCTAATTTCAAATCTTCCGAATTTACCACAACATAGGAAATATATTATTTGGAAACATTCGGCAAGAATGCAAATTGTAGGTAGATGAGGAGAGGAGCGATGGTCCCCAGGCGCTAGTTGTGACACCTCCACTACAAGCAGCCGTGTGGTGAGTACCGATAAATACGCAATATTCAAGAAGTGGTGTTAAGGAGCCATGTAATTTGTTCGTTGAGCGGAGAGGTAGGGTAGGGGCGAGGGTCGTGGACTGTCAGTATATATTATTCACGTCCCGCGCGCGACGCATCACGTAATATATGGGGCCCGCGCCCCGCCGCTGACAACCCTGAGCGTACCTCATAAAAACAACCTGCGGTTAGTACCCACTCGCTTCAAGATACTGTGTTTGTCCTGAAAGGGATTTCTCGATTACTTGTTTGGTTTCATCGTCTTTTTATCGTTGACTTTTGAAGCCAACATTATTATCTCTGGTATAAAAAAAACTAATTCGTTCGTGAAATTCTTGTTTAGTTTGTGGCGTAAAGATTATGAGAAATGTTGTCTGTTATAGTTGAGAAAAAGATTATGAATTAAATATAAGGTATTATGATTCCTCAAAAGCCTCTGAATAATAATATGTCGACGTTCAGTTCAGTTATAGTCGGGAGTGGCTCAACTGAGCTCTCGGGAAGTATGACATAATATCAAGTCGAGTACTCATCATTAAACGTGTACTATAATACGCTTGTTTGTAGGTTATGGCGGAACTTCAGGCTACTTCGCGATGGTGCTTATATCCCTTGAGCCTCTGAACTGAGGAATTCTCCAAATGAGCCTATAAGAGCCAGCCGCCTGACGCCGGGAGACTTACTGCTTTATTTGTCACTCCAGCGCTCATTTATCTTCGTTTACGTTTCTTGTAGCCATTAAAACTGTAACTACAGAATAATAACTGGGAATTCAAGACTGTGTGTATATTTGTTGGTCGTAAATAACTGAAATCGAAGCCAGCATTGTAATGTGTAGCGCAGAGAGGGAGTGTAGTAATAACGGTATTCGAGCCACTAATCAGTGCGTGAAACTGATTCACCGAGCCATCCGTGCGGGAGTTCCAGGAACTTGCCAGACAAGCTCCACGAATGTTAAAGCTCAAAAATTCTTTTATTTTTTATATTTAAGTTAGAATATTATGTGAATTTTCAAGTTTTCGTAGGATGATATTTTATTGTGATGCAGCGAGGGATTGGATGCACGCGGCATTCAATCTCTAGTGTAGTATATTATCCACACTTAGCTATGAGGAAACTTTTGTTGAGCAGTGGAGTCGTCATCTGTATCATGATGATGGTGTTTTACTCTATTCCCGAGAGAAAGTTGTCTAGTAGGTTTATAGCAAATTGAGGAAAAGGAACCAAAAAAAAACATGTTTAATGATAAACTTTAATGAATGGCGGTTAACATTTAAGGCCGGTTCGAGCTTTGAGATATTTTTAATATAATGTTATTATATTCCGGGTCATAAAGCTGTGGTATGAGAGTGAAGGAGCTCGTTAATGCCCCAGCCCGCAGGGTGACCGCGTTTATAGATTCCACTCCCGTAGTTACGGCTGTGCTTAACAAAGACGTCAGAGCTACGAAAGGTACAACACGCGGCAAATTAAACGACTTATTTACGGCAGCCATGGATACAAGAGTCATAATGTTGTTATAGCTCCTTGATTACATCACTAGCTTTATGGTACAGAGGATTAACGACCCCATCATGTTTATTTGTCACATCACATCCCTATAGATAGTCTATTCGGTACACTCGAAATAGATGTGCCAAATGCAACAGGCAGATTCACAAACACAACACAATATCTCGTTTCCTTAGTTCGTCTGCGCCTAGTTCGTTCAACTCAGTAACGAATTTGAAAGTAGTTCTAGTACTTATCTGCCAATTCAATACTCACCTGCAGTTGAAGTGTTACACTATAGTCGCTCGTGCGCCCAGTGCCCGGGCAACCGACAAATGACTTGAGTGCTCCCGGAGAAGTCCTTTCAATGCCGGGGAATAGCTTGTCGCTACAATTTATTACGATGTCACGTGACTGGTAGTCTTTAAAGAGAATTATTAAATACGGCAGCACTCAGGACCTACTCAGTTCAATGTTTCAGATTCAAAAAGAATGGAAAGCAAGCTATTTACTAAAATTGCTAATAAAAAAAAACATGCAGATAGATACCAGAATTCCACGGAATTATTATTTAATTACTGCATATCACATTAGTTACTCACATAGGAGTGTTGTATTGAGTATTACAGTGTTTGTCACGAGAGTCGGTCCGGTACAGAGTGGAGAGCATCGCAGCTTCAACTTGTTACTAGTATAATACAGCGATACTGTCCCGCTTCGGAAATTATGTTGTGTTTACTTCAGGCCACTTACTTCCAGACCATAACAGCGGAATAAAACGGCTAATTTATAGAGGCCGCTTCCTGCAGGGCGGTGCTTTGTCCCCGCAGCCTCTATAAAGTGGGCAAGTAATACCGGGCGCTAAGTGATTGTGCGCGCTACCGCTGGCTGCGTGGACAATAACTCAGCGGCTGGACGAATCAATGAGCTGCTTCTATAGTGAGTGTACCACTGTTGTTTATAGAGCTATGTTCAGCTGTAAATATACATTGTACGCGAATTGTTGCCGGCCGATCACATTTGGTATTTTACAATGTAAACTTAACTCTTATATTAGGCGACCGCTATCACATTATTGGATGGAGTTGATTGTATTTGAAAGTGAAATATCAGGAGATGTACTATCACCTGACAGGTGCTGCGGTGAGGTCGACTGGAATGCGTCATTCGTTTTTTTTATATTGTACTCCCATAATGGAATTAAGTTTAAAGGTTTTCAGAACTGCTCTGTGCGTCAGCACAGAGCAGTTCTGAAAGTCTTCAGTTAATGTCAATTAAGTAGACCCCTTATACTAAGTAAAAGTTGTGCAAAGCACCAGAGATACGTCTGTAGTCAACGGTGACCGCTTGCCATAAGGGATATACGCTTGTGTGCCTGTTTGTGTTTATAGTACGAAGCAACATCTGTTGGTGTAACCTGCTGAATATAATGTAACACGGTTGCAGCTTCCACTATGCTAGTGAGCTCGTCACATTACGAACGAATGTCAAATCGTTTTAGGTGTAATTTGGCCGTAATTTATCACAATGTATAGCTACAGTAACTACTCCAGTCATTAGTCACGTAGAGCTAGCCAGCCGAGCTGGGTACCTAGCGGGTAACTCTGAATTAGTTCCACCAACTAAGCTAACACGTACTCAATCACTAGTATTAATTGTGTTTTGGCACCGGGTTACATTCTACATAATTATTGTGCTGCATTTACTTCATGTCTGACAATAATAATCATCAAATATCAAACTTAGTTTTTATAACAAAAGCAAAACTAGAGAGGACTAACTAGAGAGGAGTAAATTATCCCGTCTAGTCGTAATTACGTATTCCGGCCACCTGTTCTGCAGACTAAATATTGTCTACGCTAATTTTATTCTATGTATTTTTTCCAAATGTAATTACGCCCAGATTTTGGCGGCCTAATTAGAGTTGTAGCTCCTGAGCAAGCAGGGGAGTCCCGAGGGAGTCCTCTCAGCGAGGGCTGCTGTTGAATAATTTAAACAGTGTAAAACTGTCTCCTCTCATGTCCTTTGGGACCGCTTTCTGTCGTCTTATTGGATTTGTTTACGATTCTAGCGCAGTCTAATATCACGTGCAATTTTACATTAATAAGCGCCTGAAGAAATGTCATGAAATTGACGATTCCAAATAAATGAGAATCCTTATTATACAAGTAAGCGCTTATTAAAGATGTATGTTGATTTGTGGGTAAAGAGTATGATAACAAATTGAATATACTTAAAGCAGTGTAAGTGAGTCCAGTCAAGGCTGTACATTACTCATCCGTCAGTGACGAGTGAAGATAACAGCGCCGTCGTCGCCACGGTCCAATAACTCAACAATTTGTGTCGACTGAAGTAGCATGTCATATCGATATAGTCTGGCTTCACCGCTACTGGATCATAAATAACTGCGGTTGTCGGAACGCAACGCATCGCGCGAACCAATCCCAACCAACGTTCTCGATCCACAGGACTCGTCTGAGCCGGCATCAATATAACGTTTTGCCAGACGTGTGCAATATAAGCGCGATTCGTTTGATAACGAGGAGGCTATAATATGTAAATTGTGGGCCCGGGAGCGGCGGGAGCGGCGGGCGCGGCGGGTGACGGGCCTCAATCTCAGCACAAATTGTATTGTTCGAGTAAATTGAATAAATAAATTGCGCCATCCATTCTGGAGATGCGTCACGTTGGATTAACTGTGGGCTTCAGTTGAGATTATGAATGTATTTAATGTTTGTTGAACATTTCTCCAAAATTACCTAACTTAAGCTTACGACGACATTTCATAATGTCGTGGATGGCATCCGATGACGATGATGTCAACATAGGTTCCTCGCACTGACACAACAACACATCGTAAGGCAAGTAAAGTAAGCGTTTGTTAACATAAAATAAAATATGTTAATTTAAATACAAATTGGTTGAAAGTTCGCACAAGGTCGTGGTAAATGCTTACAAGTGAACATTAATATGCTGCCAGCACGGCGCTCAAGATTGGAAGTGCCATAATCGTTTGAACACGATCTGTCGTGCGATGTAGTTCGTGCGTTAGTCGCTCACACCACACTCTCACACATGCAGTATTTATATATTAGGTCCTTACATATGAAATTGGCGTTTTGTATGGGAGGAACTAAAAGTCGAATATTTTTTAATATAATATACATTACATAATGTATTTAATTAATCAAAGTATGAACCATTATTTTCTATGCACTTTTGCCATCTCATAGGTAGTTCATTGATCCCTTTACTAAAAAAACCAGTCGGACGGGAATCAATAAAATCTTTGAAGGCGATTTGGACTGCCCCATCGGAGTTGAATTTTTTCCCTTGCAAGAAGTTATCCAAATTTCGAAAAAAATGGTAATCTGTTGGAGCAAGGTCCGGGGAGTACGGAGGATGTCTTAGACTTTCCAATTGAAGCTCTTCTAATTTAGTAGCCGTCTGTAGCGCAGTGTGTGGTCTAGCGTTGTCGTGAAGCAGCAGTGGCGTGGAGCGATTGACCAGCCTAGGTTGTTTAGCCGCTAGCTTTTCCATCATGGTTTGCAATTCCTGACAATAGACATCAGCCGTAATAGTCTGGCCAGATTTGAAAAAACTGTAATGAACAATACCGGCACTAGTCCACCAAACGCTTACAAGTAACTTTTTTGGGGTTAATTTTCGCTTGGGGCAGGATTTGGCTGGCTGGCCAGGATCTAACCATTGCGCTGAGCGCTTCCGATTATCGTAAAGAACCCATTTTTCATCACAGGTAATGATTCGGTTTAAAATACCTTCATTATTGTGCCGGTTTAGTAATGTAACGCAGCAGTCGACGCGCGTTTGCCGGTTTGTTTCAGTCAATTCGTGAGGTACCCACCTTTCAAGCTTTTTAATCTTCCCAATTTGCTTCAAGTGAATTAAAACAGTTTTATCACTAACATTGCAGCCTGCAGCTAACTCGGACGTGGTTTGCGATGGATCCGCTTCCACAATAGCCTTCAACTCTTCATTATCAACTTGAGTCTCAGGCCGTCCACGGGGCTTGTTCTGCAGGTCGAAATTTCCAGAACGAAAACGTTGGAACCAAATACGAACTGTGTTTTATTTTGCAACACGACCGCCATACACATCATTCACCCTTCGAGTTGTTTCCGCAGCACTAGTGCCACGGCGGAACTCGTACTCGTAAATAATGCGATATTTAAGGTTTTCCATTTTGTAAAATGAGTGACGCAAACAGAAAAAAACAGAAGAAAAAAAACAAATGAATGACGATCATCGAAGCACAAATACATGAGTCTATAGCTGTACAAATTTGAATTTGGAATTCCTTACCAAAGAGGAGAAATTCGTGATTAAAGTGGCCAGTACGAAAAACGCCAATTTCATATGTAAGGACCTAATATTTTTACCAAACACCCAGAGCATTTGCAAGGCAAATATGTTTCTCACATGTTTTCACCGACGGGAATCAAATCCGCTACCTCTAGCTTAGCAGTCAGGTATACCTTCTAACCACTAGACCAGCGGTCTCGTCAGTTTTAACTGATTATCCAGAAGATATTTTCTGTTCCTTGTAATCACATTTCATCACTGGGGTTCTTTTCGCGTCTAGCTAAGTGTAATAGTTTCCAACTACAACATGACATTTGACATACACCCTTATGAATATTGGTATAAACGGCTTTCAAGTGTCAAGCAGCAGTTAGCTATCGGCGGAATCAGGCTGCAATCACTAGCGTGCTGTGACGTTGACGGCTCGGCCGAGATGGATGGCTACCCTTCCTCACGCCGCCCACGGGAACCCTAATCTCCTACACGAAGGAAAAATGGGGCTATTTGTTTCCCAAACTACCTATCTAGTCAACACATAAAGTACACAAAGGCCCTCCGAAAAAAAGCAATCGGAGATTAAATTAGTATGTTCATTTGCAATAATTTCAAAGATCTTGTGTATTGTGTTGTATGGACTGGTAGAAATTGAATGCAAAATTAGGATCTTCCTACTGTCCACAAATTGTATTGTAAAATATTGAAGCAGCATTACTCGCCGCTGTAAATACACAAAGCTTGTGTCTCTTTATCTGATACCTGATATTTGTCAGAGATAACTATTATATAAAACATTTAGGTATCGTCGTCAGGGCTGGATATATAATGCTAATAATATTACTGCAATATTTTATTATTCAAGTGGAGTACCCGAGTAGCACGAGCAAATATTTTCAATATTATATCAAACAATGAATGGAAACTCGTGAATTTATACAATAAACCTTCAGTAGCATGTAAATATGCAATTTAATTGTTTGTTACGTCTGGTGATCCCTATCTGATGACGACCGACAACTGATTGGAAGCCTAGTTTAGGTTCTAACTGGAGTATTTTGACAATTTACTATTAAATATAATTGTTTATATCCAGTCAAAGCTTTTCCTTCGAGTATAAAGTGATTCGAAAGGTAGTGGACAGTTTTAGATTCTAATTGTACTTCAAATGCAGATTGTTGATGAAAACCATCCAGGAAAGCAGTAAAGCAATAGTATTTTTGTATTAGTGTCATAATTATACACAATAATGAAAAGTATTATATTAATTAAAACAAGAGTAATGTCATTTTAACTTGTAACAAGTAGATGTTTTGCGTGATACAACATTCGTAGCTCGCTACGCAGCTCCGTAGCTTGAAGCGGCGTAGCAGCGGGCTACGAACATTTTGCTTCCAACTTACAAGTATCATTTTATGAAGTACTAATTTACATGATGCTCGCTTCGTGTGCGTATAAATATAGACCTACGTCGAGTTGACTCATTGAAATAAATAATGTGTAGTGTAATCTCAGGCGCACTTTATTTTTTAATTAATTCTTTGATATAAATTCCCTTTGTCAAAATCTAGATATTTGTT
The DNA here is from genome assembly GCA_951449985.1 of Falcaria lacertinaria. Lineage (NCBI taxonomy): Eukaryota > Metazoa > Arthropoda > Insecta > Lepidoptera > Drepanidae > Falcaria > Falcaria lacertinaria. The sequence continues at coordinate 10,170,627 of OX602121.1, read as the reverse complement.
ATTTGCGAACGAAGTCGTCAGCAAAATGCTAGTGTATATCAATATAGATGGGACTAGCTGTACCCGCGACTTCACACGCGTTGAATGATTTTTTTTCATATTTTAAACTTTTTTACAGCCTAAAAGTAGCCTTATAGCATCCGAGTGAATGTTCCGTTCAAATCGGTCCAGCTGTTCACAATTTTATGAGTCGTTTTATTTGTTCCGCGGAACCCTAATATTTTTTCAAAAATAAATGTAGTAAGTTACGCCCACTAAAATCAGCGATCTCGGTGAAAGTCCCGCTCTAATGGATCCAGCCGTTTCGGAGTTTATCCTCTATCCTAAGGGAACCGTGCTGAATTTGGGGATAAAAAGTCCTATGTTTTCGTATTATTCACTCAAATTGTGCCAAGTTTCATTTGAATCCATTCAGTAGATTTGGTGTGATGCGCGGCCACGATCAGAACAGAAATGGGTTCAGTATAGAATATAGAGTGCCCTTAAAAAAATTCCAAATATCCTCAATTAATAGAATTGGACCAATTACAGTTTTATTATAATATGTATACATACTAAAATTATTGTACAACATTTAAGTACTGCTAGCGTTCCTTTGGCACAATATACTCTTAACTTATCGATCAGTCAGGAAGGGAATGTATGTAGGCTTCTTAATGCGATAGAGACCATGCGGCACATGTTGCCTTCAACCGTAACGTAGTTATGTGAAGGCTGTATATTGTAATACTAAATAAATCGTCCTCCAGTTTGATTCTCTGTGTTATATATCGGATACACAAGGCACATGGCGCATCTGCTGCAATGTGTAAATGTAAAAGTGTCACGGTAACCGCTGCGGGCAATTATTCTCCAATTGCCGCCCTCGCCGCGCCGCGCGAGCGTCTCGTGTAATCCGCTCCGAGTGGCAATGTGAAAACTTTCAAACGATTTATTACCCAATTATCTCAACACTTCAGTTCACATTGGAACACACGGCCTCGACGCAAAAAGGTACGTGCCGAGCTTCAATCTATTTCACAGAAGTTAAGGAGGATTGATAAATTGCTGTTAACAGAATTTTTGAAACCACAGTTTGGTGTCAGCTTAGGATTACAGCTGTCACCGAGCGAATTAGTTACTCTACACTCTACGAAGCTAAGAGTACTTGCTTTATCTCATTTTTCCATGTAAATGGGTAATATCTTGTTAAAGCTTTAGATCAATGTTGCTACATGAACATCTGTGCCGGCAGAGGTGTTACATTAAATTAAGTTCTGGTCTGCAGGTTCTTCAGAGGAATAGGTTGCAACTTGCAAAGGATATAATATGTTATAGCACTAAGGTGGCAAATAATCATAACAGGTTTTATTGAGGGTTTTCAGGGAAAGTTCAGTTGTCGTTGCAATTAACATGCTGCGTTTGTAGATATTGATTAGAAAAAATACATAACAATAATAGCTTTTCACAAAAAAAAAAAAAAAAAAAATTTATTCAGAATAAAATATAAATGTTGGTGTGTTAATGAATGTGTCATCGCAAGCATCAGCGGAGGTTATGTAACAGACGCGCCTGGACTCGAATACTCCGGGTCGGAGCGCTGCAGGATTGTACCGGGCCCGGCCGACTGCGCACTCCCTTATCAACGAACAAAGGGCACATTACACCATCAAAGGCTTGGGGGAACTGCTTCCGAGTCATTTGTAAGTAGAAATTTAAACGGAATTACTTTATTGTCCAGTTCCTTTCTGAAGAACGCAATATTTCAATGCTACGCCGACTTAAGTATGCCTAATCTTTTGGGAGTAACACTTTGATTAAAATATATTTTTCATTGAATAAATTATCACATTTTTCATGAAACTACTTTCTATAATCAGTTATAAACAAAAGTAAAACAATAATAAATCACAATTAATTTATGTCCGTCATCCACTAAGTGATACATTTTAATTTAAAACCGGTCCCTTTTAGCGAACAATTAAACGTGCAAGCTCAATCAATCATGGCGCGAGGTGTCCGGATGAAGTTGGTGGGCGAGCCAGTCCGACCAGCGTCTGAGGAGGCTACACCCAACGAACACTCACACTATATTAATGACAATTCCTACTGCACTGCACCAATAATGGCTAAGGTAGTAGGTAGGTAGTAGATTAAGTGTTTTTGGCTTCACCAGATGGAAACTTCAAACCACCCAAACGCAAGGTTACACTGTGTTTAAATAATGTATCTAAAATTGAACTCTGTTTACATAACTGTAACTGTTTCAATCACTTTATTTGTAACGTCTATTGTAATCCCAGCTATCCTTTGTTTATTCACTTGTTTAATTAAATTAAGGATTTTTATTGGTGCCTTTAAAACTAAGCAGGCTTACGAGAGTACGCGTAACTTCCAGCAAGTTGACATTTGTGGTTGCCGTTAAAATTGATGACGAATTATCAACAATAATCAAAATAATTGAATTACCATTAATTGACCACAAATAATCGCTATTCACCGAGGAGCTAGAAGGGCTGGAGTGAAGGCAATCGTTATAATTAATACGACAATGGAAGCAATCAAACAGTGGGCCGAGCGAGAGCGGTCGGCGGCCGCCTTCAAAGGGCAACTTTACAATCAGATTTAATTGCAAAACTCGCAGTTTTGAGTACACAAGAACAATCCGTTGTAATACTCGTTAATGAACATGTTGGGAAACAAAACATGGAGCTCAGCCACTTCTCCATCTCAATTACATTAACTTAATGTGTTGGCGTTTACTGACGGGTCTATAACCTCTAGCGAGCAAATACGATGATTACTGCTGACAATAATGATACCTGTGTGCAGTACACGGCGCTGCGGTTGATAAAATATCTGCCACGAGCTATGATATTAACATATTTAATATAATACGTGATCCTGAACATATCAGAGAGATATAATTAGTTAGTTATTCGGGGGAGCTTTAATACGGGTATTTCTTCTTACATGTCATGATGATGATCACAATATCAATTATAATGTGTGGCCTGTAACTAACATATCAGGATATTTTATGAGCCAATTTAAGTTTGTGAATTTTACTTTTCAAAACCATTTAGACTGTGCCTCACTGTTAGACCTCATGCACTACTTCTAAGCATACGGTATCCCGCCCCTGCTGGAGTGCGAGGGCAATGAACTATTAGTAATTAGTTGGGCAGCAGTATTGACAGCTCCTCAGAGCCTCACATAACTAGTACAGCGCCGATAACTTTGTGATTTACTGGATGTGTTCGAGGAACTTCACAATATTGGGACCCCAATATTGTAGTGTTGTTTTGGTGAGAGAGATTATTGACGAATCCGTCTAGTGGTAAATAAGTTTCGCGGGTTCGATTCTCGCATATTATGATGAATATTTGACTTTACTTCAGGTCTGTTTTGGTGTGTTTTTAAAAAAATAATTGTATAATTCTATTAAGAGCCTGGCATCCACTGAATAGCATTACTAAGTTTGGGACCAGCCGACGCTGTGTGATAATGTCCGAACAATTAAGAATCCAGTCTCAAAAATATATATGTAAATGAAGTTATTGACACTTCATTTAATTTAAATTTGCCGCACTTTCTCTGAATGTCATTTCACGTGTAGACTGTAGTAATAAGATTGACAGATGGATGACATACAAATTGGAGGGATAAGTTATCTGTGGTCAGACAAGACAAGCGTATTACAAGGAATGTGTTGAAATATTAATATGTAAAGGAATTTGTGAAATAATAGCTCTAAATGTTGTTTCTCTTTTCAGGTAAGCTTTGTAATTAATTATTAAAAACTAAACATGCATGTTAAAGATGAAAATTAAAAGCATTTCTTAATAAATTATTCTCTTTTCAGAGCAACACAGTTTGGTTTTTATTTCGCTAATGTAAAGTAACATTATAAAACAACATATAAATAATAATAATTGCAGCGAATAGTGAAGGGTGTCGTGAAGCCGGGGTCCTATACGTGTTGGTTTTGTATTCCAAACCTTTTGTCAGGGTCTACAGAAGCAGGTAATTATCGGAGTGTGTCGTGTGCGTGGAATCAATTTGTGGCGGCGGTACAGGTAGCTAGCTATACACAGGTATACACTCGCTTGAGGTACAGCACTCGGCCCATTACGCGGCGGGATCGCTCGTCGCTGTCACCGCGTCTCATCGGTAACTTTTTAACGCCCCTTCTTAAACAAACAAACACTCATTTCAATTAAGTACACGAATAGCAGTGTTCTGTATCAGGTTTGCGTGATAACGAAATTAATTAATTTAATTGATTTTATTAGTGATGTAGATTTAAAAGTCAGAAACCAAATTTTATTTTTTTAATGTGTAACATTTCCCTCTCGCTTCCCGAGGAGTGATTTTGTGAAAAGGGACGGAAATGCATTACAGAAAGCCTATAGAAAGACTATTCTTTATAGTGTCACCAGTTTAGATACTTTGTCGCTAGAAGTGACAACTTTTGTTAACATTATAATGTTAACATCTTACAACTCCGCCTGTTATTGTTGTCTCTGTGCTGATCTCGTTATGCGAGTGAGTACTGTACGGCTCGCTCGTTTCTTTTATTAGTATTTCTGTAGAAAAGACGTGAAAGAATAATTCTTGTTATTTCAGTAATAACACTTTATGTTATTTCAGTCCTCAATTATGATAATTCAATAGTCAACGTGGATTGCTACCGACAACGAAGCAGGACCACAGCTACCGGTGGTACGACTTATTGTTATTAATAACTTATATCGGTTGATGGAGTGGATGGACTGTACTTCGGTGAATATTGAAAAATAATAATATACCACCACTGTGTGATTGAGTCGAGCGGATCTCCAAACTCTGAAGCGGGGATACTCGACTTGATTCCACACTCGAGTGGTTCCATCGAGATAATATTCGTTGCGCGAGTTGTTTTTTTATATTCATAGCGTCTGCATCAGACGCAGGAAATACTGTCAGAAGCCTTACTAGGCCGGGACTGGCGGAGCACTTAGAAGGCACTGGACTGTTGTGACCTATAACTAGAGGATACCTACACTCTACAGCCAACATCATACAATATATAACTAGAGGATACCTACACTCTACAGCCAACATCATACAATATATAACTAGAGGATACCTACACTCTACAGCCAACATCATACAATATATAACTAGAGGATACCTACACTCTACAGCCAACATCATACAATATATAACTAGAGGATACCTACACTCTACAGCCAACATCATACAATATATAACTAGAGGATACCTACACTCTACAGCCAACATCATACAATATATAACTAGAGGATACCTACACTCTACAGCCAACATCATACAATATATAACTAGAGGATACCTACACTCTACAGCCAACATCATACAATATATAACTAGAGGATACCTACACTCTACAGCCAACATCATACAATATATAACTAGAGGATACCTACACTCTACAGCCAACATCATACACTATATAACTAGAGGATACCTACACTCTACAGCCAACATCATACAATATATAACTAGAGGATACCTACACTCTACAGCCAACATCATACACTATATAACTAGAGGATACCTACACTCTACAGCCAACATCATACAATATATAACTAGAGGATACCTACACTCTACAGCCAACATCATACAATATATAACTAGAGGATACCTACACTCTACAGCCAACATCATACAATATATAACTAGAGGATACCTACACTCTACAGCCAACATCATACAATATATAACTAGAGGATACCTACACTCTACAGCCAACATCATACAATATATAACTAGAGGATACCTACACTCTACAGCCAACATCATACAATATATAACTAGAGGATACCTACACTCTACAGCCAACATCATACAATATATAACTAGAGGATACCTGCACTCTACAGCCAACATCATACAATATATAACTAGAGGATACCTACACTCTACAGCCAACATCATACAATATATAACTAGAGGATACCTACACTCTACAGCCAACATCATACAATATATAACTAGAGGATACCTACACTCTACAGCCAACATCATACAATATATAACTAGAGGATACCTACACTCTACAGCCAACATCATACAATATATAACTAGAGGATACCTACACTCTACAGCCAACATCATACAATATATGTAGCAACTAATGTAATGTGTGTGTGTACTGTGTGACGTCACTCATCACACAGTACACACATCGTTTCTGGAGGTTCGAATATCGCTTACAATAGTCATATAACCTTGTAGTACTATAGACATTGGAAAATTCAAACTTGTATGCTTATATTCTCCATTGAAAATCTAACATCATCGTATGAACAATTAGAAGTAGTGAGTGAAGTTTCACTCATCCTTTGGCATAATCATGTGTTATCTGTTGTAAGCAACCTCAACAAAAAGGTAACGGTATATTTAATATCCATGTTACGTTATAGGGCCAATGTCCAATTGTTAGCAAAATAGTGAACCATCTCTAATTAACACCCACACCGTACGGAGTTGCACCGAGTGGAACTAACCTGCACTAAGTGGCGTTAAATTGAAATTTCCCAGTGGAATGAAAGTTCCGGGACACGGAGCAGAAGCACTGACTAGCCGACGGGACGGGACCGGGCGGGCTGGGACGAGGGACGAGCGGGGACGAGTCGGGGCCGAACATAAACAAAAAGTGGCATCGCTTTCAACTGGGCCTGATGAAACGCGGTCAGCTCCTGTCCGTTACAAGGGTCCCTCGCCGACCCTCCGTGTTTGTTTTTAAATACGCTCTAAAGCGATTAGTTATTAGCTTACTACGTATATTGCTACGTTGTATGTTTAATCTGTGGTATGCAAGGGTCAAGTAACGAGCTACTCTTCATTATGGGTTTGTTAATTGCCTCCGTTAACGATTATAGCCCAACTAAAACCATTCTAGTGTGGAGCAACCGCCATACATGTTTGATTTACCGAAAAATACATGTAACAAAAGCAAACTAAATTATAATGGCATACTCGCCACTTCTGTAAGTCCTGTAATATGTTCTAAGAAATGCGACTTCCCTAAAATATCTCGCAACATCGACTATAGCGTGACTATACCAATATCTGTGAGTTGTGAAGCCGGCTGCTCCAATAAAATGCAGAGTCTTTGTCTGTCCGTATCTATCACAACACAAATGGACCGATAAACCATGCCTCCTGGGATTATTGGCTGAATCACGGATTTGCTTACCTTTCTCTGGATCAGTCTAATACATAACATATATAGTATACATGTTTTCTTTACTCCCAATAGATATTCAATTGTATGAGCTTTTACCTAACACTACAAAACTACTGATTTCAATTGAAATAATGAAGAAAATCTTTATAAATTTGATTGATATTAAAAGAACGCCGATCGTGGCGTTAAAAATATGAAAAAAGCTATATTTTAATATTAAGTACTAGATGCTTTGAATACGTACATATTTTAAGTATCGTAATTAAAGTCGGTCTCCCCACTGGGACGTATCAGTACGGTACCAACAGAGCTCAATTACTGTGACTGAACAAATACGATATTAATAATATCTTCGCCAAACCGCACTGTCCACTCGATTCAAGAGAAAAGTCTAATCGAATGGGATCGAGTGCTGTAAATTGCAGAGTTGCCGAGCGATTGGTATCGAGTACTCGGTAAGCCGCTTTTATTGGCATTCGACTCGATAATCGAGCCGTTATTTGATACATAAAAAATATTTGACTGACGAATGTGATGGAAATTTAGGCGTTATAATAGAGAACAGATATAAACTTACGGATGTATAATTTATTTGTACAGAAGTACACGACTTATATTTCAAGTGTCAATCTATGCGAGTACAATTAAACAAAAGAGAGTAAACCATAGATACATCAGATCATAGATATTGCATTTCGTTTACAAAACTCTAACACTTCCCCTTAAACGAAACACTATGGATAAACATACAATTTACTTTGTAACTATTCTAGTAAAACAATTCATTTCAAAACATGAATATGCAGTAAACAAGAAGCACACTTGTTTGCACACAATGTTTTTCTCTTGTTAAGGGTTTAGTTAGAACATCTGCAATCATATCATTCGTTGATATATATTTTACATCTACCATGTTGTTATTGACAACTTCTCTGATAAAATGATATCTAATATCAATGTGTTTACTTCGTGCATGAAACACTGAGTTAAGACAAAGTTTTAAAGCAGACTGGTTATCGCTGTGCACTACTATCTTTGGAAAAAACTTTAAACATTCATAAATAAATGCACGCAAGAAAATAGCCTCTTTAAAGGAGTCTGAGAGAGCCATGTATTGAGCCTCTGTGCTTGACAAAGCCACAGTTCTTTGCTTGCGACTTTCCCATGAGATGACTGAGTTACCTAATAAAAACACATACCCTTCGTATGACCTACGGTCTACTTCATTAGCAGCCCAGTCAGCATCTGCGTCGCCAGTGATATCCAATCGCCCTTTATCGTAAATTAAGCAATTATCAGATGTACCTTTAAGGTAGCGAAGAATCCTTTTGGCAGCCTTCCAATGAGTCTCATCATAGCATTCATTGAACTGACTAAGGTTGCTTACCGCATGCGCTATATCCGGTCTGGAGCAGACTGCAACATACATTAAACATCCTATAAGATTCCGATATTCTAATTTAGTATCTTTTACCTTCGCTTTCTGCAGTTTAAGTCCAGTCTCCATTGGGGTAGATACAGATTTGCAATCAGACATATTAAACTTTTCCAATATTCTGTTTATATAACTTGTTTGATCTAACATAATCTGGTTATCTTTTCTTGAAATCCTCATTCCCAATATTTGATGAGCCAATCCTAAGTCTTTCATTTCAAATGCAGACATTAATTGCTGTTTTATTATCTCCTTCTGTCCCGAGGAACTCGATGAAAATAACATTATACCGTCTACATATAGGGCAATTATAATCATATCCTACCCTTGTCCTTTACAGTAGACGCATGTTTCCATTGCCATCCTTTTAAAATGGAGACTATTTAGCAATACTCCATTTATTTTATCATACCACGACTTGGCAGCCTGTTTCAAGCCGTAGACAGCTTTGTTTAGTTTGTAAACTTTTTTTTCTTGGCCTTTAACCACAAAGCCAACTGGTTGCTCCATGAAAACAGTTTCTTCTAGGTCTCCGTTTAAAAAAGCGGTTTTAACATCGAGATGGTTGATCTCGAAATTGTACACAGCAGCCAGTGCCAATAGCAAACGGATCGTTGAGTATCTTACAACAGGAGAAAAAGTTTCATGGTAGTCTATCCCATGTTTTTGTGTGAATCCTTTTGCTACTAGGCGTGCTTTGTATTTTAATATCTGACCATCCAGTCCCCTCTTCTTTTTAAATATCCATTTGCACTTGACAGAATTGTGACCAGCTGGTAAATCGGTTAATGTCCAGCACTTATTTGAGATAAATGAATTATACTCATCTAATACAGCTTCCTTCCATTGTTTAGCCTCACTGCCTGTCAATGCTTCATGCATTGTCTCTGGTTCTGACTCCTCCATGCAACTTGCACCAACAAAATTTGCTATCAACTCATCTTCAGAGTCTGCATCCCGATACATCATTGAACTGGAGGTATCTGACTCCAACGTAGTATCTGGAATTTAAGTTTCGTCGGCCGGATCATTTGTATCTATGCTTACTGTACCTTTTGTAGTGTTATCTAACTCAAACATAGTCAGTCTCCGTAAACTTTCATCATCAGAATGTCGAATATCATCATTTTCCGGTACAGAATCAGGTGAAGACTGTGCAGCTGAGCTGCTGTCCTCTTTGTCACTTTGCGATTCATTTGAACTCAATGTGACAACCACAGTATCATCATTTGATGTATGTTTAGGATTGCCATCGTTTTGTTTTTTATAAAAACGATCTTCCAAGAAAGTTACATTCCTAGCTTTGATGCATTTCCCAGGTTGCAATGGATCAATTAGACGATAGCCTTTGGTTTCCTCAGAATATCCCACAAATATGTATGCCTTAGACCTTGCATTTAACTTCTGTACATTTGGGTGTATAACCAAAAATGCGTAAATGGCTTACATTTACCTTCTTGTTCTTCCACTTTTCTTCCGGTGTAACGCCCATGACTGCCTTGGTGGGTGATCTATTTTTTAGATATACAGCTGTGTTCACAGCCTCAGCCCAATATCGTTGATCCAATCCGGAGTCTTGCAGCATGCAGCGAGCTTTATCCATTATTGCCCGGTTGGCTCGCTCAGCAACACCGTTCTGTGCACTACAGTACGGTACTGTTGTTTGATGACGGATACCGTTTGTAGACAGATACTCCTGGAATTTACGATTGACATATTCACCACCATTGTCACTACGTAGAACTTTGATCTTGTTACCAGTCTCATTCTCAACTAAACTTTTAAATAATTTAAATTTTTCAAAAGTTTCATCCTTTGACTTCAAGAAATAAATAAATGTTTTCCGAGAATAATCATCAATAAAGGTGAGAAAGTAACTAGCGCCACTAAATGACTTTTTAGGCATAGGGCCACACAAATCACTGTGAACAAGACCTAACACATTGGTTGACCTACTTGAAGAATTCTTCGGATAAGGTACTTTTGTTTGCTTACCCTGAATGCATGCTATAAATGCTTTGAAGTCAGTGTTATCATAATAAATTCCAAAAACCATACCATTTTTCATGACATTCATGCTCCTTGAATTCAGATGCCCAAGTCTCCGATGCCACACCTCCTGTGACGCCTTGCAGCCCATTCCACCCTCAGTTTCACCACTGATCTCCTGGGAAGACAAATTACTGCTGCCCGTGCCATCACAATGAGGAACCATGACTCTCTCCGGCCCTATATTACAAGTCAAAGCAAACCCTATAGTGTCTAGTTGATAAACACCACTGATATTAGTAGCTGTAGCCACTACTACCTTTCCGTCCATGATTTTACAGGTTTTCGAATCAAATAACAGATCATATCCTTTACGCGTAAGTTCACTTACAGACAATAAGTTTACAGACAACTTAGGCACGAAATATACATTACTTATTGTTCTTATGCAGTCCTTCAAAGTTACACGAACATTTCCATGACCAGCAGTGACCAACTTATCACCATTTGCAACATTTACCTCAAGTCCTTGCGAAGATGTAAAGTCATGTAAAATTTCCTTATTATTGCACATGTGATTATTTGCCCCCGAATCAATGTAGAAGACATCGTTTTTCAAACTAATTGACAATGCAGACACCAAAGCTTTACTGCTCTTAATGTTTTCTTTCTTACTTTGAAAATTATTCTTCGGACAATCTTTCTTTACATGACCGGGTTTCTTACATCTATAACACTTTATCTTCTTCACAACAAATGCAGTTGCAGTGTCAGTGTCACTCTTGTCATTTCGCCTTTGAAATTCTTGCATCAGTTTACACTTGACATTTTCAATCTCCAACTTACTTATATTCTCCAAAGCCATAATGAGTGGATCGTAGTTACTTGGTAATCCACTTAACATTATAAGAGCTATGAATTCATCATCAATAAGGGATCCTATGTCATGCAGTTGCTGCCTAATTCCAGTTATTTTTGACAAATAACTTTCCATTGTCTCCATGTCACTTAAATTTGTTTTAAATAGCGACCTCAGTAAACCAAGTCTTCGTACCAAACCTTTATCTTCATACGCTTTCTGAAGGTTATTCCAGGCCTCAAAAGGTGTCGTGGCATTTCGTACGTGCTGAATAGCGGTGGTATGCACACACAAACAGATTTTTGCCAACGTCTTCTGGTTTTTCTGTATGTCCTTGGAACCTTCCGCAGTTTGAATGCATTCCTCCAAATCTTCATGAATTAACAGCATTTTCATGGAGAATTTCCAGTTATTATAATCCTCCATCCCTCTCAACTTATCAACTTGGAAATGAGAATTTGCGGCCATTGCAAAAAAAAAATTGTTTTGCGTCGTTTAAAAAACAAGGCCAAAAAATATTGCTGAAAAGCTGAAATAAAGAATTAGGCACTCGCGTAATGTGCCTGGGCCCATAACCTGATGGAAATTTAGGCGTTTAAATAAATATTCAGATATAAACTTACGGATGTATAATTTATTTGTACAGAAGTACACGACTTATATTTCAAGTGTCAATCTATGCGAGTACAATTAAACAAAATAGAGTAAACCATAGATACATCAGATCATAGATATTGCATTTCGTTTACAAAACTCTAACAGAATGTAGTCCATCGCGTTATGGAATCGATCAATACTGAATCAACGTGAAAGTCACAAGAACAGTAAATATACAATAAAAATACAATTCTCTCTTACCGTTCTGAGCAGAGTTTAATTTCTGCAAGAATATTTTTTTTTATATCATCTGTTTCATCATTAATGAAACGAAAAAATATACTGTCTGTCTGAGATGCGTTCACCGATTAGTATCAGTTTTAATAAACGTTCAAAGTGTCCCAGCAATTTATCTTTCATGTTAGTTCTAGGTAAATATGTTGATAGTTACTTTTAAGTACTTTCAGCTGGAGCTAGGTGTACCGGAGTGATCAGTCGGCACACATCGCAGACAGTAGCACGTCATGGCCTTAAGATATCATTTAGTAATTGTTTTCTTTATACTACAAGCAGCTCACAGCGAGGACAGCAATGGGATTACTACTGCTTTTGACCACCATTTGTATGAAAGTGTATTAGATTCAGAACAATGTGATCTTCAGTTGAAGTTCCTCGCGAATAGCACACTTGTTTTAAAGTGTAAGTAACATATCTCTATCTATACTTCTATACTATAATATTATAAAGAGGAAATTTTTGTATTTTTGTGGGTTTGTGTTGAATAGGCTCCGAAACTACTGGACCGATTTCAAAAAATCTTTCACCGTTAGAAAGCTACACTATCACTGAGTAACATAAGCTATATTATACTAGGTGCCCGCCCCGGCTCCGCACGGGTAGACATTTATCAAATATTTTGTCGGGGCGGGCCGCTAGTCCGTTATAAACCAAGAAACACGTACTTATACTACACAAACGTAAAATATTTATGAATGAGATCATAAAGTGGCAGCTTCTTGTTTAGAATTATCGATCAAATTGAATTTGACAGAAAACTAAATATTGATAATTAGTGTGAGTTCTCTCGTAGTTGTAGACGCGAGTGCAAGATTACCGAGTGGCATTTTAACTGGTAACCTGCACGACCTTGGGGACTACTTCGAATGTTTGAGGATCAACGAAGTAGTGGAGGGTATGGAGATCCAGGGCAAGTACTGCGCCGTCACTGTACCCCTCCTGGAGGACATGCCATGGCTGGGGACAGAGAAAGAGATGGTTCAATTTCAAGGGAACAATCGCCTGCAGGATAATGTTCTAGCATTATTAGGCATTCGGAAATCTGTTTCTCATAGGTAAGGTTGATACACTGAAAGATGTTTTTACTCTCCCCATATCCCTAAAGGGACTCGGCATGACAATAAAATATCCTGCAATTTAATACTAAATTGCAGGATATTTTTTTTTGAAATCATAATTTGAAACTTCCAGGATGGCGAGTAGTGTCCCAGGAGCGTCTCAATTAGTTTTAGGTGTCTGCATCCCTAGAGTGTGCAACACAACTGCAGCTGTTAATTTAGTGTTGGAGCCACTCACGCTCCTCAACCTCCGCTATTCAGAGTCTTACTGCCGACTGCCTGATGACAAACCCTATGCAGTTGCCGATTACGTTGCCATGTAAGTTCTTACAATCACTTCATAGATTCTACTCGACTGTATTTTAGATGTTTGTCCAAATTACCGTATTTAATGGAAATATCAGGATTATACTGTTAACAGGTGTAGATAATGATTTGTTGGCTTCCAATGGAATGTGTTGTTTGTGTTCCCAGTATCGTGTTCTCTGCCCTCGGCTGTTTGCTGATTGCGAGCACGTCCTTTGATTTGTATTGCGTGTTTGTTCTCCAAAGAGGTAAAGCACTCGACGTCGATATTTAATTACATACAGCTCAGGTTCATTCACCCCCTATCCGCGCTCCTTGAGATTCTTATCCTTTTTAACGACTACATTTATTATCTCTCATTGTGTTTATTGTGATATCTTTCAAATAATTTACTTCTTTTATACCTACTATGTAGTTAACAAGCGTGCGGCCTCCTGATGGGTTTGAATAGGTTTAAAATAGAACTAATAGTAAATATAACTTTAATATCGTAGAATCATCCCAAGTGAGTACTCTGTACGGTTCATTCTCCGTGGTGAGGAACACGCGCCGCCTGCTCTGGTTCCCGCCGGCCGCGGACGGCCTGCACTGCGCGGACGGCGTGCGCGTCCTCTCCATGATGTGGGTCATCATCGGACACACATACACCACCACTAGCTTCGGACACATACACAACATTACTGATGTCATCAAGGTAAACTCTTACAAAAAATCTATATAGTTTCTACAAGGAATCAGAGCGCAGGTGATAATCAAATTACTTTACGTTCCTGTAAAAACTCTTCTATACCTATTCCCATGTTTGAGAGCATAACCCATAATAATGGTTTGGAATGACAATATGAAATTGTATGTAGACACGTTCAATGTAATTCATTGTAATTATTTTAACGTTTATTTGATAGTGGGTCAGTAAACTGTCAAGTACGTGGCTGAGCTCGGCGCCATTCGTGGTGGATAGTTTCTTCATGTTGAGTGGACTCCTTGCCGTGTACTCTACTCTAGGAAAAGCAAGCAGAGGTCAGTAGTTGTCAAAATCATTGAAATCACAAACATTTCACAATTAACTACTATTTTTCTTTATTTTAGGACAATTCATCAGAGGTCTTCATTTGTTCTACCTGCATCGCCTCCTAAGGATGTTCCCGCTGCTGGCTGCAGTCATATTACTGCAAGCTTCTGTATTTAACTATGTCTCCGACGGACCTTACTGGCATTATATGGCCGCATTCACTGAGAACTGCAGGAAATATTGGCTGACCACCCTCCTCCACGTTCAGAATTATGTCAATCCTGATGAAATAGTAAGTGCCACCGGCTATTGGGCTGCTTAGCTTATAAGATTCCCTTTATTTTTGTGCTTATGTTTTTACCCTTAATTTTTATCTAATTTAAATTAAAGTTTTCGAATACCACAGTAGCTACCAGTTTTGCTGGTATAAAAATAATGTATATTTTGCTTTCTAGAGATCGGAATCGGGTAAAATCAAAGTTCCAAACTTAGGCTAAGAAAATAAACTCAATCCTTCCTTGACTTCGTGCAGACTAATGGAATTACTAATCAAAAAGTGGCGCTCTTTATTGAAGAGGGTCACGTAGTGTGATGCGCTATATGTATGTTGTACTGGCAGTGCCTGCCGCACTCGTGGTACCTGTCGGTGGACACGCAGCTGTACGTGCTGAGTCCCCTGGCGCTGGTCCTCATGTTCGGTCGCCGGGGCCTCGCGTGGCTCGCGCTCGGCGCCGCCCTGTGCCTCTCTCTCATCTCCTCCTCCTACTACAGCTTCACATATAACTTCTCCGCTGCCCTCAATAGTCCCGTGTGAGTTTTACATCACCTTGTGGAAATTCAAAAATATTCATTCCAAATTGTTTTGTATTAAATAATAGCGAATTAACTGTAAATCAGAAGCCACTGGGCTCCTGATCAGAATTAATGTACGAAAATTTTAAGAGGAACTCCATAATGGCTTACACTTACCTTATCATAAGTATTATATCAATTTATCATCATCTTAGTGCTACAACGTATTTTGTACCGCGTTTCAGTCCCTCTGAGATTCTCCTGTACATGAGAGTGTACTACTACAACACCCTCTGCCGGGCGCCTCCGTTCTTCGTTGGGATGTTCTACGGATACCTCCTGCACTTGTGCAGGGGCAAGACTGTTCATATCTCCAAGGTATACTCAACAATGAGCAAAGTTATACATTCAATTTATATTTTTTCATTATCTTAAATTTTAGATTTTACTATTGCAATTTGTAGCATAGGCTTCAGCCATCACTAATTACGATTTGTAAGAGCTTATTACCACTTTTTTGAGGCTATAACGAATATTAATCTCCATAGCAATGGGATCATCATTTTAATATAACAGATGAAACTCTTTCTTTAGATATACGTTACTCTTCTTTGGGTGATGTCATTCGCACTGATGGCGTTCTGCATCTTCTCGATGTACCCGGTGATGCAGCCGCAGCACTCGGCGCAGCTGTTCGACAACTTCCTCAACGCGTACATGCGCGCCATCTGGGCGCTGGCCCTGGGCTGGCTGCTCTTCGCCTGCGTGCACGGATATGGAGGTCACTAGTTCTTACTGTAACACTAGATCCATGGATACGGAGGTATAAGGTTCTTAATAAAATGATAGTAGCTGTGCTAAAAATGTATAGGTCCAATAAACTGGTTCCTGTCCCTACGACTGTGGAAGCTGCCGGCCCGGCTCTCGTACGCGATGTATTTGATCCACTTCCCGATCATGGTGACCGCTACCGGCAGCTGGACCAAGAGCTTTTACTTCACCGAAGGACTAAATGTAAGCACTAGGGTAATTGATGGCCTTATGGACTTATGTATCCAACTTGATTGTTATAGTGATTGTTTTTCAGTTATACAGATTCATGGCGGATGTGACACTCACATTCTTGGCCGCATTTGTCCTCTGCGTAGCCATTGACGCACCCTTCTCCACACTACAGAAGATGTTGCTAGGAGGTACGGACCTACACCTTTTGATAATCTATAAGTACTACCCATCCTAATCCTGTACTCAACAATGACAATATTTTGCAGGTGAAGCGTGCAGACATTTTCAGAACAGAATCTCAAAACCTCCGGAGAACGTAGTTGAAGATGGGTTGCGGATAAAAACAACTTTGAGAAGAAATAGTTAAGACTAAGTGTTTGTGAGATATTATTTTGTTACTACTTCTAACATTGCAATATATATTGAATTGATTCAGGTTTTACTTTGCGGAAATTCATATTTATAGAATACAAAATATATTATAATTGTCCGCTTAATGAGTGTGATACGGTCGAACGGCCTGCGCCCAGGTGAGCTCAGCCATGGTTTCTTCCGACACATCGAGGTCTGGATGCAGCATCCAGACCTCGATGTGTCATCACGCTGCTCGACCAACGCGGCGGCACCCTGATGATGGGACGTGGAAGTCCTGAAACACGTGTCGGAAGAAACCACGGCTGAGCTCACCTGGGCGCAGGCCGTTCGACCGTATCACACTCATTAAGCGGACAAAGCAAATTATAATATATTTTCTATTCTATTGCAATATATTTGTAATATCTACTTTCTCTTCAAAGTTTCTAGCTTTATTTAACCAGAAATAACAGCCGGATAAATATAATGAAGAGACATAAAAATAATCCTACGGGAATCGGAACTGTACACAAGAGCCATAAAATGAACTAACGAAGCACTAAAATATTCCCACAGTTAAATCTACGATGTCGTTAGCGACGGGCGTGACTGAATCCTGACGGAGGTTTATTTATGGTCTCTATACAATTTGTAATGACGGCACATCATCTTCAATCTGCCTTAACAGGTTCTAGACATCAACACTTTTAGCCACAAATTCCCAGATCGTCTGAAAATTGGGAAAATATTTTTATATTCAGGAAAACTATTCCCCCAGTCCCCTGGCCCCGGGGTAGTGCTAACACGCCGCCTGTCAAATCCACGCCTCAATCACAGACCAACAAAGCATGACCCTTGCCTTCACATTGTTTGCACATTTCGTTTTTCTATTCTAACTATACAAAGTCTATTTTCCAAAAATTTGTTGAAGATATAAAATAGTTCTCTTGTTGTGCTACCAATATTATGTTTGCACGATGTGTGGTCTTTGTTGCAAGCCTGTAAGGTTCAATTTGGTTCGGACTATGAGTTGTACCAAAAGGCTAGCGCAGTTCCCTTGCGACATATGATATTGAATCTGTGGAGCGTTCAGGCTGTTTTTTATGCGGAAGGCGATTTATGAGTAATAACTACTGTAGTACTAGTTGCATAAAAATAATAATTATGTATTCTTATGTTAGTTGCACAAGTTCAATGTGACAGAGAGCTCGGATATCACTATATTGAAATATATACCATGGTTTTAAGAAACGGCTAGAGTGAAATAATATTATACAACAGACAAAGAATTATCACATTTTTATTTATATGACTAAGGGATGCGCGAAATTTTAAAATTCTTAGAGACCTTCAAGGTGATATTTTTGATGCTCTTTTGTAAAATAATGACACCCCCATATGGATGAGGACCGCATATGACACCCCCATATGGATGAGGACCGCATATGGCTTGACGCAACGACGAGATAATAATATTAAACTAGACATATTGTTACTGAGCATGTTTATGATGCTTGACACATTTTATGGTAGATTATTATATTACGAGCACACATTACATGGCGTTGAATGTTTTATGTAAATACACTCTTCTGTGAACTCTCACAGAATAGGAGAGTATGCCACTCGGCATACTCTCCTAACACCAATAACATTTTGATTATAATATTACAAAGAGAGTATGTAGCTCCGACTTGGTCTGACGGAGGACCAAAGACCAACCTTAAGGTTCTCCAACGCGCAATAAGGAGCACTTTCATAGCTGTTTTTCCTTATACCACTAAGGTGGCACACGAACCTACGGTCCACCTGATGGTAAGCAGTCACCGTAGCCTATAGCCGCTAGCAACACCAGGGGTCACTAATGCGTTGTCAATCCTGTTATGAGCAGATCGTGCTCAAAACACACTGCGTTCCAAAACCAGAACTCACGAAGAAGCTCAGAAAACTGCCACATTGTAGTGGAACTGTGATAGTCCCGAGTGCTGCATGCCTGTCGCTCCGTGGAATTCATCCAGTGGAGCCCGGAGCCACGCAGGAGGTATCGGGACCAACAACACTACTGCACACTGGACAAAACAGCTCCGGACTTCTTGCCAATCATGGAGGGAGTCCTTTGCCCAGCGGTGGGATGTGCCAGACAGACAGTAGCAGTGACAGATATTATCGTCACCAATAGTACCGGATTCCAATTGTATTGATATCAGCTCTAAATCCAACCTGATGCAAGAGGTACCTGGGAGAACCGGTTACTGTTGTATTTCAATACATTATGTTGGTTACAATATTTTAACAAAGTATCTATAGAAAACCAGTATCCTAATGCTACATCAAAAGGACCGATGTAAAGTGTACACGTTACATAGATTCACATTATGTTCAGCCATTCACAACCCTTTGCTATAATATTTGCAGAGTGGTCCTCGCAATCCGGCCCTGGGCGGAGATCAAAATATAAATCAAAGGTTAATATTTGTTGAACGTTATTTGACGAGCGCTGGGGGTTGTGGGCCGATCAAAATATTTCCCGACCAATAAACCCATCACAAGTGCTCTAGGCCCACACTACATGACGGTACTTGGCAACAATTTATCTAAAAGCTTTTAACGAGAGGCCGTCCGTTCGTTTATCACGACCGCGCATAAAATGTTAGTCGTCGTGTCAGGACATAGTGTTGAAGCGGCAGCGGCTCTAACTTACGTTGGGTAATTAGCATTATAATATTGTAATTTACATTATCTCTGAATTTCTGAGAACAGTTAAGTATAGAGGGTTATAGCTTTATTCGGCTCACTCACTAGGTTAGAAAATATAATTGGAAATCGTATTCATACGAAACACACCGGTAATACAATTCAAATTCAAATAAATTGATTGCAGTAAATTATGTTAGTACAGGCATCATTATACACAATAACAATTATACAGGCACCATAACTTTACCTCCTGTAATAGGGCACAGCAAGGTAGTAGGGCTGTGCCCTTTTACTACTACCTTTGTCATTTCCATAATTGTCAAAAATGTTTTTTCAAATCGTATACTGATCCAGTGATAATACACAAACAATAATCCTTCCTTTGGACATAAAGATGGCTACTTACAATGCAGAGATATCAAAATATTTGAGAAGAGATACAGTTTATGTGCAACCATCGAGTGGGGTCGTGTACAAGACTGTGTGCTACCTTCATATTAAACATATAATTTGTCAGCTCTAGACATCTACACCCAGCTACATCGCGTCGTATTCTCAGTAATTTAATAAAGAAATTCAACAACTGACGCCCAATTGGCAAATGTTTCAACTAAAACGCCAAACTAGAGAGACATGTAACAATTGAGTTTCAGCGCCAAACGAGACACACTTAGCAAAAAATAACATCTGTTGACTTTTTTGCTAACACGATCGATACGAATGTTTCGCACGTATTGTATGTATTTTAAGCCTACAAAAATAGAAAAAATGGTGAGCTTCGCACGACACAGATGTAACGAACACGATTCATAACAATAATCAGATTTGCAGCCGACGTGCGGGCCGTGATACCAATCGCGCTGGGTGATTGCACTGAGCTCTGATTGGTTACGTTGCTCTGCACGCTGCAGCGCTGCCTGCTGTGTATTATAGTATTCTAACACAGGACAACGATACATGTGGAGAGGTGAGACGAGCAACGAGGCACAAATAGCTTAGCTACCTCATTAGCAATGTATTCAAAATACAAATAAAATATATGCGAAAGGAATGTAAGAAGAAAAATAATTTGTAAGTATAAAGTGAGCAGGTACTTACTATAACACTCCGAAACCCCACCAAGAATACGATATAAAATATTTTAATAAACTTAGGTATGATGAAATTACGTACGCTAACAGTAAATATAGAGAACATTGCGTTGGTAAATAAACACTTCATTTGAATATTATAGGAACAATATTGCATACTAAAATACACTATTGTCTACAACATATTGTCTATCTGTATTATAAGCCAGTGTCTAAATACTTTTTTAGTCCAGAATACGATGTAAATTATGTATTACGAGCAATCATACATTATTTTTAATATACTTTTTGTAATAATCATACAGAAGAATGCTATGTCAATATAAAATAAGACCAACAAGAACTCAAAAATGTTCAGTGAACATTAATTTAGAGGGAGCACTCGTGTCGCCGCATCGTACTACCCGCTGCGATAGTGCAATGTTGGTCACACTGCTATGTACAAACACCAGACGGAAGACGGGCTCATCGGAGCGTGCACGCGGAAATAGCGAAATGTACGACGCGACGGGATGCTGTTATATTGCAGAGCTTGCACCAAACACTATACTAATTACATTATATTATATATATTTGGGGATATCTGCCTTTGATCTACGAGTTCTAAACGGTGAATTAGGATAAGACAAACATTATTTAGAGGAACTTTAAGTCAAGTTTGTTCAATGAAAACGTCACTGGTGCTCTGGTTTTGTTAAAGAGGTATTATATTAGGTATTATTGCAGTTATCAGGTGCCCATAGTACGAGCTTAGTTGGAATCAAAAACGATTTCATCTGTTCTGGTGGCACTATATTTGATTTCCAATAAATTTGCTATAAGTTATAAACCATGATATAAATTTAAGAGCACCTTAGCTTCTGTGAAAAAAGCTCGATCTTAAATTTCCGTGCCTCTTTTATAACCAGAGAGAATCGAATGAAACCTTTATATAAAGATCGGTTATACATAATATATCCTCGAGCGCCTTCAACGCACAGCCAGCCTCTTACACTTGTTCGTGTAGATGCTAACAGAATACTTGATCAGCTGTATGATGGCAAACTCTGCAAGGAGCACGAAGTTGAAAAGATCGCGGCCGCGGAGAACCGCTCATGAATATTGATAGGGCGCTGCGGTGACTACTTAATTAATTTTTCAGCTCCATTTTAACATCCTAAACGCCTTTAATATTTAGTTTGAAGTTTTTAAATTGCCTGCCTAAACGACTTCGAAGGATTACTATTACAATAAGTATTACCTTTTTTTGTTATGATATTGTAATTATGATACAGATCGACGCCCACTGTAAGAACAGATGACGTTGTTGAGGTCAGTGAGCATCGGAATATATTGTCATGATAAAAGTAGGGTTGTTACTATTTTATACTTCCAAGTTGGTAAGCAAGCGAACAGACTGGGTGATGATAAGCGGTATGGGAGGAGCTGGTTTTGAAAGGATATTCCAGAATGTTCCAGTAAATGTCACACATTGACGATGAAACGAATTGAATTTTGTAGTACTTCCTAATACACCCTTCCACACAAGTGAGGAGTCCTTTGGGAACGGCCTAAGGAATGGTTCCGTCCATAGTTAATAGGCGTCATCTATCGCAGGGCCGGCCCTATCCGTCTGCTGCGGGCCTCGGAAATTGCCGGTGTCAAGATGTACTGCAACAGTTTATCACAATCCCTTGAACACGGCGCGATATAAATCCAACCTTATTATATTTGTGGGGCGTTTGTTTTTGTACGTCAGTGTGTGGATGTTATAATGGCGACATCTCACTACACTGTATCAGAGCAATGTTATTTGATCGTCCGCTGTTCTGTTAGCTACTAAAGGTGATGGAAAAAAACATTATGCCCTACCTCTTCTAGCAAGCATTCATAATATGTCAAATACATCAAAAAAGTCCGAAATTTAAAATGTTCCTGCTTCAGTTTTTTTTATCATAATGCCCTTGTACCCTTAAAAATATAAAAAAAAATGTTGCTTACCAGTCTAGCCGTCCACGTGTCACCTTGGACGTATTGCAGCTATAACGACGACGGAAAAGCTGCATTACTTTGTATGTTTTTTCCATATAAATAAAATAGTTGTGTAATATAGCACGCTGTGTCGCCTCGTCAGTATGGGCCGCGCGTGCTGCAGCGATACGTTTTGCAGTCGCATACTTATTGGTAGTTTTCACAAGTATTGCAGCGAATGTGTCGATATTGTAACGTTACTACTGGTGTTTATGGCCGGCTTGTGCTTGTGCTCGCCGGCGGGTTACGAGCTGTTGTGACTGCATGGAAATCTTGTAGTTTCATTTCAACGATATAGTATCTACATCGGATCCAGAATACGTTATCACTAGTTTACTGCGAATCTACCTATCTAGTGGTAGATTCTGAAAATGTACATATTTGTAAAGTGTAGTCATATCTTTTGACCCATTAAGAATCAATAATATAGAATAAATTAAACGTGTTAATATCAAAATTCAGAATCAACTTCAGAATAGTTGGAATTGGCGAGACTGTGAATTTGAGAATTATAAAAAAGGAAAAATATCTTATTAATGATTCTCGCTCATGAATGATTCTCTCGGCGCAGCTCAGAACTCTCAACTCGTCAAAACAGAACTTTATTGAGAAGGCAATAAGAACTCCCCTCCACTCTTATTACGCAAATGAGGCTATTACAATAATCTCCACATTAGCATCACAAAGGATCGCGATGAGTTATTTTGTCGGCGATACTGTAATTGAGTTTACAGATTTTTGATGAAATATATCAACGATATTGGGAATCGCCTGACAATATGAACTAATATTATCTACAAATATATTAACAACTCCATCTTGCAGAATAACCTCAGCGGCTTTGACGTTCGTAACCTAATTGTTTGTGCGAGCATTCGACGACTAGCCGCGACTAGTTTCCTTAGCCATCACGATGTTTGAGAATATATTTTATAAATTAAATTAATAAATAATGCTTGAACATTGTCACAAACTGAGCAAAGCTTGTACTATGGGAACCAGCAGCTGATACAATACTTATATACTTTTTGTTTGTAAATACATACTCCTAATATATACCAAACACCCAGACGCAAAGCAAACATGCTTTGTCACATCGAATGAATCGAACCCGCGACCTCTAGCATAGCAGTCAGGTACACTAACCAAAATCTAAAATTATGCTTACGTTCTAAAATACAGAATAATTATGTCTGTAGCAAAACATATACCCAGTTTATTAACCTGCTAGCAAACTTTCAAAACCCTTACTTCAGCTTCGTTATCCTTTAACCAAAACGAAGTGAATATAATAGTGATGAATGTCCACATCACGTGACATCTAGTCGTGTGTGTTTAACGTGGCTTCTTGATAGTTTAATGTCAACCTTCTCGTGATCAAAGGCATGTTGGAGGAAAGCCATTCGTTAGGCAATAGTAGACGACTGTGAGAGGACATCAAAGGAGCCGATATCCTAAGAGATCCATTCCTCCTTTGTTTGTTAATCAATCAAATCTCAGCGGCGCGTACTGTCCGCTCATTGAACCGGGAAATAGAATCCCGATTCCCGCGGGAAATTAACAAAAATCCCATTAAATCACTTTCATCGTCACTCGCTATTATCTTTTACCTTTGTCTTCGAGCACGACTGAAACTATAAATTAAACAGGGAAATATCGATCAAAGTACACGCAACTTTTTAGATATCTACTCTCTAGTGACTATAGAATATACAGGCATTATTATCATGACAAGTGCCTCACGGGGTAGGCAGATAGTATAGTGTTATTTCACTCTTGACTTGCACATCTCTTTTGCTTCTTCTACATTCATCAATCTCTTCACTCATGCCCGCCGGTACCGAGTACTGTTTACCACAAGACTGTTATATACAATAATATAGTATTGTAAGTAAGTGGGCTCGTTAGTCTCCATTGAATATAATAATCTGTCTCGAGTTGTGTTGACGTTTGGAGCTGTGGACGATGTACTCAGCTAGTGAGATACGTGTATTTCAAAAGTAACGTGGTAAAGGAAGGAATTTACGAGTTTTTACGAGCTACGCGTATCTTCACAGATGATTGGAGCCCTCCCGACTGTTATGTAGGCAGCTGAGATATAACACACACATACAACAGTTAAGGAAGGAACGCATGTTACATCAAAAATAATATATTAACCCATGTATTCAAGAGGTAGCATCTGTTTGTTTAGTATCTGGAACAACGGAAAAGACGGAATCTAAATGTACACTATCGAGTAGGCTTGTATAGCGTTGCGTATGTTCTTAAAGTGAAAACTTCCTTTGCAGAAATGAGCTATTTTGGTAAGGGTAAAACTAATAAGTTCGCATCACGACATGCTAAGAGGACCTCGTCACGGACATGTGCTGCCTAAAGTTTTAATTTTTCACTTTGGTTGGCAAGACTCGCTATTCACTAATAGCGAGTCTTGCCAACCGAAGTGTTATGGTAATATGGCGATATATTTCTGCGCGAGCAAGGACGTGGGAAAAGTTTGTTTAAAATAAATAAAAGTTTTGTCCTTTGAGAGGAGATAACAGGAATGAAGATGTTTCCAGTAGAGCAGGGAGCGAGTAATTCACGCTTTGCTAAACTGTGTGTCTTGAATTAATAAATACTCCGGCTCCCCGTATGAGCTCCAACTAATCAGACCGTACTTAAGTAAATAATCAAAGCTTTACTTCCATATTCCTGTCCCCTTTGAAGCTTTAACTTTTATCGCCTCGCCGCTGAACATTAATTATTCAAGATCGCAATTCAAAACTGGTAATTTGTCTCGTTTCTGTTGAAAGTTTCTTATAATACCGCTCGCTAATAAAACCTTAATGGGGTAGGGAAGCCCTTTACTTCCCTGTGAACATTCGTACCAAAATATTGCCATAGATAATAATTCCTTCACGAACTCGGTATTAAGGTTTTGTTACAAGAATATAAAAAGATAATTATAATATCGTTAGAGGTGTGTTATGTAAGTCAAGAGTGAAAACGCACTCTGTACACTCTGCCTACCTAGTTTATGTTTACGTAAGATATATTGATCGAGAATATTTAAAATATGCACCATAGTTGAGAGATAGAGATGTAACACCAGATTAGTACAGGCTAGTAGTAGCTATTGTACAATTCCAATGATGTTTCTAGAACGATTCAAATAAAGAGCTGCGTAAAACTGTGCCGATAAGCAATCAGGCCCAGCGCCATTGTCGCGTCGGAGTGGGGATCGGGGACAGATGGACAGACGGACAGACAATTTGCATGTAAATTAGCCGGCTCCAACGTTCGTGATCACCATGATAGCTGAACTATATATTTTTTGTAGGTATATTTATTGAGATTGAGTTTTGAGTCATTGTCACCTTGTTGATTGTGAGGTATTGCATCCATGTGGATAGTTTACTGTATGTGTTACTAGTAAACCTACCTTTGAATTGTAATATCATTGAAGCGAATACTTCCGCTCACTCATCAAAACACAGCTAGAACGATGAAGCTCACAAACTTGAAATAAACAGGTAAGTTCTTTATGAACATCTAAATATGTATGAAAGGGATGGAAATAATGTTCTCCAGGACCTTTGCGTACCAATGTAATAATAATAATAATAATAATTTATTTTCCAAAATTATTTACAATTCAACATGTTGGGATAGCAAGTGCATGTTGTAATTGTACACGCGGATCTTGGGCGGGCTCACTACCATGCACATAAACAATGAAACTTGATGTAGCTAAACAGTTTATTACATCGGTATTTTCACACAAGTATTAATTTAAACAATAGTTTTTTTTTTTATACCACTTAGGTGACACACAAGCATACGGCCCACCTGATGGTAAGCAGTCACCGTAGCCTATAGCCGCTAGCAATACCAGGGGTATCACTACCGGGGTGCCAACCATGTTGTTGATGAGGTCTCACTGTGCTAGCAGTAATACTACTAGCCCAGCGTATCCTCGTGGAGCACTGGCAACCTTACTTACCGCAGAAACACAACACTACATCAAGTAGTGTTATTTCACTGTGGTCTTCTGTAAGGCGGAGGTACAGTCCCCAGTCGGGCGGCTCCAATTTAAATGGGATAACCCACGGGAAATCCCAAATCGCCCTACCTCTCTTTTTAAAAGCTCACGGTGTGATTAATCATTGTACATAAGCTTAGAAAAACTCATTGGTACAGGCCGGGATTTGAACCTGGGCCCATCAGATGACAGGCCGTTGCTTCAACCACAAGGCCACCATGGCTTCAAAAGAACTAAATAGTTATTTACATCAAAGTAACCATGAAAAATTAATCTCTGAAACAGAGCGTGTTTAAATTAAAGGAACATTCCAAAACATTTGTCTTGTGGAGGCGGCCGGCGTCTCGAGACGGCTGTAAGTGCAGTTAATTGATTCGTTCATTAGAGCGCTGAGGGACTGAGTTATATACTTAGGAGGGCCCGGGCTCTGCGTCTAATGGAAGCCACTCTGAACAGATGGAGCCTGCAGAGCTAAGGCTGTTGTCATTACTTGCTTTTGTTTAAATGTTTGTATGGGTAGGCTTTGATTATTTCATTCAAATGTACTGTACTAGCCGGCCCTGGCTTCACACGGGTGGCAAACCATACCTTTAGGTCGGCAACGCGCGAGTGATACCCCTGGTGTTGCAAGCGTCCGTAGGCTACAGTTACCGCTTACCATCAGGCGGGACATATGCTTATTTGCCACCTTAGTGGAATAAAACAAATACTCGCCCACATTTTGTTCCGCCGTTGTGTTGTATGACCCTGTCGGGCCGCGTCGGTGTGTGACCGGACGACTTATTGTTTATACGACTTAAGTGGCACGTAAACGTACGGCCCACTGGTACTATGGTAAGCGGTCACCGTAGCCTATAGCCGCTAGCAATACCAGGGGTATCACTAACAAGTTGACAACCTGTTGTTGATGAGGACTCACTGTACTAGCAGCATACACTGTTACATATAAAACTTCATTTGGAATAAGGTTTATAGGTGGTCTAGTCTCATCTATAACTCTATCGTATCATTTATTACGTTATACGTTACGATCAATATCACGAGACGAAGAGTTATGTTCACAATAAGCTGGGGCCTCGTTATAGAGAAATAGGTATAAAATCCTATCACATTTTGTCTTATAAAGGCTTCTGATATTACATTACTGTACTAGGATAATGCGGGCCACATATTTACTACGAAAATATACTCTTATGCGAGGTAAGTGCCGTTACATAAAATAAATTGGTTAACAGGTTACAATATTTCTGAATCCCTGAATGCCGGACTGGATTCAATAAATTTTAACAAAAGCAAGCATATTCAAACTAATATAACTAATATATTTTAAATTATGATCATATGAAAATAAACTTAAAAAAAAAGAACCAATGGTGATTTGTCAAATGTTACAAAATGTGGACCAGAGGCATAAAACCAATCACTACATACTACTAGACTACATAGTATAAAACCAAGTCACTTCCCGCTGTCTGACTGTCTATAGTCTATATGTCCCTGTGGATGCTAAGATCCTTAAAACTACTAAGCGGACTATGATGCGGTTTTTCTAATAGATAGAAAGTGATTCAAGAGGAAGGTTTTTATGTGTAAATAATGTGTTTTTTGTATTTAATTTATATGCCTAACGCTGGCCGTGCGAAGCCGGGGCGGGTCGCTAGTGATGCATATTAAAATTACGGTCAAACGAGTAACATCATGTATAAACATACTACTCCTTAGTAGGTACTTGTGTGGCGTAGTCCGCAGTCATTTACATTTCAGCATTTGGCAGCTTCATGGCAGAAAATCAAGATTACCTTTGAATCGCAGTCACGATCCCGGCGTCGCATTAGCCCCCGAGACCCCGAGACCCCGAGGCCCCGAGACCCCGAGGCCCCGAGACCGTGTGACACGACGCAAGCTAATGGTGAATAAGAGCACCGGTCACATCTATGCGACTCGCGTGAAACATGTGACGGGACGTGTTGATGCATCTTGCTCGACCCACCATACAGTCTGCTCAGGGGTGCACTGTACAACATTTTTAGGAACTAAATTGAATTTGGTGAACAGGTATTTAAGTGTTATTTTTCTAGTTGTGATAAAGGCAGATTTGAATATTTAATTGAATCTCTGCTGTAAGTGTCGAATTACAGTCTAGTGTATCGATAGTCCAGGAACAGTATGATTTGATAGTATCGATAGCAACGTAACTTCTATTGATAATCTCTTGTATTGCAAGTCATCAATAGTATCACAACATCAGTATGACGATACCATCCATAGTTATTGATAGTTGCATCTATATCCTAACAGAGCTTTAAAGTCAAACTTTAGATATTCCCACTACATTACGAAAAGCTATAACAGACACTAAAACTTCTACGTATAAGAGTTGAATATTATTTCAAATGCATACTTTGAATGAGGGAAATATGAATATAATAGTAAGAGCTACACGCCAGGCACTCGTGCCTGCGTCGCCGCTGGAATCAGCTTCGCTTGCACGCTCCAGATGCGAGTCTTAATGAGCTCCGAGCAAACACCGTCCCGCCGAGCACTGGGGCGCGGGGCCTTCAAATGCTGCTCATTTTGATGCTTGATTCATTTTAGGATGTCTTTCAATAAATTGTAGCTCGTCCTGGATATACTACGCGTCTTACACCACTGTAACAACATATATGTGGATACAGTTCGATGTCCTTACTGATTTCTTATTAATATTACAAAGGTAGGTGTAGGTAGCAATCAAATGTCTAAAGAAAAGAGTCGACAACGCACGAGTTATAGGTACCCCTAGTGTTGCAAGCGTATATAGTCTACGGTGGCCGCTTAAAATCAGGTGGGCCGTATGCTTGTTTGCCACCTTAGTTAAGTAGTGGTATAAAAAAAATATTGCCCGCCAGATGGTGCTTACCATACCTGATGCCTGACATACCAGTGTTATCACTAGTGCGGTGCCGACAAATGCTTGGAATAATCTCTGCGCCGCAGCACTAGGGACGTACTAATCTCACTGTCAGCACAGTGCGTGCTAGAGGTGCTCTGAGAGACTCCTCGTCGAACACGTAGCCATCTCGAGATGCATCGCATGTTTAGTGGTTCTGGCTGAGCCAAGCAAATACTCTGCTTAACTCGTAGTAAATAACTTGTATGAAAGTATTGAAGTCTCTAGAGAATCGGCCAGATAGATGTACCTTCATTATCTAACAACTAAAGTACTCTTAGAAAAATGTAATTTTCCTAACAAGTAAAGTTTAGTGCAAAGTTATGAGTGAAGTGACTCTCCTCAGGCGCTAGAGCCTAGTTCATTTGAAGTGCCTGCCCCGGGCTCCGGGCTCCGGGACTGCTCACGTCGTCCTGTGAATAACGTTACAAGTTTACAAGTTCCCACTCAAGTAATGATTGCTGCTTGTATTTTATTATAACTTTGGTGAGAAATGGAATTTCTTGAATATTCGTTCGTACAGTTTGTGAGAAAACATCTCAGGAGGAAAGCACACTTCTGTTACACACATTTCACTGTAACTCACAATAAATTGTAGTGTACTCGGAAAGGGAATGATGAATGTAGAAGAAGCAAAAGAGGAGTGCAAGTCAAAAGAGGAGTGCAAGACAACTCTCTGCCTACCCCGTGAGGCACTTGGTGTAATGATATGTATGTACTCGTATGTATCATTGTAAGTCACCGTCAACAACAACAACGTAAATCGAATTTCAGTTAACGAATTTAACCGTTGATTGGTTTATCCGTTTATAATATCTGAATTTCAAATTAAAGATATAACTAGCTGCCCGCCCCGGCTTCGCACGGGTGGACATTAAAATATTTAGGGGTGGACTACCCTTAACATTTAGGGCGATGAAAAATAGATGTTGTCCGATTCTCAGACCTCAATATGCACACAGAATCGGTCAAGCCGTTTCGGAGGAGTTTAACTACAAACACCGCGACACGAGAATTTTATATATAAGATATAATTGTTGTTGAGCACTTAATTAGTATATAGCAATTACAATAATAAACTTCGTCTGAAATCTAATATTCGTTGATAGTCAGCTGTTTAACGATGTTTTGATGTTAGAAGGCTTCTCTGTAACCTCTACGAAAAGTTTGGTTCACAATTTTTTATTGATCTTGGAAATTTCTTTGGAACCAATGAAGTGATAGTGTTTAGTCATACATAGAGGTAGAGTAAGTGGAGAGTATATAGTGGAGTGTATATATACTTATCCATGCTAGTAATTTGTATTGTAATGAAATTACTTCAAGTGCATGAATGAATGAGTAATACAATAATAAATGAAACAAGTTAGTAAGTGAAGTTCCAATAAATTAAATGTACATAAGTAATGCCTTAAGCAATCAATGTGAGTAGCACGTGTACACGCGGGGAGCTGGCAGCCACTCGAGCTACACCCGTTGGAACTCCGCCGTAGGCTCATAATTTGATATCGTTAATCCATTACCCGACAAGTTATTTGCGCTTACAAAATGAGACCGAAATGCGATTATACAGAAGTTACATACTTTACAATGCGAGCGCTCTACTGAAGATAATGAATATCACGTCTAACTGGCAGGCTCGGCAGGAGGCTGTGTTCCACTGACATGTTATATTTAATTATTTATAGCACACAACAAGTCACAAACATAGTTAGATTGCAATTCAGCAGTATATTGTGGTAATTTGTATGATGTTAATAGGAATACAATATAAGAGAAGCAAGACATTTATTCCTATATATAAAATACAATATATTATTTAATTTGCCGTATCGACTTAAAAAATGTTTAACATGGATCTGTTCAAACAGGCTGCCCCAGGTAAGAGTTCCTCCGACACGTGGTTCAGTCCCAACATTAGAATGCCGTGACGTCACGATGGTAGCTCTGGACTGAGACGCTAGGCCGCAGTGCTTTAATTTGTGCTAGTAGAATTTTAATGCAGTTTTAAAAATCCGATAATACTATAAGACGCAATACAGATTGTCATACTACTGATTATCATCACGCCAAGTTTCTTTCAGGGTAGGTGAAGGGTATAGAGGCCATTTCACTGTAGCACTCATCATTTGCTTCTTTTACATTCTTCAATCTCTTCATCGCGACTTAGCAGACCGAGTTAAATACTTATAACCTAAATTTCAAACAGAATTGATTGAGCTTCTAAATTTTGATAATAAGTTATCTCGCATTGAAAACAATACGACCCGACGAAGCCTTAAACTTGCAACCCAAATGAACTTTATAAGCTCAGGACGCTTAAGCATTGTTGAAGTTGCAAAGTGGTGTAGCGAGGAGCGCATTAGTTATCAACTGAGCTACTCCACAATGGCGCCACTTGCACCTACTTACAGCGCGGTTAGTCTCGCGATGACAAGTGTGCTTAGTTCTGGCTCGTGCTTCGAATACATTACGTCATTGACTTTACATACAATAGTATCACACTTGAGGCAGAGTGCTCAATTAGTTTCTAGACCCGTTAGAAAATTTAGAATCGTCAGTATGTTTTAAAAACGATAATAATATCTTGCCATTAGTCTTGTATGAGAACGCTCTCCGCTATGAAATGAAGTTATGAAATAAAAAATTAGGTGTGGCACTCGGAGACTGCCGCGGTAAAGCTATTGCATAGCATTTTTTATCAACTTATGCAATTATAATTATTTATTTATTTTATTAATGCAATATTTTTTTATATACCAACTAGCAAGTATCAAGTAGTGTTATTTCACTGCGGTCTTCTGTAAGGCGGAGGTACAGTCCCCAGTCAGGCGGCTCCAATATTAATAGGGAAACGCACGGGAGATCCCAATTCACCCTACCTCTCTTTTTTTTAGCTCATGGTGTGATTCATTACTGTACTTAAGCTTAGAAAAACTCATAGGTACAGGCCGGGATTTTAACCTGGGCCCATCAGATGACAGGCTGTTGCTTCAACCACAAGACCACTTAGAACTTAAAACTTAAAACTTCTTCAGACAGAAATCTTTGGCTATCATCAGATACCTACTTATCGATACTATATTTTATATAATGTATTGTACATAAATAGATATATTAAATCTGATAAAGAGATTATCGCTCAGTGTCGGTATAAACTTAAAATAAAATTACTGAGTTAAGAGCAGACTGGCGATGAAAAGTATTATGTTTCGAAAGCACAATATCCTTCCGTCGTAATTAGTGAGTGCTCAGGATCTCTGGGAGCGAACAAAGGATCTCAACAGACATCATTTATAACCTGGGTGCGAAGCTTTACACTCACATTTTTAATTTATATTTAAGCAGATAAAAATATTATACTTTTAGGCTTGATACAACATTTTTTAAGGGAATTCATTTTCCTGACGAGCTTGTGAAGATCTTGTGAATCTAGCCTATTTTATGTGTGATATTTAAATTTGAGCAAAAAATCCTCTTCGCTTTAAAAACTTTCAGTAACTTCAATAATGTTTCTACAAACAAAGAACTAATTAAAAACTAAACCCGAAACGTTAACGTAACCGCATCAGGTTTAGTGTAACTTTCATCTCATAGCAATTGAAACAAGTTTATATTGAACAAATAGCAACACGGGCTACAACAACAGTCGTTTGGAGAACTTACATTTGAACTATTCGGATTATCTGCTGGAGGAGCAGCTACAGGATCTATACTGCGAGCTCAACGATAGTAGTTCATAAATCGAGTTGGACTCGAGAGATGGATGCGATCTCTCATTTGCATTAAGTTACATCGGTCGGGGATAGAACCACTCTCACTAAATTACTATGCTTGTTCTATCGCGCGCATCAGAATCTCTACTCTTTCAATAAAAAATAAATGAGTGAATCATCGCTTCCCATTACGCGTACAATACGGTTGTTTGTCAACTTAGTGCTATTAAAATCAACAACTTACAATTTATAACTAAAACTAGTTCACGACTTTATCAGTGCGGTTCGGTATTGGACAAATGTTATACACGATTACCTATCATACGAGTATGCCCTAAAAAGATCTACCTGTCAGTGAATATCCTGTCAAAATCTGTTCAGCGGCTAATCGGTCCGCGTAGTATCAACCAAACAGAAAGACAGACATATAGAGACAAAAATATCCTTGTTTGGTTTTCGATATCATGGTAACCGCATGAGCTTAAGAATCTTACAACAAATCCAATACATAGATGGTCTTAATGTTGGATGAGCCACGCTACTTCGAGAATGCGATGTGTTCTACGCAACTTAATTGTCCTCTCAACACACGCAACTGTAGTATTGTGACTGTTATTGTAAGCTGCGATGATCGCGTACCATCAGGCTTGTTAGCCACCTTTATATGTATGTATAAGTCTAAAAATCATGTACTGTGAACACCAATTAATATTGAACGGTTACAGTAATTGATATGAACCTCCCAGTGGGGCCGGTGGGCTGGGCTCGCGATACACATCGGTCCCAACTCCTGCTCCGTGACCCGGAACTGTATACTGTGATACGGACGTGACTTATAACATGCCTCTATGTATCTGATAACATATTCTCGTGCTCAATGGAATCACGTACCAATTTATGGAAACTCATATTTAAATGGAATGGAATAATTCAAATTCTAATCCCAATTTAATTTCGTTTTTATTGTTAGGGCCTCCATATTAATCTCTCAAATAAATAATCAATTCTAATTTCCTTTCTGGTTTTATAGGATTTGACACTAGCTGTGTAAATAGTTTTATCTGTTTGTGTCAATAAAGTATTTAACATCTAATTTAATACTACATATTAAATTTAGAAAAATACTAGAATTACATATTGCAATAAAACTGTTTGAGGTATCCGGCCGGGATCTTGTTAGAATTTTTATTTTTATAATTAGTTACTTGTATTGTATAGTGGCCACAATAGTTTCAAAAGCTATTCGTCTACTTACAAATCGATGTATTGATAAATGATACTGTTAGGCGCAATTCCCAATCAAGTGAACTAAGTACATTTACTAGAAATAGCTTTCCATTAAATACTTTGTGAGGGATCACTTGTAACTTTATATAATGATACGAAACTTTGGAAGGCAATTATTGTAATATTTTGTTCTTGGTAATAAAGAGAGGTAAGTCTGAATCACCGGAGCCAATTTCCGATGCCAAGACAGGAATCCGCAACCATCCCCAACTTCTAAGAATGCTTATGGAAATAATAAAAATGTTAAAAAAATATGTCAATCGGAAGAAAATGTTCAACCATTATTAAGAATTGTATTATAAACCACTACTGATGCGTTGACATCTCAATAGTGTGAAGACATTGTACCAACACTGCATGTAACTACACAACCAATATCGCACGTACACTATTCAATACGTTCGTTATTTCGGTTTGATAAAACTAGACTAGACCAATTTGACATATTTCACTATGAGCTTGTTAGAGCTAGGTGTATTTATTTATATAGATTGAATATTATAAAGGGTCCGACCGCAACAAGAGGCATCACTAATTACTTACGTTCAAAATGCTGTTACGAGGTCACACCGAACCCATCTCATTAAAGGGTTAATGTAGCGCCCTCAACATTGACCTCGTGCTGACCTCGCTCAGTTGACAGCACTCAGTGAAGGAGAAAAGTGTAATGTACTGGGAGATACCGTAGTGACGGCGGCGGTGAACGGAAAGGAAAGCCCACTTGTGTATTAATCCTGGCGATGCGCGAGTAACAATGATTTGGGGGCCTACTATGATCGTACACCAAACGTTCGTTTTCCAAGGCAGTGAAATATAGAGCGCTGATATATATTGATTTGTGTATAGTTATTACTAGAGAGGAGTTTCACCACTGTGATATACTTAGTTATACGCTATACAGGGTGTGGTTCTGCATTCGTGCCATATGTACAGAGGTTGATATATACCTTCAGTAGAACACAAATCAATCATTAAATGATACACGTAAAGTTATTTTTTTGTGTTTGGTGCGAAACAATTCACCCCGTGCTCAACCATTTCATTGAAATAACCCTGTGTGTATGCGACGCTCTTCACACAAAATAGGTAAAACAAGCGTAGTTATACCTAAAGCGTGGTTATCAGCCTATTCTGAGCGCTCGAGAATTCTTATTCTGATGCTTCGGCTACATTAGCGGGCGAATATTCGTATCGTGTTGGCGCGACAAAAACATCGTGTTCGGGTATAGGCGATGTTCTTGTCTACATTAAGGCGGGCGAAGATTCGTGACGAGTTGACGCGATGCATCGTGCCGGATTGGCGCCAGCTCCTGACTTAATCGATTTCTTAATTTTATTGAGATGGGCTCTGTAGTATGCCATCAATGAATCTTTTTTCTTCTTCATTTCTTCTACTGTGGTAGGCCAACTGAGCATATTTTTGATTCGAATCCACGCATCATGTACCAAGTGTTTCTTTTTATGGTTGGGGTCAATAGGATTCCATATAATACTCTCAGTTTCATAAAATTGAATAAATTCTATCACTTTTTCGTTACTCCACTCCATAGTGTAAAAAAATAATTCACGTCCGTCTCGCTTCAAAGTCTGGACGACACTGAATTGACGTAGATGTAGCCACCTAAGCGAATATTGGCGCGACAAATCCCTTTGATTCGCGCCAGTTTACCGACAACTCCCCGATACTACATCGTCTTCGTCCGAATACTACGCGATGACACGATGTACCCGGCCACATACATCGCGTTAACTAACACGAATATTCGTCGTAGCCCGCTAATGCATCCCCAGCATGATTGAACGTTAACCATGAATCATCAAATATCTTGTAGTTATTAACCACACAATTATTAATCTGTTTTTAAACATTTAGAATAATATTTTACTGTTAGCTTTTCAAATATGGGAAGAATCCAAAACCACACCCTGTTTATATTGAGTCGTCAACAAACAGGTTGGGAACGCGCTAGTGAGACCCCTGGTACTGCAATGGTACCAGGTGGTTTGGGTAACATTGATAGGTATTCATTATCCTCCTGCCCTTATATTGTATAATTCCGATATTTGTTGTCAGGGCATTATGTTCCTTATATTTTTCCTTCCATTTTTCTCAATATTCTGTTGTATGTATACCCCTATACATGCACCATAGGGTTACACCATAATGTATCAAGAGAACATCGTGAGGACACCTGCATACGTTTGAGAAGAAATTCAAAGACGTATGTGTTGCCAAAAGACGGCGACGGACTCACCATCTGTTACGTTGGCAGCAAATTATCAACGAGGATTCGCTGGGCTAGTAGTAATGCTGCTAGTACAGTGAGTCCTCATCAACAACATGGTTGGCACCCCGTTAGTGATACCCCTGGTATTGCTAGCGGCTATAGGGTACGGTGACTGCTTACCATCAGGTGGGCCGTATGCTTGTGTGCCAACATAGTGGTATAAAAAAAACTATAAAAAGTGGGTGTTCTAGCACCTCTTCGGGGACCTTTATGGGAAGGCGTGAAGATATATTAATTAATAATTTATCTGATAAACCAAAAGAACAGCGCAATGTCCGTGGTCCGTTCGACATTGTGTTTCTCTAGACGTGTCGTTGTTTGTAACTACAATCCTTTACTTTATCCCGAAATGCAATAAGCTATCCCAACAATTTCTGTTTAAGGCTTAAACAAAGGAATTAATGAGGCCCTTTTTCCATTTTGGCGCACTTCCGCCCGCCGTTTGAACCGGCGCGGAGAAAACATTTGTTCCGGCACAATGTTATCAGCCACGCAGCCTCCGCGCTTATCTTCGGACACACTCTTCCAGCTCAGCCTTACACAAAACATTTAATTTCCGTCTAATATTATTGTGCCGTTAAAAGCTAGAAACGAATTACTTTTTAGAACATCCGTAAAAAGGAAATATACACTCAGCAAATGGTGGCAACGAAATTGTCCATTTATTACGTTAACGCGACAATTGTTACAGATTGTCAAAAAATATTTTGATGATTTGATGGTGCCAGTACTCTTAATGTTGAACTCTTTTTATAATTCGAGTTTACCAAATAGTTAAAAGACACAACAGGCGTATATATATTCGCACTAATAAGAGATTCGCTGTATCTTACGCCTTGCGCCAGCTCTTGGAATGTAGATATTACCTCGTAACATCACACAATCCAAAGCCAACATTTACTGGCAAACAATGCGAGCCGTTGCTGAATGCACATTGTTTAGCTACACGCTGCCGAACCTATACTTGTATACTAAACAATTCTGTCTGTTATTATGAAACCCTTTCCAAATGGAATTATATATATAGCTGTGTATGCTGCTCAGTGACTCCACATCAACAACAGGTTGGCAACGTGTTAGTGATACGCCTGGTACTCGTATTGATAGCGGCTGTTGGCTACGGTTCAACATACGTACGGTTAAACATCTGTTTAAATAAAGAAGAAACTGACTGACTGACATATCAACGCACAGCCTAAACGGCTGTATGACGTAGGCATTCAATAAGGAAGGGTTTTTGGAAATACCACCCCAAAGGGGGTAAAATAGGGGGTGAAAGTTTGTATGAAAATCCGTCATTTTTGAAGTTAAATCCATAAAAATTGTAGAAGTGGGCAAAAGCTATAGCTAAAGCAAAACCGTTTAGAATTATATATCTAGGTACATGTTGACTTATTCACTTGACCACGCGTGCGAAGCCGCGGACAATAGCTAGTAATAAAAATCAAAAGTTTATTTGATTTAATGTGGCTCAGTTCTCATTGCATCATTATAGCGACCGATCTGCGATGTGAAGCGACCTAGACCATGTTCCTTCCGTAGTTCGCAGAGCACGCTAAGCCGGTCGCGGTTACAAAAATCTTTAGCAATCGTTAGAGGTATGTTAGAAGCAGGAAGCTTTATGACCAAATATTTAAACGCCAGTCAAATCTGATGCCGCATTCATTTTGAGTGGCCTCCGAGTTTACACGCGAAATTTTATTCTGACGACGATTCAAATAGTAACGTGGGCCATCAAACTTTAAATGTCGTTCTGGTATTCAGTCGTGAAACCCATAACCAGACATCGAGTTAGATCTAATACCGATCCTTACTATTGACATTCAATATGATGAGAGCTTGGCGATGCCGTATATTTCATCAAATAAAGTCAAGGGCTTAAGAAAGTTAGAATGTATCGTCAGATTGGAGAACCCTTTGATAAATTGAGAACAACATCAAATTAAAGCTATCAAATTGGTTCTGACGTGGGTTCCAGATTCATTTGAAAGTTTGGACAGTGGTTTCGAAATTGTTAATGTTGCGTTCCCACGTGCGGTCTGTCTGTAGTACTCACTATTTGTGATCACATATTCATATTCAAATGTACTTGTTTCTTTGTTAAACTAACAAGCCATTCCTAGCCCTTTATATGTGTAGTAAGTAAGATGTATCAAATGCGTCGCAGTTCAAGAAAATTGTTTCTTAAAATACGCTAGATTTTCTTAAGAGTTATAACGAATAATTCACTAAAATCGCTTTGATGTTTCGGTATGTGTGAAGAGTCTCGGTATTGAGGCCTATTAGCGATCACAGCAATCAGATTCCTTCAAAACATTGGTCAGTAGTCTCAGTTAACGACAAATAATATGATCATCAATAGAGATAAATCTAAAAGGAGGTGTCATTCGCAGCTCAACACACATCGAACCATCTTTCAAAGCTCTCTAAGCTTCTCTTTCTACTTAATATACGTAGTAGTTCCGAACAACAATAAAATTTAACTTAAAATTGGATTATAAAGATTCAGTTACGTAAGCTTTGTAACTGAATTTTTATTATCCACTTTTTTAAGTCTCGTCACGACGACTGTCACATAACAATAATTATGCTGACAAACTAATTACTTCAAACTCACATTTGCAGAGAATTGCGTAAACTGACAAAGTTCCAAACAATAAGTAAAACTTGTTTAAACTCTCTTTAGTTATAAATTATAAATTTAGCGTGAAGTGTAAAACTGGGGTGGAATTAAACAAAGTGTAGGTACCGCTAACAGATAAGCCCTTGGCGAGCCCTCGAGCATCAATTAAGTGACGGGGTTGGTGCAGGCTTGTTAAAAACTAACCGAAAGGTATATTGTGGTGGCTTTGTGGTTGAAGCAACAGCCTGTCATCTGATGGACCCAGGTTCAAATCCCGGCCTGTACCAATAAGTTTCTCTACGCTTAAATACAGTGATTAATCACACCTTGAGCTAAAAAACAGAGGTAGGCGAATGGGGATATCTCGTGGGATTTCTCATTAAAATTGGAGCCGCCCGACTGGGACTGTACCTCCACCTTACAGAAGACCGCAGTGAAATAACACTACTTTGATGTAGTGTTGTGTTTCTGCGGTAAGTAAGGTTGCCGGTGCTCCACCGGGATACGCTGTGCTAGTAGTAACTCGGTAGTGATACCCCTGGTATTGCTAGCGGCTATAGACTACGATGACTGCCTACTATCAGGAGCCCGTATGCTTGGGTGTCAACTTAGTGGTATAAAAAATTCTAACTACAAATCAACAGTTTTCGACCAGAAAATTCAGACATGTTCTAACTAACAAGTGTATTGGATCGACTGTGAGATTTATTAATGAGCTGACAGGGATTATGAATAAATGAAATTATGATACCTGTAGGCAGTTGAGTAAAAATAAACAATTGTAGCTCTGATGTTTAAGTTAAAATTTAACCATTAATCATAATGATCAATGTGTATCATGCTAACATTGACAATACTCATGTACCTGGAACATTTCACGAACAAGTTAAGCAAGTTGATAGGATAACAGATGCTGTTGCTCAAGTGAGGGTGAAAACGGAACGTGCTCTTTTAATAGTGTTAACAATTAAACTGCCGGTTAACAAGCGGCGCGGGGTGGGAGTACGTGACTGGGCTCCGATGTCCACAGACAGGGGCGCTCGGCTCACACTGTGGAACGAAACGGAAAATTTAAACCTAAATGGTATTTTTAGTCTGGCAATACATCCTGTTATTCAAAATCTAAATTCAAAATTTAATGTTTGGTATCTTGATGATGGGTCCCTGGGGGGCGAAGTTAACTCTGTTTTTAACGATTTGGAAACAATTATAAACAAGTTTAAAAACATCGGCTTAGAACTAAATTTTTCCAAAAGTGAACTATACATTTCGGACACCGTTAGTAACAAAAATAATGTTATTTCCAAATTTAACTCTTTGGCACCTGGTATAAAAATTTTAGACAAGAGTTCTCTTCGTCTTTTAGGGTCACCGATCTTTGAAGAATCCTATGCCCCATTAATAGAAGAGAAAATTCAAAATTTCAACTACACCTCTCACCGTTTGGATAATATTAGCATGCACAAGGCATATTCTATTATTCGGCATTGCCTTTTCGTACCAAAATTTACTCACGTTTTACGCTGTTCCAACTTGTGGAAACATACAAATATTTTAAATTCTTTGGATGATCTTTTAAAAAATACGCTCAGTCGAATTTTAAATATCGATTTTGACAATCGTTCGTGGGCTCAAGCCTCCTTGCCAATAAGGTATGGGGGTCTGGGTATCCGCAAAATTTCAAGTGTAGCGCTACCAGCATTTCTGTCTTCAATTTTTAGCACACGCGACCTCATTGGTAAGATTCTGTCTCCGTCACTTAGTGACTTTGAGGTCTCGTGGCTAGTTGAAGCTAGAAATGCTTGGCATTTGGCTGCCGGTCCAAACACAGGGGAACCTGAAAAGCCTTCCATACAGAGACTGTGGGACGGGCCGCTTTGTGAGTTACAGTATGATTCTCTATTGGAATCATCCTCTAGCTTTCCTGAGCGTGCTCGTCTCTTAGCGGTTGCTAAGTGGGAGTCAGGCCTCTGGTTGCAAGCTTTGCCTTCAGTCAATACGGGTACATTTATGGACAATATAACTTTTCGTTTAGCAGTAAGTCTTAGACTAGGAGCTAAAGTAAGTGTCCCACATCATTGTCACTGTGGAGAGGGTGTTGACAGCCTTGGTCACCACGGCCTCTCTTGTATTAAGAGTGCGGGCCGGCTGTCGCGGCATGCGGCCATCAATGACCTTATCCGTCGGGCACTTGCCACCGCGGGGGTGCCAGCTGTCTTGGAGCCTTGTGGTCTGGCTCGTGACGATGGCAAGAGGCCCGATGGTATGACGTTGGTGCCCTGGAGGCTGGGGCGGCCCTTGGTGTGGGACGCTACCTGCGTCGACACTCTGGCGCCGTCCCACCTCCCGGACACTTCGGTGGTGGCTGGTGCGGCAGCCGCTCGGCAGGAGTGCCTCAAGCGCCGTAAATATTTATCTCTGAAGGACGGGTACATATTTATGGCGTTTGGGGTCGAAACTCTTGGGCCGTGGGGGCCAGAGGCTCATACCCTTTTTAAGGAGACCTCAAACAAATTACGCGAGGCCTCCTGTGACAAGAGGGCTGGCGAATATTTGGCCCAAAGGATAAGCATTGCAATTCAGCGTGGCAATGCCGCCAGCCTTCTTGGCACACTTCCCCGTGACAGTGGTTCGGGACATTTATTTTACGTTTAGGTTAGTTTTGTACTTCTTAGTTTAGTTTATTTTAAGTTTTTAATTTAAGTTTATATAGATATGTTAAGTTTTGTTATTTTTATAAATACCTTAAATTAAATAAAAATATTAATACAAGCGCTTGGGATAAATGGTATTTTGTAAAAGAGAAAACAGTTTTGTAGAAATTAAACCGACGAAATCATTGTTAGGTTAATTGGTACGATTACAATGATTTTTTCAATATCGTTTTTAGACATCAGTTTTGTTAACGAAACGAAAAGAAAAGTTCTTGAAAATGTAATGTAACTAAAGCATCTAAAAGAAAATTAGTTAATTCTTTTAGTAGTTATTATCACAATCATGAAACAAGCATAGCTCTCAGCCGATACGCGTTTACGGTTGCTTTAAACATTTAACAGCATCGGCAATCAGCTAACATAATGTTTTCCTCAGCTTTG
Organism: Falcaria lacertinaria; assembly: GCA_951449985.1. Classification (NCBI taxonomy): domain Eukaryota; kingdom Metazoa; phylum Arthropoda; class Insecta; order Lepidoptera; family Drepanidae; genus Falcaria; species Falcaria lacertinaria. The sequence goes on along the minus strand of OX602121.1, from coordinate 10,127,965 downwards.
GTTGCAGAAAGGTCTACGCGTCGTTTTGGCGTCTCACTCGAACATCGTGTTGTGACGCTGCTACAGCATCCAGACCTCATAGTGGCATCACGCTCGACCAACGTGGCGGCCCCCTGACGATGGGACGTGGAGGTCCTTAAACATGTGTCGCAAGAAATCACACCTGAGCTCACACCTGGGCGCAGGCTGTTTGAAAAATACTGAGAACTAATTTGTTACTTGAATATGAATTTACTGTAGATATATTGTACTTTTGTACTGAAGGAAGAATTTTTATTAGTTTGCTAATATTATAAAGACCGTTTGAGTCCAGTCTCGCACCAATTGTCACGCACCACTTTTCCTAAATCGAATAATATTGTTAAGCCCAAATCAATACCTACAAGCAAGAGCTGTCAGCTGTCTTTTGTTAACGAAATATTTATTTTATTGATGGAGCTGTCAGTATAATTTCGTTTTCTGCTCCATTTATTTCGTTTCCATTATTAAAAAGCTTTGGCACATTGTGTTCTTGACCCGTGTTATTTGATTCGTCTGCGCGACCCGCTGGGCCGGATTGTTGTCTTTATATTTTTCTTTTACTTTACTTCTTGTGTTGTGTGAGCAAGTAATGGAATCAAACATTCCTCTGACACGTTTTTGTATGATGTGTTTCTGGTTGGACGTTCAATAAGTCATCATTAAAATTACAAACATGGCTACTTCATAATGGTTTCGATTTTGTTGTTCAAGATTACTAAACTTAACTAATTTGACAGGTCTAAAAGTCTTGCTATCCCTTTCTCATGTGCGGGGTTAAATAAGGATGGCAATATTTTTAGACCTGTCAAATCGGTTAAGTTTAGTAATTTTGAACAACAGAATTGGCACCAATATCATCATAATTATTACATTCGTCCCTCACGCACGACTTGCACACTTCATTTGCTTGTTTTAATGTATCACTCTTTTCATACATGCCAGTTCCAGGTGCTTTATACCTGCTAATTACTTTGGTTATAACAGAAATAGTTGGTCACGACTAGTGACAAGAGCGGCTAGTGACGTAACCTCAATACTGAAATTTGCGGTAAACTGATTTAATGAATACACATTAAAAAAAACATAAAACTGATTGAAGGAGCTTCGTTCCAGGCGGGAGCCCGGACTGAAGGTACACGTTTTTTGTTTGTACGGAATTGCTCTAGAACTACTTCATCGAGTTTTAAAAGTCTCCCACTAATGGAAAACTACACTCTCCCTGTGTGAAAAATATCGCTACGCGGGCGAAATCACGAGAAAAACTAGTAATTTATAATTGTAGTGGAAAGATATTCCATTGATTACAATATTGTACATTTATATAAACTAAGGAAAGCAACTTATTACGATCATTCGTTCTTCAGGTAGACGCTAAGTTTAATTATTGAAGATTCTGTCCCGTCATATATATATATATATATATGACGGGACAGAATCTTATATCTCTATATATACAGTATCCATACATACATACATGTATTATCATACCGTGAACTGTTTCCATCTTTAATCTTAATCACATTATCATTTAAAATGTAACATTCCATATTTTACCTTGTATATTCGGTAAGCACTGTTTATCTCCCAGAGCTCGTAGTTGTTTAGGGCTACAGTAATTATGTGTCATCCCTTCAGTCTGTCGGTGTAAATATTAACACCACTTTTGTTTTATATTTAGTATCCACTGGACGCGTGGAGGATCATTTTATTGTTTCCATTTAATTAGGCTAGTTGAAAGGCTGAATAATATTTTACATTGTAAATTGTAGGATTATGGTAATGCTCAAAGGAATTGTTCTAGCCGCAGTGAATTCAATAGTAGGTGTACAACCAGGTATGTAACCAGGTAGGTGTCAGGTGGACCAGGCCGGCAGGACCGACAATATTTTTACATATTTAGAACAAAAATATATTTTATTTTATTTATCTTAAAACAAACTCCACAGCTCACAGTAAAATACTATGAGTAATAAAAGGAATATTATACATTAAAATCTACTATATAAAAATAAGTCGGGTTTTCCTTCCTGACGCTATAACTCCAGAACGCACGAACCGATTTCCACGGTTTTGCATTCGTTGGAAAGGTCTCGGGCTCCGTGAGGTTTATAGCAAAGAAAATTCAGGAAAAATTCAGGACAATAAATGTCTACCCGTGCGAAGCCGGGGCGGACCGTAATAATAGTAATAAAAAATAGTAATAAAAAACACAGTACAGAGAGTAGTTCTTAAAACATTAAGACAAATGGTCGCTACATTAATTATTTTACTTGCTCGTAGCTCGTAAAGTAAGTATTGAAGCGAATCTCAACAATAAGAATTTGAATTAGTTACTAGGTACTATTAGATACTAGGATATGAAAAAAATAATGTACGCCAATTCTATGTCATGATCATCAACCGACGGATGTCTACTGTTAAACAAATAATCATTTATGATGATTGGTATAAATATAATTCTGGTAGGGAAAAGTGCTAACAGACACCATGGAACGCTAGATCCGTGGAGCTCCTTACTTATAATATTACAAGGCATTTGCAAATTCTGAATGAAAATTAAGCCAATTGCAGGCCTTATTAAATCCCTGAGCTAACGAAGGCTACGGGAGGCTCGATAGCCGTGTACAGATGCGCCCTGCACTTTATATTTTTTATTAGTCGTACCTCGTCCTACTAATATAAAAAAATGATGTGTTTCTCAATTAGGCCAAAATAAAATCATTTTTTTACTACTTTATTCTTATGGCTAGTCAATTGTATAACAAATGAACAGATATAAATAGTTCCTAATCAAAAGACACATTGTATACATAGGAGAACGTAAACCAGGCATCGTCACATGGGGAGTACTAGTAGCACTGAAGTGTTGAAGTGCACTGGACATTGCGTGACCCCTAATGGGCCACTATACTTAATTGACATTATTTCCGGGATTACCTTCACTATTGCGCTGCCTCACGGTCTAATGGCTTTTCTTTTGTTACCGTACTTTGACTGAATTAGAGATAGGAGATAGGGCGTGTTGTGTTTATACCGGGGCTATAAGAGGGTAAGTACAGTGTAAGTCACTTGAACTTAATAAATCTTTGATTAGTTCTTTGCTTGAACATGTTCTTCGGATGCTGGCAGCTTGTACCGGGGGACTCACCGGTTTTAAAAAGAGAACATGTGCTCTACACTACAATGTTAGAGAGGGTACAAAACAAATTGAAGAGGTATTTGTATTCGGAACTATATGGAGTGTACCCGTTCTATCCCCTCGTGTATCCCACACTATTCGTACTGGGTATGGTGGGATACAATGAGTTGAAAGTGAGACGAGACTTCGCGTTAGCCGCGTATTTGCCGCTGCTCGACGTACCCACCGCCAGGACCAGCCTCCTAGCCAAGACACCCCTCACCCGAGCCATACACTGAGAACGAGCTTCATTCCGTTATTGATTGAAATAATCTACATGCAGTTTGTGTGAATTCGCAAAAGTATTACTAAAATGAAAGTGTTTAGTGTTTCTATTTAATAATATATTTCTTATTTATTGTTTTCCTAACTATTTCTAATTATCGCGTTATATATGTATGGTAATGTCTAATGTATATATTTTAAGTGTTTTCATTTAAATGAGCCACACTATCGCATTGGGTTCCTCTGAAAGGGTGGTTATAAGCTTTTAATAAATATTTCTCGATGGCGAAATTAGATATGCGTAATAAAATTCTAAGAAAATTTTATATAAGCTGTAGTCTGGCAACCACCCAACTTCAAGCTCTCTCGACTATACCAGAGAGAGACAATTGAAACAACAAAAACGGTCTAAAGTTCCACGGCACGGTAGCATTGAATCTGCACATTTGTGATTTACGAGCTCACTCGCCGCCCCCACTTGCACTACTCGTAACTTACAACTTACATAACTTACCACTTACCCGTCGCCTCGTCGAACTTGCCTAGTTTCTCACTCGTGCAAGTTACTGTGTAAGTGCCTTATACCTTTTACTTAAGTCACTGGATGAAACAACAAATATAAATTTAAAAATTTAGGCTCAGAAGGAAACGCGTGGAAATCTCTAAAATGCATTCAACAACAATAATCATTTTTCAAACTTTCGCGATCCAAACACTAAATATTAATAACATAAGAATGCATGTTATACGCGAGTTTGAAAAGTTTCGACCGTGTTGCATCGGTCGTGGTCACGAGCGGACTGACTGTAGGTGTGTCCGCCCTCTCCTTCTTGATTCGCGGGTAGGACGAATATTGGTATCTACCTCCGTGAGTTTTTGAAAAACGAGTCTGACATAAAACACTCACAAAATCCGCGGATAAGTCTTTAGATATTTCGCGACGTGAACGTTTCCCTAACACTTTATGTAGTTTACGGAATAGTTTTTAGCAATCAATTAAATGTATGTTTTACAAAAACAGGTACTGAGGCTTGAAATTAATTTGGTATAATGTCTTTGACCTTCTTACGTCAATCAAACTGAAATACAGGCTGTACTTTACGCAGGCATAGTGTTACTAGTTGCAGTAGTGTAGACTACCTAGGAGTACCTACCACAGACTACCAAAAAATACTTTCCAAATAAAATAAACATGTACATACCGATTGATGCGTTATACTTTGTAATGGTCTGATAAGCGGTTTTCACGTCTGATCACGACGCATAGATACTGCTTCTTCTTCTGTCTTGCTTAAAACCTAGTCTTAGACCCTCGATATTATAGATGTGGTTAGCACAAACTTGGTAAAACTAAAGCAATTATGTTACACTCAAATATCGGCTGGAAGCTTTACATAGTTCTAGAAAACGCCCAAAGCCCGATAAACGTTGAAGAGCTAATAAAAACCCTTCCCCTTTGTCGGGATAAGTGATATCGTAAGTGTTATATAAAGTACTTGTGTGACTTACGCAGCTGTCGCAAGCATTCATAGGAAGCGGTAACCGCTGGCTGATGGTAGACTGCGGCTTTGTGTCTATAGCATTTTGCAGTAATATGTTGACATAAAATATGATTAGCCAGGAACAGTGGCAATGCTTGTCACGTCCAATGGCGGTCCGACAACCAACACACCATTTGTATCTGAGAACGGCGAAATATTATATACATACGTGTCAATAAAAGCCGGGGAGGCGGTGGGAATACAATTATGAATGTCTAGGAACAACACAACAAATTAAGGCCTACGTTTTATTGATTGATTAATTGAACATCATTTCAAGATCACTCAGATCAGAACTAGGCTGATCAGAATGAGTGTGTAGTGCGTTATCACATGGTCGGCTTGGAATCAAGGTGTAGGGGCTTTGATCTGATAATAAATATGAAGTTTTATATTAGTTTTGTGGAATCTCTGGGCTCAGGCAATTAGACTGGCTGGCTGGAGTATATTTAGGTTAATAGGCACGAATCGAGGTTCAGGTCACGAACAATATTTATGTAAATGTAACAATCATTTTGGCTTATAAATATTACAATATTTAATAAGTTATAAAAACAAAGTCTGCTCCGACTAACTAATACCTACATCTGGCCAGATTTTAGACATGAATAAAATTCACGCCGAAAAATTTATTATTCTAGTGAAATGTATTAAAATTTACTTTCCACTACAAACGGGGCCAAGAATCCTTTTCGGGCTGGACACCGTAAGCGTTCCCATTTAGCGCAACTATTTAAGTAGCTTATAAAGGATCCAATTTGACCTATTCTGATCTCTAAGGCGCCCATCCCACATTTTTCACGCGAGGGTTGAATTCGGCCAAATTCCTTTTTATCCCTTACCTAAGGTCTACACGGCCCGGCGTGATATTTCAGGTTTTCCTTCCAACAAATTTGTTGATGAAGCGACGGGTGATCCTTGTAAACAACGAGGGATACATATTTTTGGATTTACCTGCCGAAGAGAGGGTGGAATTTTTTCGGTCGTTCAGACCCATATCGATGTGGGTTAACAACGTCGAAGATAATAGATTGGTGGATTTTTTTCTTATTCATCCATCTTAAACTAAAAGTTAACTAAAATTATTACCCCATTCTAGTGTACACTAAAATGAAACTAAAATATTCACCGTATTGACAGGACATAAATTAATTTGACCGTTCTAAACCTTAATTGTTATAGTTAGTAGCTTCCAATTATTGTAATGTATTAACCATGTAGTATTTATAACTGAACAGTTTTATTAATTTAATTTGTGTACAATTTAAATATTTATGAAATACTTTTGATTTCAGTAACTTATATATTTTGTTATATATTTTATTCTCCAAGATAATATCAAGATAAATGTTGGTGACAGATTGATTTGCTCCTGAGTGTACAAAATATCAGTCCTCAAAACAAGGAAAATGTTCGATAGATCGTTCCTAAAATAACCGCTAGGAAAACACGTAGTATGATATACGTACATGTTCATTCTGCGTATGTAGTGTAGCCACCATCTGTCACGTTGGCACCAAATTATCTTGGGTGGATCGTGGGTGTTGTAACACCTCTGCCTACCTCTTCAGGGATCCTTGTTCAAGGCGTGAAGATATATATTATATACTAGTATATGTATATAGCAACCACCTGAAAGTCAACACGAAATGTTCGGGAATCGAACCCGCGACATTTGGCGGAGCAGTCCGGCTCACGAGCCACTAGACAAAACGGTCTCTTCGCATGAAGTATACGAATCTAGTGTGTTTCAGTTTACGGCCTTAATATTGATTGTTGACCGTGTAAGTGAGGTCGAGCTTCACGATATATCATCAGTAATTGTACTTTGAAAGTATAATGTTTCCCTAATGTTCCTCGTATCTCTGTTGCCGGAAAATACCAGCGGTCCACTCTACGACGACTGAAGATATACTTCAATATTAGCAACAAACTTATTTGTGTACTTCCTGCTTGTTGTTAATCAACTAGGCATTAGCGGCGGTGAGCGGAGACGGAGCTATGTATAATGCTTGTATTTACTTAAACCAAACGCCTATTTATATTATAGTGCGGTTACAAATGAATACAGTTTGTCATTCAGTTTTACAAGTCACACATATATTATCACGTTAAGTCCCTCACGGGTTAGGCAGAGGGTATAGAGCGCCATATTTTAAGACGTAGGGTGAATTGGGATCTCTCGTGGGTTTTCCCATTAATATTGGAGCCGCCCGACTGGGGACTGTACCTCCACCTTACAGAAGACCGCAGTGAAATAACACTACTTGATGTAGTGTTGTGTTTCTGCTGTAAGTAAGGTTGCCAGTGCTCCCAAAGGATACGCTGAACTAATAGTAATGCTGCTAGGACAGTGAGTTTTAATCAACAACATGGATGGCAACCCGTTAGTGATACCCCTGGTATTGCTAGCGGCTATAGGTTAAGGTGACTGCTTACCATCAGGTGGACCATATGCTTGTGTGCCACGTTAGTGCTATAAATAAATAGAAAACAATATGATCAAATGCTATAAAGATTTGATGCTCTTTCAGGATTACCTCATTTTACTTTGTTTATGTTTTCCTGAATAATCCTTGATTTTCTTTGCAGTTTTTTTTAATATTTTATACATACCTCACTAAGGTTAGTCTCTGATTATTGTAAACTTAAACATTTGAATAAACTTTTCCTAAAAATACTTAGCGCTGTTGTCCAGAACTATGCGTTTTAAGATATTTATTCTCAATAATAAAGGCTGTATCTTTTTAATTTGTAATTTTTACGCAAATATTTCCCTCACTGACAGCACTTTTAGTCTACCTTTACAGCGCCTGAGACGACGCTTCAAAACCTGCATATTTTTTACTCTAGGTATTCATGTTTTAATTAGCTGCTTCAGCAACGACGTAGGAAGGATTTAATGAAGATAACTTCTTTGAAATTTAATGTCCGGACCTCGGGCGGGAACATATTGATAAATGATAACTTTTACCGCTGTAAACGATTCATTCAGTGTGGTGATAAAAATATTTGAATCATTTAATCTACCTTCTAGAGGCATACTATCTAAGAGAGTTGGCGTGTATATGTATGTATATATATACATACAGGAAAGTATATACATTCGGGGTAGACAGAGAGTACGAAGCACCATGTCACTCCAAAATCAAAATTAAAATATAAAATCATTTATTCAGTTTAGGTCCTAATAAGGAACTCATGCAGTTCTAAATTACTTTGACTTGAGAACCTCTTTTGCTTCCTTTTACATTCATCAAGCTCTTTATACATGCCCGCAAGTTCCGAGTACTCTTTACCCTTCTATATATAGTCATTAATAATAATAATCATTTATTTACTAAAGTTAGACATACAAATAATTAACAGTATTGGTTGGTACATTGGAAACATTTTTGTAAAAGAGCCTATCACATGGTCCTCACACTAGGCTCGGCCTAACTATATGTAATATAATATAACTCTGTCTTAAGAATATTTGTAATATAGTACTCTGCACACTATAACACTTGCTCAGCTTCCACATACGGTGCACATATTATTGTCATTTACAACCATCATTAGCCAGCGATTATTTGCTAACGTTTAGATCTGTGTGTGGTCCGGAGTGGCTAATGGCAGCCTAATTACGTCCTTTGTGTGACTGAGTGGTCGGGGAGGCTTTTAGTCCTGAGTCCTGACATTTGAGGAAGGAGCGGCTTTTAGGCCGGACCTCAAATTGTCTTTTTTGTCAGTCTTAAATAAGCCAACTTTGTTGAGACTTACTCAAGAAGAATAATGCCAAGAAGTTGTGAGATGTTTCAGTGTGCCTTCCTTCCTTCCATCCTTAACATACCGGATCCTGTTCTGCTAGCACAGCGTCTCCTCAAGGAGCTTTGTAATTTTGCGATAATATCATACTGGGGATCTCCCGTTATGCACTTTTCATATATGAATTGTGCCAAAATGATGTGTTTTTGTGACTTGTAGGTATATTATGTGTTTTTGTGACTTGTATGTATATTAATTGATGTTATCCTGGTCAGCATCATAATACACATTTATATTATTGCTGGTTGATAACATTACCTTGGTTTATCAGATAGCGGTGACCGGTGACCACTGTGTAGTCCCCTGTTAAATCCTTTATTATGGCATACAAAACAGAACTTTTAGTAGCGGATATCCCTGTGTTGTAAAGTATCTACCCGCCATGTTTCAAGTTCGAAGGCTTTATACATTCTGAAATCTCGTGATGAGACAATCAGTGAGCGTTTGGTATTTAGCTTTTCATGGAAAAATACAAAACTATAGTCTATCCATTTTAACAGCCGTTGTGGCCGTGTTTATGGGGCATTGCCTGCTTTTAGTTATGCAAATTCGAATGCCACCTGTCTGTATGAGTGAGATAGGACTAATCACTTCACTTAAGTTTTTAGAAAAAACTAAAGTGCAATGATTAATGAGTTTTACGATGAAAGAAGTGCATGCAGTGTGATGCAGGTTGCATACGTTTGATAAGCAATTCCATTAAATATAGAATATTATTTTATTCAAAGTGTGCGCTGAGCATATTTTAAAACATTATGGTGATATGACTTAGTTTAACTTTATTGTACAACAAAATAACTTATAATTATTGAAAGCCAATATAAACAGACAACACTTATCAAACTATTTCATCATAAACTATTGACAAACCACTTAAACCTAAGTGAGTACATTTATCATTGAAGTTCTAATATAATATCTGTACTCATTTATTAGAAATATTTTCAAAATCAAATTAAAACGTTTAATTATATCTCAGAGTAGATATTATACTATCAAATCAAATCAAATAAAAAATCATTTATTCAGTTTAGGCCCTAATAAGGCTCTTATGAAGGTCTAAATTACCACCGGTTCGGAAAAAAAGCCACCTGAGAAGAACCGGCAAGAAACTCAGTGCTCTGTCTTTTTTTGCATTTAACAATCATTATATAACAATTTGTAACAAAATTCTTCTAGACATTGGTATGAAATTACAAATATCAAAATGAAAGCTACCAAGTTGGTTTTGTCACTGCTTTCATGAAATACATATTCCAACTATTATAATTACCAGGAGCGGGGAGCCACTTGTGCAGAGTGAGTCTATATATTCCAAGCATTTTTATCATTTACATAATCATTAATTTTATAATAGGCTTTATTTATCAAAACTCTTTTGACATGAGTCTTAAACTTATCGTAATTCAATTCGGTAATAGATTGTGGGATTTTATTGTAAAAGCGGACGCAGTTTCCCATAAATGATTTGTTTACTTTTGTTAGTCTAAACCTAGGAGCCACAATTTTGTTTCTGTTTCTTGTATAAATATTATGGTTGTCTGAATTTAACTGAAAACTTCTAATGTTCTTTTTTATAAACAACAAGTTCTCAAAGATGTAAAGAGCCGGTAACGTGAGAATATTAATTTTCTTAAACAATTCTCTTAACGATTCTTGGGGAGCCATTGCAAAAATTGCCCTGATTGCCCATTTCTGTAGAATGAATATCGTATCCAGATCCGCCGCAGATCCCCATATTAACACGCCATAAGACATGAGGCTGTGGAAATATCCGTAGTAAACTAATTTTGCAGTATCAATATCTGTCAATTGTCTGACTTTCCTAATGGCAAACGCAGCTGAACTAAGTTTCTTTGACAAAGCCTCAATGTGAGAGCCCCACTGCAATTTTGCATCTAGTGTTAGACCTAGAAAAATCGTGTTATCAACTAAATCAAGTTTTCTGCCATCCAATTGTACATTCGTGTCTACCTGCGATGAGTTTGGAGGAGAAAACCGTAGACATTTTGTCTTTTTTTAATTTAAAACTAGGTTATTGGCGTCAAACCATTTAGAAACGGATGCTAGCGTTTCATTTAGACTTATCACTTCTTTGTCTTTTCTGCTCACTCTAAATACCAGAGACGTGTCATCCGCGAATAAGACTTTGTCACAGATATTATCCACTACAAGTGGGAGATCATTTATGTATGCCAAAAATAAGAAAGGACCTAATATTGAACCCTGCGGAACTCCCATTTTTATTAATGTGCCTTTGGAAGTTATGCCTCCGACACCGACTTATTGCTGACGACCGGACAAATATGAGGCTACAAGATCAAGGGCATTTCTGCGGATACCATAATATTTTAGTTTAAGCAGTAGCGTACTATGTTCAACGCAATCAAATGCTTTAGATAGGTCGCAAAATACACCTAGGGTATCATGTGAACTTTCCCATGCTTCAAATATATGTTTCAGTAATTTTGCCGCCGCGTCACTTGTAGATCTACCTTTAATAAAACCGAATTGGTCTCCATGTAATATATTATGCGCATTAAAGTGACCTAACATTTGATTTAACATAATTTTCTCAAATATTTTACTCAAAGCCGGCAGTATTGATACTGGTCTATAATCAGAAGGATTTTCTCTAGATCCCGCCTTAAAAATCGGTATTATTTTACTATATTTCATTAAATTAGGAAATATTCCTTGATCAATGCAAGTATTAAAAATGGTTGCCAGTATAGGAGCAATCGTTGGTAGAATTGCTTGAATAACTTTAATCGAAAGTCCCCATAAATCTTCCGTGTTTTTAATTTTGAGCGTTTTAAATGTTTTAATAATATCATTTGCATTTACATGTCGAAAGTAAAACTCTGGAATAACTTTATTAAACGATTTCTTAAGTAAGTCTTCGGCTGTATTTGCACACGAGCTAAGGTTTTTTGTAATTTCGGACGGAATATTGGCAAAGTAGCTCTCAAAAGCTGCTGCGACGTCTAACTTATCCGACACAAGATTCTCGTTAATTTTAAGTGTGCTTACTTTTTCTTTAATTCCATTCTTTCCCGTTTCCCTATTAATAACTTTCCAAACCGTTTTTATTTTATCATCGGAATTACTTATTTCATTACTTATATATTTTGATTTAGCTATTTGACAAACAGTTTTAAATAATTTAGAATATTTTCTCACGTAACTATAAAACTCTTCATTAGTTGTATGAGATTTCTTATAATACAACTCATACAAAGTGTCTCTACTTTTCCTTATACCTTTAGTTGCCCAGTTACTAAATTCCAATTTGTTATTTAGCTTCATCTTTCGTTTAGGACAGGCCTTATTAAATTCACTGCATATAACGTTATGTAATTTTTGAAAACATTCATTGGGCTCACCAGACTTAGAATTATAAATTTTTGATTCTAAATTCTTCCTAAACCTTTCCATTCTATTCTTAGACAGGGGTCTACACTCTTTCATAGAGGTGCTAGGTTGTGCACTATCATGCAACTCAACAAATTGAGCCATATGATCTGATCTAATGCCACTTATTAACGACTTACTTTTTGTATTTCCATTTGATATTATATTATCAATGCAGGTAGACGAAGTGGCTGTTATTCTTGTGGGCTCATTAAATATAATGTCTAAATTAAATGATTTGAAAAGATTTTTAAATAAGCGTGCCTCAGTTGACATTTTTAAAGTATCTACATTAAAATCACTACATATAACTAGTTTTTTTATTTGTATAAAGTAATTTTCTAAGCATTGCCTCCATTGTTGAACAAAATAAACGAATATCCGAATTTGGAGGTCTATATACACATAAGATTATGTATTTATCTATCTCTGCACAAGCTGCTTCACAAACCCGCTCAACAGACAAGCTAGTGATATCATTTCTATCTTTGCACTTTATATTACTATTCAATAATATAATCGATCCACCACCCTCCGCTGAGAGTCTGTTAAACATACTGGCAATTGTAAAGTTACTAATATTGAAATGCATGGTGTCTGGTTTTAACCAAGTTTCTGTAAAACATAGTAAATCAATTGGAAATTTGTCTAGTAATAATTCTATGTCGAGAATTTTGCCAGAGAAGCGGTTAATATTTTGGTGTAAAAGGTGTATATAACATGCATCCGACTTCTCTCTTGTCTTACGGAGTAGTTTAAAGTGTCAAAATGACTATTCACAGTGCTAGTAGAACCACTACCTAGCACTGTTTCGTCTCTTAAGCTATTCGTTGTTATATTAGATATAACAGAGTTAATATAAAAACCTAACAATGTAGCAATATGCAGTGTACATTTCTTAGGGATAAATAGTGATTCCCCGGTCTATATACTACGTACAAGTTATATTGATACAATATTTGAGTTAGCTGAGTAAGAAGTAGAAAATTAAAAACGAAAGCTAAGTGTACACAGTGTAAATAAAAAACTTTTATTCAGGTTTGGCCTAAGGCACTTATGAAGGTCTAATTTACGACCAGTAATAACTTATATTATCTAGGAACTATCCATTGGTCTGTCAAAACCTCATCGAGTGTCTCGGCGTCAGGTGGTGGTGGCCTGTCAGGCTGTGACCTCACCTGACCTCTCTGGAGGGCCGCCAGTGCACATCTGTAAGCCTTGCACCACACAACCCAATTCGACTTGAACATTAAAAAATATAAATTGATGATTAAAGTCTGCACTAAGGTGATTATTGTGTGAACGAAGAAGTTCCTACCGAAGATCAAATTAAGCACGCCGGCCAACATGCTGGAGCCCGTCATGACGAGGATTAGAGTGGCCATCTGAATGCGAATCCTCGTTTGAACATTCGGACACTTCAACAAAGCGCGTAACACCATAACATAGATCACTGTGTTTACTACCAAAGGGCAGAATATTATGATTAATACAGTAAGTTCTGTCAAGTAGAATGCCCAGTAATTGTCGTAAGTTAAGTTATTGACGACAAAAGTTATGACGATACCGACCAGCGGCGGCATCACCCACCCGCACAGAGAGCACTTGAGATACCTCCTGGTCACGTGGGCTCCGAACACCTTCACTATCTGCAGGTAGAACATGCAGCTGGATATTGACAGCCAGGTGTTGAAAGCGAACGTGAAACTTAGCAACAAAATCCAACAGAGAAGGTAACCTATTAATTCAAATTTATAAATATAATGCCTGAAGACAAAAAAAAAACTATTATCAAAATAAGACCAGCGAAAATTGTGTTCATGTAAACGTAGTTCTCAAATCTTCTGAATTCGGGCCACTTGATCCAGGACACACACCCGAGGAGGAGGACAAGCACTGACGTCACAACACTCGTGTAAATGAGACACTGCACGTATATATTGTCGTTCAAGTACTTGTGAACAAAGATTTCGTCATAGATGGGACCAATTAACGCCATTATTCCTTTGCAGCAACAGGTGATAGTAGGGAGGTCGCTACTAGTTCTGTCGGCTCAGTTCAAAGCTCACTTAATTAGGCTAGACTGAAGTGTATGTTAGTGCCGTTATATATGACATAATGGCAGGTCCGGCTACGATAGCCTGCAATACAATAATGTTGACTCCGAATAAATAAAGGATAATGAATAATAATCGACGCCGTTTCAGTCACGCTAATTCTTAATTTGGATCATTTTTCCTGGTGTGGTTGGCTTATCACAAACACAAAGCCACACGTACTGGTAACACATGAACCCATACACTAGATAATGTTCACATTCAATTTGATTATGGAAGGAAAATCTTCTATATATGCCTCGTATTAAGGATATATCATAAGTATAATGTTGCTATGTAATTTTTTAACAACTGTACAAAGAGGTAAAATTTCAGAGTTCTACCGTAGTTACCTACGGTAACTATCTGTGACTCTGAACAATATAAGGTTCTGTTTTCAAACAGCGAACTAAATTTGAAATCTTAAACAATTACATTAAAAAGGTACAGTAGTGTATGATTGTGTCAGAATATCTTTTGTCACTTCCACAACACAGTTAGCTAGAATCAACAACCCGGCGGCCGCAGTATCCGCAGCAGGCGCTCCGTCACACTCTCTGTTGTTATTATGTTTTAACGGAATATCGAAGCTGAAAGTCGTAGTCGTAGAGAAATGCAATCAAACGTATCCCCTATTTTAAAATTTCTAAAATTGGATTCTTCAATCGTTCAATTCAAATCAGATTATTTTACAGCCAAAAAGACCATAGACCCGGGTATTTTATATTAATTTCAACTTGATAACTCTACGCGTTCTTTAGAACAAAGGACTTGACAGACAGAAGGACAACAAAGTAATCCTATAAAGGTTCCTTTTTTCCTTTAGAGATACGAAACCCTAAAAATTACGAACACAACACTCCGAATTTTTAAATATATTTTATTGATTGGATATAAAGCATCACGCATCTTACTCACAGACGAACTGTTATAGAAGCTCTCATTGTAACATTAATTGGTTTAGGTACTACTAATAAGCCCCCTTTTCCTTCCAAACAACACATTAGGGTAACAGCCCCGGGCGCGGCCGAGCGGGCAATGATGATTATAGCCCAGTAAGTTATTATAACGGGCACACGTGACCCAATATGCCTGTCTGTTACCCGGATTGGGGATTTCGCTGGAAATTATAAAGGGCGCTTTCGATATCAACCAGCGTAATGGGAGAATTTGTAGACTATAAAAAACATTGTTCAAATATTATGATGATATCCGATATTCGATAATAGCTGCCGTTAGGAATTGGACAGCTTTCATGTTCAACGATATAGGTACATTCATTCATTCAGGGTCATTTGAATTATTTAAGTGTTTCATATTAATTTCGATTGTTTTAGCTTAAAAAGATATCCAAAGCTATATAAGCATACCTTGTATGCATAATCAAAGGGTTATCCATTTCAAACAAACCTTACAGAAGTAATTCTGATATCAGAGAACATAAATGCATCCATTTATTATTGCGATGCATTTCAAATATGATTTCAAGTATAATGCCAGCTTGTACCTACAAAAGTACGAAAATAACAAAAAAATATGATCCATAAATACCAATCTATCGGCAATCTTCGTGCTAGTCTACTGCCATCTATGAATTTATAATGTGCGTGTATGACGGTGCAACTCAAATAAATTTCCTGTTTATATAGCTTGAAACAAGATTATTGGCATCAAACCGTTTGGTTATAGATGTAAATGTTTCATTGAGGCAACAGAGCTCTGTCAACTTCAAATTCTTTATGAATAGCTTCTTGTTTTTTCATGGACTCTTAAAACTAGAGACGTGTCATAAGAATAATAGAACAATGTTATAGATTTGTCTAACACAATTACTGGCAGATCAAATAAATAATATGTGTTATCATTTTATTTTTATATCACTGAGGTAGCATGCCCACCTGATGGTAAGTAGTTACCGTAGCCTGTAGCCGCTAGCAACACCAGGGTTATCACTAACGATTTGCCAACCATGTTGTTGATGAGGACTCACTGTGCTAGCACCATTAATACTAACCCAGCGTATCCTCGTGGAGTACTGGCAGCCTTACATACCGCAGAAACACAACACTACATCGAGTAGTGTTATTTCACTGCGATCTTCTGTAAGGTGGAGGTACAATCCCCAGTCAGGCGACTCCAATTTAAATGGGATAACCCACGGAAAATCTCAAATCACCCTACTCTCTTTTTAAAAGCTCATGGTGTGATTAATTACTGTACTTAAGCTTAGAAAAACTCATTGGTACAGGCCGGGGTTCGAACCATGGCCCATTAGATGACAGGTTTCTTCAACCACAAGGCCACCTCGGGTATAAATTTTTCGTGAAGGTCGGGGATCTAATGTATGAAAGTAAATTTTTCGAGAATAATGGGCTTTGGATGTCAGGGAACAACGCTTGCTATGCGGGCGATGTCATGGTGAAACAACTAGTGTATATATAAAGATGTCGTACGTTAGTTTTGTCATTTGTAAAGCGAATCAGTGTCTTGTAGGACACCTTGTGTTTTGCTAAACGAGAAGCGACCAGGTGAATCAATAACAGACATACAATTGGTAATTACTATTCTCCCGGTCGAATTGGATTATATCAAACCAAAAACTATTCAAGTTAAATTCTAACGGAACACTTAAATTAAGTTTCTTGTTGAAATTTGAAGGAATTTCTATGGGCCTTGTGTGCTTTAGGCCTTAAGGTTTATTGTCTTTATGTTTGGGGCTGTCTTGGGGCTGTCTTGGGGCTGTCTTGGGGCTGTTAGGGCAGACGCTGAATTACATCTTCATGTTGACCTTTGATTCCACTTTATAGTCATCCCTAGTCCTACTCGAGAACTGCATCTTGGGTGTTGTATATACATGACTAGCCTTTTCCCCGCGACTTCGCCCGTGTACCAATGTAATTTACAGCCTATGTTACTCAGTGTTTATTAGAGAATATAAAAAATCGGTTCAGTAGTTGTGATTTCATTAATTACCAACAAAAATGCAAATATTTTCTCTTTATTTTGTTTATTTTTTATGACATTAGTAAAGAAATTACACCCAAACTCAGAACGGACACACATTTTGTGAGAATTATAATGGGTGTATATAAGTTGTCAAAGACAGAAAAGAGACGCTAATGTTTTATTAATGTGAGGAATACTTGGAATATCTTGTTTGACGATTAGTATTTTTAAATAGCTTAGATTGCCTCAGATTCCAAATTCAAACCTTTCGTTTGTTTTTATTAACTTTAAAACGTCTGTATATGTATGAGGTATACGTCTTAATTTTTTATTATTATAGAGATTACGATTTCATGGTCAAAAAACGACTGACAGGTTTTCCAAAATTATTACAATTGGAAGATACGTAACAGGTTTGAGAGCTACACGACTAAGCTATCTGCTCAACACAAATATTTAAAAAATAATATTTACATGTTGATAGCAATGTTGTGATTATGAAGTGTCAACGGGGTCACCGACCTTATCATAATACTCGTGAACAATCAAGTATAATTAGCTCCTTGGTCGGACAATTCGTACATCACTGGTTATTAATAATGCAATGTCTTCGGAATAATGATCTTTGATAAGACCACTACACTAATACAGGCATTCTTATTATGTCCTACATAATGAATATATTCGAGTGGATTACTTTAAATATTGAAATATATTTTCTGCGACCCTGAAACATAGATAACCTTCTTCAGATATAGTGTGAATACAAACTTTAACGTATTTGGAACATCTATAGAGTTGATAATTACAATTGCATGCAGTTCTTTAAAATAACAATAACTACTACGTAAATTAAAACAAAGACTTTTATGGATAAGAAAAATAATACAACAAAGGTATTTAAGAATAAAAAATATTTCAAACCCATATAAAGTGCTCAATGGTGGAAAGGTAAAGAGAACACGGAACCGGCGGGCATGTATGAAGAGATTGATGAATGTAAAAAGAAGTGCAAGTCAAGAGTGAAATGTCGCTCTATCTCTGGCTACCCCGTGAGGTACTTGGCATAAGATATGTATGTATGTATATATATCTTATTGACTAGTTCATTAGGTGGCAGGTGAATGCTACAAACTAAAATATTACAAAATGAGTTCAGCTCAAGGACTTGATAGGTTTACTTTACTGCGGTTCTTAAACAACATTTGTTTTTAAATTTTACCAATTTTACTTCTAATTACTATTTATGTTGGACATTCGAATTTTATTCAAGTAACTTCTCAAACATGTAGGTAATATGAAAATAATTAAAAATGCTATATTAACACCACTGATAAAGACGAACATTCTAAACTCATTATTATTAACGACGAAAATAACTTAATTTCCACTCTGAATTTTAATAATCACTTCGCGAGTTTATTATCTAACGTATACGAGAAACGAACGAAGTGGTAATAAAAAAAAGTCTTATAAATGTAGCACTGATTCGACTCCACAGCTCTGCAACGCGCGAGATATGTTATTCATCTCTGAATCGCGATTAGTAGTATCTCATCGCGAGCTGTATGTAAGTGAGCGCCTCCTTGCTGTGACATGCCCACGGAATACGAACATATTAAAAACAATCGAGCAAAATGGCCGTCTCCAGCCAAGTTACAAATATACGACCTAGTAAGTTTTTTCAACTAATCAATTGCATCGATAATAATTGGTTAAGGACCTATGTATTTACATTATCTATGTACACAGGTATTAAATAATATAAAAAATGGCCCTAATAAGGCTTGAGTGAATATTATTATTTTTTATTTATTAAATGAAAGTAAAATCTAATAATTCATTTCAAATTGATATCAATTATTTACTGAATGTCATTTCTACTCGCCAAAAGAAAGAAACAACCCCTTGTTTCTATTGAGAGTATGTCTATCTCTCGCAAGCCTGTACATTGTAGCTATTTGTGTGTGTGACACTTAAAGAAAAATAATAATGTCTAATATAAAATTTGTCGGTTTGTATATCTTAGGTAGACGCAACCTTTAAATTATTTTCAAATTCAACTTACTATAATATCTAGTGTAATTAAAGGTTAATCAAAATAAAACCAACTGCACTGCCTTAAAAATATGGCATTAAAGGATGACGTAATATTTTAGAGGGATTAGGAGTAAGGCACGCCCAGACCCTGCTGCTGTTCCTGGGGATGCTGCTCGCCTTCACCATGAGGGTCAACATGAGCATGGCCATCGTGGACATGACGGACGTCAGGAAAGAGAAGGTACACTACGCCAAATTACGTAATTCCGAACGCATATATACATTTTTCCCATACATTTGGATTTTAGTACTCTAACCCGTGAAATAACAATACAAATAATGTATTTGTCTCAACAATTCGACACGAATGGAGTCGGTAAAATTTTGTGAACTAAGACGAGGTTTAATTTTGTGAACTAAGACGAGATTTAATTTTGTTTTTAAAATATGTAATGACAACATTCATAAGTATTATCTGATTGTAAGTAAACAATTTACATTTCACATTTCTCAAACTTTTTGTATCACTAACGTGGCACACAAGCATACGGCCCACCTGATGGTAAGCAGTCACCGTAGCCTATAGCCGCTAGCAATACCAGGGGTATCACTAACGAGTTGCCAATAAGAGTTGAGAATAAAATATAAAATACCTACATCATCATGAACCCCGTAATTTAAAACGGTTATCAAACAATAACGTTAGAAGCTCTCATATCGGCAAATCAACATGGTCGTTGAACCTACAGATAGTAAAATATTTGGTTTTTAGTTGAACTGCGCCACGTTAGCAGCTATACCGTTTTTACAGATCACATTCCTCACTCTTAATTACATAATAAATAGTAGTGCAGTTGAGTTGAAGAGCAATTTATTTACAGTACCTACTTTGCAGTCACCGTAGCCTATAGCCGCTAGCAATACCAGGGGTATCACTAACGAGAGACCCGCCCTGTTGTTGATGAGAAGTCACCACTACGCTATCAGCGTTACTACTAGCGCAGTGTATCGTCTTGGAGCACTGCTAACCTCTCAATCACTGCGATCTTGGGAGGTACAGTCCCGTCGAAGTTGGGAAAACCCACGGGAGATCCCAATTTGCCCTACATCTCTTTTTAGTACAATCGAAATTGGTTTTAGCTGAACAATAATAATATAGGATACGATACTCGTCATAAAACGGATGTGCTTCTCTTATTTAGATGGTTCAACATAATTAAGTTTACATTTGCAATCCTTTGTCAGGCGATTAATTAACGACACATAAGACAGTACTGCTTCCTTTCCTGAAAGGGAGGCGAGACGACACGCGTGTACTCGTATGGATGTAATTTAATAGAATGCCAAAATACATAACATGTAAGGAAGCCCGATTGGGAGAATTGCAAATATTTCCATGTGGTTTGGATTTCATTAAAGTCATAAAGGCAGATGTTTAATTTGATTGTGTGTTTGAAATCTAGATATATTATTATATTTATGATTTCATTTTAAAATAGTGTAAAATATAATTTATTTATCTTCAGCTAATGCTGTTACGGTAATACTGACTGTGCATAATTTATGAAGCATTGCTTGTATTTCCTTTGACATGTATAGAGGATACACATCATATTATAACGCCACGTAATATATGAAAATATGATGTACTATAATTATTAAATATTAGTTTGTTTGTCACCTCCACTACTCTATAGATGAGATACATTCTTGGTACTCGTAGTAAGTACATCGAATTTAAGAAGGGCTATGTCGGCTATTCCTACAAGTTTACGAGTACCGGTTGACTAAATTGGGTGTGTGAAATGTTCATAGAATTCCCATACAAAATTAGATGAGTCGCTGCAAATAACACTTAACACGAAATGCTTACTGGTCAAGCTTCGGAATCTTTCAATATGCGTTGCCAGGTACGCATGTACATGACATCATGCCAATTGAAGAGGAACTCCACGCATATCACAAACAAACCTAACACCATCCACCATATTCATACGGTAATCTTAAAATATCACACCACAAACTCTTAGTTGCTATTGTACATTTTTGAACTAAATACATACGTGTATAGCATAACCAAGTGAAATTATTAAAATTAGGTACCTACATGTATTGTCACTATTCATATTTTATCCTTGAATTACTTTAACAATTTAGTTAGATGGACGTAAGTCACTGAACCTAATTTGTTTGTAGCTTAGTTATAACTAAAACAGAAGGGATTCTTATTAAATTTGAAGATCATTTAAAGATTGCTGGAAACCTACGATAAAATATAGGCTATACAACGTGTTACAAAATACCCCGTAAGAATATAGTAAATAATTATTAATTTGGCAAAAGTCAGGGAACCAAATTATTTAACAGAAAGGCCTACTATAGTTTTTCTATTTTTCATCAATAAATGTTTGCTACCTCAATACAAGGATGTCATCATATTCTAGTACTGGGTTCAAAAAATGTCAAGCAAGTTGGAAAAAAAATGTTGTAAATTTCAAATCTTCTTAGGTAGAAATGTAGGTACATTCTGCGTAGTTTACTCTTTAATTATACTGAAATAGGGTTTGCACATAATGTTGTACATCGTAACTGGTTCTTAAATATTGTGAATGGACTCGTTATAAGGTCCCATATAACCTCCTTTCGGCTTTACGGGTAGTTTTGTAACACCCTGTATAATTATTATCCTGGATAAACAAAAGGTTCCCACGGTATTACCAAAAACAGGCAAAGTTGTTTTAAGTCCACGGGGACGTTTCATAGGCATAATTGAATACAAAATGTTACCATATATTTTTTATATCACTAAGGTGGCACACAAGCTTACGCCCCACCTGATCGTACGCAGTCGACCTAGCGCAGCGTATCCTCGTGAAGCACTAGCAACGTCACTCACCGCATAACACACAACACAACATCAAAATAGTATTATTTGACTACTGTTGATCTCACCGTATGATTTTCAATTTAATTTAATTTTAAATAATAATAATTAACCGTTTAAGGGGAATGGTACAAGGTAGTGATTGATAGGTACTGATTGGAGGCGCTTAGTCTAAAACATAATTATATTATTATGTTTCGCTAATAGCTTCTTAAGTACGTTGAGAAAACAACCTAGTCTCTCTCCCCAGAAAAAGTTTAATTTCGCCATTATAATTATCTATGGTCATGTCGCTATAACTTGAGGACAATATTCTTAAAATATATAGATTGCATCAATGTATGCGAGTGTATGTGTGTGTGTAGAATGGAACAAAACAATAATATGTTGTCAAATATACTTATATGACCTTACCGCTTATATGTTATCTTGAGCAAGTGTCAGTTAGTTGTGTAATAAAAGTTATAATAACATGTACGTAACGTAGGTATGTCTGAATACTCTGCAATCACAGTACACTACAGTCATGAACAATCAAATGCATTAGCAATTTTATTGACACGTAACTATGGTAACATTTTTAAGTCGCACAGATGAATCTTTTTCAAATCCTTGCCATCGAACAAAATAATTAATAAATTAACAAGAAGTGTTTGTGTAAATAGTAAACAAAAGCGGGGGTCAAAACTTGTAATATGAAGCTTACTCTGAATTTTGATAG
This sequence comes from Falcaria lacertinaria, assembly GCA_951449985.1. Taxonomy (NCBI): domain Eukaryota; kingdom Metazoa; phylum Arthropoda; class Insecta; order Lepidoptera; family Drepanidae; genus Falcaria; species Falcaria lacertinaria. The sequence continues at coordinate 10,105,089 of OX602121.1, read as the reverse complement.
CGAGATATGGTGTCTAGCTGACTGAAAACAGAAATACATATTTGCGTCTTCTCCATCTAGTTCATTATTAAATTCAAACTTAAATATTAATTTTATCATGACAACACTAAGCTCAACTTAAAGCAAAAATGTGTAATTTCGGCTATGGACATTAACACTCATGGCTCAGGACGTATGTAGTGCCTAAGAGACGGCGGCGGACTCACCGTCACGTTGGCTCTAAGTTATCTCTTGTGCATTTTATACCACTAAGGTGGCAAACAAGCATACGGCCCATCTGAAGGTAGGTGGTCACTATAGATTACAGACGCTTGTAACACCAGGGGTATCACTAGCAAGTTGTTGACCCTTCAAAAATCTCTTTGAATCCTTTGCTAAGAACTCTCGGCAGGGAGTTCATTCCACAATTTAAACGTGCGCGGGAGAAATCCTTTGAAATTGTTTGGTGCAGATGGATCTAAATAAAAAGTAAAAATACGATATTGGTCCCTAGATAATATTTAGATGGTAATCGCACGTCACGTTCATAAAAACATGTGCCACTGACGCAATGTAATCTAATCAGTGAATATAGTGAAGTGCGCATCAGAACATCGCTGATTGATTTCCTCAAGCTCTGATCTCGTAGCGACCTTTCAACTCATAATTTATAATGACCGACATCTTCCTGACACTATTTATACTGTGTTCATAGTCTCCAATATCAAGGGACACTATATAATGTTACTAATACTTAAATAATAATAATTGTCTATGATCAGGAACATATTTGATGGAGCATTGGAAAATGTTTCTTTTTTATATTCATAGTTTGTAGTGTCTTGCAACTTCATACACATCAGGTAAAAGGTACCTACTGTATGAAATGTCCGTCCTCGTGATTGAAGAGTGTGTTGTAAGACAAATAGACATGACAAATTTAGTTTGAATAAAACTAGGACCATCTTAAATATTATACAATTCTACGGTGAATAAAGAAAGCATGGCTCATGGAAAAAAGAGAAATGATATTATCTACGTTTATGGAATGTCAGTATCAAGCCTAGATAACACCAACACACAGTAATTATTATAATTACACAATCACAAAGGTTGCGGGTTCAATGACACGCCACTATCTAAGTGGGCGGGGTAGGCAGATAGGCTTACGACCTATGTGTAAGTTTCCATTCAGAAATCAAAACCAGCAAAATCAAAAATAGCAGCAGTAATGTTATATTCTGATCAATCAATTAAAATGCAAGGTGACCACCAAACAGGTAATCGATATAATAATATTGCATCATTTAAAAAGTATGTAGATAAATGTGTTTTAGGCTAATTATCAAGTAGCAAAGATTTTTATCGTTTAGAAATCAAAACTTCTAGGTAACTTCGAGTATTTGCAAGAAAATGGATGTAACATGGAAAGTTAGGACACGAAAGATAATGGACGTGGCCTGACCCAGTCACTAGGCCAGCCTCAGCTCCGGTGGGTGATCATGATAGCAGATATATACGTCATTATAAATATTCCACTAAAGATTTTTAAAACGAGAGATGGGGAGAATTGGGTTTTCGCGTTAATATTGGAGCCGCCTGACTGGAAACTGTACACCCACCTTAGAGAAGACCACAGTGAAAAAGCGCTACTTTAATGTAGTGTTGTGTTTCTGCGGTAAGTAAGGTTGCCAGTGCTCCACGAGGATACACAGCGCTAGTAGTAGTAATACTTCTAGCAGTGACTCCTTATCAACAACAGGGTTGGCAAGTCGTTAGTGATATCCCTGGTATTGCTAGCGGATATAGGCTACGGTGACTGCTTACTATCAAGTGAGCGGTAAGCTTGTGTGCCACCTTGTGGTATAAAAAAAAAAAAAATTGCTGAGGATCGAGCCGCCGATTCATAACATTCCCATACAATGATGTCCATGATGAATTTGAGTGTGATAAAAGACTCAAAATTATACGTTGCAACAAGGGATAGCTTCCTAGATTAAAATAATGAAGTACTCAGCTATGGTAGGTACGGACTCGAAGCTGACGGGCATGTATGAAGAGATTGATGAATGACGAAGAAGTAAAAGAGAAAGTGCAAGTCAATAGCTTAATGGCGCTCTATACTGTCCACCTACCCAGAAAAGGCTCGATGTAATAAATTGTTTTTAGGTATCCGTTCTGACAATAAAAACTTTTTCAAAGCCGGGGTTTCATACACCAACACTGTCGCACCCTCATGTCATATAATTGCGTGTGAATCTTGTATCGTAAATAGCACCCACGCGATACATCAATTTTCTTAAGAGGTATCGCTGTATCTCGCTTTTTTTCCCCTCTCGAGTGTGAAACAAGCGTTGCCGATCGGAGATCTACTCGCTGTAATAAACACCACAAGAGAGTAGCTTTTTCCTTTAATAGTCTAGTACAAGACGTTATATTTCACGAAGTCTGTTCAGCTTTGTTTGTGGTTGTGCATGCTTGTGTACATCGTTGCTCATTGGTACACTTTATTACTTCACTACTACAACCAGGGCTGAGCGGACTTTGTGAACTAGACCATCTGTAACACAAGTAACTGATATGTCATGTATTTTGTCCACAGCACTTCGAGTGGGAGTACAGCATACAATCTGTGATACTGTCCTCATTCTTCTGGGGCTACGTAGTTCTCCAAGTACCAGCTGGTGAGCTGGCAAGAAAGTTCGGTGGCAAGAAGCTGGTGATGATGGCTATTGCTGTCAACTCTCTAGTCTCGCTTATGTTGCCTACCGCTGCTGATATTGTGAGTATATCAGCAGTATTTCATAAACTTCAACTTAACTACCCGCATCATTGCTTGGTATCCTGGTTTGGATGAAATTTATGTATAGGTTATGGTTGGTATTTGTTAAAAAACTCACATATTTTGAACCTTTTCTATCACTTAATCGTCATGCTCATACCTAAACTATTATATACATACTAAACCTAACCAAATCTAACCCGATGTCGCTTTGCCGGGATTATGGTTGCGGTGTAATGTAAATAATGTAAAACAATGGTTTCTGCTTTAAGCGTTTAAATAATTGTTTATAAATTATATTCCCATATGTGATTTTAAATTAAAACAAAAGCCCTTACAAGAATATTTTGCGACTACGTATTCGTATTTGTATGGGAAAATTACCAGCGCTGCGCCGGTGAAAAGTGGAACTAAAAATGTGTACGTAAGATTTTGAAATTTCGCCAGTTGCGTTTTCTGTCTGTGTTATTTTGTTTCAATTGTTTGATATTATTCTTACTATATTTACAAATCAAAATTTATTTCTGACATAAAAATCGGTTAAATAAACCGTTGACATTATTTCAGGGTGACTGGCAGCTGGTGTGCGCGTGTCGAGTGCTGCAAGGCTTGACCCAAGCCTTCATCTACCCCAGTATACACCACCTCGTCAGCCAGTGGATCCCTCTCGAAGAGAAGGGACTGCTGACCACCATCGTCTATGCTGGTAAGGCATTAAGCTTTCTTATTACCAGCTTAGTTTGGTGGAAGGTAAAATATTTTAACCACACAATGTTTGGAATGAGGCAACTAATTATGAGAATTTGGTTAAAGTTATTCAACCGTATATATTTTGTTTCTTGAGCATCTTGCTATCAAATACGATGCTAAACATTATTTTTTCTACATTTGTTGTATTGCCTCTACAATCGCAAAATATACGCGTTGTTAATCTAGAACAAAGACTTGGATGTCAGAGATGCGCATCTAAAATAAAATAACATCATTGAAAGATATTGTAAAGATATAAAATGACAATAGATAATCCTCGTCCCGTAATCAGTAAAACAAACTTCAGGGGAGCTAATATGAATGATAATACCTGATATCAGATGATAAGATTACTTTTAAATGTCGGGAGGCATTATCAGTTACCTCACGCATCGAAATCTTTTTTTTATACCAATGTGCTTGCGTCCAGCAAATGACCCACCTGATGGTAAGCAGTCACCGTAGCCTATAGCCGCTAGCAATACCAGGGATATCACTAACGGGTTGCCAGCCATGTTGTTGATGAGGACTCACTGTTACTACTAGCCCAGCGTATCCCCGTGGAGCGGAACATTGTTTATTCAAACATTGGAGTTATGTGTTCAATTTCTAGGTGTTCCACTTTACTGATAGTGTATCGATGTGGAGATACAATAATACTGACACATAAGTGCCACTTTATGTATGTAATGACATGTAGAACATAACGCTAGATATCCGCCCTGTCAATCTTAAATAAGATATTTATCAGCTGATCAGCTGTGAGATAGGTTACACACAAAATATGATGATCATACATTTATTTGACGATTCGTAACTTTTGATTGAAATATACTCTGGCGATATTATTAATTATAATTGAGATATCAGTTTATTTTATAATAACGAAACAAAGTAAGAAATATTGCCATTTGGCTTAGGTTTAACACTACATATTTACAAGATGAAGCCGCACTTGAATACCTTCACAATATTACAACACAGCTGGTACAATCAAGAACAAAATGAAATAAGCTTACAACTGCATTGGAAATGCTATTGTGGCTTTTCATTGCGAGACTGGAACAACGAGACAAGACTCCTGGAAACTGATATTGTCTACGACTGTCCAATTACTGGCGATCCTACTGCGGAATTCAACAACCCACTGGGGAGTCGAGGAATGGCTTTATTTTATTCGTTACGGTTGTATTTATGGAGCGCAATATACAAAATGGCTGTTGAATTGTTGAGAAATGTATAAACTTATTCACTCAATTTTGTTTGAAGGTGGTCAGCTCGGCATAGCCCTCCAGCTGATAGCAGCTGGGTTCATAGCCGAAGCATGGGGGTGGCCGGCCATTTTCTACACCAACGGCACACTCGGCTTGATTTGGACCGTAATATACATGGCATTTGGTTCAGATTCGCCTGAAACATCCAAGTTTATATCTACCGCGGAAGTGGAATACATTCAGAAATCTCTGGGAAGAATTGGAGAGCAGAAGGTAAGAATTAATATTTTTTCAATTAATATAGGTTAAGGCAATTGAGCAGTACGGCTGATAACAAAGACAACAATGCGAACCGTGTCCATATACCATATACTGTTTATATGTAAATGAATGCAATATAACATCGCAAAATACCATGAAAAATTGTTTGTGAGATTTATAGCGACAAAAATAATTTTGGTTTCGAATAGCGAAGCTAATAATAGTCAACGTATCAGTTTATTTTAGTTACTTAATATGTTTTTAAGAGTTAGTAAGAGAACACTGATAATACTGTAGTCAACGTAACATCTAATTTAGTATTTAAACATATTTTTAAGAGTAAGTAGGAGAACACTGTAACTACATTTATTTTGGCGCGTTACGTGTCGCCTCCTAACCTACATAGAACGATTATGTTCATACTAATTTGATGTGACCGAAATACCGCGCTTGAAATCGTGGCCGGATCTCATCTCATATGAAAACACGTTGAATATAGTTATCAGAAACTCTCCGCCAACTTAAATAACGAAGGCACGACCAATATTTCACTCACGTAGCGAACTTTCAAGTGTTGTTTATGTTTCCCGAACTATAACATAGTTTGTTGGAAGTCCAATATTTTTAAAATGTAGTTACAAAGTTACGATATAAAGTTATATTATGGAAGTATCCGGTGCTTACTTTGAATTTTCTCCCTCCATTTCTATTATATTATGGACAGGGCTGATATTAGGAGTGTGTTGGGAATTATGTGCATATGGGTGGAGAGTGTCGTAATAATTGAAGGCAAATCCTCATTTACTTTTGCAACAACTTGGTCTTACTTTCAATTTCAGTGCACTATAAGTAATCATTTACATCCTTGATATTAATTGATCAATAACAACGTATCATAATTGTCGAAATTTATAACGCAAGACTGCCAGAATTTACAAATCCTTACTTTAGCCTAATATTGACGGAAGATGAATGAATTCCTTATAATGTTCTAGCGCTACCCAACCCCCTGGAGGAAGATCCTGACGTGCCTGCCATTCTGGGCGGTGATAGTGGCCCACTGCGGCCAGAACTGGGGCTTCTTCACGCTCATGACGGAGATGCCCACGTACATGGGCAAGGTGCTCAATGTGGACTTGAAGAGCGTAAGTATACATTAAATTAATGAAAAAACTGGTCGTAGGTACTGGAAAATTAGCATTTTGAGAAAGTATTTTTTGGAGCCTTTGTTTTGATTAATCAAATAGCATGACCATCATAGAATTCAAATTTAATGGGAGAAGTAAATAAGACAGAGTAGTGGGAGTACCTATAGGCTATGGTAACCGCTAACTAGCAAGTGGGCCGTATATATATTTGCCAGATTAGGGACATGGAAAAGAAGATTATAATATTAAAATATAGTGGGTTCTGACCCGCTACATGAGCACTTGGGCAATGTCCTTACATTGAATTAACATTTCCAGAACGGTGTCCTATCCTCCTTGCCATACTTGTCAATGTACTTGTTGAGCTTCCCGATGGGAGCAATGACCGACGTGATCATCAGGAATCGATGGCTCTCAGTATCCAACACTAGGAAACTGTCCAATTCTATTGGTACGTATACTGGAGTATCGCTCACAGTAACAATACAATACAAATACACTTTATTGCACACCACAAAGTAAAATAACATGTTTATCAGAAATAAGCAGATACAGAGTAGTGAGGACAACAGGCGGTCTTATCGCTGGAACGATATCTTCCAGACAACCTTATTACAACTATTACCGATACTCATAATGTTTCAATTTAAAGGCCGGTGTTCACAAGATTCAAGTGTCGTTTGATCTCAGTGCCTGATTATTACTTGATGATACAATCTATGCTTCAAGTGTATCTTGAAAGCCTATGTCTACATAAGTACCAGTATACAAATTATATTAAAATATTTTATGCCACAAATACATTAACAGGGTAATGAGATAGCATAATAATATTTTATCACTGCAGCAACGGTAGTCTATGGTTAGATAATACCTAGCAACCGTCAAATGCAGCGGTTCCGTTCCGAAAATTGGATGAAATTCTGTTCAACCGACGCTTGTTTGAAACAGGTTTCAGAATTTGTCATGGCATAAAGCAGACTTGATTTAAAATACCACGATCGTTATAAAAGTAGTTACTATATTAAAATAAGGCTTTTTAAATTATCAGTAGTATTCCGAGATAGCAAAATTATTTCTTCCTTTAAAAAAGTTGACGTTACCACTGATTTTTCGGAGGATCTATATTAAAAGAGAAGTAGAATTTCACTTAATGGTCATGGATGTTTCTCTGCTAATATTTTTTCCTGTTAAGGTCTGTGGGGTCCAGCCATAGCTTTGATAGGGCTGTCGTACTCTCCTGAAGGGAACATGGTGTTCGCAGTCGTGATGCTCACCATCACCGTGGGGATCAATGCTGGCCAGTACACCGGCTACATGGTGAGGGTAACATTCAAATACCTACCCTTACCATTATTCTCATTCAAAGGGCCCCAATAAGGTAAAGCTCCGTCTGATAGTTAGCTGTCACAGTATAGACGAACCAGGGGTGCATCTTATCTAGGTAGCAAACTACTGAAGATACAAGCAAGAAGTACAATATTAGTCAGAGAATGATAGCATCACATCAATTTTAATAGCTCATAAAGACAGAATATTAAAAACTGCCGTAGAAGTTTAAGCGGGTGCTCTTGAAATGACCTGCTGCATTGTTATAGATTCAATAACTTCCTATAAATTATATATATTGTTAGATATTAATTTTGGTTCTCTTTCTAGTTGGTACACATCGACTTGGCACCCAACTTCAGCGCGTGTTTGATGGGCATTACCAACTTCTTGGCCAACATTATCTCCATCATCGCGCCCCTTGTGTGCGGGGTGATCATTCAGGATGAGGTACGGCAGAGGATACTGTTTTATAACTTCTGATTGGATAGATTACCAAGATATGTGATAGCCACAGAGAGATCTCTGAAGAGAGAAGTCTCTTCATCATAGCTATATCCTGGAATTGCAAGCGTGCATTTTACAATATATGAGCGATCTTCCCACTGAAGATGGCTCGATCATGCGTTTAATATGATAAACGGATAGCTTAGCTTTAGTGATAAAAAATACAATCTCAATGTCGGTATATTCAGCGAGTCTGTAAAATTTGACGAAACTTTATGTGGTTAAAAGCTTAGGTATCATTTGGTTTAATATGGTTGTAAATTGATAACATTCTCCTTTGTGAAGTCAACTTAAAATTTAATACATTTTAGATTTATTATATCGCTAAGATGAACGTAAACAAGTTTTTGTTTCTAACTGTGTTTAGGCAAAATCTTGTACAGTTTATCAATATTAAACGACCTTTCACTGTACTAATAGTTTTCCAATACGACTTAGTACATCTAAATGGAGGTAAAGCACTTATATTAAGCCGGGTGAAGCTCCCAACAGAATCCACTTCAGGCGATGTAAGCTTTGTTTAGTTTGCAGGCACAACGCGGCTTAAAGCCTTTGGCGGGAATTACAAAGATAACAGCCTGATTTCAAGCCGAAATATTGTTTTTTCGACTTCAAAAAAGGAGGAGGTTCTCAATTAGACTGTATATTTTATTGAAACGCAAATGAATTACGATGTTTAATAACAGTTACGAAGAAGTGTTCTATCCAGCAGACATAATAAAATATGATTACAAAACGTAATACAAAATAATAAACGAACAAAATAATTCGATGAGATGTTTGATGTATTGATTTACTGATAAACCCTTTTTATCATCATTGCGACATTGTGTGCGGGGTCATTATTAATTCATCATCAGTCATCATGATACTGTATCCAATTTGGATTATTTCCAGACCCAGCCATCAGAGTGGCGCACGGTATTCTTCGTAGCGTCAGCAGTATACTTCTTCACGAATCTGTTCTTCGTGCTGTTCAGTACATCGGAGCGCCAGCCCTGGAACGAACCGGAACCTAGCAACGACGTGGGTAAGGCACTTTCAACTGTATTCCTTCACGCATAGGCTATTAAATAATGATGTTGATATATAATGTAATATTAGTTTTAAAACGTAAATAGATTTTAATAATGAAACTCAAATGTCAGTGAAGAGGGTTGCGACTGACGTCACACCTGCCTCTAGCGACCATCTTGGGATATCGTGAAGATATTTATTATTCTATGAATACTGATTCAAATTTGCATCGATATGTTTCTATGATGGGCGACATTACTCAGCGATATATACCTTATTATTTTAACTTATTGAAACTTGTTTCAGAAATGAAAACGGAAAAGCCAACCAAAAAGCCGACAGTGAAATACTAAGACGAATATAAATATGCATTTGTTTTCTGTACCTGACTAATGTTACTTCGTTAATAAAACACTAAATATTAACAGCGTTTTTGTTATTTTAATCTTGGAACCCACACATGACAGATATAAATTCTTCTCACAAGACAAGAAAGAAATTGTTGTTTATCTCAGTCCTTTGTAACCGGACACCAGTCTGGCACTATCCGGAGCACGACGGACAATATGCTTGTTCAAATTCATTAGCAGCGCTCGAAAGGGGAGCAGTTGTAACACTGCTAAGCAAAGGATTCCCTTGCTCCAGTTGACCACAAACCAATGCTTATATAGATAATTATAGATGGGTTTCTCGAGAATATGTATTTTTACTACGATTGCCTTCAAATAGTTTTATTTTTAAGTCTAATAATCCGCATAAAAGACGCCTTGCGAAATGTTGTACTTCTAAATGCAAAGAAGAAATACACTCTTCCTCCCTAGAAATTGAAACTCTATTTGATCGTGAAACACAAAAGTGAACTGCGGATACAAAAAGTTACACTTGGAACACCTAGTGTAGTGCGGAGCTCGGAGCTCGGAGCACGGATCTGAATCTTTGAAAGTGGATTTTTAAGACAAAAAAGTATTTCTCATATGCATAACCTATTTGTAGTCAACTGGAGGCTAAAAGGATAGTGAGAAAGGAAAATACGTATTTACATGTTTTCCTTTTAATAAAGGAAGCCTCGTTGAAAGCTTATGAAAGTTTAAACAGAATTAAACCTTCATAGAATTGAAAACGGCGGACGCAGATATCCTGCATTGCTTAATATTTCAGGCGCCGGCCGACGAAGCAATACTTGTTGGCAAAAAACTGATGAAAGGAGATGAGATTGGATGAAATAAACACATTCTTTGAAGAGCTAAGTTATCGTTTAACGTCAATAAAACTGTTTGCATTTAAACATTTGTACTTCAATAATGAGTTCTCAATTCGATAGTTTTTTTATTGTAATTAGTTTATTCTTTTACGGACCGAGCTCATTATATTAAATAATAGAAATATTTATACTTTCTAAAACAAAATTTATGTTAGGTTAGTTTTCCTTTAGTTTTAGATTGTATTATTATTGTCCCTTATGTATTAGGTACGTGTTTGCAAAAATAAATTTCCATAAATACAAAATACAAAATCTTTGAAACAGAACACACTAAATATGCTGTATTCGAAGGAACAGGTATTGTGTCATGCCTTTTAAAAATATATTAAGCTCCACCCGACAAATATAAAATTTCAAAGTTGTCGATATATCTTACGCTCTTCAAAGTGAATATTTCAGAATCCCTTTGAAGGGAGTAAACTTTATAAGCTTTAGATCTTTTTAGTATCTAAATATGGATGGAAGTTCGTTGTGCATCATTACATCGGCTTAATAAGGAGCCGGTGTGCGATGAACTTGCGATGGTCACACTTAACTCACTAACCCGACTGTGGCTTTCAACATTTAGGATTTTTTTAGAGCTTACCTTTTCTAGTGATTTCTAGTTAACATCTTTCGAGTTTAGTTTCATTGTTTTTTTTATTATTATAAAAATATTGTAAAATGTCAGTATACCAGTCGCACAGCTGTTTTGATTTGCTGGGTCTTTGTATACGTTATACCTCGATTCTATGACGTGCGACACGTGTCCCATGTAGTGAGTAGCCGATCAAGGAAATAATGATACTGTAGGTATTTTTTATATTCAACTGTTCCGCGTAGCATTCAGTAATACCTTTAAAAAACAAAGGTAATAAATTGGAATAAAATATGACGTAGATTTGAAGTTTAAATTTAAATGCAAGTTGGCTTGGTAAATTTTACAATTATTTGGCTATAATTTAAAAACCAGTTATCAAATGTCTCGAAAGTTAGTAAGAAAAACTTCTCCTGCGAACTTTGAGCATAGCACGCCAGTGTATAGTAACCACCAGGTATTCACCTGGCGTATCGTATTAGGGCGCAGCGCCACTTCTCCCGCACGTACCGCGCTGATCGTTTGCGCACGATAGCGGACACCAGAATTCGGAACTGGCACGCGCCTACACTCCTCCTTACGTTTAATATGAGTTCCAAAGTGTGAAAATGTTTCAGCTACTATATCAAGCATAATGGAGTTCTATATTCTCTGCCTACTCGTAAAATAACTTGGCGTGATGATATGTATGTATGTATGAATGATACGACCAGTTTTTTTTTATACTAAGGTGGCAGACAAGTTTATGCCCCGCCTGATAGTAAGCGGTTACCATACTGCACAAAAGATTCCACAAGTCGAAGTGCATCTGTGGCAACCTGGACCTAGATATGTACTTACAATACCAGGAATAGGTATGCTTTGGTGAACGATCTCGTGATTGCACACAACAATAACGATGTACTTAGTACGAGGGCGTGACATACCGCATCCAATTTGACGTTGACATACCTCATTAGTAGTCCAATAATTCCAAAGCTGCTTGGTCAGGAGCAAATTGGCAAAGGCTCAAAGACCTCGACCGGCAATGGGGCTGTTCCCAGTATGTGAGATATTAGAGACGAATAGGAAATTTAGAGAATCGTACAAATTTGCTTCATACAGTTTAGTCATAGTGGACGTGTGCTTTGAGTGACCCCCGTATTCTGAAGTATTCCGTGTTCAATGCTTTTTCACAACGAGCTTGAAAAGAAATAAATGTAAACCGATTTAAAAAAATAACTTATGAAATGAAACACTGGGTAAAGCCGTGGTGGGCTCGTAGTTGAAGCCAAGGCCTGTCATCTGATGGGATCAGGTTCAAATCCAATGAGTTATCTAAGCTTAAGTACAGTGATTTATCACACCGTGAGCAAAAAAGATAGGTAGGGTGAATTGGCTTTTCCCGTGAATATTGGAGCCGCCCGACTGGGGACTTTAAGAAAACCGCAGTGAAATAACACTACTTTTGTGAAGTGTTGTGTTTCTGCGGTAATTAAGGTTGCCAGTGCTCCACGGGAATACGCTGGGCCAGTAGTAATGCTGCTAGCACAGTGACTCGTCATCAACAACAGGGTTCGCAACTCGTTAATGATACCCCCGGTATTGTTAGCGCCTAGCGGCTATAGGCTACGGTGACTGCTTAACACCACGTAGGACGTATGCTTGTGTGCCACCTTAGTGGTATAAAAAAAAGTAAGATGTACTATACTATGTACTGTCTAGTTGTACGCAAGCGAATAAGCGAAATCTAGTAACAAATAATGACACTACTCATTAAAGAAGTGTGTAGTATTTCCAAGTAGGAAAATATCGACACGAGAATACTTAATGCAAGTTTTTCCGTATCACCAATCATCCTCGTTTGATCATCATTGCCAGCTCAAGGAATGATCATCACTGATCACGAGTTGCGCATGCTACGTATTCACGACGTGACACTGATGACGAACAAATTCAGGTTTTTTATATTGTCACCAAGGATACTATTCTACGTCATTGTGGTGTTTTATTGAAACAAATCAGGCGATAACTTGGTATTTTGATGTAAACAATACAACAACACGGATTGAGGAAACTAGCATAATATAAATATACTAAACTCACATTATCATAGTTATGACTTTCCTAAACATCATATTGTGATTGGTTTCCCAGGCAGGTAATTCTAAGGAACAATGCTTTGCGCGTCTCTGTCCGCTGGTACGCGGAATTAATACTACCATAATATGTATGTATTTTCTTAGCACAAGCCATGATTATGTGCGTTAAATTTCAATATGAGCCGCTTCTTTTATTCTACGGCTTGGAGGAACGAACGTACCGTAAAACACAAAACTACAATAGAGAAGTACCTACTACTACTTATTATTATTATTACGTTAGAGCAGTATCTATTACTTATTATTATGGAATTAAAATGGAAAGGAAAAGAGTGGTCATCTGAAGAGAGTGTATAATGAGAAAAAGCAACGAGTTGTGTATGTCACGAGTGAAATGGCGCTCTACACTCTCTGCCTATCTGTGAGGAACTTGGCGTGATATGTATGTAAAAGGTCTACCCTAATGTAAAAGGTCTACTCTAATTATAGGACATTTACTAAGACCAACAGCTACTAGAATTCTGTCAGGCCTGCAGCGGTGTGGACATGACAGAAACAGAATTAGTTTGGCCCAACATCAGATTCGCTTGTTTATGGTTGAATTTCTGTTTTTACTTTCAATGGATATTTGAATAAATGCCTGCTATAATAGTTGCAGGTATCCTTGAGGATTGCTACGGAGGTCAGACGGTCGCTTCGTGCTGTTACTAGTCAACAACTTACACAGGAAGATGACCCCAAAAGTCTAGGAAAACGCTAGACATACTGCCTCCTAGTGATGAGAATAGCCTCAACTAAAATCAGCTTTTTACGACCCATTAAAGAAATATTAACGTTGGTTCTGGATATATAGAAGGCTTGATCAGGTTTCCGCGTTGTGAGGAAATTGTCGTATTGAGGTGATTTACCTAATTAATACCTTATTTATTGTATTACATAAGAATTATAGTCACTTGTTGTTATGCGAAGGTAATTATTATAATCAAAGTACCTAATAATAATGCTAGGACATTATCACACAACACCCACCATCTAGCCCCGAACTAATTTTCAACCGACTTCACAAAAGAAAGATGTTCTCAATTCGACTGTATATTTTTTATATTTGTTACCCGATTACTCCGCCTAATTATTGTCAGTCTATTTCGATGATACTTTTATCGTTTTTATTAAATTATTATTCCTACCAAATTATCATCGGCCAGATCGATTAAGTCTCCCCATTCATAAGAGTTTTAGGGTCGGCAACGCGCGAGTGATACCCCTGGTGTGGCAAGCATCCATAGGCTACGGTAACCGCTTACCATCAGGTGGGCCGTATGCTTGTTTGCCACCTTAGTGGTATAAAAAAAAAAAAAAAAAAAAAAGAGTAAACGAAAAATAACTACAAACCTAGTATAGTAAAGACTTCTCGTATTTTAGAAATGAGAAAATTACAAGATACGCTCTCAAATTATGAATTCCAGCAGGGTGCCAGCTCCAAGCTGCATACTAAGTTAATAGTAATGTACAGCCTCCGCGGCATCATTAAGCACCTTAATTAATTTGTAGGCTCAAAGCAAATGGTGTCCGAATACTTCCGGCCGGGGACGTGAGAGGACACCGGGTATTGAGGATAAGTCCACCACGCCAGTTGTGTCACGTATGCAATAACAATCACATAAGAAAAGCAAAATATTACTAACTGAACAATTTTTACTTTTGAATATCTCTTCAAGTATTCGAAAATAAAAATTATTTGGTTAATTTCCGCAAAGTAATTCTATTCATTGATTCACCTTAGGTCCTAATAAAGCACTTACGAACGTCATTAAACTATAATCCACTTGAAAAATAAAACTTTAGCAAGTAAATGACTGCCTATTTTAATGATAAATACAATTTAGAATATAATGAATCGTACAATTTGTAATAATATAATTCGTAAATGCACGGTAACATATTGAAACATCATATTATTTTTTCAAATGAACGCTAACAAATTGGTTTCGTCCCTGCTTTCAGGCTCATAGCTAATAACGTTAACAAAAATTGTATGGAAGTGCACATTTTGAGGTAATTAACTGGAGTGGAGATTTTTGAGGTAGATTTAATCGGCGACCTTTTTAATGTGTTCAACGATTACGTGTATCGCAGGTTACATTAAATTATTTTACTCACTGAAATAACAACCGCCGTACTCCAATAGATTGTTCATTTGGGAATTTGTGGTGTGCTGTTAAACAGAGAAACGTTACAGAGAGAAGCAGAAAGGGTCGACAAGGCGCGAATGATACGAGGTGTTGCAAACGTCCATAGGCTACGATAACCGCTTACCATCAGGCGGGCCGTATGATTGCTTGCCACGTTGGTGGTAAAAATACGGCTGGACCAGTCCCGTCGTCAAAATGAATTCAATTCTACCATTGCGCGATTGTTTATCAGAATTTTAAACCGTACAATGACGGATTAAAAAAATAGTGTGTAAAAAAAAAAGATGTAATTACGAAGAGAATTTGCATCGTGTTGAATCCACGAGCTCAAACAATGTAGGCTGTATTCTAGTCAATTTTATTTATTCTTAATGTGTTTAAAACTACGGCATAAATTCTTGAAATTACCTCCATTTTGGCTAAGGACAAGCTGTTTAGAGTCTATTTTCCTTTAACTATTTCGAGTAATTTACCTTTAAAATTTATGCTAGGAACATAGTTTATTTTGAGGAAAATTGTATTTTATGTTAATAAGATGATCCTGTGATTAAAGTTTGCAATGATTACCTGTATGTAAACGAGCTATTAAAATGTTTATTGCAATATGTTAAGTAGGTACCGAGTTACATTGAATGATAGAACGTTGGTTTGTAAAAGCATATAAAAAAAATATTGTCTGTGAAAATCAATAAAAAAATGCAGTTCAAAAGTGATCTTGAAAATCGTTTGGATGAATAAGATACCAAGTAACCGGTCATTTTAAAATTCCCATACTTTGGGATTTATAGCTGAAAACTGTAAAAGCTGGTTAAAAACTATTTATTTGCATGAAGAGAATAATCCATGTAGGCAGAGAGGTGCAATGAAAGACGAGACGAGACTAAAATGGCGCTGCCTACCCCGAAAGTCACTTGCGGTGAATGACCACTACTCTATGCCAATAATTTCTACAGAAATATTGTTATCAATGTTAGAATTTCTACTTAGAATTTGAATTCAATCGGGATACAGTAAGGGTCGACACATAATCAAGAACCGCATTTAGTTTTATTTTTAATTTAAAATGTATGTACACACAACAATAACAAAGTCACAAGAAGAAAATAGATTGTACAAGGGCATTTATTTCAAAAGAAATCTCTTCCAGCCTCTATTTATATTTTTTATTGACATCCATTTTACAGTATAAAAATTGAACACTATACGGTAAAACCTAATATATTCCAAAGCCACCTGTATAAATGTGTAGTGTCAACCCTATAAGAGCAGTTGAAGTATTCAAGTGATATAAGCCGTGTCGCGTGCGCCGCGTGCGCAGACGGTTGGTTCGGTCGCGACGCTCACTTCCGCGGAGCCTTGTGTTGTGAGTGAATACTGTTCTGATGGCGGACTTGGATGTCCAAGATGCGGCACCGAAGCCTGGTAACTAGTAGTTATTTATTGAATATTACCTTTTAATTAACATGCATTAAATTTGAGTGTTACTTGGACTATATCTCCATTTAAAATTAAGTCGCGGAACTTAATATTAGGGAATAAACATAATTATTATATTAAATTACCTACAGCTTGCATTAGTTTTACCTACCTGATTACCTTCAATTATTTTTAATTATATAATATAACATTTTTGAGAAAAAGTATGTTAAAAACCTCATTATAATTATGTAAGCTATGACATTCGTGTCAACACTTTTTTTATTAAACAAATACATTTTTAATGAAAGAAAATCTAAATAAAAAATAATGTATTTAGTTTAGGCCCTAATAAGGCACCTATGAGGTTCTTAGTAACCGTAACTATTTAAGCTAAGCAGACATGCTTATAAATTATCTCGTGGTATATTGTTTATTATGTGTTGCGGCAAATAGCCCGTAGCTTATTACCGAAACTCTTGTTCATAATGTTATGGTACTTATACATATCCTCCCAAATAAACGTGACCTTACTATTTGAAGCCTTGTCATTTGTCTAGAAGCCTTCCTAACCATTCCCAGATTCAGAATAATTTAGCAGATTGAATTGTTCAGCTTTGGGAATTTGAAACTGGCATGACACGTTCTAATTAAAATGGAGTAAACAAGTAATAATTCATTGTAATTTCTAAATTATTTAACTGAATCATTCACTTGATTATCAAATAATTACTCTTGTTCAAAACGCAAATATTCTCGTCTTGTTTAGAGTTCGTTCGCCTAACTCCCTATCATTGTCAACTGCCGTCGAGCCCGTCGATGCTATCCTATTTATTTAAAGTTAAAGGGTAGCGATGTGAGGAAAAAAGTACATTTGAATATCAACTATCTTACCTTAATTTTCTTTACACAGAAGGAACAAAATCCCATAGTGATTTAATCTACATCTACACTAATATTATAAAGAGGAAAGATTTGTATTTTTGTGGGTTTGTATTGAATAGGCTCCGAAATTACTGGACCAATTTCAATAATTCTTTCACCGTTAGAAAGCTTAATTATCACTTAGTAACATAGGCTATATATTATACTAGCTGCCCGCCCCGGCTTCGCACGGGTACACCACATATATCATAAATGTCTATGCTCCGAAACTAATGTCTACCCGTGCGAAGCCGGGGCGGGCCGCTAGTTGTAAATAAATTGCTTAGTCTGCTTTCTCAATCTATCAATTAAATCCAAAACTGCCAGCTAAGGGCCATATGTGCCAAAAGGTTATATATTTCCTTCAAATGTATTCACTCCTCAAATATTACTCCCGAGTATAATTCACGTTTTATACGTCGTGCCGAGCCTATAAAACATTTGCATTTATGAATTCGGAACAGAATAAATACTTGACACAGCTGTTCATGTCGCCAATATACTTTTAAATACCAAATAGCCCGGTTATCAGCCAGTATAATTAACTATAATATAATAAATGGTAAACTATATTTACTAAACTGAAAACTGAAGAGTTTCTTCATCTCACATTATTGTGTTAATATTATGTGCCGAGTCGGCTCTACCATTTCCTTATCGTTACCAGCTATTATTATCTCCGGCTTTTGTGTACGAATTTGAATATGGAAGTAATGACTGTGATTACGAAATTCGATCTTAATTTCCTGGGAGTTTTGGTGGAAAAAGGCAAAGCGGTTGAGATTTTTCCAGCGTCTCGTAAATTTTGTTAAAGTAATTTTAAGTTCGGTGGCATTTTGTCTAGTGAAGCTTCATTTGGTGACTGATTTATAAGAACATTGGAAATAATTATGTAATACGGCCTTTGTGTGAAGTGATCTATCATTTGATCATAGGTTACTCAAAAAATTTGTAACACTCGACACTGGCAAAAATAGACCTTGAATAGGATTGATTGCTATAACTAGGAAGAAGGAGAAAAATCCCTGTATGATTCCAAATTTAAATTAAATTAGAAGCAAAAAAAATGTGCAAGTGAACAGGAGGCTCTGGTGATCAACTAGATCGACATGACCACCAAAACGCAACCAATTAGTAAACACGCGACGAAACAAGAGCAACCAGGTGTTCCTATCATGGTCCATTGTGAAGGTTATTTAATACTACGTGACCACATTATTCAATGCTTTCACGTACATCGATCGCTTAGTATTGACATGCGACCCTATTGTTTCTACGGGATACGCTATGTATAGAACACATAGCTATAACAATAATGACTCACAAAGTGAGCACGAACAGATTTTGAGATAAGCGTTGATTTCTGCATTCTGCGTTCAATGAAATGAGCTATTTTTTTTCTTCGTGTTGGAGATCTGAACTGAAATGCATCTAAGTTGTTGAAATGAAAACATCTATAGCTTCTAGTGATTTTTGTTAGGAGCTAAATCTATGGGTTCGCGTCCCCGACATGTGTTATGCGACATGCTGATGAATAATTTTTTTTTATACCACTAAGTTTGCACACCAGCGTATGGTCACCTAATGGTTAACAGTCACCGTAAAGCATATAGCACTTAGCAAAACTCATTGGTACTGACCGGGGTTTGAACCTGGTCCATCAGATGACAGGCCGTTGCTTCACACAACGCCACAATGGCTTCAAATGTTACAAAGTTTAGGATTCATGATGGCCACGTCCCCTAATTGCAAATTATTTTTATCTTAGGTACTGATAAGCTTAATAAAAATAACCCAATATTTATTAACCAGATACAATTCGATTGAATTTTAGTACGTGTTAGATTTGTAACAAAACAATATTCGCCATAAATTTCAAAGAGCGATAATACGCGATTCGTCCCACACAGAATCAATGCTAGCGTTATTTTCAAACGCGCTCACAATCCTATTCAGAGACAAATGAATAGCCCAATAATACTACCCGTAAAGTCCTATTGTTCAATTTGTCCTCAGACTGATCAAAGGACAGATACAGTCCATTCCGCCCCAATCACCACCTGACCTCGCCCAAATAGATGGGAGCCAATCATTCAGGATTTGCCGGTAACAGAATCTTTATAAGGCATATCAATGAAACTGGGCCTTAAGCCCCCCATTTATTAACGACCAAGCCGGTTTCTATCGTAAGTAATTTATTGACGGTATACAAAGACGATTTCACATCGACGTAAATGTAATATTCGATCAGTATGTGCCTACCTTTATTATTTGTTTGTATTTGGTGTTTGTGAATATTGTACAGCGTCCTTCATCCTGAATTCAAAAAGGATAGAAGATAAATTTATAGATATCGCTGTCAATTTTTTTATGCCACTAAGGTGGCAAACAAGCATGCAGCTCGACTGATGGTAAGCGGTCACCGTAGCCTATAGCCGCTAGCAATACCAGGGGTATCACTCGCGCGTTGCCGACCCTGCGGTGGCACACAAGCATATGCAACATTTTCATGAAGTCCTGCCGTAACTAATAAGAATATATTTAGTTTCAATGAAGAACAGACTATGATAAACATTTGTATTTTTCTCGTTAGTTTATTTCGGTAAAATTATGAAGTAAGCGTAAAACCAGCAAGGTAAATGATGTTTCCTTCGTAAAAGCCAGACGATGGAAATTCTGTTGACAGGCTCGCTCGGGAGTAAAAAGTTATGAAACATGACACGCGCTGATGCGAGAGAGAGCGAGAGAGAACATATAAAACCTTTGTAATAATATTCTTGTTTTAATCTATTTTGTTCCGATATGAAAACAAAAGAAAGTGTAATAATTTTTTTAATCACTCATGCCATTCGCGACAGGCTAAGGTCGGATACCTTAAACCTTCTTCGTTCTATCCTCATCGTTTATTATGCGACTAGCAACCCGCCCCGGCTTCACACGGTCACATAAGCGTTGGCCACATAAGTTAAATACCTACAAAACACAAATGAATTATACATAAAAACTTGAAACACAATTTAAAAAAAAACAAATCAAAATCCGTTGCGTAGTTTTAAAGATCAAAGCACACATGGGGACAGACAGACAGCAGGAAGCGACTTATTTTATACTATGTACTGATTATTTATAGGCAAGTACGTAATATTTCAATTTTATGTTTCTTTGATAAAAAAAAATCCTGACTGATAAATTATATTTCTATCAAAACTTTCCTTTTCACCGCGCAAGGTTTATGTGCCTGAAATTTCAAACAACCTAAACTTTCACTATCACTACATACTATAAAATAGGCTATAAGTATAAGTATAAAAAACGACCAACAATTTTAGTGATTCAGCCACGAAGAAACTTTAAAACACTCTCATTTTGATAACCTTAAAAAGAACTTTAATCCCAAATCGAGCTTAAATATCCTAAATCTAAATTGAATTAACGAATCATCTGATATAATATCCGAGCGCACAGCCTGCAGCCTACCCGTGCGGATCATAAAGGCAACCCATAACAAATGCTCTCGGCGCGTTATCCACCACCGCGCCGGATGTGCCTTCCCTTCCGCACCGATGGACCGGCGCGGGCTGGTTGAAATATTGCGACTTAAAAAAATACATATATTTTTTCCTTCACTTTACTAGAACGACTAGTACACGCGTAGAGTTTTTCTTTCCTTATACTGTAGTAGGACCAAGATAAAAGGAGACTTGACCGCAAAGTTAAAAAGTATCATAAAGGTATCAAAAGTATCATAAATTAATGGTAATACGTCGATTAAAAATATGAATCGATAGATTGACCTATGTGCAACATTTATGGTCATTTATAACAGTATTAAAATAAATTTTGTTACAGCGATCTTTTACGTATTCATATTCAGTGTCGAATCAAAATATTGTACTAAAAACTGTTTAAAAAATCTATTCTAGATCACGTAGGTACAGGATATTTGATGTAAAGTACTAAGATACTACTGAAAAACAGCTGTTTGTGACGTCCACAGATATCTGTATAGACACAGTGCCTTATTATTCGGATGTTGTATGTCACGTGATCTGAAGCAAATCTGCTGGTTTTGTCAGAACCGGAAAGCTGCGTAAATCGCAAAACGCCAGTCGTACAATTGTTAAATATTTTTTTATTGATGGAAGGTATCGATTAGCTCGTGAGTGAGCGTGGAGCGTGGTCCTCGCACATTGGGTACACTGGGATAAGTTGCCAGTGATGAGGTGATGAAGTCGTTGACATGGAACTTACTAGATAATATTCCAATACGCTACTATTTTAAATATTGAAGAATGTGTTTATTATTATTTTTCTCAGATTTTTATCGTAACAATAATGTGTTGGTTTTTGGTCGGATGACTGGGGATTCAGCGATTCCTATGCTTAATGCAACCTTGTCGATATTACTCTTATTGTATAATATTATTTATTTGATTGTGAAGGTTTTCCGATTTAAAGAATTTGAAAGAATTTGACGAGACCGCTGGTCTAGTGGTTAGTATAGCTGACTGCTGCGCTAGGGGTCGCGGGTTCGATTCCCGCCGGGGAAAACATTTATGTGACAAATATGTTTGCCTTGCGTCAGGGTGTTTGGTATGTATTATAAGTATGTATTTACAAACAAAAAGTATATAAGTATTATATCAGCTACTGGTTCCCATAGTACAAGCTTTGCTTAGTTTGGGGCTAGATGGCGTTGTGTGAAAAAAAAAAAAACTTTTTTCACTGACCACTTTACATTTTAATAATATTTTGTGATGCAGTAAACTGGAAGCATTAACAATCTTTTTTTTTATCCTATTTAGGTGATATCTATGTATGATATGATATGATAGATATGATCCTAGGTATATCCTATATATCCTCATTTTCATATATTCAAGTTGTAATCTGAAAATTCAACACTAAACAACCCAGAATAACAACTGACATTCAGACATACGAACGCCATATTCCTTGATTGAGGAGCATTACGCGGTGGAAGAGGAAATGTAATGATACAAGTAAACGCTCGCTGTAGCCGTATCGCAATGCATCAAGCTTTTTGCAGACGTGCGCAACACCGAGGAAAATACCTTTGTATCTGCTCGCTTAATGACGCGTGCACGTTGTCTGGTGCTCAGCTGAGGACAAGATAACCTGAAATTAGGTAGGCTTTTTCATTCTCTGAGATTAAGACAGCTAAGAAAAGTATTACAACTGAAATATGTCTCAAAAACTACAGTCAAATATTTTATTACACATTGTTCTCATATATTTTAAGTTAAGCTGTACAAATTTACCGACATTCATGATTGGTGATTTCTGTCTTAGTATAATTTACGAACATCTTTCTGAAATTAAAGCAATGTCTAGCTCGGCATCAGTCGATGTTACCATCCTTCATGATTATAAGTGATCATTCCACCTGCCAGATATTTACATTATTTCATATCACCAGAACGTTTTAGCAAAATAACAGCCTACAGAAAACTCGTACAAGCAAGTGGTCCTAATCAGCTAGCAACCAACAAGTAGTTTGAGTAATTTTATTAAATTATTTTAATTCAGTATATTTATAGCTGCTTGTTATAATTAAACTACATCTAATGTAGTTCTCTATCAATCACAAAATAAGTATTAAAACCGTAGGTGCTAAACACGTGCTTTCTTACAACACGCGCTGTGTGGGAAACATGTATTTTTTGCCTATGACTGGAACACAATGGGTTTACTTCGCTTTGTCGCGAATGGCTATAAGATGATTAAACAATTAAATCTGTCTCAACATGCGCATGTTTTGTAGCAACTGTATCTCTTCATCTTTCAATCGTATTTAAAACAGTAGCCCGAGCAAGGATAACTTGCGACTTCTTTTTCGTATCGCCTTCGACTACTTTTGTATGGGGAAATGAATAGCGCTGCGGCGGTGAAAAGTGGAACTAAAAGTTCTTGTGAACATTTTGACGTTTTTAAATTTAACGTTTTCTAATGCTTATTTGAAAAATGTTCTTGCTACCGGCACCGATCGACCTCCACCGTAGTGCTATTTTATATTTATTTTGTGGTAAATTTTGAAATTAAAAGTTGATATGGACCTGTTGTAACAGATGGTGACATCTCATAATCAACAAACAAATATTATCTAAATGTATCTCTCTACCCCAAGAAACGCGGTCACAATTATCTCCTTTAATTTTTTTCCACGTTCTAAATGTAATATATATTATTTTCGGAGTGTTCAGATAAACACGTATTTCCGAAAACGAAGAATTTTATAATTAAAAAAACAATATCATTGTGTTTTCAGCCCTGACCCTATATAAATAAAGACTAGAGCTCACTGGAGCCTGTTCTATACTGTCATTGCGAATGCTATTTAACTCCATTACTGGACAGCATTATAATAATACGATTGTAATGATAGTTGTGAATCGAATTAAGAAAACATTGCCACTGAAGTTCTGCTACTAATAATAGATAATATTTTTATAAACGTATATACACTACCGTATATACATTAATTATGTGAAAAATATATCATATATACTTAAGACAGCCTCACTATGGTCACGTTATCATAATAAACAATTATTATTATGTTATCACATACTCGTAACGGATTTTTATATTCAATTTCTGAAACCACTTATACCACAGCTTTTTATCAATGGCTTAAAAAAGCTGTGGTAACTTAAAGGTTTGAGGGATCTGCATACTATTTCATCAACTTAGACATCCCCGACCAATTTTCACTGTGGAAAAGAAGAAAAGGCTAACCGTTTCATTGTTTTTATTGATAACACAACTCGTCACTAACGACGAGTAGCTACTAAACAAAAATAAAATAAAATATGATTCACATGATAACTTTAGTATTTTGTCTTTGTCTATTTAAACATCAGATTACCAAAGAACACGAACCTAGCCTAGATTAAAACACCAACACACAAGATCATCTAAAAGTTACCTTTGTAACAAATCAAAAACTTAATCAAAATCGGTCTATCCGTTTCGGAGCTAAGATACCACAGTACATGTCCATGTCAAATTATATCACCCCCCGTTCCAATCAGGGGTTAAAAATCCGTTCAAATTGTAATTTAATAGGTGTGAATGCAGCTACTTATATACAAACAGATTATACGTCTATCCTAACACATTGTAGGTTCTGAAAAAGTTGTTCGTGACCGAATTGAGGGTTTCTATTCTAGAACAGCTCGTGCACGTCACAACGGTTACAATTTACCAGCTTTATTGGCTGTTAAGATTTAAGGACCGCAAAGCTATGTTTTTAGATTATCTAATTACTTTAATGGTCAGGAACATTGTGCCCTAATTCGTTAGAGAGAAGTATGTCTCAATCTTTTTGAGACTTTTTAATTTTAGGAGTTTCAAAATAAGAATATATATTTTCAGGTTTGAAACAACATTGGGCCCCTATAACCCCGTCTATAATTTCCACACCATACGATGGGTTAAACTGTTCCGTAAAAATGAAAGCTTTGAAATCCTTTACGCGGAAACTTAAAGGCAAAAGATAAGGTCCCTTTTTACTGTTATGTACATTTGACGTCAGCGCTGCTGCTGAAATAATCTCTCTCAGCTTACATTTTGGAGTTACATTTAATTTGTTGCGTGTTTAAAGCTGCTCATAATATAGTTGAGGACTCTGATAAAGAATGCTGTTTGAATGAAAGGAGCTAAGCGTTTGATCTCGGAACGATAATTTAAATCTTTGATGTGAATTTCATCTACCTATATCTATACTCATAATAAAAATGTCACAAGTCCATTTATGTACATAGATTTTTTTTTCTGATGCCATAACTGTTTTTTTTTCCAATCTGGCTCAAGGGAAGTAAATTTTAATATTGAGGAGCCTATTTAGTACAGTACAAATTAAGACGCTTCATTAGCTTTGAGATTAGCTATGAGAGAGAAATATTTCCACGCGAACGAAGTCGCGGGCACAGCTATGATTAATATTATTGTGTATGTCCATCTGTTTGACCTCACCAAGTTCTTTGATATTCTAAGATGAAATTTAGATACTTTCATCCTTTAAAAAATTCATATACTCTCGGACCTAGTCTGGAGATAGGCTTAGTAAACATAAATCTATAAATTTAACTAGACATCTCATTGCTTGATTATAAGTTAATCGAACGGATAATAAATTCGATTTAAGGTACGTGTTATTACAAAACTTATAATATACTAAAACAATCCATTGCATTTTCTAGAAATCTGAAATTCAAGCAGAATCATGAGCCATCAATCGTTCTTTAATTTCTTTCGACAATGGAATTACAAAAAATATTTGAAGTTCTCATACTGACACTTGAAGGTTAAAAAAATTACAAAGCATTGAAGTCATAATAACACTAATAGTATGTTATGCATTCAAAGTTCCTTGCATACATACCCGCATAATAATCATTATCTCTACCTCGCGCAGTCCATTACTAGCCTTACCCCGCTGCTTATAGATTCCAATTTAATGCTATCAAACAAGCCAATAATATTATCATAACGATATGTACCTCGGCTGTTAAAATGCGGCTGTAATGGGCGCGTATTTAATTAAAAATTGTCAATTACCTTTCCTTCGTTGCACTCGACCTCGATCAGAACCACTCGACTAGTGAACAACTTGTAACAGTCTCCTTCTTGAGGTAACAATTGGTATTTACAGATGCATTAACAATGCAATGACGACCCAATGGTTCAATAGATAAACGATTGGTTCACAATAGTAATTTTCTTGAGATTTGGGTCTAGGTGTTTTTTGTGGAGTGTGGAGAATTAGTTTATAAATACATATAGGTATTTAGTTTTATTTATAGTAAACTGTGTATATAATGTGATCTCAATTTTATTATAATGTCCCAATTATTAAAAATATATAGCATTACATGCAAATAATACAATCAGTTTCGCCACACATACAAAAACCTTCAAAGCGTCCAAACCTACATACTCGTATAATTATTTAACTAGCTGTGCCCGCGACTTTGTACATGTGGGAATTATTTTTGACGTATAAAGCTAACGAAGTACCATCGTGATATTTCGACGAACACAACTTTGTGAAAGTGAAACTTAGGACAATACTTTAGTTAAAACCGCATCCAATTCAGTCCAACTGTTTCTGAGATTAGCGCGCACAACGCACAACGCACAGACAAAAAATCTATCAATCATTGTTTCGGGTTGTATTGCGTCGATAAAGGGTCTCAATAATAGTTTTCCCCGTCTATTTTCCACGTACAGACGGCGACCAGTTACATTTTTATTATATGATTGTATTGACATTGTTGATTGATGTTAGACTATTCCTACTTATTGTTAAAATATACTCGCTTATGTATTTTTTTCATTTCGATTATTTAGATTGGAATAATTTTATATAATATATATGAATAGTTTGTTTTATCTCGCGTTCACCAACGTCCTACATTACAATATACTTGAGAAGTCCACTTAAATAATTGGGTTAAGTATCGCAATGCAAATAGTGATGCTAACTTTTTGTTTACGATGTTTCAATAGTTTCAACACTTTGATAGGTTATACTGATTGTACGGTTAAGTGGATACATACATTTTATTATTGTTAGAAGAATTATGTCTACGTTGAAAGGGCCCACAATAAAATGCTAAGAAGGACCTATAAACCCATACTATATATCTACGAATAATAAGAACGGACCAATTTTAGAAGGAATAAATATGGTGCAACAAAAATAGGAATAACTCCTTTATCCTTTTTTAAGTCACTTTTTTTCGTATGCTCCTATGTATCTACTGACTGCTGTGGACGATTGGTAGACAATCCTTTACACCATTGTACTAAAATTGTGGATAAAGTTTTAATGTAGTGCGCTCACTATGATGATTTTTATATTTTTTTCCTGTAAAAATTAATAGTCTCCGACGTTCCGTGACACATATTCCAAGACAACTCAATTACAATTACCATTGAATCGAACTAACAGACTAGCAAAATTACAAAAAGTGAAACTATTGAAAGACAATTTCAATAACAGACTTAGGATCTAATCTAAAGAGATCGCTAAAAATAGAACAGGGCTTGAAATGCACTATTTAAAATTCAATGTGAAGTTAAATTGAATGCGCGTGAGACTGACAAAATGTGAAGCCCAGCCATCCGGAAGAGAGCCTGCGCCCGACCACCCATTTAGTATAACCTGTTGGTAACCTTCCGCTAGGTGACCGCCACCACAATAGAAACATTCACTTATGATAGCTTACTGCAAGTATTTTGTACATACATAAATATATATAGAGCCGCAGTGGCCTTGTGGTATGAAGCGTTGCCTGCCATTCTAGCGACGCAAGTTCGAATCCCACCGGTCTATACCAATGCGTTTTAACTTAGGTGCAGTGATTAGTCACACCGCGAGCTAACACCTCAAGGAAACCCCTTACGTCTCAGAAGAAATTCAAGTGCCGTGCAGATGTAATTTCTAAATTGTAATAAAGCTGGCTGGTGTATATATTCCCGTCCTGGATATCGATCGTAGGACCTCGAAATGTCGAGCAAAGCGAAAGGATGCAAAATAGACAAACTGTGTGACGTCACTGTAGAAGGCCGATTTTAAACTCTTTAAAACAATGTTGTTTTGGATATGTAACTAGATAATTATCACAGGAATACTTAAGAATTCTAATCTTGTAGGCCGCCATTGTAGTTTCCACATTTTAATGGCTATTTTTAGCTCAAAGGCTCTTTCTTGTTTTAGGCCTCTTATATTACGCAGAATACTGAGACCTTCAAAGTTTGAAGGTCCCACCGTTTGAAGCGCCCCCAAAATACAATATCGCTTGTAAAATCGGAGGCCACTCAACAATTTACTATCACAATATATTGTGGCATCAGATTTGACTAGAGTTTCAGTATTCCGCCATTAGTTACCTAAGCAAGTAAGTAAGCGTTAAAGGGTTAAACAACTCATAATCTAATAAGACATTTCAGATTGCTTACTCCTAAACGAATCACGATATTTTTTTATGAATTGAACACAATGTGCAACTCTTAAAGGGTAGGGTTAGGGTTGCTTCGCTACAGTGCTATTTCATCAATATTTTTAAAATATGTTTGAGGACTCTAAAGTGACGATTATGAAGGTACCATTGGAACAGTACCCTATTGCTACCTCGGCGTAGAGTGCGTTATCATTGCAAGTGTCAATATGAAGAGCTCTTTGAGCAAATTGTATTTAATATTTCATTATTTATGTCAAATGCTCTTGCATTGTTGCAATACATAATTGCTTTTGGCTTGTGATATTTCCACGCTATTAATATTATAAAGAGGAAAGATCTGTATGTTTGTGTTGAATAGGCTCCGAAACTATGGACCGATTTAAAAAATTTTTTCACCATTAGCAAGTAACATTATCACTGAGTAACATATGCTATATATTATATTGATACGCGGGCGAAATCGCGGGGAAACAGCTAGTGTGTGATAAATTTAATATACAATGTTGCTTAAACATTTTATTGAAATAAATAATTTGTTTTTATCTCACAATATAAGCTTGTTTATTCACTTTTTCATTAAATTAAGTAACAAGTAAAACAATACGATGCAATAAAAATCTTAGCGCATCTGCTTTAATCAATTTAAGCCCTCGCTGACGGGAGCTGCGGTGGAATTATCCGGTTTTATGCTAACGTAGGAAACGAGAAATATTCCTTTCATTAGCTTGGGAAAAGAAAACATGTTCTAGCAACAAAGGCGGGATTTTTAGGAGTAAGTCTTATATTAATGATTAATATTTATTATTAAGATATAATGCTGGTGTTCCAATATAATATAATTATTGTTACTTTCCAGTACTTTCTTTGTTTATCTATACTTATAATAAAACTGTAACAGGTCAAATTCTGTACACTAAAGATATTAAGAATGTGTTTGGAGGCCATTCTATATTCGATACTGAACCAAGAACTATAATGTTTAAATTTCTGTCTGTCTGTTTCTTAGCCGCGCATTATGTCGAAACTACTGTTTGGAGTCAAATAAACTTGGCAGAGAATTCAAAATGTGCTCTTCGCTGTAATTCACTGAGTGTTAGCTGATAGTATAAGGCGTATTATAGGGAACTTTAATTTTAGAAAAGTAATTAAGAAGTAATTGAAAATAGGAGGGGTAACATGATTGGCCATTTGTTACGACATGACGCATTTATACGAAATATCATGGAGGGAAAGATCGAAGGCAACCGTGGCAGAGGAAGGCCAAGGATAAGTTACCTGCAACAGATAAAGACGAAGGCTAACGTTACCAAGAGGTCAAAGAGATGGCTAACGATAGAACGGCTTGGCGATTGCTCCGCCGACAAGAGCCTAGCTCTTAAATATATGATGATGAATTAAGATGTAAGAGACCCGTCAATTTTCTTAAGGTAAACACACATGTATAATATCATAGGTAAACACAGTGTGATCACACAGTCCATGTAATAGACTCACAACTCAGATTTCATTTATATAACGCATGGCCACCCATCGCACTATATTGTTCGCAGCAAGCATATAATGAGCCATGAGGCTATGTACATTACTATATACAGTTGATTATTCATGTGACATACATTATATATTAACTGACAATGCTTTTCCGAACAGGCTATAGTTACGTTCAGCTGGATAAATACAGATTTCTTTCACATTTAACAATTATATTATATTATTATCCTTCTTTCATTTGTGTAAACATATTTTTATCCGCTTGAAGTATGTACCTATTAGTTATCTTGCTAACGTTTTAATAATATATTTTTTACTTTATTGCTAAGTATAACTCGCAAATTTTCCGCCTATGACGCTTTTTGTTTTTGTATTGCGAGAAATGGCGGGGTGATTTTATTTTCAGTCACTGAGTTAGCGAAATTAAAAGGTTCCTATCAATATTCAATATATTTCAGTATAATATCATTTTAAATAAATAAAAAATAATTAAGCGACAGTATAAGACTATTTTCTACATTTTTATATGATTCAAGTTATCTTGAACATCCACCCGCTGAGTTTTATCCAAAGAACTTAAGCTTTCGACTTTGTGAAAATATAAAAACATTCCATGCTTAACTTTCAAACAACTACACTTGGCACATACAATGTTGAGGCGGGGGCTGTTCTGTGTTACTGCAGCTGTTTCCATTTATAAAGTGCAGCGACATTTTATTTATATAAAGCATTGACATTGACAGCTTCAATACAATCACATGATTAATTATGTATATACGCTACTATAACTGCTGTACCTATATCAAAGTAACAAATATCATCATTCCAAAAAAATAAATAAGTTTTAACTAAAAATTATAATAAAAATCAAACTTGTTTTTTTTTACCTAGCCTATGCATAAAGGTGTAACTGTGGCACCCCTACATCAGCATTAATATATAATTCAATATCCATTGTGTGGATTAATTTTCATATATATAACACTAGCTTCTGCCCGCGACTACATCCGCGTTGAGCTTAGAATCTCAGAGGAACCTAAAATTTTCCGGGGATAAAAAGTATGCTGTGTTAATCCAGCTTAGTATCAACAACTTATTATCTGTGTTTCAAACTTCATCCATATCAGTTGAGTAGTTTTTGCGTGAAAGAGTAACAAACATCCATCCTTCCATACTCACAAACTTTCGCATTTATAATATTAGTAGGATGTAAGTAAATTACATGTAAGATTCCAACAGTGTGGACTTGATATGAGTGCAGATATATTTATAAAAAAAATATACAAACTAACTCGGAATTTGTGAAATTATTTTAGGGATGTTTAAAAATTTGCACAAAATACACAAATCTCTTACGATTCGACGAGTCTCCTGCACTGATGTAAATGCTACTCAGCTATGAGTCTCCGATGTAAGGTTTTGTGCTCTGTATTTTAAGATAAGAGCATACTGTTGATGCCTTGGGATCCTTATCGTTTATTAGTTACTTCGGAGCAAAGTTTTTTAGATTAGACTTCCATAATAAAATAACATGGTCAGTTTTCTTATAGATTTCAA
Organism: Falcaria lacertinaria; assembly: GCA_951449985.1. NCBI lineage: Eukaryota > Metazoa > Arthropoda > Insecta > Lepidoptera > Drepanidae > Falcaria > Falcaria lacertinaria. The sequence continues at coordinate 10,073,612 of OX602121.1, read as the reverse complement.
GTGTTATTTTTGATCTCAGTTCACCTGATCGTTGATGTTGAGGATACAATCAAATTTGTGCTTTAGTGTATGTAGCTTGTGTCGAGTTTACTTCTTGAAAGACTTCACTCAAATCTAGTCGTAAGTAGATTCGTGACTGAGCGTCGAAGACACATTCCTTATAGTTGATACAGATCAAGGTAAAGAACGAAAGAAGGAACTAGCTGTTTCCCCGCGACTTCGCCCGCGTATCAATATAATATATAGCCTATGTTACTCATTGATAATGTAGCTTTCTAACGGTGAAAGAATATTTGAAATCGGTCCATTAGTTTCAGAGCCTATTCAATACAAACATATACACAGACAAAAATACAAATCTTCCTTTTATAATATTAGTATGGATTTATGAGGTCAGGCATCAAAATGTACGCAAACATGAGGACCCGCTACGGGTACAATAAATCATTGAACGGTCTAAGCGGCTGTTATTACTCCATTGTATCGACAACTGCGTCAACGATATAATCCGGCCGTAGTAAAACACATCACGTGTCCAAACACCGCATTCAGGCCGAATGTGTCCTTTTTATTGCCGTCTGTTCGAAATTCGGATCCATAACTGATAATATTTGAGCTCAGCGGATGTATTTTGATAACAATGTTAACTTCAAAAATAGCTAGAAGGTTAATACCTGTTTATGACATCGGTTTGATGTTTTAGAGTAGTAGAGATCATTAAACTTTGATGCGACAACTGTATCAGTAGTTTAGGTTACGATGATAAATCCAAAGATACAATGTACTTAACAATACAGCTTATAGGGAACTAGGAATATAATCGTTACTCAAGCGTCACTAAGATTTTGCTACGTGTTCTTGTGACACAACCAAAGACAAGAAGCGCTACTATATTTTGAATAACCGAAGTATGCTCCTAAATGACATGCCAACAATTTTTGGTCTTGGCTATTTTTAGCCAAAATAAAATAAAATTATCATCTCTCAGATTCTGACAAATTGAATTCAACTGTCCTCTAAAATAACAGAAAAAAATGTCTCATTGTACTTATAAAATCCAGCTCACTTAAATCTCTTTAAAATTGTATTAATCTCAAATCCTAGCCCCGCTGGATCCCGAGGGCAAACAAACCGTCCCCCTTCTCAGCATCTTTACAACTGACAGTTGTAAAATGAGTTTTCCGACGTGTAACTCGTTTGTTGAGATATCTTAGTCGTCTGTGCATTTGTTACATCTTATCCACATTTATTTACAAAAGTAGAATTGAGTCACTTGGAAAATGAGCGATAAAATCCCAGCCATTATCGTTAACGTTAGGTATTATGCATAATAATAAGTTACAACAGGGAATGACATTGACTAAGATTTCATGGATATCGCCATTTTAGATTGCAATATTACATTAGATAACACTTGATGGAAGACTGATATAGAAAGCGTATGCAATTCACATATAATATACGAAATTCACACATAATAAAAATACGATACACTTTCAACGGAGGTATTTATATAGGAGGTATTTTCCTAACGGACTGTATGAGGTGCGTCTAAAGAGGTGAGGAACCGATAATCGAAATTAAGGACACTCCACTAACCTTTGAATCACGCCCGCCTGCAGCAGCATCGGTCGCAGTCCAAGCAGGGCTCGTTCCGCGCAGCCAGTAAATAAGAATAAATAATAAAAATAAATAATTATTTATTATTTATTATTATTAGCCAGTATCCCAGTTATCCAAAACACTTCACACACAAGCAGCTCCCTTAATTTTGATAACTATGAAAGGGAGGCTCCATCTCGCGATATATATTGCCCGGCAGCCAGCAGCGCTCGGCGCGAAGCACACACACACAATGTGCACCGTTCGCCGGTGGCAAATACGAAGCGTTGAATTTTTTATCCAACTACCCTCCAATAAAAGAAACTGTGTCCGATTTTACAATAAAATTTCACAATAATTAAAATCTTTCAAAATTAACACACGCAGTGGGCTCACAGCAAGATAGATGGTCATAATTCAATTTGTTAACTACTACTTTACTATTTTGAGACGGTACGTTACTAATATATTTACTCAAAGGGTTAAGAGTATCGTTAGATATTTAGTGAAGTATTGCTAAAATGGTGACTAGTTCAAAATTTAAATGCCCGACTATTTATTTATTTAAATCCACTAAGGTGGCACACAAGCATACGGCCCACCTGATGGTAAGCAGCCACCATAGCCCATAGCCGCTAGCCATACCAGGGATATCACTAGCAGTTGCCGACCCTGTTGTTGATGAGGACTCACTGTGCTAGCAGCTAATGCTACTAATTACTACTAGCCCAGCGTATCCACGTGGATTACTGGCAATCTTACTTACCGCAGAAACACAATATTTAATCAAAATTGTGTTATTTCACTGCGATCTTGTAAGGTGGAGGTACAGTCCTAGTCGGGCGGCTCCAATATTAACGGCTAAACCCACGGGAGATCCCATGAGCTGGCATTCAATGACCAAAAACAATATGAATATAAACAGAAATAATTTTTATCTTACATAAAATAAAGTTGCGTCGATTAAATTGCATTCGATGAAAACATATGTATAAAAATATCTATCTTTATCTACTATAATATAAATATATTTTAGATAAAACTCCTGCGAATTTTACGTCATCAAGATACGGATAACCGTCAATTAGTTTTCGGAGATACAAATTAAATAGATTACCAAGTTATAAATTGTCAAATATATCAGCATTATAGATTAGTTATCATCCATTAATAATTGGACTGATAAATAATTTAGTATCAGTTTGCCGTCGCATAGATCGTTTGTAAAAATGGATACTCAATAAGCCAGTGAAAAGAAAGAAATCGGAGTGCAATAAAACGTAGGAAAAAGTGCATGTTGGTTTTGCAATCTCATTACGGATTGCGATTGAAAAATGACTTACTACCCACGTGGGGGAGCGGCAATGAAAAGAAAACAAAATGCGGGAAAAGCAATTGAGAACTTCGAGTTAGAAAAATACTTGGGTAACGTTAACTTGGACTTTGTGATTCCTATATAATGAAAATGAGATAAAATAGAGAAGTTATAGTCTCTACTGATAATTATTTATTTGATATATTTCCGTGTGTTGCCTCTGTGTCCTTCTGTTCCAGTGTATTTATTATACCCGCATAGATTTACTGACATACACATATTATCATGACACCAAGTGCAGAGAGTATAGAGCATAACTTCAATCTTCAGTCGTACACTTCATCAATCTCTTCATACATGCCCGACAGTTCCAAGTACTCTAAAAACAAGTACATCAAATTCCGAAATAGTGATATATTACATGGCGTCCGTGCGATTAAAATTTGTTTCATGTGTGTTTGTTATTGTTGCAGACAGTAGTTTCGGCATGCGCCACGTGGTGGTGTTCATCATGTTCCTGGGCACCACCGTCTCCTACGCCACCAGGGTCAGCATGAGCGTCGGCATCGTCGCCATGACCTCCAACAACAGCTATGGTTACCCTGTGAGTACCAGCATTTACATTACATTCAAATCCATACTTTTATGTAAGACTGAAATCTATAGAGCGAATATTGACTAAGTGATTTCATTTTTGACAATCAATGGAATATTTGTCTTGATACAATTGAATTCATATAAGCGAAATACCTTGTTTTTATGTTTTATGTTTATGATTATTATTTAATTTAAACCATATTGTGGCAACTTATAAAGTATTTAATGTTCCTCGTCATGTTAACAAAAGTATATCTAGTAATATTTAAATGATCCCGAAATTAAGACATATTTCTGCGGATTGGTGATAAGAAGTCCATAGATTCAAGGACGTTGCCATGTTAGCTTTCTTGGTGCTCTAGAAACCATTGTTTGCTTAGCGCACACTTGAGTCAATATCAAGACTTGAAAATGTAATTTCCATCAAAATTCCTAAGCCGAGTCTGCATAAAGTCTAACTTTGCCTTATAGATCTCAACCTCAGCAGAACATCCCAAAACCTAACCAACTTTCATATTGGCTATGAATTATTTAAATACTCTGTGAATAAATTATTAGTACTGTAGCATATTACATATTATAAAACTATTTTCAATATTTTGCAGCTTTTTAGTAAAGGGCATTTCAGTCGGCCAGTTTAGGTACTATAATGAAAAAATATTCTACATAAGCAGAATTAGGTACATACAGCCCGGGGCGTGAGACGACAGACCAGGGGCTAAATGAAAAGACTCATTACTTTTATAGCTCTACAATTTGTATACCAGTGTGTCTGGACAATAAAAGCTCTAAGAAATAACTATCTTACTTTAGGTTTCAGCTATATTATGGTAGGTACAGGTTTATATTTAAGTCTGAAAGGGTCGTATAGTGAACCATTCAGCCAGATAGCAGATCATTATGCTAAAGGTTATGGTACTAGTTACAAAAGCAAAAAATGCTCATCATGCATGCATCAATAAACCTATAGCTTCTTAAACTTCATATTTAATTTAAAACACTCAACTATCATAACAATTCCATATTTAAACTAACATTTTTGTGAATTCCACTGAATCCGTCCCTGTGAAAGTGCGTCGTAAAAACTGGGATTTGATCAAAGTGAATCCCGGATAAGGCTCGATTGAAACATGTGCAGCCGATGAAATCCCGCAATAGACATTTCTTTTAAGAGCAGGATCATTATCATATAAAACAAAAATGTATCTAGAAGGGTATCCCGGGCAACCTTCCCTTTGGAGGGCCCTTTATCTTGTTCTATGCTCCCGGAAAAGATTATTATTTTGGGTGTTTGAGCCAAAGAACTCTTTGATTGCTCAATATGCTGGTATACTTTCTAAAGATTATAGTAATATAATTTGTTACGTTTGTCAAAGGATAAAAGATGTACCTTTTATGAGAAATATATGTCGATGTATCTTATCTACATATGAAATTCGTTAATAGTAATACCAACAATAATAATGCTCAGACATAATCTGATAAATTTGTACCGAATCCCCCGACTCAAGTCGTAAAATGTCTAGAATCACTAACAACAAAGTTGACATCAGTAAACGTTTACTAGGTATTAAACCAAAATATTACTTATCGCTCAGAGCTTTCCATTACTGATGTTCTACTGTATTCTGTAACTATAACATAAAACATTCAATGATTGATCAGATTGCTTGAGATATAAAAACAAATGTTAACCGCAAGAATACCGTGTGACTCAAATTAAATAAATATGTACGGGGTTAAATTCTTGAGCATTAAACAACAAATTTTATTAATTTCCAGTTACCCTAACAGTCTATTTTGAAATGTTTCTAGTACATTCGTCTCACAGCCTCGTAACAACAATAGCCTAAGAGGTACTGAACCATCCGACAAACCCACTTCACACAAGGCTAGAATAGTTTTAAATGATATTTTAGTATCAGTGAATTAAGAAAATACCATTCTGGCAGACATCTCGCGGTTGCAAAGCAACCTCTTTACGTAAGCAATGAGAGGTAACAAGTTTCCAACCAAACTAATATTATAAATGCGAAAGTAACTCTCTTTGTTTGTTTGCTATCTCTTCACAACTACACGGCAACGGATCGTAATAAAATTTGCAAATGAGATAGATTTTGACCTCTGGAAGGACATAGGTCATATTTTGTCTCAAAAATAATCCTTAAGGGGTCAAATGGGTTCAAAGTTTGTATACCGTCTTAATCAGCTCAGTCGGAGTGCTTTTCTTACATAATAACGTGTCTCTCACGCGGGCGATGCTGCGGGTAACAGCTAGTTCTAAATATAGAATATGTATCACAACCCATAACCGTTATAATTGTAAACCTGTATAAGATTTTATCTTTTCCCTCTCATTTTAAGACCTTGTCTGGCGCCACGCGCCTTAATCCGATTTTATAGCAATAAATATAGTCGTTTCGGAGACGTGAGCAAAATTATAATACTCCTTACTGCGGGAGACCCACGTTTACACACTTGAGTTACGGTTACACTTTATACCGAATTTGGTCGTATTATAATTCTCTGATTAATTGCCTCCGTAAAGTTTCACTAAGTTATTGGGTGACAAAGTGCTTGTACCTTCTAATCTAAAGTACATTATAATGACATCACCATCAAAAATCGTGTAAGGTGTTACAATAATAGTCTATATTTCTGCTTCTAAAAAGCTTTGTCGCTACTTCAGTACACTGAGCTAAATTCCACTCAAATTCCTTATGTGTTTCCGTTGTATAATGTCTATAGTTGATCTGAGAAGACCGAAATATACATACATATTACAATATCAACACGTAGAATTATTTTCGAGGAAGAAGAGGGTATAGAGCGCCATTTCACTCTTGATTTGGCCACCACATTCTTCTTCTACATTGGTGTATAGTGAGAGAAATTGCTGAAGATCTCAGATTATTTTACATCCTGGAACAGATTGCCTTTAAGGATATAATACTTTTAAAATCCTTTTATCATCATCAATTATCATCATCATCAATTACGTATTCCAGGTTTTCATGTCATCAATTACCTGTTCCAGGTATTCAATTGGGAGCGAAACGTGCAGGACACGATCCTTTCTTCGTTCTTCTGGGGCTACATCATGCTCCAGATTCCCGCGGGGATGATCGCGGGGCGCTTCGGGGGCAAGTACCTTATCTTTGCCTCCATGGCATGCACTGGAGTAGTCAACTTGCTGGTGCCACTAGCCGCTGTCAAGGTAACGTGTACTCTGTGCACTGAGACATAAGTTAGAATTTAAGTTGATATCCAAGGGTACTTTTTACCGAATATTTTTCTTTTTATTTCAAGTAATAACTTGTCGTAGTTAACTATCCACTGAGCCAGAGGGTTAAATAAAGTTTGGCACATTCAACACTTAGTGCATTGGAACCTAAACTAACTAGCCCGTTGACTTATGTCACACATTTTCCCCAGAGGCGCTTGCGGGAAGGCATGTACATTTTATCGGATTATATTGATGCAACAGTTGATTTTAAAACGGGCATGAAAATAATGCTTCCTATATTAGAAGAAATCCCACAATCCATCACTCAACAACAAACCTGAAGTAGGATTAATCATGAATTATTCACCCCGGCTCCGGCATAAAGATTTGCTGAATAAGCTTGATATGGCAGCCTGGGTACTCGGCTAGGAAGCGATGTAGCTAATCTGCTAAGTTTAAGTGCTACGGTAACCGTCTACTGAAACTAATCGGGTTATAACAATCCGCTTCGGAATAACGTGCTTACTCGTAACGATTTTATAAATAGCCATTGTTGTATTAATTGGTTTTGAAGTATCGTTAGTTTTATCGGTGTACGCTAGTTACTATAGCAAATGATTAAGTAGTGAACTAGATGAATGCATTCAATATTACTGATTTTGTATTCCGTATGTACTTATAATACTACATTAATTAAAAATTAATTAAAATGAAGATACTTGTACTTATTCACACACACAGACACACACACGTATTATTAAATATTATGCCAACTTGAAAACAACTTTGTTTTACGTTTTACTGATATTATTTTACTGATATTATTGTATAAACCTCATAGGCGTCTCGTGACACTTATATATTAATTAATATATTATTAAATAAATATTAATTAATATGTATTTCATGAAAGCAGTGACGAAACCAACTTGGTAGCTTTCATTTTGATATTTATAATTTCATACCAATGTCTAGAAGAATTTTGTTACAAATTGTTATATCATGATTGTACATGAAAAAAAAAAAGACAGAGCACTGAGTTTCTTGCCGGTTCTTCTCAGGTGGCTTTTTTTTCCGAACCGGTGGTAATTAAGACCTTCATAAGTGCCGTATTAGGGCCTAAACTGAATAAATGATTTTTGATTTTGATTATATTTCTATACTCTGTGTCAAGGTTTTATTTTCTTAAAATCATCTTTAAATTATACTGAGAAAGTGATCCTTGTTCTGTTATATATGGAGAAGCATTAGTCAAGTCGTACGGCCCGCGGGCGCTCGCTGCAAACGGTGTCATTTGTTGAGCCTAGCTTGAGGGCGAGCTATTATAAAACATTCTTAAAATATCTCGTGTAATTTGTCTCCCCAACTTTTTTTATCCAATATATTTGTTCTTTTGCGACGACGTCTGTGTGGAAAAAAGAGAAAAACATCGTGTTATAAATCCTGGGGATACCCTTTCTTATTTATATATTAAAATATAGTAGTACAAGTTTTGGTGTGATTGATTTATAAACTCATTTAATTTAATTTTAAATTTTTGCATTTACTATAATAAGTAATGTGATCTGCAATCATATTATAAAGAGAAAAGATGTGTATTTTTATTTTTGTATGAAACGAATAAACAAAAAACTACTGGCTAATTTCAAAAATTCTTTTGCCATTACAAAGCTACATTATCACTGAATAGCATAGACTATATATATTATATTACGAAGTACCCTATAAGTTTTGATTTCCATGTGAAATCTCAAAATATGCGAAAAATTGCGACATTTAATCGATCATAATATCTTATTTATAATGACTTAAAGGTTTGATATTTTCACAGCTGAAAAAGACCATAGACTCCGGTATTTGATATTAATTTCAACTTTATAACTCCACGTGATTTTGAGCAAAAAGGTCTTGACACACAAACAGACGGACAACAAAGTGGTCCTATAAGGGTTTCCTTTTACGCCACGGAACCCTAAAAATTCATAAATTACTGGCATTGGCATAAGGTACTAGAAGTATAAAATCGGTTTAACTTAGTTTATCAAGTGTTTCATTTGAATACCATATCTTTTTATAGACCTTACAAGGATAACTTGCATTGCTAGATGAAACGACTAATGAACAATTTGAAGGCGTGAAATCTGAAACTAGCGCGTTAAAATATAACTTTGGTCGTTTAGAGGACAGGAAGGTACTTACGTCATATGATTTAAGAGTGCGAGTGGCCCTAACGCAACAAAGAGGAATGGCTCTGATCTCTCTCGGATGGTATGTTACAGAGTGCGTCTGTCCCATTATTTACGGAGATACCGGCTGCGGCCGCGGTCGTGTCGGGATGAAGCATCGCCGCCGTGACCGAACCACCAACATTATTCACTGAACTTGTATTGGGGGAAGAATTCTCCTTCTCAAACAAATTTCCATTTTCAACACATTAGATTTATTTTTGTTTGGTGCTTTTGGTTCTGAAGTTACTAGTCGCAGTTATTTTTACTTCTAATTGATCTAAATGTGTTATTTATTATTCATTTATAACATATTTTAAAATCTGCAACTTTAGTATCAAAACTTGCAAGTGAATATTTAGCAATGGATAATTTTGTTACTTCGCGTTCGTGCTTTTGAGATGTTTCATATATAAGTACTTGCTATTATTATATAGACCTACTTATCAAACACGCAGGTCTCGTCTAGTAAGCGCAATGAATTAACCCATTTTCATTTTATGGAATGATATTTATAAATGTTAGTTGTAGATTATATTGGTGGAAATGTAGATCTTCATTTTACGTTACTAGGGCCTAAACTGAATACATGATTTTGTTAACAGGGTGACTGGATCGCGGTGTGCGCTTGCCGTATAGTGATGGGTCTGACGCAGGGCATGCTGTACCCCAGCATACACGGGGTGCTGGGGCACTGGGCGCCGGTCACCGAGCGCAGTCGGCTGGGCACATTCGTCTATGCTGGTGAGGTTATAGAACCAAACATTTTAATACCACAGACAAGTTCCACTAGAGATACTTCTGTAGTGCGTAAGGTATGTAAGCTTCACTTGTTCTGCTGCTATGCGATTCGCAGCTGCCAGTCCACCGATGTGAAAAATGTGACACACGGTACCTGCAACATCAGGGAAGATAACAATATCGTATCAGAGATATCGCGAAGAAATATAGGCACATAATTGGGTAAATTGTACATACACTTGAACTGAATAGTTAGTCTGTGCTACCAGAAAATAGGCTAAAATTCTTAGCTACATGTCATCTAATTTCCAAAATAACCATAAATGCGAAAGACCTAAACGGTCTAAGAAATACAAAGCTAACATTATATTTTACTTCACCTGAAATTATAATGGTTTAAGAAATGTTCCTCAAAGGACAGCTTGACATTCGCTAGAGCATGTATTCCTGTAAATTTAGCCCTCATTTAATTGCGCTAATAGTCACTTGAAAGTGCTCGGTAAGCCACACTCGTGTTTTTGTTACAATAATGGTAATTATAACTGTTACAAAAGGGCCTAAATAGTGGTAAGAGATCCATATTTAAGTAATATGGGAACATAATGCTATGAAGATCTTATTAGATCCTAAGTAACACTGACATGGTATGCAGAGGAATTTGAATTGAAGAGAAAAGTTTTATGTATGAATATGGGTACAAGGGTCGAGGCATATCAAAAAAAAAGGTTGGACTATATGAACGATGACAAAGCTATGAAGGAAGTGAATACTGTGATGATGGCTGATAGAGAGGAATGGAAGGGAAAAACAAATTGTGCAGGCATATTGCATATGTACATAGGCATAAGGGCAGGAGAATGGTGAAGATGAAAATGTTATCCATAAAATATTTGCATACCAATTTTATGGAGGGTACGGCGTAGTTGGTATCTGGAAGTTTATTTTTTGTTTGATTGTCCCAACGAACGTTCTCAGGTGCACAGCTGGGAACGATCATTGAGCTGCTGACATCAGGCTACCTCTCCGCCAGCTCCTGGGGCTGGCCCTCAGTATTCTACGTAGCAGGAATCACCTGTCTCGTCTGGTCAGTTCTCTGGCTCATCCTCGGAGCCTCCACTCCTGCGTCCAGTAACTGGATATCCAAGAAGGAAAGGAAATATATCGAGACTCACGCCGGCTCCGATGAGCTTGGACATACTGTAAGTGGTATACTTGATTATTACCGCCAATGTGTGGGCATTTAAAGCTCATAGTTTTTGAGAGAATTAGAATTGACGTAGGGATTTGAGGTAGGTATTCTTGGTTAATGGCACTGACGCACTATCCTGGATATGATCCGTATACAAAGTAAGCTTTTGTTTAAAGTTTTGTTAAGCTTTATTAATGTAGTTCATCACAAGCTCATTCTTATAATTTATGTACGATGCCAGATGTAAAAATTGGAGTTTTTTATCCAAGATGCACAAGACAATATAATGATTCTTACTTGAATACGAAAAATATTTTTTAACGATTCCTACTTTACAGAAAATGCCAACTCCTTGGAAGTCAATCCTGACCTCTCTGCCGTTTTACGCGATCCTGCTCGCCCACTGCGGCCAGAACCTTGGCTTCTGGATGCTGCTTACCGAACTGCCTTCCTACATGAAGAACGTACTGGATGTTGATATTAAAAATGTGAGTATTATGAAGAAGATATTAAAAAAACATTATTTTATTCTTTTTTTTAATGAGCAACCAGCAAGTTATTTTTCATATTGTTAAACATTATTTGTTTACAGAACGGAACACTATCCGCCCTGCCATACGTCGCTATGTACATCCTTAGCTTCATATTCAGTTGGATCGCTGACTTCCTCGTCAACGGGAACATTGTTCAGCTGGTTACTTCCAGGAAGATATTCAACGCCGTTGGTAAGATGCGTTTTAATCGCATCATCAGTATTTTAGAGATCAGTTCTTAAAATTAAAACAGTATTCGTATTAACAACTTTAAATTATTTCCAGCACACTGGGGTCCCGCGGCCGCACTGATAGGTCTCTCCTACCTCCCGCCCGGCCATCTGACACTGGCTGTCGTCATCTTAACTATCACAGTTGGTCTGAACGGCGCTCATTACGTTGGTTTTATGGTAAGTTAGGAGGCCAAACATTACATTCGGCAATACGTTGGTCTAGTATTTAGTAAGTCTAATTACTACGCCAGGTGTCGCAAGTCTTGCTATTAGCAGTAGTAGGTACGTGTTTAAATATATAGGGTAACCGCTACATCTATTGCCCGGTTAAGGGAGTAATACAACTTTTTTTCATATAAGTACCTTTATAAAGAAATAAATTGACTTTAAACAATTATTTATGTAACTTCAATAAATCTTTTAAAGGAATATCAGTCACTAATTTCAAAATCTGTTAAAAAAAATAACAATAAAAATTAAACAAAAATTAACTTCTAAAACCACAGTAATTGTCCAGTTGACATAGTAATTGCCATTGAAAACATATAGTTATTGTCCACTTTGCAGTCATCGGTTAACCAACCTTAAAATTAATATAAATAATTATAAATTGAGATCTCTTCTTGCCTTTTGAACATTTAAATATAACTCTTCACAATCTGAGTAATTGTCATCGTCTGAGTCATTAACTTTGTAACAAAAGTGACATAAAAATAGCATCATATCGGCATCATCGGGAATATTATTTTTGTGGCTATTTGGCACACATCGCACATGAAAGGATAAATGACAGCCACTGCATTCAATTTTGTGTTTAATGATGATGTGCTTGCATACGGCGCAAACATCATTGGATTTTATGTGTACTTCCTCTAAAATGTTAATTTTTTTCGATTCTGGAAAGATATTGGCATTGCCTTCAACATTCGTAATAGCTTCTGGTTCTCTTTTTGTCACTTGAAGTTTAGTAATTTTAGTTTTACCCTTGCTTTGTTCTTTTTTACTGTTCTCAGTCTTCTTCGCCTCTCGCTCCATTTTCTTTTTTTCCTTTTCTTTCAGTTGATTTTCCTTCTCTAATTGCTTTTTTTGTAATGCCAATTTAAATTTGTCTGATGTAATAGCGAATGGTTGTCTTTCAATTTGACGCTTCCCTTTTCTTATAGGTGTTTTTGGATATGCTAAATATTCTCCAAACAAGGACTTTATTTTGAGCAACTTCGGACTCTCAAGAACTGTTTGGGTGGTAGGGGTTACTGATTCAGACTGACTAGATTGATTTTGTGAGTGATCGTACAAGATGCAGATATTTGGACCAGATTTGGATGTTCCAGGGAGACTATGTAGGTAATAGCTAGATTGGTCAGTTTTAGATGTTCCAGGGAGACAATTTATTTTTGTTGGAGGGACTTCAACTTGGTGTACAACTTGTTCTTCGTGTAATACTTCAATCCGATTACAACTATCTGCGCTTAAATCAGTAGTTGGTATAGCTGTATTATCAGTAATATTAGGAGACATAGAAGATGTTAAATTCGGGTTTCCTAACTGTTTACAGGATGTATCAATTTCGTCCGCAACGTTTTGAGTCTTTGATTGGAATTCTTTCCAAAGGTTATAAATGATGGCCAAGTGTGGTTCTATTGTCGATAATGATTCCTCTTGAAATCTCTTGCAAAGGGAAACTCCTATTACATTTCTGAATGTCTCAAAAGTAATTGTTGCTGTATCCGAAATTTCCTTTGATATTTCTCTCTGACTAGTATTTTTGCCTAAGCATTTAGAATAATTAATCGAATCAGGATTGAATGGGCACAGACCACAAGCTTTAAAACCATTGATCAATATTTCTGGCCTCAGACTTAATTCAAGAACTTCATTGAGTACAGGAGCAAAATTTAGCTTAGTTATTCCCTTGTTATCATTTGATAGTTGCCATTTTTTTAAATATTTTCTCCAGCCCACTTTCAACGGTCTAAATGCAGAAACATCAGCTGGTTGAATTATTCTGGTTGCATTGGGGTACAAAGCTATCAACTCAATTTGAAGATGGGTGCATAACTGGCTCAAATGATAATTTAAGTGAGTTTTATGACCGTCAACATATAAGATGATTGGGAACTCGACAGATTTGCTCACTAAATATGGATGAAAAACATTGGCTATAAATTCGTAAAATATTTCGGTAGTCATCCAACCATTGTCCGATTTTCCTATACCCCACCCCTCTGGTAAAGACTCGCATATCTTTTCAGGTAGTCTTTGATAAGGATACACAATAAATGGGCAGCATATGTCACCAGCAGCCGAAAAAGTGAATAGAGCAGTTATAGACTCTTTTGCATTAGAGTGTTCAATGTTATAAATATTTTTGGACCCTTTTTCAGCTATTACAAGTCCCGAACTCAAGCAAATCTGAAAATTTGTTTCGTCCGCATTAAAAATCCTACTGGGTTGACTGAGAACATCAATCAATCCTTTTTCTTCAGCGTATGCACGAATTTCATCAAACCATCCCCTTATATCTCTTTCAGACACGCACGAGCTAGCTTTAGTGACTCCTTCCGATGTTCTTATACTTAATTTAGGGTGTCTTTTTAAAAAAGCCTTCCACCACCCTATACCAGGCCTATTATTTGTAAATGGATTAGGACGTGGATTGTCCTCAAGAAACTTTTGTACGCTATCTAAAATATTTTCCTTATTCTTTGGAAAACCTTTTCTAGCTGAAGTTATAATCCAGTCTTCAAGAAGAGCTTCTTCATTTGGGGTTAAGATAGGCGATGGACCCAGGCTAGTCTTGTGGCCTGGGTTATGTTTATGAAACCTAAGAGTTGATCTCGGAACACCATATTTCTGAGCTATTTGGCGATCTGACAATTGCTGTTCATTGTTCTGTACTTCAGCAATAGCTTTTTCGAGGTTTTCCTGTGTGTATTTTAATTTAGGTGTTTTTGGCATTCTGAAAAAAACGTTTTATTTTCAGTTCAAAAATAAAAACTCAAAATTCACATTTATTGACCGGGCAATAGCTGTACCAATTGCATATGGCAATAACTATAGAATGGTATGACAATTACTAAAAACATTAAAAAAATAATGCAGTGATTGCCCACCCTCCTTTAAAACTTAACGAAAGAAGTAAAAGTCAAAACGATATGTAAACAGGCACTAGAATTACTGTTTCAAACCTTTAAATCAATCACAAAACACTTAAATACGAGAAATGCTAGTAAATATTGTAAATTCTGATATCCTGTTCTTAAGAAAAACCACAAGAAACTTACTTTTTTTGATGAGTTTCACACTTGTTAAACTAAAATCAGCCATGACACTTTAAAAAGAAAGATGTTGCCAGTTGTTTAAATTAAAAATGCTACCACATGTCTAAGTGACATCTATTGCAATTAATTTGTACTTTCTCTCCTCTAGAAGTTACAAAAAATGGCGTTATTGCTTAGTGTTGGCAATCACTGTACGCCGGGCAATAACTGTAGCGGTTACGTATGATTCTTGTAGAAGATCGTTAACAGTGCTAAGTTTGTAGTCTCGCGTTCTTGTAAAATCAACACGACGGGATAGAATGTGCTTGAACCCCTTCAATAAGGTAACCTTCCATCGAATGTCTTTATAAGGTGTGAAATTTGTTTTCATAACAATGCTCTTAGTTTTTATACATTTTATTTGTAATTTATGGGCCTCTTTATCTTTGTGGTTGCTTCAATAAACTTTATATTATATTACAGTTATCGCACATCGACCTCTCCCCAAACCATGCGAGCACTCTGATGGGCATCACAAATGGATTCTCAGCGATATTCTCCATCATGGCACCTCTTAGCGTCACTTTTGTTGTTAAGGACCAGGTAATGTGAAATACTCACTATATTGCCCAATTATCTTTAGATAGAATTAGCCATGGTACCTAGATTCACTAGCGATCTTTAAGAAATGCTGATAACCAATTTGACTTTTTTAGGGGTACTATTTGTTCCATTTGATTCTCAATTTATTAAAAATCCATTCAGCCTTCTGGTTTCCGTTAGTATGTTAGTGTTACATTTCTACGATCCGTGTTGTTCCAGTCCCAAGCATCGGAATGGCGCAAAGTATTCTTCATCTCAGCAGCGTTCTAC
This sequence comes from Falcaria lacertinaria, assembly GCA_951449985.1. NCBI lineage: Eukaryota > Metazoa > Arthropoda > Insecta > Lepidoptera > Drepanidae > Falcaria > Falcaria lacertinaria. Next base: position 10,057,818 of record OX602121.1, on the reverse strand, counting down.
TTCCTAACCAACTTGTTCTACCTTTTGTTCATATCTGGGAACAAACAGGAGTGGAATGAACCTAAACCTATAGAAACAGGTACAGTTATATTATTTTTTAACCGTTATTGAAATGGATTACCAAGCAAAGTATCTCATCGAATTAGGTAAGTTCCCCCCCTAGTGGACGCAAAAAAATCATGTTATGAACATTGGGAATATAATGAAGAGAGATGAGCTGGATAAGGAGATTTGACTAAAAGGGCTATGGGTATAAAGGAGGATGAATATACGGGAAGACGCATACTGAAGTACAGATGGATGGCTTGTGCAAATGACGATATAAGAAGGTTAAAAGTAGTAGTCAGAAGAAAGAGAAACCCACAAATAAATTAAGAACAAGATAGGCCATGACGTAATTAATTTAATTCCATAATAATTTAACTTTGTTTTCAGAGGATGGAGGCAAGAAAGCTGAAGATGCGTCGAGAAATAAGAACACGGGTGAACACAAATTTTGATGAATTGATGGTCATTAATTATTGGTCTCAACTAGTCAAGTACTTAATTTATTGTAGAAAAATATTCCAGACAGACAGCTACTAGGTGCAATATTATAGTTAGTTGTGTTTCAAAATGCTTAACAAGCAGATAAGATAGAATAAAGACAAAAGATGGATGAAAAGAGAGAAGAGACTTGTTTTATCTGAAATTAAGAATGGTGAAGATAGAAATTTGTCTTTCTGAAATAACTGTAAAGTTAAATATTATTGTATTAACAATTGGTTTATTTTCTAGTTTTTTGGGAGATTTAGTTCTTCAAAAGTGAGAGTACAAAATAAAAATCAATGAAACCGTCCTTACAAAAATAAAACTATAAATTATATATTGATGCGACGATATAAACTATGAAATGTGAATGAAAAATTACGAGACAGCTAGAGGAACGAAATCGATATTCGAGTAGAACTGAGAAATAACATTCAATGCCATCAAAGTGCAATTTATTTTAGCAATGATATTAGCTGTATTAGATTAAGATCACCAATGTGTATGTGATATATTGTTACCAGTGGAATATAATACGTACCTATATACATAGGTACATACGCCAGTGATTTTTGTTTCTTAAACCAAAGACGATTCCGTAATAAAGCTATTGTGATATTTCAAGAACTGTTTTAATGTAAGCAGACAAGACCAATTTATGTTTTCTGTACAAATGGAACCACTCTGTAATTATAATAGGATCCATTACGTTGTTTTTATTTTTGTTCTTTGGTCATCAAACCACTCCTGTGAAGACAATGTAAATAAAATTATACTTATTGAACGACTTTGAAAATCTAGTGGCTACCGACTACTAAGCCACGGTGACGCGGGTTCGATTCCCAATCAGGGCAAATATTTATGTTTTCGTTAAGTATGGGTGTTTGGTATTTATGTGAAAACTAGCTGTTTTCCCAGCGATTTCGCCCGCGTATCAATATAATATATAGCCTATGTTACTCAGTAATAACGTAGCTTTCAAACGGCATAACATTTTTTTAAATCGGTCCAAGTTTTTAAATTTATTCGTTACATACAATACTACAAATCTTTCCTCTTTATAATATTAGCGTGGATATGTTATTGTGTAAGTATTCAGTTATCTGGTAGCTCAAGCTTTTCTTAGTTTGGGACCAGATAGCTATATGTGATAATGATCAGCCATTACTGTCAATAGACGTATCTAAAAGTTGACGTATAAATTAATGTACCTAAATAAAATGGTTTGTAAACATAACCATTTTTATATTTATCATTAAATTTGTAAATAATATACTCAATAACGATAATTTTATTATACATAGAACCCTGTTGTCATAATAATATAGCTCAAAATCGCGGTACAATTACTCCACGCCAGGGACTCTTGGTGAGCTCGATATTGTACACTCGAATTAATTACAAATCTGATGTAGAGGATTATATTATAATGAGACTGGTATTTCGTCTCATTATAATATACCTGTTATACAATGATAAGTTCGCTAAAATAATTCGGGTAAAAAGTTCCTTTGAAAACAGGCCGTATAGGGCCGTTAATTTATGAAAATGGTAAGTTCTCATGAGGTTGTGCAGCTTTGAATGCAAGAAAATCAAATACATAACGGGAAACCGGGAGGCCGGGCTGCTGCATCTGATTGCTGATTCGCGACTTCGTCAGCATGAGAATCCATAGTGGGCGTTAGACTCCAGGAAACGTTGAAATAAACACACTGTAGCGTTGGTTGTTCACTATTTTAATTGTACAATCACTTAAATGACTCAAACGATTAGGGATTACAGTGTTAATTAGTGATTTTAGAGCCAATGGGTTTGCGAGTGACCACCACGTGCAACGGCTGTCGAATAACTGACTGAACTCAACCGCCGTTCGCCCGCCATGACAGACGCAACTCCATCCGGTGTTACCCGCTCTTAATTATAATTACCATTTAGTCAAATTAAAAACTAACAATATCTACTAACGATTAAAAAAATAACAAATTAAATGACAACACTCAAAATTAACTGATTTACATTATTGAATAATGCCACGCGCCGTTATACATATACCTAAATTCACATTTCCAACAGTACACATTGTCTTGGGACTCCCCAACTGTACACCAGCCATAATACCAAATGAACGGCAGCGCTCGCAGCTCCGATCACAATAATTAATTAAATCGTCTATTTGACGCAAATCTTCGTTAATCCCGCACTGATTGATATTAATTGTTGAAACGGCACAAGTAGGCTTATTAGAAAATTGACTAATTATAGATAGGTAGCAAGTATGTAATTATTTTATGTATGTATATATCTTTCGGTGGTTAAACATTGGTCTGCTTGTGTGTAGATTATAGGTTTACCGACCGAACGATTATTGAAACTCTTTTATTATAAGAATAATTAGCTATCGTGAGTAACATAGGCTATGTTCTATCTTTAAGCTATAATTGTGTACATAAACAATAAAAAAAGGATAATATAGTACTGTTTTTTTTACCTCGTGTTTAAACATTATTATATTGCAAATTACAATAGGACACTTACAAATTTTCCATGATAAATGAAAAATTAATTCGTTATCGTCCCTTACTCTCTCCAAAACCGCTGAAATGATAAAAGGAAACAATTGTGAAGCAATATGGTATGTGGCTTGTGAAATATATCATCCAAAATTAGTGAATTGGGGTGTCTTAATTTGTCAAAAGGCTCGGGTGTAACTCTAGTTAAAATACATTAGTTGTCAATACACTGATACAGATTAATGCTCAGTGAGTGAAGTGAGCTAAATGATTGTTTTGCGTCGGAGTCACATGGGCATGATTTGTGAACCCAATATGCTCGCTTCAATGACCGCGTTGTGATCATATTGGGGATAGATGATGTGATATAAATAACCCTCTAGTTTACACTTAAGTTTTGTTATTTGTTCTTAAATATTTGCAAAACAGAGTACGTACTAAGACGAATAAATGCATTACTATTTTGATTCGAGTCATTTCAAATGCCATTCTATCACAACTATACAATCATTATTCGCTGACGCATGCTATGAGAAATTGACTAAACAGACAACTGAGAGTAATCTATGTCAGTGTGGCGCCATCATGACACCATTGGAAGACAATTTAAGTTGGCTCTCCATAGACATTTCTGATTGCGAATCATTAGTGGCACTCGACGGTAAAAACACCTTTCGGAGTAGGCAGACATTGAAAATAATAATTCTAAAATCTTTAAAAGTTTAATTATGTTTTATGAATATTTTTGCAATACTTAATATATCAAAAGTTTTTAGTGTATGAACTTCAAATTGCATTTCCACTTGAAATATATTGTTTTCAAAAACTCAAACTAAGTATTTAATTGTGTAAATAACAGAAATTTAACGAGAAGGGAAGAATAATATATTCCTTCCTTATCCATAACAAAGCCGCGTAGTAAACAAGAGTATCACAAGTAATCTCCGAATATTATCCGCGTTCACTGACTGAGCAAAACCAATGTTTGAACAATATCCGCCCGCCGCGAGATCTGCTTTTTTACCTGGTACAGTCTGCATACGGATTAACATGACTCCAAAATATTCGATACTATTATACTTAGCAAATTAATTATTTATCTTGATCATTCTAGACAGGATATTAGGAAGAGTTGTGAAATTATTTGTATTGTCATCGGTCGTTAATATAAATTATGCACATTTTGAAAATGATAAATTTGAAAAAGATGAGATGGTATAAAATTATACCAAAATATTCAGTTACATAGCTATATACATACTGTTGAACTGGTACTACAAATGGTCATGCTCGAACAGGGTGCTGCTACATATCTCAATGTCGGTCTGCTACTTTAATGATGTTTTATAAGCTATCAACTATGCGATTCTATAAAAAAAACAGATGTAATAAACCATCACCTTCACCTCGGTATATTTTCAACGTGTCTGTCACATCGCTTACCCCAATGCCGTAGCAATATTGACATCTAACAAAACCACTTCAGTCGCTATTTACCCAGAATTGTCCCAGTACATCCTAATTTATTGGACTTGTGTTTACACATTTTGTATTCAATAGACGTATTTTGGAGCCCGACAGTACATAGGACCTGAAAGGAGATTGGAAGGAGGAAAGATTTCGACGTCGTTCGTAATTTACCCGCACCAAGATCGTCTGCCTAAATTGGGATACACTTCATTCTACGAAGACCCTTGAATATGAATCGAAGTTTATATTTGAACAATAAGAATAGGGGTTCATCTCCCCTCTCTTTCTTTTGCGATTCTAAAACTGGGATCGACAAATCAAGTCCCACTTTCTGACAAGATTAAATGTTCAGTGACAATAAAGTTATACGTAGCAGGTTTACTCTTGTCACACGCCAACGTTAATTATACAACATTTTTGCTTGGTGCTGTCAAATTAAGTTTGAGTGACGTCAAATCAAATTAAGTCCGGTCAAGACGACGAATATTTAGTTTCAATTAACAACAGTACGAGGTATATATTTTAGTTAAGTTTCAGTCTAGGCAGATGAATAAGACCATTAAAACTACAAGCTTCGTAATCGTAAATATTACATTCTAAGCCAGGACTTTCTTAATTTAAGAAATTGTCATCCATTGGAAAGTTTTCTAAGTACTTACCAAGTCCTTCGTGCTACTTATGTACTTGGAGTGTGTTGCAAGTTCCAGTGGTAGGTTACGTTCCAGTAATGGCTTCCAAACTGAACACTCATTGCTTTCCGATAGGCTCGGCTCTCGTCAATTTTAGGCCGAGTATGTACCTCTGATACCTACCTCCATATATTAAAATAGTTTAGCGTGATCGACAGGAATTTTGATTTGCCTATGAAATAGTTCAAAGTTAGGGTTCAAAATTAGTTAATACATACTTACATACTGGGTTGGTCTCCTTTGTAGTATGTTTGTATACATTTCAATGCCAAGATAAAGGTTAGTTGGAGTCATCAATATAAAGCATCAAAAATAGTATATTCAGTTTAGGCCCTAGTAGGGTACTTATGAAGGTCTAATTTACGAAAAAAAGCCACCTGAGAAGAATCGGTAAGAAACGCGGTGCTCTGTCTTTTTTTAACCTCTGAAAAAGAGCTTGGGTTCAAAAATATGGGTCTAGATTTGAACCACTACCACCTCAAATAGCAGGCGGTCACCCAAACATACTTATTGCAGTCAGTTACATGTTTATTTATTTATTAAGAAACACCATTTGGAAACAACTATAAACAAGTTTAAAAACATCGGCTTAGAACTAAATTTTTCCAAAAGTGATCTTTACATTTCCGACACCGTTACTAACAAAAATAATGTTATTTCAAAATTTAACTCTGGCACCTGGTATAAAAATTTTAGACAAGAGTTCTCTTCGTCTTTTAGGGTCACCGATCTTTGAAGAATCCTATGCCCCATTAATAGAAGAGAAAATTCAAAATTTCAACTTCACCTCTCACCGTTTGGATAATATTAGCATGCACAAGGCATATACTATTATTCGGCATTGCCTCTTCGTACCAAAATTTACTCACGTTTTACGCTGTTCCAACTTGTGGAAACATACAAATATTTTAAATTCTTTGGATGATCTTTTAAAAAATACGCTCAGTCGCATTTTAAATATCGATTTGACAATCGTTCATGGGCTCAAGCCTCCTTGCCAATAAGGTATGGGGGGTCTGGGTATCCGCAAAATTTCAAGTGTAGCGCTACCTGCATTTCTGTCTTAAATTTTTAGCACACGCGACCTCATTGGTAAGATTCTGTCTCCGTCACTTAGTGACTTTGAGGTCTCGTGGCTAGTTGAAGCTAGAAATGCTTGGCATTTGGCTGCCGGTCCAAACACAGGGGAACCTGAAAAGCCTTCCATACAGAGACTGTGGGACGGGCCGCTTTGTGAGTTACAGTATGATTCTCTATTGGAATCATCCTCTAACTCTCCTGAGCGTGCTCGTCTCTTAGCGGTTGCTAAGTGGGAGTCAGGCCTCTGGTTGCAAGCTTTGCCTTCGGTCAATACGGGTACATTTATGGACAATATAACTTTTCGTTTAGCAGTAAGTCTTAGACTAGGAGCTAAAGTAAGTGTCCCACATCATTGTCACTGTGGAGAGGGTGTTGACAGCCTTGGTCACCACGGCCTCTCTTGTATTAAGAGTGCGGGCCGGCTGTCGCGGCATGCGGCCATCAATGACCTTATCCGTCGGGCACTTGCCACCGCGAGGGTGCCAGCTGTCTTGGAGCCTTGTGGTCTGGCTCGTGACGATGGCAAGAGGCCCGATGGTATGACGTTGGTGCCCTGGAGGCTGGGGCCGCCCTTGGTGTGGGACGCTACCTGCGTCGACACTCTGGCGCCGTCCCACCTCCCGGACACTTCGGTGGTGGCTGGTGCGGCAGCCGCTCGGCAGGAGTGCCTCAAGCGCCGTAAATATTTATCTCTGAAGGACGGTTACATATTTATGGCGTTTGGGGTCGAAACTCTTGGGCCGTGGGGGCCAGAGGCTCATACCCTTTTTAAGGAGACCTCAAACTAATTACGAGAGGCCTCCTGTGACAGGAGGGCTGGCGAATATTTGGCCCAAAGGCTAAGCATTGCAATTCAGCGTGGCAATGCCGCCAGCCTTCTTGGCACACTGCCCCGTGACAGTGGTTCGGGACATTTATTTTACGTTTAGGTTAGTTTTGTACTTCTTAGTTTAGTTTATTTTAAGTTTTTAATCCATAAAATCTATTAATGTTAAAAACTAGTTAAATAAATGTAGATTATTCAAAAAAAAAAAGAAACCAACAGTATACATATTAAGAAATATTAAGGAAACACTCTTAATCAAACAAGTTCTGATATGTAAGCCCATTATAGGTGTTTACAACATTCGCCATTATGAGTGGTGGTAAGACAAAAAAGGGTTAAAAACAGAAAAAAACTTTACAAATACCTATCTGTAAAACTAAACTAATTAAAATTGTAAAACTATATTTTTTAATCAGTACTAATGTAATTAATTTGCGAAGCGTATTTACATTAAAAATGAAAATGGTTCATTTAATTTAGGACATCGCAGATACTACATTACAATGAATTTAAAGCTGTTTTAATTTCATAGCAATATTAATTCAAGCAACAGCTGCAGCTGCTCGCTCCTTTGTATCCAATCTGATTTATATCACAAAATATCAGGGCTACATTTGAAAAGGACGCGACAACATCTGGGTTTTGGTTGTTTTGATTACCAAACAATTCTCATGGAACACACTAGCCTATAATGTTAGCTTAGTGCTGTCAAATTAAAGTTTTAGTGCTGTCAAATCAATTTTTTCGGCAACACGCGAGTGATACTTATGGTTTTGCAAGCGTCAATAGGCTATGATGCATACCATCAGGCGGGATGGATACCTGCTTAAACGTTTGCACCTTCAAGGTGTAAAGAAGATGAAAAATCTTGTAAAAGCGATGAATATTGTAGTTTCAATCAACAAGAGCCGTGATGGCCGTGTAGTATGAAGCGTTGCATGCTATTCTAGCGACGTTTCAAATGTCTGTACCAATGAGCTTATAAGTTAAGTGCAGTGATTAATCAATCAATACATTTTCCACGGTTTGCAGCGTAATAGTTTGATGGTTTTTGAGTATATTATTATGATAGTTGAAGTTGTTCTTTTGAAAAACGAGAGTATAAAGCTTACAGGGACTTTTATAAAGGTACTTTAATTTTTCGTAAGCTTTTGTCGAGCTCAGGGAACTCGATGTGATTACCGATCCTAGTTTGACAATGCTAGTTAACGTACGATCATTTAGGGTTTAAAAATAAGTTTTAATACAGGACAGAAAACAATGCAAAATTCGCTCCGGCTAATTCGGACACCGTTCATTTTGCTCCGAAGCGAAATAGGTTTCCCGTAACTAATGAAATTCCCGCGTCCGGATAACGAATTGTTTCGTTTTTTACACTTACCGGGAACATTCAAGGATCAACCATACCACGGGCGGATACAATAAGCTATTTATTGTAGGGTTACTGCGAGAAAACGGGACAGCAAGGGCTTAGTGAAATCGCTTAACACGTTGATGACTCTGTGACCTAAATTATGTGATCCTAAATAGATTTTTTGTTTTGTACGCCTGTGCTACGGGTGCTATGAATCAATCTGATGTTTTTTTAGATACCTACATTTTGCAATGAAAGCTTTGTAAATATTAATTGGTTATAAGATTTCTGCAGGGTCGTCAACGCGCGAGTGATACTCCTGATGTTGCACACGTCCATAGGCTACGGTAACCTTGAAATCACGCGGGCAGTAAACTTGATTGCCATTCTAGTGGTATAAAAAATATGTAGAAAATTATTGAACGAAAAATACTTTTAGCCACCACAATATATTAGGTGTATTTTAAAAGAGATTTTAACAACAATAATGACGATACATTTTCCAATAGTCAAATTTTACTCAGGTTTATAATTATAAGCCTCGGAGTTCATCTATAAATTATTCGGAGCTAAATCCTTTGATAACAGTTGGTAAGCGCTTGATCTGCTAGATGAATTTAAACGTACCGTTTGAGATGGAAGGTCTTGAGTGCCCGAAATCCATTCAAGCCTAACCTCTCAACTTAAAGTAGGCTATCAAAGGTCGTTAACCTGTACCTCCTACCTCTACCTTGTAGGTTGTGTATTTCTTGTAAAGAAATGATCAAATTTGACGCAGGTAATCATTGATATATGCTAAGTTCCTCTTCTTTTATTACCACTAAGGTGACAAAGAGGCATACGGTCCGCCTGATGGTAAGCGGTCACCGTAGCCTATGGATGCTTGCAACACCAAGGGTATCACTCACGCGTTGCCGACCCTTCAGAAATCTGTTCACACCCTCTTGAAGAACCCTATGCTGAATTTGAATTGACTAGATGGCAATTGAATACAACCATATCGTTATCATGAATCGTTTATGACAAATATTTATTTGCTCCTTCAAACTACAACTTTGCTCTGAACTAGACGCACTGTTTAATGTACCTACAACCAATAATGAAATAGATCACTGGATTAATAAAAATCTTTTTTCATCTGCTCTCAAGATTGAACACGGCCATGCAGCAGTCTGGCTGGTACTTAATCTCAGTCACTAGAGACTATGTAGTAATTCTGCTTTTCATGGGACTTTTTAGCATTGGTATTTTTTCTTCTAGAGCATTCTCCAAAATTTCTTCTGGTGGTTCATTCCACTCTGCCCTTTCGGCTGTTCCTAGGATGACGTAGATGAGATTTGTAAAGAAATATAAACCTGCTGCCACGAAGAAAACTTGCCTCCACAGGTATTCATTGGTCTGGAATAAATTTCTATTATTAAAATTGAATAGGTGGACGATTAGTAATGCAATTCTTAAAAAATCCCGCTGAAATGTGCTGCTGTTTCTGCCTGTGTGGAACTTCTGCTATATCTCTGCGCTGTGTTGCACACACTTACCACATCAGTTAGTATGAAGCCTGTTGTTATGGGCGCCAAGGAAGCGACAAGGTTGGAAGAAAAGTTACTAATGCTCATAATAGTACCGGCAAAGTTTGGTGATATATCTATATGGTTTACCTGAAAACAAAATGTTTCTTTAATAAGAGTGGTATAGATTAAAGCTTAAGTAATTTAACTCGGTCGATATTTAAAGCGTTCATAGGCTACAGTGACTACTTCCCATCACATGTTTGCTTGCCACAGTTGTAATTTAAAACAGTATGCTATATTTTTATTAATATCTACATAAAACATATTTTATTCCGAATTGTAATGGTATTAGAAAGTTGAACAATCTCTAATTACCAGTTTACTGCAGTAATAAGATACATGGATATCAATACACTTACTTGGAATCCTAAATGCCCAGATATTTTAAAGGCGCAGATAAATACCAGAATAGACTCAACTACATAAATATTTTTGGGCGCATAAGCCAATACTATGAGACCTATTGCCGCTGGGACGCCACCTGAAAATATTTCGAATATTAAGCCACTTTCAATCTTATAAACTAAATAAAACACACACTTTAGCAAAATTTACCCAAAGAATTTGCAAATTTTCTAGTATTGGTAACACTGAGAATCTTCTTGACTATCAACATGTCCGTCAGCCAGCTGAAGAAAAAGTTGGTTACCCACATCACCAGAAACGGTAATGCTGTTAAGAGACCGTTCTGGAATATAAAAATTGTTACGACACAATATTACATTTTCATCAGTCACATTTTCATAAAATAGGACAATCATCACATTTAACGGAAACAAATAGATGTACTAGTACCCGATGCTAGGACAAGCGTTATGTTTAATGACGATGACGAAATGTGACTTGAACCTTGAAAGGTACTTAAGCTTGGTGAAAATAATAGTCTTCATCTTTTAATAGTAGCGGTTACATTGAAATAGCAGCTTACCGCCTTAATGTTGACACCCATGATCTTGTCCATGAAGGCTGGAACTTCGGAGTACAATATGAGTTGACCCCAAGTTTGACCTATATGCGCTATTATTATGGCATATACGCCGCGACACTTCAGAATCTTCAACCAAGGGACTGGTAGTCTCTACCGAAATACAGAAAAGTAAGACTAATTAAACAAAGAATTTGAATAATTTCCACACAAATTTAGAAAAGAAACGACTTAGTGTGAAATTAATGGTTCAGTTCCTTATTGACATAGCAATTTTACCATACCAATTAAAGGTTGACAGGACACCCTGTAAAATATTACTAATTGGTGTAAGTGCATACTTCCTACAATACGTAACATATTATTCTATATCTCCTTGAGAGTTACATGTGCAGTTCTTCCCACCTTGCCAACACCCTTAGATCCTAAGCTTTCTTCGATATACGTCCTTTCCTCAGCAGATATCTTAGAATGCTTGGCTGGCGTGTCAGCTATCAACCAGAGCACTGCAGCTATGATCCCGGACAAAGCGCTGTAGAAACGGAATATGCCCGGCCAACCAAGAGGTGATGAGGAAATGAAGCCAGTCAAAGGAAGGCCCAAGACAGTGCCGAAGGCTTGACCTAAAAAATAAACCATTGAGAGTCAAAAAGACAAAGATGTTGCAAGTAGTTTATACTCTAATTTTGTGTCTTGAGTGAGCCAAGCAAACAAAAATTGTCAGCATTACCACACCAGATACCAATACTGATAACTGAGATAAATATTATGTTGTAGCTTGTATTTCATCTTAATTTGATTAATTCAAACCATTTTAAAGGATATTAAAATAATCTACCTGCTTTTGCAGTATAATGTATAGGGGAATAGCACGATTTTTGTCCAAGATAATACTAACCTCCGTAAGTCAAGGCTGTCAGCCGTCCTCTCTCGTGTAGCGGGGCCCATCGCCCGAAGAATGTGTGGATGCTGGGGAATATGCATGCCTGGCTCAACCCTTGTGCGACCCTGCATACTACTGTACACACCCAGCCGCCCTAGTGAGATACATTGGTAATTATGGATACGGGTGAAGATATTTTCTATGCAATAGGTTGATATAGAGATATATAAAACAAGTGATTTACGATTTAACGGTCAGGGAAATACCAGACAAAAATACTTTTTCGTAATTACAGAAGTGATAATGTCTGCGATACCTGTTGCATTAGCGTATTATCTGAAAACCGTACTGTTTGTAGAATCATACTGAAAATGCTTAACGTAATTCGTCAGCAAACTCCTATAAGGTGGATATATTACTCGAGCGGCTCTAATTTCTAATTGAAAATCCCATTGCGCCATATCATTTTAACTTACATAAAAAGAAGCAAGTGGCAGGATGATGGAAAGTATACAGTTGGCGCACATAGCGAAGATGAGGAGATATCGTGCTCCGAAGCGGTGGGCGAGCTGCCCAGCAGGGATCTGGAGCAGCATGTAGCCCCAGAAGAATGAGGATATCACTATGTCCTGCACCTTTTTACTCCATTTGAACTTTGGGTACTGCAAAATTAGACATGCGGACAGATTAGGGCCGTCCTTTTTATACCACTAAGGTGGCAAACAAACATACGGCCCGCCTGATGGTAAGCGGTTACCGTAGCCTATGGACGCTTGCCATACCAGGGGTATCACTTACGCGTTGCTTACCCAAAAATTAAACATTAGGGGAGAATTAGGTATTGGGACATAATTATGATCCTCTGTACCATTAGTGATGTTTAACAACATGACATAGGACATTCTGAGAATTGTGTAGTAGTAAATTGTAGATGAGGATTAGAACTCATTATGAAGTATATTTTGTTTGCATCAAAAGATTTTCTGCTGGAGGAGAGTGGAGAATTAAATACCTAAATAAATAGGTATTGGTGCTAATTCTATTGTAGGAAATCATTAAGCTTAACTAATTAGACAGGAAACTATTGCCATCCTTATTTAACCCCGCACATGAGAAAGTGATAGCAAGACTTTTTAGTACTGTTAAATTAGTTTAGTAATTTTGAATTACAGAATCCATTACCATGTAGTTAATTTAAGAAAACACGCAAAAATAAATTTCGCGATTTTATCTTCCACAATTTATTTGTAACGTATAATTAAAGCAATGATTTAAATTAAAACCTGATAGTAGATCTTAACTTTCGTAATGACATGCTGAAACTCAGCTTCTTGCTTCAGAAAAAAATGGAAATGCACCATTTCACAATTATTACACAGGAATGGAATTAAATTGCTAGCCTTAGTTTATACAAGTGCAATTTGAAATTTACCAGGTGGAATTTTAAAGGAATGTATTTTTCCATTAAGATGAATTTTAAGTAATATTTCGCAACCGACGTCATATTGAGATCCCCTCAGATTTAAATTTCGCTTGTTATGTACGGTTGTTCGGCTACATAGTTCTAGATTAACCCGATCAAGCACAGAAACCAACAAACAAATTTAAATTTGTCATCTAGGTAAGCATAACCCAGGAAGACCCAGATATTTTAAAATCACGGACCCTCCTGAATAATTCCGGTTGGCTTATATAATGTGCAACTTACCGGTGGCACGAGCATCAAAGCATGTAAAATCCCCTCAACTTTAAATTCTCCAGTTTCATTATCACGATTTGTCATAGTTCCATTATATATATCTTGTAGTGCTGTAATATTAGTATTACTTGTGACGTCATCTTTGGCCATCATAGCAACTAGAGCCACCCCCATGCAAGACCTCATGCTGTAAGCTATTGTTAGTGCGAAGAATAGAATCAAGCTCTGTTGGTGTCTATAACCCCATCTGGAAACTGAATTGTTAGCCACTGTAGAATCGAACAAGTATTGTCAAATCTCCTTTTCTCTTTCTCTATATCCTTAACATTAATATTTTTTATAAAGATATCGTTAAGAAAATTCGTATTGAATTAATTATATTCCAAATTAATTCGAAATATCTAAGCTTCATCGTCTTGTTCGTCCACTTAGAAACGGACTTACAATCGGATTTCCGTTGCGTAAACAGCCGTAATTCCTTAACTTCCTGCTTCAGCAAATTCATTGTATTTAGTAAATCAATTTACTGTAATCTTTATCAAAGCTTTGGGATCTTTACAACTTCTTAAGTGCTGTACCCATAAAGCTATATTTATATCAGATTTTTTAGGTGTATTTGGTACAACGTTTATTTGCGTAACAATTATAAATTATTATAAATAGGTGCAGATCGTGTGGGTTATCTACTAATTCAATTTGAACAGTTTTATTATAACAAAGCATCGTTGTACAATAAGATGGACTAATAATCTATGAACAAGAAACACTATTCAGTTATAACTACCTTCAAATCCACTATCACTTTCCAAACTTTTCCCTTTATCATCTTGACAACTTTTTTTGTTCACGTCCATACTCGTATTTAGTTTAGCTAACACCTCAATATCACAACCTTGCGTTTGACAACCGACCAACAATTTACTAACCATATTATCTTGCGACGTATGAGATAACAGTATAAGTAGCCTTATTGCTGAGATTAGGTTGTTCATCTGCCAAAAAGAAGAGGAAGATTCTTAGTGTTTGTTTTTATTACAATTTTATTGTACTAGCAAGCTTTTAGTGATAAATTAGTAATAAGAATTATTTGTCTAAGTGATCCCGCATAGTACTGTATATGTTATATATATTATGTTACTCTTGGTACTCTACAAACAAATATTTAACGCTTTTGTTAATTATGCTATTATGAAATACGTTTGCAATCAGAGATTATTATTACATGACTGTCTTATACTTCCCACTGTTGTGCAAATAGCTCTCTCCATGACTTCTGTAGCAACCATTTCGCTACATAAACCAACGTTGAAATCTGGTGACTAACATAATATTCAACGGATGACAACTTCATACATGCGTCACAATTCTGCAACGCGCAAGCTATGTTTTCTACGCATCTCACACAGTAGTCGGAGCCTTGTTCCTCAGGCAATACACTCGCCTGGCCAGAAGATTATCTCTAAGTGTCGGCTGAGCATTATCACCTCGCTGGCTCACAACTTCCAAGAGTGTCTTTCCAACGCCAGTGTTGTTCAATCTGGCTGTTGTGTTGCGACTCGTCTCCTCATCTCGTTAGTGGACTATCGCTTCGCCATCTTGCTCTGTCTGGCTTCCTTGGTGTGGTGATTTTTGTCCACAGATCAATAGGCATCCGGTATGCGTTAAATTATTCACACTTCCCGATGCCGATACATATCGGCTAAAAGTCTACTAATGTCTTACCTCCTTAGAACTTTTTTGACATTATGTTCTTCTGACCGCCAGGATAATAATCAAATCTCAGCTTCCGATCAATAAATCTTACTCAGATTTGAAAATATGAATGATGATATTAATGACAATATGAATACGGGCCTTATACGCGATATTAAATTGTTTATTTACATTGCGACCGACGTTTCGACCGAGTTGCATCGTCCCAATTTAATATTGCGTATAAACCCGTTTCCATGTCATTAATATGTGTTTAAATCACAATAGTACATTAATGATAATGTTATTTCGTATTTTCGGTAAGTGACGATACAAAATCTGTTATAAATTACTCGCTTTCAATTCTGAATTTAAAGTATTGATATCTTTCGTTTGAACATCTAAATAACGAGTGGATCGACGGCGTGCCAAATCGCTAAGTAGCTACTTACAAATCCTTCAGATCAAATATCCCCTTGGAAATTTCTGCTAAAAGTTACGGATAAGAGGCGAAAGTTTTTAATGGCGCGTAAACATCAATCCAGTTCTAAGGATATAATTCCCTCCAGGAAATATGACATCAGCCTCCGAAAATTCATAAATGCGTTCATTCCAAATCTGTCACATCTCTTCAAGCCTTCTGTTGATTCTTATTAGGGTTCCATATCCGAAGGGAAACCAACGGAACCCAATTACTAGGACTTCGGTGTCCGTCCACACATCCGTCTGTCTGTCAGAGGACTGTATTTCATTAGATATTACGGTTATCATGACGCGTAATAAATAGACAGTTGAAATTTTCACAGAAAGTGTATTTTGTTACCGCTCACGCTATAACAACAAATAATAACAAGAAACGTGGTATTTTATGCACGATTTAAATTATGGCAAAAAGCAGACGCTTTAAATACTTACAGTTTCCAATGTTTTTAAAGAGACAACATTTTCTATTACAAAATTATTATTTGCGGTTGGTGCAAAGGCCGTGTCTAGGGATCGAACGGCAAAGTTAACTTTGTCATTAGTTTTTAGTACGAAACCCTCGGTGTGTAAGTCTAAACTCTCACATGGCCATTTTTATAGGTTAGAGGGTCAAATATATTCGGATATACAATAAGAATAAGTTTCCTTAACTTGCTTACGTAGTCTCTATAAGATGAGGGTCAGTATTAAAATATTAGGTCCTTACATATGAAATTGGCGTTTTTCGTACTGGCCACTTTAATCACGAATTTCTCCTCTTTGGTAAGGAATTCCAAATTCAAATTTGTACAGCTATAGACTCATGTATTTGTGCTTCGATGATCGTCATTCATTTGTTTTTTTTCTTCTGTTTTTTTCTGTTTGCGTCACTCATTTTACAAAATGGAAAACCTTAAATATCGCATTATTTACGAGTACGAGTTCCGCCGTGGCACTAGTGCTGCGGAAACAACTCGAAGGGTGAATGATGTGTATGGCGGTCGTGTTGCAAAAGAAAACACAGTTCGTTTTTGGTTCCAACGTTTTCGTTCTGGAAATTTCGACCTGCAGAACAAGCCCCGTGGACGGCCTGAGACTCAAGTTGATAATGAAGAGTTGAAGGCTATTGTGGAAGCGGATCCATCGCAAACCACGTCCGAGTTAGCTGCAGGCTGCAATGTTAGTGATAAAACTGTTTTAATTCACTTGAAGCAAATTGGGAAGATTAAAAAGCTTGAAAGGTGGGTACCTCACGAATTGACTGAAACAAACCGGCAAACGCGCGTCGACTGCTGCGTTACATTACTAAACCGGCACAATAATGAAGGTATTTTAAGCCGAATCATTACCTGTGATGAAAAATGGGTTCTTTACGATAATCGGAAGCGCTCAGCGCAATGGTTAGATCCTGGCCAGCCAGCCAAATCCTGCCCCAAGCGAAAATTAACCCCAAAAAAGTTACTTGTAAGCGTTTGGTGGACTAGTGCCGGTATTGTTCATTACAGTTTTTTCAAATCTGGCCAGACTATTACGGCTGATGTCTATTGTCAGGAATTGCAAACCATGATGGAAAAGCTAGCGGCTAAACAACCTAGGCTGGTCAATCGCTCCACGCCACTGCTGCTTCACGACAACGCTAGACCACACACTGCGCTACAGACGGCTACTAAATTAGAAGAGCTTCAATTGGAAAGTCTAAGACATCCTCCGTACTCCCCGGACCTTGCTCCAACAGATTACCATTTTTTTCGAAATTTGGATAACTTTTTGCAAGGGAAAAAATTCAACTCCGATGGGGCAGTCCAAATCGCCTTCAAAGATTTTATTGATTCCCGTCCGACTGGTTTTTTTTAGTAAAGGGATCAATGAACTACCTATGAGATGGCAAAAGTGCATAGAAAATAATGGTTCATACTTTGATTAATTAAATATATTATATTAAAAAATATTCGACTTTTTGTTCCTCCCATACAAAACGCCAATTTCATATGTAAGGACCTAATATCTGAGGATACGTTGACATAATTTATTATAATGTATTTTTAGACGAAATGATAAATAAATTGACGCATATTTGACTTTCACAATATTTATTTCAAACGCGTAATTTTTTTTTTACATCGACATTTTCCTTAGTATCGAGCTTAACATCTTCTGGTGCTGAATCTGTAACATAATTCATAATTATTTTATTAGCTAAAGCATTACATGCTACAGATGATTGCCCCTCGTACAGACTGACCTATACAAAACAAATGGATGCTAATTATGACGGGCCAAATATAATTTAATTAATATAAATATATTATAAATGTATACTCTTTATTGTACCAAATCATTTAAATTACTTGTCATTAATTGTTTGAAATGTTATTTGAGTGAAATTATATTGTATAATTTGATGAAATTGTGTATGTCGCATGTGTGATATGGTTACCGACTGGTTACCGATTGTGGGACTGAATTAAACTAAAATAAAAAGAAAAAAAAAATTCTAAATATTAACAGTTCGTCTAGGTAGTCCTTCATCTTCGTATTAAAGATTAATCTTATTCAAATTAATTAAACTTGCGACTATAATCTCTCTCAGTGCCAAATTGGAGAAGTTACAAATGGCAAATTATTAATATAAATAAGAAAGTTAAATCTCTCTAACCAATAACGCTCGTTTTCACTAATTGGCAAGAACTTGTTAAAACTCTTGAATTAAATTGTAATGTTGTATTAAATTAATCCTGAATTCGAACCTAATGAATTTATAATCGGTGCCTCTGTATAATTCAAAGTGCTTGCTGGAATAGTCATAATTCAATTATAATATATAATAGGCTACTTCTTGTGATCATAATTTTATACAGAAATTTAACTTATGTTAATTTCAATGAGATCCCAAGTCTTTGTACCGTGTTTATAAGGCACGAATAAGGAGTAAGTAGTACCGCGAGACCTAGTAAGTTATAAATATCATATATATAAATATCAAAAGTAATTAGCAGACAAGATTTTAAGTTTAGGTATGTTATAGCTACCAGGGTCGTAGTTGTTCCAAGGCTGTGTGTCCGATGACATGAAGATGACGAACAGGCTGTTAGTGATGATACTGATGCTGGCTACGATGCACATCATGATTTGCCACTGGTGCGGATTTCTCTGAAACACAGTACTTATACTTACTTTTTATACTACGTAGATGGCAGATGGTCGTTAAGAGGTGAGGTTAACATAAGAATTGCTAGCGCGTTGCTAAAACCTTGTTGAGAGTGGACACTGGACTTACAGTATATTGTTATCCTTACTGCTAGCAGAACGTATTCTCGAGGATTTCTAGAAACCTTACAAAAGATACACAACACTCCATTACAGATGTGTTATTTAGCTACGATCTTCTGTTAGGTGAAGGTTCTCTCCTCAGTGGGAGCCGATGTTTTTTGGAAATCCCATTCCACGCTAAATATCGAAGATGAACAAAATATGTAGAATCATTAGAAAACTAAAGAACATTCCTTTGGAGAGGGTTTCTGAGAGCGGATATAGCAGTAGATATTGTTGCATTTTAATGATCTCAATTATTATTTAATTTCCAAATTTATTATTGCATTTAAATAATGTCAGATAATACAATATTGCAGACAAATAAACAATAGTAATTCAGATTATTCCATGCTTCCATAATATTCCATTGTTTAACGATTGAATGGACACACTGTTTACTTCACTTTGTGGTTCGCTAATTTGTTTGGTTCATTTTATTCGAGTACATTGTTAGAAATACAAAACGGTCTGTTAATGCTGATCCTTTGTTTTTACTTTGAACATTATTATACTAAAGTAATATTTATTTATAATATATAATAAAATAACATACCATGTTACAGCTTGAGGAGGTCAATTAAAAAAGGGAGGTAGAGCGAATTGGGATCTCCCGTGGGTTTTCCCATTAATATTGGAGCCGCCCAACTGGGGACTGTACCGCCGCCTTACAGAAGAACGCAGCGAAATAACACTACTTTGATGTAGTGTTGTGTTTCTGCAGTAAGTAAGGTTGCCAGTGCTCCACGAGGATACGTTGGGCTAGAAGCAATCTTGATAGCACAGTGACTCCTCACCAACAACAGGGATGACAACACGTTAGTGACATCCCTGGTATTGCTAGCGGCTATAGGTTACGGTGACTGCTTACCATCAGGTGGGCCGTATGCTTGTGTGCCACCTTAGTGGTATAAAAAAATTTTTCGTAATATACATTGAAACATATCATCAAGCCAAGGCTCTCACGGGGTAGGTATACAGTATAGAGTGTCATTTCACTCTTAACTTGAACATCTATTTTCCTACTTCTTCATTCATCAATCCTTCTTACATTCCCGCCGCTTGGTAATACGGACATAACTACCCGTGTTATTACAGTTAAAAAATATTATTTTCTTTTAATGTCAAGTTTTTTGTCAGTGAATAAATTCTGTCTGTGCCCGCGACATTGTACGCATGGAATAACATTATAAAAAACCGTTTGGGTTCCCCTAATTATTTTTCTAAACTAAAAGTCACCAAGTGCTGCCTTATAGCATCAGTTATCTGCCAGTGAAAGTTCCGTTTAAATCTTTCCAACCGTTCCGATTTTGTTCACAATTTAGGTAATGAGCATTTTTTGTTGCGCGGATCCCTATTTTTTCCAAAATAACAGTATCTTATTATACGCCTTTTAGCATCAGCTATCTATCAGTGGAAGTTAAACCATTCAGATTTTGTTCACCATTTCATGGTTCTTATTATGTTACGCGGAACACTAATAATTATTTTTCGAAAATAAATTACGTTTAAGTTACGAATTTATAGCATCAGCTGCCTGCCAGTGAAAGTTCTGTTCAAATTGGTCCAACCTTTTGGATTTTGTTCTCAATCTTATGGGTTCTTTGTTAGTCTCACGGAACCCTATTATTTTACAAAATAAATTAAGTCTAAGTTACCGCCTTACAGCATTAGCTACCTGCCAGTGAACAAATCGGTCCCGCCGTTGGGCTATTGTTCCCAATTTCATGGTTTAATAAAATGTATATGTAAATCGCTCCCTACAATCCAGCGATAAGCTCGATATGATGTTCAACAAAGGCATTGTTTTATACAAAGAAGTCTCCCTTTGACGGGATGAAAGCAAACTATCTATTTCTTTCAATGAACATACTTTCATTCTTAAATTGTTCTCGTTTTTTAGTTCGTCGTGAGTCGTGAAAGGTGTTCAGCTGTAGAACTAGCCGACTATCCTTTCCGGCTTCTCTAGGGAAGGCTTTGGAAATAGACCCGATAAAACGATGGATAACCTGGAAACAAAGCGCTCTGTCGAATGAACCGAGTCCGTAGCGAGTCCCGATGGAAATAAGTCGATTGATCACTGCGGAATATATCTCTTGTTTACACAAATATATTGCCTTAAGATACTTCAATATTCTTATTTGCATCTAAGAAAGGGACGAAAATAAAGAATGTTTTTTTAATAGCGACTCAATTTGATCTCTGAATATATTATTTGTTTATTCGAGCATCATTCATGGCCTTTTGGCTTATTCTGTTGTACTATGACGGTATAATATTGGATATAAAAATAGCGACCCGCGTATTTTTTTACTATAATTTGCGACACTGTTGGTCTAGTGGTATACTATATTGCTACGCTATATCGCGGGTTTTATTCCCGACAGGGCAAACATTATATGTATTTTATTCCACTTCCTACAAAAATCCTTGCTATGTTGCCCCTGTTGGCGTTGAAAGGACTCACCGTGCTAGCAACAATTCTTGTCGGAACAGCGTTTCTTCATGGAGAACTAGAAGCCTTACATAACGAAGATATACAACAGTAATGGTACTAGCAGAAGCTAAGGATTATGGGATTATGGATAGTGCCAACTATACTAACCACGTCGGTGACAATGTTAGAGACGCAGATCGGCATGATGATCACGAAGATATTCATAATAGTGTTCCCGATTGCCGTCATGGTGCCAGTATAGTTTGGGGCTAGGTCGATGTGGTTCACCTGTAAGAATACACCCTGGTTTGAGACTAAATATTTTATAGTTTATTTTTGGAACTATATTATTTAGCACGGCTTGCGGTAGGATTTGGTTGGTAGTAATTGGCACGTAATGTACAAGCCTTAGGCCCTCTCTATGCAACTACTATCTTTTCAATAAAGAACGCGTGAAAATTTCGTTACAAGTACACAAAAAAAACTGAGATAGTTCCAACAAGACTAAATGTCTAAAAACAAGTTCTTAAAAATTCCCAAAGGGAACTTTGTCAGGACTGACAGCTGATTTGCCAATGTTTGATAATTAGTTACTAATAGGTACTCCACCTGCTGATGTAATACGTAGCCTAACTATGCTTGCATTGAATACTTTACCAAAAATACATACCATCCAGCCAGTGTGAATGCCCATGTGGCACCCCAACCCCACAACGAGGCAGGTCACCGCTATAGCCATGCTGTTTGCGAACGCCGCACATACTAGGCACACTGCTATACCATATTGTGCTGTAAATAAACAAATTTAACATTAAAAAAAAACGATTTCAAAGGGTAAAAACGTTCATATTAATTAGTACTAAAGATTAACTTACAAATAGAATTGAAGATCCTCCTAGCATTTCGAACACTAATGAAATTCCTACCGATAAGATAGTCCGAAAGGAATCCATACACGATGCATGTGAAGATACTGGCTACGAATGGTAACGAGGACAAAAGACCACTCTGAAAAATTTGAATACGATAATTGTATATGCCAAATTAAGTAAGAAAATACTTTGTGCCCAAAACCACCAAGATTTATTAATTCCTTAGAAGATACTTTTCATGTAAATATCAATGTAGTTCAGATATTATGTTGTTTTTGAGATATTTAAAAAAAATCAACATTTTCCAATTTTAAATTTTTGTATACTTACAAAGTACTTAAATTGTTACTTAAATTTAGCAACATACAAAATGTAGAATAGCAGACTCACATTCTTAACGTTAATCCCGAAACTGTAATGAATGAAGGAAGGAACTTGTGTGAAGAAGAAGATGAACACAGCGCCACTACCAGCGTGCGTCGCGAACGATGCCCACATCGGCTTTGATGTCAAAATCGCTTTCCATGGCGGACTACGTTTCTGGAAATATAAGAGGACAGTTGATATGAGAGATGGGGACCGGCAATGGAGTGATCTGAAAAAAAATGTCAAAAGGTTTCAATTTCGGTCATGAATATTCCTTAAGTGGCAGTGTGTTTAATACATATTTTGTTTAGAATACGATTTAGTTCAGAAGCTTTGAAGGCAAAGAATGCAAGAACCATACCCACACAATTGCTTGGATGCTACGAGTATGTTTATCTATTAAATTTTTCATTTAGCCCTAAATGTATGTATTAGTTGTATGTATAAATGCAAGAATGAAATTGTTGGTGAGCGTACCACACCCTGATTTCTGGTAAACATAATAAAAAACATAAAAGTAAAAATTTTCATTTATCTTGTTTCTTTCATTCCTCTGTCTACTGTGTTAAGGATTTTCATACAATGGTATCAACCTTACCTGAATTACTTCATCATGAATGGAACCTAGTATGAAGTTCTTCTCTTCAGTAGATATGAACTTGTGTTCTGCTGGAGAGCTAGCTCCGAATATGGTGAGACCGCTGAAGGCAAGCAAGCAAAGTACCCCGACCATCCAGAAAGTAGAGGCCCAGCCCCAGGAGGACTCAGCAAGGATGCCGCTCAACTGGTAGCCAATGACTGTACCCATTGTTGTCCCTACAATCAATAACATTACTTTTAAACACTAAGATAACATCAATAATAAATTGGGCTCCTTGCCAAAGTAGATAGAAGATGGATATAGACCACGGTTCAGCTGCATAGATCAAGTTATCTGAACACTCATTCATAGAATTGTCAACATAACTTGGTGCTGGCATGTGTTACTGTAACTAGCAAGAGCATACAATTAACCAGATATGTCCTCTACCTATCTCTAGAATAATATGTTAATGATGTATACAAGAATTTGTGAAATCCGCGGGAAACGAGCATCCCACCCGATAATAAGCGCTCACCGTAGCTTATAGACGCGTGCAATATCACAGGTATCAATCTCATGTTGAGAGCAATCTCCGGGTTAGCAGAATATAAGATTGGTGGAGTTAATCTGGTGCTGCATAAAGGAAGGACAAAGCAAAAAAAATATTTTATATATGAACAATCGTTGTAACGATGGTTTATTTGAGCAAAGTATCTTTGTATAGTAAGACGCGCACAGCGCAGTGACAATCAGATTACAATCAGTGATACGACGTAATTCTTACATAAACGGACTGTTTGGTGTTGATAAATTTGCAAATATTTTGCAGATAAAACTAATTCCGCTTCACTTTAAGTACAAGTCAAATCAATTTATAGGAATAGTTAGAACCACGGTGTCATCAGCAGTGCCATTCTATAAAACGATATTAAAATTGTATGCGAGTTGCAAAATAAACAGACAAACGGCCATTACCATTAATTATAAATACGAAACCAGAATATAAGGTCCAGCTAGGCTATACCATGATAATCAATCATTCCATGGTCTATTTCTCATACTAGTGTTAGTTAAACCCGATATGATTGCAAATGCATCATAACTAGTTTATTAACTGATCGTCAATTGAACTAATAAAATATTTAGAAAACGCGTTTATATTTCATTCTTATTATAATGCAATACTACAAACATCCACATTGTCTACAAAATAATAAAATGTATATTTGGTAAGCTTTACAATTCTGGTGTATTATTAGCTCGCGGATATCCGATATCAGAATAGCCTGCCGCTGCAGTCTGAGCTAAAAACGAAATAAGCTACATAAGTACTGAATCATTTTATTAATTTAATGTGAGCGAACATAGCTGTACCTAGTCTAAATGAATTGGCTAGAGCAGCGCTTTCACTTCGGTTGATTTTTGCTTAATTATCTTGTTACTTTTTTGTCGGAAACTTTTAGCTGTTATGCCCAATATTAGAATTAACGGCTTTCTTTATGACCCTATCATATTGAGGCTTGATCATTCCATTGTTGGACAAAGGTCTCCCTCCCCTTTCTGCAATTGAATTGATCACGTCACGACATCTGCGTTTTCATCTAGCACGACGGCGCAATAGTAATGACCAAAAATACACTCCAACTTATGAAGTATTACGATATTTTCTGACATGAACCTCTTTAAAGATTGTTTGCCTTTCTATGAGCCCTCCTGTTATTTGCGTTATAATCAATATGTCCTCCTTACCTGTATAGACGTAGCTGGTCATCCTGCCCCTCTCACTCTCTGGAACCCACTTAGCGAGTAGAGTTTGCATTCCCGGGAATGTCCCTGCCTGAGACAATCCTTGGACAATGCGACATGCGCATGCGGCTTTCCAACCTCCCTGTAAACATAACGGCTTAGTTTTTATACTATTATAATTTTTAAGCCTAGATGGAAGAATCGTTCACCAGCACTCTCCTTTTTTAATTCCACTCGTTAAGTGCTATCAATAAAGGATAAAGTGCTATGAATAATGTAAAATTAAAATTATAATGAAAAATAAAGAAAATGTTGTTATTTAACGCATGTCTGTCTACGTATGGTGAACTTTAATGTCACAGGATTGATTCTGTAACAGAACAAATATTTGCTAAAGTAAGTAAATTTGTGAGTAAATCACCAACTCAATCCATACTCAGCACGTCATGAGATGACAAGCATACAAAAGCATCACGTGCCCTTACCCAAACGATCAGCCAAGGAGTCAGTAATGATATAATCCCATTAGTCAGTAGGGAAATTTGTAATGGAATCTTTCCACCCCATCGCTGGCACACCAAGCCGATAGGCAGCATCATGATGCAGTAACCGACGAAGAAGGCACCCAAGACCGACTCCTGGATGGGCTTTGGCCAATCATAAGCCTGCAAGAACAGTCATGACTATTAAAATTTGTTTCATAAATACATACACGCCGAGTCCCTCACGTTACGTCACGGGTAGGCACAGAGTATATAGCGCCATTTCACTTTTAGCTTGTACACCTCGTTTTGCTTCTTTTACATTGATCAATCGTTTTATGCATGACCGATTGACAAAGAGCATTTAACTTTCAACTAATGTACCACTTACCATCAGATAAGTCGCATGCTTGTTTGCGGCATATTCATTAGTGGTATAATAATGAACACCTTTTAATACTTCATTTCTAAGGTCTCGTAGTCTTTCTCACATCTATAGTCATATTTCATTATTTACGGGATGATAATTGTTAAAATACTTTATAAATACTAACCTTCTTCTGCACTGTAACACTGATAGTAAAATTTTCGTCTTCATCTGTTCCTCTAATAGGAATCTTACTGACCGTGCTGTTAGTATCATAATTCACTGCAGCTCTATTGACATCAGTATTGTTAGTATAACTAGCGTTCTGATTGGTGATAGCTACTATAGTGACGCCCATGTGCCCTCTGGCTACAAATGAAATGGAAATACAGGCAAAAAACACCACTAGTTGGATGTGACGCACGCCGTACCCATACTTTGCTGGATATTTTTCACATTCTGAAACAAAACACTGCAAATGAATCACGCTATTGTAGGCAATAAGGTCCTAATGCTGTATGGCAAAGTGAGTTCTATTAACAACAATTTAAATTTGATAATGCGCTAGTAATATCACTGGTATTGAAAACGTCTTTATGTTACGGTCATCGCTTACTATCAGATGCGCCGTAAGTTAAAACCATCCGGCTAATGGCATCAGTGTATCGATATGCAGCAGGATCTATTTTCAGGAATCGCTTGCTAGCAGATACAGTCAGGTCACACTGCAGCTAACTTGACGAATCCTCAAGGAACCGAAGAAAACTTAATACCGTAAAAACACAACTCTACTTTAAAGTATTGTTAGTTGACTATGATCCTGAGGCGCTTGTAGTAAATAATGAAATGTGAAGATTTTGAGATAGACATTAATATGCCGCATCACCGTTATTAAAGCATTTTAATTCCACATTATTTCCCAAGTGTGTATTTTTTAATTCACTAAATATAATATTGCGGATGAATGGTCTCACTCAATGTGGATATTAACGTCTATGAATTAAAAATTAGGTGTGGCACTCGGAGACTGCCGCGGTAAAGCTATTGCATAGCATTTTTTATGAACTTATGCAATTATAATTATTTATTTATTTTATTAATGCAGTATTTTTTTATATACCTATATACTTTCTCACAAACAGCTGATTACGGTAGTTTTCCAATACAACCAATGCCACCTAAAGGCGGGTTGCTGAACTAAAGAGACAAGCGTGATATTTCAAAAAGTCATTAAAAGTTCTGATATTTATCGATAGATGGCGGAGTGGGGGGTGTTAGGTTTTTTTCGTTACGGAATTTCTGGATTCGGTCCCCACGCTCAAGGCCCGCGATAAAAGCTATGCAATAGCTTAAAAAATTAAGCACAGGTTTCATTATATTATTTATAATCAGTCTTACCATTATCCTTAAGATTTTCTTCAGTCTGTACTTGGCTATATTTAACATCTAAAGGGCAATCCTCCCTATTCATAATTAATGAATGGTATTATATTATAAATAGACCCTTCCACTTCGTTTGTATGGAATGAATGCAAAACTTAACTCGGCGATGAGTTCATTTACTTAGCAAAATGTAGACTATTTATTATCATTATATACACAGAAGGCCAGACACTTTTGGCCGGTTTTTTGTATTTGTTGTGTTACTTTAATTAAGCATTTGGTATACGTTCACACCAAGATTGATGCTTTACGTATTGCAATAGAGAAAAAAAAATACAGTACCTATAGAAAATATACAATGTAATAAACATAAAAATTTTATTTTTTTGTTTTTTTATTACCTTACGTATACGGACCGATAAAAAAACGAAAAAAATGCAGACAGACAAACATACAGAAACAGGCAGATAGTGTAGTCTGCCGTACGATACGGAACCCTTCTACATTATTACCTAGTACCAATGTGTATATTAACACTAGCTTTTGTCAGCGGCTTCACCCGCGTGTTTCTAAATATAAGACTATGTCCTTCTCCAGGTTATAATCTATCTCATTACCAAATTTCATTACGATCCGTTCAGCCGTTTAGTCGTGAAAAGGTAACAAACAAACAGACTTTCGCATTTATAGTATGGATTGAACTACTTGCACCATATATTATTCAGTATCAGTGGCATGCTATAATGAAGGAGGTCGTCATAACATCCTCCCTCTCAATTCAACCACAGATACTCCATACAGATAAACAATACAAATCTATTGTGATAAGTATTCACTTGGGTGACAATGAATCTTAATTGTCATGCATGTGGGAGACAATCAGTATTGTCTATCAAGTGTTTGTCCTAATAGGCACTACTGAGTACCCACTATGTTTCTCAATTTTTGAAAAACTTTTACTCGACTTAGTAAAACAATATTTTAAATTCTCGCTAAACACGAATGAAATATGTTAAAATTGGGGCTTACAAGGTAAAATTGATTTCTCCTATTGTTGAAGTCGGTTATAATGTAGCCCATGTTACCCGGGTTAGTAAGGAATCGATTGAACATAATGTAAATAGATATATACATATATGCATACTTCCATTTATCTTCGCCGTAGTAGGGTAAAAGACACCTAAGATAATATAGCAACAAACGCACCTACTGCGAATTCCTTTCATCTATGGTAGTTTATCTAAATGAATTATTATCAGTTATTTGAACTCATAGCCCGAGTTATTTAATTTTTGATTGTTATATATTTGTACGGCGGCGACTGCCTTATTCTGAGTACACATGACAGTTTTTTTTATTCTACTATGTTGGCACGTTACCGTACGGTAGCGTGCCATATTATCGCAGATAATAAGCAGACACCGTAGCCTTTAGCCACTAGCAATACCAGGGGTATAACTAACGGGTTGCCAACCATGTTGTTGACTTTTGTGAGTTCATCGGATCAATCAGTGTCTCCTTTAATATTTAATTGCGACTCGGTTACCCGAGTTTAGAGATAAGCTTCACGGGATGGCTTAATTACACATCTGATAACACCTTTTTACATATACCTGATAAAAACGATGAAAACCGACGAGTTTCTTGCCGGTTATTCTCAGGTGGTTTTTTGTCAGAACCAAAAGTAAATAAACAATCTAAGGCAGACTTAATAAGTGCCTAAGTGCTTAAGTAGGGCCCGAAATGAATAAATAGAAATGTTTTTATTTTTGAAGAGATGCTTCGTGAACAACTTAATAATTAAGTACATCGACCCACGAAGCGAACTGTTGAACTAAATGTGCTCTTGTATCTACAACATCTAAGGACCATGTTATACTTATAGTAGGTAGACCTACTACCGTCTTAAGGGTTTTTTCGACAGTACCTAACGGAGGGTTGGTCTAGCAAATATAATAGTCACCTAAGTGTTGTGTAATAATGGGGCTTGCGGAAAGAATCTGAAAGTGGAAATTCCTTCCTTTTTCAATTTGATAATTTTCTTAAAATACGGCTTAAATTTCTCGTAACGTTTTGCATCCATACAAAGTGAAAACGCAAGGGCAGTTCCTCAAAATTTCAACATCTTATGTTGTTCCAAAGTAGAAATAATCTGGCACAAGTTTGGAGGAAATCATGTTCTAAATGTTTGATATGTATTAAGTCAGCGATTCGTAAGCTCCTACGTATACTATCTGACTTTGTTTGTAGACAAGATTCTTGTGCACACTCGTAACGTAGAGATAATGAGTTTGTGCAAATTCAGAATTCAAACGTATCCGACTCACGACATAATAGACATATATGTTTGTCATTATTTCTCCTCCCTTGCGAATACTTATGCGAAATATTTTTAATTTGAGGCTTGTGACACAGTTTGGTTAGTCTCTGAAGCTTAGCACACTCATTTGTGGTTTGAAGTTAGAAATTTGAAGATCGTAATAGGTGTGGTCAGACAGACTAAGACTTGTGATGAGAAGTCTTTCGCCTGATGACAGGCATCACGTCCATGCAACAGATGCAGTTCCATCCAGGAGCTTTAATCGTAAGGTCCCGCGTGGCACTGCACTACGCTTGTCACCTCGACAACTAAGTTAACAATGCCCTTCAATATGGGATACATACTCACCAATGCTCTACGGCAGATTATTTTTCCGAACCGGTGGTAATTTAGACCTTCATAAGTGCCTTATTAGGGCCTAAACTGAATAAATGATTTTTGATTTTGATTTTGATTTGATATTGATTTGACAGATGTGATATTTATTTGCCAGACTGTAGCAATAATAGAACAGGCAGTTGGCTATTGTTCAGGTAGCTGATTTTCCGACTAAAATGGGTTGCTAAAGTCGCTAAGGGTAAGGTTTGAAATAAGGGCAGTGTGGGAACTTTCCTTGTTATTCCAATACTGTGGACTTGTAGAAATGATAAACAATACGCACTTTTGTCACTATATTTACAACATTTAGCTCAACATAATATGTACAACAATAAATTAAATTCCATTATTTTATATTATTGATCTTGCAGCTCATAGACTTTCTATTTTTTTCTCTTCGACCACTATACGGCTTTCGCCTTCCGATAATTTGATCTCCAATATTTGTTCTGAAATTGCAAATTAAATTAGTATTATTACAAATTAAATGAGAACCAATGATATTATTAAGTTTATTTAGTATTGAAGCCACAATGCCTTTGGTATTTTCTTCATCCCCATAAAAGTTCCACGGCTGTACCTTCCCCTTCACAAATACCACGAATATTGTATTCGTTATAAACTGGAAGCCAACGAATATTAGGAACACTATCTGCCACTTGTGCTGGTTCGTCTGAAACAATATTATAACAATCACAAATATAACAAAATAAATTGAGTGTAATAATTATCATTAAAATAAAAATTAGATGTGGCACTCGGAGGCTGCCGCGGTAAAGCTATTGCATAGCATTTTTTATCAACTTATGCAATTATAATTATTTATTTATTTTATTAATGCAGTATTTTTTTATATACCTATATACTTTCTCACAAACAGCTGATTACGGTAGTTTTCCAATACAACCAATGCCACCTAAAGGCGGGTTGCTGAACTAAAGAGACAAGCGTGATATTTCAAAAAGTCATTAAAAGTTCTGGTATTTATCGATAGATGGAACTAAAAACTATCACCGCTGTGCCGGTCGGAGTGGGGGGTGTTAGGTTTTTTCGTTACGGAATTTCTGGTTTCGGTCCCCACGCTCAAGGCCCGCGATAAAAGCTATGCAATAGCTTAAAATAAATAGAATCCGGTCATGATAATCGCATTAGTTTAGTTTGGGGCTAAATAAAACCGAGGGCTTATTCCGTAAGAGGGTTGCGAGCGTTTTGATTTAGTTCATACTGATCTAGCAGCAACATGAAAAATGCCAGTTTAGGTTATGTAAAAAATTGAGGGGTTGTTTTTTTTTACATGGCGTCATAATCTTCGCAACCGTCATACGAAATAAGCCCACGGGTCCTCAACTAAATAATTCCAGGTGAAAACACATGAAAGAAAGAAAATACATTTACATGATGTTTTGCTTAATACTGTCCTAAATAATTACCATATCATCTTTGACTATATTGGAGACTATGACAGGAACCAGCAGACCAGTCAAGTTAGCCACCATGTTGCCGAGCGCCATCATGGGCCCCGCGAAGTTTGGGGCTAAATCTATCTGATTTATCTGAAACGAAAATAATATTCTTAATTTTTATTTAATTTATTCAAACATGAAATTTAAATCATAAATTATATTTTAGGGAATCGATTGAATTCGTCTTACAAAATTTTGTAATAAAATGTTCATTTCCGAAATTGACAGTTGAGCCATTGGCATTCTTAGGTGGTTAACAAGAGAAATTAAACTAATCTTATAAAGGTTAAACTATACATAGATAAAAAATACACATTAAACAAACATCGGAACTGAAGCGACCTAATAATAGCTTATGACTTTAAATAAATTCAAATTAAATTACATACATGAAATCCGACATGACAGCCGGAATGTGTCCCTAGTGAGATAATAAGGAGGATGACAGCTACCAGCGTACTGTTCACATAACTGAAGGCTATTAAGAACAAGCCTGATACCACCAAACCTGCAAAAATTATACAGTTATTGCCAATAGAAATAACAAGATATGATGGCAAAGCTCCCGCGGAAACTCCCTTTCAAAATCAAGATCAAATAAAAAAATTACTGTTTAAGATATAGCGTACTTGCGCTAGTTTTTCAGAATTCTATATTCAAAACTTGAAACAGTTTTTTTCTGTTTTACCACGGCGATGGCACGCGACCGTTTCGCTCGCCTGATAGTTAGCGGTCACCTAGCTAATGACGCTTGCAATACATGGGGTATCACTAGCGCGTTGTCAACCTTAATGTTGAGATGAAACAAATTTTGTCTTATATGGTCTTCTCCTAACCTTACTTAATGCAGAAACACAACACTGTGTCAGAGTAGTGTTATTTGGCACACAAGCATATGGCCTAGCTGAATGGTAAGCAGTCACCGTAGCCCATAGCCGCTAGCAATACCAGGGATATCATTAACGAGTTGCCAACCCTGTTGTTAATGAGGGGACACTCTGCTAGCAGCATGACTACTAGCGCAGTGTATCCCCGTGGGGCACCAGCAACCTTACTTACCGCAGAAACTCAACACTACATCAAAGTAGTGTTGTTTGATTGCGGTCTTCTGTGAGGTGGTACAGCCCCAGCCGGGCGGCTCCAACTCGCGTACTATATTGAACACGCTGATGATCATAATTCATTAATGATATTTCGTTCCTTACCTATGGTGTTGGCCACTCGCCTGATGTTCGCAATCGACATCAGTCTTTTATTCGCCAAGAAGTCAGATAATGCACCAAACAGCAAGGCCATTACATACATTGCCAAGTATGGTAGCGAGGAATACAGTCCATTCTAAAAAACATGATTTTTAAATACAGGATTAGAAAAAGCAATGCTATTCTTAAAAAAAATCGTTCGATTATGAACGCGAGGTATACTACGTATTTAATTAGGCTGTGCAAGCGCGATCGATGCATCGGAAATATAAGAATTTACTTATTATCATGGTTTGTAATCTATTTCGCTCATAGAACAAAATTAGCGGATATGGGCACAGACAGGTCAATAGATGCTCAGAGTAATAATGTCATCTGTTTCCCCCTTTTTCCTGATGGACGCTAAAAGCGGCCGTAAAAATATTCTCAATTCGGACAACATAGTTTTTTGAGAGTATTTACTGGTTTTTTTTAATACATTGTTACCCTTTTAATATCAACTCCCAGTATGTTGCTCATGTAGGTAGGGATCTGTGTCAGCACCAGTAGGTACCCGCTGGCACTACCAGCGTGGGACGCCACTAAGCCCCAAACGGCTGTACTGGAGAGTATCGCCCGCCAAGGCGTTCTGCGTCTCTGAAAAAATCATTACAATAAATTATGAAACCCGAGTAGGAACGATTTACGTCGCAATAAACCTTAATGTTGCCAGGTAAATTAAGCCTGCAATTGAAAATTAACGCTATTTACACTAATAAAGAATATTTGGACGCATTCTTACCACATTTAGTATTTAACATTCCATATTTCGACACATTTCAACCACCATAATAACTGAGTCTGGTAAGATGTAAAATTAACGATAGGCATACAATAGTACTAAACCAACCTTAGGCACTACATCGGCATCACCACCTTCCATAATGTAAGCCATCTCTTCAGAAGTTAAGTTAGGATGCTCATGAGGAGTGGCAGCACCCACTTTGCCCAGGAGACCACAGCAGACCAAGCTCAGCACACCACAGAGCCAGAATGTGGCTGGCCAACCAAACAAAGGGCTTCCAGCGAACACGCCTGACAATTGGAATGTTAGAATTGTGCCAAACTGGGACCCTGGAATAATTATTTATCAAAATATATTAATGACGAAATTTTTATCAAAATTGTTCTTTGATACTGATACATTAGCTTAGCTATTCAGCAACTTAGTCCAGAACTTGATATGTTGTAGGACATACACTTAACACAAGCTTTAGATTAAGTTTAAAATTGATAATGATGTAATGAAACAGCACAAGGAAAAACATATATTTCAACTTGGCATTCGTGACTTTACAACAGCTAGGTATCTATCCCAAACGTGCTCTGAGTAGCTTCGTTTCAAATAAAATAGATATCAGCAATTTTCACAATACGACTGCTCAGAATTTATGGACGATTGTGTAGCTATAGAAACCAAAATTCTAATACCCAGACTCATCATATTACAATGGAATTTAGATTGTATTTGATCTAACACCTACGCTTTACAACGAACCTAGATGAAAAGGAAACCAACTCGACTGTAGTCAAGGCGGTTTCCAATTTAATCAAATCTATGCGTCTTGATAGAACAAAGTACCTTCTGTAATATTACCTACTTGTATGAAATTCGTTCCAACCATATTAATATAATTTACAAATATCAAACTCAAACAGTACATAAATATATTTTGAGTCCTGAATATACTAAGCGATGTTTGTAAGTCACTACACCAGAAGTTAAGAAATATATGGGGCCAAAGGTCCTCCTTACTGTAAACTTACCAGTATAGACATAAGTACTGAGGCGACCTCTCTCGCTCAGTGGTGCCCATTTGCCCAGCATCGTGTGGATGCTCGGGTAGAATGCTGCCTGCGTCATGCCTTGCACCAGACGACATATACACAACCCTATCCAATCACTCTGTAACATTAAGGTCATCAATATCATAACTCCTATATTCAATTAAGGCCTAAGTAATGATTCATACATCATTGTCTGTATGTGAAGTTCTAGCTTCACGATTAGAAGGTTCTTTTACGGATCAAAAAACACTAATCAAATCTCAGACTTTTTCATACGAATTTTTTTCTTTTCTCCAATAAGCATGTACTAACTGCTACAGTTTTCGGACATGTCGGTCAAATTTCCGATAAAACTAAGGTCCATTATCACTTATACGAGCTACGTCGTACATTTTGCAATCCTTATGTCTTCATGACACATGTACATGTGTACATTTAGAAACAGTGCTAATAAAACATTAAACAGTATATCACATTTTCATTGAGATTTGACCATGTGAAGCCACACTACTACCTACTACTACCGGTGGCCCACACGCCATTGATTTTTGTTTGAGTTCTTAAGAGACAAATGCATATAGTTCTAACCCAAGCCTGTCTTAACAGAATTAATCTTAATCACAGATAACTACAAGCTTAATCTTCAGAGCTATCTACTATTATATAAAAAAATACTTACAAATATCGGCACCCATGGAAAGGCAATAGATACCACTCCGTTGACAGCAAGTGCGACCATGATGGGGATCTTACCACCAAACTTCTGCGCAATGATACCCATCGGCAGCATCATGCCGGTGTACCCCACGAAGAATGAGAATAATATCATCTCCTGGGTGGACTTGTGCCAATCATATTTCTGAAAAATTGTATGTTGGTCTTCATTGGTATAGCTGTATATTTTTTGTAAGTCTACTATGTGTTCCTGATTATTTTATAATGTATTGGTTGGTTGTGGTTTAAATTTTAATATGAATATTAACACCGCGTGCGTTAAACGATCATTCATTTAGGAATAATAAGTCGTTGCAATGCACGACATTAGCAGCTAGTATCACATCAAACTGAATAAAAAGTATCATATTCTCAAATGCTTCAACTTTCTCTTTTCTTCCCGAATCCATCTCCTCTTGACATTTAAAAGAAACAATAAAATTATACCTTTAAAAATATTCGAATGTTTATTTATCCTGTATATTTGGCAACGGAAAATATGTTATTGCAGTACCCGCGAGTG
The DNA here is from genome assembly GCA_951449985.1 of Falcaria lacertinaria. Lineage (NCBI taxonomy): Eukaryota > Metazoa > Arthropoda > Insecta > Lepidoptera > Drepanidae > Falcaria > Falcaria lacertinaria. The sequence goes on along the minus strand of OX602121.1, from coordinate 10,022,157 downwards.
GCGTGATATTTTAATGATCCTATCTCTGGTCTTCTGCTCTCTAGGTGCTACTGGCACACATTTCAAAAGCCACTTTGTAGAGGTAAGCTCACCATAAGTGCTGCTTCCGTCGTTGAGTTAAGATCTTGGTATTGACTACATGCCTAAACATTTCACTACTGTGTGAAAATGTGTACTGTTAGGTATTGCAAATTTTAATCGGCTTGAAGATTTGCATCCATGAAACACTCTCAAATTGTGTCTACAGTAAAGTGTGCCGTAATAATGTTAGTGTTGCAAAGGTACCTGCATATTTTATGCCTGCAATAAGTTTTATGCTAATTTTATTCCATTCAATGTCTGCTTTCATTCATTCCAAGCAAGGTAAAAAACTTCTTTTAATTTAAACTTGAAACTATGTATTTTCTTGGGGATGCATATTTTAATCATACTTGGCATATATTATGAGGTATTTCTTTTGCATGCATAATTTCTCCTGTTAGCTTATCTCCATACGTCATGCACATAAGATAACAAGGAACGAGTCACATTGCTACTGTTTGATTATCATTACGAACAATGAGAATATCTTTAACAAAACTTACACGATATACACTCCATCCCGCATTAATGTCATTGCAGATTACAGAAGATCCTCTCGTCTCGTTATTATTGGTACCATTTACTTCGACAAGGTTGCTTCTATTCAAACTGGACGTGAAACTATGCTCCCCTATCGGATTGATCATGGCTACCATTGAAACACTGAGCTGTGCTCGGATGGCGTATCCTACGGTCAGGCTTATAAATAGAACTAGAGCTTGCATATGTCTCACTCCAAAGCCTTTTGGGGGAGGTATTTTAAGTGAGAGATCTGCAAATAATATTTTGATTAAACTTACGACATCTATTTGTGAGTCTCAAAAAAAAATTTCGCGTCTAAGTATGCGAAAGTTAAAAAGTCAAAGGCAGCAGATAGTTATTAATTCAGATGCTGATTATGGAGCAAATCACAATTGATTGGTTTCAGTTAGTTTTGACAAATATATTGCGTTATTATCGTATTTGATTCAAAATATGTTGTCCTGTAACATACATCATACATCAAAATCGGTTTTCATATGAATATTTATATTCCTGTTAAATGAATCAAGATCATAATGAGCTAAGCACACCTGAGCGTCTGAAAATCTAGACCAGTATCTTGTCTGACTGCGACTAATTAGCTTAGGTGTGACTAGTTCTTTAAAGACTATCCCTTACCATGTTTCTCGCTCCCCGGGACAGTGTTGTACACGACTTTATCTACGCCCATCCTTCCAACTAATGCGCCATCATCTCTAAAGTCGACATTCGTACAATTTAACTAGGAATTATCTGTTTGTCACTTGTCTTTTCGTGGTGTACATGTTACTTAATATGTGTCATAGCTTTATCATTGCATAAATAGACTTTATCATGTAAGTCTTAAATTTGTAATTTAATTGTGGAAATGTACCATTAGCTTGGTCAGCTGCGGGACTGCGGACTCGGTGGGCTTATGCACTCTTATCTTTGGAAATTATCTCAACTATTTTTGCTAATGTTACGTATATTTGATCTCACAAGTTGAAGGTGTTGCGTTGTAATGCGTAATTAATAAACTATTTTATTTGATTAACCACGTTTATGCACTGTGTACGTACTTACTTACTACACAATTTAAATTAGAGCCGCCCGACTGGGGACTGTACCTCCGCCTTACAGAAGACCGCAGTGAAATAACACTACTTGATGTAGTGTTGTGTTTCTGCGGTAAGTAAGGTTGCCAGTGCTCCACGAGGATACGCTGGGCTAGTAGTAATGCTGCTAGCACAGTGAGTCCTCAGCTCTAGAGCCAATTAGTTGACGAAAAACCATTGCTCCCTTCATGCGACTTTCTCTCTCGAACTGCCAGCTGTATAGCCTCCATTACTGAAGGCGTGGATATTTGGTAAGAAAAACTAATTTGTAAGGAACTTTATTCCTAACGGGTGTCCTTCAACTGCATTACGATGTTTTTTATTATTTTTTGTGTCGACAAATTTGCGAATAAGGAATTCCTAGTGACTTCTTTATTGTTAGTTGTACTAACTCCAATCAAATGTATCCTCCACGAAGATTGAAGCTCAACACTGTCTTTTATAGAACGAACAACTAGACACCTTCGCCCACGCATAGCCTCTCTAATTTAGGAGTACTGTGTATTTAATTGTTTGTCCTCGCTGAAACACTACCACTCTCCTATACAAACACAGTATGTACTACGTACCGGACCATTTCATCTATGCCAAAGAACTAAGGAAACTACACTAGTAGCTTACACTAGTTGTCTACGGTAATGTTGTGTTTCTGCGGTAAGTAAGGTTGCCAGTGCTCCACGAGGATACGCTGGGCTAGTAGTATTGCTGCTACCACAGTGACTCCTCATCAACAACATGGTTGGCAAAGTGACATCCCTGGTATTGCTAGTAGCTATAGGCTACGGTGACTGCTTACCATCAGGTGGGCCGTATGCTGGTGTACCACTTTAGTGGTATAAAAAGAAAAAACTCCATGCTTCACAAGTTTTCCACACAAATAGAAAAAAAATACGTGATAGTTTACAGCAATTCGTAACACTTCTTCTATTCATAAGAATATAATGGCCATGATAATAAAAATATACATAAAATAAAATGTAATCTTAAGAAAGAAGCAAAAGAGTCTTTAGTCGAATGGCAACGGAGGCTGGCCGTCGGCTTATGTTGAAATCGGATTAGCTGTAAGACCGAATACGCTGCCCACTAATTTACAACACGCCAAGCGCAGAACGAGGTATCTGAATTTTGGAAAAATATATTTACGCCTTCTCTTAAAGGTCACCGTAGAGTTGAGACCTCAGTCACCATCGACTTTCCCTGAAGATATTTTAAGGTCCTGACAGTTGATGAACCCATTGGAGACATATCAATCCTAGGCTACATCAAAAGATCAATAACAAATTTCCTGGGAATTAGCCCTGGACTTTATAGTTTCAAGGCAAGTGTTCAATCACCTTGGCATTATTTTGAACTATTATTATGATAATAATTACATATTATTAGTAACTATTAACAAGTAACCTTTACGTTACACAGCGTATTGCCAATTATCAAATAGACTTCTGGTATATTCTGCGTGAGTATAGTCGAGGTCGATTTATCAAACTAGCAAAATTAAGCCATATTATTAGGTTAACCTTTGACACTATCACCATATTTCATCCTTAATTTGTCACAAGCCTTTCACATTGGTTTAATTTAATCCATTTAGTATTTTTTTACATTATTGAGTAGCAAAATGATTAATCTATGTATTTATTTATTTTTTAATTGCACGTGTATTACATGAAAGTACAAAATATTATTATATTGAAATACACACCCTGTAGGGCACAGCAAATGAGAGGGACTCTTCGTTAGAGTATATATTCTTGCAGTAATATAATATTTTACTTTTCACTTAAATAAGTTGAATTTAATTATACAAATGAATTTATCTATTTATTAATCTATCTACAAATCAACTGTGAGGTATTTATAATGTTTTAGTATTAATTTGTTTCTGTCATCTAAATATTGTTGAACAGATTTATCACAATTGTCAATTAGGAACGTTTTTAACAATGTTATGTATTTATTGAAGTTAATTTCTTTTCTTATAGCATCAGCTATCAATCTATGTTAACATCACGCCAAGTCCCTACAGGGTAGGCAGATAGTGTAAAGCGCCATTAACCCTTGAATTGCGCATCTCTTTGGCTTCTTCTACATTCATCAATCTCTTCATACACCTTCACACACCGTTTGTATGTCAACAAATACTGATAGTATTACATTTATTATTTAGTGACAATGATTTTATTGTATCTGCTTACCGTATTCTCCACGTCGGCCATCTTTTATTATCTTGACTTTATTGGGGATTAATAGCGAATCCCCGAGGACGTATATTCGGGCCCTCGCAAAATATTGACCTTTAAAGCCCACCCCATCCTTATTGCCACTGATTAGAGTTCATATTTGCTCGGAAATTAAGTGAGTAAATCTTTTCTTTTGGGAATAGGCTGGAAGCTTGTTAGATCAATGGAGTCAGTTATCAAAATAAAGGATAATATATAAGATTTATTAAATAAGGGATTAAGGATGTTATAATTTACTTTTCTGTCGGGATATTATCGATAATCGATCTCCACTTGGGAAATTATGTATGTGAAAGTTGGTATGTATGCCAATTTTGGAGTAGTTTAAAGTAGATGAGTAATTAATGTAATCCGAATGAGATAAATGAGAATCGGGACATAGGATCCCAAACTTAAAAGTAAACAAAAAAACTTTATTATACACTATACAGAACATTTGAAGCGTGAGTCCAACACGAATTTGGCTGCTTCAAATACTTAGGTCAGCAGATTTTAACGACTATATATTAAGACGACAAATCATAGACAGAATTAGTGGCAAAAAGAGAGGTAGGGCACTTTTTTAATTTCATCTATAAAGAGAAAGCTGCCAGTCATAGATACTAAGCATACGAACAGTGAAATGCTGATAAGTATTCAATCTTTCTTTCTTGTCTTTTTATGTAACATAAATCAGTTTTAAATTTAGGAGGGAGCAGAGAAAAACTATTGTGATGCTTTAGAAATTCTTAATACTATTTAAGTGTATATATTTACAGACTTGTATCATATCTGGGTACCAGTAACACAATGCAAAGTATGATTTAGAGGGCCGTATCGATTTCTTGTTCTGCTATCCCTTTACCCACAGGTACTTTATCTGAATCTGTTACAAGAATATTTAATTTCATAACATTCTTTTCGAAATTGCTCACACAAATATTATTATGAGAATGCTAAAAAGTTAGCAGTGACAAGAATGAAAATGATAGGGGACCAATATGAAAGAGGAAGTTTGAAAGCAACAGTGACAGAAAAGTTTTGAGGAATGATCAGTATGAAGCTTGATGGGTAGATAAAAAGAGTTAGACTGAATAGGATAGATGTGAAGGACGAAAGGAGAAGGGTATAGATTATATTACCACTCCTAAATGAATTACTTGAACTCACTTGGTAATCCTTGCTTCTTCATTCTACCACTGACGTAGTCCCATACTTGTCTCTCGCTGGTGCCGAATACTGCATACACCGCGTTCAAAAATATGCATATGCTGGCCAGGGTTAGAAGTATTTTTCGGTACTGCTTTGGTATTTTCTGGAACAGTTTGGCCATGATTTAAGAAATAACTTCATACATTCAAGGTAACGTTACTTTGCAAACGTTTACATGAATGCTCTGCAACACCATCAATTCTTATGCATGTTGTACAGCTGAGAGATACCAGTGTGTATATATTGGTCGCTGTTCTAAATTCATTAGAAATCTTTCGTAATTTGTAATCCGTACAAAATAAAAAAATATTCAGCGGGTCTGTATCACAACTCTCACTATTTGATTCTTTACTTCTTATTCCTTGAACCACCGCTCCAGTGCGGACACGAAGGCAATTTTTCAGAGTACTTTCTGTTAAGGATGCAGTGTTATCGGTAACCAGTATTTAGTGCAGATGAATATCGAAACTTACATCTTGCCCATGGACCATGAGCCCCGCCAAGAAGGGCACCATGGCTCCCACCGTGCTGCTCACAGTGCTGGTCATCATCAGCAGGGTGCCCGGGAAGTTTTCTGACATCTCCTTGTGGTTCTCCTGAAACGTTTTGTTTATATTTATAACTAACTTCTGCCTTTGACGTCATTCTCGGAGAATTGAGCTTACTTTTACTTTGTTCCAATTTTAATACTTAAAATTTAATTGTTTCACGAATCCATAAAAAATCTTTTGTTATTAGGGGGTGATTATAATGACATAAAAATTTTGCGATGAAAAGAAACCTACAACTGAATTCGAACCATAATAAACTAAAATGACACATAAACACAAATTGAACAAATAAAGCATTTCGATGAACCGTTTTTATATAGGTTAAGTTATAATGGTTAAACTCTTTGTTTAAATGACTATATGAGCATTTATATAATAAGTAAAGTAGCTATAACTTAAAACAACTTACCAAATAACCAGAGAGCTGCAACCCTACAAATCCTAAGCCAGTCGTTAACAGGATGATAATGCGCCCGGCAGATACCGGCCCTAGCTGGGAAGCCGTCATCAAACATGCTACGATCCCAAGAGCACCTGAAAGGAGACGGTATCACAGTTACATTGCATGTTAGGCTGGCAACGCGCTGGAGACACCCCTGCTATTAAAATTGCAGATCATAGGTTGCAGTGGTTATTTACCATACATGGATCATACGAACGGTACCGAAAGTGAAATTATCACAGCATAGTCGGTGGCAGATGTCTTTTTTTTGCAAGAGCTTTGTATTTTATTTCTAGCCAGCGATGTTACTAGGCTACGCAAACGAACTACTAGGTGTCGAGGTGACTACGAGCGCAGTACCACGCGGGACTCTGCGATTAAAGGTCCTCGATGGAGCTGCTTCTGTTTTATTAGCGGGCGTGACGCTTACTACCTGACGAACAAATAATTCGTCTCGATACCAAATGTATCTAAAATATGTTTACTAACTGTAAAAACTGCGATTGTGGTTAAGAATTGACGATATGCTATGCCACCCACCGCACCCATACAGCTAAAACATAATATAATAGCCCTATCTTTTATAGAAAATATCTTTAACACAAAACATCTTTAATAAAATAAAGTGAGTGAGACTTACCGATTCCATTAATGATTTTTCTAAAGCAACCCAAGCTCACAATGCGGGCGATGAAGTAGAAACCATAAATACAGTCAATGATGGGTGCAGTGATCAGATGACACACCCACATCGTTACGAACGGGAACGTTGCGTAATAAATGGCCTGAAAAAAAACATTTCAAATTCAACATTTACTTTACGTGATTACATTTTAAGAGAAGTGCTTTCTTATCTCCAATATGTATTCTTGGTAACAACCGAGGGAGATTCGCGTGAAGGGACTTCGTATATATCACGTCTACATAATATTAAATTGATATTTGGTAGAGGTTGCCAGCAATTATAATTTTAGCATCAGCGTCCTTCTCCGAAATTAAATATGAGTTATGAACTGATATTCAATAGGCATCTACAAAAGTTACCGTCTCTAAAAATACAAATTAGCCTTAGATAAATAAATAAAACGGCTTCAGATCACGTTCCTAGGTACGACTAAAAAGTGTGTATTATGTGGATGATTTTATAGCCTACGATCATGAATGCCTCTATTATTTCAGATCATGTATTAAATCTTTATTTTCACTAGATGTTATGATTTTCATTGCTGAAAATATATAAAAGCATATTCATTCACAAATAAGTATGAGAAAGCAAACTAGTAAGTTACCAGTGAAAAAAAAGCATGAAGGATTCGTATGAAGTAAATGACGAATTTTAACGTAACAAAAGAAGTGTCAAGAGCCAAAAGCCACTTTATGTTCTTTGCCTACCTTGAAAGCGACTCAAGTTTGATAAAGTATGTATGGAAAACATTTTGTTGTAAGTGAAGTATTAAACGATAAAAACGTACATACACCCTTCTGCACTTGTTCTGAGCATGATTTCTGGGGTAACAAACTCTTAGGTATTATGTAGTTACCAGTCAGTTTTGCACTTACATCTTGCAAAGTTAAGCCCAAGGTCATCAGGTAGCCAGGAACACAGGTCAGGTAGAATATGAATATAGCGTTAGTGGCCGTATGAGCGCAAGCTATGGCCCAGAATTGTGGTGACCGGACTATTTGTCTCCATGGGGTACGTAGTTCTTTCTGGAATGGCAGGCACATATTAGGAATATTTAATAATGATTCTGACTGTCGCACCTGTCTTTTCTCTTTCAATTCGAGTAAAGCCTACCTTTCGATAGCACGTCAATGCCTCAGTGATGTAAGCCTTCTCACTGTCTCCAACTGCCTGGTGGTCGGACGGTGAGCTGGCAGTGAGTGTGCCATAGACCACCCCGGTGGCCAGGGTCACCATGGCGAGGCTGTAGTACACCAGCTCCCAGCCAAGTGGGTACGGTACAAGGGTGCCGGTAATCGGGAAGGATATTATCAGGCCCAGCTGTAGACCTGAATAAATTGTGAAGATAAAAGTTTGTCGTTGTGTCGATTTTCATAGGCGCCATTTCGCCGCTGAAAAGTTTAAATTTGTAAACTGTAAGAATATTATTACCACAAAACAAAACGTTCAGATGTTTGTCTCATAAATCCAAGCAGTCTGAATTTCGTATTATACTTGCTTAATTTGTGTCGCAATTCACATACACCATCTATCATTAACAATAAAAATATTTGTAAATGTGAGGAAATTATTATGTAATTGGTATCAAACAACTTACCACCATAAACAAAGGAGGCACAAGTCCTCTTCTCGTTTGGCGTGAACCACACACTGAGCAAAGACTGGTGGATAGCTGAAAGACATCCGTGAGTAATGCCCATGAACAGATGCGCGTTGCACGTTGCGATCCAACCTCCCTGGAATTATATATGACATACACCTAGAATATACTTAGTGCTTACTCATATAGACAATCGGTAATCAATGGAGGAAAACCATTGTGAAGAAACGGCATACGTCTGAGAAGAAATTCTTGGACCATTTTTGTTCCTAAAAAACGGTGACACTATCTTTCACGTTGGCACTAAATTATCTTTGGTAAAGTTAACAGTAAACAGAATATTAGTTTGTAAGGCCACATTAATTTTGAGTGGCCGCCGATTTCACATGGGAAAGTGTATTTTGACGACTCTTCAAACAGTTAGAAGGGTCTTCAAACTTTGAATATCGTTTCAGATTTCGGTCATAATTCTGATAAATGAAGTTACCTTATTGATAATGGTAGGCATCGCTACACACAACGCGCCATTCACCATTAGTATCATGGTCATCACTAGCTTTCCTCCAACTTTCTTCAGATACAACTCGGCTGGTAATAGCACCACTGCATATCCGAATAAAAACGACGATAACACAGCACCCTGAATTCTTTCATCCCAGCTATGGATCTGCAAGAATAAATTATAACTGTCCTCATAATATTGTTAGAAAGTTAGATAAAACCATGATTCAAATATTTTTTAATTTGTTCGGACATTATCATGCAGTGTTATCTGTTAAAGAATATTTAGTTGCTTCGCATAAGAATGTAACCAGATTGTGTGTGATTGGATGTGGATTCTGAGAATGTTTGAAACGCTGAACATAACTATAATTATTTACTTTATTATACCACTAAACAAGAAATGGATACTAATGGTACCTTAATATACGTGTCTCCAGTTCTTGAGCCATCATTGACAGCCAATATGGCAAAAGCTACAGCTCCTCGTGTCATCCCCATGACGATGGAAGATGCGAGCATGTACACCAGCTGTAGGTGCCGGACTCCTATCTTGAACCCTGGAATGATGAGCAGTTAAATTATTACCCTTTATATTCCATCACATGAAATCAAGAATAGCATTTTTTTTGGTAAATATTAGTATGTAAATGAGCCGTAGTGGCTGCGTTGTCGAAGTGACCGCAATTTTAGGGCCAGCAACGCGCGAGTGACATCCTGGTGTTGCAAGCGTCCGTAGGCTACGATAACCGCGTACCATCAGACATGCCAGCTTGTTTGTGACCTCAGTGGTATAAAAAAATGAAGAGATCCGGATATGCTAAGTAATTTGACAGTGTTCCACGAGGATATGCTGCACTAGTAGTAATGCTGCTAGCACAGAGAGTCCTCATTAAGAACCTGGTTGGCAACTAGTCGGTGATATCCCTGGTATTGCTAGCGGTTATAGGCTACGATTACTGCTTAACATCAGATGAGGCGTACGCTTGTGTGCCAGCTTAGAGGTATTTTTTTTAATCTTCTAAAAATTAAAATACACATATGAATATCGGAAATCTACCACTGATTCGTCAAAAAACATGCGAGATAATCCTGCAGAAAACACGGTGCTTCGTGTTTTCATGTTATTTTTTCATTGGTAAAGGCCCCGAATTTCAGTACAATAAATCAAAATAAAATATTGTTTATTTAGCTTAGGCCCTAGAAGGCAGTTACTTCAACTACACCGCCACCGCGGCTTAAAAGTTGAGACTAAGCGTTACGCTTACCATGTGAACTTGGCTCAAACTGGGGAAACAAATCCGGCTCACCTTGTTTAGTAATGACTCCATAGTAGCCGTCTTCGTAACGATTCTTTAAGAATTCCACATCCATGTTATTCCTCGTTAATGGTTTGGTTTCTTTTTATTCGAAATAATAAACAAATGCTTCGCTAAAAAAAATTACGTTGTCTAACTGAAATGAGACCGACGTATACAACCTGTTATCAGCGATAATATAATTACTATCATAAAGTTCCATACCTAGACAAATAGTTAATTGTATGTCAGATTTACAATGTCAATATACGCATTTGCGAATAAGTCATAGTATATTATTTCTGTTAAAGAATTTTGGACTCCATTACTCAGAGAAATGGGCTGATTCTGGCACGGAATGTTTGTCGGCAGCTCTTTGTTTTGCTAGTTGCAATGTCAAGTATATTGTGTTTATGTTTACTTATGAGTACACAGGTGTAGTTGAGAATAACAAAAATGCTATCTAAGGTTCCTCAGTCAAATAGTATGGAGGGAATGGTCCTTCTTCGCATTTTTTGTTTGTCATGAAACTTTTAAGCAAAGCCTTTTTGACTTTATTTATAAGTAAGTCTACCACCAAATGGGCTTCATATTTAAACGTCAGAGTATCACTACACAATAGATCCTTGTGTATTGATCTTTTAAAACGTATCCTCAACAGAGTATCAATGTCACTTTCATCCCATATTTCGCTGATAAAGATACGTCGGGCTAATTGATATTACGATGCCATTTATTTGCTATTCTAATACAAGGCTAGACGATAAAATCAGGTTTAGCAATTATCTCCAGCTCTCAGAGTACTAGGCGTGTTATAATTAAATGCCCAAAATATACGTAAGCCATCAGAACGCTTAATATTCGCATATCTACGCAACACAAGATCTGTCATAACAATTTAGTATCCAAGTGCCTAGTGCCGCTAGTACAAGTTTATCGTGAACACTCAGCCAATGACGCCGTACAATTTAAATGACTACAGGCTGAAAACTATTCTATGTACATATAATTCAACTCCTATTTAACATTATTCTGCATCAATTTCATCCAATCTCACGCTCACTTCCCTCTCTAATGGTTGTAGAGGGCGATGGCTGCATTCGCGTCATACTTGTGAACAGGTGCTGCTTGTGGAGGCTGGTCATCAAGCCGCCTTAATAACTACTGCCTTGGATTTTAATTTCAAGCTTTATATCATTGTCTATCTGTTAATGTTTTATATTAAAAAATATATATATATATATTCTTTTGTGAAATATTCATGTTATGTTAGTAACTGTGGCCTGGTTGGCCTGGTTGTTGAAGCAACGACCTGTCACCTGATGGACCCAGGGTTCAAATACCGTTGTGAATGTGTGAATTCTGCTAGCACAGTTAGTCCTCCTTAATAACAGGGATAGCAACTCGTTAATGATATCCCTGGTATTGCTAGCGGCTATAGGCTACGATGACTGCTTACCGTATAAAAAAAATGCTGAGTTTCGTTTTTTGGTGGTGGATTCTGACGATTTGAAAGTATCTACCTGTAAAGTCTAGTCAAATAAAGATCATTTTCAGTTTGAATGGAATCTTCAATTCAATTCAATGGAATTCAATGGAAGATTCGCAAATCATTATACCGGCCTCAATGTTATTGGATAACCAAATCCAACTATTTACTGAGAAACTTTCATACAATGTCACCCACGTGACAGACGGCGTACAGAACCCTGTATTAATATTATAGAGACAACGCTATACTGTCTAAACTAAACTAGGAAGACTTATCGGTTATTGTTATCGTTTTTGTGGTGCCATTTTCCTTAGTGTCTAGAACGTGATAAGTGTTAGAGATCAAGTCTTATTCCTTTAAGTACTTAATAAGTTCAGTTCCTATTGTTGATTTCTTTTAAATGTTTCGTAGAATCATTTCACACTTTCCTATAAGAACCATATTATGTCGTACTTACTTGCTTAGATCACGCTAAGACTTAAGGCCACATTTAGTTTTTCCTTTTCAAGATTTGAACAGGTACTTAACACGAGCTCTTTGAGTCCTGACTTCTTTTGTGTTTCTTTGGTGTCTTATTTGGTCTTATGCGATCTAAGCTTGGAATTTCAAAAACAGTGTACTTACCACGAAATTTCCAAATTTGGTTTGTCCTGCACTAGCTTCCTTCAAATTGACGAGCTTGGAAATAAAAGATAGATTTATTTAGCTTCTATATGAAATCACAACTACTGCACTCACGTTGTTCTTCGCGCAGGCGCAGCTTGGCCCAACACCAACTCTTGGCCAAAAAAACGTGAGTTATTTTTAGGCTTCCTTACCCAGAAGGAAGGGAACGAACGCAACCCTATAACTAAGACTTCGCTGTCCGTCCGTCCGCGTCTGTGCGAACAAAAAGCCTGGTCTTACAAAAAAACATACTAAACTTTATCATCACACCAACCAGGTAGCCAGAGAGTATAGAGCACCATTTCACTCTAGATTTGCACGCACGCCCCCTTTAATTCTTTTACTTTAAGTACAGTGATTAATCACACCATGAGCTTTTAAAAAAAGAGAGGTAGGGCGATTTGGGATGTCCCGTCGGTTATCCCATTAAAATTGGAGCCGCCCGACTGGGGACTGTACCTCCGCCTTACAGAAGACCGCAGTGAAATTACACTACTTGATGTAGTGTTGTGTTTCTGCGGTTAGTAATTTTGCCAGTGCTCCATGAGGACAATCTGGGCTAGTAGTAATGCTGCTAGCACAGTGAGTCCTCATCAACAACATGGTTGGCACCCCGTTAGTGATACCCCTGGTATTGCTAGCCGGCTGTAGGCTACGGTGACTGCTTACCATCAGGTGGGCCGTATGCTTGTGTGCCACCGAAGTGGTATAAAAAAAAAACTCCATAACCATTATTAAGTAGATAAGTTTTTCAAGCAGAACTCCTATTCCACAAACGGCAGTATTGCGTAGACGTAACATATGAGTGAAGTATATAATTCCTTAGTTCTCGCAGCAAACGTGTATGTTAGCAACATGCGTTCCAGTCGGGAGAGTATCTTTAACGAGGCAGCTTACACCGCGCACAATATGAATAGTCAGCAAGTCACCACAGCGGCACTATTCTATTTATTTATTTTTTTTTTTTTATATACCACTAAGGTGGCACACAAGCATACGGCCCACCTGATGGTAAGCAGTCACCGTAGCCTATAGCCGCTAGCAATACCAGGGGTATCACTAACGGGGTGCCAACCATAAACCAATACTACTAGCTCAGCTTATCCTCGTGGAGCACTGGCAACCTTACTTACCGCAGAAACACAACACTACATCAAGTAGTGTTATTTCACTGCGGTCTTCTGTAAGGCGGAGGTACAGTCGCCAGTCGGGCGGCTCCAATTGAAATGGGTTAACCCACGGGATATCCCAAATCGCCCTACCTCTCTTTGTTTAAAAGCTCATGGTGTGATTAATCACTGTAAATAAGCTTAGAAAACTCATTGGTACAGGCTGGGATTCGAACCTGTTGTTTCAACCACAAGGCCACCACGGCTTTTTTAAGTGTGCTAGTTAAAAGTCAAAAAGCGCTTTATGAAGGGTCTTGGCGCGATGATGTTATGCTTGTATGTATATCTATATCTACACTAATAATATAAACAGGAATGGTTTGTATGTAACCAATAAACTTAAAAACTACAGAACCGATTTTAAAAATTCTTTCACAAACATAATGTTATATTTATAAAGATATATCACTGGGTAACAAACGCTCTATATTATGTTGGTAAGCAGGTGAAGTTTTGGGGAAATAGTACATAATCTTTATACTGAGCCATCTCCATGGTAAGTAGACGTTGTATGTTTCTCAGTATGCGGTAATACTGTCGGCTATCAGTACATGCTCTCGTAGAATAACTATTTGGGAATAATTATTAGATTCATTTAATAACTTAGCTCGTAACAATTATAGCGACGAGACCGTTGGTCTAGTGGTTAGTATACCTGACTGCTACGCTAGAGGTCGCAGGTTCGATTCCCGCCAGGGCAAACATTTATGTGACAAACATGTTTGCATGTATGTATTATAAGTAGGTATTTACAAAATAAAAGTATATAAGTATTATATCAGCTGCTGGTTCCCATAGTACAAGCTTTGCTTAGTTTGGGGCTAGATGGCGCTGTGTGATAATGTCCAAGCATTATTATTATTATAGTTATTGATGGGATTTCTTATGCTAAGACTCGGAAAAGAAAAAAATACACGCAATTTCTTATATAGTAACGTTTATTTACAGCTATAATTTACATTGTGTAGGTACATATTATTCTTTTTCTTGCCTGATTTTCTGTTCGCTTGCTATGAGGGGGGTCAGCACTGGTTTTATGTCCTCTGTAAATAACATACAATTCCTTATTATTTACTTCTTCATGTTCGTATATTATTTATAGAAAAGGATCATAAAATGTCAGACAGTATACAGCCTTTAAACTTAAAGTTTGACAAGTGGGTTACTCGTAGCGCACTCAACAAGAAAACAGAAGTCAAAAGTTTTTGAAGTTAACCTGGGTTAAAAAATTGTAAGGATCAACCCATGTTCTTGAAACTATAGTCGATTGCGTATTTTTTTAATTCTAACCGACTTACGATGCCAGTGTTTATCAATCAAAACCACGGAGTGCAAAATTTAGCAGCGTAGGTATTCAATATGTCAGAGTTCTTCAAGAAGAGTGTGAAGAGAATTTCGGGATCGGGAACACGCGGGTTATACCCATGGAGTTGCAAGCGTCCATAGGCTACGGTGATCACTTACTATCAGTTCGGCCGAATGCTTATTTGCCACCTTGTTATTAAAAAAAATATCATAAAGTTTCCCAGACCTGGGTCGGCTCTCCTCCTGTCGTGGTAGTCGACCCTGTCCCACGCTTGCCGGTCGGCACTGCCGAATATCAGGTAGATGATGTTGCTGCCTACCGTGATGCCTCCAATCATTAGGAAAACGATCTGCCATCTATCCACCGCAGACTGTGAAGGAAAACACATGATAGAGCTTGTAAATAACAAGGAGTGATACCAAATGTGGATTTCCGCATAGTTATACATAATATATAGTCCTTGGTGCGTGAAGTTCTAACATAAAAATAAAAATAAAAATTAGTAATTTTTTTTTTTTTATATAAATGTACAAACTAAATTACAAATAAACTAAATGTCTCGTTTTCTCAAATCACTGTCACGGGGAAGAGTGCCAAGTGAAGGAAGTGTTGCTAAACTTATTCTTTGGTCCAGATAATTACCAGCCTTCTTGTCACGGGGGGCCTCGCATAGCTATTTTGAAGAACATACATTGATTAGTATTAGTAGAAGAGGATTAATATGGAGTGATGCTGGTAGTCCATGTTTCAATAACCATACATAACTATTTACTCAGTTTGATAATTGGACATTCCTAAAAAATGTCTTGGAATATTGATGAGCGACTTACCGAATCATTCCTCAATATGAGGCTGGTGAACACCGGCATGATACAGCTAGCTATGCTGGCTGCGAGGTTGGTCAGAGAGAGCATCACGCCAGCAAATTTTGGTGACAAATCTAGATGATTCACCTGAAATGTAGAGACGAAAAGACACATGTGATTATTTTGGAAACGTTAATGTTTTGGCATTGCTTTACTTATGTTTATAGAATCTCTATCTATGTTTGTTTCCTGAAAACCGTAAACAGACTAACTAACAAAAAATTAAGTGTTCCATGTTCCTAAAGCGAAGCCTTATAAATAAGGATACTATTGCGAAAAGGATAAAAATAATTATTTTCCCTTATCGCCGTAACCAGAACTCCAAGCTGAATTGACGTCTGTGGAGTCAAACAATCGCACTGTTTCAAGGTTTCCGAGAATAAACTTATGAAAACTTTGTTTGTTTTCCTCTATGCTGTCGCAAATATTCTCGCACCAGAGAGTATCATGACGTATTTCAAATCTATTCTTATGCTTTAGAGTATTGCTTAGTTACCTGCTTACACAATACTTTTGTTAATTATGTACTCATCTATCGTGAAGTATTACACGTATATATTTTAAATTTTAATAAAACATCAGTTATTTTTCTTACCATAAAGCCAGCGCTCGTAGAACCACTTAAACTGAGTCCAACGATCAGAGTGACAATGGCAATATTCTTGTGTTCCGGACCCAAAAATGACAGTACTACTAGCGCTGCTGAGACGCCAAAAAGTGCTGCAGCAAAAGAAAATCACTTTAAGATTCTAAGTTTGAACGTTCCGGAGATTACCCCCACCATACAAACAAATAAAGTTAAGGACATTATTCCTCTGTACACATAACTCAGACAAAAATTAAAGACGAATATAATAATAATATAATAATATATGAATATAAGGTATAAAAAGAAGTTGAATCAAGTGTGAAATGGCGCTTTATAGCAGATATTCAACTTTAATATAAAGCAGAAGATAAAATATTAAACCAGTCAGTACCAAATGCGTTTAATAAAGATAATAAGAATAAAGAACTAACCAATTGAGTTGAATACCCTTCTGCAAGTCCACAAAGACAAGAATCCCTTGTTGTAAAGTTTCTCGCAGAGAGTTGTCGCTATGAGGGTTCCTAACCACATGCCAATATAAGGGAAGGCGGAGAGTACAGCACTCTGAAATAATAACATTCATAGATTACAGTACTTAGTATTAGAATTTTGACATAAGAAATATTGATAGCCACGTTTTGAGTTTTTTTTTAAATAATAAGATCATGAGATACCTTATCCATTTTTCATAGTTAATTTTACTTCATAGTGAAATTATTCAAATAAGAAAAAAGAGATCTCGATGTGTGAATGTGGAACAATGGAAGATATTATCGTGCTACCTAGCCCTAGATCCAAAGGATCGATAAAGTCGTTATTAACGATAAACAGTTTATATTTGGGAGTAGCTTACATCCTTGAGTGAAATCCTCAGCGCCTTCTCTAGGTATGTTGGCATGTCGTTGAAGAACATTATATAGGACAGAGTACACCCGGCGTGTACTACCATTATGGCCCATAGTGGCCGCGTTCGCAGAATATCCCGCCAGGGAACGGGTCGGCTTACCTGAAATATTAAGACAAATATTAATTAACATGTTAAAGAAGATGTAAGTTTTCAGCTGAGATGAGATTATAACATAGATGTGTGAAGTAACAGGAATGGATATGTACCTATATAAAATCAATTTTAAAAATATTGTTTGGCATGCTACGGACATCTTGTAAGGAGAAAGCAATGTGACTAAAAGTGGAAATTAAAGATAGGTGGATGCATGGGAGGAGAGTCTGAAGAATAAATGGCTGGATGGAGTAAATAACTTTTGCTTCGATTAAATTCTGCTAACTATAGATATATTTGAAATATAAGGTTAGTTTTACTAAAAAAAAAAAGGTAGCCCAGATTTATTAAAAGTATTCCATTGGAGAGTATTACAATGCTCAGAGGCCTAGATAGGTATTAAGAAAATGTATTTACCTGTGAACCTCCACCATTGAGCTCCATTTCAATATAATATTTTTCTTCTTCACTGATCATGGAATGTTCTTCTGGCGAGCTAGCTGAGAAGCAGTACCAGACGATAGCAGTGAAGAACATAAGGCCAGAGATGGAGTAGAAGATGACCTTCCACCCAGCAGCAGTGTCTGCTAGCACACCGGATACAGGCATCGCTATTATAGTGCCTATTTGAGAACCTGCAGAATGACAATCAAAGTGTCAATGCCATCACTGGTAGTGCAACTTGGTTTAGTAGAAGGAATAAATAATTCCGTTTACATTACCCGGTTTTGTGTGAAGAAAAGCTTTTCCTTGGACATTACTGGTAATTTAACTGGTTATGTACGAGGAAAAAGCGGTTTGCAAACGATCGTGTGACTAGATTTACAAACAGTGCAAATTTTATTATGTCGCTTTCTGCATCAAGAGAATCGTCATCAGATTTATTTTAAGTCTTCTTTATAATAAAGATAATATTATATAATATTGTAGTACAACAATATATATATTTTTGTGATAATTATATAGCACATATGTCCCCCAAACACCATTACAAGAAACTTTGAAGTCTTCTCGTCTCACCTGCGTACACAATGCCACTGAGAGAAGTTCGTTCATTGGCCGGCAGCCATCGGCCGAGGAGGGTGTGGCTGGCTGGGAAGGTGCAGGCTTGAGTGAGGCCCATCGCCATCCGTAAGATGCATACCATCCACCAGCCCTGGAAATATGTTATATTAACAGAAGATTTTTTTCAGATTTAACTAGAAGTCCGTTCAATGTCAATACTACTGAACTACCTCATGAGTGCAAAAAATACATTGCAAAGACGTTAGTTAGCAATTTATGGCATTTGTGCTATCTGGCTCGCACGTTCGATGTTTTTTATACATTAGAGTAATCAGAAAAGTTGTTGATGCAGTTTTACCGGAGTATCAAATCAAAATCAAAAATATTTCAGCTTAAACACATGAAGGTCTTAATTTCCTCCGGTTCGGAATAAAACCACCTGAGAAGAACCGAAAATCTTCTATCTTTTTTTTCATGTAACAATCATGACATAACAATATTATACAAAATTCTTCTAGATATAAGTAGATATTTACAAATATGAAAATGAAAGCAACCAAGTTGGTATTATAACTGCTTTCATGAAATAACTATTACAATTACCAGGAGCGGGGAGCCACTTGTGCAGAGTGAGTCTATATATTCCAAGCATTATTATCATTTACATAATCATTAATTTTATGATAGGCTTTATTTATCAAAACTCTTTTGACATGAGTCTTAAACTTATCGTAATTCAACTCGGTAATAGATTGTGGGATTTTATTTTAAAAACGGACGCAGTTTCCCATAAATGATTTATTTACTTTTGTTAGTTTAAGACTAGGAGCCACAATTTTTTAAGAATAAATAATTGATTTTGTATAATTTTGAATTTTGTTCTTGAATAAATAAATAAATAAACAAATCAATAAATAAAATAAATAAATAAATTGTATCGTTCAGTTCATCCTAGTAGGTACAAAAGTCTGTTGAAGGCGTTTCCTACAAAATTTTGTAACCAGTCACATCGAGTAAGATGGAGTATATTATTATGTTTACAAACTTTGTGATTAAGCCTGTATTCAAAGAAAGATTGCCCTATTGCCTTTCTAACTCCACACAGATGTGACTAGCCCTTACTACTATCACTTTCAAATTTAAACGAGATTTATCAGACAAAAGACTATTTAGAGGAAGCCTTGCAATAAAATTCAAGCTGACTCAGACGCCAGCCGCAAGTAATAATTTGATAGAGTTGACCAGTTTATAAACTATTCCTTCAATTCGTGACCAGAGAACTGACTTTGAGACTAGGAAGATAATGGATCTGATCCTATCTTTAGAACAGATTTGCGTGCGACGTGACATTTTCTTTTTGAGACATTATCATAGACTAGCTTTATTCCTAGACTTATATCGATATCGTTAGGCTATGTCACTAATAAAGATAGTGTAGCTTCCTATTAGTAAAGGACTGAAAAAAACAGTTCAGTGATTCTAGAGACTACCTTTGTGTTATTTAAACCACACTAACCAAGCCTGCAAGTGTTGGCATCAGCAGACAAATAGCCCCATTCGCCAGTAATGCTACCAGCAATATCAACTTTCCTCCAAATCTGTTCGCCAGTAGACCAGCTGGGATTTGCATCATCATGTAGCCCCAGAAGAAGGATGACAAGATAAGACCCTGGGTTTTTTTGTCCCACTCGAAGATCTGGAAAATTTAAATATTTCATTTTATAAATCCGTTTCCAATACAGTTATATCCATGTTTTTTTTTGTTTTGTTTCATGTCAAGTAAGTAATTTAAATGTTAGTTAAATATATTTTATTTGAAAAGAGTAATTGCTGAGTTTTTCACTGGATTCTTCTCAGCAAAAAAACGATCTTCCAAATCCGGTGGTAGATTCTGACGATTTGAAAGTACTTATTTGTAAAGTCTAGTCAAATAAAGATGATTTTGAGTTTGAGTTTAGTTAATATCGTATTTAGTCGCATATCATCAGTTATACACTAAAAGTGGTCACGCAAGGGAACCTACATGTATCATAAAAAAAAATTAACATATTTAATTTAAAAATTAAAAACAAGCTTTTATTCATATTAAATTTAAAAAAAAAATGTTTGGCTCATCAAGTCCTTTTATTTGATGCCCTGTGGAAATTACAAATGTCAATTATTCCGAAGGTGTATGCCAATTTCAGGTCAATCGGACATTGAGAAGTGTTTCAAATTTAATTTAAAAGACGTTACACACACAACACGTGTTGCGTGTATTGCACACACAGTTGAAATTAAATAAAAACTTGTGAAAGAGGTTCCTCTTCCATGCAATCATATCTCTAGGATTTTTAGCATCTAGGGATCTGATAATGTTGAATATGATGAACATGGACCTATTAATGGACATAATTCCCTTTCTAGACTACTTATTCATAATACTGTAAAATATTGGACAGCTCCCAGAATTCTAACGACATTTTAAACTGATAACGACATAGTTATAGCATTTATCTTTCGCCAGGATGCACATAATAGGTACTTGATGTCATGAACTAAACTAAATAACAAGATTGCTATTTACATAACAGTGATAAAAGTTTTATTGTGTCTGTTTACAGTAAAAGTAATTATACTTTATAGAGTTCGTTACAAATTCAAACAAGAATGATTAATATAATGCTATTTTGGATGACGTGAAATTCAAGCAGAAATCTACAAGAATTCTAGGGATAAGAAAAAATAAAAATTAACCATTTACCATTTTCAAGGACATAAATAATGTACCACGACATATACATGATGCCGGAGATAATTTGCCTCATCAGTGTGTGTCTCCTATCCTCTGTCGCGGTTACCTAAAGGTAAAATGTATTTTGGCCCTTTGTTGTCCCACAATGTTGCGGTTTTATTCAACGTCTATGAAAAACGAGAGTTCATGTATTTTAGCTGAGCGACAAAGTAGAACGCTATGGCACAGTCGTATACCAGTTTTGAAACTAGCACGTGTAAATAACGTTAGTTTCTTTGATTGAGTGATGAGATGATAAATTATGTAAGCGAAGAAGAATCTCTACTACCATCAATAAATATCCACAAAATATATGCAGGCTTAGAAAAGAGAGGCCATTCTCGTAATTGCCACTTTGGTAGTATAAAATATACACGGCTAAGAATACGGCTTTCAGAATTGGATTCTTATTATTGCCAGAAATAGTCCTCGTTTTATGAACAGTCACACGCGACTACTGCAACTTACTTAATGCTTAAGCCAACGCCTTCTAGCTGTGTCCCTGGCGTTAACGGATAATGAACTTTTATGTTGTCATATTATTATCTACAACGAATTTCTTGTCACCGCAGACTCCGTCGTAGATTCAGGTTGAACGACTTGGTTTGGACTTGGTTTTAGCTGTCGGTTTATTTGTCGTGTGTGTGTGTACTCACTTCAACGTTAGTATCGTTTCGACGCCTGGAGTCTGTCATGGCGAGGATGGCGACTCCCAGGCTGCTGCGCGCGATGAAGAGGGACATGATGGTGAAGCACATGCAGACCATCTGCACGTGCCTGATGCCGAGACCATAGCCTGGAGAGCATGACGAATGGATAATGATAACAAGGAGAACGTAGGATGACTGCTTAATAAATAGGCAAAACATAAAGAAACGAAAAATTACGCGAAATTGATTTTTTTGTCATCTAAATTTTAATAAAACTTTCGTACAATTGCTAAAACAGTCTTGAAATAAACATAGATGCAGTAAGTACATCTTTCGATTATGCAACTGCGTTTACGATCAATTTGTTGTTATTTTTTACGGAGTTCCGTTGTCTATTTCCGAAGACTTCGTCAGATTTGGACCGCAGTACAATGGTCTTAATATTGAGTCGGATAATAATGACAATAGAACCTCAAGAGCTTCTCTGACCGTACGAAAATATCATGTAAATCGGTCAAAATTGCCTTTAAGGTCAAAATCAAAAATCAAAATCAAAAATAATTTATTCAGTTTAGGCCTTAATAAGGCACTTATGAAGGTCTAAATTACCACCGGTTCGGAAAAAAAAGCCACCTGAGAAGAACCGGCATGAAACTCAGTGCTCTGTCTTTTTTTTTTCATGTAACAATCATTATATAACAATTTGTAACAAAATTCTTCTAGACATTGGTATGAAATTACAAATATCAAAAGTTGGTTTTGTCACTGCTTTCATGAAATACATATTTTAAACTATTACAACTACCAGGAGCGGGGAGCCACTTGTGCAGAGTGAGTCTATGTATTCCAAGCATTTTTATCATTTACATAATCATTAATTTTATAATAGGCTTTATTTATCAAAACTCTTTTGACATGAGTCTTAAACTTATCATAATTTAATTCATCATAAATTAAGGTCCAAATTAACCTCGGTAGTTCCTTTAAGATACGGATAAGCTGATATTATCAACGTTGCAGTTTAACTAGTGGAATGCGCTAGACATTTTGCGGGCCATATGCTTATAAAATAAACTTGTGCTTGAATTTCTACATATTCTAGCAAGAAAATAATAGGAAGCGCATGAGATTTTAAGAGAGGCAACTGCTGCAACAAGTATATCGTAGAGTAACGTGCACCGTGTAGACTTTACGCCTACATTTTGTTTCTCTAAAACTATTGTCGAAAATTATACTCGATAGGACTTGCCTATTAGAGCGTGCTTCTAGGACTATGGATACTAGTGAAAATTTTACCTACTATAGATAAAGAGCACTGTTTTAATCAAGATCGTGCAACGTGGCTTGTATTTTTGACATAACTGAAAATAAAAGCTCTTAAGATAGTATCAACCCCTGAAGTACCAAAAGTAGTAATAAAATGTGGTATGGACTTTTAATATAATATTTTCCACAATCCTAAGAAAGAGGTTTCGTACAATTTCTAGCTAATTGTACGGTCACGGATGGCGGAAATGTAATACGTTTTGATTAACTTTTAAAATCCTTAATATCTGGCCAGCCTTAACAAGGCTCGCAGGGGAAACCTCTTAGTTGATCATGTTTTTATTAATTTTGCTAATTCGTTTTTTTGAGGAAGAAATTAACGTTTTCGAGGTTTCCATTTTCGGTATTATAAGTAAAATTAGCGGTATCAGAGTATTTTACCATAATTATAATTTCCCTCTGGTTTGGGATAAAACATCGCAAAAATTGGTAGGTCGTTTTTGAGAGATTATCTACACTAATATTATAAAGAGGAAAGATTTGTATTTTTGTATGTAACGAATAAACTTAAAAAGTACTAGACCGATTTTAATAATTATTTTTTCATTAGAAAGCTACATCATCACTGAGTAACATAAGCTATATATTATACTAGCTGCCCGCCCCAGCTTCGCTCGGGTAGACAAAATATTTGATAAATGTCTGTAGGCTCCGAAACTACTGAATCGATTTCAAAAAAACTTTCACCGTTAGAAAGCTACACTATCACTGAGTAACATAGGCTAGCTGCCCGCCCCGGCTTTGTACGGGTAGACAAAATATTTGATATCAATGTCTACCCGTGCGAAGCCGGGGCGGGCCACTAGTAATATATAAAATACTTCTTTAAGCTTTTGTACCCTATTCCAAGCCTATACATGGTTTATCGGAAAGGGAGTCCTGATATTTAGGCAATACAAAGTATCACCTGTGATTGTTACACAGCCGACGTCCCGACTCGGAGATCGTATGTTTTTAATTTCATACTAAAATTAACTTGTGCAATTTATTTCAAAATAGTAGCAACCCTCATGAGCTATAGGCGCGCGGCGGCAGGCGGTAAACTATAAAGCGCCTTACACGTGCCGCACCCGCCCGCTGAAATTAACCTACTCAGTAACAGTGGATTGTGCATCCATTTACGTCTACCTGTTTGTTTGATTTCAAATTATCTAAAACTTACCTGTTCTAATGATTATGTTGCTTTATTTGATCGGACACGTCACGTACTTGTTCACTTTAAGAATTAATCGTTTTCCGTAGGGAAGGACACTTAAAGAAGGTTAGTAAATTGAAATTGTAAAACACGAAGCAGTTGGATTCTATTACACTATTACGAACTGTTTGAGTACGTGGGTACGAATCTTCAAGGGCAAGGGCTGGCGCACTCGCAACCGTCGTGACGTCAAAGCGACGGTTGCTGCGAGCTGCTACCAACAAGAACTACAATAAGGGTTCATATGTCGCACTTCTCGCTCGATGCATAAAGCGGCACGTCAGTCGATGAACAGATTTTATCACGTATCGAAACACTTGCGGAGAGCCCCCGATGCTCTCAAACGTACCTACATCCATCGCAAATCTACCAATGCACAACATAATAGTCCTCCTGATTGGTGTAGGTCTCCGTTAACATTTTTGACACAAAACAATACTATTAAGCAATAACAATAACAGAATGATTAATAACAATAACTACAATAATCCGAACAAAAACACACGACTCATGTTAGCAAATTAGCGACATAATTACCCGAATGCCTTTAGCTGCTTAGAGCGACTGAAGCCCATGATAGAAATTAATTTTGTCTACAAAAAATATTTTAGGTTTTTACGCAATGGCGGTAAAACGAATTAATCAAAGGACATGCGCCGAAAGAGCCGCGTAGGCTAGTTGGCGCGTGCGGCGGTGCCTTTGACTCCTTTGTCGGTATTGTGGATAGGGCATGCGGATAGGTAGCGTCCGTCGGCCATTTTGCAGTTGCGGTCATTACCCCAAATATGAAACAGCTGATGATAGGGTTGCGTTAGCTTATTTGTCATGAAATTTTTAGACACTTATAACTCAAAAACTATTGACTTTTGGGGAAAGTCGTTTAAAGAAAAGTTGTTCGTAATCATGGGTACTTTAGTATAGTTTCAGATACATACCACATTGTGGTTACACCTTGTATATTGAGAGAGCATACCTCGACTTCCGGTGTGAACACGTATTTACCCCCAATTGACATACGCGACGTTTCCTTCCGGCGCCGTTTTATTTTATTTTCCCTCCATCGCATAGAGCAGCAGCCAGGCGCGAAGGCGCGCTAGCCTCATTGGCGTTCTTCGACTCGTCGGAGTAGCACGTTTAAAGTATTAGAAATTTTCTTTTAGATTATTTTCATCTAAATTGAAACATGGTAACTACAGTTCCTAAAAAGAAATTTAAAACCCCCGAGGGCTTTAGTAGTGTGGATTCAAGTACATCATCTTCTGAATCTACGGATCATCACCGCAGGCGCACTAGACGCCGCGGTCGCAAATTTATGGATAAGCGTTTGAAACGTTCGGAAAAAGTAGTAAATAGCCTTGCCACTACCGTAAGTACTCTGGCAGCCGGTCAGTCAAAACAACC
This sequence comes from Falcaria lacertinaria, assembly GCA_951449985.1. NCBI lineage: Eukaryota > Metazoa > Arthropoda > Insecta > Lepidoptera > Drepanidae > Falcaria > Falcaria lacertinaria. Next base: position 9,996,511 of record OX602121.1, on the reverse strand, counting down.
TTACTTATTCTAATCAAGAAGTATTGCATGACAATTTTGATGCGGACGTTTTATCAATCTATGCTGATAATGATGATTTAGAGCCTACTTCATTTTCAAATGCTGCTGGCTCCGTTGAGACAAGTCGACCGTTACCCTCATTTAAATTTAAGGAAGAGACTACCCTCAAAACAGTTTTTGCAAAAACTTCAAGTACCCATGCTGAACTTCTTTGCAAATTACAACATTTTGACACGGCTGACTGGTCTCAAGTTAGGTATGCAGATGCCCAAAGCAATATGTGCCAACTCCAGGGTTCTCCAAGTTGGAAAGCAATGACATGATTAAAATGTTTGATCGTAATATAACCTTATCCGCTACTGAAAAAACTTTAGCCGTGGTGTCTCATGCCCTCATAATACAGAATGAAAAACTGCGCGAGGGATTTCAGTCTTATCTCATGATTGGGTTTGGAAGAATCTGTATCCACAGACAATGTTTTAAATAGGATTAACGAAATATTTACAGGAGATTATAATCGAACGTACTTAGACTTGTTGCAAATGGTTCGTGGACGTCGTGCGGATATAATACAGCAGCGCCGAGACAGCGTTCTGCATTACGTGAAGGATAAAGGCATTAAAGAAAGTCTTCGGAAGATCCCTCCCACTATTGATCATTTGTTTAATGATGTTCGTTTTTCAGACTGTATTTCTAAAAACGGCGGTATAGATAAGGTTTTCTATAGACCTCCCGTCACTCCTGCGCAAGGAGCAAATAGGAGGGCTCTTGCGCAAAGAGCGGAACCAAGGAAACCCGTCTCTAGCACTCCTCGTGGTCGCGCCGCTGCTCCTACGGCCAGTTCCAGTGCAGGATTTCCTTCGCATAACCGCAAACGTAAGTCTGAATTGACTTTTCGCTACCCGCAAGGGGAAAAATATTATCAAAACTGTCAGGGACGTCATTCCCAACAGTGTTTCGATTGACTATATAACCTCGTTCCGAGCGGGTCAACTTGCTCTTTACGTGGCTCGGTGAAAGGAGTGGGGAGCGCCCGATTATGTACTGAAAATATTAACAGGATACAAAATACCTTTTATCAAGAAACCCCCATTAGTCATGCCATGAAAAATGTTCACACTGTGGACAGTCCCAAAATAAGAATCGAAATTCAAAATCTGATAGACCAGGGCGTCTTGGAACCGGCTCCAACCACTCCAAGCTTTGTATCGAACATATTCCTAGTCCCCAAATCGAACAAACAAGTGCGTCCGGTTTTCAATCTCAGATTGCTGAACAAGTTTGTTTACACAACCCCCTTCAGGTTAACAAATATGTTCCGAGTACCATTTTCTCCAACCCAACGACTGGTTAGTGAAACTGGATCTCCGCAACGCGTATTTTCATGTTCCGATTTTATCTCGCCATCGCCGTTTCCTAAGAGTTATATATCGTCACCGCTTGTGGCAAATGACATGCCTTCCATTCGGTCTATCGACAGCACCGAGAATTTTCGCAATAGTCACAAATTGGGTTGCCCAAATTCTTCGGGAAAATGGTTCAAGAATCTTAGTTTATCTCGACGATTTTTGTCTCGTGCATCAGAGCCGGGCGATTTTAGAGCTTCAAGTGACACTCGCACAAAATCTTTTTCAAGAGCTAGGGTTGACCATCAATTTCGAAAAGTCTGTCCTTGTACCTCAGAGGTCAATGGAGTTCTTAGAAATTATATGGGATCCCTGGGCCAACAAAAAGCCCCTTTCAGCTGAAAAAGTCCGAAGCTGTTAGTAAAATCCAAAAGAATTTTGTTGAAACGAGAAGCTTCTCTTCGACAAATACATTCCCTTCTAGGCCATTACGGATTTGCCAGCTTTGTTGTTCCAAGAGGGCGCCTGAACACAAGGGCATTACTCTTGTACAGCCATCAGCTACTAAATCGAGATCCCTGGTTAGAGTTAGAGATTCCCAATTCTGTGCTGATAGTTCTCGAATGTTGATCACTCTCTCCTCCATTTACCTCCCCCTCAAATGTTTTTGACGACGGACGCGTCTGCTCTGGGTTGGAGTGCAATGTTGAAAGACCTAAAGATTTCCGGTACTTGGGATTGCCAGGAAACGGAGCTTCACTCCAACATTTTAGAAATGATGGCTATATACAAAGTATTAAGATTGCATGCTCGACTAATAGAAAACTCGTGATTACAGATTCTATCGGACAATCGAACCGTAGTTGCTTATCTTCGAATCGAGGGGGGGACGAAATCTCTTCAACTGTTACAGTTATCAAAGAAAATATGATTTTGCTCGATCGTTTACGCGTAGTTATGACGATAAATTATCTTCCCGGTCGTTACAATACAGAGGCGGATTGCCTATCACGCTTTCGGACCAGAGCAGAGTGGTACCTCCGCGAACAAGCGACACACGAAATCTTCCAGTTGTGGGGAACACCGGAGATAGATCTCTTCGCGTCGAAGCAAGCCCATGTAGTTCCGCCTTATGTCACAATGGATCCATCCGATCCGCAAGCTGCTTTCGTGAATGCGTTCAGTCGTCCATGGGACTATCGAGTAGCATGGTTGTTTCCCCCACCGAACCTAGTGCCTCGCGTTCTAGCTCACCTCAACAGAGCCAGAGGTGTTTTTCGAATGGTGGTTCCGAGGTGGACCAAGGTATTCTGGCGCAGCGATCTAATAGCTAGATCCTTGTCCCCACCTCTAGTAATTCAGAATTTCGAGGCGGTGTTGATAGACTTAAGCACACTGAGCCCCCCTCCGGGAGCCAAACATATGATTTTGGAAGTTTGGAAAATACGGGGTGGAGGTCAAAATCAGAAACGCTTTTTGCTAGGGAGTTGGCGTCAATCGACTCTTGCCTCCTATAAGTCCGCTTAGTTTAGATGGTGTTCTTGGGCATCGTCTAATCACATCCCTAAGACTGATTCGACCCCATCAAGCTTGGCAAAGTTCCTGATTGATTTGCATCAAAAGGTTGGATTAGCATATAGTTCAATTTGTCTTCATAAATCGGTCGTTTCAACGTTTTGTCCCAAAGATCCCCCTTTAAGTAATCATATTTTGGTAAGACAAACTCTAAAAGCAATCTTTTCTAACAGGCCCAAAACTCGTAAAGCTCCTATTTGGGATATAAAAGTCTCGTGTAGTTATTTAGATAATAACACTTAAAAACGATTCTCTTTTCGAGACTTCAAAAAGATGCGCTATTTTACTTTTGTTGTGCTCCGGACGCAGAGTACATGATCTTACTTTATTAAAGATTAGTGATTCCTTTTGTATGATCAATGATGGTTTTATAATTGTTTTGGCCAGAATTCGGTTCCAAAACCGACTGTGCTAGTCACCAACAATCGGGGTGGAGGCTAACCCCTTATTCGTCTATTCTAAATATTGACCCTGTGTATTGGATTAGAAAGTTAATTACATTGTCTCAGAGTAGGAGGGACGATTTAGATAATTTGTTTGTTACTACTAGTAGGTCTCGTTAAACCAGCCTCACGGACTATTATAGGTGGTTGGATTAAATCGATCCTAAAGGATGCTGGTATAGTTGGTTCAGCTGGTAGTACCCGGTCAGCAGTTGCATCCGCTAGCTGGCTTGAAAATCATAATATTGATGATATTTTGTCCCGCGGAAATTGGAAAAATGCGTCTACATTCCATAAAGGGATTTCTAGCAAAACTCATGATGCATCATTTCATTGTTTTACACCTGTTTGATTCAATTAGGTATAATAATGGTTGTTATTAAATCAATAAAAGGTACATAAATAATAAATGTTTATTTCTCTCTGTAAGATTACTCACATTGGCGTTCTCATATCAGCAGCCGATAACAAACACTTCTCAATAAATTATAGGCTTGGAATAGGGTACAAAAGCTTAATTGTAAAATTTTACCTAAAAATAAAATTTAAATTAAGCGACTTACCCTATTCCAAGCCTAGTTTTTATTACTGTCTGCTTACCTAATAATTATTATCTTTCAGATTCTAACCCTTAGTAGTTAAGCTTATTTTCAGGTAGATATCTTTTCAGATAGCTACAGATGCAATAGCTTTAAACAAACCCGTTTATGCTAGCAGCTTCTTACTGCCACCAGTTCATCTCAAACTGTGGTATGCTTTCACTGTCCTCATGCTCTCATGAGACGGTTCCATATTGCCCTAGGTCCCCTAGGCTATATGCTAAATAAATAAAAACAATATTGAGGTCTAATGAGGCTAGCGCGCCTTCGCGCCTGGCTGCTGCTCTATGCGATGGAGGGAAAATAAAATAAAACGGCGCCGGAAGGAAACGTCGCGTCTGTCAATAGGGGGTAAATACGTGTTCACACCGGAAGTCGAGGTATGCTCTCTCAATATATAGGCTTGGAATAGGGTAAGTCGCTTAATTTAAATTTTATTTTTAGGTAAAATTTTACAATTATATTGAAATGTATGTAACATTAAGTACTAAATTATAAACATGAATAAATTAAATTAAAATACTGAATCTTAATCCGTACATTCTTTCTAATATATTAGGTCCTTACATATGAAATTGGCGTTTTTCGTACTGGCCACTTTAATCACGAATTTCTCCTCTTTGGTAAGGAATTCCAAATTCAAATTTGTACAGCTATAGACTCATGTATTTGTGCTTCGATGATCGTCATTCATTTGTTTTTTTTCTTCTGTTTTTTTCTGTTTGCGTCACTCATTTTACAAAATGGAAAACCTTAAATATCGCATTATTTACGAGTACGAGTTCCGCCGTGGCACTAGTGCTGCGGAAACAACTCGAAGGGTGAATGATGTGTATGGCGGTCGTGTTGCAAAAGAAAACACAGTTCGTTTTTGGTTCCAACGTTTTCGTTCTGGAAATTTCGACCTGCAGAACAAGCCCCGTGGACGGCCTGAGACTCAAGTTGATAATGAAGAGTTGAAGGCTATTGTGGAAGCGGATCCATCGCAAACCACGTCCGAGTTAGCTGCAGGCTGCAATGTTAGTGATAAAACTGTTTTAATTCACTTGAAGCAAATTGGGAAGATTAAAAAGCTTGAAAGGTGGGTACCTCACGAATTGACTGAAACAAACCGGCAAACGCGCGTCGACTGCTGCGTTACATTACTAAACCGGCACAATAATGAAGGTATTTTAAACCGAATCATTACCTGTGATGAAAAATGGGTTCTTTACGATAATCGGAAGCGCTCAGCGCAATGGTTAGATCCTGGCCAGCCAGCCAAATCCTGCCCCAAGCGAAAATTAACCCCAAAAAAGTTACTTGTAAGCGTTTGGTGGACTAGTGCCGGTATTGTTCATTACAGTTTTTTCAAATCTGGCCAGACTATTACGGCTGATGTCTATTGTCAGGAATTGCAAACCATGATGGAAAAGCTAGCGGCTAAACAACCTAGGCTGGTCAATCGCTCCACGCCACTGCTGCTTCACGACAACGCTAGACCACACACTGCGCTACAGACGGCTACTAAATTAGAAGAGCTTCAATTGGAAAGTCTAAGACATCCTCCGTACTCCCCGGACCTTGCTCCAACAGATTACCATTTTTTTCGAAATTTGGATAACTTCTTGCAAGGGAAAAAATTCAACTCCGATGGGGCAGTCCAAATCGCCTTCAAAGATTTTATTGATTCCCGTCCGACTGGTTTTTTTAGTAAAGGGATCAATGAACTACCTATGAGATGGCAAAAGTGCATAGAAAATAATGGTTCATACTTTGATTAATTAAATATATTATATTAAAAAATATTCGACTTTTTGTTCCTCCCATACAAAACGCCTTTCATATGTAAGGACCTAATATAAAATTCTCGTGTCACAGTTTTCGTTGCCATACTCCTCCGAAACGGCTTGACCGATTTTGATGAAATTTTTTGTGCTTATCCGGTATCTATGAGAATCGGCCAACATCTATTTTTCATCCCATAAATGCAAAAAAAAAATTGTCCACACGAGCGAAGCCGGGGCGGGCAGCTAGTCTATAATATAAAAATGAATCGCTGAATGTAAATAAACGCAAATATCGAGAGCAGCAGAGCCGATTTCTCAATTTTTTTTTTTTTTTTTTTAGAATATTCCTTGAAGTTCGAGGATGGTTCTAACGGTGTGAAAGATTTTAAAAACCTGACAAAATCTGTATGTCTAACCGTGCGAAGCCGGGGCGGGTAGCTAGTTTTAAATAATAATAAGAATTTTAACTGTTAATAAAAAGTAAACTTATATGAGTGGGTAATTAAAATGATAAATAATATTTTATGATGACCTTAGACTGACCTCATATGATATGCGCATGCTAAGGTGTCATTATGTTTTGTGTTTTAATGACGAATCAAATTATGTCTGACATACAGAAAACCGTATTTTTTTATAAAATAATGTCATTGTGATTGACACAGAATAGGAGTTTTTGGCGGGAATCAGGCGGAGCGGTTGAGATTTTTTTCCAGTGTGTCGTAAATTGTGTTATAGTGATCTTTAATGTGTATTTTTGGTGTCGATATGTGCAGTAAAGTTTTATTTAGTGACTGATTTATAGGAGCATTGGAAATAATGCTATAATACGACTTTTGGGTTAAGTGATTTATCATTTTGGTCAATAGGTTACCTCTAATCTAAAGGCGTGTTACGATCTGCTACTGCCGTGGGTTGTCTCCAGAAACTCCATTGGGCGTTAGAATGCATGACACTAGGCATTTTAATGCGGCAAACACGAGAAATTTTGCAACATGAAAATTCTCTAACACTCGACACTGGCAAAAATAGTCCCTGAAGGGATTGATTGCCATACTTAGGAAGAAGAAGGAGAAGAAGACACAGAATAGGGCCTTCTGAAAAGTTGATACGTTTATCAGATGTGTAACAGCGAGTAAAGTCGAGATGTCAAACGACTTTGACAACTCGCATCAAAACTCCGCGGTTCCGTAGCTCCGTATACATCCTTTGTTATTAATTGATACTTTAAATTAATGTAGAGAGCCTTTGAGATTCCATACACCCGAATACTGAAACAACGCTCAAAGTTTGAAGGCTCGCGTAACTGTTTGAAGTGTCGTCAAAATACAATTCCGCATGTGAAATCGGAGGCCACTAAAAGTTAATGTGGCATCAGATTTGATTGGCGTTTTAATATTTGTCCATTAGCGCTTTATTTGACGATCTATAAATTAAGATAAGCTTTTATTTTTAAGTGAGTTTAGAAACTTCTTTGATTGGTGGCTAACCCATTAGCTCATCAACAAAAGATTTTTTCTTTTCTGTTTATAGTAACGAGATTCACATTTGGAAAAAAAAGTATTCAGACGTTTCAGATATAATTATTAGGTACTTACTTTTAGGAGACACAGCATCAACTGTTTTCACTTTCCCATCGGCCATTGTTTGTTTTTTTTTACTAGTCTCGGTCACCGCTCGCTGAGCAATGGAATATTCACGGCAGTAAAAGTTAATTTATTAATTACGCGTTATGCACAAATGCTATTTAATTTTTATCCTAAAGCTATGTCACATAGAGTTGAGTTCTACATACTTGAAGTTCTCGCAGTCGTATGCGCAGGGAGCGTCTGACAGATATATCAGATATGATTTATCCCAACGCAAGCAAAGGCGATATAATTATATAGAAACCTGTTAGTGTTGATTGTTTAGCGACACTACGTGGCTAGCACCCGGCGCTGTCCGGAAACACGCAATAATTACATCTAAATATCTTAAGGATTATTTAAATACAATCTGTGGATAAAACTTGTTGAGGCAGTATTTTCTATTGGGAATGTTTTTTTTAAACCACAAGATGGCAAACAAGCATACGACCCGCCTGATGGTAGGCGGTTACCGTAGCCCATCACTTGCGCGTTGCCGACCCTAGACTAGGTTATTATCCTAATGATGAGACTGCTGGTGTAGTGGTTTGTATACTTGACTGCTACGCCAGCGGTCGCCGGTTTGATTTCCGCTGGGTGAATATTATGTGACAGACATTTACGTTTGCCTTGCGTCTGGGTGTTTGGTATGCATTATAAGTATTTACAAAAAACAAGTATATAAGTATTATATCAGCTGCTGGTTCCTATAGTACAAGCTTTGCTTAGTTTGGGGCCAGATGGCGTTGTGTGATAATGTTCAAGCATTATTATTATTATAATCAATGCAAAATTAAGTAGGTCTTTCCAAATCCATTGTAAAGCAGATTCAAGGGGTTGTTCCCAGAACTTCAAAATTTTATTTCCGCCAACTCCACGGCTTTTATTTAGGTGTACAAATTTAGTCCCAGGACATCCGCGCAATACATAATACAATCGACATGGACAAGGTTTTTAAGATTAAGACAGCTTTGCAAATGTTTTTTAGAATCCTCATATTATTACAAAAGGCAGATCATTTTATATACCGGAGACCACACTGGGGATCTCAACCCTCAAGTACTAGGTGAAAACTGACGTTGGAAGTGGCTGAAGCGAAACGGTCACCTTCAAGGGACTGCAGCTTATCAGCTTATAAAAGCGAGTGTATATGATATCATTTTCACCAACATGAGCTCAACATGTACCTCTACGATGATGAAAATAATACGGGTCATTCAAACTAGGACAAACAGACATGCGCGTGACCATAATAAAATTATAAAGCTTATCATTTGTAATGAGGCGTAACGTTTTTTATTTAATAAGCTCTAATTAAACAGATACAGGTTCCCTACGTCAGGACAAACAGATAATTTATTATTAGACACATGTAAGGTGTGACTATGGGAGTCGTATGTTCAACTTGCTTGCATAGCAAATACCGCGATGATAAGTGGGCGTGAAATATAAATAGTTATAATAAATATTATCTAATGTTGCTTCTGTATTAAAGGAGCGCTTTTTTTATTTGTCCAAAAAAATTCCGTCAAAAGAAATGTTCTATTTGTTTTCTGAATGGAAAAGTTCTCGATTTCTTTATTTTTATTTTTAGTGTAAAGAGACATCTTGCCAAATTAAGGTTCTAGTGTCACAGTCTCGATTACTCACCTATCTATTAAATAAATTACTAGTAAAAAGTATATTTAAAAAGCTTTTGCAGCATTTCATATGTGTGCTGCTAACCACTGAGGAGATCCCTAATGGAGACTTAACCCTGAATGCAGCAACCAAGTCATTGGTAAACCCTAAAACCGGCTATCATAATAAAATGTATACACAAAATTGTATGTCTGTGCTGTTGACCGTTGAAGAGATATTTCATCTGAAGCACTTCCTGGACATCGATCCAGGTTATGTAAGAATTCTACTTCGTAGAACTTCGAAAACAAAGTCATATAAAATTTTCAAATTTAGATATATCTAAATACGTTATTGCTTCGACGTTTGCAAAATTTTCGGGTGTTTATATGAATGTGTTTGTTTACTTTGCCGCTTTGGTCAACACTGGTCTAACAAGTTATTCAATAATAGACGTGTGAGTAATAATATTGTGTCTGGATCGCAACCGTTTGAAATAGCATTGTTAACTGCTTATTTGAATAACTAAACAGAATCAATTACTTCTTAGTAGAAAGTTGAACATAAACTACTTACAAAAAATTCTACAATCTGGTTCATTTGTTATATTTCATTTTCATTTCGTTCTTCACACAGTCCATCCATCGCTTCAGCAGTCTTCCTCTTCCCGTCTATCCATCCATATCATATTTTTTATACCACTAAAGTGGCACACAAGCATACGGCCCACCTGATGGTAAGCAGTCACCGTAGCCTATAGCCGCTAGCAATACCAGGGGTATCACTAACGGGTTGTCAACCATGTTGTTGATGAGGACTTACTGTGCTAGCAGCATTACTACTAACCCAGCGTATCCTCGTAGAGTTCTGGCAAACTTACTTACCGCAGAAACACAACACTACATCAGGTAGTGTTATTTCACTGCCGTCTTCTATATGGAAGAGGCACAGTCCCCAGTCGGGCCGCTCCTCATACTCATTTCATTTAGATCCATCGATCTTTACTATTGGTGAACTTAATCAGTCTAGCGTTGTGCGGTCCCAAATTAGCTTTATACACGTGTTAACTCATTAGTGGTGCCCGAAGCTGATAATATTCATAATATTAATAAGCATTTACATCGCGATCTTTTGTCTCGCATCTGATAACCTCGTTGAAGAGTGCGGAATACAGAGTGGTCATTATAATCGGTATCGTATGAGAGCACTACTAGTATTCTGTTCTATTAATAGACCACCGCTGTGGAATTTACCCGTTCTATAAAGTGCAAGTGAACATCATCGCTAACCAGATCAGGCAAAAACGTTTGATGAATAACTCAAGTCTATGATGATGTCACCAGTTTTTCCAGTTCAATGCGTTGCGAAGGTCAGCAGTCGTTTCGCAAAAAACATCTTTAGCAGCCATATCGGGTTTGATAAGGTTTTTAAATTCAGCATTGACCATCAATTGGGTTTCGCTTAAGTCCATTACATTCAAGCCGTATTTCACACAATCTTTTTTTAGATTTTCATAACACTCTTCATCATTTGAAAGAAAGAAAGAAAGAAAGAAAAACATTTATTCATAACAACACAAACATATACAAAAGGAATACAAGTGTAGAAGAACATCGTGTCATTTGACTTCACTACTAACCTATTTGACTAGTTGACCGACCAAAAATTCTGACATACATCCAGTATTTATTCATTCAACATTTGAAATAACTATTGTCAAATAAATGTGCACTTGTGCACAGCATGAGTATGAGTTTTTTTTATACCACTAAGGTGTCAAATATGCATACGGCCCGCCCGATGGTAAACGGTTACCGTAGCCTATGGACGCTTGCAACACCAGGGGTATCACTCGCGCGTTGCCGACCGTAGATTATCTATTCACATTCAATGTGAAAACTATTCTGGAACATTTATTCAGTTTTATTAAAATAAAGTTCTTTTAATGCATAATTATTATTAAAAAATATAAGCGTCATATATATATATATATATATATATATATACACATATAACTACTGAGATCATACTGTACTTTGTTCATAACAATAGGAAACTTAAATTAAAAACTTAAAATAAACTAAACTAAGAAGTACAAAACTAACCTAAACGTAAAATAAATGTCCCGAACCACTGTCACGGGGAAGTGTGCCAAGAAGGCTGGCGGCATTGCCACGAACATTGGGAACACTTATTAAGGGTCAAGGAAATTTGCGGAGATGGGCTTTACTCCCAATCTGTTGAAGTTCTTTGCGAGCTACCTTGGTGAACGCCGACAGTATGTGGAGTATGCGGGGTACACCTCCAAACCTTACTTCACGCTTTCTGGGGTGAGTCAGGGAAGCAATCTGGGTCCATTGGAATTTTTAATTATGATAAACGATCTCCCGGGAGTTGTCAAAGATGCACAGTGTTTGCTCTTTGCAGATGACCTGACGTTGTTCATGAAAGTAAACAACAGCTTAGATTGTGAGAGGCTCCAGCAGGACATAGATAGGGTAGTACAATGGAGTGAGGCTAACCGACTGTCCTTCAACGTATCGAAGTGCTGCATGATGACCTTCAGTCGAGCGCGCGCTCCTCTGCAACACCGATACGAGGTGGGGCCGAATGAGATGCTGCGAGTCAATCGAGTCCGCGATCTAGGAGTCGAGATGGTTCCCGAGTTGACGTTTCGTAAGCACATCACGGATGTGTGCAATAAGGCCTTCAGAAATCTGGGGTTCATTTTAAGACAATCCACTGATTTCAATAACACCTCCGTAATAAAAACTTTGTACAACGCATTAGTAAGAAGCTATTTAGAAACAAATGCGATTGTCTGGAATCCTCATGAGGCTAAGTATAGTGCAATGTTAGAAAAAAATCAAAATAAATTCACACGGTTTTTATACAAGAAGGAATATGGGGTGTACCCGTACTACCCTCTGATGTACCCGAGTTTATTTGTGATGGGTATGACAGGGTACAGTAGGTTGGCAGTGAGACGGGATGTAGCCCTGGTGGTGTACGTGGCGCGGGTGGCGCGCGGGCAGGTGTACCACCCCGAGCTGCTCGGCGAGCTGCGCCTGTGCGCGCGGGCCGGCGGCCCCGCTGCCCGCCGCCGCCCCGCCACGCTCTGCCTCCCTACTCCCAGGACGAACCTGCTCAAGTACGCGCCGGCGTCTCGAGCCGTCCGTCTGATAAATGCCATGTCTAACGACTTTGACATATTTCACCAGACCTTGCCGAAACTCGCAGAAAGCGTTCAAAGTTATATAGAAAACCATTATTGTTAATTTAGGAATTATATAAGATAGTTATTTATTTTTGTTGTTAAATTCGTTATGTAAGTAGGTTAAGTCATTCTATAGATACTCGTGTAAATACATAAACATCGCATTAGGCTATCCTGTAAAGGTGTTATATGGTTAATAAATAAATAAATAAAAGTCAGGTTCAAGCCGCAGTGGCGCTTACCAATGATTCTTTCCAAGTACAGCGATTAAACACACTACGGTCTATAGAAGAGAGGTAGGAAGTAAAGATTCCCTTTAAAAAAAATGAGCCGCCCGACTGGGGACTGTACCTCCACCTTACAGAACACCGCATCCAAATAACACTACTGTGACGTTCTGTTTGTGTGAGTTCTATTGGATGATAGGGTTGTAAATGCTCTAATGCAAGCGTCTTAAGGCTCCGGAGACTGCTTACTATCCAGCGGAAATTATACACTTGCTCGGTACTGCATGTTAAAGAAAGGCAGCTAAATGGCGCGATTAGCATGACTCGCGGGCTAGTAGACAATTTGTTAACATTAATCGGTATACCTTTGTATGGCATAATACTCGTATTATGTACTTTGAACGAATTCCATGTTAATAAATTAAGCCAACAGGATGCAGGGAATGAGATATACGGGATTTCATATCTGTAATTATTCCTGTTCCATTTTACACCGATAGGCATATTAATTCTGTTCACAGCTAGTTACAGGTCGCTGAGATGATTCAAAACTGCAATTTTTAAATAACTATTGGTGCCAATTCTGGTGTACGAAATCATTAAACTAAACTAATTTGACAGGCCCAAAAGTCTTGCTATCCCTTTCTCATGTACAGGGTTAAATAAGGACGGCAATAGTCTTTGACATGAATTTGACATTTAGTTAAGTTTAGTGATTTTGTACACCAGAATCGTCACAATTATCAGTCCAGCCGAGCTATACTGAAAAATGTCACGGCAAAGGCTCTTAGCAGATATTTGTAAGTGAACGCTTATCCCATATTTTTAAACAGTCCTTTCCTTAATGATTAATTGTAATATTGTAATCTACTGGAAGTTAAAACGTTATAAGTGTTATCGATGGTCAGAAAAAAAAAACTTTTACTTATTTTTGACCCGTATATTAATATTCTTTAAAGAAATAACAGTTCATAATCTATGTTAAATTAATTCAGTCTTATATAATTATTTTTACATCTATAAACATATTATGGTATATATTTACTTATAAACTAGTCTTCAAGATGTGGCCGTCTTCGACGATATTTTGGCGAGATTCTGTCTTCTCCTTCAGCGGGGCTTTCTTGCCTTTACCTCCTGGGGAATAAAAAAATATTAAGAAACGAGCAGAAAATTAATTTATGAAAATACTTATTCTATTTAGTGATGAAATATTTCCCATTCAACGGCATTATTTATCACATTACCGCACAACCTGCCAAAACCTTTCGCGCAGCCAATAAGGCTGTGGGGTATTAGCATATTATTTACCGTCTGTACTATGAAGGAAGTAAAAGGGGATATCCGTCGACTTTTTTGCGATTTCCTCCCAAGTTTTATCGAAGCGAGAGAAACGGACGTTTGACAAATGGTCTGAACTATGTATTCCTTCCTTGTGGGAAGCGAAGGGATTTAGAATAAAATGTTAAAAGTATGTGGTAACTCGGTTATCGTAAAACAGTTTATCACGCTGCGTCTGTATCTATTTCAAACTAAGACGTATTATTTACGTATTATTATTGTACCTAAGAACTTTCGGGATTAACAGAATTTAAAGCGCCATTTCACTCTTGACTTGAACACCTCTTTTTCAACCGACTTCAAAAAAGGAGGAGGTTCTCAATTCGACTGTATGTTTTTATTCCTTTACATTCATCAATCTCTTTATACATGTCCGCCGGTTCTGACTACTCATTATCTTTCCATAAATGTATACTCTGTCAGTTTTATCTACTAACTTTCACTATCACAATTGCTGTGCCCTATAAACAGGGTGTATACTGTGTATTAGTATAATTCTAAAATGCTGTACATTATTTGCAATAAAAATTTAAGATTTATGAAGATTATTTGGTGCCGACGTGACAGATGGTCAGTCCGTCGTCGCCTCTTAGGCACACGAATTTCTTCTCAGACGTATGCGGGTGCCACGGTGTTTTCCGTCACTGCAAAGCTAGTTTAGTTAAAATTTGGGTTTTACTTACCACCGATTAATAGTTTCTGCAGCGTGGAGAAGGGAGCGTCGATGGTGATGCAGAGGATGAACGCTGCCAACACCGTCAGGGTTAAGTCTGACATGAATCGGTAAATCTAGAATGAAAAATATGGCGTGGATTACCACGCTTGTTGTATTAACAACAAGTTTTTATTTTATTTTAAATGTACCTGCATAAAATACCCCACGCTTGACTCAAATTTCTTCTGTGTGTCAATATTTAGTAATAATCTGTTTAGCTTTTGTGACGTGGTTGATTAACAAACAAATGTAACAAAAAATATAGACTTGTCATAATAATGAGTAAAGATGCAGGGAGCGTGTTGATCGACTTTAGATGTTTTAACCAATTGTTAAATTACATAGTTTACTGAAATAATGTCTCTACTGAAGTATTTGGTATATATTTATGCAATAATATTAAAACTCAAAAATGAAAACTAATCAGCCCCAATAAAACCATAAATAATAGTCTAGTGTCCGGCCGTTTTCAGGATGAATACTCGATATATAAATGCAAATCATATACTATTGCTTTTCTGAAATTATACTCGGGCATTAATATTGACAAGGGTCGTCCCTTGGACGCCAGAGGTTGCTTTAACCATGGTTTTTAATATTATAATATTACACAATATAAAGCCAATAATTTACGACAAGTAATGCGATATTTTTTCCCTGAGAATAAATAGGCTCCCACGGGATTATCTAAAATAGCATTTGAATTGTTATCTGAAGTATTGAGCTTCGATGTGAAATGTACAAGCTAGTAGCAAGAGTGAAATTTCATGGGCCGTTTTCTGCGGTTTTACATAACATATCAAACTCACACGCAGATTTTAACAATATATTGTATTCTTTCAAATTTATTGGTCTATAAATTATTTGCAGATAAAGCGAATTGGTGTGTCAACATTTATTTTAAACCAGTTTTTCCCCACCTATATACTATATACCTATATTACCCTACCTATATTATATTGTCTACAAGCCTTTACCCGCAGCTTCGCCTGCGTAGTTATAGATAAAATAGCCTATGTCCTTCTGTAGGTTATAATCCATCTCATTGCCAAATTGAATGATGAAGTGGTAGCAAACAAACAAACAAACAGAGTTACTTTCGCATTTATAATATTATTATTGTGTTACTCAGTGATAATGTAGCTTTCAAACGGTGAAAGAATTTTTGAAAACGGTCCTGTAGTTTCGGAGCCTATTCAATTCAAACATACACACAAAAATACAATAATGCAAATCTTTCCTCTTTATAATATTAGTATAGATATATAATAACACATCTTTATATATTAGTAATAATGAAAAAGAATTATGTTAAGCTTTACACGATAGGCTTAACACATGACTTAGCTTATAAGGCAACAATGCCCGCTGTATTTAAGTACTCAGAGAAAACTTACATTGAGACCCTCAGAGAAGTAATAAGTCTTGACCCAACTGCCGTTGGCCACCATTATGATCGGGAAGTGGATCAGGTACATGGCGTACGATAGACGAGCTGGTAACTTCCACATCTGAAGGGACAGGAACCAGTTTATTGGACCTGCGGAGAAAATATATTAATCTATCAGTTATCTGGTAACCACAGTACTCGCTTTACTTAGGCACTGTGTAAAAAAACCGGCCAAATGCGAGTCGGACTCGCGCACCGAGGGATCCGTTCACACTTGTAGGTAAGGCTTAGGTAGGTTAAAAGTAGGCGAACTTCAAATGAGGTCATTATTCGTCGGTGACTCTCAACAGCGCGAAATTGGATTATTAATTAAAATTAACTTTATGATACTGGTAGCTGGTTGCTATGTTACACTTAAAATGCAGTGCCAAGCAAAGCACGCGACCTGTCTGCCGGGGTATAATTTTAAGGCTAAAATATGACTTTAATTAAGTTCCCATATAACTGGACGACTATTACGTTGAGCTTGCGAAAATAAATTTAAAATAATACATTTAGCTAAAACGCACGCAATATGATGGATTGTAACAATTTTCTTATCTCTAAAGCAAGTATTTTTTATAGAATACAAAATATATTATAATTTGCTTTGTCCGCTTAAATGAGTGTGATACGGTCGAACGGCCTGCGCCCAGGTGTGAGCTCAGGCGCAGGCTGGGCATGGTACTTAATGATGAAGTTTTAAAGTAAGAACTAGTGACCTCCATATCCGTGCACGCAGGCGAAGAGCAGCCAGCCCAGGGCCAGCGCCCAGATGGCGCGCATGTACGCGTTGAGGAAGTTGTCGAACAGCTGCGCCGAGTGCTGCGGCTGCATCACCGGGTACATCGAGAAGATGCAGAATGCCATCAGTGCGAATGACATTAACCACAGTAAGGCCACGTTGATCTGCAAAATATAGTGAATGACTTACTATGTATTATGCTTTTTTTTATTTTTTTATTTAATTTAATCAACAAATTACATTATGATCAGAGATCCAACAGTACAATATAAACTTGAGGAAGTTTTTCCATGTACCGCCCGATTCGTAGTGGTCTCCCGGGTCTTTTATCTGAGCTACGCCTTATTTAGAGGGTACATCACGAAAATTACACCGCTTATACAGGTTGTTAGTAAGTGATCATATATTTTTATGAATATATATTTATATGTTTTTTTTGAAGTTAGTGTTACGCATACGATATAGTGGAAGTATTGACATCAGCTTCGCCACTCAGCTCAGTTAGTTAATTGAGTGAGGCATGATATATACCCGTTTACCCCGTTGAGTTTCTTTTGGGATAGATAAAGTGCATGGGCCGCCACTGGAACACCAAATAAGTAGTCTCGAAAATGTATGAAGAAGTCTCAGACGTAAACTGTGGTATCCACAAAGTTCCATCTTAATAAGATTATTTTATCATACATATAAGAGGCTTGTCAATACCTTAGAGATATGGACAGTCTTGCCCCTGCACAAGTGCAGGAGGTATCCGTAGAACATCCCAACGAAGAACGGAGGCGCCCGGCAGAGGGTGTTGATGTAATACGTTGCGACGTAGTTAGAGAATTCGGCGAGGCGGCTAGACATAACATAAATTTAATTAATGACTCGTATACAAATGAAGATTAAAAAAGGATAGCTCGCAATACTGAGGAAATTGCAGTGATTAACTACTTTGGCATTTCACGAGTATATAGAACCAGCATTGAAGGGATTGAAGAAATTATGAAAGTAAAAGCCAAAGAGAGATGAGAGTAAGTCAAGAGTGAAATGTCGCTCGTTACTATCTGCCTACTCCGAACGGGATTTGGCGTGATGATATGTTAAGAGTTATTTATCTTATGTATGTGGTTCTACATACAAAAACTTAGATTATTTAGATATTTTAATTTGTTAACAACGCGTTTAAACTATTCTTCTTAAACTATTCCAAGTAATAATTGTAGAGAGATAATCTTGATACGTACTCAGGGTTAGCAAGTGCAGCAGAGAAATTGAACATGAAGCTGTAGAGAGAAGAGGAGATGAGAGAGAGACAGATGATAGTAGCGAGGGCCAGCCAGGCAAACCGCTCACGTCCAAACATCCACACCATCACTAGTGGGCAGACAATGTACAGCTGAATATCCACTGAGAGGTACCAGGTGTGGACAAGGCACTGGAGGAAGAGAGAAGACAAATTGTAAATACAAGAGTAGTTAAAGCCAGATTCCTTAGGATAAGTAACATGTCACTTATGTTGGTAGCCGAAAGGTGGTGATACTCCTGGTATTGCAAGCGACCAAAAGCAATTGGCATAGATAACCTTAGGATAAGTAACATGTCACTTATGTTGGTAGCCGAAAGGTGGTGATACTCCTGGTATTGCAAGCGACCAAAAGCAATTGGCATAGATAAGCCGTACTCCCATTGTGGGATACGGAATACGTAGGTACTCACCACATCAATGGAGTTAACATAATTCTGTACGTGAAGCAAGGCCGACCACCAATAGGTCCGGCAGTTCTCTGTAGCCTGAGCAACGTTTTGCCAAAAAGGGCCGTCCGACACGTGGTTCACTACTGAAGCCTGGAGAAGAATAACTGTAGCCAGCAAAGGGAACATCCTTAGGAGTCGATTGATGTAAAACAAGTGGACTGTTGCGATGAAACGAGCTGTAAGAGAAACATTACACTTTATATAAATCAATGCATTATGTGTAAACATTTCTTTTGTAAGCGTAAAACGAATGTTCATGTATATTGAATCACTGGCGACGCGGCGATAGGAAATTTACGATAAGCCATCGAATCCGCATTCTGGTGACGAATGCGCAAATTACAATTTAATCATACTAGATAAAGATTAATCGGTTATAAGTAAACCATTTCAATATTTAGTTTTTTTTTTAATATCTGTACATTAATGATGACAAGCGTATAATAATCTTAAAGTGTCGACTTAGAGATTTATCAATCAAATTTTGTTTATTATAAAAACGTGACAGTATTAGCAGTATCACAATTGCATTGATTTATGAGCATCAATAAATATAATTTCCTCCAATAACATACACAACGCAATTCATAAGTGATTTTTATTTGAAATTTCCAATCCAATACGATAAAAGGCCTTTAGCACTTCGTGATTCAAAATTATTATCGTCAAATTTAAAAGCTAGGCTCTTGTTTGTGGAGCAAACGCCAGGTCGTTCTATGGTTCATTATCTTTTTGGTCTCCTTGGACATAACGGTAGCATTCTTTATCTGCTGAAAGTAGGTTATTCCCGACCTTCTAGGTCATTTAAAATAACAGTTCCTAATTAAGTGCCCAGCACTGGTGGATGTTTATGAGGAATTCAGAAATGGTACTTTACAAACCTCTGGTAATCTTGCCAACAGTTGTATACACAGCCAGTATTCCACTCAGCATGAAAAATGTGTCCACTGTGATTGGTGCTGAATTTACCCACGTGCTTGAGAAGTGTCTCAGCCACTGTAAAAGAGATTACAAATTACAATATTGTTTTGACCTATCACACCTTAAAATGTAGAGTAAGTTACACAATCTGTTTGGTCTGAAAACCTATATTGGCTTAACTGCTTGTTCTGATCAGGAGTTTTGTATCACAATTTACTACTAAATAATAATACTCAAGAAAATTCTTGAGTAAGATTTATATTAACTATTTATCTTCAACTTTCACGTTAATAACTAATTTTAACTTTAAAATGCCGCTTCAACATTTACTTCAAAACCTCCATTTGGTTTTTGATGTTCTCCTTTGATGTTCCTGTTAATTATAAATTACTGTTGATGGCATTTTCTAAACACTTAATTTGGAATTCTAGGAAATTAAGGCGTTGGATTAATGATATTGCTATCAGCAAATAATGAACCAAATTTAATTATGATTTTAGTTTTTCTGGAGTATTTTCACCAAACAACTTGCCTACATTTAAACGAAATGTACTTTTATAATTTAAGCCATTATTTCTTAAAATGGCTTTATCACCATTATTTTATCATTTTTTTTGTACCAAACAAAGTGCCTACCTACATTTTAACGAAATGTTTAGTATTATTCAAATTCAGAATATTATTAAGGTTTAACTTACCCCGAGAGTCTCAGTGAGGTTATGTATGAACCCTAACAGGGTCATGGAGTAGGTATGTCCGATGATAACCCACAGCATCGAAATAGCTCGGATGCCGTCCACGCACTCGAGCGCACCCGGAAGTGAGTTGAACGACAAAAAGCGACGCGTGTTTGTGTACACGGAGAAGCATCTCAAGAGAACGTTGGCGGTTTTCGGATCTGTTTGGAATGAATTGTTTTGTAAATAACATTACCTTATATTCATTATCCTTTTCTCTCAGGTCTGCTTCACAAGTACTTTTTTAATGTGTTTCAAAAATTTTATCAATTATTTTTTCACCATTACAATGAATTCCATTCTATTGATCTAAAAAATACCTACAAACTTTTTAGGCATTGTTTTTGTGTTAAGCTAAGTTAAACTATTAGAATTATATTAATAATACGGACAGTATAAATATTATCAAACTGTAATGATTCAAACGTCAGACAGTTCAGATAAGAAAGTAATAGATCCATTAAGTTAATTGTAAACAAAACTACATATGTGCAAGGATGCAATATGAACATGATAAAGTTTAATGAACTGCAGTTAACATAAAAAGATTGAACACACCTAAGCGTCTATGATAGCAATTCTGAAGCTTGAAAGTTGTACCAGGATAAATGAGCGCGATACAGAACAAGATTTGGAAAAGTATATTGAGAAAATTCAAATAATTCTTACCCCTTTTGAAAACGAACTGGTGACATAGATCATATGATGTGCTCAGAACAATGATGAATCCAATCACAGAAAATATTCCACTGAAAAAAAGATACAATTAAATTTAAATTATAAATTTGTTAGTGAATTATGTTTCGCAACGCAGTTTGGGGTAGGTATTAGTTTTCAAATTGACTTCCAAAATTATAATTAAGATGCAGGACGGTCGGAATATGAAACGGAACGGAACATATTCATGCATATTTGTATACGTGTAGTGATTCATCTATCGTATCAAAAAGGCATTTGTAACATAATGATTAAATTCATGCTATATTTTTTTAGAGCTACGAAGTATGAACAAGCGTCCACGTTGTGAGACTGAATTGTCTAATTTATTTATTTGGCTTCCTCCGCACCCAATTTTTTATAAGTCATGATCGCCAGTTACTTTAGCTCTCCGTTCATCCATAAAACTGGGTTCAGTTTATTTGATCTTGTAAGTTCGACCTTTGTTCTATCACTAATAATATTTGTAAGGTCAACTTACATGGCGACGTAATCAGCAGGTCTAAAGGGCTTGTCACCTTCAAGCCGACAGTAAAACTCCCTGTAAGTGACGTTAACGAATGGCAGTCTCCCCACCACGTAGTCAACGGCCTGTGATGATGTGCAGACCTTGGGCACGCAGACGGCAAGGGTGAAGCCGTACCCGGCTGTGGTCACCATTGGAAATATTCTGCAGAATTGATTGATTTACTGAATGAGGTCAGGCCTCTTTGCAGAATTATATATAAATATAAATTTATTCTACAACAGCCAACGAGCATGATGATTCTGTCCTGATTTTGTTTTAGTAATGTAGACAAATGTTCATGTTTCATTTTGTTTTCACGAGATACATGTGTTCCTAGGAGATCATGGTTTATATTTAAAATGATAATAAATATAAAGATGTAAGAACATTGTTGATGATGTCGTGTTAAGGTATATATAGAATTGTGATAATTATTATGATACCATCCAAATTACCCACTCGATTGTCGATTTCTTGATCATTACAAATATTATCAGCTTTATCGTACTTGAATTTAATCACGTTTTTTCAATATTTATAATACCTTTACTTTGATAGATTTTATATGAAATTTTTAAATAGATGTTTGGTATAGAACACCTTAGCGAAGCCTTAAAGAATCGCTGTGCATTTGCACAGGAATTATATCTCGTATGCTGACAACATAGCGTTTCCTTCAGCAGTTACGGAGCCCGTACTAAGTCTAATTTAGCATCTATGACATGAACGCATTAAAATATGGCAACATTTTCACCTGACAGAATGACTGACTTATTAGTACTAATTATACTGACTAATTCTTACCTCATTGACGCGTCAGGATCCCTTATCCCAGACATCCCTAAGGCATAATGCCGTAAATACTGATACTGGTTAACCATCTCAACTGTGTCATTATCAGGTTGAGGCCAGGGTATATCTGGAAATCCGGGCCATTCCGGCAATTCAGGTAGTTCGGGTAACTGTGGTATTTGAATTGGGATCTCATCTAAGGGAATGTTGATGGTACAGTATTTCCCTTGGATATCCATGTCGTCGACATCTCGCCTGATGCCGATGCATTGGAAGTAGTCACCAAGATCTGCTAGGTTGCCTGTGCTGAAGCCGCTGGGGAATTTTCCACTTGCGTCGATAACTATTGGGAAATAATTTGTGAGTGATTCGACATCGCATCAAGCAGAAATGGTACAAGGGATGACAAAAGTACAAGTTATTTTTAGAGCTATATGCTGTTTTCTACAAAATTTAGTAAATATTTCTTATGATCACGATAACCATATAAACACTATATAAGGTAATGCGACAACAATGATAACCTACTTATTGCTATTAATTACGTTGTTCATAGTTTCGCCTAATTTAATTAGTATGCATGTATTGGTTATACATGTGTCAGTATGCTTGATGCCAATTGTAATCAAACTATTTAATATTCATAGGATGTAGTTTTATTAAAAATTCATGGCATAATTCTTGATAGAGTATGTCATAAACAAAAAAAACACGTTGTAAAAGAAACCTTGAGAAAACAGCTGGGGGACGCACTAAATAGAAAACTAATGGATTTATGGTTCACGTAATTCTAAACGGAATCATGGTAACCATGGAGATTGTTAAAGATTTATGTGTATTAAAAATAGCACTTACACTGCAATCCGAGGGTGTTATTCGAAAGGAAGTTCAACTGCTTCGTACATTCCTCCGAATTCAGGACACTTTCGTACAAATCATGATCAAATGCACTTCTTAATACATTGCTTCCTTCAAAGTTCTCGTTACTGTTCACAAAATGTATGAACAAAAGACCAATTATGCAATATTTCAAAGCCATTTCGTGCTAACCATTCGGATTCGTTTAAGCAAGTACGTTATTTTAGGTCATGCATTACTTTTTAATATATTTATCTAAACACGTTACTAGATAAGAAATATATTAGAGCTGCTGATTGAGATGTCTGTTTGTGATAACACAAATCACAATAACGCGTTATCGGTTATAAATTTGATAATTAGTAAAAAGTCATTATATTTCGCGTAACGGTCTTTTATAGATGTATCATATTATACTTCGGGCGTTGTTTTGTTTATAAGCAAATTTAGTTTAGCTCGTGGTTTCGCCCGCGTATTAATAGGATATTTAGCTATGTTCATAATATATGTAGAAAGCTAGTGAAATATTTTTTTAATTACTTCGTCCAGTCCCTAGATATTATCACAAACATACAAACATTTCTTTTTAACTTAAAACAACATGCTCGGTCGGGGGATTTCGTCAGGAGCGAAATTTCTTACAATCAAGTTATAACATAATTTTCGGGCGTTCGGTATTGCGCTTATATACAACTGGCTTCTTATTTATTAGGTACGTGGCGATTTCTACCAGCCGAGTTCTACTACTGGCTGATAACTTTTTTTTTATTGGGATTAAAACATTTTTTTATACTACTAAAGTGGCACACAAGCATACGGCCCATCTGATGGAAATCATTCACCGTAGCCTATAGCTGCTAGCAAGACCAGGGATATCACTAACGAGTTGGCAACCCTGTTGTTGATGAGGACTCACTGTGCTAGCAGTATGACCCCCGTGCAGCACCGGCGACCTTACTTACCACAGAAGCACAACACTACATCAAAGTAGTGTTATTTGTCTGCGGTGACTGTGTATTTACCTTCAAAAGGCTTTAGGTTTCAAGTTGCCCCAGACGCACGTCGATCATTGGGGTCTAAGCTGCCATTTGCCAAGATCGCTCTACATACATGTATCAAATCCTCCCTGAATGAGTCTGCAGATCCTGCCAGCAGGGATGAGCATGTATTCATCTGGTTCTGAATATGCCGTCCCTAGAATTTCATTTCGCACCCTCGCGAGTGCGTCGCAGCTGCATGTAAAGCTGTGTATACTTATATTTAATTAGCAATTGATCGATCCAATCCAAACACTGCATCAACACCGACTTATTATAATCCATTGTAATGGTAATCTAAAGGCGTGTAATGTTGTAATCAGTTTTTCTTAATCCCATGCACAAACTGGTTTCCGTTCGCTGATGATTCACTAATTATTTTATGATGATTAATTTATTGTTTGATTAGTTATTGTCGAAAATAGTGAATAAATTTACAAGGTAGGTACAATTATTATGCCGAGGGTTCATGAGTTAATTGTATTCATCATCATCATCATCACCTATTGCAGTCCCCTGCTGGACGTAGGTCTCTCCCATGGCGCGCCACTGAGCTCGATCCTCAGCTCTCCTCATCCACTTCCTGCCAGCTATAGTGCGCAGGTCGTCGCTCCATCTAGCCGGGGGGCGTCCTACACTACACTACGCTTGCCTATACGCGGTGTCCACTCAAGAACTCGTTTACCCCAACGGTTGTCGGTTTTTCGATATATATACCAGCCCATTGCCCTAAGTTAAGGTAAACACAAAGTTTTTTATATTAATTGAATCGTAATATTAATTTAAATAGATATCTGCGGCATCAGCGATAACGAAACTGTATGTGGCTAAGCCAAACGTTTTGGGCGCCAGCCTTTGAACCACGTCAAAATCAAAAATTCATTAAATTAATCTATTTACAAAAACATATCTTAACCTACCTACTTATAGATAAAAGATCTGACCCAAACCGGAATCATGCGGTAGCGTTCCAAGAATGCTTAAATTAATTAATTTTCAGTTAAGGCCATAATAGGGCACTCATGAAGGTCTAAATTACTGCCGGTTCGGAAAAGCCACCTGAGTAGAACCGGCAAGAAACTCAGTGCTCTGTCTTTTCTTTCATGTAACAACCATGATATAAAAATGTGTACAAAATTCTTCTAGACATAAGTAGGAATTTACAAATATCAACATGAAATATATATTTTTAAACTATTACAATTACCAGGAGCGGGGAGCCACTTGTGCAAAGTGTATCTATATAATTATTCCAAGCATTATTATCATGTACAAAGTCATTAATTTTATGATAGGCTTTATTTATCAAAACTCTTTTGACATGAGTCTTAAACTTATCATAATTCAATTCGGTAATAGATTGTGGGATTTCATTGTAAAAACGGACGCAGTTTCCCATAAATGATTTATTTACTTTTGTTAGTTTAAGACTAGGAGCCACAATTTCGTTTCTATTTCTTGTATTAATATTATGGTTGTCTGAATTTAAGTGGAAACTTTTAATATTCTTTTTATAAACAATAAGTTCTCAAAGATGTAAAGAGCCGGTAATTTGAAATATTAATTACCAAATTCTTTTAGCGATTCTTGGGGATCCAAGCAAACATTCATGATTGAACATTGTGGAAGAATGAGTTTAGTATCCAAATCCACCACAGACCCCCATAATAACACGCCACAAGACATGAAACTCTTATGAAACTGTAAAAATATCCGTAGTAAACTAATTTTGCAACATCTGTCGATTGTACTTTCTAATCGCAAAAAACCAGCTGAACTAAGAAAATAGTTTTTAATAAACCACGTCAGGGTAAATGATTGGGACGCACACATTACCTTCATGGTTATATCCTTTGGCCGGGACCGTAGCTCGCATCACGCTGGCTCACGTACACAATAAACATCAGGCTTATATGTGATAATCTGATAAACGATGACGTCAGCTAGTCTGTGTAGTCCCTATCTTATAATCAGAGTTATTATGACTTAATCGGGATCGTATCACGACTAACACATCACGTTGGCAGTGCTCAAACACTCCCCAAATCAAATATTACATATATAATAATACGTATAGTAAGCATTATTGTACACAAAAATTTTATTATCCAATTATTAGAGAGTGCTAAGTCTTGTTAAATATTATCTTGATTAGAATCAAGCAGTGATGGAGTAATAATTGTAATGTGAAGGAGTAAATTTATCGCATTAACTGATTCTGTAGCCAAATGGCGGAACCATACGAACAGAGGGTTGGCGACGCGCGTGTGATACCCCTGATGTGGCAAACGTCCATAGGCTACGGTAACCGCTTACCGTCAGGCGGGCCATATGGTTGGGTGCTATATTAGAAGTATAAAAAAAATTAAGTGCGAGTCGTACTCGCACGCAGAGGGTTCCGGTGGTCTGGTGGTTAGTATACCTAACTGCTTCTAAAGGTCGCGGGTTCGATTCCCGCCTAGCTCATATTTTTATGTATTAATGTCAGTTTAATTTTAGTATTGAATAAGTGGCCAGTTAATGTTCTTTGTGAAAAAAACAAATATATTTAAAATTAAAATTAAAGTGCGAAAACGAATGTTAAGACAAACATGCAGCCAGCAACTAAGATAACATCATGCTCTAAATAATTATACGTTAATGACTAACAACTTTTCTACAAGGCATGTGATAGCGACGTAAACGTACATACGATATTGTTTATCTACACGAGTAACGGAAATTTATTGAATATGTTTCTGTATCTAATCTTTTATATAAAGTAGTGCAATTTTTTCGGATAAACTTTGGTCTTATCAATCAAGTACCTATTGAATAAACGCAATTGTGTGTGAGTGACAAATTATAAGGCGTTCCAACTAAATTATTATGTCAATATTTTGTTTTTCCTTTTGTTGTAGAGGGGAAAACCTTGCCTTTAGGGGAGCAGACGGGGTATGTGAGATTTTTACTCACTAACACAACCCCCGGTGGCCATCCTGCGTGCATCTAGGAGGGCTGCAGGATCTTACCTTAACATCAAGCCGAGTCCCGAGGATAAGCAGAGAGTACTTAGCGCCGTTTCACTCTTGACTTGCGCACCTCTTTTGCTTCTACATTCATCGATCTCCTAATTAACAATATTATACAAAACTATGATGCTTTTTGTTTCGGTTACATTTACATAAAATGTATTGATACACTAACGGCCGGATACTTAAACGACATTCAAAGTTTGAAGGCCCCCGTAATACAAGTTTGTCTGAAAAATAAAAGGCCGCTCAAAATTAATGTGGCATCTGATTGGACTGGCGTTTCAATATTCAGCCACAAGTCTCATAAAATTGAAATTAAATACGTAAAGGATTTTATTTTGGGCTCAAAATACTTTAATAAAACAATTTATGTTGATTAAAAAACCTCTCATCTCCCTTTCAATAGTCATGAATTCCTTGAAAATAAATTGTATTCCCAAAACAAAAGTTGGCCGAATCACAATCGAGCCATCCATAAATTAAATATTATTAAAAGTCTGACATTTATTTGATAACAACACGTGTTTTTCCATGTTATCAAATTGTTCAAACTGAGGGCTTTGTGTGGGCTTTGTCTCAGTGATTTAAGCGCCTGAATGGATTTTAATAACACGCGTGAAATTAATTTACTTTGCTACTTATTATAAGTAATATCTTATTACTGAATGCAGATAATATTCTGTTAGTCTAGTCCAAATCGGTCCCAAGTAAACCAAGTTGAATTTACTTCATTAGTATCGTTTGTACGTAGCATATTATCTACTCCGAGGTATCGTGTTTATTTTCATATGAATTTAGTAAAAAGCTGTTATTTTGGCATTACAAACAGACACTTCAATTTTAGTTTGTGTGTATAGACACCTAATTATTACAGCTAAAGTATTTTGGTAATCAATTTATATCAATGTATTGTAAGTTTTTTCTTTTTTTCCTTTAGTTATAGTTGGTATTATTAATAGCATAAATTGTACACTAACTATATCGAAGACTTATATGGAATTTCGTGCATTATGAAAGAAAATATGCAACTTAAATGGTAATTAAAGGATTTTGGTATTTTGAGTACTTATAAAAAAAATTGACGTTGCTTTTGTAAAAAAAAATTTTCAAATTCAGAGAACGATTATTTTGTGAAATATTGATTGATTTAAACATTTTTATTTCGGTCTACGGCGACGCAATGCTAGAATTGGTGTACGGTGAGAGAAAACAAGTGTTTTCCTACGAATTTATCTAAGCATTGTGAACCAATTATGTGACGAAATGATAGTCATTGGCCTTTAAAATTGCCTGCTAATACAAAAAAAGACACAAACAATCACAATTTCATTTTTATTGTAACAATAAATTAAGCGGTACGTTATAAATACTATTTACAAATTATAAATTATACAACTTCTTACTTTATTAACAAGAACTGTATTTGTACATTATTCTAACTTGGCCATTAGTAGGAAAATAATATTAGTTAACGGGGATCATTAAGGGCAATCTACACAACTTTTTCCACGTTCTTTTCCGGTAAGGTATCTGAAACAATATGACTATGTTTAATATTTGTATGAAATTGAGCGAAAAACTGAGAAACAACTTAGTATCTAATCTAGTTTCCAATCGCATGTGAAATAGTGAGTAATGATAATTTTCGATAGATACATGTACATACTATAAGACGTAAAGTAAGACGACCTACTATTAGTATCGGATTTGAGATTATAAAAATTTCTCGAGCACCTCGAGGATACGCTGTGGTACCTGATGGCCTGACTAAGGCGTATCCAAAATAATAAGGTAATGTGCTCACCCAAGCTATCAGTGACTTCAGGCGCGTCGTTCCAGGCTTGGGTCTCGCTGGTGCCGAAGATGACGTAGAAAGTGTTCCCGACGACGTACACGGCCGACGCCACGTAAAATACTTTCCGCCATTCGTTGGGGTCGGTCTATTGGGAAATATAATGAACTCAATAAAACGAATGAACGCATGCTAAAACTGAAATTCTATTTTTTTTGCTGGGAAATGGATCTTGAATTTTAACCTCTACTTTGTCATTCTGCTGTTTCGTTCTTAAGTGAGAGGTTAAAGAAATAATAGAACAATCATGCTATATTTTCTGATGATATAAATTTTTACCCACGACTCCTTAACTTCGTATAAAAAAATCTTTGAAACATATCTTATGTCTCCTACTTCAAGTTCCTAAATCTGTTTTCCAATAAGAATTACAAATGG
Source organism: Falcaria lacertinaria (assembly GCA_951449985.1). Classification (NCBI taxonomy): domain Eukaryota; kingdom Metazoa; phylum Arthropoda; class Insecta; order Lepidoptera; family Drepanidae; genus Falcaria; species Falcaria lacertinaria. Next base: position 9,967,303 of record OX602121.1, on the reverse strand, counting down.
CGAATTTTATTATCAAATCACTTGAAGCTGAAGATTATTATAATGGTCCCAAACCGTTCCTCTGTTCGATGCTAATAATGTAAGTAGCAATGACCTCATCATTGATGATGGCCCCGGCGGCGATGGGCGCGATGATGGAGATCACGTTGGCGAAGCAGTTGGTGATGCCCATCAGGGTGCCCGCGAAGTTGGGCGCCATGTCGATGTGGACCAACTGGAGGATAAGGAGGTAGGAAATAAACAGTGTGGTATTAATGAGACAGAGCATAATAATAGCCTTAAAGAAACAAGACATACTTAGCTGTCAAACAACAACTCTGATGTAATGTATTTCTTAGATGAAAAGGGGTTTAATTCTTCTTGAGGAATACACTAAAATTTTTGGCAGCTAAGAGACCATACATTGTTAGAACCGTGAGTTCTCTCAGCAATTAGTATTAGTATAGGCTATGATAAACAATTACAATCCGGAATATTTAGGGTTGGCAACGCGCGAGTGATACCCCTGGTGTTACAAGCTTCCATAGGCTACGGTAACCGCTTATCAGGCGGGTCGTATGCTTGTTTTCCAACTTAGTGTAAAAACATATTTATTTCTTTTCGTTTTTAAAAGAATAATTGCTGAGTTTATTGCCGGATTCTTTTCAGCAAAAAACGACCTTCCGAATCCGGTGCGACTCGAAAATGCGTCTCTGTAAAGTCTAGTCAAATAAAGATCATTATGAGTTTGAATTCGAGTTTAAAATAAGGCAGGCAGACACTTTACTACCTTGGTGGTATAAAAATAAAAAAATACTGACCATATACCCTGTATACTGGCCGGCATTGAGACCCACGACTATAGTGAGGAACATGACCGCGAGAGTGACGTCACCGGCCGGCGAGTACGACAGCCCGATCAGGGCGATGGCCGGCCCGTAGTGGCCTGACATAACACATGGACTTACTTTACAAATCCTTCGTATACCATACTCACAGATTACATTCATCATCATTAAACATTGTTGGGGCAACACAGGTCCATCCTGATATGACTAGTGTTGCGACTGGCCGAACATAGGCTGTTTATATTTATATAAAAAGTTACATTATTTTCTATGAGATTAAGTCACTCAGGTACATCGGTGTGTCCGTGTGGTGTTCCCTTATTTTCTTAATATTATGTACTAGTATTCTTACCTGTTTTTATTGTTAATATCATATTAATATAACATTTACCACTATTGTAATTCTTATTGTGCGCCTATTATTTCACATTCTCGTACGCGCTATCAGCTGGTCACTAGATTTTTACACAAATCAACTACCACCTGACCTTCGGCACAAATTTCTGATAGTATCATAACGCTATGGAGGTTTCAAACAAAGCAATGACGTAAAACCAGTGAACACAAATGCATATCACCTAAATGTTTGTTAGTCAATGCTAAGGAAATCAAACCCGTGGCGCCTAGATAAACTACTTACCACTACACCAATCAGCGCGGTGAAATTTAAATACTAAGCTAATTAATAAATAAGGCTAAGCTTATTTGAACGTTAAGTATTGGTTGTAGCTAAGAGGCTCGTCATATACTCACCGATAGAATTAGACAGTTTCCTAGTGGCAGTGATACTGAGCCATTTCCTCTTGATGATGAGCTCTGCCATGAAGCCGAATGGGAAGCTGAGGAGGTACATGGCCAGGTAAGGCAAGGCTGACATCATGCCGTTCTGCACAAAATAATTACATTGATTAAGAATAGCCATCCAGTTAGAATCTGTTTTAACATTGATTACAGTGCCAGTATACAAACTGAAATTCGACGTTCCCAACTGGATACTAGTGTTAAACGAATATCATGAAAAAGACAAGAAGCATTTTATAGAGACGATGAATGATAGTTGTTCTAAGTATTGCGAGCGTCCATATAAGCTATTGTAATCGCCTACCATCAAATGAACCACTAATTTCATTTTCACTCAATGGTGAGCTACTCAAACTATCATCTCATAAATTGAAATGTACAATACGGCCGGCGTATCTTGGCGAGTCATAAGTTCGTGCAGAAGGCTGCGCAATAGCTCTTTTTAGGAACCAAATGGTGGTATGAGGCGACGTGCGGGGGGCGGTTGTCTAAGCTAGAGATGTGATGTTACGTAAACACAATCGACCCTTTATTCAATCAATTATCGCAATCGATTAGTTTTATTTGGAATTTATTGATGTTTCTGTATATAAGATATTTAACGTAATAGATTTACAAATACAGTGAAATTTGTTGTTAATAAACGAGATTTCAAAGTAAATTAAAAAAAATCTAATTTAATATGCAATTTTCTCGATTGAAAGACATGATCTACTTAAATATCAGTTATCTATTAACGACTACTTGAGTAACGACTGTTTGCGAAAATTTAAAACTTCGTTATAAAATAACAATAAAATATATTTTTATGACTTAATTTTAATCGATTCCAATAAAAATCGATTAAACAACACCCTTAGGCACGCGTATTTGACATCCCTTTTTGGTAACTTCGTAACACTTCGTGCTTATTCGGAAATGCTCGATACACTAATACGTCTCAGTCACACGTCAGCATTGGTGTCGTGTTCGCGTCGCTGTCTCTGTCTTGAGTAAAGTCGGTGACAAAAGTTTTCGTTGTTATTGTTTAGTGATAATTGTAGATTATTAAGTTTGTTTTATTTGTGTTATTTGCAAGTGTGTGTTGCCACATATATTATTCGCTAAATATGCCACCAAAGCATAATAGCGTCTTAAATCGCCAGGCGAGAAAAATAATTTATGATTTAACACAATATATGAAAAAAGAAAAAGAAGAAGGCGTAAAAGATGTAGACAACGTTTATTTAAGAGTTGCTAACGCAACTGGTGTGTCGCAACGCACAATACAGCGGATTGCAACTGAAGGCAATATTTCGGGTTTACTTTCGGTATTCCGCACGCCTGGTAAAAAAAGATCTAGATCGAAACCTATTACTAATATTGATAATTTTGACCAGGGTGTAATTAAAAGATGCATTCACAACTTCCACAAAACCGAAAAAGAAATGCCGACAATAAACAAATTACTAGTAAAACTCAAACGGGATGTAAATTTTCAAGGTGCTAAAACGAGCTTAAAGACAATAGTCAAAAACTTGGGTTTCAAGTGGCGAAAGACCGAAACTAATAGAATGGTTCTAATAGAGAAGACCGACATTCGCCTGAAAAGGATTGTATACTTGAAGGCAATAAAAAAATACAGAGATGAAGGGCGACCAATTGTATTCACTGACGAGTCGTATGCCCACTCATCACATACAAAAGGTAAGGCGTGGTCAGATGGTTCCGCTCAAGGACTAAAACGCCCGATATCAAAAGGTCAGCGGATAGTCATGGTACACGCTGGGTCAGAAGCAGGATTTGTTCCGAACGCCCTTCTTATGTTCAAATCTGGAAATAAAACGGGAGACTATCACGATGATATGAATTTCACAAATTATGAGAAATGGTTACGGACTCAACTGATCCCAAATTTGAGCCCTAACGCGGTGGTGGTCATCGATAATGCTCCGTACCACAACAAACTTATGAATCCGGCGCCTACATCTAATGACAAGAAGGCAAAAATGGAATCGTGGTTAGTAGAAAAGGGTATACCCTATGAAAAGGACATGCGTAAACCGCAACTTTATGACCTTATAAAAAAAAACAAAGACGTACATAAAAGATACGTCATAGACGAATTGTTTAAAAAAAACAACCACGAAGTCCTTCGTTTACCCCCATACCATCCCGATTTAAACCCCATCGAGATGGCGTGGGCTGCCATAAAAGGGCACGTAGCCGCTAAAAACGTCGACTGGAACGTTACCCGGACAATGGAACTCATAAAGGAAAAAGTTAATTTAATGGAACAGGAAGAATGGAGTGCTTTATGCAGAAAAGTGCAAGAGGTCGAAGATGAATATAGAAAGAGCGACCATATAATTGACGAAATGACGGAACAATTCATCATTAATACAGCTTCAGATTCGGAAAGTGAGACTGAAAGTGAGAGCGACGGTTACGATGATGAAACTATGCCAAGTACCTCACATGGTACGCAAGGAGCCGACGACTTTATGTTAGGCATTTCCCCCCTTAGTGACAGTGATTAAATAATAAAAGTGTAAATATATTAAGTGTTAATAATAAGTAAAAGAATTACGTGCAAACAATATTGTGTTTTATGGTAAAAATCTGCCACTATCGAAAGGTGAGGTATCGAAATTAAATTTTTACAGTGAGTTATTTTTCTGCCGCGTCTGTTCGCGATAAACTCGAAAACCGCTGAGCGATTTTCGAGTTTTGAGATTTTGGCTTATGCTAGTTGGTTTATAAAAAAGAAATTGGCATCAACAGTTTTCTACACGAGTGTACATGCGCTAAAGTTCGCAAAGCCTATGTTCAGACTCGCCAAGTTACGTCGGCCGTATTGTATGGAAGTATCAATTTCCATAATATTTCCATTCCACGATGACGATGTTATAGAAATCTCAACGAACCGATTTGATGTCCACTCCTAACACTTGCTTCATGTAAGATGGCATCTCCGTCATGAGGGTCCAGAAACCCCAATTCTGGCCGCAGTGAGCCACGATCAGCGATATGAAGGGCAACGAAGTCCATATTGACTTCCACGGGGTGACGAATCTCTGTAATTTCAAAATTTACAAAGATTGTGACCAATAAAATTTTCAAAGTAAGTCTTCTTCTGTATTATAATATGTTTTATCTATGAGAAGCCAAGAGTTAAATGACGCTCTATACTCTCTGCCTATCCCGAAAGGGACATGGCCTGATGTTATATTGTATGACATGTGTGTTACCACATACCTGGTTAGTCGATTTTTTTAAAATAGACGGATACCATCTATGTTTCCTAACTGTAAAGGAATGGGCCTGAGAAGCCTTTCATTCTTGAAGCATTTTAAGTAGGCCATCTTTTATTATACCTTATTTATTTAATGAAAGGGTCACCTTGGGTTTCCCAACTTGTCCCAACGAAGTCTGCACGTAAAGCCTTTCCTCAGCGCTGATCATGCTGGAGCTCTGAGGAGAGTTGGCCCCGAGGAACACATAGGCTACTGTCCAGAGAGCGCCAAGTGTTCCGTTCACGTAGAAAATGGCTGGCCAGCCCCAGTAGTCTGCTATAAACCCTGACACCACCAGTTGGAGGGCCGTGCCGAGTTGGGCACCTGGGGGAATAATTTACATTATACCTACATAAGCCATGAATTTAAAATAAGTGACAGTGGTATGCAAGTCGAGACTGAAATGACGCTCTTTACTGTCTGCCTACCCCATGAGGTATCAGCTCTGGCAACCTTACTCACGGCAGAAACGTAACACTGCAAAGAAGTAGCGTTACTTGTAAATGATAAGGGTGGATTATACGTATTTGAACGTTCGTGCCGACCTTGCCCTATCTCTTGACGGTGTAAAAATTTTTAAGCTATTGCATAGCTTTTATCGCGGGCCCTGAGCGTGGGGACCGAATCCAGAAATTCCGTAACGAAAAAAACCTAACACCGCCCACTCCGACCGGCACAGCGGTGATACTTTTTAGTTCCATCTATCGATAAATACCAGAACTTTTAATCACTTTTTGAAATATCACGCTTGTCTCGTTAGTTCAGCAACCCGCCTTTAGGTGGCATTGGTTGTATTGGAAAACTACCGTAATCAGCTGTTTGTGAGAAAGTATATAGGTATATAAAAAAATACTGCATTAATAAAATAAATAAATAATTATAATTGCATAAGTTGATAAAAAATGCTATGCAATAGCTTTACCGCGGCAGTCTACGAGTGCCACACCTAATTTTTTTTATTATAACAAAAGGACAAACAATTTACCTCCATAAATAATAGTTCCTAAAGAACTCTTTTCTTCGAGAGGAACCCATTTGCTGATGAGATTGTGCATCGATGGAAAGAGAAATCCTTGAGATAGACCTTGGACCACTCTACACGCGCACACAAGTGGCCAACCTCCCTAGTAACAAAGGAAAATTGATAATCTTATGAAATTAGAGATAGAATGAGACAGAGAAAAAAGTCTGAACATAAAGTATCTGCCAAATTAAAGATAAAACGTACAAAGACAAACTATCTAATAGCCAGGTGACAAGGCAAATTAGCTTTGTCTTACAAAAAACCAGTTAGTGCTAAAGACGTGTCGTGATGAAAAATTTCATTGGCAAACGTGTGCTATTGGCAGAAAGATTAGTCCCATAATAATGATCACTCTAACTTTCAATTGAAGGGCAGTGATAATCTTTTGCTATCATTCGTAGTAACCAATGATGGCAGATGATTGGTTAATTGAAGTACAAGGCATAAGAAAATTTTCAAATCAGTGACATACTTACATAGAAGGCGCATATCGGGAGCACCAAGGAGACAGCAGCATTGATGGAAATGCATAGGGTCACGAGAATCATTCCACCAAACCTGCCAGCCATCTCCCCGGCAGGGATCTGCAGGACGATGTAGCCCCAGAAGAATGAGGATAGGATCACACTTTGCGTCTGGATACTCCAGTCGAAAGACTGGAAGTAAAAAAAAACTGTTGTTATTTTTTTATATTATTATATTTAGGGGCTTGGCTCTTGTCGGTGGAGCAATCGCCAGCCGTTCTGTCGTTCGCCATCTCTGACCTCCTTGTAGGACATAATGTTAGCCTTTATGTTAATCGGTTGAAAGTTACTTATTCCTTGGCCTTCCTCTATCACGCTATTTATCGATTTTTTCTTTCAGTTTTTTATCAATGTGTCATTAAGTAACAATCGGCTATGCATGGAAATTACTAATATAAGTAAAATTTGAAAAACTATCAAATTGTGGAATGTGCTGCCCGCCGTGGTTTTCCCAAAGGAGTACAGCATGGGATTCTTCAATCGCGTGACTGATACCTTGGGTGTTGCAAGCGTCCATAGGCTACGGGAACCACTTACCATCAGGAGGGCCGTATGCTTGTTTGGTATAATAAAATACAATATGGAGCTTCACAAGTAGAACACAAAGATGGTAATCGTTTACCGACAGGCTGTTGACAATATTTTTTCTTGTCCGACTAAGGAATTCAAATATAAAAACCGATGAAAAATTGGTTTCTAACGAAGATCCAAAATTTTTATTAATCTGGTTACCTTATCATCAAACTAAGTACAAACTGGTTTACTGCGAGCGTGAATTAAATTTGATTTGTGAGGAAAACAGGCAGTTGACTTGTTGAAGAAGGCTATTTCCTAAACCGCCGGTAAAGTCTGAGACTTTAATTTACTTTTCTTGGTTACTGGAGTCAACTCTAAACTGAGTATACTATTTCATTAACACAATATTATTATTATCACCAGTAACAAATGGGGGTGGAATTAGATCATTTAAAATTGTGTACCAAAAAACTTTTTCGAATGTTTGGATAAGTAATTGAATAGCTAGGTATCTACTGATTTATTAAAAATATGGCAGTTGGTACTTTTACACGAATACTTTATTTCTACTTGAGTATTGCTAAAATGTAAGTAATAATTACTGATATGTATGTTGGCATGTTTTTTAGCGATCAGATATTTTTCATTCAAGTCTTTTATTTCTTTATAGTGTAATAAAATCACGCAGTGGACTATCCCACATCGTATAGGTCAGGTCTAGATTTCAAATCAAGATTATTTTCATATCATTGACAAGAAAGATCGTGTCGATTCACAGTACAGTGATTTTATCAGGAGACCTTGCCCTGTCGCTTGATGCGGCTTCTAGTGACAGGTGATGATAGATTACCTACTATATTGTTTGTACGTCATGGGACGCGTGCCGTCAAATTGACACTTAACATATATTTTTTTAAACCACTAAATTGGCAAACTAGCATACGTCCCACCTGGTGGTAAGCGGTTTTCGTAGCCTATGAACGCTTGCAACACCAGGGGCATAAAACGGGAGTTGAAGACCCTCCAAAAATGTCTTCCTACCTATCTTCAAGAACCCCATGCATGTTCTCTTTATAGTACTCTTTGATATTTTATCATGCAATTAGTAAAATATATTTTTAAATCTAGTACCTGCAGGGACTTTCCCGTGCATACAAATAAATAAAAATTTGCTCTTTACAAAATGATTAGTATAGAAGTATGTTAACGGTAGAAATACCCAATAAGATATGGAAATAAAGTTCATTGTAAAACCGTCTTCCTTGTTGGCCAATTGTGTCGCTCGTCCGCTAAAGGCACTGGGAATAATTAATACAAGATCACTGCAGACATCAAGATTTTTTCCTCAAACATTAATTTTACCTTTTTTAAATTATGTAAAGTATAACATAAACAAGGATACAGAAGATTTCTTTAGAAATAAGCAGTGCCCTTGTACAATTTATTTCCTTCATGTGATTTTGTTTTTTTTACTTTATTGTGTGTACTAAATTATTAAATAAATAAATAAAAAATAAAGGTTAGTGTATAAAAAAAAATTGTTGCTTTACGAAGACCAAAAATGGTATCTGATTAGTTAACACAAACCAGTTCAGTCACGAAGTTGTAAATCTTTAAAATTTACATTGCATTTAACGATGGTGTTGATGACACGGATGTATGCTGCTAACGCATTCTAAAGGACAGGGCAATGAACTCCCTAATACCCTTAGTATGGCCAGAAGTTTCTTCACAGCAGACTAACACGTACATAAATACATACAACAAAAAAATCAACACGCCAAGGCCAGCGTGGGGCAGCGAGAGAAAGAGCGACACTTCCACTTCTTTTGCTTAACATTCATCAATCTTTGCATAAATGCCCGCTGGTTCAGAGTTCTTTAACTTTCCATCGTTGACCATGTTGGTAATATGACCTAGCTTAACGTATAGATGGCTATATTATCATCATTATCCATGGATTAATTCAAACACTGGTACGAGTAGTTAGTGGTCGTGACCCGTCCACCCTCTGGACGCCTAATGAAGTAATTCGAGAATGACCCGTCCACCCAGCAGGAATAAATTTGAAAAATGACGATGTTTTTTACTGGCACTTACCAAATGAGCAATGCATGGGTTTGATATTTGCAACCCATTTTACATATAAAATCGGCAACCTTAATTAAACCAGTTGTCAAGCAAAGTATAGGTATATGGTACGAATTTGGTTATTCAATTTATACCCTAATAAGGTTTGTATGAATGTGGTAGGCTCTCTAGCGATGCGGTGCGGCCAATTATCATTGGTTACTAACAATTATATTAAATAATATTGTACTTCAATAACATGATTAAAAAAAGTACAAGCAAAAATAGGACTTGGATAAGTGCCAATAGAAACTACAGTCATTCATCTCACTCGCAGAACTTTTTGCATTCCAACTATAAGTTCATTCATCATATCATTTCATTTTCAGTATTTTTTTACATATACGAAAATGGCATCCTGATGGTAAGCGGTCACTACAGTAGATATTGTTGCCAACGATTATTGTTGAGGGGTTTCTCTGTACCAGTACATCCTCACTTTCAGCCCAGCATATTCTCGAGTAATACTATAAACGCTACTGGAGTAATACAACACTACATCAGAGTGCCATTTACTGCGGTCTACAGTAAGGTACTGACCACAGTTCGACGGCTGCAATGATTTTTGTCGAAACCAACTACGCTGATGCCTTATTAGGTCCTAAACTCATTATTTTTAATGGATCAGCCATGGTTAGGGACCCAACCGAGGACCTTAATGCCACAAGCCAAGTCCCTTACTAATGAGCAACAAAGGTAAAATAGAATCACTAAGTTGACAAAAGACATTGCAATCTGTTGTCGACGATGCCAATTGTCGTCTTAGCTTAGTGCCATCAAATTAAGTCTTAGTTTTATATGAGATCTGTCAAAACGATGAATAAATAACGCTTAAATGAACAGAAAATGACATAAATTTCAATTTAATTTTGGTGTAGTCATTTGAACAAGTGAATTGAACGGTCTAATCATGAATAGTCTTTTAATGATAAATATTCCATCGCAAATGTAAGCCAACATGCCGCCTAACCTTTTTGAGTACCACATTTCTGATGATAATGTGAAGGACACTCAGTTACTTTCGATGTATCGGACGTATCGTCTGAGACAATGATACAATCTGATATGAAGATAATCTAAATTAGATTAAGAATGTTTATGTCGAAATGCTTCAGATCAAGTCTTGGGGTTATACGTTCTTATCATCTGATAAAGACGCCTTCAACTTTATTTCAGGAGTGCTTTATGCATTGATGATTTATAACAATAATATTTGTTGTATATTCTTACTCGCTATAATATAAATTACTAACTTCAAAAACCCATATATGAGGGCAGCAATCCAAGACGGTAGCTTGTGTGATCTAGTGCTTTTTAACTATTTCCTCGGGTGAAAGAACACTTATGAGGAAAAAAAATTAAGGTGATGAAGAAGTGATAACAAATATAAGGATTTTTAGTATCCTAGAAGAATGTTTTTAAAAAATATATTGTTCCGGCATAAACACATTAATTGCAGTGTCAAGCTAAAGGATGATCATGTAGAGAAATAAAATAATATCAGACCTAATTTCTGTCTAACCTAGTCATTTTCACTAGTTTTAGAACAGCCTACTGACTTAATATTACGTGTTAGTACAAGGACTATGTATAGGGACGTACGTGGTTATAGGTTTATGCTAATTCTACACACTACAGCTTGCTGTGGCTGATTACTATCAGGTAGACCGTACGCTTGCGTCTCATCTTTCATGTTTTCGTGCAAACTTCTATGTCCCATTTTTCCCCTATGAAAATCAAAACACCTTGTCTGTACACTTTTGGAATCCAGTCATGTTTTATTTGAAAAGAGTATTTTCTGATTTTTTTACCGGATTATTCTCAGCAAAAAACGATCTTCCGAATCCGGTGGTAGATTCTGACGATTTGAAAGTACTTACTTGTAAAGTCTAGTCAAATAAAGATGATTTTGAGTTTGAGTCGGTAAATGTTGATAATCAGAAAGATGCATTAGGAGAAATCATCATAAAGAAATTGCATAATTTTCTGAGGTAAAGAAATCATAATTTTATTTTACCCAACGATTGAGCAGGAAATATTTCTCACAGTCAGCGTGAGAATCAAGGTCGAAAGTGATCAATAAGCACGTGAACACGGAAAATTTACACTGATTTTCGGATTATTATATCTTGACGCAAATCAGCCACTCAAGCCGGAGCGACAATTGAACCATAATCTTGACGCTGTCAAGCACTTGAGATTGTCTGACCAATGACCAGACTTATCGAATATCTCTTTTAAAGCAACTGAGCGATTTTAGTAAAACATAGATGAGGAAAATCTGACTGAGCACCGTCTTATCGTTTCAACACAAGGCAAAATTAAAAACACTGAGGCTACTCTTTAGATCATAGTCTCTCAAATTATATTTTAATTTTATAAATCTAACAGGCTAGCCATAAAAGTATTTAGCAGATTTCAACTACGCTTTTCCATTCCCGTTAAATGCCTTAGTTGGTCTCGCCTTACTACAAACAGTATAAAATATTTTAACGCTTATTACCTGTAATAAATTATATTTGTTACGTGATTCTTCGTTCGCATAGTTTCATTACTACGCACTGCTCGGAGCCTTACAGAGACCGCAAGAGCGATCGAGGCTCATGACGCCAACATTATATTTACAAAGTATTTTTGAGACCACATGGCGAACAATGATATCCGCCTTCCCATAACGATAGATAATAGGCATTAGCCATATTTAACTTCGATCATACATTATAACATTTTTCTAAAATGAACATTTCAATTTGCAAAAAAAATTTTGATGATACAAACTGCAGGATTGAGCTAGTGTGACCTTGAAGGCCACTTGTCCATTTAGCTCGACAACCCGGTAGTAGGTCTTATAGCAGCTGACAGCGAGATGGCTAACACTATAGTGCCAGATATTTTGGCATTAAGCACTAGTGTTTAAGCATTATAGTGTTCCGGTTTAAAGGGTTTACTTTACTTTAGCTAGGGAATTACATGAATTTTGGTCTACAGGTGATGAGTGCAGTGCCACGTGGAACTTCACGAATAGGTCCTGGAAGTGCATCTTTTGAATACGTAGACGTGAAGCTTATCATCAGGCAAAAGGCGAATTCACATTCTGATTCAGACGCAGGTCTTAGAATTATACCTAAAGTAAATTTGGGTGGAGTTGGCAGCGCATGCAAGGACGCATCCAAAGAACTAAATGATAAACTTACATCCTCGGTTCCGTCAGTCATTGCCACGATAGCCATGCTCATATTGGCTCTCATACTGAAGGCCAGCACGAGAGCTAAGAACAATAGAACCACTTGGATATGACGCACACCCAACACGGCTTCTGAAACAATAACTCCAATTGAATTACGGTGCAGAAGAATCTAATATCATAATCAGGTACATGACTTTTGTCATCTTACTGTGATGTTTCGTAAACATCCTACTTACTAGTCGAGAGTAAATTGATAGAATAATATTTATATTCCACATTAGTCGCCTTACGCCCTGCACTAATATCTGACAGCATCTAAGTTCACACTTATCTCATTAGGACGCACCTAACAAGAGAAATGCTTTACCCAACCTTAAGACTCTCTTAAATATCGTTAAGTCATACCTAATTTAGGACACCGATTGTGCATATCTTAGCGCTAAGCGGCGCTTGTGAAGTGTCAGAATAAAATATGAATTTATAATACCAATCTATTTAAGTGTTTCTTGAGTACTTTGAACATCTTAATAATGCGCAAAAATACACAAATTTTATTGTACATCAGACAGCCTTAATTATTCCCCTTTTTTAGAAGCGGGCTGCTGTATTTTGATATTTACAAACAGCAAAACATTCCACAGATATTAGTAAAATACCACAGAATAATAACAAGCTTGCTAACGCTTAGTTACTGTGTTGAGTAATATCCACAACAATTACAGATAAATTCTAAGGAAATGTCAGTGTTAATAGTTGTCAGAGCACGATATCGTTATTAATCACAGACTTAATTTAGGCGTTGCAGCGTTGCCTAGGTCAGGCGATGCTTTGCGGACCTTATTGCAAACGGGAAAGATGCATGCATCATAACAAATGGAATGGGAGCGAATGGGAAGGTCAAATGGCAGTCGTTTTGGGTAAAAATCTATTTGTGACATCAAGTTGGATCTAGTGCCGATCTCAACGTTTGTGATAAAATCAAGGTGAGATCATTTTAGTAACAACTAGTGATCCGCCCGGCTTCGCACGGGTAGACATATTTTATCAAATTTAGACTTTTCAGGCAATTTTTTCTCCTCGTAAGAACCATCCTCATACTTCAAGGATTCTAAAAAAAAATGCGAAATCGGTTCAGCTGCTCTCGAGATTTGGGCTTAGCAGCAGATGCAGCGATTCATTTTTATATTATAGAAGAAGATAAGATAAGAAGATATGAAGAAGATATAAGAAGAAGAGAAGATCAGTTTATGAACCTGCATGTTGAATCTCTCGTCAAATTTGTAGGAGGAATCATTATCTATGCATTTTATCGAATGCTATCGAAATTATTATAGGTACTTAAAACGTAAAACGGATGCACTATCAAACTCTTTCGACACGTAGAGCCATACATGTCATGATAATGTCACAGATGTCTTTATGAATCACTATGGGGTAAACCCATTCATACAGAATTGAAAAGAAGAAGTGCTAGGGTATGAAGATACTAAGACGAATTTCAGAAATGTCACATCGCAAATCACTCGGTTTAATGCAATTATTAGTCCACTCAGGGTGGTTATAAACCTGGACGCAAAAACGACGGTTATTATAAGTTTGTAGTGTGTATCTGTGGTATCGAAGCTCCTAAACAGAAAGGAACCGATTTTCATCTAGTTTTTATTTTGTTTGAAATGTGAATTGATCGAGTGTTCTTAGCTATACTTAAAGAAAATCTGACCAGCCATTTGGAAACCGGCACTCTCAACTTCTAACTAACTTACAGCAAATATATCGTGCTTGGGGTCATTGCCAAGGTCACGGCTACCTGGACCTGATGCTGCAGCATCATCTGGAATCTCCAAGACACCGAACGTTCAACTTAGATAAATGGTGATGAGTCCGGTGATGGAGTAGGAAATAGTATTGACGATAAATCGGTGATGTCGTAAACTTTTACTTGTTACTGGTTTGACAATGATCACAAAAGTATTTGTTTTGACAAAAAGTGAACTGAATTTGAATGGTTAAGTAAATTTTTAATTACTTTCCTCTGTTATTATCCGATACCTAACTATTAATTAACCTTGCACAACAACTAAATAAATTCATTTTATACCTACGTCCTACATATATAATTGTATCAGAAACTTATGTAGTGTTTTTTAGGGTTCCGTTCCTTAAAAGGAAAAAGGAGCCCTTATAGGATCACTTTGTTGTCCGTTTGTCTGTCTGTCTGTCAAGAATTTTTATCTCAAGAAAGCGTGGAGTTATCAAATTGAAATTAATTTGAAATTCCCGGGTCAGTGGTCCCTTTCGGCTGTAAAATAATCAAACCTGGAAATCAATATAAATATAAGATATTACCGTTTATTTGCAAATTTTCGCATATTTTGCGATTTCACAAGGGAATCAAGACCTACAGGGTACTTCCCGTTGACCTAGAATCATGAAATTTGGCAGGAAGCAGTGTCTTACAGCTTAAGTAAAGGAAAACATCTAAAAACCGTAAATATGTAGTTTTACTTTTTTTAAAGCGAATTTAAAAAATAAACATGTTCGCGCTGTTGAGTCACAGATGAATAATGAACTCATTTGATGTTCGCCTACTTCTAACCTTACCGACAAGTGTGTACGGAACCCTCGGTGCGCGAGTCGGACTCGCAATTGACCGGTTCTTTTTAATTGACCTAAACCTGTTTGTAATGGTTTTTTACATTTTATTCAATTAACGATTTAAAGACTTCTTTAGGGTTTGAATTTACGGTGCCAGCTTATCATAAGGAGATTACCACATATATGTTTACAATAGAGCTGTTTGCTTGCACAGACTGATATCTAATAGTATCAATATTGGTTGTCCGTCTATCGTTACATTGGTATGTTTGTTGTACGACCGGAGTGATTGGCTCACGTATTTGTTTTGTCAAATTGCATTGTGTTGTTAAGAAACATAATGATACCAGTTTTCAGTAATTATTTGAGGGGAGCGCTTGGTGAAATAAATTAGCTGTTATACGACTTTGATATAAGTTTCAAATTTGATCGCTACGTAGATACTTGAATAGTACAAGTGTTGGAATGCAATTACAATAAAATTTCATGGTCTCTGTCTGGTTAATTTTAATTGTTTATAATGAGTAGACTTTTTTTCAGCTGTTTTGTTCAGCTGGCGACTTTCCGTGGCTTGCCTCTATTCAGTTTCCAAGTATTAAGTATATATGTATGTACATATTTATTTAATCTATGTATGTATGTATATAATTATTTATTTGTATAATGTATGTCAAACCCGCGACACAGAGTTATAGTCAGGCACTAAGCCGTCGAGTCATTGGAGTGTCATTTGCCTTTGGAATTTCTTGCAGGTATTCCTTTGTTTTATTGACATAATTAACATTGTTCAGCTATCAATAATATTGGCAACGTTATTTTACAAAGGGACAGCTGCCAGTATGTGGGTATAGTCGTAGAGTTGATCGTTATTCGAACTTATTTCAATTATTCACGGTAATTAAAAAGTTAATCTTCCATCGGCGGTAATGGTACGATTTGACGTACGTAATGTATAGGCTCGTTGTGTGGCGCACGCACCAATAACAATACACCCAAACCCAGTATAATATGTTCGACGAGACCGCTGGTCTAGTGGTTAGTACACCTGACTGCTACGCTAAAGGTCGCGGGTTCGATTCCCGCCGGGGCAAACATTTATGTGACAAATATGTTTGTCTTGCGTCTGGGCGTTTGGTATGTATTATAACTATTTACGAAAAAAAAAGTATAAAAGTATTATATCGGCTACTGGTTCCCATAGATAGATAGATAGATAGATACACTTTATTGCACAACAAGAGGATACATACATTGGAAACATTTTACATTTTATCGTACAATTGGCGGTCTTATCGCATAATAGCGATCTCTTCCAGACAACCGATGAATGGACTAGAGAAAATTTGGATTCGAACAGTGGCTGGTAGTGTACCGTCGTCATTGTTACCAATTACAATAGTACTCGAGTAGATTACTAAATACCTAAGTACATATAAAATAATAAAATATTGAAATAAATAAATTATACTAAGGGTGCGAACATAAAAGATAAAGTAGTCGAAGAAATAGTTCAATAAGAAACATGAGAGAATGTAAGTGGATTAGTGTTGTAAAGAGTAAGTGAGTGAGAAATTATTATGTTATCAGTAAAGTAAGAAAAGAACAGCATGGGTGATATCAAAAACAGGGCTTGTATAAGAAGAAGATGTTATAGAGAAAGATAGTGATTTTTGACCAAGTTTTGAAAGGAAGTAAGGGTCTGAGCACATCTCACAGGAACAGGCAGAGCATTCCACAAACGAGTTGCTTGGATCGTAAAAGATTTGCCAACGAAGTCGGTGGAATGCGCCGGCATACATAGTTTCAGTTTCTCTGATGTCCTCCGGGGCCTCGAATGTGAATCCTGAAGAAATGCAAACCTTTCCTTAAGGTATTGAGGGGAAGACGGATTGAACAAAATATTGTACAGTAAAGAAAGAATATGAGCATTACGGCGAAGTCTAATAGGAAGCCACTTGAGTTTTTTGCGAAATTCGGATACGTGATCATATTTGCGAAGTCCAAATATAAATCGTATGCAGAAGTTTTGAAGTCGCTCAAGTTTATCAAATTGGACCTGTGTGAGATCAAGGTAGCTGGTATCCGCATAGTCGAGGACTGGTAAAAGAAGGGACTGAGCAAGCGCAATCTTAGTGGTAGTAGGCAGAAAGTTACGCAGTCTGCGCAGAGATCCTGCAGTCGCGAATAGTCTCCGACTAGTTTCCTTCAGTTGTGGACCCCATGATAAAGTTTTATCTAAGTAGATCCCCAGGTTCTTGACTATGTCACTATATGGTACAATGGTGTTGTTAAAAATCACCTGGGGAAGCTGTGACCAATTAATATGGCAGATTTTTCGCGGGCTACCTATTATTATGGTTTGAGTCTTAGAGGGATTCACGAGAAGTCCATACCTTCGGCTCCACTCGGCAATTTTATCGAGGTCACTATTGAGTGCAAGAATTGCGTTGGGTAATGTATCTACGGAAGCTTGCGTATAAATTTGTAGGTCGTCTGCATAAAGGTGGTAGGAAGAAAGTAGATGAGTGGATATAGAGTTAATAAAAATTGAAAAGAGTAACGGAGATAGAACGCCACCCTGAGGAACGCCAGCGCTGGTATTGCACCAAGATGATATGCTATCATCAATGCGAACACGCTGCCGGCGGCCACTCAGGTAACTGCGAAACCAGTCAATCGCCACCGGAGACAAGTTAAGAGAGTGCAATATACCGATAAGAATGTCAAAGTCAACGGTATTGAAAGCGTTGCTGAAGTCAAGCAACGTCAAGACCGTTAACTTCCCACACTCCATACCTAACCTGATATCCTCCGTAATATTGACCAGGGTTGTGACGGTGCTATGACCACGACGGAAGCCGGATTGGAAGGGATTAAGAAGGTTATTCATGCATAGGAAGGAGTTCAACTGGTTATGAACTAGACGTTCCAGGACTTTGGAAAGGAAAGGAAGAATGGATATGGGACGATATTCTGAAAAGGTACTTGGGTTGGGTTTTTTAGGCAAAGGAATTATTTGGGCATCTTTCCACGCAGAGGGAAAACACCCAACGGATATGGAGTGGTTAAGGATATGGCATATGATTGGAAGGATTTCGTCGAGGATGGGAAGGATCATATTACGGCTGATACAGTCACATCCAACAGAGTTAGATGTTATAGATAGTACACTCTTCTCAACATCACCGGCGGTAAAATGACTAAAGAAGAACGGAGAATGAACTGGGGTAGGTAGCGAAGAAAGAGATTGTATAGTATTCATTTTAGTGGATTTATCAAAGTTAGAAGAAGATGAGAAATGTTGATTAAGGGAATTGATATCTAGGTCTTTAGGATTAGAATCTGGGCGCTGTTTTCCAACCCCCATTGAATGGAGAAATTTCCATACGCGAGATGGATCTTCGTCTTGAACTGATTTGTGAATGTGCTGGCGTTGTGCGTTCCTACATACCCTATTGCAGACGTTCCTAACAGCGATGTACTTACTCCGGTTGGTGTCATTTTGCCGAGCCTTAAGTTTTGATTTTGCTGCTGCTTTTTTATCGAGAAGTTTACGGATGTCAGCAGTTAACCACGGTGCAGGCAGGTGTTTTATTTTAATCGCACGAACAGGGGCATGTACATCATAAAGTTGAATGAGCTTGTTGTTTAAAATATTCAACTTTTCGTCCGTTGATTCGGAGTTCAGTAATAAAGCCCAATCAATGCACCTGACATCCTCGCGCAATTTGAGGGTATCCATGCCACTAAAATTACGTTGCATGAGGATCTTAGGCTTAGCCTTCTGAGGGCGGATTTTGTAAGAAAGGAAAATTAAATCATGAAATGAGAAGGCGACGGCTGAGCACTGACCGTGCTTAGCAACGTGATCCTTAGATGAAACGATGATAAGGTCGAGTAGGGATGGTGTGGAATTAGGAAAGTTATGGGTGGCATTTAACGGTAGGAGGAAGAGATTGTTTGCATCTGCAATGTAATGTAGCTTGGACGATCGAGCGTCGTTCCTAATGAGGCAGGTGTTGAAGTCACCCATAACTATCGAATGACTGTAAGAGGGTGATAATTTTTCAAGAAGGGTATCAAAAGAGGAGAAAAAGTCTATACGTAGTGAAGGACAGTAGTATACGCCTAGAAGGAGCTGGGAATGTTGCAATTCCACTTCGACGAAAAGATGCTCACCAGCATTTGAAGGCGGAGGTTGCGCTGACATACTAACAGTATAGAATGGGAGATTGTCACGCAAGTATATAGCTACACCACCGCCCCCACCCCCAGTGCGATCATTTCTGATCAACTGGAAGCCGGGTATTGAATAAAGAGTCGAGGGAAGGCATGGTTTAAGCCATGATTCGGAGATAAGGATGGCATGGAGGTTCTTACAGTCAAAGGCGGCCAGCATATCGGGGAAATGGGCCGGAATGCTCTGGGCATTGATGTGAACCACATTAAAGTTCCGAGAGACATCAGAGAATTGTGATACAAGAGTGTCGCATAAAGAAGGTATACTGGAGAAACTTAAATTACCACTACTGGCAGAGGTAAAATTATCACTGTCGCTGTTTGAGTCAGAGTTAGACATAAAAAGTAAAGTATAACAGGTATCGTATAAAAAAATGTTTCGACAGCTGATTATATAAAAAAAATAAAATCTACTGAGTAAAGTTCAATCAAAATCTCTTAGTCTAGTCCACCCACCGGCTTAGTGTTAATATTGGATTCATAATACGTAAACCAAAATAAGTAACAAAATAAAATATAGTACATAGTACAAGCTTTGCTTAGTTTGGGGCCAGTTGGCGCTGTGTGATAATGTCTTGAACGGTTATTGTAATGAACGGAGACGGTTATGGTAGTCGAGTCTGCGACCAACCAGCCAACTGGCCACCTTGACCAATTAAACTGGGAACTACTTAATTTTTCACAAACTTTACAAATACATTCATATCGACATAATATATACATGCAGAAAACTATTTAAAACGAAGACTTGTCTTTCTAACTTTACCAACATTTAGCGATCATGATAAGTAGTTACATTTTTTTTTCTGACTGTACCTTCTATCTGTATAAGCGTGGTTGTTGATTTCCTATATCTTGTAACAAGAAAGAGTATGTGAGTAGAATCGAACCGGTTGCCCCGGTAAAATGGGAAGAGGTTTGAGGAGGCAGTCTGTAGATATGAGGTTACCAGCGTCATCGAGCTATATCGGATATCATAATTCTTTGTTAGAAATAATTGCAATACTGAATTCCTTTTTTTATATACCACTAAGTTGGCACACAAGCATACGGCCCACCTGATGGTAAGCAGTCACCGTAGCCTATAGCCGCTAGTAATACCAGGGGCTCTAAAGATTTGCTAACTCTGTTGTTGTGGAGGAGTCACTGTGAAAGCATTGCTACTAGCACAGCGTATCCTCGTGGAGGACTGGCAACCTTACTTACCCCCAGTATTACTTGCGGCTATAGGCTACGGTGACTGCTTACCATCACGTGGGCCGTATGGGATTCAAACTTGGACTATTCAAATGGTAAGCGGCCACTCGACACACAGACTGGAGAGGTTCACGTTCGTGTAAATTCCAGTATATTGTACAAAATTCTCAGGACAATACTGCGCTAAGAAAATATTTTTAATTTAATACTTCCTTCCTAATTTCAGACTCATTTCCTGACTCAACAATTGAGTGAGACGGATTATTCCAGTTTTTAACTAACTAGTTAAATTTTAATGAGCTAATAACACAATACAAGTGCACATAGCTTATTCCAATCGCATTGGTTTAGTGTTATCTGTACGTTTTCCTTAGAAATTTTAAAACAGTATAAACGTGATCTTTAAAGGAAACGTGACAATAATTACGTTACAAACTCTACGTTAAGAAACACATTGTTATTAAACTGCCATAATTTTGTAAATTTACTTACTCGGTTTCCTGACTTCATTATGAAAATCCACCATGTTTATAAATTTATAAATTTAGAACACAATTTTTTAAATAAATTTAATTAAACACTAGGTATTTAATAAAACAAAATTAAACGGTCACAAGTTTAAAATAACAAATATAAAATTAAATTATAAAAAATAAAGATTCGAATTTAAAATTCGAATCCCTCGATCGACGCGCGGTCGCGCACTGTGCTTGGTTTGTAAAGTTTTTTCTCAAAGTCTGTCATTGACAATGACGAAACAATAGTGGACGTCAGTCATGGCCAGTGCACAATCACAGGTCGCACGCTTCGATAGTATAATCTAGTGTACAACCTGCCTTATCCATGTATCAATAAGCAATCAATCATCGGGAACATATTGAGAGCATTGCGTAACTATTCACATCAAACCATGTGGCGAATTCAATCACATTGTATAAGGGTTTTTAATATACATCTGGTCGATGGTAGACATTTAGCATAATATATCGAATTTTATATCATTCCGCTAACGATTACGACAAATCGATTCTTTTTTAGACGTATAATTTTAAAATTAGTCGCTTTCTTCGATTTATTCCACCAGAAGTTTTTATTCATTTCGCAATGGCACGCTGGCAGTATCTGGTAGTCTGAGATTACTTTTATCTATTAGTACTTCCTTATCCCGATCCTTACACTTCTGACCACAGAACATGGAATTAGATTTTTGTGTACAAAGATGCAGACATTCCATTTTAGAAAATTAAAATTCAGTGTTTTTTTTATTAATTACGGGTTAGCGTTGTGGTCGTAGGTGGAGCGAGCTCACTTCTGTGCTTCTTGCATTCTATGTTCTAAATTCAAAAATGTTTTTCGCGGCCAGTTACCCTTAGGCTCTCTCAGCTTTAGTAACTAAATCCGCAATTTTTACGCACCTGTTACGTCTAATGACGTCAGTAGCCCTAGCAAGAATAATTTGCGACAACGTATTCGTATCGTCTTCGACTATTATTGTATGGGAAATGAACAGCGCTGCGGCGGTGAAAAGTGGAACTAAAAAATAGGACGATTTTTTTAAAATTTCGCGATTTACATATTCAAATACGTAGACGCAAATTATTCTTGCCCGGGCTTCAGAGCTATTGCAATAAGTATTTATACAAAAATCGCGCCAGTTGTCAAATGGACTAACTAAATGGTAGTCATCGTGATATTGATGAAGATTGCATTTGACCCCGGAAGGTTCCCAACAAGGCTCGTCCGGTAAAGCCTGCCCATTAAGTGGTTCTCTCCGTATAAGTTGCGGAACTAATCAGTTCCTGTCGCATAAATCTTCGTTTATTGACATCACTGGAACGAAGGTTATACTTGCACCATCAGATAAGATTCTAGCAGATTTATGTTCACTTTAGAAATTATTAAAGGTGCATATTTTATAATATATGAAACATTACATTATAAAAAAATTGCCCTTGAAGTTAACTCCATAGATGAACTAGGCCATTTCTAGTAAACTAACTTTGTGTATTTAACGATTCTAACCGTCACGTACCGGGTGTGATTGAATATTTTTATCCAGTTTTTTTTTTTTTTTCTCGCGTGACAGTGAAATATAAAAAAATAGGTGTGGCACTCGGAGACTGCCGCGGTAAAGCTATTGCATAGCATTTTTTATCAACTTATGCAATTATAATTATTTATTTATTTTATTAATGCAGTATTTTTTTATATACCTATATACTTTCTCACAAACAGCTGATTACGGTAGTTTTCCAATACAACCAATGCCACCCAAAGGCGGGTTGCTGAACTAAAGAGACAAGCGTGATATTTCAAAAAGTCATTAAACGTTCTGGTATTTATCGATAGATGGAACTAAAAAGTATCACCGCTGTGCCGGTCGGAGTGGGGGGTGTTAGGTTTTTTTCGATACGGAATTTCTGGATTCGGTCCCCACGCGCAAGGCCCGCGATAAAAGCTATGCAATAGCTTACAATCGCCTATAAATAAATTCGTCGCCTGCGTGTAGGTACATCATAATTATTTGTGATAGTGTTTTATATTCTACGCAGATCAATCGATGGAGCCCCTCATTTGAGGTCAGCTGTGATCCATATAATGTCTGTGACTGGCACATAGCCACGGACCAAGGAATCCTGTTTTAAGGCTGTGAGTTAAATGGGTTTTGTTCATCTTTACTCCAAGAAGGTTTTATTGCTAATTCTTTTTGAGTAGGGGCTTCAAGAGCTGCGCACACTATCACTACATTATTAAAAACAAAGTATGTCTGAACGCGATAACTCAAAAACTATGGAACAAATTTTCATAAAGTTTTAACCAATAGACTGAATTCATAAGGAAGGTCTAAATGTATATTTATTTTGTGTAAATTAGCCGCAATATGACGATTATTGTTAAAGATGGCGGCAAAAGCATGCCGCGGCTCGGATAAAAATCGGCGAGCAAGCGGTTTCACAACGATGCTGATGCGACGGTATAGAACAAAATGTAGGCGTTTCCGTTCACCTGTGCGTAGCCAGGGGTAGCTTACTATATGAATTATATTAAGTACTTGTTT
The DNA here is from genome assembly GCA_951449985.1 of Falcaria lacertinaria. Classification (NCBI taxonomy): domain Eukaryota; kingdom Metazoa; phylum Arthropoda; class Insecta; order Lepidoptera; family Drepanidae; genus Falcaria; species Falcaria lacertinaria. Next base: position 9,943,930 of record OX602121.1, on the reverse strand, counting down.
AATATTTTGCGCTCCTATACCATTCATATGGAATGGGTTAATGGTTATGGGTCTCGTATCGGCCTTATGGGCGTGCCATAATGTTCGACGCTGCTTAAAGTCATCTTTCATAGATGTAAGAGGCCTTAAGCGGGCTTAACTGTACAGTCGAACTGTGTAGTTATAACTGACGCCCCTAGTGTCTATACACGTTCGATCACGATCGTCATTTCAACTGCACAGTTGTCAGCTTTGCCTACACACGTAAGATTTAACTGCACAGTTCTACTGTACAGTTAAAACTGAAGGTGTGTAGCCTGCATACTATTCGTCCGGCGCCTGTAAAACTGATGAGTTTTGCGCTCGCCCACAAAAGCATAGAAGAAAAACTACGTAGCCCGCGCCAGTGCCGGCTATTCATACAAGGTACTTAGAAAAAAAAGAGGGCTTGCTTTTAGTCCGTAAAATTTTAATAAAATAATTAAACTCTTTTCGTCTGTTGATCAACTGCCGGTACTGCACCTAGGAAAAATATTTGGTCAAATCTTTGATTTTTTGATTAAATCAAATAAAATAAAATTGCAAATATACATAAACAGTTAGCAGGCAACATAGATTATATTTATAGATCGCAACAATTTATTATTATTTGATAATGTAACAATGGAATTTAATAGAATTAAAAAATCATTTTAATTATAATGCGCCTTGCTCAACTAAGTTTGCTGTAAGTAATAATTTGTTTCACAAATTAGTGTCAAACATACAAGCTTATAGTGTTCCCTTCAAGCGAAATACACACACATAGTATAAAACAAAGTCGCTTCCCGCTATCTGTCTGTCCATATGTATGCTTAGATCTTTAAAACTACGCAACGGATTTTGATGCGGTTTTTTTAATAGATAGAGTGATTCAAGAGGAAGGTTTATGAGAATAATTAATTTGTGTTTGTCGGTATTTAGCTTATATGGCTTACGCTGGCTGTTTTAAATAATTTTAATATATGTTTCATTCACGACTTCATACACCACTTCTACAATAGCTACAGTAGGTATATCGTTGTATATCGTATACCCACTTGATTATTAATGTATATCTAATGTTGAATTTTGTGAGAAAAAGTGGACTGGTAATGAATATAAAAAATATACCAGGCACCTGAAATTTCGTCTGTGTCATTCCATTTTTGTCTTTCACTAGTACCGAATATGAAGTACAGAGTATTACCAGCGATGTATCGCTGTTAATACACTGTACCTAACACTTTACGCCAGTCATCATGATTTGTCTGAAATAATAATAATAATAATGATAATAATAATAATGTTTGGACATTATCACACAACGCCATCTAGCCCCAAACTAAGCAAAGCTTGTACTATGGGAACCAGCAGCTGATATAATACTTAATATACTTTTTGTTTGTAAATACATACTTATAATACATACCAAACACCCAGACGCAAGGCAAACATATTTGTCACATAAATGTTAGCCCGGCGGGAATCGAACCCGCGACCCCTAGCGCTGCAGTCAGGTATACTAACCACTAGACCAGAGGTCTCGTCAAATAAACATTTTTTTTTATAGTTTTTACTATAACGAGTTGTTTTTAGGTGTAGGCATCTACGAGCTCTGTTCGTTTGTATGCTGAGGTAATGGAGCCAATTCTGTTGTTCAAATTACTAAACAACTAATTTGACAGGTCTAAAAATATTGCCATCCTTATTTAACCCCGCACATGAGAAAGGGATAGCAAGACTTTTAGACCTGTCAAATTAGTTGTTTAGTAATTTGAACAAAAGGATTGGCACCATTATTAAACTAAACTAATTTGACAGTACTAAAAATATTGCCATCCATGTATAACGCCACACGTGAGAAAGGGATAGCAAGATTTTTCGTCCTGTCAAATTAATTTTGTTTAGTGATTGTGTACAACAGAATCGACACCAATATCTGAAACCAATAAAAAATAGTTCAATAAAGTGACACTATCCCTGGACTCTATAGAGTGCAATTTCACTTTTCGACTGTACGTTTTTTTTTGTATATTTGTTACCAGATTACTCCACCAATTGTGAATCGACTTTGATGATTCTTTTTTGTTTGGTAGGTCTTACTTCAAAGGTGGTTCCATATATATTTTATCAAAATCGGTTCAATAGTTTCGTTTTTAAATAATTACTTGCACACCTCTTTTGCATTTTCGACATCCATCAATCACTGGCACGTATGAAGACAATCCAACCGCCCTCTAACTGAAACACTTGTCATTTGAATATTACCTCATCTCTCAGGACCACTCCAGCAATTAGCGGTGCAATGATGGATATGATGTTAGCTGCACAGTTGGTGATCCCCAGTAGAGTACCCGCATAGTTAGGTGACATGTCCAGATGTATCAGCTGTTGAAAACAAGTTATGCAGGCCATGAGAGCCGGCTTGTGACCGCACCACGTGATCACTAATATCATTTGTGTGAAGAATACTTGGAGTCAACTCTCATGACGTGGCAAAACACGCTACCATTGATCCTATTGGAAAGCAATATTTACACAAAGGCATGAGAGATGATTAGGAGCGGATAAAAAATACGTTAAGCTAAATAAACATAGCTAACAGATTGGCGATTTTTACTATTATATTAATGCATTCTATCACTGCACATATCACTTGGGAAATAATCCTCGAGTAGTGTATGCCGAGGAAGGACGGAAATATTTAAGATGTCTATAGCTGCCTCTCATTGCCAAATTTTATTCATACAATAAAAAAATCACTTCAACGTACACTACACTACTTTTTAAAAATAGGCATGGCACAGCCCTAAGTAATCAGATCAGTAATATGGCCAACATTGAGGCCAACAACAACAGTGAGTAGAATAACCGTTGTTGTGACGTCACCAGCCGGCGCGTACGACAGACCAATCAAGGCTATTGCTGGACCAAAGAGACCTGGAACAAGGTATTGAAATACAATCTCATGATATTAAATTAAATTATTATTGTAGGGAATCGAAGAAGAAGTCGTGAAAGGCTAAGGTCACTTTCTTTCTTTCCGGATCAAATTGTCAAGGTTCTCAATGATGGAAAGGTGAAGAGTACTTAGAACGGCAGACTTGTATGAAGAGATAGATAGATGTAAGGGAAGCAAAAGAGAATTGCAAGTCACGAGTGAAATGGCGCTCTACAATCTCGGCCTACCCCGTGAGGAACTTGGCGTAATAATAAAATTTTACTGATAAGTTCAGGCTAGAGACTATAACCTGCACATAACAGTAGCATTGCTTGGTAGCCAACAATTTGATTCTATCCACGGCTTGGAGTCCCAAAGGCCAGCTTCAGGTATATTTGTTTCAAGGGCTCTTAAACGTAAGGTTAGCACTCTGTGTCGGGTGAAATTAAAATAAGCTAAGGGGTGTAAGATCCGTATAACTCGATTTTAAGGTGTTGAGAGCGGTAGAAACAAAAGCGTTCTTAAATTCCAAATTTGAAATAAATCGGGTGGGTTATGCCAGTCCTGCTTTTATATTTTGAATGCTGGCTGGCGAACACCCGTTTATGGAAGTTAAAAAACAATGAGAAAGGATCAGCATGAAGAAAACACTTCAACTTAAGCTAGTGTAAGTAAAATACGAAAGTAGAGTATAAAATTGTAAACGCAACGGCCTGTCATCTGATGGGCCCAGGTTCTAATCCCGGCCTGTACCAATGAGTTTTTCTAAGCTTAAGTACAGTGCATGAGCTTTTAAAAAGAGAGGTAGGGCGATTTGGGATTTCCCGTGGGTTATCCCATTTAAATTGGAACCGCCCGACTGGGGACTGTACCTCCGCCTTACAGATGACCGCAGTGAAATAACACTACTTGATGTAGTGTTGTGTTTCTGCGGTAAGTAAGGTTGCCAGTGCTCCACGAGGATATGCTGGGCTAGTAGTATTGCTAGCACAGTGAGTCCTCATCAACAACATGGTTGGCACCCCGTTTGTGATACCCCTGGTATTCCTAGCGGCTATAGGCTACGGTGACTGCTTACCATCAGGTGGGCCGTATGCTTGTGTGCATATTTTGTGGTATCGATCGATAAATCGAAAAATATCGATAGAGTTGGAAAGCTTCCTAGTAGCAGTGATGCTCATCCACTTTTTATTCGGTAAGTAATCTGACATGTAGTCGAATAGGAAACTCAACAGGTACATCGCTAAGTAAGGTAAGGCGGACATCACACCGTTCTGGAATGACAAACAAACACTTTTTAGGATAAGAATCTATCGGGTAGGTATGACATATTATGGTTTTAGTTCTTTTTCATTTCATTGTACTCAGACTGCTCAGTATATGAAAGAATAAATTAGATTTACTAACAGCATTTCTTTTTTTGTGAAAGTAATTTTGTCGTAATCTCATGAACGTATAAGAATTTTAATTTCTTTGTTAATTAATTATTTAAAGATTTAAAAGTTTCGGTTTTTCATAATTGGAACAACATATTTTTTTATATAATTGACAAGCTAACACAGTTACGGTGTCATGTAGATGGATAATTTTTAAACTGTAAAAGCCCATTAGCTGTCAAATTTAGCTATTCTGTTAGACTAGCTCCATATGATATAACATTTTGGCATTTACTTACCGCTTTGATATCAACACCTAAAACCTGCTTCATGTAGGAAGGCATCTCTGTCATTAAAGTCCAAAATTCCCAGTTCTGGCAGCAGTGCACCACGATCAGGGACAGAAAGGGACCCAAAGCCCATATCGCCTTCCAGGGCGTTTTAAATTTCTGTCAATTTAAAAATATGATCTACCGTCTACACATACATGTATCATCATCACCCTAAGGCCCTCGTAGTGAGTAGATAGTAGGTAGTGCTGTGATTAGTCACAACACGAGCATCACGGTGAAGTAAAACATCGTGAGGAAATCTCCACACGTCTGAGAAAAAATTTGGGGACGTATGTAGTTCCTTAAGGACGGCGATGGACTGAGCATCTGTCACGGTTTGTTGGTATCAAAATTATTATCTTCGGTAAAAAGTGGGTGTTGTTACAATCTGCCCATCCCTAGCGGGAAGGCGTGAAGATAATTATAACCTATATAAAATTTACCATTTGTTCTCCTATCTGTCCTAGTGAAGTTTGTATGTACAACCTTTCTTCTTGGCTTATCATATTAGAGCACTGTGGGGTGTTGGAGCCTAGGAATAGATATACTACAGTCCAAATTGCCCCGAGAGCTCCGTTCACGTAGAATATTGCTGGCCAACCCCAGTAGCCAGCTATGAGACCTGATGCCATAAGTTGAATTGCGTTGCCTAGTTGAGAGCCTGAAAGTGAAGTCAAATGATGTTCGTTATGGCAGGAAGATGATACCTAAATATTGTGTCTAAGAAATCACAACAATATTTTGGAGACCATTGAATGGCAAAGTACAGAAGACCGCAGACAAAGAGAGCAACCCTTATATTATTAGCCCCTAAGTAAGCCAGCTTACCATGTGTTAGTGGCAGAGGAATTGGTCCTCAGATGAAATTTCCTCTAATGTCCTCTAATGGTCTCGCGCTGCGCAGTTCCAAAGGAGCTTCCTCCCAAGGACAATTTGATTAATTGTGGAATGTGTTCCCCGCCGCGGTTTTCCTTAAGAAGTACAGCATGGGGTTCTTAAAAAGGGTGTGAGGAGATTTCTGATGCGTCGGCAAGGCGCAAGTGATACCCCTGGTGTTGCAATGGTTGCTAATCGTTTGCCGTCAGACGGGCCGTATGATTGTTTGCCACCTTAGTGGTCTAAAAAAACTGTTGGCTAGACACGTTCATTAAAATTAAAATTTGTTGACTATCTTTCTACGGAATGATAAGCCTGTAGTTTCAGGATAGCGTGAAGATACGTACGTATAAGTACCTGTATGCACCATAGCTCCAATTCGTTTTCCTATAAGGTTGTGCACTGAAGGAACTATGAAGGCTTGCGTTAAGCCTTGCAATACTCTGCAAGCACAGACCAGCTTCCAACCGCCCTATAAATAATATTAATATTGTACTCCTAAGATTTCATATTATATTCGAATATCTACCTCAAACAGAATCGGTATCGGTTTAAATGAACTGAGCTATGGTTTTCTTTCCTTTGGGAAGCAAGCGGTACTAACTCAGTAGTTCTGGTGAGAACTTTCTTTAGCTAGTATGATAAAGATGATAAAGTACCCTTGTTATCATCTCAGTGGCCTTATTTAAGCCTATCAATTTATTTTATTTTCTTTCTTTCATATTTAGATTTTATTCGTCCTGTAAATTGGAAATAGGGATATAAAAAATACCTTCTACAATACTCACATAATAAGCACTAGCAGGAATAACCACAGAGATAGCCGCGTTAAGTGCAATACAAATTGTGATAAGCAGTGCTCCTCCGAACCTGGCTGCCAGCTCCCCGCCTGGTATTTGCAGGACTATATAGCCCCAGAAGAACGAAGAAAGTATAACGCTTTGAGTTTGGATACTCCAGTCGAAGTGCTGTAGATAAAGTAAGAGTTTAGGCCACCAACGTTATGCATGATATTGTAATTGTGTCAATTTTAGACTGAATTTGAAACATTTTGTTTACTGTTTGATTGAGAATACCAAATAACATTCTAAGCGTTGCCTATGAATTATCATAATTGCGCGTTGTCTCAACTGTGTTATTTTTTATCCAATTCAATATGTCTTATAATTTAAATTGGTTTTACATTTCTAGTGAAGGAAGACACCACAGTGAAGCCTATGTTGTATGGCTAACTCCACAGCTCTATTTAGAGTCGATTAATGCACACCAAGCGTAGTAGACTGACCTCAAGTCATACAATGAAACATTAGCAACATCAAAACAAATCAAAAACGTCATTTATTCTGTTTAGGCCCTAATAAGGCACTTATGAAGGTCTAAATTACCAACGGTTTGGAAAAAAATCTATCTGAGATAGCATCATGATTGTTTATCTTATGAATTTAAAAATCATGTTTTTTTAATAACTGCTAACTGTTTCTTCAGTTTACTAATGACGGCATACGAGGAATGAAATATTTATAAGTGATTAAAAGATATCAATCAACTAAAATTAACAGGTGGTATTTGAAATTTCGATCTCATTTGCATGAAAAACCCTTATCTTTGTTGATTAGCAGTGGTAGTTCTATACTCACATCTTTATCATCCCTATCAGTCATGGCCACGATAGCCATGCTCATGTTCACTGCCATGCCATAAGCTAGCACCAATGCAAAGAAATGAAGAACTGCTTGTAGGTGCCGCACCCCTAGAGTTGACTCTGTAAGTAGGTTTTGATTTATCATCGTCGTGTTAGACATTTTGTTGATCAAAATATCTATACTTGTTGTTGAAGGCTTAGCTATTGCTATATTAAACAGTTCTTACAATTGCATTTTTTGTTATACCACTAAGGTACCACAAGCATACGGCCCACCTGATGGTAAGCAGTCACCGTAGCCTATAGCAATATCAGGGGTATCACTACCGGGTTTCCAAACATGTTGTTGATGACTCACTGTGCTAGCAGCATTACTACTAGCCCAGCGTTTCCTCGTGGAGCACTGGCAACCTTACTTACCGCAGAAACACAACATTACATCAAGTATCGTTATTTCACTGCGGTCTTCTGTAAGGCGGAGGTACAGTCCCCAGTGGGGCGGCTCCAATTTAAAAGGGATAACCCACGGGAAATCCCAAATCGTAGAATATATCTCAGAAATTGATCAATTTGATATATTTTTAATTTATCATTAAGCCGTGGTGGCTTTGAGGCATGAACCGTTGCCTGCTATTCTAGCAACGCAAGTTCCAATCCCACCGGTGTGTACCAATGATATTTTCTAACTTAAGTACAGTGATTAGACGTACAGAGTTTTACGGTGAAGGAACATCGTAAAGAAATCTGAGAAGAAATTCAAGAACATAATATGTAGTGCCGAAAAGACGGCGATGGGCTCACCATCTGTCACGATGGCACCAAATTATCTTCGGTGGAAAGTGGGTGTTGTAACACCTCTACTACCCATTCAGGGACGATTGTGGGAATGCGTGACGATGTTATATATTATGATCATTAAATACACAAAATTTCTAGTAGTTGATAGACATTTGACATAAAGTGGTCACCTATCTAAAGATATTGATACACAATTTGAATTACATAACAAGACGTGAATGTGTACTCACGTGGTTTAAGTTCCATTTCTTAAGGTTGTAAAGAAACAGATATAAAATTTAACACTTCATAACGTTAGATAGAAACAATCGATGTACGATGTTCCACGTTAGATTACCAACAACGGATCGTTGCTTATCGATATCCATATGACATGGCATCAGCTGATAGTGTCAAATGAATTTGAGCAGAGTAAGATCTCAGTAATGTTTATTAAGTAAGAATGTATGCTGTTTCACCGTTAGACCGATCACTATGAAAATTGGCACGTGTAATTTTTTATGGACAAGGTTTTCATGCATATATTTTACTTGTGTCTTTTTTCCACATCTCCGCGGACAAAGTCATGGGCATAAGCTAGTGTAGATGTATAGGTATTACTTCTAAAAAGCAGATTTAAATAAGAAATTCAATTTAATTAACACTTTTTATATAATTAATATGATACCGACGACACACAGCGCTCTGCATCGATCCAATGTATTTTTAATTTTGGTTCCGTTGTAGCATCTGAAATAAATTTAATACGAGTTTTTACATTATAAAATGAAATTGAAAATTGCTTATTCCTTAAAGAGGAACTATTGAATGACGAGTAACAAATAGATACGTTGATAAGCTTTATTGACCGGAGTCCATTCAGACCAGAAGCTGATAAATCATCCAAAATTAATCTAGGAAAGTAATAATAATAATAATAATAATGCTTGGACATTATCACACAGCGCCATCTGGCCCCAAACTAAGCAAAGCTTGTACTATGGGAACCAGTAGCTGATGTAATACTTATATACTTTTTTTTTTTGTAAATACATACTTATAATACATACCAAACACCCAAACGCAAGGCAAACATATTTGTCACATAAATGTTTGCCCTGGCGGGAATCGAACCCGCGACCTCTAGCGTAGCAGTCAGGTATACTAACCACTAGGCCAGCGGTCTCGTCAAAGTGAAAGTGATGTGTGTATAATAAACATGTAAATAAGAACAATTATTGTTAATTTAACAATCTTGTCTTCCATGCAATAAAATCGTAACTCATTTTATTTGTTTTCGAGGAGAGCCACATATATTTTTTAAAACCAAGTACAATTTTCGATCATATCTTTATTTTGTCTATTGTTCTTAGGTGCATTATTGGTTCTTTATCATTGATTTTCATGAATAACAAAGCATTGTAACTCAATTTATAAAATACTAGCGGCCCGCCCCGGCTTCGCACGGGTAGACATTTATATCAAATATTTTGTCTACCCGTGCAAAGCCGGGGCGGGCAGCTAGCCTATGTTAATCAGTGATAGTGTAGCTTTCTAACGGTGAAAGAATTTTTGAAATCGGTCCAGTAGTTTCGGAGCCTATAGACATTTATCAAATATTTTGTCTACCCGAGCGAAGCCGGGGCGGGAAGCTAGTATAATATATAGCCTATGTTACTCAGTGATGATGTAGCTTTCTAACGGTGAAAGAATTTTTGAAATCGGTCCAGTAGTTTCGGAGCCTATAGACATTTATCAAATATTTTGTCTACCCGAGCGAAGCCGGGGCGGGAAGCTAGTATAATATATAGCCTATGTTACTCAGTGATGATGTAGCTTTCTAACGGTGAAAGAATTTTTGAAATCGGTCCAGTAGTTTCGGAGCCTATTCAATACAAACCCACAAAAATACAAATCTTTCCTCTTTATAATATTAGTACAGATATGAGTTGCTACACAATACATTGCTATAATTCTCGCTCACCAACAAAATACTTTCAATAACCATCCATCGTAGACTTCGATTGACCGATCCATCATAGAAGGTCCCTAAGGCTTGGTATTTGGGGTAAAATAGTTTATTTTCATTAATATCTTACCAAATCTTCTGTCCCGTGCCATCGTTCCACGGCTGCCTCTCGCTCGAGCCAAATATTACATAAAATAAGTTGCCCGCGGTGTAGATAGCAGCTGATAAGAAGAATACATTCTGCCAGTCGTGTGGGTCCGTCTAAATTTGAAAAGTTTATCAAGTTAATATAATAAAAAATAATAGCCCAGCTGCGTATTTGTTTAGTTTAAGGCACATATGCATAGCATGCCAATTAAAATTTCAACAATTAGACATATAAGCGACCCGCCCTGACTTCGTACGGTTTTCCTAAATGAATTATACATAAAAGCCTCCCACATGAATCACTCCGTCTATTTGTGAAAGCCGCATTAAAGCACGTTACTTATTTCTAAGCGTTCTACGTAAAATTGAGCGTAGTTTTCAGAACTCTTCACAAACAATCATGATTGAAATTCAAAATAACAATTTCCTTATGACCTTCAGGACGAAACCGTCGCCGCGGTGCTTACAGCTTGTGCGCACGGTGAAAACTATATCTCTCTCGCTAGTACGGAACGATTGTCTTAGGTATATTTGAAAGATCGACAGGGACAAAGATATATTTTGAGTGGCCTCTGATTTTACATGCGATATTTTGTTTTGACGACGCTTCAAACAGTGACGTGGTACTTCAAACTTTGAATATCGTTTCAGTATTCGCAATGCAGTAATCACATGCCGCAATGAAATAAAGGTGTCAATACAATTTCATATATCTATTCAAAGTTGCTTGATGAAGATTCGATGATAGCATCATTACCTCGTCTTTTAGTATAACCCCAGCTACAAGAGGAGCAGCTATGGACATGAGAGTGGCCACGGTGTTGGTGATGCCCATCAGTGGGCCGGCGAAGCGTGGAGACATATCAATGTGCACTAACTGAAAAGCAAGCATACGGATTTAAGATGGTTAATCGTCCAGAGCTACAAGTACCAGGAGTACCAGTTAAGCGTTGTCAAGTTCGCTAACCTAGCACCCATACAAATGTCGTTAAAAGTTTTAATCGTCGAGGAACTAGTTAGTATCTGAAAATACTATGTGTTGTTAATATTATGTGTTAAATACAAAGTATGTATGTGTTTTAGAACATCTTATACCAACAAAGGCTAATCTGGTGAAATAAAAAACCGGCCAAGTACGAGTCGGACTCGCGCACCGAGAGTTCCGTATAACTTGGTAAGATTAAAAGTAGGCAAACTTCAAATGTGGTCATTATTCGTCGGTGCACAGCGCGATTCAGCAATATTTTTAAGTAAATTCGCATTTAACAAAACAAACTACATATTTACGGTTTTCAGATTTTATACTTTACTTGTGCTGTAAGAAACTGCTTCCTGCCAAATTTCATGGTTCTAGGGTAACGGGAAGTACCCTATAGGTATTGATTCCCTTGTTAAATCGCAATATGTGAAATTTTGCGACATAAACGGTAATATCTTTTCTTCATATTGACTTACAGGTTTGATTATTTTACAGCCGAAAGGGACCACAGACCCGGGTAATTCATATTAATTTCAGGTTGATAGCTCCACGGGTTCTGGAGATAAAAAATCTTGACAGGCAGGCAGGCAGACAGACAGACAGACATACAGACAGACAGACAGACAGACAACAAAGTGATCTTATAAGGGTTCCTTTTTTCCTTTTATGGTACGGAACCCTAAAAACCAACAATTTGTCTCTTACCATAAATCCAGTGAGGTGACCGGCATTGACCCCAACAGCGAGAGTTAGCAGAGTGACGGCCACTGGGACATTACCCGGTGGGGAGAACGATAGAGCCACTAAGATCAGGGCTGGAATAAACAGACCTGGAAAAAATATAATTCCGTGCAGTATTTGGTACATTAAGCGTTCCTGAAGATTTCATTATGATTGTCGTCAGTAACATAAAAAACAATTGAAGTGTGAATATAAAATGTGATATCCTGCTTTATCATATTAATTAATAGGTTACCCCTGAACTAAAGGCATGCTACAATCAGCTTAATTGTCTCCCACAAGCTAATGCATGACATTTTAATGGAACACGACAATATTGAGAAACTCGACATTTCCCTTACACTCTACACTGGAAAAAATATTCTTTGAAGTGGATTGCCATAGTTAGGAAGAAGAAGTTATAATTTACTTACCAATAGAGTTAGATAGCTTCCTAGTAGCAGTGATGCTGAGGATATTGTTCTTCAACAAATAGTCGCAAGCGATCCCGAAAGGGAAGCTCAGCAGATACATCGCCATGTACGGGATGGCGGAGACCACGCCGTTCTGGGAAAATTGGTTTTAGCTTCTGTCGCTATTCATACTTAATTGCCTTTAACTATTGCACACATAACTCAAACACCTGAACATATAAAGTGTTCAATTATGTATGTGCTTGGACTTGTACTTCAGTTCCATTAAATTACATACATGAAATACATACATATAACCATGCAAAGTCCCTTCAGGGTTAGGTTTAAGATCAGTAAAAACAAAAAAGAAAAATGTGTTATTCTATCAGAATATCCTAGTGATATACCTACATACAAACATACATGATAATGTACGCGGTACTTGGCGCCAAGTACCGCGGGGTAGACATAGCGCAGAGCTTCTTTTCGTACATCCAAATTAATGAACATAAAAATTTAAAAAAAAATACTTACAGCTCTTATATCAACTTCAAGTACATTCTTAAAGTATGAGGGCATTTCTGTCATGAGGGTCCACAACCCCCAGTTCTGACAGCAGTGCGCCACCGCCAGCGCGAAGAATGGAAGCGAAGTCACTATTGCCTTCCATGGGGTCTTCACTCTCTATAAAGTTTTCTGAATCATTATCAATTGCTTTCTTTTCTTCTTCTATTACAACTACTCCAACGGTAGCCGCTAAACATAAGGTGGTTAATTCTTGCTTGCCTGTGACTTTCTTAACACTCTGCGTTCTATTAATATGTGCGTACTTATTATTATCACCCTATTTCCGTCCTCACTTTTATATCAACAACAATGTAACTTTGTTTAATTACTTTACCTCTTGCAAAGTCCTGAAAAGAGGATAGAGAATCTTGCACCTATTTCTATTGTTCAGCTGACACATATGGCTTTTCATCAGTTCACAAAGTAGACTGTTAGTTACCCCCTATAGTTCCCAAATAATACTGAACTCTCCGTCTCTATCAGTAATTTCGAATAACAAATAGGTATTTGTTATTACCTTAGCCACCACTTCCTGCCCAATAGAATTTTCTATAAGCTGGCGTTCCTGACTACTGATCATTCGGGAGGTCTGTGGGGAGTCGGCTCCAATACACAAATAGGTAACGGTCCAAATTACTCCAAGGGCACCGTTCACGTAGAATATTGCTGGCCAGCCCCAGTAGCCTGCTATAAAGCCTGCTGCTACCATCTGGAGCGCTGTCCCAAGCTGCGAGCCTGGAAGTTGCATCTTTTTATCATTCCAGTATCACATGGATTATTGTTCCTTAAGCAGTCCCTTAAAAAAAAACTACCATGGTGGGAAAAAAAATCACAGAGTTGAAAGCTTTAATCTCTATCTACGAGCTAGGAATTGCAGCCGTATAATTATTTGCTACCTTGAAGTAGTTACAAAAACGTTAATGAATCCTTCCGAGTTCAAATGCCAGTAAAAGTTTATCGTTTACAACTCAGTTTACATTCCTTACAAAAAACAAATACGTTTTTATAATAGTATAGCTATACATAAAGGGGTGGCGCGTAATTTTTTATTTGAATTTAAGTGTGAAATCCCATAATCGTATTCTGCCAATGCTTATCACCGAACTCACGCAATTAGTGAAACCCTTATAACGCGTTTGGTTTGTTTTAAATAGGTTACCATAAATGCAAATAGGCCTTATTAGACTACTTAAAATCCGCACACAGCTTTAGATACGGTATACACACACTTGGAACAAATAACAGCAAGTCTTAAGTTGTTTTCGGTTCATATTTCGACTTTACATTTTGATCTACATGTACAATTACCTGCATAAATAAATCCCCCGATTCTACTTCTCTCTTCTATCGGGACCCACTTCCCGATGAGGTTGTGTGTCGATGGATTCATCAAGCCTTGGAACAGTCCCTGAAGGACACGGCAGGCGCACACTGCTTGCCAGCCTCCCTGTAGGGTTATCACAATTTTTAACATTTCTACATCCACATCATCTTTTATTCTTCCTAGCTATGGCAACCAATCCTCAAGACAAGTTTTGCTAGTGTCGAGTGTAAGAGAATTTTGTCATTCAAGTTTGTCAATTATAACTTGTGTTCCTTTAAAATGCCTAATGTCATGCATTCTATAGCTTATTCCAATGTTCCTATAAATCAGTCACTAAATGAAACGTTACTGCGCTGATGACAACGTGAATAGGCATAAATGAAGAAACTAAACCATGATGATGCCCGATACCGCCAAAAACCCTACAGACAAACCGTCTAGCCAAGTCTTTTTAAGGTTGGTAGAGAGAGTATAGAGCGCCGTTCACCCATGACCTAGCTTTATACTTTATCTGACCATGATCATGCCTGCCGATTCAGAGTAGTCTTTACATTTCCATCTTTGAGTACTTTGTATCCAGAAACTATTTCATTGCGCCGAGAACATTTAGTTATTTTTTTTGGTACAAGAGATATTTTTTAAACTTTTATTTTGTAAAATAAAGCTTAGACTAAATCCGTTGGGTCTTCTTGCTTGAAACCACTCTGATTTACTTAAACTAAGTCCAATATCAACTATAAAGTATTCGTTTGTAACTTTTTTCGTCTATTCTGTCTTCCAATACGATACAATTTATGTCACAAACATAAAAATACTCTTTTGCAGATAGATGTCTTTTGTCAAACGAAATAAATGTTTTGTTTCTTTCTGCATATTGAAATAAAAAAACATAAAGTACTCACGTGATATGCTGCAATAGGCATTAGCAGGGTTATAACAGCATTGACACCGATACTAAGAGCCAACAGTCTCATCCCACCGAACCTAGTCGCCATCTCCCCGCTAGGGATCGGCAAAATGATGTAGCCCCAGAAAAATGAAGACAGGATTATACTTTGGATCTTAGCGCTCCAGGTAAAATGCTGTAAGAGAAAATAGTGTAAGATTTAAGGCATGACTCTCTAAAATATTGAAACCGTAAAACATATATATAATAACGGTTACGAGAGATAGAAGACAACCATTAAATGTCAGGTCTTTGCAATTTGTCTTTCGCGCTCACACAGTCTGTTGCAAAGATGTATATTTCGATACATCTTTTACTCAATATATTATATACTTGTGCAAAGACTAAGAGATTTTTATTCTTTCATTTGCTTCTGCCATAACCTAGTCCGCGTTGAGCTTACAATACCATAGGAACCTAACATTTTCCTGGTATAAAAAGTAAACTAATTTATAAACTATACGTGTGCGCAATTTCATACATATCCGTTGAGCTGAATTTGCGTTATTGACCAACATACATCGTATTAGTAGGATATGTGCAAGCAGTGCTGACCAGTGCGTAATTATTTTATGAGTATTGTTACGCTCAAATTCCACTAACATTTTCATTCGCTTCGTCTGTCATGGCGACCACCGCCATGCTCATGTTGATCCTCATGCTGAAGGCCAGTAGTATTGCAAAGAATAACATAAGCGCTTGCAGATGTCTCACTCCCAGTAGTCCTGAAACATTGCATACAATTGAGATTTGTGGCATAAGAATTTTAATTTGAACTGTCGTGGAGGTCGGGGATCTAATGTATGTTAGTAGATTTTTCGAAAACAATGGGTTTTGGAGGTCTTAACAACCCATAATTACAGTGTTATCATAATATGTATGACATAATAAATGTACCTACTTTGGAACCCAAAATATCTATTCGTTTGATTAAATATGTCAATTTTCTCGTATAAATATATGTTTATTAAAGTAGTAATAAAAAATTACAACTGTGTTTTTTATACCAAGGTGGCACAAGCATACGGTCCACCTGATGGTAAGCAGCCACCGTAGCCTATAGCCGCTAGAAATACCAGGGGTATCACTAACGGGTTGCCAATCATATTGTTGATGAGGACTCACTGTGCTAGCATTACTACTAGCCCTCCGTATCCTCGTGGAGCACTGCGGTCTTCTGTAAGGTGGAGGTGCAGTCCCCAGTCGGGCGGCTCCAATTTAAATGGGAAAACCCACGGGAAATCAAAGAAAAAATGTTAGAATGTTGTTACAAAAATATTTATATAAATTACCGGATTTCACAATTTCTTCTTTGACAATCATTTTATTGGATGTATTTATTTTCAACACTTTTTAAATAAGACTTCTATTAATTTATTCCACTCACATGTCACTGTAATAAGTTGCTCACAACTCAAGTAGTATCTCAGTACTACTGACGGAAATATTAAATCCAACTGTCAGATTCGTCTCGCCACGGCTAATAATAGTTGCTTTATCTAAGCACTACATAATCTATGTTAAACATCATTTATGTCTCCTTTTTATCTTCTATATCTATACTATTATACAATTGTATATCCACCGTGTCTGTTCAAATCCGTTTTTTTTAAAACGCATGAAAATTGGTATTTGGCCTCTCAGTTAAATATAAATTAATACGTATTTGAGGATTTTTGTTGAAGTTAAATTCATGGAAATAGGTAGCAGTGGGCAAATGCTATCATTTAGATATAGGTACATGTTTTCATGTTTTTGTTTGTTGTTATTTACTTTACCACGCGTGCGAAACCGCGGGCAAAAGCTAGTGTTAAATTTTCACGAGACGCATTGGCGCATAAATTATTCACGCTTTTGTTATACTTATCGCACAAAATATTGCAATTGTAAAATGAATTTTTGACACCAAAAATATTTAAATAATTCAATGCCTTACTGCTGGAACAATATACGAGACAATCTTATATACGAAACAAAATCTGGATGAAAACTGCTTCTTTACGTCGCATCTGCGCGTCCCCAACAGCCTGAAAACCTTATTAGTGTTTTGCTAATGTGGTTAGTTAGAAATAGTTAGAATGCAAGACCTCTTTGTGGAAGTTGTACAAGACTTGCAGTAAAGCGACTTGTATCGCGCTCGCATCCATTTAATTTGGTATTGAAACTATAAACAAAATGGCATCTTGTTATATGTCTTCACGCTTTCCCACGCCTACTTTTCAACGAAGATAATATGGTGCCAATGTTGGTGGTGATTCCATTCTCTTTATATAAGCGTTCTTGTTAACATAAACCTGTAAACAAATCGTCATTTTTCAATGTAAAGTTACGCGTAGCCTGGCATAATGATATATAGCCCATTTAAAACAGGAGCGATTGATATTCTGTACGGAAATTCAGTATATTTGCAATGTATAACCTGTCTCTATCCCACAGTCTAATGACGTGATCTTGACATCTCGCATCAGAAACCATCGAGCGATTTATTTTTTGCATTCCTGGAATCTTTAGTCATGATAATGCTGCTTAGTGCTCACTACTCATGTGTTGGCCGATACCACATTATGCCGGTCACGAGCCGACAAAGTATTATAGGGGTGGCGAGATAAAAAATCAGTCCCTACTATCCGCGACGACTTGACAAGAATAATAAAATATTTTCTTGGTCAATATTTTCTTTACGACTTTTGTGCCGTATTCTTAAAATGAAGTAATTCAATACCAGATAGGATGCATCAGTCGCTATATACCACCTAGCCACACCTCCGTAAAGTACTAATAGGTGGTCTGTGATACCACTGGGGAAGGAAATCGGCTATCTGTATCTAAAACCATGCGAGCGAAGCCGTGAACAAAAGCAAGTATACAAATAAAAATCCGCAGACTTGGGCTTACCCTTTCTTCCGCTGTCAAATTTGAATTCAGAAACGATTGTACTTCCTATGTGTCCCTAAATTTATTAAGGGTTATTTTCCCTAAAGTGTATGGCATAGGGTTTTTCAAAAAGGGGTGTGAGGAGATTTCTGGAGGGTCAGCAACGCGCGAGTGATTGGTATTGCAAGCGTCCATAGGCTGCGGTGACCGCTTACTATCAGGCGCACCGTTTGTTTGCCACATTAGTGGCATATAAAACAAAATTGGTCCAAGCATGTTTTTCTTTACCTTTCTTGCTTTCATTAATAATTATGGAAGTTTTTCCTGCACCACCAACTTAGAACATGGGAAAGTACATACCAGGTACCCAATTATCTGGTTAGCAGTGCGTCAGTCTCAGTAATTAACTTAGTAGTTCGCGGACATTGGTCGGGATCGCGTGTTTATTATTATACCCTAAGCTCTATCTACTAATAACATCCAACTTGTAACTAGGTTAAGATACTTCAAAGTATACTGTTATCTGTTCTTGTTGAATGTTGTTCATTAGCTCAAACCGCATTTGCTCTTATTAAAAAGGCAATGTACTTACATATATATAATCATATGTTGATGCTCGCTTATATTGGTAATTATATAACCATACACTTTTAGAAAGAACACAAAATAACTTGAATATTGTTGTTATTACAAAACCAACGTGCACCTTTTTCATCATTCATCATTCTCCTGCCCTTAACCTATATTATTTGGGATCGGCGTAATATGTAGGTATATAATGTATTTCTCGGTCTTTTTGTATCGGTATTAAAAACACAGAGAGTTATTAGATTGAATGACACTAAAAAGTGAATATATGACACATATCATCACGCCAAGTCCCTCAGGAGGTAGACAGAGAGTATAGATCACCATTTTACTTTTTTTTTATCTGACAAGTGGCACGCTACGATACGGCCCATCTGATGGTAAGCAATAACCGTAGCCTATAGCCGCTAGCAATACTAGGGATATTACTAACGCTTTGCACACACTCTTGACTTACATACATATAACTCGTGTATGCAGGTCGAGGAAAAGAAAAAAAAAACTTGATACTTTAATTTAATTTGTCGTTTGTTGAAATTTTTCGAGAACAATGGCTTTCGGAGGTCTGGAAACGACCCTTTGCATTAGTCATAGTTCACTTTTAAAAAGTTAATCTAAATGTCATATGGTATTAATAGCCTCAGATATAGGCGGCTATAGGCTACGGTTACTGCTTACCATCAGATGGGCCGTATGCTTGTGTGGCACCTTAGTGGTATAAAAAAATATATATAATAAGTTTCTACTATACAAAGTCAGGGTCACTTTAGGGTCGGCAACGCGTGATACCTACCCCTGGTGCTGCAAGCGTCCATAGGCTACGGTAACCGTCTACCACCAGTCGGACTGTATGCTTGTTTGCCTTAGGTCTCATTGCTAGATACGCTAAATGCAGTGCTATATATTCTATCACCAAGCAGGAAAGTGTATGCATTACTATGTTTCGGTTTGAAGGGCTCTAACTAGCAAAATTACTAGGCAATGAAGGCTTTTGACCTAAGAACTTTTCTGGCACCCTCTGTAGTGTGGAAAAAAAAATAGCACCTCTTTCAAAGCCACAATTTCTAAGCAAATGTTATACAAAGAATTTATTTAATAAAACGCCGCTATTTCTTTTACTTTTAACTCCCAACCTGTGCTAACGGGTAGTGCACTCACGAGTAATGCCTCGTAACTCCATACCAAACAAGGCTTTCATACGACCATGTTATTTGTACGTAGCGTTTGTTTTCTTTGTTTCGAGGAAGTCTTTATACGGGAGAGTTCTATTTACCTTTGTTCTCTGATGCGTAGAAGTATCCTACTATTATACTAATGATATTGTTGTTTTTTGTTTGCTTACTCACGAGAAAATGGCTGAACATATATATATAGTTAGGGCCTAACGATAGAAATTAAACACATGTGGATCTCAACTCAATTATATTTCGTTTCTGTCTAGAAATCAACACGTATAGTAATACTAGCGGCCCGCCCCGGCTTCGCACGGGTAGACTTTTATATCAAATATTTTGTCTACCCGAGCGAAGCCGGGGCGGGAAGCTAGTATAATATATAATCTATTTTACTCAGTGATGATGTAGCTTTCTAACGGTAAAAGAATTTTTGAAATCGGGATAAAAAAAAAAAAAAAAATTAGGGATGGACTACCCCTAACATTTAGGGGGATGAAAAATAGATGTTGGCCGATTCTCATAGATACCGGATAAGCACAAAAAATTTCATCAAAATCGGTCAAGCCGTTTCGGAGGAGTATGGCAACGAAAACTGTGACACGAGAATTTTATATATTAGATTGGTAACAAACAAAACACTGGTACTTACATTTTAATAGTAATTTCTCCTTAACATATCTTTCGAATACTATTTTAACAGTTTATGTATCCATCGACTGCTCTGTGATACGGCTCCGATCAAAGTGGTCGAGTGAGTGAGTGAGTAACGATAGTTGAACGAAAATGTTAAAATCAGAAGGACGAATGAATGGAATGAGTATCTAAGAATCGTTTGTGGTTGCTTGATATGCATAGTGCTGCCAGCTACTATATGGGTCATACACAAAACAGGACCAAAAAAATTACGAAATAAAAAGTTGTTGAATTTCTTTAAAATCAGTCCCATTTATTAGGTGTTGATCTAAGTAATCAAATGAAGATCAGAAACCAGATCGTTTTTCAGAATTGACGAAAATATATGAAAAGTATTTTTTTTGTCACCACAGGAGTTACCCAGTTCCACAGAAAATAACATAATCAGTCGAAATTCGCATTAAAATGAAACAAAAACGATCAATGAGACATAAAATGATCGGCGTTATGTTAATAAAATACATACCTCTTAACAAATCACATAATCCGTCAACATTGACACTTCTCCTCATATAAACTCCAAAACCTAACAATTTATTATGACAAGAGATCACAATTACGTTCATTGATTATAAAAAAGATCATAAAACAAATCTCAAGAACTTATCATTTATTTATTGTATATAATATCATAATATGTATAAAATATATTTATTTATTATGTTTTATTGTTTTATATTAATTTCTTATATCGAAAACTTATTTTGTTCAGTGGAAAAAGCTATGGATTTCAATTTCACAAAAAATACTAATTACTCAGAACCCAGATTGTAGTCTAAATTTACTAAGGTGGTGTAATAGTCATCGGGATAGTTGGTCTCGGAGTGAACCTACTTTCTTGGAGTAAGTGGTTCAGGGGTTAGAGACTTTCGATGCAGATGCGGTTCCACATTTGTTTGCATCTGCTATTTTCTGTATTTTCGGAATATGGGTATCAACAATGGGAATAATGTTGAATCCAAGTTTCAAAAATTATTAGTGTGTAGAACGAAAAGCCACTTTATAATATGCAGAAAGGCCGATGTATGAGATAATTATTTATACTAGTTGCATTGTTAAACTTTTTGTACGAAATAAGCGTATGATTTAAAAAAAAAGGTTTTTATTCTTTACTGCGTGTGATTTTTTCTATTCCACCTGTGGACCTGCTATTCTCATCATCAATATATAAAGTTATATATATACTGCATAAAAGATCCCAAGGGTCGAAGTGCTTCTGGGGCAACCTGGACCCGTTCAGCCTACTAATATATATATATATAGTTTGTTTTATGACAGTTTTAAGCTTATATTTTATCATATTGTTCTCCCGTTCTTTATTCTCCTCAATCGCATCCTGTAATTAAGCCAGCTTTCTTTTTAACCTTTTAATAAATGCTGATTTTGAGCCTTCAACATGCGCCTATATCTAACTGCTTTCCCCAAATCAATTTGCAAAATCGATTAATGAAAGCTACAGGGGGATGAAGGTGGCTTATTATCATTTAATTTTCTTCTCTTTCTTTTTTCTTCTTTTTCGCGTCTTGGTTTAGACTTTTCACGACACATTTTTCGCATTTGTCGCTGTTGTCTGGGTGTGAAATCTTTGATTGTCTTTACTAAACAATCTCGTTTCTTCCAGTAATACCTATCTTTATCTTTTCTACGTATTTCTTCTAAAGCACCAGCATCTAATTTACCTATAGCTTTTTGCATGTTTATTTTTCTGCTCACGCCGACTTAGTTTCTTCTGTTCATTCAGTTGTAGCCGAGACCTACTCGAATAGGGCATTGTACCGGCAAAAAAACAAGTCTTACGCTGAATTGCCCCTTAAGCCAAAAAAACTAAAATAAAAATAAAACCCAAGCATGAATTTTACAGCAACATACATATAATGTCCATCGAAAAACTCTTTGCAGATAAGGTAACCCATAAAATAGCAGAGCACAATTTTATTATGAAAAAATATTGTTTGTTGTCTTTTCTATGGACATGCGCCTTTTCTGTGGACGTGATATTTCACAGGAAAGTTGTCTGTCCACAGAAACGACATTATGGACAGAAGTCGCCGTCACTCTTTAGTTTTTTATGTTAGGAAATTGACAAGAGATATTTCGAAATAAGTCCCCAAAAGGCATTCCGGCTGTATATTCATGAATATATTAAACGCTTACTTACCAAAGTACACCATGAACAGGAAAGTTGCACTGATCTTTTACAAATTTAGTAGTATCTGATTTAAAAAAATCTTACAAAGTTGAGTTGCCCGTATTTCTCCGCAAACGAACAGCTGTAGTGGGTGGCTATCTAATGTTGTCATTCTAAAAATATTCCATGTAAGGTGGCTTTGGTAGAATTTTTTTAACGAATATTTTTTCGATTCACAGAAAAGACAGAAATCCGTGTAACCATCTGTTTATTATAAATTGTGGAAAAATTATCTACAGCATTCCATATCAATCTTTACTTATAATTCGTCTTCATTATATACTACAGCAATAAGTTAAGTTTTTATAATGTATTTTCGCATAAAAATATATATTGAACGTATTCAAACATGCCTACTACGAATCTGAACAGTCCACAGAATTGGACAATGGGACATGTTATATTTTTTTTTAAATTATCATTAAATATTTATTGTTTTCTATACTAAAGATAAATAGACAGAGAGCCATTGGTCAATTACAAAATAAAATTCATAACATTTTGTCCTGAAAAAATTAGTTATTCTATCCGAACATCGCTATGTGTATGACCCATATAGGGTTTCTATAGAGAGGCTAACAGTAATTTGGTTTAAAAATACCTATTTAAGCCTAATTCACAAACCATTTCTTTTTAAAGCAAAAAAATTTATATCCCAAAGTTTCAAAAATACTTTTATTTATTTTTCTATTGGCCAAGTGCGAGTTGGAAAAATTCTTTTGCCGTTATAAAGCTACATTATCTCTGAGTAACATAGGCTATATATTATATTGGTACGCGGGCGAAGTCTCGGGGAAAACAGCTAGACTAAAAATAAAAACGAAAGCAAAGAGTCATCGGTGCAACTCAACCCTAATAAACAACGTAGCTTATAGCCTCATTGCGCCTCATCTACAGGGCCGTTACCCGTTTAGCAGCCAGTTATTTAAGTCCCCCGAAAACTTGAAACACCTTCGCCAAATCACTGGGTGTAAATCGTCGTTAAGGGCCCAAGTTACCTGCCTCAAGGGTTTGAAACACCCGGCAGCAGAAGGAAGATAATGTTATTCTAGTACATATATGTATGTACTAGAATATGTATGTATGTGTGTATGGCCTCTGTAGACTGAATGGCTCGAAAGATTTAACTTATGAGGTATCCCTTGATTCGTTATTATTGGAGAAGTATACCTGTCCGTTGTGTGTGTGTAATCAAATATTGCAACTTGATATCTTATCTTATTAGATGGCTGAACGGGTCCAGGTTGCCCCAGAAGCACTTCGACCCTTGGGATCTTTTGTGCAGCCCTTAGCCATGATTGCTCCACTTACCTGCTGTGTCAAATACTCTTGCAACTTGATATACACGCTAGGTCCACGTGGCAATGCAAGATTACCTAAATACCGCTTTTTTAATCCAATATGGCGGCGGACACAAATAGCTGAAAATTTATCCATAAATTGTATGTGGTGTACTCTATGTTGGTAGCCAGTTTAATAACATAAAATAAAACACATGTACCCAGCTTATATGTTTTCTCATACCTAGCCGCTTTATCTAAACGGAAGAATTACAATTATTTATGATCCTTTATCCAATCATCCGGCATATAATATTGCTTCACCCAAGTCTATGATAACATAAGCCACGTATAGCAAATAACATACCTACACCTTTCCCGAGCCAACAAATAAGGCTTTCGCGCGTATACCTTATTGTAATAAGGCCCACATCTGGCTAGCAGGACTGAAATAATTTCATTCATTTTTCGCATCACGTACTAACAAACACCTGAGTACAAAATCAGACAAAATTTTCTTTTGTTACGTTCCTTATCCTCCGTGTGAAAATGTTCCTTATATCTCGAATTATTGTGTGCCGCGTTTCTCGTGACATATTACTTCTAAATAAATAATAATATATGTTGTTTAGGACAAAACTTGAGAACCGCTGGACCAATCGGCATTTCTTTTCATATTATTATATTATTCACTCGGTTAGTTTTAAAGGAGAAAATTAGTTTTAAAGATTGTGTGGATAAAAGTAAAAACAACACTGTCCTTTTCCATGCAAACCAACTTCTTACAGAACGCAGTCTGTCCGAGCAGCTAGTGTCCGAATGTGTAATATTACCCAAATAATGCGCTCTGTACTCTGCCTACCCGAAAGGGACTAGACATCGTGTATGTAATAATAATAAGATAATACGTACATTTTGTAAAAAAAATCGCAATTCCCAAATTGCGGAATTTTTTACACGGCTTCCACGAGTGCTTCATTCCTACGGTAGAGTTTCAAGATATTTTGAGAGTTTTAGAGGGTGATGGTTTTATCTGTAATGTATTCGTGTCTGAATATGCAAGCACTTACTTTTATTTTTTTTATTATATACACTATTTCGCAAGTAATAAACAATTTTTACACAAAATATATTTCAAATGTTAAAAAGTATAATCAAGCACACAAGTGTTACAAAGGCAAAACTGTGAAATAACAGCACAATGAGAGTTAATGAAAGAAAATATTGCGAATATTAAATGAAATAAGAAGACAAAGACCTGTGAGAAAAATCGTAATGGCCCGCCGTCTTTGATTAATTTTTGAATAAGATTTAAAATTGTATTAAGCATTCGTTTCATTATAATGGCCGTAAATTACATAAATTGTTTCGCCTTAATAAAAAGTCGATGAATAATAATGAAACCCGGTCCCTTTGCAAACACGATCACAGTCTGGTCCCACATTTCTTTTTATTTTACTTGAATAACATCCAATCATTAAATCAGAATAGAGTCCGTGTTCAGGTTTAAATATTAATAAGAATCTTATAGAAATAATCAAGGTACCTATTCAATTAATTTAGAGTTTCATCGCAAAACTTACTTAACTAAGAACAAAATAAACAGGTTTGATTATTTTACAGCCGAAAGAGACCATATTATACCCGGGTATTTCATATTAATTTCAATTTAATAACTCCACGCGTTCTTGAGATTAAAATTACAGACAGACGGACAACAAAGTGATCCTATAAGGGTTCCTTTTTTTCCTTTTAAGGTACGGACCCTAAAAAACACTAGTTTCAGAATTGTTAAGGCATGAATTAGCATGGAAGTTAAACTTAGGAGCCCAGTCAAATGCCACTACTTTGATGTAGTGTTGTGTTTCTGCGGTGAGTACCTAAGGTTGCCAGTGCTCCACAAGGATACGCTGGACTAGTAGTAATGCTGCTAGTACAATGAGTCCTAATCAACAACATGGTTCGCAACGCGTTAGTGATACCCCTGGTATTGCTAGCGGCTATAGGCTACGGTGCAACCTTAGTGGTATAAAAATCATTTTTGGATCAATTTATGTAGGTAGTATAATGTTGCTCTTCGCTTCGGAAAGTAGTATTTTATCAGAGCAGCTTTGATTATGTAAAAACAGCAATTTATAAGCAATAGCTGTTATAAATATCCCTTATCTGTATACCTTTGTGGCAAGGAGCCTTTTTGGGACATAACGTTTTTAATTTCGAATTTATGAAGAACAGTATATTTATTCTACACGCCTGTTGTTTTATATTCATGTTAATTTTATTTTTAACTTTAGTTATTCCAATTATAATCTTTGTGAGTATAGATAATCACTATCACTACAACATAGTATAAAACAGTCGCTATCCGCTGTCTGTCACTGTGTATGCTTAGATCTTTAAATCTACGCAACGGATTTTGATGCGGTTTTTAGTAGATTGCGTAATTCAAGAGGAAGGTTTTTACGTATAACTAATTTGTGTATTGTAGGTATTTAATTTATATGGCTGAATAATGCTGGCCATGCGAAGCCGGGGCCGGTCGCTAGTTACAATTTAATAGGTACTTGTTGACAAGTATAGTGCCCATGTTGAACTTAATAAAATCCACGTTTGTTTGTAACAACGTATTTAGCTCTATCTCTCTCTCAAACCGCAAAATAGGTGAGAGGAGCTTTCTAGCGAGCTTTAGTTATCATTCTAAGGTTCTAAGGGTACGCTACAATTACTTTGCTCCATCAAAATAGGATCATTGAAGATGCCCTCTATCGCAATTTTCATGAACCTCGTAGTCATGCCATTTCCATACATTTTCCTAAGAACCTATTGATGAGGCTTGAAAAAAGAACACTTCAAGATTCGTTCTAAAGTTCATAGAGGGCGCTAGTTGTACAAAATCTTAACTAATTTAATTAATTCAAGTTGTACGAAGTATATTATCTACTCTGAGATTCAAGTGCAATGAGCTCGATAACTCATTGGTCTTAGAAGATCGTTGAAACTCTTTTACATTGATGAATATATTTTTTTAATATATAAGAAATTATTATCGAGGATAGTTCGCGAAGCTATAGAAATATCTTAGTATGGCAATTTTGTCGATTCTTTTGTTGAAAATTACTAAACTTAACTAATTTGACAGGTCTAAAAGTCTTGCTATCCCTTTCTCATGGGCGGGGTTAAATAAGGATGGCAATATTTTTAGACCTTTCAAATTAGTTATGATTATTAATTTTGAACAACAGAATTGGCACCATTTTTTTAAGTCGTGAAGACGGATTCAATTTATCAAACACGTAGAATCCAGTGATACGCTTACGTGAAGAACAAAAACCTTCTAAAGTTCTAGTCAAAAATAAAGTCTCTGTAAGCATAGTGTGCAAAGTGAATATCGTGCGAGTGCCCTGTGTGAGCTATACGTAGCAAAAGAAAGCTATTGAGGGTAGATCGTTTTGTTTGCACTCAATCGTACACCGCACCTACAGCAGTTCGTTCCGTGATCATGGTGCTTGCAATAACATCCAAATATCAGGCAACCAATTAAATAAAAATACCGTGGTTAGTACCCGTTAAATTTATTTGAACATTTAGTTTGAAATAAACTTTGCACGAATCCCCATGGTACTTTAACTACTGTTTTCAAACTCAATGCATTTTAAGTCTCCTCCGACTCGAGATTTAAATAATCAATCCTGAAAGATGTAGGGTCGGCAACGCGCGAGTGATACCCCTGGTGTTGCAAGCGTCCATAGGCTGCGGTAACCGCTTACCATCAGGCGGGCCGTATGCTTATTTGCCACCTTAGTGGTATATAAAAAAAAAATGAAGTGCACTTTAACGGCGACGTTCAACTCTCGGTTTCCTGTTAAATTGAGATGGAATTTTCAATAGTAAACTAGGTTAAGTCAATTATAATAAAGATATAGGTACACATATCTGAATGTGCAATGTTCTTGCCATTTGGCTACGAACTGTAAAATTTCAAAACACGTTCCCATGTTTCAATGCGTAGAGAAGTAAGAAAACAACCATTCAGAATATGTACGAAACTAAAGCAAAGAAAATCCGTATTCGATCAGATAAACTTAAGTTTAAAAAGTAAAAGCTTCGCCTTAAATTTGTGTTCGCGACGTTTCACGATTAGTATCGGAAAAGTTGGAGATAAAAAACCTTTTTCGAAGGACTTTTGTGAACAATGACAGGAGATGACAAGCGGAAACGTCAGTCACCCTCTTTTTTGCAGATATCTTTGTTAGAAAATAATTAATCGGGGATTAATCGATAATCATTTTAATAAACGGGAGGTGTATTGCTTCGTATTAGTTTTATAATGATTTTACAAGTCTGTTTGTGATGGATAATATTTTACCTTTGATACCGGATAAACCGTAAGTTTGGCTTAAATTATCTATGACTAACTTCACTCCGAGAGGTTATATTGTAACTAGCATTTTCCCCGCGACTTCGTCGGCGTTAAAATATACAATATGGCCGATGTTACTCTGTGATAATGTAGCTATCTAACAGTGAAAACATTTTTGAAATCGTCCCAGTAGTTATTAAGTTTCTTCGTTACATCAAAAATATAAATCTTTATAATGTTAGTGTAGATGTAGATAGTGTAGAATACCATAAGTAAATACATTAGGGGACTTGATATGATAGATCTCTTGGATATAATGTACTCAGTGATTAGCACTCAAAAAGGAGAGCATGTATGAAGTGATTAATGAATGTAGAAGAAGCAAAAGAGGTGTCTGTCTCGGTGTTAAGCGTTCACTTAAACCAGCTTCATAACGTTATATAACGTTATGAGTATTTCGTTATGTTATTTCTTTATAATTTTTAACGAAAAGACGTTACCAAAAACATAATCAAAAAAATTACGTTAAATCATACCGCTATAAAAACAATATCAAAATAACGTTATAATATCGTTATTGTATCGGATTACCCGACCCGAGCGGCAAACTAGTATCGTTAATTTGTGAATATCGTTTACTGATATAACGTTATTTTTATATTAAATTACGCTTTGTTGATAACGTTATACTGTAACGTTATAGACACCAGCCTGTGATAACGTTATGATTGCATAACGGTATTTGAAGCTCTGCTGTAAACTATGGTCGCTTACAAGAACAGGGGTATCACTTAATTACATACTACTGTGGGGGTAACAAGAACTTTTTCAACGACTTATTCGAAAACGTAACTCGCGAAATGTCGAAATGTTCATACAAATTTTTAGTAATGCAAAAATAGTCACAAGCGAAATGAAAATGTAGTCGAAAATTATTCATGTTCAGTAACCCAAAGTTATTCTTGGCCCCCGATAGTTATAAAGCCGACACATCTTTTTTATACCCCTAAGCTGGCACACAAGCATACGGCCCACCTGATGGTAAGCAGTCACCGTAGCCTATAGCCACTAGCAATACCAGGGGTATCCACTTACGGGGTGCCAACCATATTGTTGATGAGGACTCACTGTGCCAGCTGCAATACTACTAGCCCAGCGTATCCTCGTGGAGCACCGGCAACCTTACTTACCGCAGAAACACAACACTACATCAAGTAGTATTATTTCACTGCGGTCTTCTGTAAGGCGGAGGTACAGTCCCCAGTCGGGCGGCTCCAATTTAAATGGGATAACCCACCCGAAATCCTCGCCAAAATCGCCCTACCTCTCTTTTTAAAAGCTCATGGTGTGATTAATCACTATACTTAAGCTTAGAAACACTCATTGGTACAGGGCCCATCAGATGACAGGCCGTTGCTTCAACCACAAGGCCACCACGGCTTAAGTTAACTTAACTTAAACACACGGCATAACTTTCCTTTGTCCCAATAGAGGACAAGTGTGCACCGATGTTCGTCCAGTGCTTCGGGAAGTGTTTCGAGATGTGGACTACCTGCCTCCTCTGTCAGCTGAGCGAACACGGAGCAAAATTGTTGGGGAAGATGGCGACGGAAAACTGCCCACTGTTAATTGGGTAACAAATCTCTTTCGCGTAGCGTAGGTGTAAATAGTAGCACTTACCCGGGACCTCACCCGTGTGGTACATGAAAAGGAAATTCAAACTTCTTTTCGAATTTGTGCAAAAGGATATCATCCATTTTGGTCCAACTCTGAAAGTTCCGGACAACGCATTTTTCTTTTGTATATTCTGTTAGAGCTTGCCCGTCTGATCATTTTTACTCTGGCACCAAAGCTGTATGACTATTGCAGTTGATTTTATTTGAGTACGAATTTTTTTGTTGAAAATAGGATTTCAAAATATAGTAATAAATATTGAATTGATTCAGGTTTTACTTTGCGGAAATTCATATTTATAGAATACAAAATATATTATAATTTGCTTTGTCCGCTTAATGAGTGTGATACGGTCGAACGGCCTGCGCCCAGGTGAGCTCAGCCGTGGTTTCTTCCGACACGTGTTTCAGGACTTCCACGTCCCATCATCAGGGTGCCGCCGCGTTGGTCGACGTGACATCACGCTGCTCGACCAACGCGGCGGCACCCTGATGATGGGACGTGGAAGTCCTGAAACACGTGTCGGAAGAAACCACGGCTGAGCTCACCTGGGCGCAGGCCGTTCGACCGTATCACACTCATTAAGCGGACAAAGCAAATTATAATATATTTTGTATTCTATAGTAATAAATGCTAAGACGGACAAGATCTAACAGAATATACAAAAACAATGCGTTGGCCGGCACTTTCAGATTTGGACCAAATCTCTATGAAACATGGATGATGTCCTTTCATGATGACCGTTTGAGTAGTTAAGGCATGAAAGCAAACCAAAGAAACAAATAAACTCACAATCGCTTTTACAATCTCCAATAGTGTTTTTTTTTTATAAAAATATGTGCTACCAACTCAATATCTTTTCTATTGCAATCCTCTCTGTATCTGGATTCTTCGTAAATCTTCCCTATGTTATTTAACAAATTTCAGATACAAAGTTACTCGTCAATGTGCAACGAGATATGGAAGGAAGAAGGCGAGCTGAAGCAGCAATATGCTAAGCGTCTCTCCAAGGAGCCCTTGCCTAATATCTACACGCTTTACCCGTCGAAGAATGTCGCCGAAACACCAAGGTGGCGGCGTGAGAGGGGCGTTCTGCAGCGGAAAGATTTGATGCCCTCAATTGTACAGAATGCTGCGCGTAAGTAACAGATTGCTAATTAATGTTGTTTGAAAGTTGAAGGACAATATATATAATATACCTAATAGCTTTTATTTGTCAACGGTGAGGGAATGCAATATGTCCATGAGTACATCTATTTAGGACAGATAGTGTCTTTTCAAACCAGGCAAGACAAAGAAGTCGGAAGGCGGATTGAAAACGCCTGGAAATGCTACTGGTCTATGAAGTCGCTTATGAAGGGTGACCTTCCATTGACACTAAAGCGGAAACTCATGGACATGTGCATCCTTCCTATCCTCACCTATGGAGCTCAGACCTGGTCTATGACGGACGCTCAAAAGTCCAAGCTCAAGGCTTGCCAACGCACAACGGAACGCAGTATTCTTGGTGTTAAATTAACGGATCGGGTTCGAAACACCACACTGCGCTCAAAAACCGGAATCGCGGATGTAGCTCTGAAGGCCACCAAATTGATGTGGGACTGGGCTGGCCACGTCTGCCGCATGCCTGATGATCGGTGGGCTAAAATCACCACACAGTGGAGCCCTGATACAGCTAAACGGCGTCGCGGTAGACCACGGAAGAGATGGCGAGACGAACTGGACAACACAACAGCAGACTGGACAACACAACAGCAGACTGGACAACACTAGCGCTGGACAGACAATCTTGGAAGTCATGGAGGGAGGCCTTTGCCCAGCAGTGGGATGTACCAGGCTGACAGTACAGTACAGTACAGTGTTAATTTTTTTGGCGATAGCCGATAATTGAACATATGCTGCGAGACATATTGTATTCACTTCATAATTTAGAACACTTGTTTTTATGCAAATAAGGATTAAAATACTATGAAAAAATCTAGCTATCCATACAGACGTTATCCTGTCTGGCCTATGAATTATGTCAAATACACCATAGAAAAATCCCGGATATAAAAAGTGTTCCAGTTTTTCTATCAAATTGTTCTTTTCATAAGAACCTTATTATGATAATAAACACAAAAAAAACCTGTGTCACAGGCGACAATACCCTTTGGATCAAAAACATCTTGAATCGCAGCTCCTGCGCATTCACCGGCATTAGTGTCAAAGGGTCTCCTATGAATAAGCCCGTCTCTCTCTCGCAACCTGATGAAAATACTATGCAATCCATAAGGTATGCTTTTAAAAAAAGTTTATTTTTTTTGGTTCCACGCAAAGTTTTAAAAACTGCGGTGAAGGATCATGACGTGAGACGTTGGAACGCAATATCGTCTTAGCTAGACAAACGTAGTGTTTTTCAGTAGTAGTTAATACGGTAGCGAAAACAATCCGTAGCGCGAGCATGACTAATTTGCGACAACGTTTTCGTATCGCCTTCCACTATTTTTGTATTGAAAAATGAACTTCGCTGCGGCGGTGAATAGTGAAACTAAAAATTACTATGACAATTTTAACATTTCGCGAATTGCCTTTTTAAATACGTTGTCGCAAAATGTTCCTGCTACCGGTACAGCAGTAGTTAGAACCGCAAGTTAAAACAATCCTTACCTTATGATAAAGCACTTATATTTTGTGACAGCCTCGGAGACCTGATAGAGTATTCCCCTCCCCCACCGCTCCTCGCGCCGCCCCCGCCCCCCCAGCCGGAGTACATCATCTGCGTCCCCCCGCAGCTAGACTTCATCAACTTCACCATCGGCCACTTGCATACGGTATACAAAAAAATCCACTTATTCATATTTACCTCAGTAGCTAGAGCTAGAATGACTTTCTATTCTTGTATGGGAAAATGAACAGCGCCGCGGCATCGTATGAGAGTTTTGACATTTTGATAGTTATGTAGTCGAAAGATGTTCTTGCTAACTGTGCCGGTAGCAGGTACATTTTTCGACTACGTAACTCGCGAAATGTCAAAATTGACATACAAATTTTTAGTTTCTGTTTTCACCGCCGCAGCGCTGTTCATTTTTCAATATAAAAATAGTCGAAGGCGATATGAAAACATTAACGTACGCTACGAAAATGTTTCGACTATGTTTATTTAAATTTAAATTTATATATAGTATTGTATGCCACAGCAAGCCATCCGTCTAGTCAACGTCTCCAAGTTTGAAATCCGCCTCTCCATCAAGCCCCCTGGTCGTCGAGAGTTGGACGTGGAGCTATGCGGGTCACGTGGTCTGACAGTGACGTCGGGCGCGGCGGCCGAGCTCAAGATACACTTCAGACCTCTCGACGTGAGGATTTTGAAAGACGTCCTTCATGTGCGTGTGTCAGTTGGGAAGTCCCTGACCGTCCCCATCGCATGCTATATGCAGCCTCCTTTACTTGACAGTGAGTGCGTTGTGGTCCCTATTAATTATGTTCTGTTTGGATACTTTGCTTTTTTTAGGTACGACAATTATTATTTTTATACCACTTAGGTGACACACAAGCCTACGGCCCACCTGATGGTAAGCAGTCACCGTAGACTACAGCCGCTAGCAATATCAGGGGTATCACTAACGCGTTGCCAACCATGTTGTTGATGAGAACTCACTGTGCTAGCAGCATAACTAGCGCAACGTATTTTCGTGGAGAAGATATTGCATGTTAAAATATTAGGAGTTTGCTTGGAACTTAATGACGTCGTAGATTATAAGTAAATCGTGTTTTTCCAGTCCTAGTGCCAAGTATAATGTCACCAATCCTGTCTTGTACCTCGGGAGAGCCTTGTGAGGTGACAGCTAAGTTCTGTGACGTGTTGGAGCTCGGCTCGAGGCTGCTGGGTGACGTACACTGTGTCAGATTACTGCTGAGGTGTGATGCTAAACACGCCGCTTTCTTCCTCCTTGCTGAAGATTCTTGGCTCTCATACTCTTTGGATGTGGGTGGTTTTATACTATAACCTATTAACTAAGTATTTAGGATGTATGACTGCAGTGAGAGAAAATTATACTGACATAAGTTGAAGAAAAGTAGTAGGTATGTAACATACACGATTTATATGCGGTAGGTACGTAGCTATTCTAAGCATTGTTATCGTGTTATAATTAAATAATTAGAAGGGAATATTTGGTCATGGAAATGTTTCCATGTAAATATACGGTAAAACACATTATAATCACATCATTTTTTTTTATAATAAGCAACGCTCTTCAAAAATTCAATTGTAACACTGCGTCCCTCTGACATAGATCAGAGACTTTCGTCTTTTCTTCATTATTTGAATTGTATTCGTATTTTGTTTTGTCTTATTGTATTTATTTTTGTCTTTTTTTTGTCCTTTTTCTTCACCATCTATTTACGTATCCTATATTTTCTGTGTATTTTATTTCTATATTAATGAAATCTTGTGACCGTATACTTACAACACTTACAATAGTTTTATACCGTTAACAAAGGCTAAATTAAATTAAGAATCTCTTGGTAGGGGATAACAAGCCGTGGGTCAATAACGGCTGGTCCGTTTGTGATGTGGCCCGCGTGGTGGGCGGGCGGCGGCGCGGTGCGGGCGCGCGCGTGGTGCACCGCGCCGCACGTGGGGCTGCACTCCGTGCCACTCCGGGTGCTCTCCTCCACGGCCGTCGTGAGGCCTCTCCACTTGCTCGCTGATTCCCTCTACTTCAGACCGGAGCATCTCACTCTAGAGGTCAGTTCTGGCTCCCACTGAGGTGGCACACAAGCGTGCCTGATGATAAGCAGTCACCATAGCCCAGTGTTCCGCAAACTTTTTGTGCCCAAGGAACATATATAGAAATCAGAAAATCTTTAGAATACCAATAATGTTTTTTTTTTTTAATATTATTAAAACCTGCTCGTTTATTGGCAAGTGTCCGAAACGAAACAAAACACCTCCCTCGAGCGTGATTTGCAGCTGTTAAAGTATAATCTTTTGTCCATTTATTTAACTTTATAGGATAATCTTATTTTCCGAGGCACACCAAATAATGTGTGTGACACACAGTGTGCCGTGACACACGCTGTGCGGAACTCTGCCATAGCCTCTAGGCGCTAACAATACCAGCGACATCATTAACAAGTTGCCAACCCTATTGTTGATGACGACTCACTGTGCTAACAACATTACTACTAGCGTATCCTTGTGGAGCACTGGCAACCTTCCCGCAGAAACAAAACTAGATCAGTGCCGGTAGTAGGAACATTGTCGACTACGTAAACGAAAACGTAACTCAAAATTGCCATACTAATTTTTAGTTCCACTTTTCACCGCCGCAGCGCTGTTCATTTTTCAATACAAAAATAGTCGAATGCGATACGGAAACGTTGTCGCAATTATTCATGCTAGCCCTAGAGAGTACTCGGTCCTGTGACAAGGTTTGTTTAAGTATAAACTTTATACAAACAAAGTTTGAAATATTCTACTATTAGGTTTTTTAATAAGAAGCTGAGGGAACTAGGAATATATCAGCTTATTATTAACAGAAAAGTTTGTGTGTGCATGTTCACGCAAATTGAAGTTTTAAACTTCATTTAAAGGGAATCACTAACTTTGCAACCCAGCCAAGTAAGCTTAGCATTGTATGCAGTACATTGCAGCTACTACGTTATTACAAGTCGAACTACAATATATTTCTATTAAGTAAGAAAAGTTTTACTTCGGTCGCATCGTTTATTATAGTTACCCCGTATTGGGAGAACATTTTAAATTTTCTCGTGGCTTGGGATTCATTTGCATTAAATTTTAAATTGTATTGCGTCCTCTCATTTTGCGCTTTTAAAGCGAGAAAAATTTGGCAGTCCATTTTAATGTTATGTTAATTACTGTTACTGCCGGAAAAAGTTCCCTAGCCATTTAATTTTATGTAACATTTTCCTCTTTCTATGCCGAAGCGGGTAAAAGCATGGCGTGAATGGTAATAACCTCAGTTCGATTCCCAAGTCGAGACTTACAATTGTCTTTTCTATAATTAACTTTGTAGATATAATGGTGTCGATTCTGTTGCTCAAAATTACTAAACTTAACTAATTTGACAGGTGTAAAAATATTGCCATCCTTATTTAACCCCGCACGTGAGAAAGGGATAGCAAGACTTTTAGACCTGTCAAACTAGTTAACTGTAGTAATTTGAACAACAGAATTGGCACCATTATAAACTCACTCCTTTACCCTAAATGATGTTTCTTTTTAGATGGCACATAGTGGTGGATCACTAAGTTAGATGCGTTTTATTACTGTGCATTAGCTTCATAATGCAGTGTTCTTACAAACGAATTTCATAAATAAGAAAAGGTATGGCGAAATGGGATCTCCCGTGAGTTTTCCTATTAAAATTGGAGCCGCCCGGCTGTGGACTATACCTCCAAAACGTACAGAAGACCCCAGTCATAATAACACTACATTGATATAGTGTTGTGTTTCTGCGGTGAGTTAGGTTGCCAGCTCCTAGAGGATACGCTGGGCTAGTAGGAGGGATATGCTCGCACAGGGAATCCTCATTCCTCAACAATTAGGTTGGCAACGCGTTAGTGGTGAACCTGATTTTGTTAGCGGCTATAGTCTTCGGTGACTGCTTAGGTGGGCCATACGCTTGTGTACAACATTAGTAGCAAAAAAACAACACAAATATTTTTAATGATCTTTCTCTTTAGGCCCAGGACAAAGATTACGATATTTGCAGTGAAGATGACCCGGCTTGCGAGTACTATATCAACCTCGGTACAGCCTTCCCCGGGCGGGCGCTGAACGGAACAGTGCAACTGGTAAATCATAGGTAGGTAAACTTTACTTGCCCTAATGAGATTTTTAAACTGCCAAGCTGTATCTTCAACCCCATTTCTTCTTAGGTGGTTTTTTTCCCGAACTTGTGGTAAAGGAGACCTTCATAAGTGTTCTATTAGGGCCTAAGCTGAATAAACTATATTTAAGCCGGTAAACTTTTTTTTATTCAAGACTTTGGTGACAAACAAATGCTTGTTGCCACATCTCGCCTGATGGTAACCGGTTACCGTAGCTTATTGGTGATTGCAACATCACTTGCGCGTTGCCGAACCTTAAATGTATGTGCTGAGGCATACCTTCAGTGTCCTTGTTTGAAAGGGTCCTGGTTCAAGACGCCTTTAAGTCAAGGTCTAACTTTCAAGATTTAAGTACTCAATAACGTAAAGGTAAAGAGTACTCGGTACCAGCAGGCATGTGTGAAGAGATGGATGAATGTAATAGAAGCAAGAGGTGTGCAAGTCCATAGTGAAAATGTGCTCTGTACTCTCTGCCTACCCAGTTAGGGATTTGGTGTGATGGTATGATGATAATAAAGTGGATAATCACACAAGGCACCATCATGGTTAATACTACTTATTGCTACCAGCCCTGTACTCTACTCATACTACTGGAGTATTCGACCTTGGGGAATTTGCTCGTGCTGGGAAGAGGAGAAGATTTCTGAAGGCTCTTTCGGCCCTGAAGACGACAGCGAGTATCTCTGCATTGGTGCCAAAGAGTCACGGGATAAGGGAAAGCTGGTAAGAATTTCACTAGCGGAGAATTTGAGTATCCACCTAACTAAGGCATTTAATAATGTGAATTTTTTTCTGAGTTCCTTTCTGGAGTGACTAGGAACCTGAGGGAACCAAGAACGCAAAAGTCTTTCTTGGGCTGTGATTCTCAGTTTGACAGCATAATGTGGTGATCTTAGAGAATGAAACGTTGCCAGCTATTCTAGCGACGCAAGTGCGAATGAGTTTTTTAGTGCAGCGATTAGTCACGCCAAGAGCTTTACGGTGGAGGAAAACATTGAGGAAACCTGCGTACGTCTGAGAAGAAATTCAAGGACGTATGTAGTACCTAAGAGACGGCGATGGACTCACCATCTGTCACGTTGGCATCAAACTATGTTCGGTGGAAAGTGGGTGTTGACACCTCTGCCTACCTCTTCGGAGACCCTTGTGGGAAGGCGTGAAGTATATTATTATTATTATTATATGTATTTTAAAAGGACGGTAGAGAAACGGATGTTACCCAGCTGGTTCGAGTGGAGCCAGCGCGTGGTCAGATGGCACCGAGGTCGTCTTGTGCAGTTCACGTGTGTGTCCCTACTGTTCCCAAAAAACCACGCCGAGAGCCTTATAGGGCTGTGCTTATGTAAGTTATCTTTTGAAGATCATATTCTATTTCACGAGTTTAAGATTTTTGCTTTCTCCAATAATGTTCCCCAATAATTAGGCGGTACGGTACGGTCCCCAATAATTGGAAAATATTTACACAAAAGTCTACCGAAGTTGACATGGAATTTACATAAATACCATGTCTGATTTAATTGAGATTCTATTTTTAAATTTGTTGGGGACTTATGGCTAAAAAAGAAAACATAAAAATATTGTTTTTTTTTAATTCTAAGCAGGCCAACCAATACCTTGGCCAGATGGTAAGCGATCACCAAAACCTGTAGAAGCTTACAATATACTAGGGGTGTGACTAGCGCGTTGATGACATTATTGTCGAAAGGACTCTTTGACGCACTCACCCAAGGCAGCAGCATATACAACGTGTTACAAAATACAAATAATTATCAAAGCCAAAAATGTTGTGAACCCTAGTAAGCTGTCATGTCAGGGAATCAGATTATTTAACAGAAAGGCCAACGAATACCAACACAGCATGTCCACAGGGAGCATAGTATTTCAGAGTAGTGTCATTCAACTTTGTAAAATATCATAATAACTTTTTATCCTTGAATAATTTCCCTTCCCTTTTTAATCTGTTGAACATAATATTCAATAAAAACCTCATAAAGGCCTTCTTCCAGGCTCATATTGAAAGAGATCCCGAAGGAAAGTTTCCCTGCGAATTACGATCCAATGATCGTTAACACGACGGTAGTTGAAACGGAACCAATTCCTGGAATTAAGGTATTTCGACTCTCAGCATTAGATTATACGATTTGAAATCATATAATCATACTTATAATTCTAAGCCGTGGTGGTCTTGTGGTTGAAGCAACGGCCTGTCGTCTGTTGGGCCCAGGTTCAAACTCCGGCCCGTACCAATGAGTTTTTCTAAGCTTACGTGAAGTTATTAATCACACCATGAGCTTAAAAAAAGAGATGTAGGGCGAATTGGGATTTCCCGTAGGTTTTCTCATTAAAATTGGAGCCACCCGACTGGGGACTGTACCTCCACTACATCAAAGCAGTGTTGTGTTCCTGCGGTAAGCAGGTTGCCAGTGCTCATGCTTGTGTGTCAC
Organism: Falcaria lacertinaria; assembly: GCA_951449985.1. Lineage (NCBI taxonomy): Eukaryota > Metazoa > Arthropoda > Insecta > Lepidoptera > Drepanidae > Falcaria > Falcaria lacertinaria. The sequence continues at coordinate 9,904,805 of OX602121.1, read as the reverse complement.
ATTAGTGGTATAAAATAAAACCAGCAAGAAACTCAGTGCTCTGTCTTTTATAATGTAACAACAATCATGATCATTATATTAAATATCTAATGTAAAAAAAAAACATATCGACAAATTAATATTCTTCTATACTAGTGGTTACATTGTACTGGGTGTTATTAAAATAAAAATAATTTCATTCTTTTCGTCTATACGACTAAGATGGCCAACAATCATACGGCTCGCCTGACAGTAAGTTACCGTACCCTATGGACGCTTGCAACACCAGGGGTATCACTCGCGCGTTGCTGACCCTGCAGAACGCTTTTTTTTATACCACTAAGGTGGCAAACAAGCATACGGCCCGCCTGATGGTAAGCGGTTACCGCAGCTTATGGGCGCTTGCAACACCAGGGGTATCACTCGCGCGTTGCCAACCCTGCAGAACGCTTTTTTATATACCACTAAGGTGGCAAACAAGCATACGGCCCGCCTGATGGTAAGCGGTTACCGCAGCTTATGGGCGCTTGCAACACCAGGGGTATCGCTCGCGCGTTGCCGACCCTCTTCACACCCTTCCTAAAGAACCCCATGCTGTACTTTATGTATTGGTTTCAGACTAGATCTCGGGAGCTGTGTGAAGTGGTGTGCTTGCAGCTGGAAGTGTGGTGGGAAGTGGTGCCAGTCAGATTTGTGTTGGACCCACCCATCCTGCCTCTGTTTCATTCTAGAAGGTGCCGTTCTATAGCCATTGTATCCTTTTATTTTCAACTAAATTCAAATAGATTCAGGCTCGGTGCCATATTATATAATAGCTATATCTTAGATCAAATAAGGTGAGGTGGAACTTTGGGAACAACAAAGTGTCACCGGATTTTTAAACATGTTGTGTGTCTCATCAACTCCTATCTGTATATATAAAAGAAGAAACTGCCTGACTGACTGACAAATCAACGCACATCCTTAACGGCTGGGGTTAGAGACTAGACATTTTGTCATTAGATACCTTTGCATCGTGCATCCACTAATGAAGGGTCTTTGGAAATACCACCAGTAAAATTATGGGGGATGAAAGTTTGTATGAAATTCCGTCATTTTTGATGTTATCGCATGAAAATTGATATTTTGGTCTTTCAGTTAATTATTAGGTCTGTCTGTCTGTCTGTCTATCTGTCTGTCTGTCTGTCTGTCTGTCTGTCTGTCTGTCTGTCTGTCTGTCTGTCTGTCTGTCTGTCTGTCTTTCTGTCTGTCTGTCTGTCTGTCTGTCTGTCTGTCAGTCTGTCTGTCTGTCTGTCTGTCTGTCTGTCTGTCTATCTGTCTGTCTGTCTGTCTGTCTGTCTGTCTGTCTGTCTGTCTGTCTGTCTTTCTGTCTGTCTGTCTGTCTGTCTGTCTGTCTGTCTGTCTGTCTGTCTGTCTGTCTGTCTGTCCTGTCCGTACACTACTACTGTACCGTATAGTACCGTTTTTATATACCTACATGTTCTTAATGGATTCCGTTGCTCAAATGTATACCAATATCCTATTTGAATGTGTTGTCTTAACATGTAAATGTTACAGGGTCTCATCAATTGAAATTAAATTGCGTGCAACTCAGCTGTTCGGTTGCGAGGGCGTCAGATATTCGTGGATAGTGCCTGATAATGCACCAGCTTTACATCCTGGCCGGCTGACCCCGGCGACATCCAACACTGGTACTCTGATGCTGCCGCTCCCGGTCACTCCCAATGAGTATCCTGAATCTGATTTCATAGTGTAAGTCCTATTGAAGAGTATATTACTGGAAATTTGGGTTCTTTTTTTATTTGTAGTGTAACCAGCTATTACATATATAATAATATAAGGGTTGGAAAAAAAACTATTTTTTAAATATCCAAAATACGCAACAGAAGTTTTTAACTTTGATATGGGAAACAAGAAAACATCAAAGGATAGAATCTCTAATCGTGTGCGTTAATGTGCATAATCTGCATTTTGGTATAGAATGGTTGCCGCAGACGAAGAGTGGCAGTCTGAGTGCCAAATAATCAGGCAATGTATGACTCGTCACCCGGCGCTGCGACCGGCTAGTGTGTGGCTCGGGATTGTTGCCCCAAGGAGTCACATGAACGCTAAGATCGCTGTTATCAACGATACATACCAACATGTGAGTTAAATTTACAACAATATAATCATATTCGGAATATCAGTTCTTTTTCTAAACTAAACTTCTAAGCTAAACATCTCTTATATTTCCAACCCCCCACTGCCGTTCACTCTTGGCACATTGCACACATCTTTTACTTATTCTACATTCATTCAATCTGTTCATATTATAAAAACCATCTTGGTAGCTTTCAATTTGATATTTCTACCTACTAGAAGTTAGAGACTAGTCTAGAAGATTCTTCGTATTCTTGTATTTTATATTGTTGTTACTATTTTTTAAATTTTCACATGAGTGACATTAAACCGGGTCTTCCATAATAAACGAGCGACCTCATTATAATGTTTCCCACTCCATTTTCAAAAGCAGCAAGGCAAATGAGAACACCGAAGGACGATATTTCCTTTCAAATATAAGATAGATTGCAGCTGTGGGAGCTATTACATTGTCCAAACAAAACAAACTATTGCGGTGCGGGTAAAATACGTGTCTGCGGATGTTGCGTATCGGGACTCATTTTTGAAAAAAATACGAAGTTAGATACCAATATTCGTTCTACCCGCGAATCAAGAAGGAGGCGGACACAACTACAACCAGTCCGCTCGTGACCACGGCCGACGCAACATGTGCGAAATGAGGTAAAAAAACAATTTAGTATCGCGTATAAGACCCGGTTTCATGTCATTGATATTGTTTTTATTTTAAGTTATGATTGTTATATGTAAATAGATAAAGCTCTGACTTTTTTGCCGGTTCATCTCAAGTGGCATGAAATTCCAAACCGCAAAATTTGTTAGTAGTCATTCTTAAGAGCCTTATTGGGAACTAAGCTGCATAGCGCATAGCAAATTTTTAACCGGCTTCTAATATGAGGTTCTGTGTTCTTGGGTATGTATATCTTTTATGATTTTATATTTGATTGTGGTGATGAATTCTGCTTAGATATGCTGGTGGGCGGAGGGCTACCGGTGGTGGGGAGAGAACTCCCCCAGCCCAGCGTGCATCGGCCGCCCTCCCTGCGAGTTCTGCCAGGAGATGTCCTGCTCCTGTGCCATGGTGCGGCCAGCAAGGGGCGCTTTAAACCACGGCGAGCGATGCCAAATCTGCTACGATGTTAACGCTCCTTATGTGAGTGACAATTTAACTATTTATAAAATTACTAATGGTTATTTTTTAGACAATTTAACTTAGTTTTATGAATCAATTGTCATCATAATATTATGTTTAATTTCAACGACGAGTCGATAAAAAATCTATCGACATTTTTCAAATTGATTCCAGTCTTGAGGCGGTGGGTGCACGGTACATTCTTGAATTTCTTGGTTAGGTATCCACTCACCAGTGGGTGAAGCCGGTGGGTGGACGGGTTACGACCCCCAGTAAAGTCGGTAAATAAGGTGATATTATATCTCTCTGTATATAATAAAACTAGGAAATGTCTCAACTGTTTCATTGTTTTTGATTCTGTTCGCTTCAATATTGGGGTAGGCCGGAAAAAAAGTGAAACTGAAAAAATAACTATGTCACTTGCGAACATACAACCTCCTCCTTTTTTGAATCCGGATAAATAAACCTGGGTTACATGAATATTGACAAACAACCAAAAAATTTTACCTTCGTTTTTATTTCCATGTGGAAGGTTTTTATGACATCCATTTTACTTCAGTTTTTTTTTTGTTCAAGCCTACACGGATTAAGTTAAAAACAAAATATGTAGTTTGCCTAAAAATGTGTTTATATAAATAAAGCATACTATCCACAGGCAGACGGCTGCGTTGCAACTCTCATCAACACCAAGCGTACCAGCCCCGACGTGGCCAGGATACCCACCTCAGCAGCGACCAGCGCCAGAGCATCGCTCATATCGTACCGTGTGCTGGCACCCTACTTAATACTGAGGATACTACCGTGCTCTGATCAGAATAAATGTCACAGTGAGTTGAATAAATTCTTGGATTTTTTTTAAAATAGGTTAAACTTGATGCAATGTATATCCTAACTGAAATGCCGACTGGGGACTGTACCTCCACCTTGCAGAAGACCGTAGTAAAATAACACTACTTGGTGTAGTGTTGTTTTTCTGCGGTAGGTAAGGTGCCAGTGCTCCACGAGGATACGCTGGGCTAGTAGTAATGCGGCTAGTACAGTGACTCCTCATCAACAACAGGGTTGGAAACTTGTATTGCTAGCGGGTATATGCCACGGTGACTGCTTATCAGGTGGGCCGTATGCTTGTGTGCCACGTTAGTTGGTTTTTAAAAGAGTAATTGCTGAGTTTCTTGCCGGATTCTTCTCAGCAAAACCAACCTTCCGAATCCGGTGGTAGATTCTGACGATTTGAAAGTGCTTGCCTGTAAAGTCTAGTCAAATGAAGATCTTTTTTTAATTTAAATTTTAATTGAATAGTAGTAAAAGCAAAACAAATTAGGTGTGGCACTCGGAGACTGCCGCGGTAAAGCTATTTATATTTATATGTTTATATGTTTATATAGCATAGCATTTTTATCAACTTATGCAATTATAATTATTTATTTATTTTATTAATGCAGTATTTTTTTATATACCTATATACTTTCTCACAAACAGCTGATTACGGTAGTTTTCCAATACAACCAATGCCACCTAAAGGCGGGTTGCTGAACTAAAGAGACAAGCGTGATATTTCAAAAAGTCATTAAAAGTTCTGGTATTTATCGATAGATGGATCTAAAAAGTATCACCGCTGTGCCGGTCGGAGTGGGCGGTGTTAGGTTTTTTTCGTTACGGAATTTCTGGATTCGGTCCCCAGGCTCAAGGCCCGCGATAAAAGCTATGCAATAGCTTAAAAATGCTCTTATCATTAGGCCTTTTATCCACAGCTGGAAACTGTGCCTTGGACCCGAGCATTACTCAGAACAAGCGAGGTACAGCTATTCTAAGGCCGTCGCGAGCGCTGGTGCTCACTAGAAGGACCTGCTACAGACTACGAGTCACTAACCTGACTCCTCTGCCTACCACCGTTCGTTGGGAACATCCTATAGGTAACTACACATTTTAAAAAGTGGTCAAGTAGACATTCGTTAGTGCCTCCTAACTGAATAAATTATTTTTGTTTTTTTTATCTTATCATCAGAGTCATCGTCGTTACTTCGCATCATATACTAGTACTATTCAAATAAATAAATTAAGCCCTAAACTAAGCGACACAAAGCATATATTGCGAAAACCAATTACGTTAAAGATCCAAAGCCTAGTAGGGTTTACATAAAGATGGGTGACCTGTTACTGATAGTTTATTATAATACAGTGTATGTGTGTGTGTGTGTATATATTAGGTCCTTACATATGAAATTGGCGTTTTGTATGGGAGGAACAAAAAGTCGAATATTTTTTAATATAATATATTTAATTAATCAAAGTATGAACCATTATTTTCTATGCACTTTTGCCATCTCATAGGTAGTTCATTGATCCCTTTACTAAAAAAACCAGTCGGACGGGAATCAATAAAATCTTTGAAGGCGATTTGGACTGCCCCATCGGAGTTGAATTTTTTCCCTTGCAAGAAGTTATCCAAATTTCGAAAAAAATGGTAATCTGTTGGAGCAAGGTCCGGGGAGTACGGAGGATGTCTTAGACTTTCCAATTGAAGCTCTTCTAATTTAGTAGCCGTCTGTAGCGCAGTGTGTGGTCTAGCGTTGTCGTGAAGCAGCAGTGGCGTGGAGCGATTGACCAGCCTAGGTTGTTTAGCCGCTAGCTTTTCCATCATGGTTTGCAATTCCTGACAATAGACATCAGCCGTAATAGTCTGGCCAGATTTGAAAAAACTGTAATGAACAATACCGGCACTAGTCCACCAAACGCTTACAAGTAACTTTTTTGGGGTTAATTTTCGCTTGGGGCAGGATTTGGCTGGCTGGCCAGGATCTAACCATTGCGCTGAGCGCTTCCGATTATCGTAAAGAACCCATTTTTCATCACAGGTAATGATTCGGTTTAAAATACCTTCATTATTGTGCCGGTTTAGTAATGTAACGCAGCAGTCGACGCGCGTTTGCCGGTTTGTTTCAGTCAATTCGTGAGGTACCCACCTTTCAAGCTTTTTAATCTTCCCAATTTGCTTCAAGTGAATTAAAACAGTTTTATCACTAACATTGCAGCCTGCAGCTAACTCGGACGTGGTTTGCGATGGATCCGCTTCCACAATAGCCTTCAACTCTTCATTATCAACTTGAGTCTCAGGCCGTCCACGGGGCTTGTTCTGCAGGTCGAAATTTCCAGAACGAAAACGTTGGAACCAAAAACGAACTGTGTTTTCTTTTGCAACACGACCGCCATACACATCATTCACCCTTCGAGTTGTTTCCGCAGCACTAGTGCCACGGCGGAACTCGTACTCGTAAATAATGCGATATTTAAGGTTTTCCATTTTGTAAAATGAGTGACGCAAACAGAAAAAAACAGAAGAAAAAAAACAAATGAATGACGATCATCGAAGCACAAATACATGAGTCTATAGCTGTACAAATTTGAATTTGGAATTCCTTACCAAAGAGGAGAAATTCGTGATTAAAGTGGCCAGTACGAAAAACGCCAATTTCATATGTAAGGACCTAATATATATATATAACCCAGTATAATGTTATCGAACGTTAAATAACTTTAGTCTTGTTCATATCCTCCTCATCGCTTCGTATTCCTCATTTCTGAGGGTCGTAACTTTCTCTCGGACGATTTCGCGTCATCCAGATCTGTCTACAGCGAATGCCTTGCATTGTGCACTGTAGGGTCGAGTGCGATGCGCGTTTGTCCATCGCAGAGGACTTCGCCCTCGTGGTCTCTTCCCTTCGATCTTGCCGGCGCAAGTTTGTTGTCGCCTCTCGTCTGGGAAACATGACCGAAGTAATCAAGAAGCTTTAGACAGATTGATGATACTCTAGTGGTCACTCTGAGTTCTTTGAGTATCGACAAGTTCGTCCTTATAGCTGCCCAAGGGCTGCGCAACATCCGTCTTCAGTACCACACCTCAAATGCGTCCTGTAATGAAAATGTCTGTATCAACATCACATAAAAAAACACGTTAATTAATTGCAGAAGGCAGCGACACCCTTAAAGTAATATTCGTCCCCTCCGAGTTTTATATTGGCGCACATGAACAAGTCGAGATAAAGGTAAGAAATAAGCCGTTCTCAAACATAATTATTACAACAATTCCACCTTACAAATTACTTTAAACTATAATGAAAGAAACAACAGAATTGATAATGTGGCCGGACTAGTGCTTAGCATACCTGACTACTACGCTAAGGGTCGCGGGTTTATTTCCGGGGCAAACTTTTATGTGAAAAATATATTTACGTACAGTATTATAAGTATCTATGTATTTACGTATTATATGTATTGTATCAGAGCTGCTGGTGTCCATAGTGCAAGCGTTGCTTTGTTTGGGCCAGCATGTACTGTGTGATATGATCAAGAATTATTATTATTATGTTTCTCTTAAATTCACGGAGCCTCATAAGCAATACTCATAAAGTCCGGTCCTTTGTCTAGGCTTGCGTGGGGATATATATCCAACACGTAGAGGCCCGTTCGAGAATTTTAATATTTGGTAAGGGATACACGTGGCGAGTATCATGATCCTCGCCGAGTGCTCTTTTTTTAAAGAGTAGTTGCTAAGTTTCTTGCCGGATTCTTCTCGGCAAAAAACGACCTTCCGAATTCAGTGGTAGATTCTGGGGATTTGAAAGTGTTTTTTTTTTGTAAATATTAACTTAAATTACATACGAATCTGTCCATTATTATGGAAATATTTTCGTTTTGTACCTAAAGAACAGCTTTTCATTAAAGCGTTTACGTGCTTGGCCGCTTTACCAAGTTTTGATTACTCAGAGGTCGGAGGGTGGCAGCCGAGTGAAACAAAGAGTTGTGTCAACATTCTCATTAAACTTATCTCAAAGATGAAATCCCAATTTATTTCGCTGTTGGCGCGTAACCCGAAACGACTGCTGCAAATTTATTACCCATAAATTTAATTAGTCGCCTATTTATCAAAGATTTCATTTTAATATTCGCTGACTTGGCTTGTTTGTTTTTGGTTCGTTATTCATATAATATCTAGATGATAACTCATTTATTACATTGCGCTTTGATAACAAGATAATATTTTTGTGTTGAAGGCAATAAGGTTTACAATCGAACTAATTTTGTGGCATGTATGAATATTCTATATTAAAAAAGTTAAAATCAATCCCCACAACATTATATATAATTATTGTCACATGAAAAAAAAAGAGTACTAGTTTCTTGCCGGTTCTTCTCAGGTGGCTTTTAGTGTGGTAATTTGGACCTTCATGTGCCTTAATAGGGCCTAAACTGAATAAATGATTTTGATTCTGATCGGCAAAGCTATTAGCGATATTTGTGCCTTTCACACCGCTAGAGCTCAAATACACAGTCTAACAGTTAGGCTGTGGTTTTAAAAAGGTATGCCATTTTCCCATTACACATTTTCAGAGTAAAACAAAACTTGTGTAACGAAAATTGTTTTACCCCGCATCGCATGTAATTTGTAACTTTTGATGTAACCTTCGCAAACTGTTCTCGAATTGTACACAACTTTAGATTGCACAAGCGTGACTTGATTGTTTTGTTTTGAATGTAATTTGTGTGACAATATTCATAAAATTACATAACATTTTATGAATATTGTCTTCATTATAAGGTAACATGTTTAATAGCTGATAGCCATTTCGATTCCAAATCTAATCTACTACACCTGGCATTAGACTCGCCAACCTGTACTTTATGGACTGACAATAATGGTGCCGGGTGAATTTATTTTTGCCATGTTAATTCGAGTTCCGCATTCAACTTTCAAAGTTTCAGCGCAGGGAAGGCCAACTATGTTAGAAGACAACTTATACTATTCTCACAACTTTACAGACTGTATAAAGCTGTAGATGGGTTACCTTAGCTGTAATCATACACCTAGGATCACACAATACTGTAATGGCACACTATGTTGACGCAGCTGTGGGCGTGGCTACCTGTCATGTCTGTCATTCCGCAATAAAACTGTGACGTCAAATTTCAAAAAAAAATATTTTTAAATTAATAAAATTGTCATCAAAATAGATTATACTTACGAATGAAAAACATTTTTTTAAGGAATACTTTTAGCAGTATCTTTTTACTATTTTATTCAAAGCAGCGCCGGTAGCAGGAAATGTTTCGACTACATATTTGAAAACGTAACTCGCGAAATGTCAAAATTGTCATACTAATTGTCAGTTACACTTTTCACCGCTGCAGTGCTGTTCATTTTTCAATACAAAAATAGTCGAAGGCGATAAGAAAACGTTGTCGCAAATTATTCATGGTTGCGCATACAGATTTACTATTTACGAAAACAGAATTTTTATTTACTTATAATATAATTGCTTACAGATCATACTGGAAGCCCGTAAGGTGTGCGGAAGACGTATCTACGTGTACAAGGCGGACGTGGATAGAGCCTACAAGCCTTTGTATTTGATCATCGATGCCGCTATCACTGTAAGTTCATCCATACTTATATTATAAATGCGAAAGTTACTGTTTGTTTGTTTGCTTTTCACGACTAAACGGCTGAACGGATCGTAATGAAATTTGCCAATGAGATAGATTATAACCTGGGGAAGGACATAGGCTTCTTTCTATCCTTGACTTCATCCACTTATTAATACAATGGTGTCGTTTCTGTTGCAAAAAATCACTAAACTAAACTAATTTGATAGGACCAAAAAGTCTTACTATCCCTTTTTCATTTACGGGGTTTAATAAGGATGGCTATACTTTAATTCCTGTCAAATTGTTTAATGGTTTCGTACAACAGAATAAGCATCTTTATCTAGCATTTTAGTGTGAAATTATTTGGGAAATAGGTTTAGTGTTTCCAGAGATTACCCCAAACATACAAATAAACAAATTACAATGCAACTAAAGATTCCAATCGCAATTGACAAACTTTGATCAATTATTGAAACTGAAATATAGATTACTAATTTGTGGTTAATTATTTTCATATACATATATAGAAAAAAATGTTCAGAGCCTCTGAAAGTGCATTTTAGCTTTTACATGCGATTTGATTTACAAATATTGAGCTATGGATCTGAAAATATGTCTTGATATTTTTTTTTATACATAGCTATTGATGTTACTAACACAAAGTTATCAGCAAAACAAAGTTCGTAACATTTTGTTTCTTTGCCAGAGCTTTGTGATATTAATAGTCTACCTACACTGTGCTAAGTTAGTGCAACCTAAAATACTTTTGTAATGACTGGTACTGAGTCGTACATTATTAAAATAGGGGACAGCTTGGTTCTCATAACCAACAAAGAATAAGCCGACCAACAATATATGTATTCAGTCGAGACAAGACTCAATATTTATGTACCTCGGAACTTTTTTAATCATGAACAGCAAAGTTACACTAATCTACTGCGGAGACTAATCTCAAAAACTTCCTGAATACAAAACAGCTTCTCAGAAACTTTCAGCCCAGACTCGAATCCATTTAATTAGTTTAAGCTTTGCTCTTATTTATAATCACTTCATGTAAATACTTACTTTAAGGCTTCCCACAAGGGTCCCCGAATAGGTAGCCACAGTGGTTACAACACCCACTTTCCACCGATGATAATTTGGTGTCAACGTGACAGATAGTGAGTCCGTCGCTGTCTCTTAGGCACTACCTACGTCCTTGAATTGATTGTCAGACGTATGCAGGTTTCCCTTCGATGTTTTCCTTCACCGTATCTCATTAGTGTGGTATTCGGTGGGATTCGAACTTGCGGCGCTAGAATAGCTGCAGGCAAGGTCACAAGGCCACAACAGCTTTTCATCATCTATTCATTATGAAAAATATCATTTGACTGTCGGTTTGAGCTCTTTTATCAACATCTACTCTAATACTGTCTGTTATTGTGTCAGTTCCAGGAATTAACTAAATTATATTCCTGCGTTTAATCTTCGCGTTGAGTGTCGGGGATTCGTGTATCTTAAATAACCTATATGATTATCAAGTTATTCCTTCGTAAACAAGTTGATCAACCTATATGATACAATTTGTCCTAGATAAGTTACTTTAATACTTTAGTGATCAATGAGATCACTTTCCAGTAGATTGAGAACTTCCCCATAATTAATTAATAATCTACCTCATCTTCTACCTAAGAGACGGCGACGGACTCACCATCTGTCACGTTGGCACCAAATTATCATCGGTGAAAAGTGGGTGTTGTACGAGTCTGCCTACCTATTCGGGAACCCCTGAGGGAAAGCGTGAAGATACACCCATCTTCTACGAATAGGCCGCAATATTAATTGTACATCCTATTCCTACATGAAAATCTTGAAGATCTAATAAGATTATTAAGCGAAGTGTACCAAAATACAGTTTCCTTACCCTACATTACATGGTATGAGGACCTCGTAATAAGCCGCTAGTATAAGCATACACAGTAACGTATTAAGATTTTATCGTGCTTCCAAAATTACCAGCATATTATGGTTTTAGTGCGAGTATACAAATATTTTCATACAAGTGCGAATAACAAATTTTAAAAAGAGAGGTACGGTGAATTTGGATCACCCGTGGGTTTTCTCATTAACATTGGATCCGCCCGACTGGGGACTGTACCTCCGCCTTACAGAAGACCGCAGTGAAATAACACTACTTGATGTAGTGTTGTGTTTCTGCAGTTAGTAAGGTTGCCAGTGCTCCACGAGGATCGATGGGCTAGTAGTAATGCTGCTAGCACAGTGATGCCCATTAACAACTTGGTGATAACTTGGTGGCAACTCGCTAGTGATATCCCTGGTCTTGCTAGCGGCTATAGGCTACGGTGACTGCTTACCATCAGGTGGGCCGTATGCTTGTGTGCCACCTTAGTGGTATAAAAATAATTCTGTATATTATGAATAGAAGAGGCTGACTGACTGACCGACATACCAACGCACAGTCTAAACGGCTGGGGTTAGAGACTTGCATTTTTTACAGTAGGTACCTTTTATGACGTCGGTATTAATTACGGAAGGGTTTTTGGAAATACCACTCCCGGGGGGGTAAAATAGGACTTCAAAAATTCGTCATTTTTGAAGTTAAACGCATGAAAATTGGCATTTGGCCTTTCAGTAAAAAAAAAATATATATTAACAGGGTTTTTGGAAACTCCACCCTTAAGGGAGTAAAATAGGGTATGAAAGTTTATTATTGACTTACCACCCCTCTTATGCTTCTTTTACATTCATCGATCGTTTCATACATGCCGGCCGATTCCGAGTTCCTTTACCTTTCTATCATTGAGTGCTTTGGTAATTTACTATTTAAGCACTGAAATTGAATTATGCCAATAAACTGTCAATTCGCGAGGATTCACCGTTCGCGTCAGTATGAGCCTTCCTAGCGGCGGACTGAATAAGCACAGTACAATGTAATGGTATGTAAAACTTAACGCGCCATAAAAGCCTGACGGTCGCCCGTTATCCGAAGAATCTGCAATAAGCCAGTTGACATTATATTATGAGTAGTACAGGAACTCATTAACCGCAAACCCTATCCTACTCAAATATTAGGCACTACTCATAATATCAGGCATACCTGACTACTAAGCTTGAGGTCGCGGATTCGATTCCCGCCGGGGCAAACATTTAACTAACAAATATGTTTGCCTTGCGTGTGGATGCTTGGTTTGTATTATAAGTATGTGTTTAAAAAAAATATATCTACACTAATAATATTATAAAGAGGTAAGATTTGTATTTTTGTATGTAACGAATAAACTCAAAAAGTACTGGGCCGATTTTAATAATTCTTTTTTCATCAGAAAGGTACATTATCACTGAGTAGCATAGGCTATATATTATACTAGCTGCCCGCCCCGGCTTTGCTCGAGTAGACAAAATATTTGATAAATGTCTATAGGCTCCGAAACTACTGAACCGATTTCAAAAAATCTTTCACCGTTAGAAAGCTACACTATCACTGAGTAACATAGGCTAGCTGCCCGCCCCGGCTTTGCACGGGTAGACAAAATATTTGATATCAATGTCTACCCGTGCGAAGCCGGGGCGGGCCGCTAGTAAGCATTATATTAGCTGCTGGTTCCCATAGCTGCCCGCCCCGGCTTTGCACGGGTAGACAAAATATTTGATATCAATGTCTACCCGTGCGAAGCCGGGGCGGGCCGCTAGTAAGCTTTGCTTAGTTTGGGGCCAGATGGCGCTGTGTGATAATGTCCAAACATTATATATTTATTTGTTTATAGATTTCGAGTGTCTAGCGCCATTACACTGTTGACTTGCACACCTCTTTTGCTTCGTTTACATTCATCAATCACTTCGTTAAATTTGTGTTAAGTTACTTCCTATAGTAAGTAAGATTATAAGATTAAATATGTCATGTATTCTAAATCCTATATTCGAAATGCGTTTAGCTAAAGTTCTAAGTTTAGTGGATTAGTGCTTGTAGCACATTTAGTCCAATCCAATTTAGTAAGTGCTTAAAGCCTGCGATAACCGCTTACCATCAAGCGGGCCGTACGCTTGCTTGCAAACTACAATATTTTTACTTTATAAAAATTAGAATAAGTTTCTAAGGAACTTTTATCTTGTTGGTTTTAACGCGATCTCTTGCGAGTATTACTTTCAATAAGGTCTTGTTTCCCAGAGCACAATACTACTTACTTTTTACATTATATTCAAGCGCAGCCTGTTCTCATATTATTGTAATTTCAACCCTATGAACTAAGTTGAAACACGGAGGTTAAAATATAAATTTTCACTAAATGAAAACCTTGCTAGAATGAGATTACAAAATATTACCATTTAATTAAATTAAATTACTTTTTTTCTCGCAAACCGTAAATTAAGGAATGAAAGTTTGTATGAAAATCCGTAATTTTTAAGATAAATCCATGAAAATAGGCAACCGCGGGCAAAAGCTAGTCTATGTATACCTAAGAACTATTGAGAAGTCTACAAAACTACAAATTATCAAAATCGCGCAAACCGTTTAGGATTTGAAGAAAAAATAAACACGCACACCAAAATTTTATATACAAACATATTATAATTTACTATCTATCTAAAGTATATTTTTAATTTTTATAGTAAAAGGATTAAAACAAACTAAACTAAGAAGAACAAAACTTACCTACACGTAAAATAAATGTCCCGAACCACCGTCACGGGGAAGTGTGCCAAGAAGGCTGGCGGCAATGCCACGCTGAATTGTAATGCTTTTGGCCCAAATATTCGCCAGCCCTCTTGTCACAGGAGGCCTCGCTTAATTTGTTTGAGGTCTCCTTAAAAAGGGTATGAACCTCTGGCCCCCACGGCCCAAGAGTTTCGACCCCAAGCGTCATAAAGATGTACCCATCCTTCAGAGATATATATTTACGGCGCTTGAGGCTGCCGAGCGGCTGCCGCACCAAGGTATTTTAATATACTATCAGATAAACGGAACAGGTAATCAAACAGTCTAAATTAACTACCCATAGACCCTAACGACCAATCAAATCTTTCTTGCCATAAAAAAATTCAAGGGACTTTGATGGAGATAATAGAATATAAATCCATAAAATATTCCGGCTGAATTTTAATACTTGAAGCTTTAAAATGGCGACTTGTAAGAGCTATCACCTTTCTCATTACGAGTGGAGGCGGAATATCTGAACATTTTTTCTCAGCTCTTTAGAACGAGCTATGAAAATCTCATTTTACCGACAATATAAAGTGAAGGGTCAATTTTCATTCGGTGCGGGTCTTTCATTTCATTTTATCTTTGTCTAGTAAACACATTTTCGGACTTCGAAGAGTTGCTTAATAAACCAGTATTTTGTTTGAAAATCCACTTTGACATTGGTGTTTTATCAATTCAGTTTTAATATTCATCTCTCAGGTCATACTCGGATGAAATTGTGGGTAAAACAATTTGTGGGCATATTATGGTCTCTTATTTCTCATTATTTATTATGATAGCCTGATAACAGTACTAAGTAGCTTACATGCAATAATGATAGCCTTCCAGTCATCAAATGTACTGACACTTCTGTACAGCCCTGTAATAATATTTGAGCACTGTGATGGACCACGAGTAGAAGTTTTAAGAGAGGTAGGGCGATTTGGAATTTCCCGTGGGTTATCCCATTTAAATTGGAGCCGCCCCACTGGGGACTGTACCTCCGCCTTACAGAAGACCGCAGTAAAATAACACTACTTGACGTGTTTACGTGTTGTGTTTCTGCCGTAAGTAAGGTTGCCAGTATTCCACGAGGATACGCTGGGCTAGTAGTATTACTGCTAGCACAGTGAGTCCTCATCAGCAACATGGTTGGCACCCCGTAGTGATACCCCTGGTATTGCTAGCGGCTATAGGCTACGGTGACTGCTTACCATCAGGTGGGCCGTATGCTTGTGTGCCACCTTAGTGGTATAAAAAAAAACCGAAAAAAGAAAGGATTCGTCTCAATTCATTTTTGGTATTTTTATCATTCTAATGTGTCTTAGTTCCACGCGGGTCACAGGTTAATGCTATTTATTCTATGGATTTATCCAGAATTTTCGTCTTTTCAGCGCTAGCATAAGATACACAATTTACTACGTCACAAGAATCACTGTGATCCGCCTCGTCCCTAGATACGTCATCATTCATCTTTTCTGCCCAGAGGCTTTAAGCCACCACAGCAAAGATAAGCTAAAGGAATAAACAACTTAAAATATATTAGTTTGAGCTCCTTTTGCAGTGTATAAAATACGCACATGTCATCACCCCATGTCCCTCACGGGGTAGGCAGCGAGTATAGAGCGCCATTTCACTCGTGACTTACACAACTCGTTTGCTTCTTTTGCATTCATCAATCTTTTCATATATGCCTGGTTATGAGTATTCTTAAGCTCTCCATTCTTGTTATGAATCCTTGATTTCGTTGATTATAATAATCATTTTCATGTATCAAGAGCTATCTTTTAGCCTGAGATCAAATAAAACGGATAGATGGAAGTTTGCAAACAAAGAAATGACGCCGATCTTAAAACATGTAATGGGTAGGCAAGGCGTAGTTTCGTTGTATTCGTAATTGTATTGTAGGTGTATGCGTGTAATTGGTAAAATTGTGTATATATACACTGCAAGGCGTAGTTTTAACCGGCGTCACTTCGGTGTTCGCAAAGTTACATCTGCCTCTTTTATTTGGTATATATATATATATATATATATTATAGAAGGTAGTCCATTCACAGCCTCTTTAGATGGGTCCCGGCCCTTACCCCGGGCCCAAATGACAGACAATATCCGGTCCCATGCCACCACTGTTATTAGTTTCGTGTGGAGACGCAGTATGGTCTTGGCACACATCCTGTGTTTTACTTGTAATACGGATTAGTTTTACTTGCCCTTTGTGTTGAGATTTTAGGAAATGGCACAGGATATTATATTTTCTAGGCTAGAGGTATTTATTTATTCTCTCCTTTCTTCCAGTACAAATCAAGTATACTTTATGAGACACAATTTACTTAGGATACAAATAAAAATATTTTGAAGATAGTTTTTTTTAATTACGGATCAACGATTGACCACGATCTCACCTGATGGTAAGTGAAGATCTGGTCGAAGGTGGAGCTCGCTTGTCCGTTAGTAGCCTATTCACTCTGGTCTTAAAGAGTCCCAGGTTGTCATAATTAATAAAAGGTGGCCTTATCGCAAGAGCGGCTCCTGGTCACCTTAAATCTAGTTAGTTTCAGGGTCGGCAACGCGCGAATGATACCCCTGGTGTTGCAAGCGTCCATAGGCTGCGGTGACCGCTTACCATCAGGCGCGCCGTATGCTTGTTTGCCACCTTAGTGGTATAAAAAAATAAAAATAAAGTTAATAGAAATAAATTACATTATAAAAAATGAAAAATGAATTAGCGAATTCAAGACATTTATGAATATCGCCAAATAACCTTGCGGCGGCTCATTTAGCGATTTTGGTTCGAAGAAAGTTCTTGTGAGAAAGTTTCTTAAATTTCATTGCGCAGTGTCGGGCTGTAAGTCTTGTTCCAATTGAATTTAATGACCGTTACAAATTTATGCCTACAATGAGAAAGGGGCGCGGCAGCAAAAAAAAAAATAGGTGTGGCACTCGGAGGCTGCCGCGGTAAAGCTATTGCATAGCATTTTTTATCAACTTATGCAATTATAATTATTTATTTATTTTATTTTATGTAGTATTTTTTTATATACCTATATACTTTCTCACAAACAGCTGATTACGGTAGTTTTCCAATACAACCAATGCCACCTAAAGGCGGGTTGCTGAACTAAAGAGACAAGCGTGATATTTCAAAAAGTCATTAAAAGTTCTGGTATTAATCGATAGATGGAAAAATTAAAAAGTATCACCGCTGTGCCGGTCGGAGTGGGGGGTGTTAGGTTTTTTTCGTTACGGAATTTCTGGATTCGGTCCCCACGCTAAAGCCCGCGATAAAAGCTATGCAATAGCTTAAAATAATTAAAAAACCGCAAGTGAAGTGGCATTCATCATCATCACATCATCATCACGCCGATGTTCGTCACGGGGTAAGCAGAGAGTATAGAGCGCTATTTCACTCTTGATTTGCAATCTGTTTTGCTTCTTTTCCATTAATTCATCTTTAACACATGCCCGCCGATTCCGAGTACTCTTTACCTTTCCATCATTGAGTACTTTGGTAATTGCAAGTGAAGTTGCAACCTTATTCAATTAAACTGGAACTAAGTATGTGTGTGTGTGATTTCCTTTATAGCAATAGTTAATTCAGCGATAATATGCCTTATTAAATACAAAATCTTGTAAAGTTGTAAATCATATTCGATACTGACGTAGGCAATTTCGCCTTTTGCCCTTCAGCCATATTTTCCAACAATAGTATGGCTGGCTTAACATAATTCTAGGCTATTCAAACGCGAAATCCATTAAATCGGCCTCTGCTTTGTATTGTAGAATTGAAAACGCTGAATGTTAATGAAAATGAAAATCGAATAGTTGATTCAAAGCGATATGAACCTTCCGTAAATAGACATTAGTCTGAAAATTGGTTAAAATGTTTTCTTTTAATACATACTCTGATTTATGCCAGACACCTTCGCCTTAGGTAAACAAAAGCATTTTTTTATACCACTAAGGTGACACACAAGCATACGGCCCACCTGATGGTAAGCAGACAGCAATACCGGAGATATAATTTAGGAGTTGCCAAACCTGTTGTTGATGAGGAATCACTGTGCCAGCATTACTACTGTGCAGCGTATCCTCGTGGAGCACCGGCAACCTTACTTACCGCAGAAACACAACACTACATCAAAGTAGTGTTATTTGACTGCGGTCTTCTGTAAGGCGGAGGTACAGTCCCCAGTCGGGCGGCTCCAATTTAAATGGGAAAACCCACGGGATATCCCAAATCGCCCTACCTCTCTTTTTAAAGGCTCATGGTGTGATTAATGACTGTACTCAATGCTTAGAAAAACTCATTGGTACAGGCCGGGGTTTGACATTGGGCCCATCAGATGACAGGCCGTTGCTTCAACCACAAGGCCACCACGGTGCTTTTTCTATGGTGTATTTCCATGACTTATCGTATTCGGGTGGAAAATAATAATAGGAGTGCATAATTATATAAATATTATATAATACCATTTATGATAAATAGCGGTAAGTCTAATTGTTTGTTGAATACATCGAAATGTTATTTTGATGCATACATGTATGCGTATTGAAAAGCTGAGTGTATATAAAATTACCTATATTTATAAACATTTGGAAGAAGACAAACTTTACTTAATATATTAATATATCAATATAAAAAATATCCCCTATTTGACATCGCACGCAATAACAGATGAAAGCGTTTCAACGCGGAACGGTTGTAGTCAAGCGGAACAATTTCTGACAACATCTAATTTCCGATTGAAATATTTTGAATACGACCCATTTTTCGTTTTGACGCAATCTATAATTTCGTTTCTGAATTCGCTTCTATGTTATTGGTAAAGCATTATTTACGTGACATACTCTTCCATGGCCGATACATGGTAGATATTCATAGGAAATATACTGTATGCCTTAGGGAAATAGCAGCGGCAGAAGTCTTGTCATCTAGTAGCTGGACTGCTACGCCAGATGTTGCGGGTTTGATCCTGCAACATCTAGCCTAGTACAGAAATTGATTCCCGTACTTAGACAAATAAGATTATCTAGACCGCTGGTCTAGTGGTTCATATACCTGACTACTAAACATGTATGTGACAAACTTGTTTGCCTAGCGTCTGGGTGTTTGGTATTTATTATAAGTATGTGTTTGCTAAAAGAGTATTTACCTATTATATCAGCTGCTGGTTTCCATGGTCTATTCCCACTAGTTCAGTTGACTGAACTTAAAAGCTTTGCTTAGTTTGGGGCCAGATGGCGCTGTGTGATAATGTTTTTTTTTATACCACTAAGGTGGCAAACAAGCATACGGCCCACCTGATGGTAAGCGGTTACCGTAGCCTATGGACGCTTGCAACACCAGGGGTATCACTCGCGCGTTGTCGACCCTGTAATGTCCAAGCATTATTGTTATCGTTACGGGGTAGGCAGAGAAAACAGAGCGCCATTTTATTATGCATGCACACCTCTTTTGCGTCTTGCAATATAAATACGTAGATTTGTTCGTGAGTATGGGGTCATCTCGGGGTGAAATATTATGCATTAAAGTGACTTAAGTAAGTAATAATCACTTTACTTTCTACTTTTTTCCTTCACAGGGTATGAAGCTGACGTGTGAACTGCCTCTGGGCGGTGGGGAGAAAACTGATTCCTTCATATTAATACGAAGAACACAGGCAAGATATTCTGTTAACATAGATAACCGGTTTCCGTGCATACTTTCAAAAACGCTTATCACCAAATACGCGGTTTTTGTATACCACTAAGGTGGCACAATTGCCTATGGCTATAAGGCCTAATAACCGCTAGCAATACCAGGGATATCACTAACAAACTGCCAACCCTGTTGTTTATGAGGAGTCACTGTGCTATCAGCATTACTACTAGCCCAACGTATCCTCGTGGAGCACTGGCAACCTTACTCACCGTAGAAACACAACACTACATCAAAGTAGTGTTATTTCACTGCGGTCTTCTGTAAGGTGGAGGTACAGTCCCCAGTCGGGCGGCTCCAATTTTAATGGGAAAACCCACGGGAGATCCCAATTCAGTCTAGCGCGTTCGAGTTATTGGAGGCCAAGGCTCACTTTGGGTTACTGTGCCGCAGCAGTAAGTAAGCGCTCTGGAGTTCTGCTACTGGTAATATACACGTGCAAACTCATTGATAGAATGAGAATTTCGCTCGCTCTAAGACTTATAGGTCTTATTCGTTTAAAACAATATAGGTTTAGGATATCCATATATTTGTTAGAATTGTTTTCGAACTATGAGATGCATAACATACATTTTGGGGCGAGTTTCAATAATGTATGTACGTCAAAACTACTACTAATTTGTTGTAGACGTTCCTACGACAAATAACTTTTGAAATAATTATTTAGATGAACTATTCTTGATACGAACATTATTGTATGCCATAAAATAATGATCGAATAAATTCACAGCTCTACGATCTACAGAGCTTGTACTATAAGTACTACACAGTTGATAGAACTTTTTGTATATACCCACTTTATGGAGAGGGCTATGCTGGGTGTTTCTCTGCGAGATCAAATCAGAAATGAGGAGATTCGCTGAAGAACTAAAGTTACCGACATAGCTCAACGGATTAGCTAGTTGAAGTGGCAATGGGCAGGGCACATAGCTCGTAGAACGGATTGCCGATGGGGCCGTAAAGTTCTAGAGTGGAGACCACGCACTGGAAAACGCAGCGTCGGACGGCCCCCCACTAGATGGACCGATGACCTGATAAAGGTCGCTGGCAAGGGTTGGATGCGGGCCGCATTGAATCGGTCATTGTGGAAATCTATGGGGGAGGCCTTTGTTCAGCAGTGGACGTCCATAGGCTGATGATGATGATGTATATACCCACTTACAATACCAAATTGTGACTTAAATAATTTTGTTGAAAATTGTTATATCATGATTTTTACATAAAAAAAGAAAGAGCACTGAGTTTGTTTTCTCAGGTCGCTTTTTATCCGATCCAGTGGTAATTTATACCTACATAAGTGCCTTATTAGGGCCTGAACTGAATAAATGATTCTAGCAGACAGACTTAATAAGACAAGAATTAAACAACAAACAAGGAACACCTGGCGTAGTGATCAGGTTTACTAAACGCTATACGAACCGTGTCGTTGCATTTTTGTATTAACTTTTTTTAGTTTTCACTTAGCAGCATTACCGATAAGTTTGCTCGACTGCCACTCGCAGTACTCCCCTCCCCTGGCTTTAATAAACTTTAGTTAAATGCAAACTATCAGTGCGGCAGGGAACTTGTCAGTTTATACAAGAGCTGGTTCTCTTGGCTCTTTGTCTTCGGTATTTGTTTGCGAAACTAATTTACGTTTCCTCCTTTTAGTCGTGGCTTGCTCTAGAATTGTTGTAATCGTAGTTTATCCTTTAAACATTTATTTTGGTGCATGCTCTCAGGCTTAGTAATTTAATTTTGAATCATAGAAAATATTAGCCTTTCGAAGTATTATATGACTCAACTCACAGCGGCTGTTTGCGTAATATCACTGAAGTTTAAACACAGTTCTTCATTCAGTATATTAACATCCAATTCCAAAGAAAAATACATAAATAACCCGCTTGGGGAAGTTGGGTGAAAAACCGTTTCTGAGAGCAAGGACAGTGCAATTGAAGCTGATATATTGATGAGTACACACCAACCTTGATGCATTTTTAAAGTATCGCCGCATCACATAGTCCCGTGCCCATAAGTGCCATAAATACCGCCATAAAGGCTAGCAGGTGAAGGTTTATGACCGCGATGAGTACTGAAGCAAAACAAACATTAAAGGAACTGAATTTTAATCTTTCATTGCTTAAATATTAAAGACAGCTGCGGCTTCCAGGCTTGGTTTATCCTCCCGACCATTTTTAAAACGTTTTTTACTTGTACCCGACTACGTCCTTTTTAAATAAATTAAAGTCGCACAAAATGAAAATAAACTATTAAAATAAAAAACCGACTAAGTCGAGTCAGACTCGCGCACCGAGGGTTCCGTACACATTTCTAGGTAAGGTTGAAAGAAGACGAACTTCAAACGAGGTCATTATTCGTCGGTAACTGTCAACAGCGCCATTCACGAATATTTTTTAGAAAATTTTAATTACAAACAAAAAGCTGCATATTTACGGTTTAGATTTTTTCCTTTACTTGTGCTGTCAGACACTGCTTCTTGCCAAATTCCATGCCAAGATTCTTGGTCAACGGGAAGTACCCTATGGTTTTGATTCCCTTGTGAAATCTCAAAATATGCGAAAATTTGCGACATAAACGGTCATATCTTTTCTTCATATTGACTTACAGGTACGATTATTTTACAGCGGAAAGTGACCATAGACCCGCGTATTTCATATTAATTTCAATTTCATAACTCCACGCGTTTTTGAGATAAAAAATCATAACCGACAGACAGAGGGACGGAAAACAAAGTGATCCTATAAGGGTCCCTTTTTTCCTTTTAAGGTACGGAACCCTAAAAATATATTGACAAGACTAGTTAGGAGTCTTACATAGTAAACGGCACTTAGGAGCGGGATAGGTAATATCAAATAATATGTTAACACATAAAGGTTGTAACAGTGTTAGTACCGTGAATGGAACGTAACTTTTAGTTCTCGGAAATGTCTCCCCAAACGGCGATGTTGTCGGAGTAAAGCAGAGTTCTCAATAAAACTGTCGTGAGGACGCTCGCGGGATAACCAAGTCCACAGAAATATATATTGACCTTCAAGATAGGGAATTCGGGCACTCCCAAGGGCTTTAATGGACACAATATATCTTAGCCTAAGATATAATACAAACATACATAATTCGACGGTGGATAGGAAGTACAAACGAAGCGCCATTGGTCCAAATTTTTCAGTAGAGCTGCTTTTGAATTTCAATAAAATGGTTATATCTTCATTAATGTTTTTTTTTAATTGTGTGACCTTCCGATTGGCTTCTAACCTAGGCAGATCGATAGAGAATCCAAGACTCTATCGAACTGTATATAAAACTCAATTTCGACCAAAGTGGTGTTTTCCTTTCCACTGTCGATATTATTATCACTCTAGCTTCTGCCCGCGACTGCGTCCGCGTTGAGCTTAGAATCTCAGAGGAACCTAACATTATTCCGGGATAAAAACATATTCCCCAAATAAAAAGTATCCTATCAAGGTTATGAATATCCGTGTCCCAAACTTCATCCAAATCCGTTGAGTAGTTTTTGCTTGAAAGAGTAACAAACATCCATCCATCCAACCATACTCACAGACTGTCGCATTTTTAATATAAGTAGGATTAAAGGTCGAATATTCAAACGCCAGTCAATGCTGATTAGTCTACAATTTTACATACATATATTTTGACGACGACTCAAACGGTTAAGTGAGCCTTCAAATTTTGAATCTTGTTACAGTACATGACAGATGCTTACATAATTATAACGTTAAGCGTCACACTCTTGACTTGGACACCTCTTTACTTATTATACATTCATCAATCTCTTACATGCCTGTTTTGAGTACCGTTCACCTTTCCATCATTGAGTACTTTGGTTAATCGATCTATAAAGTTAGAACTTAGCCTTTCGTGGTTTCTGCTTCCACGCAAGAGCTGACTTGACTGTCGAACATAAAGTTTACATTAATAACTTTGACATAGGTAAGAACCTGTCAGGAATGGACCCAAATTGAGAACTGTGCCGGTAGCAGGAACATTGTCGACAACGTATTCGAAAACGTAACTCGCGAAATGTCAAAATTGTCATACTTATTTTAAGTTCCACTTTTCACCGCCGCAGCGCTGTTCATTTTCCAATACAAAAATAGTCGAAGGCGATACGAAAACGTTGTCGACAATGTTTCTGCTACCGGCACAGTTTGTGACGCTTGCCAAAATGAAACAGATTCTGGAACATATTTTTGACTAAAACAAGCTTCCAGTTTTAAAGTGACAGTAACTTAATTTAGTTTCAACAGTATCAAGCTGAATGGTTTAGTCCAATGACACTACATCAAGTAGTGTTATTTCACTGCGGTCTTCTGTAAGGTGGAGGTCCCCAGTCGGGCGGCTCCAATTTAAATGGGATTTTTTTTTAGATACCCACGGGTAATCCCAAATCCCTCTTTTTTTAAAAGCTAATGGTGTGATTACTCCATGTACAAAAACTCATTGGTACAGGCCGGGCTTTGAAACTGGACCAATTAGATGACAGGCCGTTGCTTTAACGACAAGGCCACAACAGCTTGTATAAAAAATAATTTTATGTGATTACTGCACAGTTGCATATTGCTTGCAACAATGAAATGGCACTTTATACTTTCTTGCTACCCCGTGAGGGACTTGGCGTGATGATATGTATGCCCGTTCATTCCAAACAACCATAATTATAAGAAATCCAACTGGTAACGTAGGTGCCTTTATTGCTGTACTGACAATCTCAGAAAAACTAAAGCTTGCCACATGAATAAATTCCGGCGAAGATTCGTCTTTGCCTCGACTCGTAACTATTGTCTCAGATCTCGGTCTTGACTCGCTTACGATGCAGTAATAAAATAAGAGAAGAACGCTAAGGAAATGTAAATTGATAATTTATGGCGTCAGTTATGTGAAAACATTACTGTATATTATGTTATTGCTGTACATAAATATGCTCTTTTAAGAAGGGTGTGTAACATTTTTAAAGAGTCGCCTACGTGCCTGTACAGCCAGTGTAACTGCCGATGTTGCTAGCGTCCATAGGCAATTGTGACCACTTACCATCAGGTGGGCTGTATGCTTCTTTGCCACCTTCCTACTTAATATAATAAATGCGAAAGTTTGTGAAAATAGATGGATGTTTGTACTCGTTCACGCAAAAACTACTCAATGGATTTGCATGAAATTTGGAATACAGATAATTTTTTAACCTGGATTAACACATAGGATACTTTTTATCCCGGGAAAATTTTAGGTTGCTCTGATATACCAAGTCCAACGCGGACGTAGTCGCGGGCAGAAGCTAGTAGCCATATAAAAATGGCTCACATTTTATGGTAAGTAACGATATCTGTGATATTGTGACGTAGTGTGAAGTCATGCCTTGTCATGTGGACCCCTCTGTTTATTTCATTACACTCTAGTTTTTGGCAACATAATAGCTTCCGTATGAAGGATTCATAGCAATAAAGTTTGTCCTTGAAACAGTGAGAGGGCATAAAGGAATCAAATTGGCTTGTAGCCAAATAGTGGCCGCTTGCCAAACTGGTGTGTAATCTGCGAGCAGGCTGCATGTGACATGGCGCTAATTGCCGATTGGAGTTCTCGGAACTGGTGCAATATCATGAGATTTTTCTCGCATCGTTTTTATATTGGCACATCGGTATTTTTATTATTTACGTGAGTTCACTCGTGCTAGGTTATTAAAATGGTAGTTTTATCACAATAGAGATGTGACCACAGACAAACCTAAGATAAGTTATTACGTAATTAATCATGGCTAAGTCTGTTTATTATTTAAACCGCATGATTTTAATATATTATAATAATAGAAAAAAAGCAAATGTGAAAAAAATAAGAACCAAAGCATTTGGTAAAATAATTAAGCATTTCTTGTTTTATGTTTGTCAATCGTGTTTTTTTGGTTTAGTAGCATTATTTTCTTTGCCACAGCGAAAAGAGATCGGGTATAGTTAGTAGATAATTTTTTTATCGTAACACTCTCACGCTCCCGTACCAATGGTACCGCTGTTACACAATTCTAGAGCAAGCCGCATTCATATGTATGCCAGCTGTAAATAATTCATTGTTCTGCCCACCGCCTAATGAAGAAATATAGACTACGGTCTTGTACTATGTTTTTGTGGTCTTACCAAGAGCATCCTGTTCATCATAAATACGATACACCAATCCTACCAAGTTCCTTTTGCGGTAAGGCAGTGAGTTAAAAACAGATTAGTCTGGTTGTCAAAATAATTACCAAAAAATTTGGTCATAAAAATAATATACGGCTTACAGGACAAACTGATGAAGAACAATCATTTTGCCAATAAAAACCAAACTGAAACCGCGTGCTGTTCACAGGCTTTTTGTTTACTCTAGATAATATTATATTTCCCAGTGAATAACATAAATAGGGCTATGTTTTGTTTTACTTGACAAAGGGCTGACACCTTCTATCATTTCAGAGGGAAGTTTTCCCGTGGGATGCGGGAAAAATACAGCCTTCGACGGTAGAGGAAATATTCGCAGACGAGGATACGAAACGTCAACAGCAGAAAGGTACGCAGTGCTTATTATTTAGTTAATGAGACGAGATTTCTGAACGCAGGCCAGGCGCCTTTGTTAAGAAGGCATTGTTGCAGGGTCCCCGATGTTTTAAATTAAACGGTCATTTTGATCAAACCATTTTCCGAAATGAGACTTGTCTTTATTTGAATGAAGAATTTTTTTTTTTTTTATTTATAAAATTAGGTTTTCCATTTTTTATTAATTTCGTTATCTATACTGTCGAAAGTTTCAAAAACTGTTTTTTTTTATCATCTATT
This sequence comes from Falcaria lacertinaria, assembly GCA_951449985.1. Classification (NCBI taxonomy): domain Eukaryota; kingdom Metazoa; phylum Arthropoda; class Insecta; order Lepidoptera; family Drepanidae; genus Falcaria; species Falcaria lacertinaria. The sequence goes on along the minus strand of OX602121.1, from coordinate 9,877,962 downwards.
CTCGTTATAATAATGTTTTAGGTTATCATAAAATTCATTCATCTATTTTGTCTTTTTTGCATTGGTTAGTAAAAGTAACGATACGTGTAATATTTATAATAATAATAAAATGTTTATTGGTATAAGATTTTACATAATATTATAAGCTTATTCTAAAGAGGGATACTTGTAAACAATTTTACCTGAACTAGGAATAAACCTGTATCTCAGTCATATATTATTAGTTTGAAAATATGCGATTAACTAAATTAATATGCAAATAACACGTGGGATCTCTATTGATTTTAATTTAACCTCATCTCTCAGCAACTCAAGCTTCATTAACCAAACCTATAGAGCTATAGACAGACACCTTATTAATCACAAAAATATGTTTACCTCGATAAATTATTTAAAATGTTAGACCGCAGTTGAATATCGCCAGAAACATTTCTGCTCCCGCAAAGAGGGTACTCCATAAATTTGCCGAGCAAATCCCTGTTCCAATATTAATTATCTTTCACTTTAACTTGAGATTGTGTTCTCAGTTCGAACAGTCTCCTGAGATTAATGAACGTTACACAGATGATGTTAAGCGAATAATGTAAGAAGACTAGCTCTTGCCCGCGGCTTCTCACGCCTGTTCAAGTGAATAAGTCAACATTAAATTTCATCCCCTTCTTTACCCGCTAAGGGGGGGAATTTCCAAAAATCATAAAATATACATTTTTTATTATTCAATTTCTATAGGCTTAAGAAATTAAAAAAATACGTATTTTCATTCAAACTTTCATCCCATATTTTACCCCCTTAGGGTTGGTATTTCCAAAATCCTTTTCTCAGTGGATTCCTACGTCATAAAAGGTACCTACTGTCAAAATTTCAAGTCTCTAACCCCAGCTGTTTCGGCTGTGCGTTGATATGCCAGAGCACTGAGTTTCTTGCCGGTTCTTAGGTGGCTTTTCTTTCCGAACCGGTGGTAATTTAGACCTTCATAAGTGCCTTATTAGGGCCCAAACTGCATTTTTTTTATTTTGTGTTTGATATCAGTTAGCCAGGCAGTCTGTGGTGTCGATTCTGTTGTTCAAAATTACTAAACTTAATTAATTTGACAGGTCTAAAAGTCTTGCTATCCCTTTCTCACGTGCGGGGTTAAATAAGAATGGCAATATTTTTAGACCTGTCAAATTAGTTAGGTTTAGTAATTTTGAACAACAGAATTGGCACCAGTATCTCCTTGTATATATACAGACTATAGTGATAGAGTAGAACCGTTATCTGCGGGTGACGATTTCGCTCGGTTGGTTTGGCTTCTGTTGTTTTGCTTCCTTGGATTAACGTTCACTTCGGGAAATGAAAACGAGATTTGGTGCGTGAGCTCAGGAAATGAGTCCGCGTCTTTGTTGCTTCTGTTCAATCGTATTACTTTGGAACCTCAACTGATATGAGCAAGAATTTTTGGATAGATTTCATTTTTTTTATAGCAAGCATAAGGCCCACCTGATGGTAAGCAGTCATCGCAGTCTTTAGCCACTAGCAATACCAGGGATATCACTAACGAGTTGTCAACCCTGTTGTTGATGAGGAGTCACTGTGCTAGCAGCATTACTACTAGCCCAGCGTATCCTTGTGGAGCACTGGCAACCATACTTCCCGTAGAAACACAACACTACATCAAAGTAGTGTTATTCCACTGCGATCTTCTGTAAGATGGAGGTACAGTCCCAAGTCGGACGGTTCGAATTTTAATGGGAAAACCCAAGGGCGATCCCAATTCGCCCTACCTCTATTAAAATCTTCTCTCCTCCAAAAACTGCTCTTAGATTAGATAGTTTTATTGCGCGTATAAAAACATTTCCTTAGATCCTTATTGATATAAAAACAAGTGGTTAACGATTCCAAACACCAGTTTCAAGGGTAGCGTTCCGTCCAACCAAAGTTTAAATACCCTAATTGTGTCGGATCACTCTCGTGTCTGTCCTCTTGTCAGTGTGTACGTTCATCAAAGATATATAATTAAGTTAAGCGTTTCCTTCTAATAAATCAATATTTACTAGAAACATATTGTCTATTACATTAAGAATAGGGATAGACCTCCCCTCACATAATATACGTAATACATAGAACACAGCTAGAAGTATCGCCATCACTCAACAACCGGATATAGGAAAACTTTTATCCTTTCAACACTCAATCTCATGGGAACAACTTTCTCTTAATCACATTATGACGTCATCGTTAAGATTAACCTTTATTCTCGCAGTCTCTGTCAACGGACTACTAAATCTACAGATATTTGATCCTCGTGTTATTTTATGATTTTACCTTAAAGCCATTTGTTTTAAGAAAAAATATTGATAAACATAACACAACACAAAAACATATGAGAAAGGAACACAAGTGTAGAAAGAGAATATAGTGCCGTTATGAAATGTTGGATGAATTATCTTCATTCTCATGTTCTTATCTCATATTATTTGGGGTCGGCACAATATGTATATCTCTTCCGTACTTCTCTATCAGCCGTCATCTCTGTATGCACTTCCTTTCAGGCCATGTCATCTTTCACATAGTCCATCCATCTTTTCTTAGGCCTACGTCGACGTCTGTATGATCATGCATCAAGCCTTTCTTACCACGTTATCTTCATTCCTCCGCATAATATGCCCATAACATGACATTGTTTGATAAACTATAAGAGATATAATTTATCTATTTCGGTAGCTTCGTGTTGTTTCTTTTAAATGCAATAACACTATGTTTACTCCAAGTATTCGATTGTACATCTTCTTCAAAGGTAAGTAACAAGATTGCTCACAGAGAAAGAGAGAGACAAAATATACAAAAAGTACGTACGTTTTATTATCATTAAAGGAATAAGCGTTTGTAAAATGTATGTTTGTCTGTCGGTTTGTCTAGGGTTACGTCCGAAACAGCAGAGCTGATTTTGGCGAAATTTTCATTCGCACGTAGAAGACTTTTGGGAGAGTAAAGTATTTTATATCCCGGGTAAGCAAAGTAATCAATAAATCAACGGCATGACCTTGTGTAGGAATTGTTTCATTTCTCCCCGTTGTGGACGGTACATTAATTTGATTTATGTTCCATCAGACGGCCGGCTGCCCTGAGCAACCTAACTTACACATAATTATAAAAGTTTATCTCTCGTGGTTTCGTATTGGTAATTTAGGTCCTCATAAGTGCCTTATTAGGGCATAAACTGAATAAATTATTTTTTGATTTTGTGCTTCATTGTATTCAGTTTTTTCGCAAGCTTTTATTTAGTTTCACTCGTCCGGTGTCTGTAATCAAATCTTGTACGTTAAAACTGATCCACTTCTCAGTGCGCGATTACTAAAAGGCTTTCATTTTCAATCCAATATGGCGAACGTTACGAAAATTGTGATTTATCATTTCCACCTCGTTGTTATGGGTAGGAAATGATAGGGCTGTATGAGCGAGTAAAAGCACGTTGAAAACTATGTCTTCTACTAATTGGCAGAAATATGGGCCTTTCGTTGATTTTGTATTTACCAGTTGTAGCTTTATGAGAAAGACTATTTAATTCCCTTCGACAGCGTATTCGTATTGATAGCAGACTTTTTGTATAGGAAAATGAACAGCGCCTCGGCGGTGAAAAGTGGAACTAAACCTCATATGAACATTTTGACATTTTGAGATTTATGTTTTAGAAACCCGCGGTAAGTAAGGTTGCCAGTGCTCCACGAGGATACGCTGGGCTAGTAGTAATGCTGTTAACACAGTGAGTCCTCATCAACAACATGGTTGGCAACTCGTTAGTGATACGGTGTATATACGTCTATAGGCTACGGTGACTGCTTACCATCAGGCGGGCTGTATGCTCGTGTGCCACCTTAATAATAGTAATATCGTCTTGTTAATGCCTGCAATCAGATTTTACCTATCGTGAAGGTGACAGAGCGTGGCAACTAAAATGTAGATTACATGAGAGCGATTTTAACGCTGAGAATATTATATTGCGTAGACCACGTGACTCCATAAGAGGACAATTTATCTTACCCCAGTGTGGACGGTACATTAATTTGATTTATAGCGGCCATTACAGATACGAGACGGTGGGATACTGTTGCTGTTACGGTATTTTGTTAAGGTTTTACTTCAAACTTGATAAAGTTAAGTACATAGACTGGTGGACGTTCTAGGGCGTTTTTCCTTTGTAACAAATATGTGTGGCTAAAACTGAGTTTTCTCTTTTGATGTGTAAGTAGGATACGTTTTAATTAGCGTTCCGTACTCTTAGTACTTGTAAAGTATTGTAGTGTATCGGACAAACACAATCTGACGCCGTTATATAGGCAATAGAAATACACGTGTATATCATATTTTATTTGTATTTGAATTTTCTATGGTGTATTTGACATATTATTAATTCATAGCTAAGACAGGATTTTGCCTGTCGGGTCAGCTAGTCATGTGAACTACCTATTACGGATCATGAGATACAGCCCGCTGACAGCAAGACGGACGGACACCGAAGTCTTAGTTATAGAGTTTAGTTAGTTACCCATCTGGTACGGACCCCTAAAAAGAGAACATCTTATACCATAAAAGAGAAAACTATTTATCGTGCCTTCTTCTTGTTTAACTTGAAATTAACGCTCAAATACTTCCACGTAAAATAATTTGTTTTCAACAAAACGGCGAGGTATGTAAATATTTTCGACTCATTAATTTTATAAGTCTTGGGGAGTTGGTTTTAACGTTTTGTGTGGATAATATTTTGGAGGTAGCTTTGAGCATTTTATATAACTTCTAGATGTTTAAAATATTACGTACTAACTAACTAAAATTGACGAGACCGCTGGTCTAGTGGTTAGTATACCTGACTGCTGCGCTAGGGGTCGCGGGTTCGATTCCCGTCGGGGCAAACATTTATGTGACAAATATGTTTGCCTTGCGTCTGGGTGTTTGGTATGTATTATAAGTATGTATTTACAAACAAAAAGTATATAAGTATTATATCAGCTACTGGTTCCCATAGTACAAGCTTTGCTTAGTTTGGGGCCAGATGGCGCTGTGTGATAATGTACAAGCATTATTATTATTATTATTATTATATTTTGGAATACGTAGTCGAAAATGTTCCTGCTACCGGCACTGATAAATAACAAAGAAAAGTCACGGGTTATCGAAAATTATGTTTCTCTGTAACATAAGCAGGAAGACTATCGAATTATTATCTCCAGCGTATTCTGATCGCTTTCGACTACCTGTGTAGGGGAAAATGAACAGCGCTGCGGCGGCGAATAGTGGAACTAAGCATTCATATGACGATTTTGAGAGTTACTCCTTTATGTATGTGTTGTATATATAAGTTGAGCATTATCTAATCATGTAATGAAGTTTTTATATTTCTTATATCAGTGAAAACGTTCCGAACGTCTTCAAACTCGCCATTTTTGTCTGAAAGTTACTCTTATTGCCTCGGTTTCTTAATAAATTTAACATTCGTCATAGCTTTAGCTCTCAGTGTATAAAAATATAACTTTTGCCCGAAACTTTTTTATAGGTGAGGAATAACGCAAAAAAAACTATAATCAGTGCCGGTAGCAGGAACATTGTCGACAACGTATTCGAAAACGTAACTCGCGAAATGTAAATTCTCATACTAATTTTTAGTTCCACTTTTCACCGCCGCAGCGCTGTTCATTTTTCAATACAAATATAGTCGAAGTCGATACGAAAACGTTGTCGACAATGTTCCTGCTACCGGCACAGATATATTATCAGATCTAAACGTGCGAAATTTTGTGTCCGTTGTTCCAGCCTCCTAGTTGAATTAGTATCGAAGTATTACAATCTTGCATTCATTAAATCCCCAATTAAAAATCCTCGCGCCGTTGCCATTTCTGGATAGACATCATTCCCTTTTAAGCTCAGCGTCAGATATTCTGCCGTCAAGCAGTAGTGTGTACTGTGCACTGTGCGCTACTGTGTTCCGGTTCGAAGAGCACTGTAGCTGTAATTTCTGTGGAAAGAGGACTTATGAATTAAGGACTGGAGGTGACGAGCACAGTAGTGCCACTCGGGACTTTAGGCCCAGGGTAGGACTGCATCAGTTGCACGGGCTGGAGTAGCGCTTACCTACAGATCAGCACGTCTTGTCAAATATTTGTATATAAAAATGCTTGATCATTGATAAATGTTTTAATACGTACGTCACTTTGCTCCACAGAGAGTATTTGCAGTTGTAAATTCAAGATGATGTATATACCACCAGTGAAGAGACCTCGGCCACCACCAACAGGTCCAGACGACTACCCCTCTGTTGAACTCCGTAACTATCCTTTTTTTTATCAAACGTCCCTAACGCACTTTTATTAAATTTCGACTAAATACAGTGAGGGCAGGTTTCGTAGCAGCTACGACTACGACGTAGCAGCTACGGCTACGGCGCAGCTTTGTTATCGGCTTGTTTAAGAGGTGATCTTTGAAAAGCCAACAAACTTTGTAGCCTTTCTTAATAAATGAATGGTGTCTTTAGAAAGAATTCAATATTGGCGAGAAATTCTGACTTGGTAATGTGGTGGACACCTCTATTTTAGGAGGCCAGTCCAATTGGTCCTTATGGCGTTAGTAATCTAATTACTCGCAAATAAAAAATCCTGTATTTTGAAGGTTTAGCAACCAGTATTTTTTATAATCATACTAAATACCCCTTCAACATTCTGACTAATAAAAAAATTAAGAAAATGTATCTTAAATCACCTAATGCTATACTTGAGAAAAGTTCATAACTTAATTCATGTTTTTTTTATTTCTTATTGACATCACATTCAAACAATTTATCCTCAGTGTGGGAGGCCCCGCCGCTGACCCGGGTATGTCCCTGCGATCGTTGTCAAATGCAACCGTTGCCAGTAGAGACGGAACCATTCTGCTTGCAGTTTAAAAATGTACCGCTAAGGACAGGTAAAATGGTTTATTCAACTAAAATTATAGTTTCAGAAAACTCTTTATTTTATTCATTAGTGAAAGTATTTTGAAAATCTGTGTCGGTAGCAGGAACATTGTTGACAACGTTTTCGTATCGCCGTCGACTATTTTTGTATTGGAAAATGAACAGCGCGCCGGCAATGCAAAAATTTTCTCAATTTTCTGACGTCCGCTATATTGGATTAATAATGGCGGCATTGAGTTAATCGTGCATTGTAACGGGACCAAACGAGAACATACCAAATTAATTAAAATTTCACCTCCTTAATATTAGGACCTATATAGCATACTTATATTGCCAGCATTTTTTGGATGACCGTTTACCAATCCGGTAAAAGCGAGGTGTAACTTTGAACTCTATAAATCAGATCTTAGAGTACACCTATTAATTTCTTTACATTATTGAACTTATTGATAACAGTTTGTCCCCCTCATTCTCAGTCCGCTCGAGGACAATAGTACTGCGCAATGAGTCTGTACTGACGAGTAGATGGTCAGCCAGCATCAGGAAATGGCGGAGAATACACCACAGGACTCTAGCTGAAGGTGAGTTAACTAACCTTTATTGTTATAGACTTTAGGTTTCAAATTCAGGAGAGGTGGAGGAAAGTATCAACATTGAGCATTTAATTGTCTCTTTCTGAGAATAAATTTGACAGTAGAGGTTTGGTGCAAGCTGTGGCGTCGGGATGTGACGACCCCATCGCCCGCCAGTGGAAATCAGAGCATTGGTTTAGAACCACAGCTTTGATTCCCAGTGGCGCAGTCAGTCAAAACAATAGCATTCCCAAGGATAGTTGATGTCAGACAGGCGGCCGGTCGTAAAATGATCTGCAAAAACTTCAGCAATATTTACAGAGTATTGCGCCGACCCCAAATAATATGGGATAAGGGCAGGAGAATGATGATGATGATGATGCGACGAAATAGCACAGCCATATTTAGGAGATTGTTTAGAATGGCCACATGATTATTATCACTGACCAGTCTCCATCGTTTATCTTCACCTACCACTAATAAACGTCCACTACGTTTAGTACTTATGTACTCTGTGCCTACCACACCACGTGACATTGGCGGAATAGCTGTATTAAAAGCTCGTCGCCATTAACTTAAAGAAGAAGAAGATTATTATAATCCCGACGAACATTGTCAAGTTGACAACATTTTAATCATTTTTATTAAAATGTTATCTACTTCCATATTATTATATAGTATAAAATGAAGTCGTTTCCGATGTCTGTTCGCTTAGATATTTTGAACTTCGAAAAAACGGATTTATATTCAGTTTTAAGTAATAGCTAAAGTGATTCAAGAGGAAGGTTTTATGTATATTTCAGATTTAGACAAGTTATTATGAAACATCTGACTACATGTATTGTGGTTGACAGTTTGTTCATTCACAGTATTAATTGACACGAATACAAAAGACAAAACATAGGAAGCTCTCCCCTGGTCACAAGAATAATGATGATATTATTCACACAGACCTCAGTTATTAATCATCTAAATCGTGGTGTTATGATAAACCCGTGATGAATCGCCATTTTAAATATTCAAATCGGAAAAAGTTATGACGTTGCAGTTAATTTATAAAAATAGAATTTCATCAAAATGAAAGGAATCGTGGAAGTGTCTTTTGTTTCGTAGCATTAAGTATGTATTTAATACGGATTTGATGTCGTTATTACATATAATAAATAACTAGAAAAATACATTTTGTTTGTGTGATGCCAACCATCAAGGCTTTCCTAATTCTGAGCGCAGCAACCATGTCATGGTAAAACCCAATTAAACTGTGGAATTAACTCCCCGCCGTGGTTTTCGAATATACTACGAAGTTGGCTAGCGAGTAATCGGCCTGCCTATTAGTAAGCAGTCACCTTAGCCTATAGTATAGACATTTACAATATCGATTTTATCATTCCCATTGTGGTTGAAATCACTATACTATGTCAGCTGTCAGCACAGCGTATTGTTTTTGAGCTCTGGTATCCTTTCTCGCCGCAGAAACTCAACACTACCTAATAGTAGTGTTATTTGACTGCGATCATGAGTTAAGATGTACAGTCCCCAGTCGGGGGCTACAGTTCTTACTAGTAAATCATATTACGCCGTACCTCCTACCTATATATAAAAAATAAAGATAAAGTGAAGAGTATTCTCAGAGCAATTAAACAAGACATAAATCGACAATTTATGGCAACCTTTTTGCTAATGGCCATCAAGGAATTATGGCATCTATTAAAATTGATTTATGAGCTAAGTTTGAACCGGCCAAACGTTCGGTAAACAACCCTTTGTCCTATCAGGAAACATTTGGAGAATATTTTTCCATTAAACAAGGTTCTGTTTGAATTTCTTAAGAGCTCCCAGCGAAATAGGATTTGGAGTCAGTGGGCAGAAAAACTTGTGACGGTTTGAATATTTTAAACATTCAAAATTGATTTGATGGTTTGGTGATATTATGCATAAACGATTGAGTAACAGACAGAAAGCTCAACAAGAAAATAATTTGTATTTTTCTTTGTTTTAGATTTAATTACAAAATTATATTGATGACTAGCGGCCCCTCCCGGTTTCACACGGGTAGACATTTATCAAATATTTTGTCTACCCGTTTTTAGACTCAGGCTTTTTTATTTGTTTTCTCTCCGTACGAACCATTTTCTTCTTACTACTTCAAGGAATATTCTAAAAAAGGAATTAGCGAAATCTGTTCACCTGCTCTCGAGATTTGTGCTTGGCAACACATTCAGCGATTCATTTTTATATTCTAGATTGTACTAAAATTATCTCCACTGTATAATTATATGATAGGTGTAAGATACCAAGTAAATACTATACGAGTAAGGTGATATAGAAGCAAATGACCCACGTGATGGTAAGCGGTAACCGTGGCGTATGGACGCTTGCCTCACCAGACATTCACTCATTGTCAACCCTGAACATGTGACATAATAAGCAATCAACTAACCATGTAGGTATTGAGTAGTGTTCTCAATAATTTCTGTAAAAAAATGCAAAATATGCTCCTATAAAAGCATATATTTGAATAAAATCCCTTTTGAGAGCTGTAAATTGGAAAGGTCACAGCAAAAGTGTCTTTATGGGCTTTTCTCGTGGAACAGTGCCATGTATGCGAGGTGCAAAATCATAAAGGGTGAGCAATCAAATCCGTAGCGCGATAGCGGTACAGTCGACACGTGAAACCTCGAGTTTTATATTTCCTATACAAATAAAGACATTTACGTACATCGAGTAAATACTGCGTCAGTGGTTATTTGTTAAAAAGAGTTTAACGAGATGTAATTAGAAAATTCAATCTAGGAGTAGGATTAGTGTTTATTCCTAAACTTATTTTTTTTTCCTCGCTGCAAGCCAATGGCCGGTGTAGGGGCTGTAGCTTGGGTGTGAATAGAAATAGGCGAGTGGACTGTATAAATTGTATAATAATATTGGTGCTACAATTGGAGTACAAAATGGTGGCGGTGACTAGCAACGGTAAGAAGGAAAGCGCGTGCGCGCGCGCCGGTGGTACGGTGGCAAGTGGTCGTGGTAGTGGGAGGCACGGTCACGCCCCGCCGCCGCTACTTCCTTGCGTCCCGCCGTGTCCCGCTCCGGTTTTCTTAGGCGTGAACAGCCGGCCTTGGTAAACGGTCATCGTATCTATTATAAACCAAACCAAGTGTCTAAACCGAACTATAGTTGAACAATATCTTGCAATACCACGAGTATCAATAGCGCGTTGTAATAAACGATGTTCTTGAAAAGGACACTGCTCAGCTTGTATTATCCATACAGCTAGGACAGCGTGTCCTCGAGGAGCTCTGAAAATTACAAGCTTTTTATGAAGTACTAGCGGCCCGCCCCGGCTTCGCACGGGTAGACATTTATCAAATATTGTACCTGCCCGTGATAATTTAGCTTTATAACGGTGAAAGAATTTTTGAAATCGGTTCTGTAGTTTCGGAGCCTATTCAACACAAACCCACAAAAACACAAAAATACAAATCTTTCCTCTTTATAATATTAGTGTAGATGTAGATGTAGCTTACGTATTTTTGGGTACAGCTTTTGTTAAAATCGGAAACGTGAGTGGTGCTGCTAGCGCAGTGATCTTTAATAACATATTACATGTACGTAGGCATCTCCTTGGCTAAGCATCTATGGGCTACGATAAGCGCTTACTGTCAAACAAACATTTCTTTGTTTCGTATTTTTTTCATGAAAATGTACCCTGCTGTACTTTTGCTGTCGCTATAACGTGTATGCCACATTTTGTGCGAAAAATTGTAACATAGAGCTCTTCACGTTGCGAAGTTCAATTTAAAATCAAGCCAAGTACGAATTTTTAAGGTTCACATTGGGAAAATAGTCTTATGCTCACAGCTCTGTAGCTGATCGATTTATTATAGTCCTTGTACAGTCTTCATACATTCGCTGATACTATAAGGTTATTGAGAATGCTATTGCGGAAGCATTGCAGTTTATAAAGCGCTATTATTCCTGTTTATCGCCGGGAGAGATAATATTATTAAGATGATAGGTTATGCTAATATCTTGCGAAGAAGCTGTTGGATGGATTTATGCAAAGATTGTATGACTTTGATACCGCTTGTTTCCATGGTGACTTTAATGGGTTTATTCCGTATGACGGATGCGAGCATTCTGACGTCACTTAATGTAGTAAATGGCGGTTTTGGTTATAAATGTAAGTGTTTTTTTTGTTCTTAGGGTTCCGTACCATAAAAGGAAAAAAGGATTATAGGATCTCTTTCTTGTCCGTCTGTCTGTCAAGATTTGTTTTATCTCGAGAACGCGTGGAGTTATCAAATTGAAATTAATTTGAAATACCCGGGTCTGTGGTCTCTTTCAGCTGTAAATTAATCAAACCTGTAAGTTAGTATGAAGAATATGCAATATCTTACGGCACAGGTAAAGGAAACATTCTGAAAACCGTAAATATATAGTTTTTTTTTTTCAAATGGGAATTTACAAATAATATTCCTGAATCGCGCTGTTGAGAGTCACCAACGAATAATGACCTCATTTGAAGTTCGCCTACTTTTAACCTTATCTGCAAGTGTGTACGGAACCCTCGGTGTGCGAGTACGACTTGCACTTGGCCGGTTTTTTTTGAATACTTAAGTATTTAAAAAAAATTGCCATGCATACAAATAAGCTAATACTTTTAACTCTATGATAAAGAATATTTTGAGGTTGCTCATTTTGTTTAAATTGTACATACATAAATATATATTATTATCTTCATCCAAGTCCCTCACGGGGTAGGCAGACAGTATAAAGCGCTATTTCACTCTTGACATACACACGTCATTTGCTTCTTTTAGATTCAACAATTTTTTTATACATGTCTGCCGGTCAAATACTTTACCATTCATCATTGAGTAGGATTTTCATTTTTCTATCATAAGTTTTTTTAGCGCGGTTCGTAGCACATTATAGTGCTACGACCGCGTAGCACGCGTGAGACGTTGCCCTCAGATTCGTAGCTTATAAGGCTCCATTCTACATGCTGCCTTATGAATATGTAAAGCTCGAGAGTGGTGCGACTGAGGCGTAACACATAGAAATATTTGCCTTTAATGAAAGAAGTGAAGCTTGCGATACAGTTTGTGATGGAAATTCGTATTGAATATTTCATAGTATAGACCGTTTAACAATTAGGTGACTAACCGCGTTTATATCACAAATGGACCGGTCAGTGCTTCCAGAGATTTATAGCTATAGCATGTATAATTGTTGTTAATATACCTGAAAATGTGTGCTGTATTGTAATATAAAAATGATTTTAAATTCAGTTATCATATTTGTTGTGTCACCTTGTTATTTAAGTTTTTTGTTGGCTTCTATTGAAAAAAAAAACTCATTATGAGCAATTTTGCAGTTACTTACTTACTGTCAGCCTGGTACATCCCGCTGCTGGGCAAAGGCCTCCCTCCATGACTTCCAAGATTGTCTGTCCAGCGCTAGTGTTGTCCAGTCTGTTGTTGTGTTATCCAGTTCGTCTCGCCATCTCCTCCGTGGTCTACCGCGACGCCGTTTAGCTGTATCAGGGCTCCACTGTGTGGTGATTTTAGCCCACCGATCATCAGGCATACGGCAGACGTGGCCAGCCCAGTCCCACTTCAATTTGGCGGCCTTCAGAGCTACATCCGGGATTCCGGTTTTTGAGCGCAGTGTGGTGTTTCGAACACGATCCGTTAATTTAACACCAAGAATACTGCGTTCCATTGCGCGTTGGCAAACCTTGAGCTGGGACTTTTGAGCGTCCGTCATAGACCAGGTCTGAGCTCCATTTTTCCAGTTTTAACCATAAAATTAATTTGGTCCAGAAGAACACGCTGAGTCAAACGATGCATAAATAGGTACAAAAGTACATATAAAATTTTAACTTTATTGTCATTACAAAATTTTTGTCACACAATTTCAGCGGTACGTGCTCTAAATTATAGTTTTTCGTAATATCGCTGATTCTCAGTACGTGGCGCTGTTTAGTTTATACTGTGCTGTGAATAAGGTATCGATATTTGATTGAAAGCATTATAATTCCGAAACATTCTTAAGTTATTTCCTTGCTTAACCATCTTGCGGCTAAGCGGTAATGAGCTTGTCATGAGACGCTATGCGACGCTCGGCTCGGTAGCGAGTATAAATGAGAAAATCTTCTGTTTGAAAGTCGTCTGTTCAAGCCGTGGTGGCCTTGTGGTTGAAGCAACGGCCTGTCATCTGATGAGCCCAGGTTGGAATCACGGCCTGTACCAATGAGTTTGTCTAAGCTTAAGTACAGTGATGAATCACACCATGAGCTTTTAAAAAGAGACGTAGGGCGATTTGGGATTACCCGTGGGTTTTCCCATTTAAATTAGAGCCGCCCGACTGGGGACTGTACCTCCACCTTACAGAAGACCGCAGTGAAATAACACTACTTGATGTAGTGTTGTGTTTCTGCGGTAAGTAAGGTTGCCAGTGCGCCACGAGGATACGCTGGGCTAGTAGTATTGCTGCTAGCACAGTGAGTCCTCATCAGCAACATGTACACTAAGGTGTTACACAAGCATACGGTCCACCGGATGGTAAGCAGTCACCGTAACCTATAGCCGCTAGCAATACCAGGGGTATCATTAACAGGTTGCCAACCATGTTGTTGATGTGGACTCACTGTGCTAGCAGCATTACTTTACGTGGGGCTAGTAGTAATGCTGCTAGCACAGTGAGTCCTCATCAAGCATTCATATGATACTTCAAGATAACTCTTAACACTCACGCCACGCGGCCGAATACTGCAACGTGAGTCAAAGTTTGAAGGACCACCCACGTAACGTGTTTGAAGGGTCGTCAAAATACAATTTTAGCATATAAAATTGGAGGCCACTCAAAATTGATGTGGCATCAGATTTTTACATGAAAGAAGACAGAGCACTGAGTTTCTTGCCGGTTGTTCTCAGGTGCCTATTTTTCCGAACCGGTGGTCATTTAGACCTTCATAAGGGCATTATTAAAAAAAAAATTAGACTGCGTTTCTGTATTCGACCGTTAGGTGACGCACGGTGACGTGCCGTGCCACCGATGTGTGAGTGAGAGCACTGTATACCTGTACTCGTCACGTGCAATCACGCCTTAAGGATTCCTTGATTCAACACGTGAAGCTCCCGTCAACGTGTTAATCCTGGAAGACAAGTGACGTTTGTTAGCTGCGGAGCGTGTAGCATGTGAGGTATTACCAATTTTGTTTCTTGTTTCGAGATGTGAGTCGCGCGACGACTCACTGATTCTAAGCTTGTACAGTCGCGTGGACTTAAATGTTCGCGTTTTAAATATTTGAAGACCGCTGTCAAATAGCACTACTTTGATGTAGTGTTGTGTTTCTGTGGTAAATAAGGTTGCCATTACTTCACGAGGATACGCTGCGCAAGTAATGTTGCTAGCCCAGTGAGTTCTCATCAATAATAGGTCGGCAACTCGTTAAAGAGATACCACTGGTATTGCTATCGGCTATAAGCTACGGCGACTGCTTACCATCTGGTGAGCCGTATGTTTGTATGCTACCTTAGTGGTACAAAACAAAGTTTTTTTTAATTTGAATTAAAGCAGATAATACATATAGTTATTTATGAAAGATGATGAGGCAAATGAAACGTGTAGATATTACGTGTGTGTATAACAGTAGTCTGTTTAAGACTCATGTTCAAAGAGAATTGATAAAATAAATTATAGGAACACATGGCATAAATAGATTCACTTTGCACAAGTGGCTCCCCGCTCTTAGTAATTGTAATAGTTTAAAAATATTTTTACAATAAATACATGAAAGCAGTAAAAAATCAACTTGTTCATTTTGATCTTTGTAAATACATAGTTGTATCTACATAGAAGAATATTGTACCATTTTATATTGTCATGTTATGATTGCTACATGTAAAAGACAGAGCACTGAGTTTCTTGCCGGTTCTTCTCAGGTGGGTTTTTTCCGAACTCGTGGTAAAGTAGACCTTCATAAGGGCCGTATAAGGTCCAGAACGTAGTAAAAGAATTTAGATTTTGTTGTTAAGTTTGCCCTAAGCGTGATACTCTCTGTCGTCGTATGAAGAGTATCAATCCAGTTACATCTGAGTTTAGCTGTTAGGATGTTATCCCTATGGAGCACCACAAGATGTTATCAAACATTATCATGCTGAGCCTACAGCTACTCTCACATAAAACCCACTGCTGCTTCCTGAAATATAAGTTGCCTGTTTTGTTGTAGTGATCCGAATGACTTGGGGAAAATCCTTCTTAGAGCTCATTTACTTTTTTTTTTTTTTAATTTATTTATTATAGTGCAATAACAAAACAATTAAAAATAATCGCCAATCTGCAATGCAGTTTGTTGGCGAAGCGCTCATTCTTAATTACATCTAGCACAGTAACTTTAAAACTACATCACATTAATTTCATTACAATAGGCACAATGATCACAGTGCATGCCGGTACATAATTATTACCTACTATCTGCGTTTGTAGGTATCTAATTGTCGTTTGCTGGATATAGACCTTTCCCCAGAATTTCTTTTAGTTTGCATTTTAATGTTCCTACTTTGAATTTATTTGTGTCTATCAATATGGGGTATTTGTTACATAATTTAGGAGTCACATATATTCTGGTTCATTCTGCATAATAATTTGTCGCCTTAGGTTGTACAAGTCTACCCTTTTTAATTGATCGAGTAAAACTGTTATGGGCTATTGGAATCTTGTTACTTTGGGAATAATATGTCTCTAATGCTATTAAATATTTAACTTTGTAATGTACAGGAAGAGTTTTACTAATGACAAATATTTGATCTGAATTATTGCTACATTTGTTTTTATATATTTTTTATCTACTAGATATTTTATAATTCTTAGTTGTAAAAGTTTTATTTGATCTAAGTATGTTTTGAAAGTTAGACCATAGCATCTCAACCCATAACTCACTAATGATTCGACAAGTGCAGTAAACAATGTACAGGGTGCGCTTATTAAGAATTTTACTTAAATAATAAAATTTACCTAATATTGATCTTAATCTATTACAAATGTCATTAATATGACATTTCCAATTAAAATGTTTGTCTATTAATAGACCCAGATACTTAAATTTCCAATTAAAATGTTTGTCTATTAATAGACCCAGATACTTAAATTTCCAATTAAAATGTTTGTCTATTAATAGACCCAGATACTTAAATTTTTCAACTACTTCTAACCTATTACAATTACATGTTTGTTTATTGCTATGAAAGCATTCGTAAGTGTGACCAATTATGTTAAATTCCGAAGATTGTATATTTTTAGCTTGTCTGTTGTAAGGAGAGTAAATATGCATACATTTAGTTTTATTTAAATTTAAAATTATTCCATTATCATGTCCCCATTTCGTTATATTTTCAAAGTCATCCTGTACATTGTCCACCATGTCCTTAATATATTTGCCAGCGTAAAGCAAGCACATGTCATCCGCATACATAACCACTTTACAATTCTTAACTACGTTAGGAACACTATTTACATGCATTATGTATCCAATCGGGCCGTAGACTGACCCAGTAGGTACACCTTGATCGACACATTCATCAGATCCAGTTGTCCCATTTACTACTGTGCGCAGAGTTCTATTAGAAAGATAGCTTCGAAACCATCTGTTTGTGGGTCCACTAATCCCACACTCCTCCATTGCCTGTAACAGCTGATTATGATCGAGAGTATCAAATGCTTTTTTATAATCTATAAAGAGGGCAAGAACCTGCTACCCGTCACCAAGCTTAGAGTTTATATAATCCGAGAACTCAGTCAGCGCAGTAGCTGTGCTAAAACCTTTTCTGAATCCATGTTGTGCTGGGGTTAATATTTTGTAATTTTCTAAAAACGCACTTATTTGACCGACTACAATTTTTTCTAAGATTTTATTAATGATTGACAGAATGGCAATAGGTCTATAATTAGAGAAATCTAAATGACTTCCTTGTTTAAAAATAGGTCTTATTATTGATTTCTTATCCTAATTAATATTATAAATGCAAATGTGAGTAACTTTTTTTTATTCGTAACGCTTTTACACCTTAGCTACTCAACCAATCATATGAAAATTGTATGAATACAGAAAACGCTATATAATATTATAATATTATTTTTTACCACTAAGGTGGTACACAAGTATACGGTCCACCTGATGGTAAGCAGTCACCGTAACCTATAGCCGCTAGCAATACCAGGGGTATCACTAACAGGTTGCCAACCATGTTGTTGATGTGGACTCGCTGTGCTAGCGGCATTACACTACTAGCCCAGCGTATCCTCGTGGAGCACTGGCAACCTTACTTACCACAGAAATACAACACTACATCAAGTAGTGTTATTTCACTGCGGTCTTCTGTAAGGTGGAGGTACAGTCCCCAGTCGGGCGGCTCCAATTTAAATGGGAAAATCCACGGGAAATCCCAAATCGCCCTACCTCTCGATGATAAATATTATATGAACAATACATACTATAATATATGGAATGTTTCAATTTTATTGCTCGTGACTGTACAACAGAATGTGACGGGTGTAAAACACACCCGTTGTATCATGCTAATGCCGGGAAAAAGTGAAAACATTTTTTTTCAAATTCTCTAATTGTGTGTGTATGAAGTAAGACCAGAAAATTCTGTCAGATAACTTTTAACCAAAACCCTTTTAGGTACTGTAATATTTGTCATGTACAAAGGATAAACAGTTAATGGGTTTCTCGTGTAGTCGAGCCTGGCATAATCATTTTGTATTAATTCTGTGGAGAGACTACGTGTATTGTGTCGCTGGATTGTTGTGGAATATTTTAATTACCTAGAAGCCAGAAGTCAGCACGCCTGCCTAATGAGGCTCGCTTGCTCTCCATTGCTCAATCTCCGTTTTCAAACAAACGATTTACTCAGAAATTATATTTTTTAATTTCCGTTCATTGAATTGTTCGAATAAGGCTCCAAATTGTATCTTTACTCAACGTTATACCACTAGGTGATGTTAAATTTGCTCAACAAGTATATAATCAAATGTATCTACGGGATACAATAATAATAATATTAAACAATTGTTGATATGTGGGGCGAGATACCAGATATGGGGGATGTGTGTACGAGTGGCGTCTTATTCGGTAAAATCAGTACTCAATTCACCCAAGATATTTAAGTAATTTATTTACTTACACAGAAGGAGTAATAATAGTATAGCACTACAGTAGCGGTAAGCACAGGCACAGAAGAACAAGTGTACAGTAGAAACAGTTAGTTGAAGGAATAGTGACGAATGCAGAACAAAGCATAGGTAGGTAGGAAGAAATAGTTCATAGCACAAGTTAGGAAGAGATATAAACTAAAACACATTCACTATAAATTTAGGCAGATCACGTCGGGGTCACCAGTGTGGGGCGAGCGACGCGATCATGCTCAGCCCCCGCAAAGGGAAGATCTTCCAGCCAGGCGGGTGTTGTGCCTGGGGAACCGCGGCTCCGACTGTTCTAGTCGGAAACTTGTATATATGTTGAATTGCGTAGAAAACTTCGCTAGCGCGTGGCAGGATTGTGACGTCATTCGTTGAATGTTGTCCTGCTAGTTAGTCGATTTCTAACGTTGGTTTATGTAGCCGTGAGGTCGCTACAGATAAAACTTTTTTATATTGATTTGATTATTGTGTTCGATGTTGTGTTATATGTGTCAACTTGATGTGTATTTTCATTACTAGATGTCGTTGATCGCTACGGATGACAAATTAAAACTCGCGGTAGAGAGTCTCTGTAGTAGTCATATATATTAAGTTGACGTATGAATAAAGACTTTTGACTTTTGATTTATTTACCTCGCTTAACAAGGAGTTTTTATTATAATAGTAAAACCTTGCGACAGCTGTTTTTGGGACTCTCAACATATTGGCTTTCTATTGTTTCCTGTCAGATGACAATAAATTGTGAAAAATATGTGGTCTCAAATGGGATTTTTATTTATTAATTAATAAATTATTAATAATTATACATACATCAAATTATCATCCACATGCGGAGTCCATTCGGGGTAAGCAGAGAGTATAGACCGCCGGTTCACTTCTGACTTGCATACCTCTTGCTTCTTCTACATTCATCTTATTGGATGTTTTAAAAAGTATTTATTCCAGCCATGAACTGTAGTTTTGAGGATTTTTTATAATTATTGAATAGTTTTTTTTATATATTACATAGAAAAGGATCTAAGTCTCGTAATAAGATCAACTCGGAGTTTTTGGCGGGAATCAGGCGGAGCGGTTTAGATTTTTTCCAGTGTGTTGTAAATTGTGTTATAGTGATCTTTAATGTGTATTTTTGGTGTCGATATGTGCAGTAAAGTTTCATTTAGTGACTGGTTTATAGGAGCATTGGAAATAATGCCATAATACAACTTTTGGGTTAAGTGATTTATCATTTTGGTCAATAGGTTACCTCTAATCTAAAGGCGTGTTACGATCTGCTACTGCCGTGGGTTGTCTCCAGAAACTCCATTGGGCGTTAGAATGCATGACACTAGGCATTTTAATGCGGCAAACACGAGAAATTTTGCAACATGAAAATTCTCTAACACTCGACACTGGCAAAAATAGTCCCTGAAGGGATTGATTGCCATACTTAGGAAGAAGAAGAAGAAGAAGATCAACTCGGACACAAAGTATCACCTACCGTATTCCATCACAAACTTCCGAGGTTAAGGTGGCAGTTTTGTGTAAAACCTACACTGTATAAATGACATAAAATTTTCAGCATGTTTAATTTAAAACTATCTTTAAGTATTGATACAGAAATGTTTTTAACTAAGCATATTAAAATAGTCACCCACATTATTAAGTCTATGAGAAAGTTGGTTACAAAATAGCTTATCAGGTTGTGATTTTGGTATTGTTACTGTTCCAGCGATTCCTATAAGTTTTATATTATAGAAGCCGTGGTTTCCTTGTGGTTGAAGCAACGGCCTGTCTTCTGATGGGCTCAGGGTCAAACAGCTCATTAGTTCAGCTTAAGTACAGTGATTAATAGCACTATGAGCTAAAAAAGAGAGGTAGGGCGAATTGGAATCTCCCGTGGGTATTCCCGTTAATATTGGAGCCGCCCGACTGGGGACTGTACCTCCGCCTTACAGAAGATCGCAGTGAAATAACACTACTTTGATTTATTGTTGTGTTTCTGCGGTAAGTAAGGTTGCCAGTGCTCCACGAGGATCGCTGAGCGAGTAGTAGCTGTGAGTATGCTGCTAGCATAGTGACTCCTCATCAACAACATGATTGGCAACTCGTTAGTGATATCCCTGGTATTGCTAGCGGCTATAGGCTACGGTGACTGCTTACTATCAGGTGGGCCGTATGCTTGTGTGCCACCTTAGTGGTATAAAAAAGATTAATTAGATAATTTCCTTTTAGACCAATGGCTTGGTGACGTAGTACCACCAGGTGTGATCATACAAACTACGCCGTCCAGCGGGATTCTGGCACCAAGTGGAAGAGTGGATATTGAGGTCAAAATATACTCGGACTGTTGGGGTCTGTACTACGATCAGATACTAATACAGGTAAATCCTTTTGTGATTTGTAAGTAATTACTTGTAAAGTTGACGAGACCGCTGGTACATCTGACTGCTACGCTACAGGTCACCATCTCACCATCGGAGTCTCATCTGTCACATTGGCACTAAATTATCTTCCGCAAAAAGTGGGTGTTGTAACCTCTGCCTACCTCTTAGGAGACTTACCTATAGGAAGGCGAAAGTTAAGTTTGGTTTATAAGTAGTATTTCCAGTTCGCTTTGAGACACTCCGCAAACCTTTTCGCAACGCTCCTTGCAACTCACTTAAGTTATCTTTATCTATTTCACCTTCAAGTTGTCAAGCGCCGTTGCGAGCAAGTGTGATATTTTTACATGAGTTATATCTTTAGTGCTTTATCTAAGTTACTTCTTTGAAAAAATACCTGAGTATTTTGTAAAAAGCCCTGCATTGGTGGAGATAGATAACTTTTAAACTACGCGACGGATTTTAATGCGGTTTTCGCTAATAGACAGAGTTATTCCTGAGGAAGATTTGTATTTATAATGCACCCGTACGAAGCCGGGGCGGGTCGCTAGTACATTATAAATCGATACAATTGGCGGATTTGTAACAAAATGTGATCTCGCCGGACATATTGGACTTGAAAAAAACATTTTCTTGACAGGCATTGTCAAGCAATTAGGCTGCGGACTAGCATGTATGCCGAAAGCTAATTGTGACGTAAATCTTAGTTGATTACAAAATACTTATCATGTCGAATTTTTCACTACAAGTTAAAGCATGCGGTCAGACTCATGGAATGTGGTTTTCGTAGCCTCGTGATCGATAAAACAACACTTTCACAATATAGTAGGACGTAGTCACAAAATATCTTCACGGACGTTTCAAAATCCAATTTGGACTTTGAAACGTCCAGTGCTTATAACAAAACTGACCGTATAAGAGTAACACAATGGAATGTCAACACAATAGCGTTCAATTTAGCGTTCAAAATTGAAAACAGTGAAGTGCGTATCGGGTACCCATCACCAAACAGTTAGTGAATCCATTTGACTTACTTTTGTCAGTGAACCATTTATAAATAGAAAAAAAAAGTTATGAATAAAAAAGGTCCACTGACAAAATTTTGTAATGTTCTTGGTCAAAGTATGTTCACGTTTCACCTTTATATTGTGTGTGAAAAGTATCGTAATGATCTTCGCATTGCAAAATTTCATTATTTATATTATTTATATATATATATATATATATATATATATATTTTGACGAGACCGCTGGTCTAGTGGTTAGTATACCTAACTGCTGCGCTAGGGGTCGCGGGTTCGATTCCCGCCGGGGCAAACATTTATGTGACAAATATGTTTGCCTTGCGTCTGGGTGTTTGGTATGTATTATAAGTATGTATTTACAAACAAATAGTATATAAGTATTATATCAGCTGCTGGTTCCCATAGTACAAGCTTTGCTTAGTTTGGGGCCAGATGGCGCTGTGTGATAATGTCCAAGCATTATTATTATTATTATCTGTATTCAAGAGTAATATGCTCTTTGGTGTAATTCTTTAACGTATTTCATTAGTTCAGAAATGTTAACCGAAAGATTAATCAATAGCTTTTGACTAAACAGTATTGTTATTGTAATATTTGCTACAGATCGAAAAAGTGGAACCAATAGTTGTAGACGTGTGGATGGAAGTGATAGGAGCGCCCCTACAATTTGCATTCCAACCCAGCGAAGTGGGAGATAAACTGCCGACATTATGGTAAGCTATACACCGTTATTGGTATTATATGGGCTATCGTTTGGAGGCCACTGCGTATGATAGGTACACCTATCTATGGTATACATATTACGAGCGACGAGACCGTTGGTCTAGTGGTTAGTATACCTGACTGCTAAGCTAGAGGTCGCGTGTTCGATTCCCGTCGGAGCAAAACATTTATGTGACAAATATGTTTGCCTTGCGTCTGGATGTTTGGTATGTATTTTAAGTATGTATTTACAAAGAAAAGTATTTAAGTAATTTATCAACTACTGGTTCACATAGTACAAGCTTTGCTTAGTTTGATGGTTTGGGGCCAGATGGCGCTGTGTCCAAACATAATTTATTTATTTATTACTTGTCATATTACTATTGTAATACTAGCTGTCCCGACAGACGTTGTCCTGTCTTAGCTATGAATTTATATGACAAATACACCATAGAACAAAGGTCCTTTAGTTTATCCCGATTAAAAAAGTTCAGGTTTTAATTTCAAAATTTTCTTTTCATAAAATCCTTCTGACAATAACCAACACGATTGATTTTGTTTGTAAAACATTAACAAATAGCTGTGAAAATTAAATTAAAGAAACAGCCAGTAAGTGGTAAGCTCTTAAAATAAATAAACAGCTCAGCGACCGTATAATTCTATAAGTACATATATTGGTACTGATTTTAATAGTTTTGATAAGTTCACTGACGAATAGCTGAAAGCAATTTGGCCAAATGTCACAGAGATTCACATTCCATTATGGTAAATTGAAATGGACGTCAAACAATGAGCATTAGTGAAGTGTGTTCCATATATACAAATGCACACGATCAGCGTTCGAGCGAGGATCGTGTGACCCAAATATTCAGGGATTTGCTGCCGAGGCAATCGCACCGGGACGAATATTGCTTTGTTATTTAAACGTACACAGATTATGATAAAGTATTTTTCTTGTCGATT
Source organism: Falcaria lacertinaria (assembly GCA_951449985.1). Lineage (NCBI taxonomy): Eukaryota > Metazoa > Arthropoda > Insecta > Lepidoptera > Drepanidae > Falcaria > Falcaria lacertinaria. Next base: position 9,854,210 of record OX602121.1, on the reverse strand, counting down.
TAAATACATATAGATGTCATACATATGACCACGTTAAGTCCCTCGCGGGGTAGGCAGAGACTACAGAGCGCCATTTCACTATGTCTTGCACACCTCTTTGCTTCTGGATAGTGGATTTAAATTAAGTTTCAAGTAAGTGAAGTTCCGATCAAAAAGAAAAATAACAAAATCGGTCGAATCATTTTGATGGGGGTTACGATATAATCACACAGGAATAATTCAAAAATAACTAAATAAAAGTGCCTGAAAATGGTGCCAATTCTGTTGTGCAAAATTACTAAACTAAACCTTGGTAATTTAGACCTTCATAAGAGCCTTATTAGGGCCTAAACTGAATAAATGATTTTTGATTTTGATTTTGAAACTAATTTGTCAGTTCTTAAAGTCTTGCTAACCCTTTCTCATGTGCAGAATTAGATAAGGATAGCACTACTTTTAGAAGTGTCAAACTACAAAACGTAAAATTTTACCCTCCATTGCGTTGCAAAGTTACTTCTTGATTTTTTGAATATATTTACTTTCTTCTTGCAATGCACGATCTATCACGCCTTTTCGCTGCCATCCGTTCATGCTTAAAAATATTTTATGCGCAAACTTTGCACAGAGCCCGGCCAAATGTACTTTCAATTCAATACTTGAATATTTCAGTGTTATTATCAGAAGTAAAGCCTTTACTTCAGATAGTAGTACTGAGTCGGATCTGGCATGATGCCTTTGGAGAAGTTTCAATGGCTGGTACTGGCCAAACCCACTTAGGACAAACTTGTTTTGTCTAGACTAAATTAGTTCTAAACTAGAATTATATTAAAGAGTAATTGCATCAGTATTTTTTTTTCATAAATTCTTGAATAAACAGACGCATCAATCTAGCATCGTAATAATAATTTTATAAGTCTGTAAGTTTGTAACAGTGATGTTTGTTGCTCAATCACGTAAAAACGGCTCATCGGATTTGTATGAAACTTGGAACACGCATAGTTTATAAACTGGATTAAAACATAGGATACTTTTTATCCCGTGAAAATATTCTAAGCTCAACGCGGACTAAGTCTCGGGCAGAAGCCAGTTATATATAAAAAAAATAGCTGGCGTTTGTGTTCGTAAAACTTTAAATTTAGTCGATGGATCGACTTTAAATATTTACACATGTTGTATTTCAATAGATGAGCATTTTCTATCCGTTTTTATTCCAAAGTTCGCACAGAAAAGGAAATTACTTCCAGAATAAATAATTAACATCAAACTCAGCTTGTCGTAAACGGTGGCGTGGCTCATAATACCCCCTTGGCCTAGGCCCGTGGTTATCGTTAAGAATCTGGCATTACTGCCGAAAGGAAACAGAAAATGAAAATAATAATAATAATAAAATGAAGCTAAAACCAGCCTAAAAGCAGGGGAAAACGCTCGTAAAATAATAATAATAATGCGTGGACATTATCACACAGCTTCATGTGGCCCCAAACTAAGCAAAGCTTGTATTATGGGAACCAGTTAGCTGATAATACTCACATACTTTTTTTTATACATACTATAGTACAAACCAAACACCCAGACGCAAGGAAAATATATTTGTCACATAAGTGTGTGCCCCGGCGGGAATCGAACCCGCGATCTTTAGCGTAGCAGTCAGGTATACTTACCACTAGACCAGCAGTCTCGTCAAACTTAACATCGTCAAATTATAATATATAAAATAAGTTAAAAAAAAAAGAAGAAAAAAAAGCCTTTATTTCCTTATCCTTAATTTCCATTTCAAATGTGGTATTATATTGTTAGTGCTTGGTTAGTTATTTGCTTATTGTCTAATTGTTAGTAGAGTTAGTTAGTTTTGCTATTGGATATGGACCCCTCCTCGGGTGAAGGCCTCCTCCAGTTTTTTCCACTCATCTCTGTTCTTTCCGATATTTTGCCAATCCTTCCCTATATAATCGGTTAAATCGTCAGCTTATCGTCTTTTTGCAAATTATAATATGATAACATACAAATATATATTGCATTCCGTCACTATTTCTAGTTCATTTTATTTGCTTAGAAATATTTTAAAGTACAATAATATTCATTATTTGTTTTAGGTTTTCTACGTCGGATCCTGAGCGCGTGCTACGGGTCAAGAATATTTCACTTTCAAAGATTAATGTACACGCTTACGTTGCGACCGAAAATGGCAAGTATTGCATGAACAATGAATACACCACTGTGTTGCCATGTGTAAATACTGCAGAGCTAATTTAAAGAAAACCTGTTTTGGCGTTATGTGAACCGTTCTAGCCTTATAGCTTGTTTTGTTAGCAAGATCAGCTAGTGATACCCGTATTGCAAGGTATACAAGCTGTGGTAACTGCTTATCAGCAGGCGAGTTATATTATGCTTCTTTGCTACCAACTTATCTAAATATAGTATGAACCAAATCTTAACCTAAAAGGAAGGTGTGTTTGTATAAAGTTTAAGAGCGCACCTAAACTCTTATTTTACACACAAAATTCTTGTTCACTGAAACATTTTATGTAACTCTATAAATTGTTAAGGTTGCGTAGATAGTTTATCGGTTAAGTTAAAATCGACGCTGAAATTCCCAGTTCGATAATTTGAACGCGACAGAAAAATAGCTTGGTATTTTGCCGTTCTTGTAGAGACCATTCATATTGAACTTTGTCTAAAGTCATATATTTGTGGGATGTATAAAATTCCGTTGTTTGTAGTTTCCGTTCCGTTTCGTTCCGTTTCGTTTTTTCGTTTGAATATCTGAAAACGGAGCAATTTACGATTCAAATATCACTCCTATGCTAGTCTATGCCATCCTTTACTTTGATTGGGTATCGCTAGCCTTCAGCGTTCAATGAAATTATTTAAATACGATTATTCATCACCCTTTAAAAGCCGCGGTGGCCTTGTGGTTTAAGCAACGGCCTGTCATCTGATGGGCCCAGGTTCGAATCCCGGCCTGTACCAATAAGTTTTTCTAAATAATCTGATTCGAATTCTGAATAATCACACCATGAGCTTTTAAAAAGAGAGGTATGGTGATTTGAAATTTCCCGTGGGTTATCCCATTTAAATTGGAGCCGGCTGACTGGGGACTGTACCTCCACCTTACAGAAGACCGCAGTGAAATAACACTACTTGATGTAGTGTTGTGTTTCTGCGGTAAGTAAGGTTGCCAGTGCTCCACGAGGATACGCTGGGCTAGTAGTATTGCTGCTAGCACAGTGAGTCCTCATCAACAACATGTTTGGCACCCCGTTAGTGATACCCCTGGTATTGCTAGCGGCTATAGGCTACGGTGACTGCTTACCATCAGGTGGTCCATATGCTTGTGTGCCACCTAAGTGGTATAAAAAATACCCTTCAGTAATAATAATTATTAAAATTTGCATTAAACAATATCTATAATAAGAAAATAATAATAATAGACTACAATAGAAATCATTATTTTATTTGCTGCATCAAGACACAAATTAACAAGTGATTTAAACTAAAATAATTTCTTAATTTATAGCCACCAATTACATAAGGAGAATAAATAGTACAGTTTCATCACATAAATAAGCATATCAACAATTATGTCTTTCACAAATTATACAGATGTGGTATTAACACACGCAACAGATGTAGTAACTACTAGTGAATCAACTCGGCCGCTAGATACAGCAACGCCAAAGAAAAAAATACCAATGTATTTTGAAATCCACGTTCTACTCCTAGCGGTTGGGTGGAGGTAGGAATAGTGGGCGTTTAACGTAGACTAAACCGCTGAGGCACGGAATTATTGAGGGCTGCGTCCCCCTCCTGCCCCCGATACCTGCTGGGGTGCCCGTCTGGCTCACTTATTAGCCGGTACTCGACTTTTTGCCTCGCTCGCGTGTTGAGTCGCATCAATGAAGTTGACTCACACACAAGTAGTATTTCCTTACATATTCTTAGTATTTGCCAGTCCTAATAACCACGCCTTTAAGCCAGGAAATTCCTCCTTAAAGTTAAACTTCCTAATCCGAGCGACTTGCCTAAGCTTGGTTTGTAAACCAATAAATAAGTTTTTAAAAACATTCAGTGGTTATAATTTCTTTAGTGATGATAAAAGCCAAAATTTCAGAAAAATAAAGCCGTAAAGCTGTAGCGTGATTGACACAACCAAACTGACAACGGTATTTTTACATAATTGAATTACACTTAGTAGGATTGGAAAGTAAAAGTACATTTGCTTAACCGTCGCTTGATATTTATTACTGTAGTTTGATCCCCGGCAGAACAAACATTTTATTGGATGGATTGTTTACTCTGTGTCTGGGTGGTTGTATATTTATCCGTATATTTGTTTCTCTATCTATAATACTATGTATGTATATTTTCTTTCAAGTAAATAAAACAGTGGGGTCAAATGTATTAGCACTTTAATTACACATTGTGTCTACGTCGTGAATGTTGTGCAACAAACACCTCGTGAAGCACACCCTTACTTACCGCAAAAACACAACACTACATCAAAGTAGTGTTATTTCACTACGGTCTTCTATAAGGTGGAGGCACAGTCACCAGTCGGGCGGCTCCAATATTAATGGAAAAACCCACGGGAGATCCCAATTCGCCGTACCTCTCTTTTTAAGCTTATGGTGTGATTAATCACTGTACTTAAGCTTAGAAAAACTCATTGGTACGGGCCGGGGTTTGAACCTCGGCCCATCTAATGACAGGCCGTTGCTGCAACCACAAGACCACCGCGGCTTCATGGCTTAGCTTAGCTTTTCCTAGCAGCTTTTTCCGTCGCAGTGCTTTCGCAATCTACGGAAAGCGTGTTATTGGACCGCAAATAAATTTGGTGCTAGTTTTTAAGTCTATTTTTTAAAGGCGCTATAACAGTACCGGTATTAAGTAAATACCGTTTGGGAACAGTGGACATTGTGTTGTGCTTAATTATATAATATGTAACCATATTATATGGTATATAAAATAATTATGTAACTGACATGTCATTGTTTTTTTGTGAATTTATTGGAACGGAAAACTTATTGCATGACACCAACGCGCAAATAGTTAAATAGCAGAGATACTTTTAGCTTGTTTGAATTAAATATTTTACATACATACATTACATAATTACATACTCTTTTCAAACCATTCCTGTACCATTAAAGTAACTCGAAAATTCCAACGAAACGCAATGCGTTTCGTCTCGCACCGTTTCAATTAGGGTCAATGACCCGTTAAGCGTATTATCTCACTCAACGTACAATAAACAAAATAAACGTCAGTAATATATCTCAGAATCGCGAATTTTCCGTCCAATATGAGCCTCGAGACGAGAGTGTAACAAGATTTTAACTTTAGCCGAGATTATTCGCACTTTGTGGTAAGGAAGGATGGCCGAAGTGGGCTTTGTTTTAGCATAATTTAAAGAAAACTTCGCTTGACACTTGATTTCTTATTTATATGCGAGCTTTCTCTTTTAGCCCTTCGAGCGTAATTGGTCCACGCGCACGTAAATATATACGTGTGTATATACAATGTCTGGGGCATGAAAACGTTAGACCAAACAAGTAGTTTTGTTGCTCTATAGGCGACTCGATAGTGTCAGCAGCATATGAACTACAGAGGTCTGATAGTGCAAATATGGTGGTCTAATATTGCTACTACGGAGGTCTGATATGGCTACTATGGAGGTCTAATATTGCTTTTGCGGAGGTTTAATATTGCTACTACGGAGGTCTAATATTGCTACTACGGAGGTCTGATATTGCTATAGGGACGTCTAATATTGCTTTTACGGAGCTTTAATATTGCTACTACGGAGGTCTAATATTGCTATTACGGAGGTCTAATATTGCGACTATGGAGATCTAATATCGCAAGTGATCAATAGTATTACCACATAAGTATTGTCTATAGTATTGATAGTTCTATAGATATCCTGACAGGTCAAACTATCGATTAGCTCATCGCTACGATTCGATGTATCTCTCTCGCTCGGTAAATAATTAGCGCAGCGATCCCTTCGGCGTAAGGTTGGCAATACACTATTGATACCCCTGGTAATTCCAGTCTTCAATAAAGGCAACAATCAGGCCGTTCGCTTGTTCGCAACCATGGTGGTAAAAATCTGTTGTGAAAATATTGCCTATAGTAATTGAAATGTAAATTATATGTTTTTTGGTTTTAAAACAGTAGTAATTGCTGAGTTTCTTGTCAGATTCTTGTCAGCAAAAAACGACCTTCCGAATCCGGTGGTAGATTCTGACGATTTGAAAGTACTTCTCTGTAAAGTCAAATAAAGATCATTTTGAGTTTGTGTTTATTTTCCCGTTCTTCTAAGAAGTATGTTCTTATAGCTACCGTATTTTGATCTCGCGATTTATGGATGGTATTCATTCTTACCATTGTTGCAGAGCGTGCTCAAGATAATCTACCATTTAGGTTGTACTTAAGATATTTCGACGTCCTACCGAAAACATGCCCGTGCGTCACAGCCTTTGAAGGTTCGTATATACATATGGGTATTATTGTAGATATACCTGCTATGTGCATTTAATACTATGTTCAAACGCAACATCACATTGTTTTACTATAGTAAACACTTTCTGTGAAAGTGCTTTTTTTAGCAATGCTTGCCTTTTTTAAAACTCTGTGTCTGCATTTTAAATTATTAAGATCGCTTATTAGCAGATGTTTCTTTACTGATTTTTAAACTTTCGCGATTTAAGCACATAGTAATGGCTGTCAGCCCGTGACCACGGCCGATGCAACTCGGTCGAAACGTCGGGAGGTAAATAAACAATTTAATATCGCGTATAAGACCCGTTTTCATGTCATTACTAGATGTTTCTTTACTCGCGTAACTGGAATCTTAATTAATAATAACCGTGTATTTTTGCGTGCAGTGGATCCTTTCGAATGTTTTGATGCAAGCGACGATCAGTCCTCATCTTTGCTCGAGGAGATGGACACAGGAATTGATATCTATCTAGGTCCAGATTATGGGGCGCAGAAAGAAAACTACTTCAAGGTATAGTGTCAATTCAAATCTACACTAATATTATAAAGAGGAAAGATTTGTATTTTTGTGGGTTTGTATTGAATAGGCTCTCCGAGCTTCCGAAACTACTGGACCGATTTCAAATATTCTATCACCGTTAGAAAGCTAAGTTATCACTGAGTAACATAGGCTATATATTAAACTAGCTGCCTGCCCCGGGTTTGCACGGGTAGACACAATATGTGAGTGCGAAGCCGGGGCTGGCCGCTAGTATACAATAAAAATCAATTAAGCAAAAGAACAACTACATCTTCTACATTGTTACAAATTTTGTAAATATTGATTTTCTCATATACCACTTCAATTTTAAGTCATGGATAACCGTGATAATTGCTACTGATCAAGTCACCATCAAAATCTTACGTAGACATTTACATCACAAGCTTTCACTAAAAGTGTCTCGTAAGGAACCCTGTTTACATCTGAGAGGAATTTAAAAATGTCCATCAATCCACACTTATCCTTGAAAGCCATTCCCTGCAATCTTACTTCCATGATCATTGGGCCGAACATCTTGGCATAATTATGATTGCTGCTAGGATGTCGAGTAGTGTGGCAAATTGACAATCAGTCAATTGGAGTGGCTATCGTGTGCTGGTACAGCCACAAAAGAAGGACAAGTCCTCTTGCCACATGACAAAGCAGTGGTAGCATGGTGAAACTTGGCCCAACCAATTTAACTACAAAAAATCTCGTGCGGTCACTTTACCCTTTCGTGACCTTAATGTTCTAGAACATTCCAGGTGTCACCAGAAGTGTCGACCGTAGAACCGGGAGAGTGGGTGGAATGGACCGTGAAGCTAGATACACCACCTCATTATGAAATTGCGCCACCTGCCAATCTGCTGTTACGTTTACTACCCATTGATAATTATGGGTAAGCTTTTATCGAATATCATATCTATTGACTCACATCTCTTGACATCTCTTGACTTGGATAAAAACTTAATATTATTAGAATAAGAATTATAGAGCGATTATATCTAAGTCGGTTCCCTCAGGCTCATCAACATTATGAACACGCGTAACTCTTTATCCTCAAAATTGAATTCATACCAGTTCCAATGCGAATATTAGTTCATTAGCTGCTGCGAGATTATTATAACAGTTTTAATTTATTCAGGCGTTTTCACGAATGCCATAATTTGCCATATTTTTGTGACTTTAGTTTCACGACTATCTTTTGTTTGGTTGATATGTTTAAATTTCCTTGATTCTTTCATTTAACTTCAACAGGCCGGGCTGGTATCGGCCAGAACCGTTGCCACAAGTGGTGAGACTTGAGCATGCTCCAAGGGAAGGCAAGCTGAAGGTATCCCGTAGGGAGGTGCGCATTAAGCTTTGCGCTCTAGGTCTACCTTATGACGATGTGATGAGGTAAGACTATGACTTATTATGATATTATTTTGTATACTGTATATAGTATTCATAATACTGCCTACATGATCCAATATTTTAAAGCAATAGAGTAATAGTTAAAGCCACCATGCATGCGCAGTGTAAATTGCTTTAAAAAAGTTCTTGAACCTAATAGAGGATATCTAATGCAGAAGCAAAGAACATTTAATTAAGAAGATAAAGACAACTTTAATACAACAGTAACAGAACAGTTACTGTTGTTATTTTTGTTGACTGGAATGTTCTTTACTGTGGCCGCATCTATTACTAGTCAGCCAGCTTTGATTTCGGAAGAGAGTTCCTATTGAGAACCTGTCTTCTTATGTCTTGCTATGTGTTCTTCTGTTCCCAAAGGATCCGCAAACACTTCCGCGTTCAGAACATCGGTAGTGGAGTACTGGATGTGTCAGCGAGCACGCGCCCGCCTTGGTGCATCATACAAGACGAACAAAGAAAGCAATGCGGGGCGGGATGCGTCTGCTACCGGCACAGCCCCATCCAGCGGGATTATTCTTTGGAGCTTCATATCTTGCCTAGAACTGCAATAGATGTAACTATTATACCTTTTACGTGTTTTATTCTATGAAGGTGGCAACCATGATGGAAAGCATTCGCGGGAGCCTATACACGCTTGCAATACCAGGAGTTGTACCAGCGCGTTGTCAACCTTATTACTCCATCATTATGGTCTCTTCGCTGTCAGCACAGCGTATCTTCGAGAATCTAACCCTAGTCAATGCAGAAATTAAACACTACATCAGATTATTCTATTGTTTGAATTGTGCGTGGGAGTTTTGGTGTTTACCTTATCGTCAATCTCCTTGTCTTTAAACTTATTGACACCAGCAATTTCATTATACCGTACATTCGTATGATACGCACATTGTGGCAAGTTTGATGCCAAGTGGCACTGTGTGATAATTTCCAAACATTATTACTATACAGATAAAGCTAATATAAGAGTGTTAAAAGGGTTAAATAATGTAAATAGTTGGGAGTGGAGGTGTCCGTGCGTACAGAGGAAGTATGGCCGGAGGCCGAAGACCCGGCGTGTCAGCGGCCGGAGTACCCCCCGCGGCGGACCTACTGTCACCCGCTGCACTTCTACGACGATGATAATGTTCTACTGGTCAGTGTGATTTGTTTTACATTCGACCCACTAAACTAATAATACACTGTCTTGTACAGAAACGATAATCCAATTAAACATTAGTGCTATCTCATTACCGCACAGTTGAATTTTGCTTGCAACAATTTATCAACAAATCGGAGACGGCGCTGCCTTGTGATTGCATTTAGCATTGTAGGGTCTTAGCTCCGTAAACATTTGAGCACGGACCCGAAGTCCGCGTGTTATTATGGTTAGTGATCTGTATGAATAAAAACAAATTGTACCATGTATGAAATATCGTTGTCTTGCTCGTAATAATTGTCATGACAAGATTTGTATGAGATTTTTTTAAGCCAATTCGCCCAAGTCTATTAGTAATTATTATTGTTATTTAGAAATAAAAATACTTAAAGGGAAAATCTATAAGACCATGATAAGGCCTGCTGTCATGTACGGATCTGAATGTTGGGCCACAAAGGCGACGGATGAAAGAAGACTGCATGCAACTGAGATGCGAATGTTGAGATGGATGTGTGGCGTAACGAGAATGGACAAGGTAAGAAATGAGTTTTTTTTTTTTTTTTTCTCCTGTTTGTTTACTTGCAACTTGGTGTATAGAATAGATACAATATTTAACAGCTAGTTTTAAACTTATGCTAAAAACAAAATTGTTTTAATTAGGGTTTCTTCAAACGAATACTTTCAAATACTTACCGAAATGTGATTTCTGTTGTCAGCCATTTCGTTTCGTAGTTCGGCTGAACTCTTCAATGTTAACCAAGTAGGACTCTTAAGAAGATAATATTATTTTTCTTCTCGTAAGAAAAATACAATTTACTTTGCTAGAAACGGTCCTTATAAAACTTCTTATATTAAATTTGTAAAATGTTTTCTCCGTTACGATATTCATTGAAATAAAAAGCCGCCATAAAAGTATTGAGAATGTTCTCCGAATAGTATCTTAGCAAGTGTAAAATGCTCTTACACTGAAAATGAATATACAATAACGCATAACAGAAAATGTTGTTCCGTTGAGAATAATAAAAGTTTTCTGAATAAAATAACAATTGCCTTGTGTTGCTCTGTTTTTAGCATATACATGGTAAGTTTTTGTTAGCATCCAAACTGCTGTACACTTCCGCTTATTTTGTAGGAGGCTTCCTGGCATCCTTTATTGCTTGATAATATGACTTTGAATATGCTAAAACTAACCATAATAATGTATTTATTTTTAGTTCTGGTTTATAATTTAATCTTCAATAGTAGCCAAGGCCTCCTTTTATGCAAATAATGATATCGATTCTGTTGTTCAAAATGACTAAACATAACTAATTTGACAGATCTAAAAGTCTTGCTATCCCTTTCTCATGTGCGGGGTTAAATAAGGATGGCATTTAGACCTGTCAAATTAGTTAAGTATCGACACCAATGCCTGTGTTAGAAGGCCTTGCTCTTCACAAATGAAGTTTCATAAAAGTGTAATATAAATTTTATTACAGTAAGTGCAGGCATGTTTTTAATCTACAAGCTTCGTAGCTTTCATTTATATTTTTATGATGTCTAGAAAAGATTAAACATTCTTATATCATGATTGTTACATGAAAACAGGCAGAGCACTGAGTTTCTTGCCGGTTCTTCTCAGGTGGCTTTTTTTTCCGTACCGGAGTAATTTGGACCTTCATAAGAGTGCCCTATTAGAGCCTAAATTAAATAAATGGTTTTTGATATCGATTTATAATGAAGAAAAATTATATTTTGGATTATTGAATGGAGAGTATGCTGGAACTGAATTATTGAACTCAATAAAATAAGACTCGTCCTGACTGATTAACTGCTATTAGAAACTTGAATTTCACAGTATGTACCGGTTATGACGTAGGCAATTATAATGTTGAAATTCCACCGTAAAGGGGATGAAAATCTATTATGTTTTTGGGGTAGTAACCATAAATTATGGCTGTTTAGTTTTTTTTAAAAAGCCGTTTTACGAAAGCACCTACATATAAATCATTGTACAATATAATGCATTTAATAGCCAATTATATATTAACTAGCTTCTGTCGGCGACTATGTCCGCGTTGAGCTTAGAATCTCAGAGGAACCTAAAATTTTCCCGGGATAAAAAGTATCCTATGTGTTAATCCAAGTTAAGTTAATCCAATCCCTTTATTGTGCGGGGTTAAATAAGGATGGCCATATTTTTAGATCTGTCCAATTAGTTAAGTTTAGTAATTTTCAACAACAGAATTGGCACCAGTGTCTATATTATTTTTAGACTATACCATTGATCTTGGAAGTAGAATACCCCATATTGAAGCTGGAGCCTGAATGTATAGACTTTGGTTTCGTCACCGATGGTGACACTAGGAAATCTTACTTCACCGTGTCGCACACAAGCCGTGAGTATCTCCTTGGCTTTTCTTTAACCCTATTTATAAGTAAACATAGGGGTCAAGAGTAAGAGACACCGGCGGGCATGTAATAAATGATTGATGGATGTAAGTGATGGAAAAAATTTGGGATCTCCCGTGGGATTTCCTATTATTATTGGAGCCGCCCGACTGGGGACTGTACCTCCGCCTTACAGAAGACCGCAGTGAAATAACACTACTTTCATGTAATGTTGTGTTTCTGCGGTGAGTAAGGTTGCCAGTTCTCCACGAGGATACGCTGGGCTAGTAGTTAATGTTGCTAGCACAGTGAGTCTTCATCAACAACAGGGTTGGCACCTCGTTAGTGATACCCCTGGTATTGCTAGCGGCTATAGGCTACGGTGACTGCTTACCATCAGGTAGGCCGTACGCTTGTGTGCCACCTTAGTGGTATATAAAAAAAAGTGAATTGGCGCTCTATACTCTCTGCCTTCCCCGTAAAGGACTGTGAAAAACACTGTGTTGTGTAAATGAGTATTATCATACTAATATTATTATAATTTGAGAATACGCTTTGTTGCTCGCAGCGATAGTCAGAAGATGTGAAGGTTGCCAGTACCTCAGAATAGATAATACCGATTTACCTTTATTACCGATTCTAACATTTTTTTCCCAAAGTATAATATTATATACGTTATTAATATATTAAAAATTGTTCCTAGTATTTGGATTATTAATATTTATATATTATTGTCCTTTCCACAACAGAAACTCAAACGTTAGACTTCATTATTAGCTGGGTGGGGGGTCCGGAGTTCGAGCTGTGGCCGCTTAACCTGACAGTGCGCCCGGGGACCATTGAAAGGGTCTACGTGCAGTACACGGCCAGGTGAGATAATAGTTTTTTATCCTTGATTTGTTCAAAGAAAAAGGTATTATAGCGTTCGGTATACCTTATTTTGTACTACGAAGTTGAAAAACAGTAACGACGAGACTGCTAAGCTACAGGTCGCGGTTTCGATTCCCGCTGGAGCAAACATTTATGTGACAAATATGTTTGCCTTGCGTCTGGGTGTTTATTATATATGTATCTATTATGTACTGTATGTATTGTGTAGTATGTTTTTAAAAAACGTATATATAAGTATTATATCAAATCAAATTAATTTTCAGTCTCATTTTACATTCGGCCGTATGAAGACTAATGCGTTCTCGTCGTGCGATGAGTTCAAACATACAGATTTCATCAGTGTCCTATTTGAACCTCGCAAGTAATTGTGCGAGCACATAAAATGCTTAATAACGATCGTACGTATCGTTTGATGACTATAGGATATTCGGACGAATAGGACACTGATAAAATCTCATCGCATGGCGAAAGCGCATCGTGTCATAGTACGATCGTGGCCAATTAGGACGCCTAATAAAGATGGAGGACGTTGCCAGTCTTTTTGGTAAATGTGTAGATGGTGCGGCGCGCCAGTGGAGGGGTGCGCGCTGGCGCGGGCGGCGGGCGGCGCGGGCGCGTGGTGCCGGGCGCCCGCCGCCCTCCGCGCCTGCCCCGCGCGCGACCACCGCGCCCGCCTGCCGCCGCACGACCACACCACCGACACGCACCTGCTACCACCGCACCTAAGGCACTAGCTAACAGTACCTACTCCCACCATTCGTCTGTACAATAGCTGTAAGTAACATTTTTTATACCACTTTGGTGGCAAACGAGCATACGGCACGTCTGCTGGTAAGCGGTTACCATAGCCTATCGATGTTTGCCACACCAGGGTATCACTTGCGCGTTGCCAATCCTATATTCGACATCGGACTACTAGGCGTCGGGTTTTCACCCTTACGTTGTGGACATACCACCAATACGCACTAAGCGTTTTGCATCATCTTTCATAATGCGTACAGCAAAGGACTGGATTTTTTTCCCCTCGTCAGTGTTCCCTGAATCCTACAACCTGGGACTCTCTAAGACTAGAGTGATAGGCTACTAACAGACAAGCGAGCACCACCTTCGACCACATCTTCACTTACCATCAGGTGAGATTACGGTCAATCGCTGTTAACTTTAAAAAAAAAATCACAGCATTCACCTCTGCACTAGCTTTAAGTACTTACTCACATCCTTCATCACTCTTGCACACCCCTAAAAGTACTACTTACTTATCTAACTTGCAGGCCCTACACCCTTTATGATAATATCTCAGCGGTGGTCTGGTCACGTGTGATAATGTTGTTTTTTTATAAACGTAGGTACTCATTTTCAAAACTAGCAAGCAATTTAAACTTGTCAATTTATTTTAAACAGGTAAAGCTGTGAGAATATCGAAGTAGTATTTAAAATCATCAATATGAAATGTAATTACGTTTCTTTATGAATAATTATATTCACATACACTACTTTTTAATCGATACGTCATGTCAAAGCTTTTGAAATATAAACTCAAAAACTAGAGCACGCATTTTATTGTAATGTATTAGTGTGTGAAAAAAATCAAAACATTAGAAATAAAAAAAAAATAATGCGTTTGGAGGCTAAATTATAAAAGAGGTAAAGAACAGTTGGTTTCTCCTGTCTGAAACTGTAATCGCTCAACTGAAGTAGTAGTTAGAGCCTCGATACAGAATATCGCAGGCAAGTAACACAAATTCTTATATACCTACGTTTAAGACTATGATTACTCTCAACATGATACCCCTAAAGTTGCAAGCTACGGTGACCGCTTGCTATTTTTTATTTTTATTTTATTTATTAAGGGAAAACAAACAGCTACATAATATAGAGTACAAGCTCGTATAGACTAGAAACATGTTGTTAATTATATAGCCAACGACGTTATCCACAGTTTGATAACAGATTTACATAAAAAGTGCCACTAGAGGGAAGAAATAGTAAAGTAGTAAATTAAAAGAAAATAACAATTATAGATAAAAACAATACTATGGAATATGGAAGTTAAAGTTTTGATACATGGAAATTGACAATACAATCAAAGTATTATGTGGAGAGCAATATGTCGTATAACATTAAATAATAATTGAACAAAAATCGTCTTCTAAAGTATTTTATAACATAATATTAATCATTGAAATCAAAGTCATATTTGGAAAGCGCAATTATAAGAGAAGTCCTAAATCTATAGGAAGTACTGGCAAAAATATCGATAGCTTCAAAGCGTTTATTAAAGGTTTCAACCATACGACGAATGGGGGCACGAAGTCCAGAGTTAGTACGGCATGTATTCAGAGCGAACAGTGAGTTTGAGCGCACAGCACGCGGGGTACAGGTTCGAGGTACGGCAAGGCAGAGCTGACGGACCAACTCGGTACAGTCGATTCTGTTGTGGACTAAGTTGAACAACGTAACTGCTTCGAGGTAAATACGTCTTGATTCGAGAGTTGTGATTTTATATTTAATTAACAAGTGTGGATATGGTAAGTATTTGTGGAAGCATTTGTAGTGCATAGTGCGCAAGTATTTACGTTGGATCTTCTCGATAGCAATTGAGTATTTTTTGTAAAAAGGATTCCAGACTTGTACAGCATAGTCTAGTTGTGAGCGTACAAATGTTTTGTATAAATAAAGATAAGTAGACGCTCTTTTAAATTCAGTGGAAGATCTAAGAACGAAGCCGAACATTTTAAATGCCTTATTAACAATGCTTAGGACATGTGCGTCAAGGCAAAGGTGATTGTCAAGAAGGACTCCGAGGTCTCTTATTAATTCAACATTATTAATAGGTGCGTTGCAAAGATTGTATGAGTATGAAATAATGTTTTGATTTTTTGTAAATTTTATAAAGTTGCATTTAGAGAGATTGAGTTGTAATTTATTGTTACCACAATATGTCGTAAGCCTGTTAAGATCTTCCTGGAACAATATGCAGTCGTTAATTGTATTTATAGATTTGTAAGCTTTTAAATCATCTGCATACAGGAGAAATTTGGAATTAGAAAAACATTGCTTGATATCATTTATGAATATTATAAACAAGAGAGGACCCAGGATAGAGCCCTGAGGAACCCCAGAAGTAACCTTAACACTGCTAGATTGGTAACCATTAACAACCACTCTTTGGGATCTGTTTAAAATGTAAGATGAAAACCAACGGAGTAAATTACCACGAATACCATTGTACGCTAATTTATTAAGTAGGATTTCATGGTCCACCTTGTCAAAAGCCTTTTTAAAATCCGTATAGACGGTGTCTACTTGAGTACGTTTGTCAAAGTTTTCGAAAAGGTTGTTTGTAAATTGTATTAGATTGGAAGTAGTAGATCGGCGTTTGACAAACCCATGCTAACACTTCAATAATTATGTTGTGTAAAAGCGGGTAAATTTTATTGTGCACCAGCCTCTCAAAGAGCTTAGATAAGGCGGACAGAATAGAATTGGGCCGATATTGCTCAACGTTGTGCTTAGACCCAGTTTTGTGAACAGGTGTGATGTATGCACGCTTCAAAATTTCAGGAAAAACACCCTGAGTAACACATTTGTTGAAAATGATATGCAAGGCTTTACATATATTAGTTGCAGTATTTTTAAGGAAACTAGGAGGTATTCCATCAGGACCAGCTCCTTTAGATGGATCGAGTAATTTAAGTTCTTTTAGTATTTCTTGTTCATCGAAAAATAAGTCAGTGATATGGACATTATTATTGTAAGAGGAGGACGGAGGCCTCCATTGATTAAGTTGGGGTGATGCAGGTTCAAAGACAGACTGAAAGTAATCAGAAAACATATTGCAAATAGTTTCGGGGTCATCCGATCTGACGTTCTGATATTGCATAGTTTGCGGAATACCAACTTTGCGTTTACGGCTAGCTATATACCTCCAGAAATGTTTAATACTCGTGGAAATATTATCTTCTACTGATTTAATGTAGACCTTGTAGCATCTGTCACATTTTTCTTTGAAAAGTGCTCTGTAGTCTGAAAATTTCATGTAATCTAAATGGTTATTAAACTTTTTCCATTTAATCCATGCCTTTTGTTTAAGTCGAAAGACTTTGATTAGAGAATGCGAGAACCAAATTGGGAAGTTATTTGACTTAGGGGATGTTAGGGGTACATGTTCAGCTATAATACCATGAATTTCGTTATAAAATGCATCAAGAGCATCATCAGCGGATAGGGTACATAAAAGTTGGCTCCAATCGATTTCCGATAATTTTGCATTTATGAGATTATAGTCAGCTTTATGGAAGTTATATCTTGTCACAGGATTTTTTTTCAGTGCGTGCTCGGGAACGTCAATAGACAGAGTTGATATGAAGGGTGGATGGTGCGTATCAGGGCTTACTAGAGGGCTTAACGGAGGCAGAACTAGGCAGGGTGCATTAGAGATTAATAAATCGAGGATTTTGTCGTTCACGTTGGTTATTATATTATACTGTACAGAGTTTAGGAACGACATGCAACTACTAAGCTGAAGACCGCGAGGAGTAGAATCGGTACAGATAAGTTCATTGTATTTAGAATAAGAGGAATTAGATGGAGACCAGTGAATATCAGGGAGATTATAGTCACCGAGAATATATATGTTACCGACGTTAGGTGCGGAAAGAGTATCTTGGAGAAGTTCAAAGTGACTTTCATAGGTTACCGAATTAGTCCAAGGTGGTAAATAAGCAGCGCTAATGACGTGACGCTTATGTTGGTCTAGGGCAAGTATTTCAATGAGTATATGGTCGATAAGAGGCGAAAAATTTATGTCAATGCTAGATGGATTCAACTCGGAAGGTCGAAGGCCGCGCAACACTGCGACTAACACCCCACCCCCATCCTGCTTATTCGTAGCCAACCGGTCACGATCGCGTCTAAATACAACGTAACGTTGGTCAATAAATTCACTATCAGCGATCGCTGGTATCAGCCAAGTTTCAGTGAGAACAATTATGTCATAACTGAAAGAGAGGACATTCATGTAAAATGTGTTTAATTTCGTTCTTAAACCTCTACAATTTTGGTAGTACATAGATAAATTATGGTTAGCCATTATAATAAGAAACGTGTATAAATTCGTATAAATATATAAGTAATGAAGAGGAGAGTCCGTTGAGTGGAGTATCTATAATGAGGAATATACCGTGTGTGTAATTGTTTGTGATTAACAGAAGACTTCGACATTTTTGCAAAGAGAGATTTATGAGAGCAGATTTCAATATTATTGACTTCAAATAATAAATTATTAATAAACAATGAGTAAACTTGTATGTATTAGAAAACAGGACGATAATGGGCGCATTCCAAATAAGATTGAATAAGTATAAATAAGAAATAATTAAAGATATTAAGTAAAAAAAAATTTTTAAATAACGACAAGTGTGCATTATTTGGGTTTGAGTTTTTCCAGATCCGATTCCGAACGAATGATAAAGGCCGGCGAGTCATCACGCTCGCGGACAAGAATAGAACCGTTTTTGACCCACACATACTTATGATCATTGCGGGTTGCGGCATCGCGGCATTTACGAAATAAATGCTTAAGCTTAAGCGTACGATGCTCGTTGATGTATACTCGAGTTGGTGTGCCGGGGATGCTAAGCTGATCTGAATTAAGGGTTTTCGTCTTGCGATAAGCACCAAGTATATTATCTCGCAGCCTCCGTGTGGTGAATTTAATAATGATATTCTTGGGTTTGGAACTATCATGGTGCGCATGTGGTACTCTGTGGACGGAGATGATGTCTGACGGCGGCACCTGCACGCCGAGGGTGACGCCGGCGGCTCGCACGATATCTAGAAAGTCCTCGTTCCGTTTCTCGGATACGTTGCAAAACTCAAGATTGCACTGCCTAGCTTGCAGTTCCAAGGAATCGATCTTGGCCTCCAGGTTGGTAATAGCAGGGCAAGTCTCGTTGGCGCGGCTGGTAACATCTTCCAGACACTTCTTAAAATGCTGATGTTCGCTGGCGCAAAACTCGACGGAAGTTTTCAAGTGGTTCACGTCTTGGTACAGCAGTGAAATATTCGCTTTCATACCCGTTTGCTCAGTTTTTAATGATTTTATTTCATCGCGTATTTGTGATAATGAGTTCTTTATGTCATCTCTGATGTTAAGCATGTTCTTATTCGTCTCATCACGCCATTCCTGTAGTTGACTGTGCAACGATTGAATAAATGTACCAAAATCGATCTCGCCCAAAGGTTTCGAACTCACGATACTAGAAACCGGCACTAGCGGTTCAGCAGGGCTGACTGAAACGTCCGTAGAGTCGTCACTTTTTACAGTGGGCAATTGTCAACCGTGCACTGGAGTGCGGCAATTGGACCGGGTGCGACGCGTTATGTTGCTGTTACACGAAGGACAGGACCAAGTTTTCATATACTCTTCTGTGAGTTCAAGGAATTGCTGCGATGTCATACTTAAACATTCACCGTGGTATTTGTCTCTGCAGATGTGACATGCCAAAATTGCTGTATCCGAAGACAGTGGTTTTCTGCAACCGCTGCAGTTCATAATGATGAGTTTGATACTGAGAAAGTAATAACGATTAGTAGCACCACCTAGTGCGAGAAAGCGTAGATAAGAGCAAGCGATCGATGCACGCCCGTCACATGAGATGCAAATAAGCGGGGTCACTGTGTAGATGGCGCTGTGTGAAATTAACGACTATACTTGTAATATATTAAAATTCTACATACGAAATCAAACGTATAGCAATCAATTCAAAGCCGTGGTGGCCTTGTGGTTGAAGCAACGGCCTGTCATCTGTAGGGCCCAGGTTCGAATCCTGGGCGGTACCAATGAGTTTTTCTAAGCCTAAAAATAGAGGTAGGGCGAATAGGGATCTTCGTGGGTTTTACTATTAATATTGGAGCCGCCCGACTGGGGACCGTACCTCCGCCTTACAGAAGACCGCAGTGAAATGACACTACTTTGATGTTGTGCCGGTTTCTGCGGTGAGTAAGGCTGCCAGAGCTCTACGAGGATACGCTGGGCTAGTAGTAATGCTGCTAGCATAGTGACTCCTCATCAACAAAAGAGTTGGCAACTCGTTAGTGATAACCTTGGTATTGCTAGCGGCTATAGGCTACGGTGACTGCTTACCATCAGGTGGGCCGTATGCTTGTGTGCCACATTAGTGGTATAAAAAAAAGATTAAAGTGCCAAATATTTTTTTCGTGAAAATGTTAGACTCAACCATTTGACGTCACAACAAGTAGATCATATTCAGCCATCTGACGTAATTCCCTTGTAAGATTAATTATACTCGTATTAGCACGAATGAAAACCGAGTTGCGTTACGTGTCAGATTTCACAGAAATATTTATATTTATATTATTATCGAATCCATTCACTTTGAAAAAAAAATTGATGCCGCATTATTAAGCCCTATGAATTTGATAGTGTTGCTAATAACGACCGAAGGCTGGGAACTATTGACGTACTTTACATTGATACATACATACATGTATAATAATAATAATAATAATAATAATGCTTGGACATTATCACACAGCGCCATCTGGCCCCGAACTAAGCAAAGCCTGTACTATGGGAACCAGCAGCTGATACAATACTTATATACTTTTTGTTTGTAAGCACATACTTATAATACCATATTTGTCACATAAATGTTTTCCCTGGCGGGAATCGAACCCTCGACCTCTAGCGTAGCAGTCAGGTATACTAATCAATAGACCAGCGGTCTCGTCGTTAGTTATGTATCATTGATACATACACGCTAATAAAAGCGTGCATACGAGTATGAATGCGTTGACATTTCCCCCGTGTTCGTTAATCTGCGTCCCGACACACTTACCCCACATAATGGGACTCTTTGAGGCACTTTTTTGTCTTTTTAATACAGCCACAGACACCATGTCTGGTTGTCAATGCTTGTTCCGGGTCAGTACAGAGCTTTGTGCGGTGAGAAACGTAAGACACTAATCGCAGAGCTTATATCTATAAGTAATATATCTATTCTGTGCTAGTTATCCCTCGCAATATCATCCACATCAATTAAGGCTTTAAAACTTGTGAATCCCTTCTGCCCGCGACTTCGTCTGCGTTTAGCTTAGGATCCCAAAAGAACCCATCATTTTCCTGGGATAAAAAGTACCCTTTAGGCTAATCAAGGTTATAAACTAGCTGTGTTCCAAATTTCATCCAAATCTGTTCGGTTTTTGCGTGAAAGAGTAACAAACATACATCCATCCATCTATACTCACATACTTTCGCATTTATAATATTAGTAGGATTTAAAAAAAAAGTAAAAGAATTCGGCAAAAAGTTCAGTCATTTTCAGTGGTGATTCTATAAACATTTAATTTACCAAATATACAATGATATAGTTTTCCAATTCCATTATTTAAATGTATGTTGTATTTAAGAGGTTTTCATTATGTTATTTCCGTGGGGATTTCTATGCAAGCACGTAGTGAATGTTCCACCCAGGATAAAAGCCGTCTGTCATTGAAATGCGCATACATTAAATTATCCGGGTGTTCGGAATCGGTGAGCATTTGTTTTGAAAGAGATAAATGAATGTAGAAAAAACAAAAGAGGTGTGCAATTCAAGAATCCCATTACAATGGGAGCCGCCCGACTGGGGACTGTACCTTCACCGTACAGAAGAACGCAGTGAAATAACACAACTTGATGTAGTGTTGTGTTTCTGCGGTGAGTAAGGTTGCCAATGCTCCACGAGGATACGCAGTGCTAGTAGTAATGCTGCTAGCACAGAGACTCCTTATCAACAACAGGGTTGGCAACGCTTTAGTGGTATCCCTGGTATTGTTAGGGGATATAAGTTACAGTGGCTGCTTACCAGAAGATGGGCCGTAAGCTTGTGTGCCACCTTAATGGTATAAAAAAATTAAACGGCGCTCTATACTCTCTGCCTATCCTTAAAAGGACGTGAAGACAATTTTGTATTTCTGTGTATAGAAAATTTACTATGTTCACCCCGCCAACGAGCTTCTGCCCCTTGATAGAATGCGGTTACCATAACTGATACCTACATGGTGTAATAACAGGCATTACCGTTCCAAAATTTCCTCCTTCGTAATGAACGCCATTCTGTTCTCTCTTGTGACAATTTTTTTTACTTTACTTGTGTCAAATTTGCCTTAAATATCAAATATACAAGCTTCAGGAAAACCTTTTAATTTTCTAGATAAATGAACAAACCGGATTGACAAGCGCTTGAAACGAATTACGTGGCCATATTGGTGTGACTAAATGTAATTGGCAACTGATTGAGTGTTCGAAATAGCGCTTTGATTATATATGTCCATCAGACTAGATAATAAGCACGTAATAATTTAGTTGACGATTTAAATAATACATATGAAATACAAAATATAATGTAACTTGCTTTATGGGACAGTGATGTATGGGATACACCCACAGTACGTGCCAAAGTCATTAAAATGCAAAGTCTGTGAATGTAGCAGCCGAATACTGAATCGACATTCGAAGTTTGAAGGTACAACAAAACTTTTTCTTCGCACTTAGGATCGGACGCCACTTAATATTATTGATATAGCATCAGCATCAGATTTGACTGTATTCAAGACCACATTCCCAATCAGGAAGATAGCAAAGATCTTCCTCCTAGGCTCTTTGGATTACAATTCCCTTGAGGTTAAGAGGAAACTTGACCAAATTCTGACCATGTGCAAGGTTCTTCGTGGTAAATCAGACGCTCCTGAACTGCATGACGAGTTGTCTAGAATATTTGTTCCATACAACTATCTACGCGGCAGGAGGCACAAATTATTTGTAGAACCCATTAGTCGCACAGTATCGCGCGCTCACTCTCCTGTCCCTCGCACTCTCTCTGCGCTCAAAGCCCTCTTGGAGTCCAACCCTGATTGTGACGTGTTCGCGGATGGATGGCAGATGATAATGTCGGCATGCTATGAGTACTGCGAGTTGAGTGTATGACTGGTTTAACTATTTATTCGTATAATTGGCTTGAAGCCGTTCTAATTAATTAAATAAATAAATGTGATCCTAACATAGATATTAATAGAAATGTATGCTTATTATATTATTATCATATTTAAAGTTTGTGAAGTACCTGTTGGTGTCGATTCTGTTGTTCAAAATTACTAAACTTAATTAGTTTGACAGGTCTAAAAGTCTTGTCATCCCTTTCTCATGTGCGGGGTTAAATAAGGATGGCAATATTTTTAAACCTGTCAAAATTGGCACCATTTAATTATAATAATGTCAGAAGTTCCTTAAACACATTTTGTATTTGCATCTTTGGGATTACTTATTCCCAATTACGTGTTCATTTTAAACTGACAATACGTGAAATAGCGCGTTGAATAACAGTGTGTAAACAAAACGTACTGAATCGGAAAAGTGACCAGACTGACAGCTGTTCGAATGCGTGTTAGCAGTCTCAAATCCCATTTGTCTCTGTCAAAGAGAATCCGCTTGTTTTTCGTTGAGCGTAAAAAACTGATGCCAAATATCGTTTATTTTAACCATCCAGCGAGACCCTGTCGTGAGTTGGAAATACACAATTTGTCGTCAAACTAGCTATGTACTTATTTAAAATGACAAGATAAAAATATGCTGTTACGAGTGGTTCCAGATAAAGAAAACAACAAACCAACTCCATGTATGAATGAATTATTATGAATAAATAAAATATTTGAACTGAACTAGTGGGAATAGACCAATTATTCTGGGATTCGACAAAAAATTCAGTTGGAGATCAGGCCGAAGGACGACAGCAAAAAAATTGAATTATTACATCCTCTTAAATGTGTCAATATGTGTATTACTTGTAACTCAACGTAATAATGCAGTAATTGCAAATAAAAAAGTTGAGCAACCTGTAAAATTTTTGGCATATAGTAAAAAATGGCAACATTTTTACAATGAGGCCAACAAAGGCTCCTCCAAAAAGACATTCGGACGGTAATTTGTCTGACGTAAATCCTAAAGAGACACGATTCATGTAATAACATACTTGACGAGACCGCTGGTCTAGTGGTTAGTGTACCTGACTGCTACGCTAGAGGTCGCGGGTTCGATTCCCGCCGGGGCAAACATTTATGTGACAAATATGTTTGCCTTGCGTCTGGGTGTTTGGTATGTATTATAAGTATGTATTTACAAAAAAAAAAAAAAGTATATTAAGTATTATATCAGCTGCTGGTTCCCATAGTACAAGCTTTGCTTAGTTTGGGGCCAGATGGCGCTGTGTGATAATGTCCAAGCATTATTATTATTATTATACGATAATTATTTCAATTGTTTTTTAATATTTTTAATGATATTCCTTTACATTTTTCTTATAATGGATTTTTACTATACCATAAGGTGGCAAACAAGCATACGACCCGCCTGATGGTAAACGGGTACCGTAGCCTATGACCGCTTTCAACACCGTCGCTTTCCATAGGACACGATGGCACGACATCAATATAATTAAACCATAACAATAATTACAACACAGAAGTACCCACTTAATAACAGTAGCGATAACGAAGTACGTGTAAAAGTTTGTTCAGCTCTTTCGACATGCACGACACTGAATTTTCCTTTGATACACAAGTAACCAAACATTCATCAAAGGATTCTAGACCTTATTACTATGCAAAGAGGAAACTATTCTGCTGTTCACAAAACAATACAGAGAGATTACGGTGCGTCTTAAATATTAACAGCGCATAATTAAACTGTGCACCGCATATAGTTATAAATTTTAACGCAGGTGCCGGGGAATATGATCGTAAACCGCCTTGCTAACTTACAATTTCAGAGTCATTTTTCAAGTCAAACAACTAGTTAAACAGGAAGACTAACGAATCACTTTCCACCGCGTATTTGTATCGCATTGGAATATTTGTAAGGGAAATAGAACAGCACTACGGCGGCGAAGAGAGAAACTTTAAATTCGCATCAATATTTTCACGTTTTAAGAGATATGTTTTCGAAACCTAGTCAAATGATGTATCCTGCCATCAGTATAGTAGCGTAAGCATGAATAATTTGCGACAACGTTTTCGTATCGCCTGCGACTATTTTTGTATTGAAAAATGAACAACGAAGCGGCGGTGAAAGGTGGGATTAAAAATTTGTATGACAATTTTGACAATTCGCAAGTTATGTTTTCGAATATGTAGTCGAAAAATGTTCCTGCTACCGGCACAGGTTTAATATGAGACTTGGATGTTTCTGAAGCTTTATTTGAGCGGGATTCTCTGAAGGAAAATCATTACTATTCATATATTTTGCCGTTTCATACATATTAGTTTAAGATACCTACTTACATTATATTATCATGTTTCCTTTTAGGGTGTGACCAGTTGAAGTTAATCAGGGAAATCATGTGCCTTCATAAAAAAAACTAGTTATGTATGGCAATGCTGCCAGCATTCTTGGCACGCTCCCGCATGATTCCGGTTTGGGTCAGATCTTTTATCTATAAGTAGGTAGGTTAAGATACGTTTTTGTAAATAGTTTAATCTGATTTATATTTGTTATTTAAAATTTAAATATCAGGATAATTATCGCAATTATATTTACTTTTACGTAGAATAAGTGATACCAATTAGCATAATGTGTTTTAAATCTTTGCCTTTGTTGGAACTGAACTCGTGACATATAGTGGAGCGTTAAATTTTACTAACCACTAAACCAACGGTGCTGTGGAATGATTCCAGTAGTTATAAGCATTATATATATTTAAAAAAAAACTTTTCTATTACACAACTGCTTCAAAGGAGCTAGTAGAAATTCATTTTCCTCAAAAATGTTTGTTCATTTCAGTTGCAATAGAACACGTTTCAGAAATAAAATTAAATTTCTGTCGTTCACCTCTGAAGAGGCTGAGAGGCCTGTGAGGTCACGTATTACGGACCCCACTTACCTATTTTATTGCCTGTAGGTACTTTGTTGATGTTGTGATTGATCATATTCATATACTTTTATCTATGTGGAAGATCGCTAGGGTGAATTGCACTTCACTTTTACAATATTTTGATAAAAGTTATGATATACTTATTAAGGTATTACTTTAGGTAATTTGTGGAAATTATTAATACGTATTATAGCTTTGTTCTTTGTTAGAAAGCCATCGAAATAATTACTTCGCTATCGTAGTATCGAATAATGTGACACGCATTTTTTTGTGACCGTTGAGAGTTAGATAGAAATGTATGAAATTTAAACTAGTGCAGTAAAAAAAATTTCAAGATGCCCTTCGCTCGGCCCGCTCTGCGGCGTCTAACAGACAGACGGACGGACGGACGGACGGACAGCGGAGTCTTAGTAATAGGGTCCCGTTGGTCACCCTTCGAGGACGGAACCCTAATAAGGCTATAGTAGCTACTTTAAAGTTGAGTAAGGAAATACGACTTAAATTGATGACAGCATAAATTCTCTCTTACGTTTGTGATTGAAGTCGACAACTAAGATGTCTGAGAAATATGTCCATCGATTTAAGGTTGCGAGTAAACGTTTGCTAAGTTAAAGTCCCATTTATGAGGATAAGGGCAACTCATCGCCAGTGGTA
The DNA here is from genome assembly GCA_951449985.1 of Falcaria lacertinaria. Lineage (NCBI taxonomy): Eukaryota > Metazoa > Arthropoda > Insecta > Lepidoptera > Drepanidae > Falcaria > Falcaria lacertinaria. The sequence goes on along the minus strand of OX602121.1, from coordinate 9,827,812 downwards.
AGTCAATTTAAGAAATTGAGTGAAATATTACGTTGCTACGCCTTTGCCACTACGTAGCTCGTAGCACCGTAGCGCTTTCCAAGTACTTACATAATTAAATTACAACAATTTGTTCTGTTTGGATGGGTACACCTTTATATTTAACATCATAAAAAATGTTTTATACTGTAAAGAAATTATTATAGCTGAAAAGAAAACTATTTTAGAATTCTTGTAAACTGTTTTGTTCGCTGTCACAGCCTTATTTCTCTATATCAGGCTGTGTTGAGTAAAACGTAGTAAAATAAGCTACAGCAGTACGCATCATTGAGTATCTTTCCCTGTCTTAGTTTTTATATTTTAAGGCTTATTCCTTATTCACTTATAGAAGATCGCAGCCAAAAAACGCTGATCTCAAGCTATAAAAAAATCATTTTCTGACTGCACTGATTTTGACAGGACTTTCACTAACTTTCGCTAATATTATAGTATAAAAATATAATTAGGGTACACTATATCACTCCAATTCAAATTTGTAAATATAACTTTTCTGTCTAGCGCAAAGCGTGGCTTTGTGTAAAAAATAAGCCTATTTAAGATTTCCGTCCATTTAAGTTGAGCCACTGCCTTAATATAAGGCAACTACGTCATAGCATTACTGCCTTAATATAAGGCAACTACGTCATAGCATTACTGCCTTAATATAAGGCAACTACGTCATAGCATTACTGCCTTAATATAAGGCAACTACGTCATAGCATTACTGCCTTAATATAAGGCAACTACGTCATAGCATTACTGCCTTAATATAAGGCAACTACGTCATAGCATTACTGCCTTAATATAAGGCAACTACGTCATAGCATTACTGCCTTAATATAAGGCAACTACGTCATAGCATTACTGCCTTAATATAAGGCAACTACGTCATAAAATTACTGCCTTAATATAAGGCAACTACGTCATAGCATTACTGCCTTAATATAAGGCAACTACGTCATAACATTACCGCTTGACACTTTCATCCTAAAGTTAAGGGACACATTTAAAGAATTCTGGGGATATTTACTTTGTGTCACAAGAAGCTTGCTTTTGATATTTCTGTTATTATTTAAGATGCATTATTGAGCAAACTGTACTTTTATACAACCACTAGCTATGTGACTTTGTTTGAGTTGAAATAAGGTAATACATAAGCCTTTTAGATGCAGTATAGTACAAACATTTTACATACATAAACATTGCATCACACCCAGTCTCTTTAGTGGTAGGCAGAGTGCAGACCATTTCACCCTTGACTACTACACCTCTTTTTTTTTTTTAACTATATAAATATGTAGCGTAATTACCAAACGTTTATAATATTAGTAGGACGATGATTGCAATACCAAAAGCGCCATTTTTACTGATGCTGCTCTGTAAAAATGACGACAGAATGTCAGCAACCGTCGTCAACAGAAAATGTTATGTTCCTCTGGTATTCTAAGCTCAACGCGGACGAAGTTGCGGGCGAAGCTAGTATGCTTTAAGCCCTCTGTCGTACCTCTTATCACATGTATTGGCTGACTACACTCACACAGACATATTAAAATGTGACGGACTCGTAAAGATAGAGGAATCTTTTTTATTGAACATTCCGTATGCTTGCCGCTGCGATTGACGTGACAAATACGAAGCTCGTAAAAATCTGTCTCATTCTTGCCATAAAGAACGCGTTTAGGTCACAAGAATTGGTTTTAGGAAGAATTTATCGCAAGAATTCTTCATATGGGCGGATTTGATCACGTGACATGTATCTGGTACAGTAATACGCGTGGAGAAAAATCTTGCTTACTTTTTTATAGATACAATGGTGTCGATTCTGTTGTTCGAAATGACGAAACTTAACTAATTTTGACAGGTCTAAAAGTCTTGCTATCCCTTTCTCACGTGCGGGGTTAAATAAGGATGACAATATTTTTAGACCTGTCAAATTAGTTAAGTTTAGTAATTTTGAGCAACAGAATTGGCACCAATGGACATTTTATCAAACAATTGGAATATAACACTTCGAAAAAGCTAGATTTTTTTTATGCCACTAACGTGGCATACGGCCCACCTGATGGTAAGCAGTCACCATAGCGTATAGCAGCTAGCAATACCAGGGGTATCACTAACGAGTTTCCAACCATGATTTTGATGGGAACTCTCTGTGCTAGCAGCATTAATAGTAGTGAAGCGTGTCGTTGAGGAGCACTGGCAACCTTACTTACCGCAGAAACACACCAAATTCAGAGTAGTTTTACTTGACTGCGGTCTTCTTTAAAGTGGAGGTACAGTCGCCAGTCGCAATTCGCTGTATCTCGCATACATTTTTACTATTAAAAAAAAAAGGTCTTGCTGGAGCGAAAAAGTAGTGTTTTGTTTCTGCTGATTTAAGTTTCTAGTGCTCGAGATTACGTCGGTCTGGCAGTAAGACCATTATTATGCTTGTAGCGCAGTGAGTCCTCACAGTAATTAGGTTGGTAAAGCGCTACCGATACCACTCCCGGTATTGCTTGCGTCTATAAGCAACGGTGACTGGTTACCATCCGGCGGTACATAAACATGCTATCCATCTACGTACTTCATAGTGTAATATCTAAGCATTATTCTTTCCCCGCTATCTACATTTCGAAAGAAATAAGAGGCTTAATTTTAGGAGAAGTGTAGCACGTCGTAGCACTTATCTTCGTAGCAGTAACCCGTAGCGCTCGTTCGTAGCACATTGACGCTTCGACTATAACTCCAAGTATCATAAAACTATTCGGTATCTTTTATCGAATTTTCAACTCTACGTTGAAAGTTAGAAAGCTTGCAGCGAATGTCTGCTGTCGAATTTTACAGCTCATTTTATTGTTTGGTACAAATGTTTTCAGAAAAATACCTGGGGTACTTTTCTTTTGTACACGCGACCCATACCACGTAAAATCTAGCGATAAATAAGTATTATTGTCCCCTATGACTGTTGTTTATTCAGTGATTAAATTACATTTTATCAACATTCACGCCACATTATAATGCGGGTTGTGTGTTCCGTCTAACTCATGTTAACACATTCAATGAGCCTTGTTTTAATTGATGTGTTATCTTGTGAAGTTTATATAAGCTTTGTTTGTGTAACTCAATCTGACATACTTATTCAAAACAAATTAAACTATTTACAGAAAACAGAACTCAGCCTACCTATTTATAGTTAAAAGATCTGACCCAAACCAGAATCATGCGAGAGCGTGCCAAGAATGCTGGCAGCATTGCAACGCTGGATATCAATGCTGATTGTATGAGCGAGATATCTGTATTTTTGTACAAACACATAATGTTTTATTACATGTTAGATAATTTTACACAATGTAAAATGATATTACGGGGTAGACAGAGATTATAGAGCGCTATTTCACTCTTGACATACACACATATTTTGATTCATAAACATTCATCCATCTCTTCATACATGACCGCCGATCCTAAGTAACTTTTGAACAGACTCACACATTTTTTTATGAGTAGAAATTTGTCGAAAGTTATTCTAGAATAAGGTCCTAAAAGGTTCTACGATAGCAATTACTAATTACATCGTTTCTTTAGTAATTACATAGCTTGTTAACAGTCGAATAAATTCGTTTTGTTACAAAGAAAATGCTAAGCCCTAATTTGGCTTCCAATTTGTCAACACAGATTCGCGAAGCGCTAATTGCTGATTGGGTCCCAATAAAGTTGAGCTCCTCGAATTGAGACAAGTCAATGAACTTAATAGCTACAAGTTGTGAGCCTGATGAGTACCGCCATTTAGTTATAGAAGTTTAACGTAATAAACAAAAGAGGTTTAATAATAATTTTGCCCTGAATTTAAGGTACATAGAATGAATTCGGTGGACGGAACTGCACATGTTGTGTAAATTAATCCCTATTTCCTGTGGGCACGGTATCACGCGTGAGTGGTTAGACCGATTACGCAAATTATTACTGTCAGGAGAATATTATTATGATAGAAAAAAATACGGAACCGCGCAGAAAAAATTAAACCCATTATAAGATTGGGGACAAAATCCGATTTCACTCGTACGAAGTCGCGGGCACAGCTAGTAATGTATAAAAGGACAAATGCAAGTGAAATTACCATACTCTTGCTGCGCATACACATGTAACTCAGCATGATCTACGTATTGCATAAGGTACACAAGCTCTACCGTCCACTAAGAACATACGCAATGACGTCACGACAGTGTTTTGTGGACAAAAATGCAATTGAGCAATGATAATAGATTTCTATAGGTAAAAAGAACACCGAGCAATCGGCCTGATAGCAAAATAATTCAATTTTTAATAAAGAATATTTTTAGTTCATTACGCAGGCCGTGCCGTTTGCAACAAGTGTATAGCACACTAATCATTTATTTATAAACACGAATCATTAAATAACAGAACATTCTCGAGATTGTAAAATGTAATCCCATGTTACAACAATTTGTTCGAGGCACAAAAATAAACCGACGAAAGCGTGAAATATTTAAATTTAATTTATCATTAATTTGATCGCCGTTGCTTGCCCAGCAATTTGTTCAATATTTTATTCGGGCTGATAAGGAAAACAGGGCAACACAAAATGTCTGACGCAAAACCGAAATACAATCGAACACTGCTTGCGAATTTAGGATACAAGCGCTTTGTGTAGAATTGATTGCATATTCCTATAAGCACTGAATACGTTTCCACTAACAAAATTTGAATCTTTTCACACCACTATGAGGCAAATCACACTATGCCACGAATGTTTGTGTGAATGAGTGTGTGTTTGTAGTCTCTTCAAGCCTCAACGGCTGAATGAATTTGAATGACACTTGGAATGGATGTAGTGTATAAGCTGGATTAATGTATAGGGTACATTTTATCCCGGAAAAATTTATGGTTCCCAAGGGATAGTAGAAACATACGGGTGATGCCGTGGGTACAACCTAGTAGGCATATAGTTTATCTGATGGTAAATGGTTGTTATCATGCTCTTTGGGATGTTAGGCGAATTCTCATATCATCATCAGCCTATCGACATCCACTGCTGAACAAAGGCCTCCCCCATAGATTTCCACAATGACCGATTCATTGCGGCCCGCATCCAACGCTTGTCAGCGACCTTTATCAGGTCATTGGTCCATCTAGTTGGGGGCCGTCCGACGCTGCGTTTTCCAGTGCGTGGTCTCCACTCTAGAACTTTTTGGCCCCATCGACCATCCGTTGAGGCCCATAGTGAGTGACCACGTTTCTGTTCCGTATGTCATAACTGGTAATTCAGAATTCTCATAACGGCATGTATCTATCTATATAATATAATATATCTTCTTTTGGTTAATAGTTCGAGGAACGAAGAGATTGCGACTAAAAAAGTTTATAGCAAAGTCTACGGTTTGAATATCTAGCTGAGTCCAAAGTAAATGAGTCCCATTTGATTGTAATAGTCTTGTTGAAAAGACAAAATGAGTACGTTCTCCTCTATGTCAATTCTCGCACCCAACGAATGCCTCCAATTGAATTTGAAAAGGGTCCTAACAAGGATTCGCAGCCAATCATTGGCTTTTATGAGCCTCATTTAACATTTAAATGGTTGAGCATTAAGGTTACTCTGGCTTTTAATTTCACAAAGAAAATGTGTTCTAAACTATAATATATTAATTGAATCCAGAATAGAGGTACCTATACGAGTATCACTGATGTATCACTGTTAATGATAAAATTTAAAATTTATTGTGTTTGAATTTATGATAGAGATATAATAATTTCAATCACGCTTCTTACTTTTTTTTTTATACCACTAAGGTCGCACACAAGCATACGGCCCACCTGATGGTAAGCAGTCACCGTAGCCTATAGCCGCTAGCAATATCAGGGTATCACTAACGGGGTGCCAACCATGTTGTTGATGAGGACTCACTATGCTAGCAGCAATACTACTAGCCCAGCGTATCCTCGTGGAGCACAGGCAACCTTACTTACCGCAGGAACACAACCCTACATCAAGTAGTGCTATTTCACTGCGGTCTTCTGTAAGGCGGAGGTACAGTCCCCAGTCGGGCGGCTCCAATTTAAATGGGATTACCTACGGGAAATCCCAAATCGCCCTACCTCTCTTGAAATTATTCATGATTAATGGTATTATTTCGTATATTAAATCAGGAATAATTTACTGTGTTTATTTACATATCATTACACCGAGTCCAGTGTAGGCAGAGTATAGAACGGCGTTTCAGTCTTGACTTGCACACCTCTTTGGCTTCTGAATTCTTGAATCTTTTCTTACATGCTAGTCGGTTTAAAGTATTCCATCTTTTCATTACGGAGTACTTGAGAAATTTAATCTGGGAAGTTAGATATTGCATTCATTCTTGGAACATGAAGTTGCCATAATTCTTGTAACTTCTCTTTCTCTCTCTTCAGTCGTTGCCTCAATGCTGAGGATCGTGACTCCTTTTAATCTTGCCAATGATGTTTCTCCGCTGGTTACGGTCATTTGCCTGGTGGAGTGCTGCGTTGATTGGGATCTCTAGGTGGTTAGATATTTGGTCCGACCATCTTTTGGGACTTCTATGCTTCGGTTAATCCGTTTGGATGTTAATGTATCGTTATAAAATATATATAATTTCTCTGGTGCTATCAATACTTATATTATGAATGCGAATGTAACTCTGTTTGCTTGTTTATTTGCTACCATTGCAGGACCTTTTCGGCTGAACAGATTGTAATAAAATTGGACATGGAGATAGATATTTCCCAAAGGATTACAGCATTGGGTTCTTCAAGAAGGGTGTGAAGAGATTTTTGAAGGGTCGGGTACGCGCGAGTGATACCCCTGGTGTTGCAAGCGTCCATAGGCTGCGGTAACCGCTTACCATCAGGCGGGTCGTATGCTTGTTTGCCACCTTAGTGGTATAAAAAAAATAAAAAAAAATAGTATAAAAAAAACAAAAAAAAAAGATATATTGTCCTGAGGAAGGACACGGCCTACCTTTCTTTGTATCGTTATAAAAACCTATACTACATATAATATAATTTACTTTTTCTGGTGATATAAGGAATAATTTACAAATTGAAACTTCAAAACCTGACTGACATAACTTTCGAAATTAAATTTGCTTAGGAATTCATTTTTTGGGTCTCCCTTGAAAAAACCTTTTATATTGCCATTAGGGATAAATATTTAATTTGGGTTACATAATGAGCGGGCGGCCTTTGAAAATACAAATAGAAATGAACCCATCTATTAATGGAAACAAATTAATATTCTTAATGAGGTATGAAAGCTCTTTTATGTTAATAACATTCTTTTATATATATTTTTTATACCACTAAGGTGGCAAACAAGCATACGGCCCGCCTGGTGGTAAGCGGTTACCGCAGCCTATGGACGCTTGCAACACCAGGGGTATCACTCGCGCGTTGCCGACCCTAAGATATATATACAAGGTGTAACCAGAATGTGGTATGTATCTGAAACTATACTAAAGTACCCATGATTACGAACAACTTTTCTATATACGACTTTCCCCAAAAGTCAATAGTTTAAGAGTTATAAGTGTCTAAAGAATTCATGACAAATAAGCTAACGCAACCCTATCATCATCTGTGTTTCATATTTGGGGTAATGACCGCAACTGCAAAATGGCCGACGGACGCTACCTATCCGCATGCCCTATCCACAATACCTATAAAGGAGTCAAAGGCAACGCCGCACGCGCCAACTAGCCTACGCGGCTCTTTCGGCGCATGTCCTTTGATTAATTCGTTTTACCGCAATTGCATAAAAACCTAAAATATGTTTTGTAGGCAAAATTAATTTCTATCATGGGCTTCAGTTCAGTCGCTCTAAGCAGCTAAAGGCATTCGGGTGTTTACGTCGCTAATTTGCTAACGTGAGTCGTGTGTTTTTGTTCGGATTATTGTAGTTATTGTTATTAATCTTTCTGTTATTGTTATTGCTTATTAGTATTGTTTTGTGTCAAAAATGTCGACGGAGACCTACACCAATCAGGAGGACTATTATGTTGTGCATTGGTAGATTTGCGATGGATGTAGGTACGTTTGAGAGCATCGGGGGCTCTCCGCAAGTGTTTCGAGACGTGATAAAATCTGTTCATCGACCGACGTGCCGCTTTATGCATCGAGCGAGAAGTGCGACATATGAACCCTTCTTGTAGTTCTTGTTGGTAGCAGCTCGCAGCAGCCGTCGCTTTGACGTCACGACGGTTGCTAGTGCGCCAGCCCTTGCCCTTGATGATTCGTACCCACGTACTCAAACAGTTCGTAATAGTGTAATAGAATCAAACTGCTTCGTGTTTTACAATTTCCAATTACTAACCTTCTTTAAGTGTCCTTCCCTACGGAAAACGACTAATTCTTAAAGTGAACAAATACCTGACGTGTCCGATCAAATAAAGCAACATAATCATTAGAATAGATAAGTTTTAGACAATTTAAAATCAAACAAATAGGTAGACGTAAATGGATGCACAATCCACTGTTACTGAGTAGGTTAATTTCAGCGGGTGCGGCACGTGTAAGGCGCTTTGTAGTTTACTGCCTGCCGCCGCGCGCTTCATTAATCGAAAATGCATAGCTATAGCTCATGAGGGTTGCTACTATTTTGAAATAAATTGCATAAGTTAATTTTAGTATGAAATTAAAAACATACGATCTCCGAGTCGGGACGTCGGCTGTGTAACAATCACAGGTGATACTTTGTATTGCCTAAATATCAGGACCCCCTTTCCGATAAACCTTGTATATTTTTGCGCCTGAAAAACAAAAAAAAAACTATACAAAAACACAATCTCTTTTTTTTTTTTTTTTTCACCGTATTTATAATTTACCGTAAATCTTACGGGACTTGTGCTTTTATATAAAAAACTTATTTTACAATAAGCATATCGTTCGACTGACGTTTCGATTATAAAGAAATACACACCCATATATTAGACAAGTCCCCCGCAGCAAGCATAGAGTATAGAGTGCCATTTCACTCTTGACTGACACAACTCGTTTGCTTCTTTTACATTCATCAATCTCATACATGCCCACCCGGTTCCAAGTACTCTTAACCTTTTCATAATTGATTAATTTGGCAATTTGTTCTAGAAAAGACTATAAAACTTACAGTCAAATTGAGAACCTCGTCCATTTTTGAACCTTAAAAATATGTTCACTTTACTCTTATCTCAATTTTGTAATATTAGAACGCGCGAGTTTTTTTTAGCGGCAATAGAAATACACATTCTGTGAAAATTGCAACTGTCTGCCGGATCCCGCTACAGCCCGCTGAGATACAGACAGACGGTCAGCGGAGTCTTAGTAATGGGGTTCCGTTTGCTGCCCATCGGGTACTGAACCCTAAAAAGGAAAACGAAAAAGTTAGGTCAACGTCATTTACTGAACATTTTTACCAAAGCTTATTGAGTTTTATTTGGAGCTTCAAGTTTGTAGCGAGATGCCGTCACATGAAACCTTTTTTATTAAATAGAAGACTTTGTCCACTTGAAGTGTGAGTTACACTTGAATAAAAAGGCTTCCGTAGGGCTGCCGGGAGATCTATATCGATATCCTCAGCTTATATCAAGGGTCTCGACTTTACTTACGGGTTATTTGTTGTTATCGATAGATTTGATAGTGCGATTCGGTGCACTAGCCGAGACACCGTGATTTCTATCGATATAACATTAACATTAATTTACGTGAGATATTGTTATTAGCTGCTGTTCTTTCATTCTAATACATATTTTGTTAAAAGATAAAGTAGGTTTCAAAAATATTCTGTGTAAACAGTTCAATTCTTAGAAATTAATTTTACTGTTTACCTTGGGCATATATGTAAAGAGTGCAGCTAGTTAACCTTTCTTGGTGAGTTAAATCACATTTTCTTTTTATTAGTTAGTTACTATTTGCCACTATTATTAACTTGAAATGTTTTTACGTATTTTAACTTTTATACATACGTATTTTAAGATATATATATATATTTCCTAAATATTAGATGTACCCAAATAAATACGAACATATCCATTTCAAATAAGAGTTGTCGGATCACGATTGAGCTAGTTTGTTTATAACATAACCCTCATCGATTCGATTCGACTATGGAATACATCGATGTTTACGCAGCACTAGGAGTACGAGACCAGGATTTGAATATCGAAGGAAGGTAACTAAAGAGGCTATTGTTATCGGCATTTGACAAAGGTTTTTGAGGCAGTTACACAAAGGGAACGGAAATATCTTAGATATTGGTGGAAGTGGAGCCGAATGGTGGAAAATGGTTTTACAATTGTTGCAAGATCGGTATCAAATATTATCAAGACTGACGATTTCCCGGAAAACAAAAGAGCAAGTAAATATATTAACATTGGTTCAAATTTTGTATCAAATTTAAAAAAATACCAACAAAAGACTGATATTTTGAAGATATGAGATACATTCTAAGCTCTATCTATTTTGAATCAAAATCCATACGAAGTCACGAGTACGGCTAGTATTATAATATTCTCTTTGCATAGTTATTACAGATAGATTCCACGTGAGATATTCCAATTTGGGTACATGGGCTATTCGTCAAACGGGTCGTGTATTGCGGTAGGCAGTCCCTCCGCAATTGTCGGAAGGGACTGTGGCTGCAATCTCTGTTTCAGTGAGGTCTGATAGCTTGACAAATTGACCGGCGAATTGGACACGTTATACTGAGACCATCTTATATGATAAGATAAGATAGGTAGATGGATATTTATTTATATACTAGCTGTCCCAACAGACGTTGTCCTGTCTTAGCTATGAATATATCAAATGCACCATAGAAAAAAATATGCCTAAATTATAATGTTCGGTTTTATAAAAATCTTCTTCTAACAATAAGAGACACAAAAAAAGAGTTAGCGAAATCGGTCTAGCCGTTCACGCATTTATGTATATACATTTTACGAAATGATATATTTGTTCCTTACAACATAACATGAACTTAACTGATGACTTTTATCTAAGGGAGAATAATATAATTGTAAAGGTTGATAGAAAATTGGTACGAATAGTTGTTAATTTCTGAAGATTATTTCATGCCATGACGTTTTGTGAATTCTACTCTCGCGGCGTATTTTTTTTTATTTTAAGCTAGCGGCCCGCCCCGCCTTCGCACGGGTAGACATTAGTTTCGGAGCATAGACATTTACCAAATATTTTGTCCACCCGTGCGGAGCCGGAGCGGGCAACTAGTATAATATATAGCCTATGTTACTCAGTGATAATTTAGCTCTCTAACGGTGAAAATTTTTTTTAAATCGGTCCAGTAGTTTTGAGCCTATTCAATACAAACCCACAAAAATATAAATCTTTCCTCTTTATAATATTAGTGTAGATGTGATGTGTAGATATAGAATTTCACATTCCTATTGACTAATATATTATAGAGGTGTTTTATGTATAGGGACATCTCTAGAACAGCTGAACCGATTTTGGAAACTCATACACTAATGACAAACAAAACTAGCCTAGCATAGATTGACTGTATATCATATCAAATCAGTAACTGAGTTGTTACCCGCAGCCTCAGCTGTATGCTGAGTCGGGACCTATTATTCCTGACATCACACAATATATTGTTTATATATAATATATTGTCTGTGTTTATATCGATACTGGTTGACCCTCGATGAATTGTGTGACGTTGTGTGTGTGTCAGAAATGAAGATAATTTCATTTCCATTTCATAATTTATTTCATATTCCTACGCGGGCGAAGTCGCGTACTTATACATATATTACATACTATAGTACCTATTACATAGTGTATTATAGTATAGAGTACTGAGTTCCTTTCCGGTTCTTGTTTTCTTCTCAACCGATGGTAAAGTAGAACTTCATAAGGGCCTAAACTGAGTTTTGTGTAGCTTGAAATTATTTTACAGACTAATTCGTGACGGAGTAGATTGACCTCCATAGAATAATATCTTACCCACAACAAACTTTTCGTCTCAATAATGTTTGCAATACACTGCCCCTGAGATACTCGCAACAATCTTACAATACCGCTTCGTATAAGAACCAATCTATTGACAAACAATGACCCAGAATTGCTTGCCGCTTACGCTGGAATCACATTTATTGGGAAACATAAGGTATCTTCTACTATTGGAATGGGAAATATATATATAGACACATTACTTGATCAGGATTGGAATAGAACATTAATGTACTCTCTGAGTGTACACAGAAATATTTGAATTGAATGATAATGTGTCTTACTGGGAGGCTTTACGATTCAAAATCATATAAGACATTAATTGATGAGAGCCTGCAGTTGTTTTTCCATATAAATTATTTCTAGCGGGGATAACTGATCGAGGGATAATGGATCAGTTATCGACCACCAATTTGAAAATTATGAATGTACTAATATCACTATAAAAAATTGGGGTCTGGTGGTAGAAGGGTGGAAATGTAGGGTTATATGTAATTTCAATGCCAAATTTACAATAAAATAATAATAATAATGTTTGGACATTATCACACAGCGCCATCTGGCCCCAAACTAAGCAAAGCTTGTACTATGGGAACCAGCAGCTGATATAATACTTATATACTTTTTGTTTGTAAATACATACTTATAATACATACCAAACACCCAGACGCAAGGCAAACATATTTGTCACATAAATGTTTGCCCCGGCGGGAATCGAACCCGCGACCTCTAGCGTAGCAGTCAGGTGTACTAGCCGACCGAATAAACACAAAAAACAACATAAAATCCGCTATGTATGTATATAAAAAACTTGGTTTTTCAAAACGAAAAGTCTCGCATCAAAAATTCAGTAGCGAATTAAATCGCTGATATTTTAGCGGTTTGTGTAAGCTCTAGCAGTGTAGCAGTAATAGCAACTGAGATTCAGGTACCGTTAGTTCGAGATTCAATTCCCTAGTCGAGTAATAGTGGTACGAAAGTGTAATTTGGTTTGTAGCTCCGAGCGTTTTATTGTGTTTGGACTACTGTGGTATCTGAGTATATTTTCTGTTATTGACAAAATTGTATTAAGTGATACTATATTTTTTTTTTAAAAGAATCCAGAATGTTTCCTTGCAAAGATATAATTGCAAATAATTATATTGAAGTATTACCCACTGACTTAATTATCTAGCCAAGTACAATTTTGAATATTTATTGTATTGTAAGTACTATTTATTGGTACGAATGAATGAAAATGGGAAAAGATCTTTAAAAGCAGCGCAAAAAAAAAGATTGGATGGCTCACAATATCAAAATGCTTTTTATATTCACCCCTTCTTCCCAGAGGAGTGAGATAACAAGCTGCTTCAACAATTAATGTTTACCTTACCGTGAGGTAAAATTTTAATTAAAGCTAAAGGACATCATCCATTTTGGTCCAAATCTGAAAGTGCCGGCCATTGCAATATTTTTGTATATTTTGTTAGAGCTTGCCCGTCTGAACATTTATTGCTATGGTACCAAAGTTGTAGGACCATAGTCGTTGACTTTATTTGAGTTATCGAAAATCTGAATAATCATACATTTTTGTAGAAAATAGAAATTCAGAATAACTAAAACAAATGAAATGTCCTGTAATGTCCAACTTTGGTGCCATAGTAATAAATGTTCAAACGAACAAGCTCTAACAGAATATACAAACAAATGCGTTGGCCGCTCAGATTTGGACCAAATCTCTACGAAGCAAAGATGATGACTATTATTGTTTTTTTTATTTACTCCTGTTATTTAAACGCATTCATTAACATATAAAGACTACCGTAACTCCGACTTAAGGCTTACCCTTAAATTATTTGCTGAAACAAGAGTTAAATAGACCTCCATACTGTCTGCCTACCCGGAAAGGGACACTTGACCTGATGATGTATGTATGTATGTCTGCATGTTATTCGTTAGCAGATTATTCGAATCTGACCTGTTATAAATTTTCAAAGTATATTATTTCTAAAATAATAAATAAATTTACTAAATAATTTTGTAAATACCGTTTCGTTATTATAAATCACCGACGAACCCATTTGCATCACATTTCCATGAACAATAACCGTCTAGCTTGGGTTTTAATAAAACCAAACACGCGTCACGTACACACACGTTTCTGGATATCTCGTTATATTCATTCATTTCGTTTCATTTCGCGTTCGCATCATTGTAACACGATCCGTATCAGTTGCCTATAACACAGGCCTAGCTGAGAAATTGGTAATCAATTTTGTTTGAAGTGTCACTAAGCTGATTATGATTATTATTTAATCAGAAAAAAAATATTATATTGTTTACGTCTGTTATTTTATAGGACCGTTTAATATAGAAAATTGATGATTGAATCAAATCCATTCCGAATGACACATAGCGGTTGTATTCTCTTGGATGACACATTTCAATCCTATTCATTTCTCAATTCATATTCACGAAAGTACTTTCACAACGTTTACTATGATTTTATTGTTTGTACATCTTAGAAAAAGGTCGCACGCGATAATGACCCGAATGTATAATGACGAGAATCATTACTTTGCCGTAACTCAGTTTTTAAATAACACGGGAAGTAAGGTTCTATCTAGTTATACTTATACGGCCACTCGATAACTGACTGTTGTTATTAATGCTATCTTGATTGTACCCACCTTTTTTAACTTTTTTATTTATGTTACTACCTACTTAAGTATACTGTATTTACTCAAGCGAAATAAAAATTGTTAATCTAAAAAAAAATATAAAAAAAAAATCTTAGTTTTAATATTCACGAAAGTAAGAGAGGATTTCAATTCTGGTTCCTATTTCCAATTTCAAAAAACATTGGTATCTATTCCAAAATTAAATCCAGAAAGACAGAATAATAGGTGTGGCACTCGGAGACTGCAGCGGTAGAGCTATTGCATAGCATTTTTTATCAACTTATGCAATTATAATTATTTATTTATTTTATTAATGCAGTATTTTTTATATACCTATATACTTTCTCACAAACAGCTGATTACGGTAGTTTTCCAATACAACCAATGCCACCTAAAGGCGGGTTGCTGAACTAAAGAGACAAGCGTGATATTTCAAAAAGTCATTAAAAGTTCTGGTATTTATCGATAGATGGAACTAAAAAGTATCACCGCTGTGCCGGTCGGAGTGGAGGGGTGTTAGGTTTTTTTCGTTACGTAATTTCTGGATTCGGTCCCCACGCTCAAGGCCCGCGATAAAAGCTATGCAATAGCTTAATAATATAGGGTGTTATTGCTTTTGGGTGAAGTGACCTATCTTTTGGGTGAAGTGACCTATCTTTTTAGTCAATAAGTTACCATTAACATAAAGCCATGTTGTGATTTGCTACTGCCAGGCATTGTCCCCAGAAACTCCAATAAGCATTAGAATGCATGACACTGGGAATTTTAATCTACGTATAATCTACATACTATTGTGAAACTTGATAATTATCTTGCTTACACTCGACGCTAGCAAAAATAGTCATTGATGAAAATTGATTGCCATAGCTAAGATAGGAAGAAGAATATAATACCAGGCAAATATAAATTTGAATATAGAACCATTGTGACCTTTTACAAGACATATAAACACCAAGTTACGAGCTAAAAATCAGCTACATTTGCTTGGAAATGATCGAAAATAAGGGGGTATTTTTAAACATAAAAGCAACTTTGTCGTCAGCTAAGTGAAGTTCAGGTGTGGAGTGTGCCGTTACAGTGGCTTCGAATATGTTTTTCATTAAAACCGATCTCAAAACCTTCTGAATAATACTTTGGAGTAATTTACTAAGTGTGTGTTGGTACGGTCTTTGACAATTTAGCTTTTATGTAAGGATTTAAGTTATTTTGATGTTTGCTTTGAATAATAATGTCAAAACATTATCATACATCGCTCTCTGATCTCAATCTAAAGCTAGGTACGGACAAATGATAGAATAGTTACTTATCTACACTAATATTATAAAGAGGAAAGATTTGTATTTTAGTATGTAACGAATAAACTCAAAAAGTACTGGACCGATTTGAATAATTCTTTTTCATTAGAAAGCTACATCATCACTGAGTAACATAGGCTATATATTATACTAGCTGCCCGCCCCGGCTTCGCTCGGGTAGACAAAATATTTGATAAATGTCTATAGGCTACGAAACTACTGAACCGATTTCAAAAAATCTTTCACCGTTAGAAAGCTACACTATCACTGATTAACATAGGCTAGCTGCCCGCCCCGGCTTTGCACGGGTAGACAAAATATTTGATATCAATGTCTACCCGTGCGAAGCCGGGGCGGGCCGCTAGTATATTATATTTTGCCTACCCGTGCGAAGCCGGGGCGGGCAGCTAGTATTATATATAGCCTATGTTACTCAGTAATAATGTATTTTACCATTGTTTACTTATTTAATTTATCTTGTGTTCTACTAAAAACAACATTTGCAATCAATCTCCTTCAAATATATTCGTAGTGCCGAAGTCTGTTGACAAACATTCGCCCTTGTCATTTATCGACTTGAACTCATGAAACTCACAACAGTCAATAGAAGCAGCTCTTGGCTCCCCTAGTTATGCAAATGGCTCTCAGAATCTGTACATTAACATAAATAACTCAATTCTCTCTATCGTCGTCGCAACGCGAACAAAATTTTGGTACCAACTTGGTAACTTTTATCAAGCGTACATCAACAAATACGTTTTAGTGGGAAAACAGTCCTTCAGCTGTATATCTTTAGTGGCCATTTTTCTATTTGTACAGAGAGGGGAGGATACTAATAATAATCATTCTTGGACATTATCACACAGCGCCATCTGGCCCCAAGCTAAGCAAAGCTTGTTCTATGGGAACCAGCAGCTGATATAAAACTTATATAATTTTTTTTTGTAAATACATACTTATAATATATACTAAACACCCAGAAGCAAGGCAAACATATTTGTTACATAAATGGTTTGCCCTGGCGGGAATCGAACGCCAAGTCCTCACGGGGTAGATAGTATAGAGCAACTATTCGCTCTTGACTTGCACACCACTTTCTTCTTTAACAAACATGAATATTGGGTGGCAACGCGCGAGTGATACCCCTGGTGCTGCAAGTGTCCAATAGGCGACGGTAACCGTTTACCATCAGGCGGGCCTTAAGCTTATTTGCCGCCTTTGTAGAAGAAAAAAAACTTCATATATGCTCGCTTATTCACAAACATAGATTTTGAAATAAATAGGAGCATATTGATACGTCAGTAAAATCAACCCAAATCCTGTTTTCGACAGCCATCTGGATTGAGACCCGTTTCAACAAGTTACTAGACAATTAAATACGTACTTCGTCTAAGTTCGTTTACAATACAATTTACTCTGTAATTTACTCAGAAGTCATTTAGAGTGAAGGCTTTATTTCAAAAGTACTCAGTTTTATTCGAATCCTTTTAATAAGGTTCTGTATTTTAAGAGACTTGATTACTCAGCTTACATTGTATGTCGCTCCGACCTGAAGGCTGTATCTAAGAAGTAATAACAATAATAATGCTTGGACATTATCACACAGCGCCATCTGGCCCCAAACTAAGCAAAGCTTGTACTATGGGAACCAGTAGCTGATAGACTTATACATAGACTTTTTTTTTGTAAATACATTCGTATAATATATACCTAACACCCAGACGCAAGGCAGACATATTTGTCACATAAATGTTTGCCCGGCGGGAATCGAACCCGCGACCTCTAGCGTAGCAGTCAGGTGTACTAACCACTTGACCAGCGGTCTCGTTGATATACTGAATTTTTTTCAATTAAACGGATATGATACAAACAAAAGCTCACTACATAGTTCCCCTGGCGGGAATCGCACCCACAACACGTAGCGTAGCAGTCAGGTTCATTAACCACTAGGCTAGACCAACTTTGTGAACGAATTATTTACCCGTGACTAAATTTTGAGAGCCTTAGCAAGAACTTCTTTCGACTACTACTCGTATTCAATAACCAAATCCTTGATTGCAAATAAGTCTAAGACTACGGTGGCAAATGGTTTTAAGTTTATCATCGAGTTTCGGAGTAGTTTCTGAAGATATAGACTTAATAAATTAATGAGACTGACTATACGTACCACTTACGTAGTATATTATGTAACCTGAGGTGAGGTACCACACACAAGTATTAGCCCGCTGTGGGCTACAAACTTATAAGGACGTAATGAAAAGTTTCCCATGTGGTTAGCTGTTTGACCAAATTTGCTTACAACATTCCAACCTACATATTACATATGCATGTACCACCCTCAGAGAGCAGTCAGCCATATAATCGTTGGTAAGTACCAACGGTCAGAAGTCTGAATGTTCGAGCCGTGGTGGCCTTGTGGTTCAAGCAACGGCCTGTCATCTGATGGGCCCAGGTTCAAATCCCGGCATGTACCAATGAGTTTTTCTAAGCTTAAGTACAGTGATTTATCACACCATGAGCTAAAAAAAAGGCTGGGCAAATTGGGATCTCCCGTAGGTTTTCCCATTAATATTGGAGCCGCCCGAATGGGGACTGTACCTCCACCTTACAGAAGACCGCAGTCAAATAACGCTACTTTGATTTTTAAGTGTTGTGTTTGTGCGTTAAGTAAGGTTGCCAGTGCTGCGCTAGTAGTAATACTGCTAGCACAGTGACTCCTCCATCAAAAACAGGGACGGCAACTCGTGATGTATATAATATCAGGTATTGCTAGCGGTACATAGTGGTTAATCTTGAATTGTTAATTAAAAATCTTCATTTTATTATTTCCTTCTCGTCGCGAATTGGGTTTATATATTTTTTTACCACTAAGGTGGCAAACAAGCATACGGCCCGTCTGATCGTAAGCGGTTACCGCAGCCTACGGACGCTTGCAACACCGGGGTATCACTCGCGCGTTGCCGACCCTTAGATAAATTCTGAATTTAATAAGTTTATTTTTAACTAATTCAAGTCTTGCTCCGTGGTTTCGTTATAAATTTGATTCAAGAACCATTAGAACTAAAGCTAGATCAAGTACCTATGTGATTCGAACTACCTAAGTTTGAACAACACACTCTTGTCAACAATCTTATCCTGAATAGGGTAGTCAAGTTCGTTACTTGGATGAGTTAAGTTTGCCGTCACCCTAGGTCAGTCTGTACGCCAATTTTATAAAAATTGGTTGGCAAAGCTACCTCTATTGCTTTGCTAAAATTATAACAGAATTATTTTACAAAATTTTAAATCTTTTTTTTTTTATACCACTAAGGTGGCACACAAGTATACGGCCCACCTGATGATAAGCAGTCACCGCAGCCTATAGCCGCTAGAAATACCAGGGGTATCACTAACGGGTTGCCAACCATTTTTTTGATGAGGACTCACTGTGCTAACAGCATTACTACAGTACTAGCCCAGCGTATCCTAGTGGAGCACTAGCAACCTTACTTACCGCAGAAACACAATACTACGTCAAGTAGATACCTGAATTACACTCGATTTATTTTCAAGACTAGAATCATATAGGTATGTATTTTTAATCCGAACGGCTGGATCATTTGTACGGGTCTTGCACTTGCAGATAGCTGATGCTAAAATGAGTAACTTAGGCTACTTTTATTTTGGAAAATAATTCGGGTGCCGCTACAAAAAAATTAAACCCTTAAAATTGTTATCTAGAATAGAGAAAAACTAGCGGCTACAGGCTACGATGACCGTTAACCATCAGGTGGGCCGTATGCCTGTGTGCCACCTTAGCGGTATGAAAAAAAAAAGTTTGCTATTGTACTAATTTGAATTTTAATATTAAATACATAGGTAGGTATCTGAATTTGCTAAATGAAATAAATATCATCTAGTTCCAACAACAGTAGATTATATCTTAAGGATTCTTTTGTAAAATCTTTGTTCTATTTATGAATAAATATTTTCGTTTTTAGAAGTAACAGACAAAAATAAAATTAGGTGTGGCACTCGGAGACTGCCGCGGTAAATCTATTGCATAGCATTTTTTATCAACTTATGCAATTATAATTATTTATTTATTTTATTAATGCAGTATTTTTTTATATACCTATATACTTTCTCACAAACAGCTGATTACGGTAGTTTTCCAATACAACCAATGCCACCTAACGGCGGGTTGCTGAACTAAAGAGACAAGCGTGATATTTCAAAAAGTCATTAAAAGTTCTGGTATTTATCGATAGATGGAGTTGCCGGTCGGAGTGGGGGTGTTAGGTTTATTTCGTTACGGAATTCCTGGATTCGGTCCCCACGCTCAAGGCCCGCGATAAAAGCTATGCAATAGCTTAAAACTAAATGTTTTCCCCGCTCTGGAACGTTACAATGACGAACATTTTGAGCATGACGAGTGAAAAGATAATTGCGGCGCACTTTTAAAGAGTACTAAAAACTCATTACTGCTCGCTAAAAGTTTCTTATAGAAAACACCACCTTTGGGTGCACTTAAAGGCGAACCAAGTCGTCCTGTTTGAATAGATGGAAAAGTTTCTTATAGAAAACACCACCTTTGGGTGCACTTAAAGGCGAATCAAGTCGTCCTGTTTGAATAGATGGAAAAGTTTCTTATAGAAAACACAACCTTTGGGTGCACTTAAAGGCGAACCAAGTCGTCCTTTTTGAATAGATGGAAAAGTTTCTTATAGAAAACACCACCTTTGGGTGCACTTAAAGGCGAACCAAGTCGTCCTGTTTGAATAGATGGAAAAGTTTCTTATAGAAAACACCACCTTTGGGTGCACTTAAAGGCGAATCAAGTCGTCCTGTTTGAATAGATGGAAAAGTTTCTTATAGAAAACACCACCTTTGGGTGCACTTAAAGGCGAACCAAGTCGTCCTTTTTGAATAGATGGGATGAAAAACACATATCCTCCTACCAAATCCCCGTGCTTTGTCAGAATTACTAATGATTTACACTAATTATTATGTTTCACTGGAAATACAAATAAAGATCCTGAAGCTTTAAGCAACTACAATGAATTTTCAAGCATGAATAGTAAACAAAGGACATTTCCCTAATTTGATTCCACTCTGACGGGTGACACAAAAGCTACTGAGCCTACCAGGTAACCAGGTGACGTTCAAAGGGTTGAAGCGAACGGTAGCGTGGCAGATTTCAATTAAACTGTGAATTAGTTGCGTGCCTTTGATATAATATACATGCACGTATTATTATAATATTTACGCTACAGTACGTCCACGTCGAATTAATGTTGATGTTGTTTATAAAAAAGAACATTAGAAGTTTTCAGTTAAATTCAGACAACCATAATATTTATACAAGAAACAGAAACAAAATTGTGGCTCCTAGGTTTAGACTTACAAAAGTAAACAAATCATTTATGGGAAACTGCGTCCGCTTTTACAATAAAATCCCACAACCTATTACCGAATTGAATTACGATAAGTTTAAGACTCATGTCAAAAGAGTTTTGATAAATAAAGCCTATTATAAAATTAATGATTATGTAAATGATAAAAATGCTTGGAATATATAGACTCACTCTGCACAAGTGGCTCCCCGCTCCTGGTAATTGTAATAGTTGGAATATGTATTTCATGAAAGCAGTGACAAAACCTTCTTGGTAGCTTTCATTTTGATATTTGTAATTTCATACCAATGTCTAGAAGAATTTTGTTACAAATTGTTATATAATGATTGTTAATTGCAAAAAAAGACAGAGCACTGAGTTTCTTGCCGGTTCTTCTCAGGTGGCTTTTTTTCCGAACCGGTGGTAATTTAGACCTTCATAAGAGCCTTATAAGGGCCTAAACTGAATAAATGATTTTTGAATTTGAATTTGAATTTGATGTCAGAATTGTAACAAATAATATTTATTGGAGGAATTTCTGAGTTTTTTCCCGATTCTTTGCAGCTATAGCAACCCTATGAATCCTGCGTAAGTTCTGAAATTTTGCTTTGCAAAGTCGAGTGAAAAAAATATGCATAAAATGAAGATTATTTTGATTTTTCAATCATTTCCAAAACAGCCTATACCTGTCTACTCAAACAGCATTGCCTTGCAGTGTGGTGCTGCGAGCATTCTTGTCGCGCTCCCGCGTCATCTGGTTGCAGCCAAATCCGTAGGTAGGTAAATTATTGACAATGTTTATTGCAAATATTAAAATTTGTTTTATGAAATTAAACCTCTACCTAATTTTTCCCATTCTTTTCAATATTCGATAATTTCAATCCACTAGTTCATAAAAGTAAATTGTTTTAGAAGATTAACTAAATGTAGCTCTCAAACTTACGACGCTGTACTATTTCAAAGGGCGGAGGACCACTTGACGTTCATTATGTCCACTATAGTCGATGCCTTATTGAAAGTCTTATACTAACCGAAACTACCTACTTAGGTATGTATATTATCTTATCGCGACTGAACAGACATCTATTGTCAGCGTCGAGGAATAGCTCGGCAGAGACCGATAGGTCTGTTTGCTTCTTTCGTATATTTCAGCTTTCGTGAACATCTATTTCTAGAAATCTACACTTCTACAGTAATATTAAGATGTGATTGTTTTTTATACCACTAAGGCGGCAAACAAGCATTCGGCCCGCCTGATGGTATGCGATTACCGTGGCCTATGGACGCTTGTAACACCAGGGGTGTCACTTGCGCGTTGTCGACCCTGTATAAATCTCTTCACACCCTTCTTAAAGAACCCCTTGCTGTGTAATGGTGAAGCTAATTAGTTTTTGCACAAATTAATAATGTAGGTACAATATATTTGAATAATATACAGACAGACAGACGGACAATAAAGTGATCCTATAAGGGTTCCTTTTTTCCTTTTAACGGAACCCTAAAAATGGAAGTAATTGTATTTCTACCGATATAATGTATCTACATACTGTAAAAGGAATAATAAGGAATTCTTAAGAGGGTTGCCTAAAACTATCATCTACATATTTGTTTAAAGTGAACATTTGTGATAATAAGCATAATTGCTTGGTTTCCAGAAAAACTACTTTTGATGAATTATGAAGTCAGTTGTCATTTTAAATTATTCATTCAGAAATACTAAGTAATCCACAAAACATGAGTATATCGCTCTCCCACATAGTACCTTACCAAACGTTTAACCTTTACATGGCGTCCCAGCAAAGTTTAAAAACATAAAACAGTAATCCTTTTAAAACCCGCTTGGCTAGTGTAACTTTGCAAGCCGATCATTCTACGCCAGTGACTCGCGTTGCACACAGTCCGACGGACTCCGACGCAAAAACAAAACCAGTGATCGGAAATCGCTTATTATGAAAAAACATGGCTTTGTGTGCTTTGTTCAATTTTTATTATTGTAACATTTTCATCAAAAATTTGCTTTCCGTTGGCTGAATTCATTCTTGTACTGAATATTGGTATTTTCGTGGAATGGTTGATTTTTCCTATACGTTGGAACCGAAATGGTCTCGCACTGCGCGATTTTTTATAACCACTATGCTGGCATACAAAACATGCGGCCCGCCTGATGGCAAGCGGCTACCGTGGCCTAAGGACGCTTGCAACACCAGGGGTATCACTTGCATGTGGAAAATATAACTTCCATGAAATTGTGTGATGAACTCCCCGCCAAGGTTTTCCCAAAGAAGGATAGCATGGGGTTCTTCAAGAAGAAGAGATATTTGCAGGGTCGGCTACGCGCGAAGGATACCCCTGGTGTTGCAAGCATCCTTTGGCCACGGTAACCGCTTGCTATCAGGTAAGCCGCATGTTTTGTAAACCAGCATAGTGGTTATAAAAAAATCGCTTGTTTGCCACCTTAGTCGTTTAAAAAATGTCTATCTAAACAAAGTTATTTAAAAAAAAACTTATTACACTAGCCTTTTCTAAAATATGAGGATACCTTATTTCCGCAGGTTTCATTACATACCGTTAGGATAAGCTTTCCCAGACATTTACCTGAAGTTTCAGTCTAATATTAATAAGGCTGGTGTAAGGTAACTTTTCAGAGGCTTACCGTAATAAATTAGTTGGATAGTTAAAAAGGTGAGCACCTTTTTACTCAACACTACATCAGAGTAGTGTTATTTGACTGAGATCTTCTGTGGGGTGGATGTGTATGTATGGTGTTTGTGTGTATGTTTATGTATCTATTAAAGTAACGTGATTTTTCCGAATCGAGGTCGCCTGATCCTTTCGAAAATTTGCACACGTACGAAGGACTGATGAATTTA
This sequence comes from Falcaria lacertinaria, assembly GCA_951449985.1. Lineage (NCBI taxonomy): Eukaryota > Metazoa > Arthropoda > Insecta > Lepidoptera > Drepanidae > Falcaria > Falcaria lacertinaria. Next base: position 9,803,630 of record OX602121.1, on the reverse strand, counting down.
CTATTGCAATTTAATATTTACGGTCGGTGCAATAGCCGTTTCTAGGGATCGAAAGACAAAGTGAATTTTGTCATTTAACCTATTTTGTCGCTTAGTACGGAACTCTTGGTGTGCGAGTCCAACTCGCATGTAGCCGATTTTTTTGTTTTTTAAACTGTTGTAATAAAATAATGTATTTAAATGGTTTTTTTTATTACTGTTACATATAATGAAGTGCAGGAATTTTTCCATTCAATTTCGTAAGAATACCAATGACAGTAGTATGTTTTACTTCAGGAGAAGTCGTTGCCAGTAGGAGCGCAATTATTACATTTCAGCAAACGAACAACGAACCACGAAGTAACAAATGAAATATACAACAAGAAAAGCATTTGTTCATTTCATCTAATTTATTTAATTAGTTTCCGAGTTCAGTAGAACGTCTGTGTTTCCATTGCTTCAGTGTTACAGATTTTTATCCACACAAGTGTTTTATATGGTAAGTGCTTTGCTTTTAGACAGAGGTTTTCAAATTAATTTGGACCCCAATTTTCAATTTCAGTAAAGATTATCATACATAAACTCATTCTTAAGAATTAATAATAATAATGCTTGGACATTATCACACAGCGCCGCAGCTGATATAATACTTATATATACACTTTTTTTTTTGTAAATACATACTTATAATACATACAAAACACCCAAACGCAAGGCAAACATATTTGTCACATAAATGTTTGCCCTGGCGGGAATCGAACCTGCGACCTCTAGCGTAGCAGTCAGGTATACTAACCACTAGACCAGCGGTCTCGTCGAATTGAATTGTCAATATAAATTATATTTTTAACTACCATATTCTGTTCTTGAATTGTTAATTTAATTATTGTTTAATACCATATATATTCAGTCTAGCGTTCTCTTCCATATGCAAAGTGTGCACTGTTTAGTGGCACTTGACATGTGTAGTTTTTTTTATTATAGTAAACAGATATAGAATATTCCCAAACTACTTATATTATGGTATTCACTCATAATAACAGGTAGATAAATGTTATCAACATAAAACGATAGATAACTTTTTTAAGCGATGATTTTATTCTAGTATCAGTACCGAATATTTTAAGTGTAAGTATTTTTGTGTTATTATGTTCAGAGCTCATCAACTATCATCAATCACGGAACACCAAACGATCAATCAAGCAACGTGCAGCGACGAAATAATATAGTCTTCATTTACTAAACACTAGTTGTGCCCGCGTCTTCGTACGCGTGGAATTACGTTGAGTAACCACCTTTAAAAATTGTAAAAAAACTGCAATTTTTGAACCTCGGATTTCACATCTCTACCCAAGTGTTCAAACATATCAGTCACGTGTTTACTCAAAACAAATTGAAGTATTTACAAAAAAAACTGAACTTTACATACCAACTAAATAGATAAAAAGTCTGACCCAAGCCAGGATCATGCGGGAGCGTGCCAAGAATGCTGGCAGCATTGCAACGCTGGATAGCAATGCCGATTCTCTGAGCGAGATAAGTTCCAGCACGCGTGTCACGGGAGGCCTCAACCAGCCGATGTGAGACCTCCTTGAAAAGCGGAAGAGCATCCGGGCCCCAGGGACCTAGAGATGCAACCGCAAATGCAGAATTTCCGGCGCTTGAGGCACTCCTGTTGAACAGCAGCGGCGCCGGCCGACGTGCCAGGGAGATGAGACGGAGCCAGTGTATCGACACAAGCTGCATCCCAAACCAAGGGCCGAACTAATCTCCACGGCACTAATGACAAGCCATCCGGCCTCCGGCCATCGCCCCGCGCCAAGCCGACTGGTTCCAGTACAGCAGGCACTCCGGCGGTGACCAGAGCCCGGCGTATCAAGTCATTTTATGTTACTTATTTTAAACTTTAACAATATACTTCAACAAATAATTAATATAAATCATTATACCAAACGCTCTATTCCAGACCCAATACCCTCCAAGGAAATGTGGTTTGCCTCACACATTTGCGTTAATTCGATCAACTACGAAGCCCGTCGCGTGTTGATACGTCCTACGGTTGCTTGATTGACTTCGGACATGTCACATACATCTTGTATGGTTATCAGAGCAATAATGTTATAGCAATATATATCTTAAAGCATGGTAAGTGCTGCTCAATCATTCGCAATGGAAGTAATTGCAATGCTACATAATTCTGAAACACATCAAGTATAATTATATATATATATCTGTACAGTATATTTTTAACCGAACGTCCCAATATCAATATCACTATGATGACATCGGATTTTCGTCCGAAATTCCGTCTCATTGGGGAGTGGAATTTTATAATTGTGATTTCGTCATAGATTCGTTCACAAACTACGTCAACAAAATTGTTCATTATAATCTATAACTTTAAATGTATTTAGGTACTGAAGTAACTAAGTTATCTGTTTATAAAATTGTCGCAGTCTTAGATACTTGTTACTGTTTCTGTCATCAAAGTCAAGTGGAGAAAAGTAAAGAATGAAATTCAGTGGAAGGAATTCAGAAAAAGTTGCAAATTGAGTTCACTGCAGTGGTGGAAAAGTATAAAATCCCTGGGCGGACCCCGCGCTGCTACAAATTCGAGACATAATCGTATTTTAACGACCTCTTTTTACAATATTGCTGGAATCATTCCATTTTTTATTCTCATGTCATGATACTTACCATATTTCAGTAAGACTTGTCTTTTTCAACTTAAAAGTAGGGTCTATTTCTATATTTAGAAGATTTAATTTAGGACACCGCTAGTCTACTGGTTGGTAGGTTGGACTGCTTGCTAGGTCGCAAGTATTTTTCAATTCACCACAAAATCATTAATTGACTAGACGTTTCAAAGAAGTACTTCCAAATTGTCACTTTCTACCAACGGATTCTGAAGTAGTTTTTTGCTGAAAAGAATCCGGCAGGATACTAACCAATTACACCTTAAAAAAATATCAAGTATCATTACTAATTATTATTCCAATTCCTATTTATAAATATTTCACAAATGTATAAAAGATAATTAAAAAAAGAACATTAACACAAGCAATGATATATTTCTTGAAAACTCACAGTCTGTTTTTGAACCGCTAAAATTCAAGGCTTATGCAGTTATACATCAACCAAAATTGAATACCTTTAGCTCTAACACCCAGCACTTAGCGAATCAAAGTCAAACAGGAAAAGCACTTAACGGCACGTTTACCAAAATCTTGACGCAGGAAATGTATTCATTCCCTGAAACCCAATTAGTATGGCAGGAGTGCAGCGCGACGCGAGCCGAATACGTTACAGGAGATGTAAATAACTTGACGTTAAAGAATAAACCTAATTACATAATTGATGACGGACTTAGAAAGCGGGAGGTGAATGCTTGGCGTATTTTTTAATTATATTTATTTTGTCTTTGTCTATTTGTAGATTTAAACGTTAAGATGTGTATTTTTTTATATAAGATGCCCATCTTATATATAAAACAATACACAAAAAATCCGACAAAAAATATTGTTGTGCCACTATTTATATTTATAGGTAGTCTGTATGAACCGCGAACACCGAGGCGCTGTCGACCCTGTACTTTTTTTACGGTACTTACGATCAAACTTATTTTTTTTAGCGTTTACATTCTATTCAACAACCTTTTAAATGTTACACGTAGTTTATTTTTTTAATAATAACGTTTATAAAAAAAAAATTCGTTTTTTCATCTAGACACAACCAGTGAACCATACCTACATAAGTTCGTTGATTCCTCACAAAATGTTTGTGGCGGTCGGAACCGTTTTTTTACCTTCATTCCATATGTCACACATTTAAGTATAAACTATAAATACTAATATTTAACACTTTTCATTGTTATTTAATGACTAAACCCATTTTCATAAAACCCTTTGTCTGTAATATTCTCCTTCAGAACATAAACTTACACAGCGAGTTTAGAGTAACTTCAAAGTAAACATCGCACAGACATCAAAACCCTGTGTCTGTAAATGAAGTCTGAATTCAAGCTTAATATTGACTTACAAAAGTTATTTGCCTCATTTGCTAGTGCTTGAAATTAAGATGTTGTTAACATATTCACACGCAGGGGTAGTGCTCACTGCGAGATATTAATGTGCAGCTAAAAGGTACTATAAGAATTTTGTTTTACTACGTCCAAATTAATTCCACCCACCAGTGGGTCAAGCCAGCGGGTCACGACCCTAACTTTTTAGATCAAAGGATCCCAAACTTTTTACTTGTAGACCCCTTTCAAAATTTTACTGCAATCAGTGGAGTTTTCACCATATTCCCAATACTCGTAATAAATGTGAAGATTAGATTTAACGATGGAAATTTTAGTACTTCACCATCGATACCAGATACATTTTCCTGGACCCCTACTTACAACTTGTGAACACCTCCATTTCGTTTTCACTCCAACGTAGACCCCCATCTAGTCTCTTCAACCCCTGGGGTCCACCTAGACCACTTTGGGAATCACTGTTCTAGATCAAATTGCTAAAGTACTAAATGATGGAAACATATATGAACAGATTGGTGAATGTAAACGAACTAAGAGACGTGCAAGTCAAGAGTGAAATGGCGCTCTATTCTCTATGTACGGGATCTGGTGTGATGATAATTATTCAATGATTTTTTATTTTATATTTAGACTGGACGAGTTTGAAATCTTTCACAGTATACAAACCAAGGTCAAAGTATTTTCCTTATCACCTGATGGTAAGCGCTTTCATTATGAAAGTTCAAAAGCTCTAAAAGTAACAGCTGTATAGTACCTATAGCAACTTAGCCCCTTTGGGATTGTTCAACCCTTTAACTAAGTTCTCAATTAATTGAAAAGATCCGAGTTCCTGGAAACCGCTTTGTCCCCATTTTATTTAGCAGTAGCTATTATGTTGCTTTGTTTTAAATGTTCCCCTTTCCCAACGAACTCTGGTTTCCAATCCAATCAATGTAAATGTCGTCGTTAATAGATTTGTCAGTCTTTTCAATACACTTCCCAGTCCTTGCGACGGAGACAACGGAATCGAACTTTGCCTGCATACTTTTTATGCAAAGGAGTGTCTTGGAGTTTCCGTTTATTTTCTGTTTCATTCCGCCCCAGTACGTCGTGGCGACAAGGGAATATTTTTGCCTTTAGTTGGCTTACTCAGTATAGAATCGTACCTGGTGATCTTACTGTTGTGTTAGAGGACATAACTTTTAAAAATACCAGGGCCAAGTGCGATATGGTCAGAAGGGTTCTGCACCATTTTAAAATCACGTTTCTAGTAGGGGATTAACTTTCTTTTGTTATAGCGGCATCAGAAATACACATCCATGTGAAAAATTCAACTGTCTACCTAACAAGGATTATGAAATACAGCCCGCTGACAGACAAACAGACGGACGGATGAATAGACGAACAGCCTAAGTAATAGGGTCCCGTTGGTTATCCTTTGGATACGGAACTTTAAAAAGGAGGATGTTCCTAATTCGTATTATTTTAGTATATTCACCGATACATCAAAATACCAACTAAGAAGTTGAAAGTAAATTATTATATTTATTGTTTTAGCTTAGGCAAAATGTTCTATTGGATTAACACCTAAGACGTAAAAATATATATTGTTCATTTCGGTGCAATTTTGGTTTCAAATTTCAAAAAGCACATATTTTAGCGTGTATAAATTATAACCTATACCACTATTTATCTTTAACCAAATGGACTATAAGCAGATGTTACCATCTACGGGCAAGCCTAGCGGATATAATTCAATCTTCGCAGTATTATTTATTAGTATTCTGAGATGATTTGTAGAGGTCAAGGGATACAATATCCTTTGCACAATCGGAGAGATAAATTTAATAATGATAATATAGTGTTTCTGGATCCGTTATCTCACTGACTATTCTATATTCAAATATTGGATTTGTTTGTCAGTACCTAGTTACTTTGGCAGTTCCTTTGATGAGATACTGGCCAGGCCTCCCTTTAGATCCATTGCTTGGGACTAATACTGGATAATTTCTACGACACTGAGTGATAAGTCTAGGTCAAAGGTACCCAAACGTTTTTACTTGTGCGCAACCAGTGGACCCCCTGTTGCTACACTGTTACCATATTCCCAAAACTCGTAATAAATGTAGAGATTAGATCTAACGATGGAAATTTTGTTCTTTACCATCGAAATCAGATACATTTTCTTGGACCCCATACAACTTGTGAACACCCTCAATTGTTTTTCACGCCAACGTAGACCCGCAACTAGACTCCCGTGGACCCCTGGGGGTTCACATGGACCACTTTGGGAATCACTGGTCTAGATGTTCGTATACCTGACTGCTACTCTAAGTATGGTGGGTTTGATTCGTCCCAGTGCAATAATTTTTGTGAAAAACAGCTCAATATTTTTTTAAATTTCATTTATGCCATAATAAGGCGCTTATAAAGGTTGACTTCCCATGTGTTTCCCTTGCGTCTGGGTGCTTAATATGTGGTAACAAAAAAGTGTTTGTATCTTAACTATTCACTGATTATCTCCGTAACTATCGCACGCTAAAATTACGTGTGAATAACATTAAACTTTAATATGCCTAAAATAACAGATAGAGTGATGAATTTATGTGACTATTATTCGGGTCCCAATTTCGGAACCTATCAAAACAGCACTGTAATAATACTCGGCAGGCCCTTTGGTTTTCTTCGAGGGATATAGAATTCTGCAGGGTTGGTGAAGCGAGAGCTACACGGGATCGTATTCTGAATGAAAATTTCAATCGTATTTAAATTACCATGACGTCATTTTGACGTAGCAGCAACAAAAAGTATACTAATGTCAGATTCGTGATTTAAAAATGACGTCACAGATCGGTGTGAATTTTAATTCTCATACAGAATAGGGGCCGGTGTTTCAAACGTCCATACACTACGCTTATCTATTTGTATGATAATCAAATTCAAAATCAATCTAAATTAAAAATCATTTATTCAGTTTAGGCCCTATAAGGCACCTATGAAGGTCCAAATTACCACCGGTTCGGAAAAAAGCCACCTGAAACGAACCGGCAAGGAACTCAGTGCTATGTCTTTTTTTATGATGAATCCCTATTTCCCTTGGTCACAGCATCATGCATGACCTGATGATTTCGCTAATTCTTTTTTATTTGCGTTTGCTATTGTCAGGAGAAGGTTCTTATGAAAAGAAAAAAATAAAAAAAAAAACGGAACCTTTTTAATTCGCGATAAAGTAAAGGTCTTCATAGGAGTTCATAGCTAAGACAGGTCATCGCCTGTCGGGTCAGCTTGTAGACAATGCAAGTGGCTACAAAGTTTTCCAATAACTCAACAAGTCGGTCATATTATGCATAATTGCTAATTAACAGAAATGTAATGGCGAACTTCAAACGGCATGACGCACTCTTAAGCCGTCACGCCTCTCGACACCTATTCCCTTGTATGTGTGTGTGTGTATATTCTTCACATTACACTTCAGAATATATTTTTTAATATTTAAGTTTAAGTAATTACATGGTGTCTGGCTGTTGATAGCTGATTGAAGAGTTTTCATGACGTTTAAAAAATAATAATAATAATATGTGTATATTTTTTTTTATTTTATCTAATTACATTCATAACTGAAAAACTGGAAAATCCATACTTACGGTTGGAATATAAGGTTGGTCTACGGTAGTTTAAACTAAAGTCTAAGCGTAGGTAGCTAAATTCATCCTGAAAGTTTCTGGAACTTTCTGGAATGTTTTTCATTTCATGCTGGTTTATTTGTGAACAAACCCACTACCTGAAAACTATCTTGCGTATATGGACTGAGTAAGGGCTAACGGTAAAGACGTGGTGGCCTTGAAAAAAAAGAAACACCAACTCTCTTATGTATTATTCTAACCAGCACCATGTCCTCTTTTACCGACCTATTTTATATTTATATCACCACGCCTAGTCCCTCACGGGGTAGACTGGCAGTATAGATCACCATTTCTCTTTTGACTTGCACATTTCATTTGCTTTTACATTCATCAATCTCTTCATACATGCCCGCCGTTTCGGGTACTCCTTTTCATCATTGAGTACTTTAATCATCTGAACTAGAAAGTTAGACGTTGCTCATCCACGGCTTTTCATCCCCTCACATTCGTCGCAACGTTTTTTTTATACCACTAAGGTGGCAAACAAGCATACGCCCTTCTTGATGGTAAGTGGTCACCGTAGGCTTTGGTCGCTTGCAACACCAGGGGTATCACTCGCGCGTTACCGACCCTGAGATAAATAAAGTTTTATTTATTCAAATGAAAGAACTGTAATATACCTAATACCTCTTTTCTAAACACGTTTCCAATTCAGTTGAACCAAGTGTTTAGTTACTACACCCACTAGTAAAGTTACGACCGCCGTGTTTGTTAGAACCCATCATTTAGTCGTTTACTGCTCTGAAACTGGTTATTAATAGCCTAAAGTTGAAAACTAAACTTTAGTAACACTGTTCGAGAACTCGTGAGTCGCTTCCTTCGAAAATACAAAGCTTGAAAGTTTATTTAGTACAGTATGCAAATGCATTCTGGTGGCTATTAACGTCAGCCTTAAAAATTTCTTTCATTTTACATCTTCCTTCGCTTAACAAACTAACTGCCTTTGTGACTAGTAAGGGTTGATGATATTTATGCACTAATACATAAAACTAAAATAAAATGTAGTGACGCGAAATCAGTGTCAATTATTTTTAAGCAGCAGTGATTTCCACGTGTGTTATAAACGATACTTAAATAATAATAATAACTCATAGTAGATAATATACTACGTATATAATAATATGTATTGGATATATATACCCACGTAAGCCTAGATAAAGGACCGGACCTTACAAGTATTCGTGAATTTAAGAGAGACATTATAATAGACATTATAACAACGGCCAGCAACGCGCGAGTGATACCCCTGGAATTGCAAGCGTCCATAGGCTACGGTGACCGCTTACCATCAGGTGGGCCGTATGCTTGTTTGCCACCTAAGTGGTATAAAAAATAATAATAATCAGGCGTAAGAGATTTTGTCTGTATGTCTTGCAGACCTTTAGTATCTATTCCTACTTTACCGTTGGCCTAAGCTTTTTTTTATACCACTAAGGTGGCAAACAAGCATACGGCCCATCTGATGGTAAGCGGTCACCGTAGCCTATGCACACTTGCAACACCAGGGGTATCACTCGCGCGTTGCCGACCCTAGTTAGCTGTTAGTGTAGGCGTGCGTTATCCTGATCTCTGAGTCTATATACTCAAGTTTATCTCACAATTAAATCTAAATACCTACAGGTTATACATTCAAAGCGGTATCCTGTATAACAGACGAGGTACCAGAGTAATAAATTCAAAATATACGAGGCAAGGCTTACAAGGTAAAGCTCATAAACTGGCTCATATTTCACGGGAGAGAAAAATGTTTTGTTGTTTGTGGTCATAATTTTATAAAAAATTTAAACAAATATATTTTATTTGTTTAATTATTTATTTTGAGAGGTAGGGCGAATTGGGATCTCCCATTATCACATTAAAATTAGAGCCGCCCGGCTCTGGGGACTGTACCTCCACCTTACAGTATACCGCAGTGTAGTAAAACTACTTTTATGTTTAGTTTCTGCTCCACGAGGATACGCTGCGCTAGTAGTAATGCTGCTAGCACAATGACTCCTCATCAACAACAGGGTTGGCAGCTCGGTGGTAGATTCTGACGAAAGTGCTTGCCTGTAAAGTCTAGTCAAATAAAGATCTTTTTGAGTTTGATTTTTTTGAGTAAGTGATTGATATCCCTGGTATTGCTAGCGGCTATAGGCTACGGTGACTGCTTACCATCAGCCGGGCCTTATGCTTGCGTGGTGTGAGAGAAGTAATGCGTCTTTTAAAAGTAGCTGAATATATTTTTTTTCACGAGAGGTCTTTTAATTTATACAGGTATTTTATTTATACAACCCAGTTCTAAGGTAATGTCCGTTAAGTTGTCTGAATGATGCTAAACGCTACGCTTATAGCAGTAGTAAAAAGGGAAATTTTGCGAAAGGGACGTTTTGCGAGCACTTCGCCTAGTATAGGGGTGTAATTGTGAAGCGAAGGGAATGCCACGTTGTTTTGGGCATATAGAACGAATGAGTGATGAAAGACTGACATTAAATTATACAAAGCGAATGTGACTGGAAGCTGAGGAAGACCAAGGTCAACTTTCAAGATCAAATTACCAAAGTACTCAATTATGAAAAGGTAAGCGGGCATGTTTTTTTTTATCACTACGGTGGCACACAAGCATACGGCCCACCTAATGGTACGCAGTCACCGTTGCCTATAGCCGCTAGCAAAACCATGTTGTTGATGAGAACTCACTGTACTAGCAGTACACTACTAGCCCAGCGTATCCTCGTGGAGCACTGGTAACCTTACTAAACGCAGAAACACAACATTACATCGAGTAGTGTTATTTCACTGCGGTCTTCTGTAAGGCGGAGGTACAGTCCACAGTCGGGCGGCTCCAATTTTTAAATGGGATAACCCACGGGAAATCCCAAAGCGCCTAGGTCTCTTTTTAAAGACTTATGGTGTGATTAATCACTGTACATAAGTTTATAAAAACTCATTGGTACAGGCTAAGATTCGAACCAGGGCCCATTAGATGACAGGCCGTTGCTTCAACCACAAGGCCACCTCGGCTTCAAGATGTTTGAAGAGATTGATGAATGTAAAAGAAGCAAAAGAGGTGTGTAAGTCAAGAGTGAAATGGCGCTCTATACTCTCTGCCTACCCCGTGAGGGACTAGACTAGACTAGACTAGAAGATCATATGTATGTGTGTATATTTTGTGTTTAGCATTACAACACAGGCCTAGCCTAGTTCAGGAGTTACACATATTGTAATACTATATTCACTTGATGTGCCATTTTTCTAATAGTATAAGGTGGTTTGTTCGTAGAAAGTTATCTCTTGAACTATTGAACCGAATATGAAAATTCTTTCACCAGTTGAAAGCTACATTTTTCTTGAGTGACATAAGCTATATTATATTTTGAATTGATTCAGGTTTTACTTTGCGGAAATTCATATTTATAGAATACAAAATATATTATAATTTGCTTATGCGTGGTTTCTTCCGACACGTGTTTCAGGACTTCCACGTCCCATCATCATCACCAACGCGGCGGCACCCTGATGATGGGACGTGGAAGTCCTGAAACACGTGTCGGAAGAAACCACGCCTGAGCTCACACCTGGGCGCAGGCCGTTCGACCGTATCACACTCATTAAGCGGACAAAGCAAATTATAATATATATTGTATACTATATTATATTGTTACACTGGTCAAGTCGCGGTGAATAAACTAGTAATAAAACAACAAGCATTTTATCAACTAAACTCACTTCTAAAGAGCTTTGCAATCACTTAAGCTACAAAGTAGGCCAAACAACTAGACAAGAAAAACTTCGAATCAAGTACCTTCATAAAGAATATTAGGTATTCTAGCATGAGTGAAGTTGTAAGTGAAGATGCAATATTTTCTCGTACTTCGTTGCCTTTCATTTCAATGGAGAAGGAAAGTTTTACATAGGGCTTGTAACGTTTACATTAATGTAACTATCATCATTCTCCTGCCCTCATCCCATATTAATTGGGGTCGGCGCAATATGTATTTCTCTTCCATCGTTCTCTATCAACCGTCATCTCTGTATTCACTTCCTTTCTGGCCATGTCGTCTTTCATTAATGTAACTAACTATATGCACATAAAATATACCTATAGAACGTGGCAACGTTGCCTGTACCCCTGGCACGCTCCCGTGTGATTCAAGCTTTAGATCTTTTATCTACAAGTAGGATTTGTAAATTGATTAATATTGTATTTACTTAAACTTAAGTATCTTTCTGTGGTAACGAATTAGGGATAGCTAAAGGTTTTTTGCACGTAGTCAAAGTCCAAAAACACTTTGAAGATTTTTTCGTCAGACTGTTAGTTTGACTAGACTAATCTCCTAATCCCGTGAGAAACCCGTTTTTTCTAATATAATAAAGAAGCTTAACCATTTTCTTCTGTTTGTCAAGAAAATACCAATTTCAAATATTAACATCAATAGAGATAACAAGACAAACATAAATTAAAATTAAGTTTGGCGCTGAGTTTAGGTTTTGATAGCGAGCTATTCAATTTAGATAACCAATAAGCACAGAATTACAGACGGACACTATAATGTTTTTTATATAATTGTTTATCATTCAGACATAGACCGTTTAAATGCGTCGTAAAAACAATGAAGTCCTATTTAATTCTGAGTTCATATACTTCTGTATGTACAGAACTTTCGATTTAATATTTTTTGTTTCGAATATACTCTCTTGTATTGTTTAAGAAGCTTAATACTTGTAAGATAAGTATGACAGTGAACTGAATAAAGAGAATTCGTGCTCTTTAATATATGTTAAAAGTAAAACTCGCAACGTTTATATACCTAAAAGATTCTTATTTATATGATTTATGAGTCTCGGGCTCGCTTGATGTACAAAATTATTGTGAGGCTGCGAGTAATGAGCATCTTATATTTCTGTTTGTAAACTAAGATAAGAAGGAGGAGGGAAAATATTTAAAAAATATTTACTTACTTTCACGATGTTTAATGCGAAGAAATTAATAATAATAATGCTTGGGCATTATCACACAGCGCCATCTGGCCTCTAATTAAGCATAGCGTGTACTACGGAAATCAGCGGCTGATACAATACATATATAATTTCTTTTTGTAAATACATGCGAAACACCCAGACACAACATCTAATATATTAAATTCTCGTGTCACAGTTTTCGTTGCCATACTCCTCCGAAACGGCTTGACCGATTTTGATGAAATTATTTGTGCTTATCCGGTATCTATGAGAATCGGCCAACATCTATTTTTCATCCCCATAAATGCAAAAAAAATTGTCCACACGAGCGAAGCCGGGGCGGGCAGCTAGTTGTGATATAAATGTTTGCCCCGGCGGAAATCGGAACTGCGAACCCTAGCGTTGTCTTTTTAATTACTGATGAAATCAAGAATTTATTTCTTAATTTCATCAGTAATTAAACGTACTTTTTCGTATTAATAAAACGCGTACTAATTTGAGAGATATCTAAAATAATATTTACGGATCGGCCTGTATTTTAAATAGACCCTGTCACGATTATTTAGATTTGAGATCATTCTAGATCTAAGCCCAAGAGACAACATTAATTATACATTACGATGAAAAATATTTACGGTGAAAGAAAATACTACAGAAAAGAAATTCAATAACGTATCTAGCGCCTAAGAGACGGTGACGGACTCGCCATCTGTTACGTTGGCACCAAATTATCTTCGGTGGAAAGTGGGTGTTGTAACACATCTGCCTACCTCTTCGGTGTCCCTTAACGTTAGCTATTTATAAAGACAACCTTATTAACCATTGTTTATTAATGTAACAGCTGCGGAACAGACAGAAGCCGACTAAAAGCCTTATTATCTCCGGCAATGATTAATTGCTTGCTAGAATATTATAGGCGAAGAGCTGCAAGCACCAGTATTGGAATTATTGTTCACTCGTCGGTGAGTAATCTTTGTTCACTGCGCTCTAATATCGCGGGATCGATATCCGAACGAATCCAGCTTCTGTAGTGTTTGTGTTGATTTTGTTTGCGATATTGATACGATAGTTGTGTGCAAAGTTTTTTTGAAACTGAATGCTGCGTCAAGTATCGCGGGTTCCATTCCCGTTAGGGAGAATACGTAAATTTTAATACTGATCAAGTAACAAAAAGATTCGCCGTCTCTTTGCCTATAATCCTAAAAATGAAGGCTAAATCTGAAAATTTAATGGTGTTATTCAGTAAATTGTCAGTTCGTTAGTATCTCGGGTCATATAACCAGCCTTAGCTTTAAAGCTTCATATTTTATTTTAGTGGAACATCCTTAGTTCTGTCGTCCCAAATATTTCCTGGGTGTTTGTTACTAAGCCTAAGCATACGGAACGGTTTCCTTACATCGTTGCATATTAAAATATAGTAACAAAATATATACGTGACGAGAAAACTGACGGAGCGGAAGGTTTCGTTGACGACGATGTTTGTTCCGCGTGCCCCGCGGCGTACGAGATCCCATCGCGTATCCATCGTAGGTATATCTGGAGACGACAGTAGGAAATTTAACCATAACATAATCTAACACTAGCAAGTCCTAGTGGTCGTCATCGTCACTGTCATGTTCAACCATGATCATGTTAACGTTAGAACGATGCACGGCACGTCCCCGTCCCGTACGAGGTATTATCTCGTCACGTATGCAGCGACCTTAAAGGACATCATCCATGTTTCATAGAGATTTGGTCCAAAAATGAAAGTGCCAGCCAATACATTTTTTTTGTATATTCTGTTAGAGCTTGTCCGTCTGAGCATTTATTACTATGACACCAAAGTTGGACATTACAGGCCATTTCAATTTTTTTAGTTATTTTGAACAAAAAATTATGAAAATTCTATCAATCAATCAATCAAAAATAACTTATCCAGTTTGGGTCCTAATAAGGCACTTTTGAAGGTCTAAATTACCACCTTCTTACGGTCTAATTTTCGAACTCAAATAAAATCGAGGACAAAGGTCCTACAGCGTTGATGCCATAGTAATATATGTTCAGACGGACAAGCTCTAACAGAATATACAAAAAAAATGTTTTAACAAGCATTTTTTTTTCTGCCACGTCTAAAATGTAGTTTCGCTCGATGTGTTATGGAACCACAAATATTTGTACTAGATATGAAATACAACTGCAACGAACTTGACATCAATCATTAAGCAGTACACATAGATATAGTATCTATTGTACATTCCTATGTATTCATTTTTTGTTCTAAAATAACACATTAGTTAATAGGTAGCCATCCCGGGGAAAAGCTACGTCGGGATTAAATAATGGGGAATTTAGAGCTGAATTTACGCGGCCTAATTCGTAGGAAAAGCCAATAAGACCCGTCTTTAAGTTAATAATGTGTTCGTTCAGATCATTAAAGTTAATATAAAAGGGAAAGGTTGTAATGAACAACATTTTAAACCTTAAGATTTACTGCACAAAGTCGATAATAGACAAAATCGGCGACGTAGATTTATCTACAGATTATAATGTACTCCTTGCAAAGCAAATTAGCTACCGTCTTTGCATAATTGGCTTAATTCTATCACGAATAACTACAAGATTGATGACGCCCACCTGCGTTACCACGCCATGTCTCGCTGATCATAATTTGAACGGCAATTTACAAGACCCTTTGAACATTGTAACCGAAAAAGTTGGTGTTCTTAGGGAATTCAAATTTCATAAAAAAACCGGCCAAGTGCGAGTCGGACTCGCACACCGAGGGTTCTGTACACACTTGTAGGTAAGATTAAAAGAAGCCGAACTTCAATTGAGGTCATTATTCGACGGTGACACACAACAGCGCGATTCAGAAATATTTTTTAGTAAATTCGCATTTTAAAAAAAATACTACATATTTACGGATTTTAGATTTTTCCCCTTACTTATGCTGTAAGACATTGCTTGTTGCCAAATTTCATGGTTTTAAATCAAACGGGAAGTACCCTGTAGGTTTCGATTCTCTTGTGAAATCCTAAAATTTGCGACAAACGGTCATATCTTTTCTTCATATTGACTTACAAGTTTGATTATTTTACAGCCGAAAGAATTCATAGACCCGGGTATTTCTTATAAATTTTAATTTGATAACTCCTCGCGTTCTTGAGATAAAAATTCTTGACAGACAGACGGCCAACAAAGTGATCCTATAAGGGTTCCTTATTTGCTTTTAAAGTAAGGAACCTTAAAAATATATTCACAATATACAGGAAAGTATTTGCATGTTGTGTAGGTTTCAGTCTTATGTTTTATTCAGTCTGTAAAGTTGTTTACGAAACTAATTGTTTATTTTAATATAACACTTACTTATAATCAAATGAGTAAAAGGTAAAGATAAAATCGCCACGGGCAAATTGTGGGATTAGCTGTGGCTTTCCCAAAGGTATAGCATGGGGCTACACAGCCGTACACGTGATAAATGACGTCTACATTTGTCGCCAAGAATCGAAAGAATGTTTGTTACAAATAGCGCTTAGGTTCGAGCCGAGACGAGACCGCAACTCGGATATTAATTGGGAGATGTTCAATGGTTTTCTATCCAAAAAAATGGAGGTAACTTTTCATTTCCTCGTGGACGTGCCAAAGGATTTCTCCTCCAAATTGCGGCCATTTACAAAGCTGAGCCTTATGTTGAGTTCCATTTTGTTTGGCCTTTAGAGCGTGTTTTAATTTTGGACTATTCGAGTCTATTGGTTTTGAGAAAATAATTATTATGCCTACACGAAGTAGAAGATTTTTTATGAGAACCACGTGTCGAATCACATAGGATCTAGTGCCAAACCCAAAAATGTTTGATTCCAGGGTACAGAGTACACTAGTGTGTGTGAATCAAAGAAATCGATGATAACAATACCTTAGACCTTAGACTAACTTTTGCCTGGGATTTCACCCGCGTACTTTGATAATAAGTGTACAAATTAAATATAGTATGTGTTGCTTAGAAAAAGTTTTCGATGAGATAATAGATGTTTAACTTAAAAAACATAGCTACAACATATCTCGCTCAGAGAATCAGCTGCTATACAGCGTGGCATTGCTGCCAGCATTCTTGGCACTCTCCCGCATGATTCTGGTTTGGGTCAGATCTTTTATCTACAAGTAGGTAGGTTAAGTTATTATTTTTGTAAATAGTTTAATCTGTTTGAATAAAGCTCATTAATTATTATATTTAAAAATGTAAGTCTGTCAAGTACCTAATAACAAAGATTACTTACATTCGAATAAATACAATTTATGTCCGTTTTATTTTATGAAAAGAAATATATATTTGTACAACGTAGTCACTCCTCACAATATATTACGCCATGCTACCCTTCAGTGGTTCTTAATCTTTTAGTGATGTGCGACCATGCGAATATTTCTGGCTTTCCATGGACCACCAACTGTTTGGACGTAATATACAGTAAATGTTAATAAATAAAGGGTAGTTCTAACTATAAAGTGACAAAATCAGTGTTGTCCCCCCTTGATAAATGACTGGTTCATATAGCTAAATACCCTTTTAGCGGTAATATAGCAAGTTAACGTTATCTCAAAAAATAACCATTCATGATTTGGGAATTGTTCGTTGGCGTCTTAATAAATAAATAAAATTAAACTAAAATATAAAAAGGCAAAAACATGTCTAAACTATTTGAGTTTCTCATTTCAAATCAATAAAACACGCATACAACTTTTCAAAGCCAAACAGTATTTTAATTTTATATTTTTTATTCACCACTGGGACCACTGGTTAAGAGCCACTGTACTATAGTATACGGCTGCGCTAAGTTATTTTACACACACCTGTGACTTTCCGCTTAGCATGGGACTCGTGTTAGGATGAATATTTAAGACCAAAAGGGATTTTGTACCCTGAATATGGACTGGAAGGTAAGATATTCAAGGATCTATTTTGAAAAAAAAATATGAATAGATTTATTATTAAGCTTGGGGTAACATTTTGAAAATTATTTATATATACATCTTTTAATGAGAGAGCAAAACTCGTTGCCTATTTTGTGTTTGTACTGGCACATCAGAAAAAAGTAATTCTATTTTTGATTTTCTTATGTCTTTAAAAGTTCTGTCACTTTTTCTTACAATAAAAAATATCTTCAAGACATACGTTTGATTTCAATTAAATAAACTACAAAACACATTACAAATTTACATATTTTAGATGTGATAAGAATATTACTATGTATCAAATGTTTACGACGATTACGTACATTTTAATATTAGCCCGCTCTACAAAGCCGACTGTCTCTGCTTACGTTCGATTACTTTACTGTAAAAGCTTTATAAATATTGAGATTCGGCTTGTGAGTGATATTCATTGTACAGATCCCAATCTCTTTACTGCTAGCCTACTTCCGTATAAATAGAGTTGATGAAAGCCTCCGTACATGGATATTGTGTTCTTGCACGCTTGTCACGCGAGGCCTCGATTAGACTCGAGAGGAAAGCTGGGCGGGATCCGGGTTCGTAAGAGGTTTAACGTGATGGCCGCAAATATTTTCTTATATTCTTCGTAAAGTAAATCTTATACCCTTTGAAGATAAAACAGGCAGCTTTTCAGAATTAAAACGATGCTCTATATTCATGAGGTTTTTATTGGCATACGAATTTTGACCAGCAAATCTCTGTGATTGATGTCCATCTAAAGGTCTCATGACTAAAGCAAAAACGTCTCTTTAATAGACTTTTTCCAATAATATATAATAATCAGGGTAATTTAATTTTTTAGGGTTCCGTACCCGAAGCGAAACTAACGGGACCCTATCACTAAGACTGCGCCTTCCGTTCTGCTGTCTCCGTCTGTCCGCCAGCGAGGTGTATCTCATCAACCGCAATTTTCTTTTTAAGATACCTTTCTTTTTTTTAAGCCTCATAGTGTGACTAATCACTGTACTTAAAAAACTCATTGATCATTGACAACCCATGTTTCACCCACAAGGCCACCACGGCTATGATCAATTAGCATTTCAGTTTATCAACAAATTTCAGTAAGACTTGTTCTATTGTTAAGCACCTTAGAAGTAGTAGTAGTTAGCTTTAGTAGGGAGTAATTTTAATATTATGTATAGGATCTGTGAGGCATGCAAGATTTATAGTCGGCCTACCCTCGTGTAGTTGATGATAACCAACATGTGACCGTGACGACGCGCCTGTCTTGAAGCGATAACGCGGCTGGGTGGGCCCATTGCCAACCACAAAGGATCTCTTCCCTCTGAGA
This sequence comes from Falcaria lacertinaria, assembly GCA_951449985.1. Taxonomy (NCBI): domain Eukaryota; kingdom Metazoa; phylum Arthropoda; class Insecta; order Lepidoptera; family Drepanidae; genus Falcaria; species Falcaria lacertinaria. The sequence continues at coordinate 9,784,750 of OX602121.1, read as the reverse complement.
TAGGTACCTGATATTTTCACCAAGATGTAGATATCACTCATCATGTTTATTTCACGTTGAAATTCGTTTGGTGTTTGTGCAAATGATGTCTTCCGTCACACGATAACAAATTCATAATTTAAAGCTCGTTATATCTCGATATGGAATACGTAATACATTTTTCAAAGCATCTATTCATCAAAATATTTTACTCGCGAAGTTTAACACAATGGATAGGATAACACATATTATCCTTAAGATAAAATATAGGATATCTTACACAGAGATACGTTTAGCACTGCAGCACGCACATACCTACATCAATCAAACCAAACAATCACATATCTAAAGCCGTATATGAAATCCATCGTTCGAGACTATAGACAAGGGATAGAGAGAGACAGAAATTTAAAGAAAGAGAAAGAAAAGAACCTTTGAAGAAAAATATTGGACTAAATATTTCAAGTATCCTAAGCCTAAACAACGCTCGTAAATTCAAAGATAAAGTTAGCATTGCGAATATTTATTTATATTTCGTCTGGAAGATTTTTTACATTAAATATATTATACTTAGAATTTAATGTAACGACGAGACCGCTGGTCTAGTGGTTAGTATACCTGACTGCTACGCTAGAGGTCGCGGGTTCGATTCCCGCCGGGGCAAACATTTATGTGACAAATATGTTTGCCTTGCGTTTGGGTGCTTGGTATGTTTTGTAAGTATGTATTTACAAAAAAAGGTATATAAGTATTATATCAGCTACCGGTTCCCATAATACAAGTTTTGCTTAGTTTGAGGCCAGATGGCGCTGTGTGATAATGTCCAAGCATTATTATTATTATTAAATAAAAGGCAACTATGTAAGCTCGACGTCTCTAAAACTATAAATGTACAACACGCATAGGTGGGCGCCATTTATAAAGCGATCCCATTACTTATTCCACGACACAGTGTGCTCAGATAACAGAAATGTCAACGCCGCCTAATGTGAATTTAATATACCTGCCAGAGTGCAGAGGTACTACCGCTAGAGGTCATTTTCCTTAGAAGTGGCAATATTAATAGCTGTCAAGGGATTACCTATTAAGCAAAAATGATGATTGTAAATGTGATAGCGCAATATTCTTTTCTATGTTTAGCGCACATTCTTAAATATATTATTAGCAGAAAACTAGCCAAGTGCGAGTTGGACTGACACACCCAGGGTTCCGTACTGTTTGTTATAGTAAAAAAAAACATTTTTTTTAGATCATATAGCAATTCACACTATGAGCATTTTTGTTTTATTTCAATTTTATATATAACAGAAATACACGTTTTGTGAATTTCAACTGTCTACCTATTACGGATAATGAGATACAGCCTGCTGGCAGACAGACAGACGGACAGACAGATGAACGGACAGCCAAGGGTTCCGTGAGTAAATCTTCTGATACGGAACCCTAAAATCGAACACTATTATAAAAAATGCAGATTGTAAGAGACATTACGGAAAACCACAAGGTTCGTAAAATATTCTAGTTACTTCGTAGTGTTCGTAAACCATTTTAGTGGCAGGACGGTCAGTCACGCCATCTATATTTCTGAATTTCGTTAACCATAAAATTTCGCAGGAAATGACCAAACGTCTAACATTAAAATCGTCTGGATTTCGTCCATCTGGGACGATCGTAAAGTGAAACTTTCCTATGGTAGTAAAGAGTTTATGCTTAGTTACAATAATGAAGGTTGTTAATTGAATGCGATGAAAATATGAACAGTCTTAAATTATTCATATTCAAAGTATTTTATTTCAGTCATAATATCATCCTTTATATATCCACCCATAATAATAGGAAGGTTTAACTCGGAAGCGGCCGACAAGTGACCGTCAACAACCGACAAGTGCCGATTGATGAATGTAGAAGAAGCAAAAGAGGTGTGCAGAGTGAAATGGCGCTCTATACTCTCTGCCTACCGCGTGAGGGAGATGGCGTGATGATATGTGTGGATCATGTCATGTGGCTTGACTTTGTTTAAGACTAATCAGACCAAATAAATTGAAGTCAATAACAGTCGTTATAAAGTAAAATTATGTGTACAGTTTAAACCCCCGAAGGATGTTTAATTAACACGAGTTTACTTTATCGCCATGAATAGAAGAGAGTTTACGATCCCACAGCACCGAATAAGACATAAATTATATTTTAGGTACCTACGAGTACTCAGCGGTAGATAGGGGACTTTATTACGTTACAATATATATTTTGATTGTTATTTTCGTGGATTTCAGAGTAGAGAGATGAATTTCAAAGAAGCAAAATAGAAGTTAAAAATATTAGGTATTTTGTATGATGAAGAAATTTATAATTGATGGGTACTTCACTTTTGAATACAACGTAGGTGCCAGGCAAGCATACAACCCGCCGGATAGTAAGCGATTACCGTAGGGTATACCCGCTTGAATTTCAAACATTTCCATTCTCCTTTATTACTAATTATTTCGTGCTTCCAAATCGTCAATATTCACGTAGATTCAGAAAAGGATACAGGGTTATACTGTATTTAATAAAATAAGAATGTCTAGTAGAGATAAGCTTGGGTTAGTTGTAATTTCTAAATTCGTTCAAAATTATGAACACAAACTAAATACATTAGTTGAATATACTAACTTTAGAAAGGGATAGAGAGAGAGGGTGAGAGAGTTTCATCCAAAACTAGCAGTCTGGTTAGAAAATATTTCTTTGCATGTTGGTTGTAAGTGGTTACAAATTAATTCAGTTTCTACTTCTATGTATATGTTGTGTCAGTTTGAGTGTACTGTAACACTCAAACTGACACAAACAAACATTACAGATATGATAACTTTATGACATGTACCAAAGTTTATTCATTATAAGTTGGATCCAAGTGAATATTATATATGAATTCATACATTTACTTTGTAGATTACGAATCAGCACTATATTTGTTTGACAGAAATGGAATTATGAACTTCGTAAGTCATCTGAGGCCTTATTTTAACAGTTGGTTCCGTTTTATGCCGCTAGATGGCGTTGTACTGTACGGTGTATCGCGCTATTGAAAGATTCCGGAGGTATTACATAATCTTGAAGAATTTGAGCACTTGATGCTGAAGAATTATAGTTCTACTTGACTATATACAATTATTATCTGGGAGTAAATAATATCCGTTTGTTGAAATATGCACATACCGATATATACATATTATATATGAACACATCTGGTCCCTAACGCGGTAGGCAGAGATTTTAGAGCGTAATTTCACTCTTGACTTACACACTTTTACTACACTTACTCTTATCATCAATCATTACTTAATTTTCTTTTTACCAATGAGATTGCCAAATCAAACACAGCCCGCTTGGTGGTAAGCGGCTACCATACTCTACAGGCGCTTGCAACACCAGGGAAATCAGTCACGCTTTGCCGACCTAAAAATGTAAAATGGATGAAACATTTTTTAATCTTCGATGCTCTTTCAATAAGGTGAGTGCATGGCAATACGTTGAGATCTCTGTTCTCGTTTTGTACTAGCTGTGCCCGCGACTTCGTACGCGTGAAATCGGATTTTGGTCACATTGTTTTCCGCGTATCTTCTTCTAAAATAAAACCCTAAGTTACTCCTTATACTCGCACCTGCCAGTGTCGGAGATTAGCTGGAAGAAACAGACAGACTACCATTTAAGAAATTTGTTTTTAGTTTCGTATTTACTTTCATATGCTAAAAAGCTGTTATTTTAACATTACAAACAGAAATTTCAATGTTATTTATTTTTATAGATGAGCTGTAGCTGTGATTGGATTAATGTTTGCTTGTTTGATAACATCCATACAAACACATACATCATTCATTGAAGGTAAACAAAAGCTTCTCCTTAGCTCTCGAGTCCGATCAGTTATAAGATATTGATAACCAACGGCTACAAATTGCTTTGCTGCTCTGATAATTAACTTTGGGCTTTATCAACGGAAACTCCGTTACAATATTTTTTTATATTTCTATCTGTTTTTCTGTGTGTCTGTGCGCGCTTATCTCAGAAAAGGCTTAACCGATTTGGATGCGGTATTCACTAATTTACTGTCTTTTAACGTTTGGTGTTTGTTTTATTTCAATCAGATCATAAATAAAAATGTTATGAAGTTATATACGTCAAAAAATCAAACGATAGTGATTCAATAGCTTTGTGAGTCAAAAATTCCCCGCGTACGAATTCGCGGGCACAGCTTCATTTTTTTTATACTCGTTAGGTAGCACACAAGCATACGCCCACCAGATGGTAAGCAGTAACCGTAGCCTATAGCCGCTAGCAATACCAGGGGTATCACTAATGATGTGCCAACCATGTTGTTGATGAGGACTCACTGTGCTAGAAGTATTACTACTAGCGCGGCGTATCCTCGCGGAGCAACCTTACTTACCGCAGAAACACAACACTATTATAGAATTATTAGGTTAATTTAATTAACTAAAACTGATGAAACACGTTCTTAATCCCAGCCTCGTCATCCGATCCATCAGTGAATTGAATTTCAATTCATTAATCACTGCCAACACAGGATCGACATTGACGGAAGCTCATTACTACGGCCCTTTGACTCTTCAGTGGGATTAGATTAAATTCCCAATGAAAGGATTAGTCTCGTGTTATGTATTGCTTACTTAATAAGCTCTTAAGTCTTGGCTTCCTTATCACACGCTTCAGCTATTCTATGTATAGGCAAATCTATACAAATAAGTAAAATCAGTGTCTGTTTGTAATGTCAAAATTACAGCTTTTTCTAAAAAAAACATTGTTTACTGTCTGTCTGTTGTGTTCCGTGTAATTACCGAAACTGCTGGACCGATTTGAACGGCACTTTCACTGGCAGATAGTTGATGCTATGAGGCGTAACTTAGGTTAGGATCTGTAGAAAAAACAAAAGGGTAGTGTTGCTGGGTTTGCGTCACCGACATGCGACATTCTACTGCCAATGTGAAGTGTTGCTGCAAATTAAGGTTTCACGTCGACAGTCTCCTTGAATACCTTCATTTTAAATTCGACCCACCGGGGCTGTGGCATTCACATTTTGTTGTGTTATAGCTCCGGACACTTTTGAGCGCAGTCCCGAAGTTCATGTATTATTAGGTCAGTGACAGCCAATTACCAGGAGGTTTTGTTTAATGCATAAATATTTATCAAGAAACTGATAAGTGTGGCGACGTTCACAACTGGCTCATATAGAGAGTGCATTAGTTAAGTGGCTTATGTCGCCCGTAATCCGGGTAGGCGGGCAGGGCTGTCGCGTGTTATGTGATAAAATTATAATTGCTTAATTTGTGACAAGGAATTATGGTTAAATAACAATTTTATTACTAAACGGCAGCTGAAATAATTGAAAAGCAAGTGCCTCATTCAAACGAATTAATTGGCTACTAATCCAGTGGTAGGTATGCAATGGTTGGCTTGTAAGATACGAATAACCTGTCAGAATATTTTAAAAAGGTTTTTTATAACACTAAGGTGGCACACAAGCGTACAGTTCACCTCACCTGATGGTAATCGGTCACCGTAGTGTATAGCTGCTAGCAAAACCTAACGCACGTAGTATAATATCTACTCTGAGCTAACGCGTTGCAAACCCTGTTGTTGATGAGGAGTGCAACGTATCCTCGTGGAGCACTGGTTGCCTTACTTCCACAGACTTACGATTTATTACGTTGGCACCAAATTATCACCAAAGTGGAAGTTGTAACACCTCTGCCTACCCTTCGGGGATCCATGTGGGAAGGCGTGAAGATAAATTATTGATTATTTTAAAAAAAATCCTTCGAGCCAGCCCTACAGCCGCCGGCGCCAGCCGCCAGGCCTGGAGACATGCTCTGAATTACAATCGACTAGCCTATGGGTCTGAATGACTTCTCAATGCTATATAGGCCGGAACACGAGCTGTCTGTATTGCTTATGTCATCGCTTTCATATCAAATAGGTGGGTATATATACACAGTATTGTATATCATATAGTCATTAATGATACGTTGATTTGGACATAACTAGATGGACCGATGACCTGATAAAAGTCGCTGGCAAGCGATGAATGCGGGCCGTATTCAATCGGTCATTGTGGAAATCTATGGGGGAGGCCTTTGTACAGCAGTGGACGTCTATCGGCTGATGATGATGATTGAAAGACTGACAAAAAAGGTATACAATGAGAATGTGAGTAGAAGAACCCGTGCAAAGCCAAGGTCTAACGTTGTAGATCAAATTACTCAATGATGGTAGCTGTATGAACAGATTGATGAATGTAGAAGAAGCGAAAGAGGTGTTCAGTTTAGAGTGAAATGGCGCTCAATACTCTCTGCCTAGTCCGTGAGGGACTGGCATGATATGTATGAAGTTTAATAACTCTTTTTATAACAAGTAGTTATTGTTACTCAATAATTATGTGCGGACATAATGAACCAAATAAAAAAAAAAAACAAAAAAATGGTTAACTCTTTATAATATCCATCGCGGATGCGTATATTAGTAATTCATTATTTCTGTCGCTCTGTCTGTTTTTAACAATTTCGCAATCTGAGAATGAGGACAATTTATAACTTTGCATCGGCTTTTTTATTAAAAAGATATACTTAATAGACATACAATTACCAAGTTTAGAAGATTTGCGATGAGTCTCATCAGAGAGTAACATAATGGCGATGAGAAGGCTCTTCCGGCGAATTAATGAAGCAAAAGGTTCGTTAAAAAGTGAACAAAGTGATCCAGTTCAAACTTTTAACAGATTCCATCTGAAGAAAAATACATCCTTGTCATTTTTTATTCATATTTATGAAATGAGGCCAAAATTGTCATGGTTGAAACATATACGGAAATCAACAGTACCTAAGAGCTGGCTCATGTATGAAATTATCGTTTTTTATATATTACTTTTGGCAAGCATACAGACCGTCTGATGGTAAGCGGTTACCGTACTCTATAACTTAAATATACTTAAAATTTTGCATAAGCCTTTTTATAACCATGTTATAACTTTTTATTTTTTTATATCTCTAAGGTGACACACAAGCATACGGCCCACCTGATGGTAAGCAGTCACCGTAGCCTATAGCCGCTAGCCAGTCAATACCAGGGGCATCACTAACGGGGTGCCAACCATGTTGTTGATGTGGACTCACTGTGCTAGCAGCATATACTACTAGCCCAGCGTATCCTCGTGGAGCACTGGCAACCTTACTTACCGCAGAAACACAACACTACATCAAGTAGTGTTATTTCACTGCGGTCTTCTGTAAGGTGCAGGTACAGTCCCCAGTCTGTTGTGTCTCAATTTAAATGGGACAACCCACGGGAAATCCCAAATCGCTCTACCTCTCTTTTTAAAATAATAACTAAATTAATAATGTAAAAAACCAATGAAACTAACCTAACCTAACCATTTACGACTTCTACGCAGATGAAGTCGCGGGAAAAACAAGTGAACCTAATAAATACTTTATTAAACAACGACATTTGGGACGACATTCCAGTTATTAAAACAAACACTTTATATATCATAAAATGAACTTTAACCAGTTTACTTACGGTTCAAAATTACGTGATCTCAATTATTTTATTTTCGTGAATTATTTTCCTCGTTAGATCAAACATTCTGTCAATATGTGTCGTTTTTAATCAAATATCAAAATTTGATATTTAATATCGCGAAAATGGGCCCGCGTAGCACGAGCGAATGAGATATAATAATATTTGCGTTAGAAAGAGAAAAATATATGTTGTTTACTTCAAATCTGATGAATACGAGATAATTATTTTCCTGTTATTATGACTGGCTGCATGTATTTGGTATATATGGTAACCCACAGCGTTTTTTCAGCATTTTTTCAATGCTACAGGAGCTGAGAAGAATTTTCGAGTGAGCTATCAATTGAGTATTTTAAAAGCAAACCATCCATTTTATTTCTTAAGCCCGAGGACCCACGTAATCCCATGGTCGTTAGCTTAACAAAACCCTGTTAATAAATTAGATTAACCCACAAGGACCAACGGAGCCCTTAAGGGACCCAAGTCCCTAAATAAATAAAGTGAAAAAACTCATCCAAACCTTTTTGTGTGAGAATTTAACAAACAACGCAAAGTACAATTGTGATTAACATAATGTAATGTGAAGTAGGTACGGTTACACTTTTTAAAGGAAAATACACTTTGTTTTCATGTACTTAAGGTTTAAGTACGCGTAGCATGCAGCAACGGCTCGTTACCCTTAAAAAAGAGATTAGATTGAGATATAAAAATGTGTATTCAATATAAATTCTTAAATTTTCATTGTTTTTCCTCTGAGGTGGCCAACAAGCATGTGCCCCGTCTGATGGTAAGCGGTTATGGTAGCTTATGCACGCTTTCAACACGCGCATTTCCAACATTGCAGAAATCTCTTCACACACCCATTGTACGTAGTATATTATCTCCTCTGAGCCCATGCTATCCTCGTTTTTTAAGTATATGTCAGCTAGTGACTAATCAAAATGACAGTGCGAGTGCATTATCTCGTCTCGTCTCGTCGTCGTCTCGCATTATTATGTAGTACAAGATAAATTGTGCGAAAATTCTGGTTCTCATCATCTGGGTAGTGTGAAACTAAAACTCTATTTTGTCGTTTATTGATCGTTTTGACAGGACTTAATTTGATTTGACAGCACTGAACAAAAATTTAGTTCATTGACACTAAATTTTGGAGCAGTGCTGTGAGTAACAGAAGTGGAACCAATATCTATATGCATATAGAAGGCACAGATCAAATAGTTAATTATAATATAACATTTTCTAAACTGTGTTTTAATAGGTTATCGTTTAGTAGCCATTTGTGAGATTTTCATTATTTTTGCTGCAATTAACCATGGTCTGATTACAGCCAGTTTTTCTTTGAAGATTCCAAACAGGATACAAATTTACACAATCTCATTTAAAAAAGAAATCATTTGCCTAAAGTATTAGCGGTGTAAATCTAGGATTAACACTTGTAAACTCAACGCGTCGTAAGCTTTGTAATGCTAAAAGTGTTGTCAGTTAGTGAAATTATTCACCCCTGTTCTTGAATGACGTTTGCAAAAATTGAGATTCAAATTTGGTGAACCTAGCCACTGAATTGGAAGCAAGGACTCGACTTGACTTATAAAGCTTTGTCATTTATAAAAAACATGGTTATATATGACGTTGCGCCATAAATTCACATCATCCAGCCAAAATAGATATTATTTATATCTTTACGTGAAGATTCTTTCGAGAAAGCAGACTTAGATGGAAACTAGAAAAAGGCTTATTTTCAGAAGTAATTTTCCTTATTGTTCTTATTAAAAGCGCCCATACTTTGGGTATTGGAAGCTTTTTCAAGGATTATTTACTTACTTCTCCAATCGTCTGGGGATCGGTAGTTTCTTGATACATTCACCTTGTTAGTGAATGCCTTTAAATATAATACAATCTAGACAATATAACGGATTCGCTTTAAAATCAGGAGATTATCACTAAGCATTTGTACAAAAAAAACTTTACGCTTTCACACAAGGGTCCCCGAAGGGATAAGCAGAGGTGTTACAACAATCACTTCCCACCGGTCACAATTTGGTGTCAATGTGACAGATGGTGAGACCGTCGCCGTCTCTTAGGCACTACATACGTCCTTCAATTCTTTCAGACGTCTGCAGGTTTCCTCACGCTGTTTTCCTTCACCCTAAACCACGTGGTGTGACTAATCACTGCACGTAAGTTTGAAAAACTCACTTAAAGTCAGGTAAGATTCGAACTTGCGTTGCTATAATAGCAAGCAACGCTTCATACCACAAGCCATGGCTCATCGTCATGGAAAAAAATGAAACAAAAACTTACAATACAATTTATAGGACATATAAGAGATAGCAAGAGCCTAATCCGGAAAGTTAGCTCGTCACCACTCGGAATCACGGACCCTGACAAAGATTGGCATACGGACAACCGTGTAATGTTAGTATCCGGGGCAAATTATCGTAATATGGGCGTAAAGGCCCAGCAAGTTGTAGCCGGGGACATTGGTGTAGCTATAAATGTGAGTTATTTGTTTTGGCATCGAGCCGCGAATCCGTGCTCAATATACGAGCGTGATGTACGGAATATGTTTCTGTTTGTTGAAAGGGTTATTATCTTGATGGAAAGAAATATTGCTATTGTTTTGTTTATGAACATGAATTCATGAATGTTTCAAGGAATACGAAATACCTTACAGAAGATCGCAGCCAAATAATACTACTTTTATTTAGTGTTGTGTTTCTGCGGTAAGTTTGCCAGTGCTCTTTGACGATACGCTGCGCTAGTAGTAATGCTGCTAGCACCACTGTGCTAGTCGAAATCAACAACAGGGCTGGCAACTCGCGTCTATAGGCGCCATTTCACTCACATTCATCAATCCCTTCACACATGCTCGCCTGCTCCAGTACTACCTTTCCATCATCATCTTACTTAAGGGTTTTTAATATTAATTCCCTTCAATACGGTATAAAACTTGAATGATAGACTAGCGATTTTGAAATTTTAAATCGATCACGCAGATTTTCGATTTGCTACGCTGATACACGGGTCTACGCTGCTACACGCTACGGGTCTACGCTCTACGTGCCATAGAGCTACGAGATGCCGTAGCGCATTCCGAGTCTTGCCTAGAATCTGGGTGAGTTAGAATATTATTATTAAGGATAAAATTGTTCAGTATTCAACTAGAACTGTACCTTCTGCGATTCGCAATAAGTATCGTTTTATTTTTCAGCGTTATTATCATTATTATTCTTTATCTTACCTGAAAATATAAAATAAACGCGCACTAAAAATAAATGGACCAATAATTGAGTTCAGTGACCCGGAAAACAAGATGCGGGTGGGCCTTCTATCGTGACGTAAGCGATTTGCGATGTTGGATGTAATGATTTCTATTGAGGAAATATGGTCGTTGCACAATCTATAAATCCAATGTGTTACAGAAATAAGCAGTAGTTTTTTATTTTGGTTCGGAAATACTGTTTATTCCGCTTTCGCATCACAATTTTTTGGAGAAAAAAAAACAACCCAGCGCGTTGATTATTTTGATAAACATTTAGTTTATTCGAAAAAGGAAGACAATAACAAAAAGGAAAGTAAAATCTTATTTGAAAATCGAAGTCTGCTTCGCCATTCTCCATACTGACTCAAAATAATTCGGAAACTGAATTTAAAATTCCCTATAAATTTGACGTTTTCAAAGTTTACTAAGTGTCAAATAGATTTAAAAGCATTTCTTCTTCGTCCTTAGCTATCTATGGCAATCAATCCTCTTCTAGGATTTACTTACCATTTTCGAGTATTTGGGAATTATAAAGTTTTTATTGTAATGTCATGTGACGTTGCCAACTGCAAAAATACAATTCACTTCGCTTACCTAAGTACCGGCTATCCAGAATCTCTCTACTTGTCTCAATATTGCTATAAAGTCTCATAAAAGATAATTGAAGACAATCACTTTTTTCCAACGTACATTTTATGGCATTCATCTTGCTTTTTATAGTGGAACAATTATAATTAGTTCAGTTTACGAGACGTTTAAAGTCGTCCTCTTTTATTGGACACATAAAAAATCTGATGACGCTGTGGATTCCAAAAAGGCTCTTAACTATAAATTGCGCTTTTATTGAGAATTACCCTATCCCACGTTTTATTTTTAATTATCGGAGTTAATAGATGCGCCTCATTTCCAGTTCTATAATAGTATAGATATCAATAGTTGTATCTTACCAATAAAAGTGGTTGGTAATGAAATAAGAAGTTACATTTATTGAATTTATGCAGGTGTTACTTTGCGGAAATTCATATTCATAGAATACAAAATATATAATAATTTGCTTTGTCCACTTCAATGAGTGTGATATATGGTCGAGCAGTCCCAAAACACGCGTCGGAAAAAACCACACCTGAGCTCACATCTGGGCGCAGGCCGTTCGACCGTATCACACTCATTTAAGCGGACAAAGCAAATTATAATATATTTTGTATTCTATAAGAAGTTACATATAAACTTTATTGAAATACGTCCCGACATAGGACAGCTGTATGCCTTGAATTTATTTACTGACACAGAATTTATATTCTGTCAGATATTACATTCCATCTCATTAAAAAACCGTTGTTGTATTTCGTACTGAGTATTATTTAAATTAAACTAATACACAATAATTTGATAATTTTATGTTTGTTACTCAAGCACGGTAAAACGGATTTAATAAAAAAAAACATACAAATTGACCAAACTTGTAGTCCAATTTAAAATACAATTGTTATCCCAGAAAATGGAAACATTCCCACAAGATGTAAAATAACCTTCCAGTCCTATTTCCATGCAAACGAAGTCACGAACAAAGCTAGTTCTAAATAAACGAGAAAGCAAGAAGACAAAGTGTTCTCGCACGAGACATCGCTTGGGATATAAGTGGAGGAAGTGAATAGCGAGTGCTGTTGAAAACTGTTTATTTTGCTCAATTTACTGTGTACCGCCACTCCACGACGCTGTTCGCTAACCAAAGGGGACTTTATATTTATTCGCGCTGAATTCACTTCAAAGCTAGACAGTTTTATATTTGTCAGGAACATCAACTGAAATCATTGCACGACACCGGCTGCCGTCCGATATTTTGCTGTCAAGGTATCATCATCATCATCATTTATTTAAAGGGTTTTTGTCGGTGGAGCTATCGCCAAGCCGTGCTATCGTTCGCCATCTCTTTGACCTCCTGATGCGACAAAACGTCAGGTAATAGTGTGCATATATGTATTACTGTGTTCCAGATTGAAGGGCACTGTAGCTAGCGACATTACTGCAGAGAACACTTATGAGCCCAGGTCTCGAAGTGACGAGCGCAGTGCCACGCGGGATTAAAGCTCCCGGGTGGAACTGCATTTGTTGCATGCGGCGTGACGCTTACCATCTGATGAACGAAAATTATGCCAGTCACATATTTGTATTAAAAACATGCCTTAATATGCAATCCACGCTAATATGTAATATTTAATTTCTAATAATAGCACGCAACTCGTTCATAAAAATCAGGCGTACAACTTTAATCATAATAAATTGATTTGGCACTGGTTTGATGTGTGGCCCGCGGTCCAGAACGATAACCAGGCTGTCAGAATCATCGGGTCGGCAAATTGTTAATATTAAAACAATACATTGGTACAAATGTATGATCGATCGCCCACTCGATAGCCATCCAGATAAAACATTTGCTTTGAGCTGCGTAATAAGAAATGCCTTACAATACATCTTAGACATAAATAATGATAATATATGTTCACGCTTTTCCACAAGGGTCCCCGAAGGGGTAGGCAGAGGTATTACAACCCCCACTTTCCTTGATAATTTGGTGGCAACGTGACAGATGGTGAGTCCGTCGCCGTCACTTAGGCACTACATACGTCCTTGAATTAATTCTCAGACATTGCAGATTTCGTCACTGCATGTTTTCCTTCACCGTAAAGTTCTGTGGTACAGACCTGTGGGATTGGAACTTGCGTCGCTAGAATAGCAGGTAACGCTTCATTAAACACGCCACCAAATCAGATCTTAGACATATAGCCTGAAAACACACAATTAACGTGAAAATAGAGATGACCACCACTATTATAGTGATGAAGACGACCAGAGAAAAAGATTTTTTTTTAAATTAGCAGTACCCGTACTTACCCAAATAACTATAACCGTAATAACAATCAACCCTTTAGGTAATTTTCTGGGTTGTAAAAGTGGCCATTGTGTCGAAATCGCGGGTCAAACGAGTTCAGGTGCTCGTAAATATCATAGGTTGCTTACTTCACTACTTATGTAACCCACGTTAAGTAACTGCGTTAACTACCTACTCCATACTTTAATTACAGGGTTAACGACAGGAACCCTATTAAAACTGACATAGTATATAAGACGTACGGGTAGGCAGGAAGCCACCATGCATTTAGGAAAGGTCTTATAATTTATTACTGTGGTGTTTAGGAAGTATGTAGCATTTATATAGCCACTGGATTTCAACACCCAACTCTGTCCAGGTGGAATTCACTAATTTAAATTGTTCAATAATATTAAATAGCTAAAACATATTAAAACGGGGTAAGCAGAGGCTTAATAGAGCGCCATTTGATTCTTGACTCTTTTTTTTGCACACTTGTTTACACTTTAAACTTTGAATTTGGAGGTTTTGTATTCGACCCAAGTGTATGTATATGTGTGTATGGCCGCGATTTTCTTCAAAACTACGGATTCTTCTACATTCATCGTTCTTAGTACTATCTTCCGCACGTATTACTTTGGTTTGATCGTGACCTTCTACTATTCTTCTACTCATTTTTGTAACATTTTATTATTAGCCTGTCACCACCTCTTAAATGAGTGAGTAAAGGCAAGATAAAAAATACTCCAAACTGTCAAGTGATTACAAAAAAAAGTATAAATGTAGTGCTAAAAGCGTTTATGATAACCGATGCTCTATACTCACAGTCTACGCTAACAGGCAATAAATGAGAGAAACTGTAAGAATATGAGACAACGCCAAACAAGATTTATTTAAAAATAAGTTTCCCACGGCATGTAACATTTAACATGCCTGTGTCTATACATTCATTTAGAAATCTTATTGCAATGCACATACCAATTAATGACTTACACAACATACATTTTATAATCCAAAACATTGGCTCGGGACATTTATTTTACGCATACGGTAAGTTAGTTAGTAGTTGCGTTTTGTACTTCTTAATTGAGTTTATTTTAAATTTCTTTTCTGATAATAAATCTATTCGTATTCATAAAAAAAACAACGACTATTTTAGAGATACGTAATAATTACTCTCATAGCCTCAATAGCCCAGTATCCTAATCCATTAACAGTTCACCATAATCTCATAGCCCAGTATCCTAATCCATTAAAATTTCACCATAATAGACCAATTTTAGTTTTCCCTCCCAATGAAATAGTCTCTGCACTCGGCGAGGATCATCCCCGGGTGCATCACTATGCATTCCGGGGATGATACTCGCCACGTGTATCCCTTAATTATATTCTCTCTTAAATTCTCGAACGGGCCTCTACGTGTTGGATATATATCCCCACGCAAGCCTAGATAAAGGACCGGACCTTACAAGTCCGTGAATTTAAGAGAGATATAATAATTTATGGGATCGAAATCTTAAACTAAGTGGAGTTGCTTAATTAAATCATATACAAACACGTAGATAATATTCTTATCGCACTTGCCTCCCCACTGATCTAAGTTACACTGTAATCTATATTAATGTTTCGTATTTAATTAAGCTCATAATGGTGCCAATTCTGTTGTACATAATTACTAAACTAATTTGACAGCTCTAAAGGTATTGCTATCCTTATTCAACCCCGCCCATGAGAAAAGGATAGCTAGACTTTAAGAACTGTCAAATTACTTTAGTAATTTTGTACAACAGAATTGGCACCATTGTATCTATGTAACGCCATTTCAACTAGTTACACAACTAACGACTTGTGCAAAATATTATCTGTGATCAGTGGGAGCAAGTGGAGGTGTAAATCTCTAAATGTAATGTCTCAATTATTTAAGTGTTTGTTGGTACGGAAAAGATCTAGTTTGTTAAAACACTTGCATTATTAAAATCATAATCACTTAAAAAAATGTTTAAATTGACTCCCATAAGAAACTTGCCTTTTTGTTTTTTTCCTCTATCTTAATAATGGTAATAAGTAGACGCTTGAAATGCTGATGGTGTGAATTGCTATTACTTTCTAATAAAAAGAGCGTATGTTTACTATTACAAATACACCGAGGGGTATGGTAATTTAGACCTTCATAAGTGCCTTATTAGGCCCTAAACTGAATAAATGGATTTTGATTTTGATTTTAAGTCCAACTTGCACCTGGCCGATTTTTTTTGTACTTGTGGAATGTGGGGTCTGCTTGATCATTCTTAGCTATAGTTATATTGGTGTCGATTCTGTTGTTCAAAATTAACTAATTTGACAGGTCTAAAAGTCTTGCTATCCCTTTCTCATGTGCGGGTTTAAATAGGGATGGCAATATTTTTTAAAGTTTGGTAATTTTGAACAACAGAATTGGCACCATTATCTACCTTGAGGCTTTAGTGAGCACCCGGTAGGTGGATGTCGAGACCCATAAATGTTATTTCTACGCGGGTGAAGTTGTGAGGAAAAACTCATAGGTAATATTATACAATTGGTTTTATCTCTGGTAATGACCATAAAATGGGTTTTATTGCGGAACACAAAGGAATTGACAGGTATTCGTTCAGACTAGTTTGGTGACATTGATATTCTATTATGTGTAGTCTAAATATAAATATGAATTCAGGATAAATGGCCTCGAGGTTAATATCGATTTTTCGATATTATTCTCGTAACATCGATGTTAAAACGTCGAGTTTATCTCGTTAAGCATTGAAATTTATCAATCATCCCTAGCTAATCTTTAAATATATAAATGAATCCCTATTTCCCTTGGTCACGGCATCACGTGTGAGGGGCTGGACTGATTTCGTTTTTTTTATTTTGTTTGCTATGGCCAGAAGATTAAATTAAAATCGGAACATTTTTAATTTCCGGATACACTAAAGGCCCTTTTTCTGTATGGTGTATTTGTCATATGAATTCATAGCTAAGACAGGACATCGTCTGTCGGGACAGCTAGTAATCTATAAATATTTTATTCGTGCTAGTACATTAACCAATAGTAAGGCTTTTGATTAATAAATGAAGACTAAAATTATGACTATGCTTAATAATTGATTAATTAACAAGAGTACTAAATTAATTGCTAATCTACTCCCACATACATTCATTGAATTTAACGCACATGTATCGTTTTCATTTGAACCCAATATCATAGTGGTTAATTTAGAAATTATAAATTATTATTATTTTATTTTTTTATACTACTAAGGTGACACACAAGCTTACGGCCCACCTGATGGTAAGCAGTCACCGTAGTAACGATTTGCCAACCATGTTATTGATGAGGACACACTGTGCTAGCAGCATTACTACTAGCCCAGCGTATCCTCGTAGAGCACTGGCAACCTTACTTACCGCAGAAACAAAACACAAGTAGTGTTATTTCACTGCGGTCTTCTGTAAGGCGGAGGTACAGTCCCCAGTCTTAAATGGGAAAGCCCAAATCGCCCTACCTCTCTTTTTAAAAGCTCATGGTGTGATTAATCACTGTACTTAAGCTTACAGGCCGGGATTCGAACCTGGGCCCATCAGATGACAGGACGTTGCTTCAACCACAAGGCCACCACGGCTTTTAAATCAACGTCCTGTGGCGGCCGCAATATAAGATTTAAAATCACATCACTTTACTTACTGTGTTGCGGTCATCAAGCCCTGTGAAAATTATAAATCTCCGTTTTGTGCCTTCCGCCATATTGTATAAAAACTGGCGGCATTCAGGTTATCTTGCATTGTCCCTAAACGTGTATGCTAAATTTCAGCTCAATCGGGAACGGGGAGCGGGTCAATTTTAACTTGCAAGATTTGATTACACACACACTGGACAGGTGTAACTAAATATGAGCTTGTAAAAATGTGTTAAAATTTAAATGATAATAATATTATGTTAATGAAATTAATGTTCCCTGAAAAAAGGGTTTTATTTCACTTGTCTAAATGTTTCTTGGCACGCTCTGGCACGATTCTGGTATGGGTCAAATCGTTTATCGATAAGTTCTGTTTTTTGTAAATATTTAAATCTTTTTTGTGATAATAAATTTTATTGATAAAAAAATGTTAGTTCTTACTTTTTTTATACAAAATCACATTGCTTTTAACAAAATTTTGGCTCTCATGTTTTGTCGTCAGCATATTTGTATCATAAAATATTATGTTTTCTTTAACTAAATGGTGAACATCAATGCAGATGTGAATTCTCATCACATACATCTGTCGGGGATATCTGTGTCAGCGTCGATCTGCATATAAATTGATAAATAGACAGACTAGACAGGAATATTGTCTGGTATTATATGTCACGTAGGGTTGCCATAGAAAATGTACTGCAAGAATACAAAAACACCAACGCAGTAAACCGAAATATTGTGGGTAAGCCGCGGGTAGACAAATATGTATGTATCCATAAATGTCGCAGCTATAGCTTTATTAGCCTTTCATTTAAAGCCTACCACTTCTACTAAAAGGATAAAAGTAATTTGATCAAATTAGGTTTCTTTTCGTGCAATAAAAGGCAACGAAAGCTAAGGCGGTAAACTTCGAAACTAATCGTTTCTGATGGGACTCTTACTAGTAGATAGCTGGTGTTATAAAGAGAAGCTGTATTTAAAAAAAAATGATATGCATACCTACCAAATATACATATAAAATTACATTAAAATCAGTGTAGCCATTTTGATATGGATTAGAAAAAAAAAAAACGTGTACCAATTTGCGGGCACGGCTTATAAACAATCCCTTAAAGTGTACTACAATAACCGTTATCACGGTGAGACTTTTTTTGTGAAAATAACAAACCTACGAAGGGCTTACGCTATCATTAGAGAACATCAAACACGTGTCCCGTGTATACAATTAGTTACAGAGCCTTAAAGGTCAGCCAAAGGTCACATAATGTGCGTTTTCCTCCCCCTTTGTCGTTGGCGGAAATATTTAGCGTTATTAAGTCCACGCGTGCCGGATCTTTGTGAAAAGTTCCTTTAAGCCTCTAAAGCTCTGTGTAGACACGATGTATCTACACAGGTCCTATGGCTGTATGGCGTGATCAACGAACATACATACATAGTACATTCTTTGAAAATAAATATTTATACGTTCCAAAAGTGCGACCAAAATTTGTAACTCTAGAATAACTATAAGACTTCACTTTAGTATGTTCGTTTTGAGAGATTATTTATTATCATCAAGGTCAGTAAAGTTATATCTTGGTTGCGAGCGTTCATAGGTTATAGACCTATTTTTGTGTATAATCAGTAGGTCTGAGAATAGGACGTAAACTATTTTTCATATCCCTAAGTGATAAGGGTGGTCCATCCCAAAAAAAACATATTTGGACAGAATTAAAATAGGAATAATTTATATGGCTAAACAAATTATTATTTTTATTCTACCTAGGCGGCATACAAGCTTGCAGCCCACCTGATGGTAAGCGATCACTGTAGCCTATGGACGCTTGCAACACCAGGGGCATCACTCGCGCATTGCCGACCCTTCAAAAATCCCTTCTCACCCTTCTTGAAGAACCCCATGCTGTACTCCTTAGGGAAAACCACGGCGGGGAGTTCATTCCACAATTTGATCGTGTGCGGGAAAAAAACAACGTTTGTCTAGCAGAAATATAAAACAGTTTTAAGGTGGTCATTAATAAACTGTTTCTTGTACGTACAGAACCACCTGTAACCATTTATGTCCGTTGTAAAATCAGCTTTTAAGCCACCTGTTTTTTTATTCGGTCTTTAAGCGAACGCCTTTCTAAGAATTTTATTCAAATAATCCGCCGAGTGAGTTGAAAAGGTATAATACTTAATTAAAGGGGTTTCAAGAATGAGGTCAGGTTAAGTGTAGTGTTAAGTATTCCAACTGGTACGAACAGTCCCACATACAGTTACAGATACATTTCATTGTTTTTGAGTTTATTCATACAAACATAAATACCAATCATATCTCTATATAATGTTAGTGCAGATTCAGTTTACGTCCTTGAAGGTACAACTGGTCCGGAAAAGACCAACTGAGACGTTTTGCAAGCTATTTGTTCTTCAGGCCCCTTCACACCCCAATCTAATTCCCGCAGGCATAACCCGCTGTTAATAATTAAACCGGTCGAGGTAGGCTTCGCTTGTTCTCCTAATCGCGCACCCAGCCTTCTGTTTTGCAATATTAATACGACCGTGAAACTTGCAGCCTCCTTGTTGGGTTTCAGGACGTTGATTGAAATATAATCGAAGCTATATGTGTTCTAGTTTACATGGTAAGTAAAAAATATATAATATCAAAATCTTTTTTTTTCTATACATACATTTAAAAATAAATTATCGCAGCTATGAAAGGGCAATGCGTGGGAAAATATCGATTGGTTTGGTTGTTTTTACTGTCAGTACATGGATTGTATAAAAGAAAACATTTGGAAAATCCACCGGTGCCGGTAACAGGAACATTGTCGACAACGTTTTCGTATCGTCTTCGACTATTTTTGTATTGGAAAATGAACAGCGCTGCGGCGGTGAAAAGTGGAACTAAAAATTAGTATGACAATTTCGACAGTTCGCGAGTTACGTTTTCGAATACGTTGTCGACAATGTTCCTGCTACCGGCACGGAAAAACTCAAGTTTCATTAGTATTGACGAACACACGAATGAAGCCGGGGCGGGTACGTTAGTTAAAAATACAAGTTCTAATAACCTGTAAAAACCAGATTGCGCGTCTATACTCTGATACGCAGAAACTTATTAAGTTCTTTAACCGACTCTCAATTGGTAGACGAAGCCTATTCTCGACGGAAATCGTATTAGTATATCAATAGACACTTCAAATCCACACGATTTGCCGACTCCAAATTGACAAGCACTCAGGGTTGTCAAGCTAAATTATAAAAGCCAACGCGCCGCAACTAAGTCGATATCTCTATACCTTAGTTGCCTGGAAGCATAAGGTCCGCCTGATGATACATTCAACGGTATTCAACACCGACACTTGCAACACCAACCTGTAGCTATGTTCACAATCTATGTATAATCGTTAGCGCTATAGAAAATGTAAGAAATAGATAGATAGATAGGTACACTTTATTGCACAATAAAAGGATACAATATGTGATTAGGTAAATGCTTAAATTCTAAAGTACAATTGGCGGTCTTATCGCATAAGAGCGATCTCTTCCAGACAACCGATGAATGGACTAAAGTAGATTTGGATTAGAACAGTGGCTGGCAGTGTACCGGGTCAAATCTATGGGATTTAAAATCTTTTACGTTATGTCATGGTCAAATTTTTAATTTCCATAGTTTTCTATAGCGTTAACCATTATAAATAGTATACGTAGCTAATCCTCAGAGTAGTCAAGCGATTTGCTCTCACTACGAAACGGGAAGATGTGTTATCGTGCCCGTGCGCTATAAAAGTCTACGAAAAAATGTTAACCGGGCAAGTGCGAGTTGGACTCTCACACCGAGGGTTCCGTACTAAAAGGCAGAAAACACGTATCTAGTTAGGGAGCCCTTTTAATTTTTACGATTCCGTACCCAAAGGGAAACCAACGGAAACCTATTACTAAGACTCCGCTGTCCGTCCGTCCGTCTGTCTGTGAGCGGGCTGTATCTCAAGAACCATATTAGGTAGGCAGTTGAAATTTTAATAGAAAGTGTATATCTACTGCCGCGATAAAAACAAAAAATAAAAATGGAAATAAATAAATAAAAGAGGCTCCACTAAAAGAAACGTGTTATTTTCGGGTGTTTTCGGCATCTCAATAATGGCAACAAGTAGACGCTTGAAATGCTCATAAGAGTGTGTATTGCTATATTTTCTAAGAAAGAAGCGAATTTACTATTACAAACTTATTATTTGCGGTTGGTGCAGTAGGCGTATCTAGAGATCGAACCGCAAAGTTAAGTTTGTCATTTGAACTAATTGGTTTTTAGTAACGGAACCCTCGGTGTGCGAGTGCAGCTCGCATTTAGTCGCTTTTTAATTTATATTTATTTTAACTATTTGTTGTTATAGCGCCAACAGAAAAACACTGCCTGTGTTTTTTCGCATCTTTTATATTCACGAATCTCTTCATACATGCCCGCCAGTTCCAAATACTCTTTACATGCTCAAAAGAGAATGCCTTACGTAACCAAGAACTTTTCACTTGTTTCACACCTTAGAGATATAAAAAATCTGCTTCGCGGCAGCCCTACGTCTAAAACACCTTTCCTTACGTCACAAGTGCTTCGCACAAAAGATAACGTTAGTTCTTGTATTTCATCGACTATCATGTTACAAACACGTGTAAGAATATTCTCGGTAATCGTAAAAGATACAAAAACATTTGCTTTGCTCTGTGGATCTTTGCAAACCTAATCTCTATGGTTTAGAAGTTAGGAAGTGTTGGCAGACTAATGATTTCTGAAGACAATAATCTTCATATTCCTTAATTTAGATTTATTTAATTATTTATTAAAAAAAAAACTGTAAATTGTTTTTTTTATTGTGTCGTGTATGAGTGGAAAATAAGAAAATATTTCTTTCTTTCTTTTAAAAATTTTCTTTTATATTTTAAGCAATTAGCAGCGTGAGCGTAATTCGTCAACCGATCATCAAACAATTTTGCACACCATGTTGTCGAAGGTACAGAAAAGTACACAGAGTACTTTACAAGCCAAAAAAGATGTGTGTATGTGTGTGTGATCAAATCATGCAAGCTCAATTGGACCCACCACCCAGTATCCGATTCAAAATGTGTCCTGCCTACACGTTTGTTTCCCGTGACAATGAACTATTACCTAAATAAATAAATAAATGCTGCTACTTTTACTACAATATGGCGGACGCCACAGAGTATATCTCTGGTAGTAAGTCCCTATCTTTTCGTCATGTCGACTTTTTGATATTTTCACAATTGAAGGAGTCCATAGACCCGGGTATTTGATATTATTTCAACTTGATAACTCCAAGCGATCTTGGGAAAAAAGCTCTTGACAGACAGACAAACAGACAGACAGACAGATGGACAACGAGTGATATTATAAGGGTTCAATTTTTCCTTTTAAGGTACGGAACCCGAAACCGTTTTAAAACCACTTGTTTCTCATATACGACGCGGGCGAAGCTACGAGTAAAATCTAGTTATATATAAATCTGGCCGGATAGTAGACATGGAAAAAAAGCGATTGATATTTACATTTTTATTGAAAAACCGATCTAATCGCCTTACCGAGAGAGTTGGTACTTGTTAAAATCGCCTGTACAAGCTGAGAGCCCTTAGAAGTATAGCGGGGGGATTTAAAGCAACGAAAAAAGTTACATACGTTCCCTTTGAGACAGTGTTGCTTTCATTGTGAATTGTTAAAGATTCTTTGAAATGTTTTAGCTATAAGCAAGCCATCATGTTATTATCCTCTCTTATTCCTATACGAGCCTATTTCTCTCTATGTTTTTAGCGTTCCGTACCTGGAGGGTAATGAACGGAACCTTATTACTAAGACTGCAGACAGATCTGGAAATTCCACCCCTAAGGGGTAAAATAGGGGATTAAAGTTTGTACGAAAATGACAAGTACATGCTTTTTTTTTTATACCACTAAGGTGGCAAACAACCATACGGCCCATCTGATGGTAAGCGGTTACCGTAGCCTATGGACGCTTGCAACACCAGGGGTATAACTCGCGCGTTGCCGACCTTTATCTTATCTTACCTTATCTTATCTTCTTAATTATCATGAAAATTTTGTATTTGGTCTCGTCAGTAAAAAAAATAATACATACTTCAGGATTTTTGTAAATTCCATTCCATATTCGAGATGGCGTCGTGTCAAAGCATTATCATTATAGTAATAGTGTAAGTTTTCTCCAATAATTTTTCATTTTTAATTGTCCGCAGAATGCAATATGATTGACTATAAATAATAAAAAATCTACGGTGCAAATATCTGGTTCCCGCGTATAGTTTAGGCACGAGAAATGTGCGGTCTCGTCAGAAAACCGATCATTATGCACAATGCTACGCTAGAGCTATTTCATCTTTCATTATTTTCCCTCTATACCCGATTACGGCGAAGCCAAAAGGACAGGTTATGCAATATAAAATGTAGTCTGCCCATTTATATAATAAATGGGCGTATATTTCAAGTTAATAAAATACCTTTTATAATTAATTTGCCTTCCATTACTTACTTTGTTTACCAGAGTATTTTAATATAATAATACGTGTTTGTGAGGGTGGTTTTAATCGTATACTTTATATTTATATTATAGTAAGGTATATAACATAGAAGCCCCTGATACTTCTAGGTTGGAATAGCATAAAATATGTTTATATTATTAACTAGCTGTGCCAGCGACTTCGTACGCGTGGATTGAATATTTTTCACGGGTTCCATGTTTTTTGCGCGGAACCCTGATTATTTTTCTAAACTAAAAGTCACCGAGTGCTGCCTGATAGCATCAATTATCTACCAGTGAAAGTTCTGTTTAAATGTGTCCACCCATTCGGATTTTGTTCGCAATTTAGGTAATGGACTTTTTTTTAACCTTAATTATTTTTTCAAAAAATAAGTAGGTTTCCTATTTTATGTTTTTTAGCATCAGCTCTGAAAGTTCAACCATTCAGATTTTGTTGACAATTTCAGGTTGTTATGTGTTACGTGGTACTCAAATTTTTGGAAAAATACAGTGAAAATAAATTAAGCCCTAATTACGAATTATAGGATCAGCTATCTGCCAGTGAACAAATTGGTCACAATTTCATCGGTTTATTAACCGTGCAATTTCTTATATTTATATTATTGAGAATCTTAATTGCTATTGCTAGCGTAATATGAATAAATAGACGAAAACAACAAAATAAAGGTATTAAACTACTTTTAATATTTTATTGTTGGCACGGTGCCATTTTTCGGATGGGCTCAATCGATTGGAAATAGCCTATTTTATTTCCTTTGTGCTTACAACGAAGTTGTCTAGGTAGTAAGTTGAAAAAGAGCTTATTTTCAGTTTTTTCTCGACGCGATGCTACTTTCAGGCTTTTTTTTTATTTCTTTGAGCGTAAATATGATTTAACTATGCGTAGTTATCTTATGATATGAGGCTAATCGATAAATTCGGCAGTTCCTGCAATATATCATATAAACATGTTAGGAAATTTCAGCATAACAACTGCCAGTTCTATTGGTTCACTTTTCTGTAATTTTTTCCTTCTATATTAGTTGTATTATGCTTTTTACTATTTTATTGGTAATTAAATCTAATGTTAGTTATTTATTAATGTATACTAGACACTGAAGGAAAATATCGCAAGGAGACTTATTATATCTGATATTCATGGACGTATGTAGTGTCTAAGAGACGGCGAACGCACCTTTCTTGCACGTTGGCACCAAATTAAAGCGGCGGAAAGTGGGTCTTTTAAAACTTCTGCCAGCTGCCTACCTTTTCGGGGACCCTTGTGGGAAGGCGTGCAGATATATTATTAGTTTCAAAATATATTATTATTATTTTTGTTTTGACAATTGCCCAGGCTTTGTATTGTACGAATGAGTTAATTAATAAACGATATTTTTTAATATTTTGGCAAAGCAAATACATAATATTACAGAAATATTTTAAGAATAAAATTTAAACAAAGCTATTATTAATATGCTCTCCCGTAACATGTGAGAAGGTCGACGAATTAACTTGAATACTAAAGTTTACATTATATACTTTACAAATAAGATAAATTCAACTGTAAAAGTAATAAGCTTAAGTTCATTTTAATTACAATCATTACGTCGATTATTTACGACTGTTGGAACACTTAGCAAAGTTTTAAGCTTCAAATAATTATTAATTACACTTAATTTATGATGACATTCCAGTAATAAGAAAAGTATTTGCGAACGTACTTTATAACTCATATTTTATATTACTAAGATATTGAATTACTTCATTATTATTGTTTATTGTCATAATTAGAGATGTATCATAATTAAATATTAATAATTTAAATTTAATTACAGCGGTCATTGTAAAACGCCCATATTTTATCTATAAGCTAAGCTAAGCTAAGCTTGGGTAGCTTACCCAAGTCTAAGTTATGCCGAAGTTATGTTTTCTGTGATGAGTGTAACCTTTTTTAAGTTAATAAAAAATAATTTATATTTTATAATATTAATAAAAAATCGTAGAAACGTCCCAAGTTATAGCCCCCAAGCTGTACCCAAAGCATGAAACACGAACGTAGTCCACTGTGGCCCGCCAGCGACTGTCCCGTAGCGAGTTGACGTGCGGCAAAACGCGCCGGCATTCCGTAGCGTACCGACGCGCTGCAACGCATATAGCAGCGTTTTCGAAACGCGGCAAAATAGGGTTGCGAGTGAAGTGATTTGCAACATGCTAATACTTGCAGATTGAGTCAGATTAAGAATGTAAATAAAAAATTAACAGACTTCCAACAAGCTGGAGTGAAGTTGTAATTTGAAGAGTAAATGTTTATGTGCCAATCGCAATTAAAACCTTTCTCAAAGAACATTTTAAAACAAACTGCTTCATCGAAAAAGCCAATGCAGTGAAGTTATAAATTTAAATTAGATGTGCCAATAGAAATTAGAACACTGACAATATAATACAATACAGAAATTGCTGTTTTAAGTGTGATTTAATCTCAAGAAAACTAGTTTAAAAATATTGCTTTGTGAATTATGTGTGTGCTACCAGTATGTGCTTGTTACTTGATTGTACGAACGTTGAATGAAAATGCGTAATGTTAAATCCCTAACATTACCAAATATTTAAGAATGAATACCAGATGAGTGGAGATAACACAAAGACATCGGCTCTGCACCTAAACTATGCTGCGAGCGGTAGCTATCACCCTATTGCTAAACCATCACAGCTGCATGCAGAATGCATCGCTGCCTTTCAACATCCACTGGTTGGACGGAAATCCCATGCTGCCTACCGTAATTCTCAACGGGCAAGAATTTGGTCTCTTGAACCTGTCTGTGACCAACAATGATAACCTCTTACTTGACAGCATTCTTCCAAATAGACTGAAGAGAGAGTCTCATTCGTTAATAGGACCCTTCGATCTATCAAGGATGAATAAGAAGAAGAAATTTAAGAACAGACAAGATAATATGCAGCCTAGTGCCTCGTCGCTACAGTCCGATGGGAAAATTGACGTACTTAAAGTCAATGGTCTTCCAATACAGATGAAAGTAGACTCAGATGCAAAAACGAGTGAGATTAGCAATGTAGATAATAGAAGGGTAATGACAGAGGTTTATATGGAAGAAGAATTGCTCAAAGTAACGCAAATTTTGCCAACTAAATCGCCAAATCCAAAGAAGACAGTGAGACGAAAATCAAAGAATGTCCAAAAAGCTTTAAATTCCACTAGCTTGACGACAAGAAGAGAAGCTAGGATTATTGCGAAGAAGAAGTTGGAGAATGAGACGGTGTGGCCAGTGAAACATGCAGCCGTGGTCGAAGGGGACATCATACTCGGGGGGCTGATGATGGTAAGCAAAACCATAATTGTCTTTTTAAAGCTGTCACACAAAACGTAACTCGGTATACAGTCGATGACAAGATGTTAGGATAGATGCCTGTAATGTCAGGGCTCTGTTGAGATTAAGATACCTGTGGTTAGTGACGCGCGTGTCACTAACAATCTTTATAAAATGAAGTTACTTTCGATGTCTGTTCGCTTAGATCTCTTGAACTTCTCAACGGATTTTAATGCAGTTTTCAGCAATAGATAGAGTGATTCATTTAGGTTTTGTGTTAAACTACTGCAGATATTACCGCAATATTAATTTTGTATAATTTTGTTCCTGAATAAATAAATAAATTAAAAAAAATCCTTGCGAAGCCGGGGCAGGTCGCTAGTTAATATATATTGACAGGAATCAACGTGTTATTGGCACTGACATAATAATAACATGGATGTCGGGTCTAGTACAGAATTACAGAACGTATCCGAACATGAATGTAAATTATAGTATATAAAAATAATTTAAATGATCAGAAATAAATTTTATCTAACTAGCGCACAGTTGAATATTGCTTGCAAAGTCGACCATTCGGGGCTGTCGCACACGCATTTCTTTATGGTTTAGCTCCGGACATTTTTGGACGCGGTCCTGAAGTCCAAGTATTATTAGGTCAGAGGGTATTAGTAGAGGATTTGAATGATGACTTGAAATAAGAAACAAATAATTTTAAGAAAACTTAATTTGTTAATAGAGTAATATTCCTCGCATTAGACACAGGCCTTTAAGGTAACTTAGTTTCTACCAATTATTAAGATTAATGACCTCAGCTGGCGTCAACGACTCCTAATTTGGTTGAGATTGATAACCCCACCGAGATATTGTTTCCGGCAACGCCAAGAGTATTTCATGGGAACGCCTTTCAAAGGAAACGGCAATTATTTGGTGTTTGATAAAGTAATGGCGCGTAACTATTTAATTCGTCTGGATAATACGCTGTGTTGACGATTCACGTAGAAATCTCAGCGTAGAAGTGAAACAGAGTAATATTTAACTAACTAGTTTTTGCCCGCGGTTATCTAATACTTTATAAATTACGGATTTTCATACAAATCTTTCATCCTCCATTTTACCCCCTTAGGGGTGGAATTTCTTAAAATTTGGAAATATGTATTGTGTATTTTTAACTGAAAGGCCAAATACCAATTTATATGCGTTTAACTTCAAAAATCACGGATTTTCATGCAAATCTTTCATCCCCTATTTAACCCCCTTAGGGGTGGAATTTCTTAAAATTATTTCCAAAAACCGTTCTATACTACCAAAATTTCAAGTCCCTAACCACAGCCTGTGCGTTGATATGTCAGTCAGTCAATTTCTTCTTTCATATATACACAAGACAAGTTATTTCGCTTCTGAGACACGAGAACCCATTTTCCTGGAATAAATATAGGCACATATATATGTTGTACAAATGGACACAATTATAGCCCATCCAGTATTTTGTAATATAAATATTTATACAGTAGCCAAAACCTTTCTACGACACAATTATATTGGTACATATTTCAGTTAGAAATATAATATTTATTTATTTATTTATTTGGGTAATGCCAATCTATATACTCTCTGGCTAGCCCGTGAGAGAGTTGGCGTGATGACCTGTATGTATGTATTTCTTTAGGACTTATTCATTTTTGTCTGTGAATAAAGTAAGCAAATTAATAAGAATAAGAAAGATAAATATAATAAGATGGATCGGAAAATTGACACTGAGCCAAAACTCATCAATTTAGCGAAAACAAAGACCTTTAGCCCTTCAATTTCCTGACTCTACGGAATGATAACAGGCTTTCACAACCTTCTAGGCTTCTATACATAACAGCTTATCATTTTGGTTTGCCTATTTCAAAGGAAAAACCAATTTAACGATGACAATTTTTGATCATATATTTTGTGCTCACACATTTCTTGGCAAAACGATGTTTCCACTCTTTTGTGTTTACAAAAAGGTTGAAAAAAGCGATTTGATGAGTTCCACGATTGCTTTCAAATATTAACGAAGAATTGGGCTTTTATTGTCCAGAACTGGTTATGTACGAAGAATAAATAATTCCTCGTACATTACCCGGTTTTGTACGAAGGATATTTTTTCCTTGTACATTACTGGTAATGTACGAGTAACAACCGGTTATATAGCTGATTGTAGCTGATTACACAAGAGTTTTGAAGCGTCCAGAAGTCTCATAATGTTACTGATACATACCTTCTCTATTATCTTGTGTTCAAAGTTATTCAATTTCATGTGTATTAGCACTGCGACTTAGGTTTGGTATTGTTTGTGAAATATTCGCTTATTTCTCTATAGTAGCTGTAAATATCTTGGAACATTTGTTACATAGGGACGGTATTTACATAGTTGTAAGTCCATTTCGGTTCGGTAAAGGGATAAGTTTGATCAACGATTTGATCACGCAAGTTCTGTTTCCAGTATAACGAAAGTACTACAAATATTTACGGTACAACTATTAACTACAGTGCTCCTCAAACCGAAACCCAGTGATGTGTAACGCTCTATATCTTGATGTATGTATACCGGTAGGTAGAGTAATACCGATTGCGGGCAGTGCAGTACATACACAGTACATACACATACGAGTACACAAAGTCAATCTCCGACGAACACCATTGTCTATTGGATGAATAGTCTATCCAGAATTCCATTCTAAGGAATGAATATTGTAAGCCGTTGGTGTGAAAATAATTAAAAGTATCCCGCTGAGAAAATGCTCGGGCCTAAGCTGTAAAGTCAGAGGTCTTTGTTCCCGCTTAATTAATTCTCAGTAAGGCTGTACAGTCGTCGATGGAGGCTTAATGAGCTAAATATGAAGTTCTCTCGGAGCTCGAATTACCTTTTCTGTAGTTACGTTTAAATCTGCGTTAACCTGAGCGATCCATATTGAGGATGACGTGAATCTAAAACCCTTTTAATTTGCATTTATAAACGGGAAGGGATTGCGCTAATGAATATTCATTCGGTTTTTTTATCCTTAGAGGATCGTAATGTATTTTGTGTTTGAAAGTTACGCGATATTACCGATCGAGTATACATACTAGCTTGTTCACGCGGCTTCACATGCGTGGTAAAGTGAATAAGTCAATATCCTATTTTCCAGGGGGTGGAATTTCCAAAAATCCTGAAATATTTATTTTTTTATTTTTAACTGAAATAAATACCAATTTTCATGCGTTTAACTTCAAAATTGACGGATTTTCATACAAACTTTCATGTCCTATTTTTCTCCCTTAGTGATTATTTCCAAAATCTCTTCCATAGTGGATGCCTACGACATAAAAGATTTCAAGTTTCTAACCCCAGCCGCTTAGACTGTGCGTCAATATGTCAGTCAGTTAGTTTCTTCTTTTATATATACAGATATGGTTATACCAATAATTTGATGGCACACCAGATGGTAACGATTTGTTCTTACCATATGTTATTTACCACATACTTAATTTACCACAGAAGCACCATATTTGCCGATATTTTGCTCAGTAATACAAAATAATATTTATAGCACATTCATAGCGTCTATTTTCATACCAAGTATTTTATGGTTTCCTTACACTTATTTATCGTGAGCAAGTGTTAAGAAGAGCGATATCTACATCTACATCTACACTAATATTATAAAGAGGAAAGATTTGTATTTTTGTGGGTTTGTATTGAATAGGCTCCGAAACTACTGGAACGATTTCAATAATTCTTTCACCGTTAGAAAGCTACATTATCACTGGGTAACATAGGCTATATATTATACTAGCTGTCCGCCCCGGCTTCGCTCGGGTAGACAAAATATTTGTTAAATGTCTATAGGCTCCGAAACTACGGGACCGATTTCAAAAATTCTTTCACTGTTATAAAGCTACATTATCACTGAGTAACATAGGCTATATATTACTCGAGCTGCCCACCCCGGCTCCGCACGGGTGGACAAAATATTTGATAAATGTTTCGAAACTAATGTCTACCCGTGCGTATCACTCGCGCGTTGCCGACCCTCTAGACATCTCACACCCTTCTTGAAGAACCCCATGTTGTTTCATTTGGGTCTATCTGCTGCGGTGAACACTTACCACTTACCATCATTCTTCATCATCTATTTAAGAGCTAGGCTCTTCTTATCGTAGACAAATTTAAATGTTCCTAGAAATAATCTTTATCTATACATAATATTATAAAGAGGAAAGATTGGTATTTTTGTGTGTATATTTGCATTGAATAGGCTCCAAAACTACTGGACCGATTTCAAAAATTCTCATTCAACGTTCTCTACTCCGTTAGAAAGGCTAACAAAACGTTAACATAGGCTATATATTATACTAGTTACCCGCCCCGGCTTCGCACGGGTAGACAAAGTATTTGATAAATGTCTACCCGTTCGAAGCTGGGGCGGGCCGCTAGTTACTATTGTTATAACACAGCAAGTTATTATAGGAAAAGATACTCTCTTATTATTGAAGCCGACTTTGCTCAGAAATACTTAGAAGATAAACATGACAATGGTGCCAATTCTGTTGTGCAAAATTACTAAACTTAACTAATTTGACAGGTTTAAAAATATTGCCATCCTTATTCAACCCCGCACATGAGAAAGGGATAGCAAGACTTTTATTCCTGCCAATTAGTTAAGTTTAGTAATTTTGAACAACAGAATCGACACCAATATTTATCTAGTATTTGGAGACGCTATTACCTGCCATTAGCAATCTACTATAGTATATTTTTATCTTATTTTAATTTAATATTTAATTTACTTTATATCAATTTATGTTTACGATAGTCTCGAGTGTATTGTTTCTCTCCCTTTATATTATATTACTTGGTGTGAAGGTCGACACTAATTTTGTTTAATTTGAATGTTGTGTTCTTCTATAATTGTTGGAACATCCAAAACTAAATTGTGTACCTGATTTTTATAAATGTGTAATGTATCTGATGAAATAAATATTAAACTTATTCATTGACTTATTCGTTGATATTATGTCACGTAGACATAATAAAAGCTTCAGCTCTCTCTAAAATGTTGATAGCACCCACGAGAGAAGACTTTAACTTAGCACTGGGGTCGAGCTGTATTTGCGATAATAAAATTTATTTCACGACGTAAGAGACACATTGTAAGAAATATCTCACCTACAATATTTTACAAATTAAGGGGAGTATTCTATGTTGCTTGTGATTTTCAAAGATATATGTATATAACAGAAAATAGTACATAAATAAATTACGCAAGTAAGGGGTTCGTCAAGAAGGTGAAGAGATTTTTGTAGGGTCGGCAACGCGCGAGTGATATCCCTCGTGTTGCAAGCGTCCATAGGCTGCGGTAACCGCTTACCATCAGGCGGGCCGTATGCTTGTTTGCCACCTTGGTATAAAAAAAAAACTTATTTACCAAGCAAAAGCGTCGACGACATCTTTTCGTTTTAAATCTACCAATTAAATATTCGATACAATTCTTAGATAGAGAATATTGTATGTTTATATTTCACACACCCACACAATATAACATCTTCCTTACTGTATAACCACGTGAAGCCCTTTCGGAGTAGGCACTGTTACTGACTAACTTAACTTAACTTTTTTTTTTTCATATAAAATTACATTGAAATTAATTCTGGAAAGGATCAGACTTCATCTGTGGCAATTAAGTGAGACGCATGTTTCTTCTTAATTTTACTTGTTTTAGTTATTGTATTAATTTTACTGTTAAAGATTTATTAATTATTTTTTCTTACATAAGTTCTAACTTTGTCTCTAGTCGAAGTCGCGTTCTAAAGTTACCCTTAGTAATAATAATAATAATAATAAGCCCCAACTTAGCTAAGCTTGTACTATGGGAACCAGCAGCTGATATAATGTTTATTACACTTTTTTTAACCTCTCGTGACAGGCGTGCTGGAACGTATCTCGCTCAGAGATTCAGCATTGTTATCCAGCGTGGCAATTTTATTTTATTCTGCCAGCATTCTTGGCACGCTCCCGCATGATTCTGGTTTGGGTCAGATTTTTTACCAATAAGAGGGGTTATTGTCTGTTTTTGTAAATATGTTAATCTTTTTCCTGTTTTTTTTGTAAATACCTACTTATGAAGGTGTATTGTTATTGTTATTGTGTGTGTCAGGTCCACAGCCGGTCGGAAGTGGCGACGTGTGGTCCAGTGATGGGCCAGGGCGGGGTGCAGGCCCTGGAGGCGATGCTGTTCGCCCTGGACGCCGTGGAGAGCGCCGGCCTCGCGCCGCCCGCCGTCAGGATCGGCGCACACGTCCTCGACGACTGCGACAACGATACCTATGGACTGGAGATGGCACTGGATTTTATTAAAGGTTACTTCATCTAGTGCCTCAGTAGGAGGATCATTACAAGCTTTATTATTTTCATCTGACGGTTTTAGTGTGTGTGTAATAAAAACTTGCAAGTTGAATTTGACCCACTTCCCAGTGATTTAGCTGAAATTTACAATATACCCGTGGCTCCGTGATAATGTACAATTACCTAAATGCAGCCATTTTTAACCCAATATGGCTACTGTCACAAGGTGGCGATTGATTATACCCACAGTAACACCTATGATATAGGCTATCAAATGAAAGGGCATGATGGCTGAATAAAAACTTGTGTTAAAAATAGTATAGCCATTTGTTTCTTGTTTTTATTTGCATCGGTTAGGAATTGGACAAAGCAAGCGTACTGTCCGATGGTAAGGAGTCGTGTATTACTTATGAGATGACTATAGTAGTAATAATTGTAGGAGCGCTATTTGATACGTTATATGTTTTCAATCAGTTGCGATTCGTTTAAAAGCTAAAGAAGCACGGAAAGAATGCCATGCAGGCTTTTAATATAGTGACACAAAATACCAGCTCCCTAGAGCCCTTACCCCGAGTCCGTAGCAGCCATTTTCGTAAACTTCCCCATCCATGTATTAAATATTAGGTCCTTACATATGAAATTGGCGTTTTTCGTACTGGCCACTTTAATCACGAATTTCTCCTCTTTGGTAAGGAATTCCAAATTCAAATTTGTACAGCTATAGACTCATGTATTTGTGCTTCGATGATCGTCATTCATTTGTTTTTTTTCTTCTGTTTTTTTCTGTTTGCGTCACTCATTTTACAAAATGGAAAACCTTAAATATCGCATTATTTACGAGAACGAGTTCCGCCGTGGCACTAGTGCTGCGGAAACAACTCGAAGGGTGAATGATGTGTATGGCGGTCGTGTTGCAAAAGAAAACACAGTTCGTTTTTGGTTCCAACGTTTTCGTTCTGGAAATTTCGACCTGCAGAACAAGCCCCGTGGACGGCCTGAGACTCAAGTTGATAATGAAGAGTTGAAGGCTATTGTGGAAGCGGATCCATCGCAAACCACGTCCGAGTTAGCTGCAGGCTGCAATGTTAGTGATAAAACTGTTTTAATTCACTTGAAGCAAATTGGGAAGATTAAAAAGCTTGAAAGGTGGGTACCTCACGAATTGACTGAAACAAACCGGCAAACGCGCGTCGACTGCTGCGTTACATTACTAAACCGGCACAATAATGAAGGTATTTTAAACCGAATCATTACCTGTGATGAAAAATAGGTTCTTTACGATAATCGGAAGCGCTCAGCGCAATGGTTAGATCCTGGCCAGCCAGCCAAATCCTGCCCCAAGCGAAAATTAACCCCAAAAAAGTTACTTGTAAGCGTTTGGTGGACTAGTGCCGGTATTGTTCATTACAGTTTTTTCAAATCTGGCCAGACTATTACGGCTGATGTCTATTGTCAGGAATTGCAAACCATGATGGAAAAGCTAGCGGCTAAACAACCTAGGCTGGTCAATCGCTCCACG
Organism: Falcaria lacertinaria; assembly: GCA_951449985.1. Taxonomy (NCBI): domain Eukaryota; kingdom Metazoa; phylum Arthropoda; class Insecta; order Lepidoptera; family Drepanidae; genus Falcaria; species Falcaria lacertinaria. The sequence continues at coordinate 9,749,659 of OX602121.1, read as the reverse complement.
CCACTGCTGCTTCACGACAACGCTAGACCACACACTGCGCTACAGACGGCTACTAAATTAGAAGAGCTTCAATTGGAAAGTCTAAGACATCCTCCGTACTCCCCGGACCTTGCTCCAACAGATTACCATTTTTTTCGAAATTTGGATAACTTCTTGCAAGGGAAAAAATTCAACTCCGATGGGGCAGTCCAAATCGCCTTCAAAGATTTTATTGAATCCCGTCCGACTGGTTTTTTTAGTAAAGGGATCAATGAACTACCTATGAGATGGCAAAAGTGCATAGAAAATAATGGTTCATACTTTGATTAATTAAATATATTATATTAAAAAATATTCGACTTTTTGTTCCTCCCATACAAAACGCCAATTTCATATGTAAGGACCTAATATTAATACACACAAATGAAGTTGCTTAACCATCATTGCGCAACGTAACAGCAGTGCATTCTAGACAAACATCGAGTGAATCTCTCGACTGGTTTTTGATGCGAGATGTCGAACTAACTGCGTCATTATTTCAGAGTCATTAAATAACGATAATCAACATGAATAGCCACCCATAGACTGTAGAAGCAACACGACAGATAAAAACGGCTTGGTAATAATTTGTCGGACCAAGTTCACAATGCAAGCGCGTTTTGCTATTAAACAGCAAAATAATTTTGTAACGATTACAAAATTATTTTGCTGTTTCAAATTCAATTGGAACCAACTTTAGACAGTACAACTGCAATACGTTGCAATGTCTCAACGTGAAAAGAATGGATAATGTTAAGGAAGTGAGGATATTACTTTACTATGTATGGTTGGTGTCCTATCTTGCTTTCACGCCAGAATGGTATTTAACTTTGGCAGATTGACGGAATCAGTAACGGTTTTCTTCAAGGTGTTTTTATAGCTGCAAATTTTGTCATCTCTATTTTGTCGTTGTTTTCCCATAATGGCACGTTTGATAGTCGTTTATGCAGCGTATTTACTATCTATGGAATACGCTTCGTGCATGCGCCGTAGGTAAGTTCTAGTTGCAGAGGATATTTATGTTGACTTCTGTGCTTAGAGAGGGCATTAAGTCAATGTATGCGCAGGCTAAGCTAACAAGACGAAGTTGGTCCGATGACTAAGTGATTGCTTGGCGCTTGATCTCCCTACAGGCCACAGCTATAAATTCTGGATGAGGTTTTTCCTCTTATAATATGTATAGAATCCAATATTTAATGTTATTTGTAAAGTATGGCCCGCCCTTCGAATATCACGGAATAAAAAAAAAACTGTCAAGATCTGAGATATTTAAGTTAAGTGACTGATTTTAAAGGAAGATTGATTACAGGTTCGATCAGCAACATCGACGACGCGGAGTACGCGTGCAACGCGACGGCGGTGCGCAAGGTGATCTCGGGCGTGGTGGGCGCCGCGTCCAGCGTCACCTCCGTGCAGGTCGCCAACCTGCTGCGCCTCTTCAGGATCCCGCAGGTTACCGCCGCTGTACCACTATCATAGCGCTCCAGAATATGGCACTGGATCTTGTTTCACTGTAACGAGAAGCTATACAGAGCAGCTAACCACAACCAAATACGAAAATATCAATAGAAAGCACGCATACATGAGATATGCAGTTCAAATGTATATGCGAAGACTTTAAGCCGCTCAGAGTCCGTTTGTAGAGGCTATGGCTGCAGCAGTAAGGACAATAATTGAACCTGTTACATATCTTTACATTTATTCCTGCAATATCCATCATCAACTTCCCTTTATGGCTTGATTCAAGTATTACCAATACTTTTTAATACGTTAATGTATTTAGGTTAACATGGAAATTGTGCTCTAGGTATCATTCTTCTCAACGTCTCCGGAGCTGTCGAACAAAGCGCGGTTTGAATACTTCACGCGCACCATCCCTTCTGACCTGCACCAAGTACGAGCCATGGTCGCGATAGTCAAGAAGCTCGGCTGGAGATACGTCTCCATCATTTATGAGGAGTCCAATTATGGGATCAAGGTTAATATTAGGTCCTTACATATGAAATTGGCGTTTTGTATGGGAGGAACAAAAAGTCGAATATTTTTTAATATAATATATTTAATTAATCAAAGTATGAACCATTATTTTCTATGCACTTTTGCCATCTCATAGGTAGTTCATTGATCCCTTTACTAAAAAAACCAGTCGGACGGGAATCAATAAAATCTTTGAAGGCGATTTGGACTGCCCCATCGGAGTTGAATTTTTTCCCTTGCAAGAAGTTATCCAAATTTCGAAAAAAATGGTAATCTGTTGGAGCAAGGTCCGGGGAGTACGGAGGATGTCTTAGACTTTCCAATTGAAGCTCTTCTAATTTAGTAGCCGTCTGTAGCGCAGTGTGTGGTCTAGCGTTGTCGTGAAGCAGCAGTGGCGTGGAGCGATTGACCAGCCTAGGTTGTTTAGCCGCTAGCTTTTCCATCATGGTTTGCAATTCCTGACAATAGACATCAGCCGTAATAGTCTGGCCAGATTTGAAAAAACTGTAATGAACAATACCGGCACTAGTCCACCAAACGCTTACAAGTAACTTTTTTGGGGTTAATTTTCGCTTGTGGCAGGATTTGGCTGGCTGGCCAGGATCTAACTATTGCGCTGAGCGCTTCCGATTATCGTAAAGAACCCATTTTTCATCACAGGTAATGATTCGGTTTAAAATACCTTCATTATTGTGCCGGTTTAGTAATGTAACGCAGCAGTCGACGCGCGTTTGCCGGTTTGTTTCAGTCAATTCGTGAGGTACCCACCTTTCAAGCTTTTTAATCTTCCCAATTTGCTTCAAGTGAATTAAAACAGTTTTATCACTAACATTGCAGCCTGCAGCTAACTCGGACGTGGTTTGCGATGGATCCGCTTCCACAATAGCCTTCAACTCTTCATTATCAACTTGAGTCTCAGGCCGTCCACGGGGCTTGTTCTGCAGGTCGAAATTTCCAGAACGAAAACGTTGGAACCAATAACGAACTGTGTTTTCTTTTGCAACACGACCGACATACACATCATTCACCCTTCGAGTTGTTTCCGCAGCACTAGTGCCACGGCGGAACTCGTACTCGTAAATAATGCGATATTTAAGGTTTTCCATTTTGTAAAATCAGTGACGCAAACAGAAAAAAACAGAAGAAAAAAAACAAATGAATGACGATCATCGAAGCACAAATACATGAGTCTATAGCTGTACAAATTTGAATTTGGAATTCCTTACCAAAGAGGAGAAATTCGTGATTAAAGTGGCCAGTACGAAAAACGCCAATTTCATATGTAAGGACCTAATATTTAAATGCATTCATACTGTACGGTAATGACGTAAATCAAGAGTCAGAAGCCTAATAGATTGCAGTAATCCTTTAAGTGTTAGACGATGAATATGATGATGGTCTCCTTCAAGACCTGTAAATGTTTTACTCTATGATATAGTGTAGTATAGTACTGGTGAGTTAGCATGCTCAGCCGAACGAGTATAGTACCGGTGAGTTAGCATGCTCGGCCGAATTCACACAACGAGCTTAAGACATTAGACATTATCTAGCGAGATTTATCAATCAATAGATACCATGAAATATCATAACTCAAATTACATCTAGGAGTTATTACGAAGTTTAGACAAACGTATTCTAAGCCAAACTTTATTTTCATAAACATTATGTTCTTAGACCACTTAAGTTTAAACCTTTTATTTTGATGTCCATATTGATATTAGCACATATCAACAGGCCTTTGAAGAACTAGAGACACTACTAGCTCGTAACGACATCTGCATCGCAGTGAAGGAAAGACTGGTAAAAGATTCCGGAGAAGCTGATGAGAAGGCATATGATAATATCGTGACTCGACTGCTAACAAGACCAAGAGCTAGAGGTAAAATTTTAAATGTTTAGTCTCATAAAGTCATAGAACAAAAAAAGCTCGAAACTGATGATCACACTCTATTTAAAGTCCAAAATTTAACAAACCTTTTACCAAGGGTCCAGGCAACAGATATAATACACAAAATTTTATTTTTTAGTAAATACATACCAAACACAGAGAAGAAAACTCAAAAATGTTCATCTTATAAATGTTGGTCCTGAATGCGATGTTCGAACCCGCGGCACCTACAGCACTCACAGCGGTCAGGTCTACTACCAAAAGACCAACAATATCGTCGTTAGTTAATCTAATACTCTAAACATAGGTGTATTTTTAGTTTTTTACTGCATTGCAGTATAAGAAAACTCCGAGATACCTTTGGAAGACTTTTATATTGATCTTGGTTTCAATTTGTATACAGGTGTAATAGTATTTGGTTCAGACCAAGAAGTGGCAGGTGTGATGGCGGCAGTGGGTCGTATCAAAGCCACTGATGCCTTTAGCTGGGTGGGGTCCGACGGGTGGAGCGCTAGAGCCCTGGTATCTGATGGCAACGAGGCCGCTGTAGAGGGCACCATCAGCGTGCAGCCCCAAGCCAACCCCGTCAAAGGCTTCAAGGAATACTTCCTCAATCTCACCGTGGAGAACAACCAGAGGAATCCCTGGTTTGTCGGTAATATTCGGGTTTTTATGTTTATGTGAATCTCATACTGGTTGAGCTAACCGGTTTTGTCATTTGAGATGAAACAGAGCCTTGACAATTGCAGATATTTAGTAGCAGAAAAGTAAGCAGTCACCAAGCCTTAGATGTTTCCATTACCAGAGTAGTTATCAATACCGCTGCCGTCCTTCTTGTTGGCTGAATACTGTAATAGCATCAACATCATAAAAAATCTCCCATTGTTTAATTTTCTTACGGTTTTAATTCAGAGTTCTGGGAAGATCAGTTCCGTTGCCGCTACCCCGGCAGTGCCCGGACGCCGTACAACAAGCAGTACTATCAGTTCTGTACTGGCAACGAGAGGCTCTCGGCTGACAACACAGAGTTCGAGGCTCAACTGCAGTTCGTCACCGATGCTGTCATGGCTTTTGTGTATGCCATTAGGTAAGACTAGTGCGCAAGGTTAATATTTTGCAGGCATCCATCGCATTTGAAGAATTGAAACTGTAAATTTTCGTTAAAGCACGTGACTTTAGTATCAACGTAATGAATATAGAAGTGCCAGTAGTTTATTCAATTTATCATTAACCCTACCATCGGTTCGCAAAGGCCTAAAACTCAACGATATTGCAAAGGTATTTTAAATTAATTACAGAGACATGCACATGGACCTTTGCGGCGGGAAGCCGGGATTGTGTGAAGCGATGCGGCCGGCGAGTGGCGCCACACTACTGCGATACTTGCGTGACGTGCGCTTCATAGGTTTGCTTTCTACATATAAAAATATACAATAAAAGTACAAATTTAAGCACCCAAATGAACTAATATATAACATGAAGATTTTAACGTTCCCGGAGGCCTAAAAATAAAGTCTAATAGCTAATTTCAATATACATTTAATTTTAAGCATTTATATTACTATGTTTTTATATGTTGTTGTGTCAATAAAAAATTTTTCTTTCTTCTTTCTTTCTTTCTTTCTTTCTACGCGCTGTTTTTCTAGCGAATTGAAAAATTATTGGCCTTTCTTAGCTTAGCTTCAGCTTTTCAATGTCGTTGTAAATTTTATTTAATAAGTTTCAGGAAAGCCACTTGATGCTATGGTTTATGTCTAAGACATTACAGGCTTATTACATGAGTATTTGCATGGACGACGAGATAAATATTTCATAAATCTAACGACGTAATTTTGAGTTGCATTCAAAATTAAAAACTTTTGCTAGACGGCTACTGTCCTTTACGTTACTGTCCTATCCGAAAAGAATGTTTGACATGAAGTTTCTTAAAGCCGTTATTCAAATTGCAGGCCTCAGTGGCGATGAGTTCCACTTCGACAACAACGGCGACGGCCCCGCGCGGTACAACATCCTGCACTTCAAGCAGATCTCCAAGGGAGTCTACCGCTGGATTAAGGTCGGGCGGTACCTGGACGGAGAACTGGAACTGGATATGAATGGTAAGGTATCCTTCGACACCAGTTTCTCTAACTCTATTGAAGCTCTAAAGTCGGCCAATAGTGCACCAGTTAAGATGCTACAGTGCTCTTCTTGCAAAAACTAAACACATATTATGCTAACAGCGTACAGGTTTTTCTATATTCCTTTTCATTTTTAGTAGTAAGTAAAGGCTTAAAGGTAAGGTACAGCTAAACTTACACCTGGCTAGGTATTAAAAGATCACTGATGAGTTGCCACCGATCGGTCCATCGCATAGTAGATCTTCCGCGTCCTCTGGTACCTTCCACTTTGCCCTGTACAACTAAGCGTTCTATGGACGTAGAAGAACAAAGAATTTTAATTTATACTGGTAATACAAACTCTTGGTTAAATCCCTGTGAATGTAACATTCTCGCCTGGTTAACTATAGTCCCATTGGTATGTTAAATATTAAAACATTAACAAATTGTGTTTAGAAATCCAGTTCAAGCTGGATTTGCAACACCCGCCGGAGTCCGTGTGCAGCGCGGAGTGCGAGCTCGGCCAGGCCAAGCAGTACGTCGAGGGCGAGAGCTGCTGCTGGCACTGCTTCAACTGCACGCAGTACGAGGTACGAGCTCTTTCACTTACTTCACTGTCATAGTGATCGCGGAAACGGAGAGTTTTTTTTTGGGTAATTACTATTTTTTATAAGTTCAGTGAAAAAAAACTTTAACCTACCTATGTTTTTATTTTTATAACGCAGGGTCGAATACTGAAACGACGTTCGAAATTAAATCAAAATCAAATAAATATTTATACAGTTCAGGCCCTAATAAGGCCGTGGCCGTAAGCCGTGGTGGCCTTGTGGTTGAAGCAACGGCCTGTCATCTGATGGGCCCAGGTTCTAATCCCGGCCTATACCAATGAGTTTTTCTAAGCTTAAGTACAGTGATTAATCACACCATGAACTTTTAAAAAGAGAGGTAGGGCGATTTTTTGATTTGGGTTATCCCATTTAAATTGGAGCCGCCTGACTGGGGACTGTACCTCCGCCTTACAGAAGACCGCAGTGAAATAACACTACTTGATGTAGTGTTGTGTTTCTGCGGTAAGTAAGGTTGCCAGTGCTCCACGAGGATACGCTGGGCTAGTAGTATTGCTGAGCACAGTGAGTCCTCATCAACAACATGGTTGGCACCCCGTTAGTGATACCCCTGGTATTGCTAGCGGCTATAGGCTACGGTGACTGCCACCATCAGGTGGGCCGTATGCTTGTGTGCCACCTTAGTGGTATAAAAAAATGGCTCTTATGAGGGTCTAAATTACTAATTTCGCATGTAAAACTGGAAGCCACTCAAAATTCTAATTATTGCATAAGATTTGACTGGTGTTTCAGTATTAAGGTACTAAGGTATTAAGGTAAGGTAAGGACTAAGACTAAGGTATAATAAGGACTTACGCGTATTAAGCCATTAAACTATCAAAATTACGAGCGTTCACTGACAGATAACTCGCTGGCGCTTACGCTATCCTTATTCTAAGCAAAATATGCACCATTATTACTTAAACAAGATACAAGTTCAAGTAGCCTTATTACAACTATCCAGTAACCTGGATAAGAAAGAATCGTTGATAATATAATAGGTTAGCAAATGAGTGAGTATTGTGGTGTTGGGGTGGCAGGTGCGGTCCCCGGTGGTGGAAACGGCGTGCGTGGAGTGCGCGCTGGGCTCGCTGCCGGACGCGCTGCGCACGCGGTGCGCGCGCGTGCCCGAGCTCTACCTGCGGCCCGACTCGCCGCCCGCCATCGGCGCCATGGCCTTCTCCTCGCTCGGGATACTGCTAACGTCGTGCGTACTTGCTTCTAATTCATTCAAAACTTATATATAACTTATGTTTGAAATTTTTAAAATCTCTTCACATTCTAGAATACCTTGCTGCTTAGGCTATAGAAAACGCAAAATAAATATACAACGATACATATACTCCAAAAACAAAGTTGGGAATAGTTGCATTCGGCTAAACATATTACATAATTTCTGGGCACTTGGAATTGTGTGATAACAGTTACAGAACTTTAATATTCTGAAAAAACACACAATTAGCCACGTTTCCGACCCTAGGAAAATAATCAATTGTCTTTTTAACTTTCTTTTAAAATCTGTTTTAACTCAGGTTTGTAGTTACGGTATGGGCGGCTCGAGGTGACACCCCTGTGGTGCGTGCGAGTGGGAGGGAACTATCTTTCGTCCTACTCGCTGGAATCATGATGTGCTACCTCGTCACCTTTGCTCTAGTCTTCAGACCTACCGACTTCCTTTGCTCTCTGCAACGGTAATTTTGTTGTTACTTACTCTTATCATTCTTTTGTTTGGCTCTTATATTTTTTTATTTTATGCCACTGAATAACTGTGATAGTTTGACATAATGGCGGTAAATCTACCCATCAATTGTAAATTTCTAGACCAGCTATCTCTAGCATCTGATAAACAAGCAAAAAAATTAATGGTTTCAACTATCATACAAACGGTGTTCAAGTCACGAGTGCCTAATACTAATACGCCGATGATGTTAGCAACAGCCTGTGTATTGAGTGTCCCTTTGGTTTCCATTGCAGCTTTGGCACGGGCTTCTGCTTCACCGTGGTGTACGCAGCCCTGCTCACCAAGACCAATAGGATCGCCCGCATCTTCGACGCAAGCAGACACTCCGCGCGGCGACCTTCTCTCATCTCTCCCAAGTCGCAACTCGTTATTTGCTCAATTTTAATATCCATACAGGTATAGTATTTAAAATAAGAACCAACCATGTAATAATTTGGTTGGGCCTATGTGGAAATCCAACCAAGCTAAAGTTTGAAAAGTTGAAGTTATTGTTATAAATTAATATTACATGACGTGAAGGTCGCATTAGCCTTGTGTCCATTTACAACAGTTGAGATGCGCAGGTTAAAAAATAAGTTTAAATAAATTTTGCTCATAATCTTAACCTAAATTTCTAATTGGTAATTTATTACTTTGGATGGTGGTAGCATGTATTTTATTTGTTGACAACATTCTGATGAAGGCTACTTCATATTGGTTCCAGGTTGTGATAGTAGTGGTGTGGCAGATAGTGTCGCCGGCGCGCGCTATCCACCACTACCCGTCCCGCGAGGACAACATGCTAGTCTGCGACTCCTACGTTGACGCTTCCTACACCATCGCCTTTTTCTACCCCGTATTCCTCATCATCGTATGTACAGTCTACGCCGTCCTCACCAGGAAGATACCCGAGGCTTTCAATGAGAGCAAGCATATTGGTACGCTCGGCCACACTATACAATTATCATTCGCAATGTCGTCTAAATAATTTAAGAGAAGTGTTGAATGCTCTAAAAGGACAATTTCATGTATTTTTCATATTATTTAAGCCCTTTTTCTTTTACATAGATTATACTACATATGAGGAAAGCAAAAAACACTGCATGAACACATTCAAATTAGAGTTTTCTAATAGCACTTGGATTTGTAAATAAGCAATGGCCTTATCGAGTGTAGTAAAGGATGTGTGTTGTGTCAGGGTTCACGATGTACACGACGTGCGTGATCTGGCTGGCGTTTGTGCCGCTGTACTTCGGTACGGCGAGCCACGTGCCGCTGCGCGTCACCAGCATGGCCGTTACCATCTCGCTCAGCGCCAGCGTCACGCTCGTCTGCCTCTTCTCGCCCAAGGTCAGCCACAACTACTTAAATTATATTTTTCATAGTGTTTCATAGTACTGAATCATTATTTTTATCGCCCTACTACCAGTCAATGTATCAATCTCCTTTTCCCCAGCTATACATAATAATAGTTCGTCCGGAGCGCAACGTGCGTGCGAGTCTTATGCCGCCGAAGTGGCGCGCGGGTTCTAACGGCGCGCGGCGCGGTGCGGCCGGGGGAGCCGTGTGCGCCGCGCTGGTCGGCGCCGCGCCGCTGCCGCGCGCACCTGACCTCACGCCATCCACGGACCTCTCCACGCTTAATGATACTGGTACTATTTTCCGTCATAAGCACATCATATTTGTTTTAAGTAAATTGAGGAAATTGATGATGAAAATGAAAAAAAATACAAGACTGATAATTCTGGTATTTTTTCCAGAAAGAGCATCATCAGACCGCCACGTCCAGACAGACGAGACGGTTCTCTATCCACGACTAAAGCCCGAGCTCCATCTTGCTGAGGAAAACGGGGTACATCTCGATGCTAGGCGTCTGGTTGATCTTCGCGCGGGGCTGCCAACCTTCCGAACCGACAAGCCACCTCCACATCTCGCCGTGGCGGTAGCGGTTGTCGGTACAGAGATACCCTTATAGCGCGAGCCAGCGCCGCGCGTCAGAACACGCCGAATACCAGTGCTTGTCTAAGTTGATAATAATTAATAAATGAAGAAAATTTATAAGAAATATGAAAATAACTAGAAAACCAACACTTTGAAGTTAGGGAGAAAAGCGAAATTGGACAAGAAGTGCTTTGTACAAAACATTAGCAAATAATTTCCAAAACTAACCATTGCAATCTTTATTGAATTACTGCTAATATAATGACTGTAGAGGACGATGAATGAATATATTTGATCAAATACACTGCTCAAATTCAGCTAAGCATTTCAACAGTACGGCATAATTTACAGGTACGAAGGTTGGTGAGGACCTGTTTAACTTATTGGGTCTGAGAGACAACATCTGTCTCCGTACATAAGATACATTATTGTATTTATCTATGTCGATTATACTAAATCATTTAAGCATTATTGATGACATGGAGACGGATCTGAGCGCCTATTTTGACTGATCCGGTATTCCACACTATCGAATCCATCATAGCAGTAAAAAAGATCAACTATATACTTACCAAATATTTTTATTTTAGCACTTAGCACTTCTTTTTGCTTTCTATCGTGCTGGTCCATAAGTGGCCGCAACTACTTATAAAAAATACTTACATAAAAATTTATGTAGATAAGCTTAATAATTGTCTATTAAGGGTGATAACGAACCTAATGCCACGTCTTGTGACGATTTATGCTCAAAAGTGTAGGTATTTAAACTTGTAATTGTATATTTTTATTGAATTAATTGTTAATAGAAAGAAATATTACTAAAGGTTTTATTTTATCTTGATCATCTCGAGCCGCTGCAGATAGGCGTCCTTAAGTAATCCGGGTACCATCCAGAGGACGTGAGTCATATAGTTTCTCAAAAAATAATTCTAATGATACAATAAACAATTGCAGTATCATATGACAATTTCAATATTTTTAGTAGTATGGGGTTTAATCAACACAATTTCAAAAAAATCAACATCAACAATCATTTATTCGGTTTTGGCCCTAATAAAGCGCTTATGAAGGTCTAAATTACCGCCGGTTCGGATAAAAAGCCACCTGAGAAGAACCGGCAAGTAACTCAGTGCTCTAATATCAACAAAATTAGACTTAAGGACCAGACTGGCCCTGTATTCTCTTTCTGTTTTATACCTACTCCCTCCTACTTACATGTATAATAATAACTCTAAACTATAATAACGTAACAAATAACTATAAGAATTGTATTTCGATATAAGAATGATTTAATGGAAACGAACTAACTTGTGATATTAGTTTAAGATATTAAAGATCGTGTTAAAAATCTGCCGATTGTTATTTATCTTAAATTCTTTTGTTTTATAAGTTGATTTTCTAAATTGATCGTGTTTATTTATCAAAAAATCGCGCACGACTTATACCTACCCCTGGTGTTTCAATTATCCGTAGGCTATGGTAACCGCTTACCATCAGGTGGGCCGTATGCTTATTGGCCATAGAGTCAAAAGAAATAAAATATAGGTATGTACGACTGCCTGACATAAATAATAGTATCAAAAGGATATCGCTTATCATTAATGATAGCGATAGAGTAATCAGATTTTGTTGTGCGAATTACATTCTCAGACCAAATTTCATGTAGTCGAGTAGTTCCGTAAAAACATGGCGCCGAATAACAAAGAAGTTAACAACAACGTAGTATACACCCCACAGGATGCAGCGCCGTACAATGAGCCCGCTTATAAGAAGACTCCTGGTGATTTGAAGTCTGTTGGTGACCCACTTGGGCCTCAACCAGGCCCTAGTAGCGATGGTCAAGAGGAAGCTGGTAACGAAGACAGTAGAGTAACCAGAATCACGACGAGAGCAAGACATACGTATGAGCTAGATCGGTGAGTTTTATTTAAAGTACTAAGTAATTTAACGGCCAAATTCTAAAACGACATTTGAAGTTTAAAAGCCCACGTAAAAAAAGGGCATCCTTAAAATTAGAATTTCGCATGTAAAGTTGGAGACCAATTAAAATTAATGTGGCACTTGGCAGTGATCGGCCACAAGTTTTAAAGCCATAAATCATAATTATAGTACTCATGCAAAAGTCACAAATACTAGTAGACATTTATATCCTCTACCTCACAAAGAGCACAGTCTGAGCTTCACCTAGTGACAAAATTATTCAGTCAACACAAATAGCCAATGTCTAAAACCTTAAAATCCCAATTGCAGGTATACCAAAAACGCAATGTTAATATTGAATAACAATGGTCCTCATCACAAGGACGACTCTATGAAGGATTTAATAGATACGTTTCAAAAATACCGTTTCGAGATCGAATCGTATGACGATTGGAAGAGTGACGACATTCTCAGCGCTTGTGCTAAGTGTAAGTAGTATATAATTATCTACTCTGAAGTATAAGTAACATATGACGTGCAGTATGCATGACTGTATTTGGTTCCTGATATTTGAAAGTGTGAAACCAGTAACAGGTACACTACCTAGCTTTACATCATCTCGATATACTTCACTAGTCACAATGCTTTTCAAAATTGAACACAATTCCAAACTGCACTTACCTAGTGGTAGAATAGCTGATACAATAATGGTAGCAATCCAGCCATTCCCTAGTGCTAAAACGGTATACAACTTTTGTCACCGTCACTAATTTGCATGTGAGATCGACGACCGCTTAATAATTACAAAACTATTGTTCTTTCAATAATGTTACTCTGTTTTAGTTTTCAATCGAGATTTCACTCAATATGGATCAGTGGCAGTCGTGATTTTGACTACACTCACAGCCACAGGACAATTAAGAGCTAAAGATGGATACTACAACGAAAATGACGTTTTCAGATACCTTGTTGACGCTGCTCCGCCAACATTGCAAGGCAAACCGAAGATTTATATAACAGAGGTTATTAATAATATTATAGTATTAGACAAAAAGTTCCCGAAAGTAGTGGTTATGTGTGAAGAGACTGATCACGCCCAGTCACTTTCGGGGTAGACGAGCTAATTTTCGCTTAAGACTTGCGCACCGGTTTGCTTTTTCTACCTTCATCAATCTCTTCAAAAATTCTCCAATTCCTTATTTTAATATTCAATAGTTATTTTATTTAGCCACTTCCTCGTGCAATAAAGAATTATTTTTTTCTTACTAGAAATTACAAAAGTATGATGTACTAGAGGCCCGCCCCGGCTTCGCACGGGCAGACATTAGTTTCGGAGCATAGACATTTATGAAATATTTTGTCCACCCGTGCGGAGCTGGGGTGGGCAGCTAGTATAATATATAGCCTATGTTACTCAGTGGTAATTTAGCTTTCTAACGGTGAAAGAATTTTTGAAATCGGTCCAGTAGTTTGGAGCCTATTCAATACAAACCCACAAAAATACAAATCTTTCCTCTTTATAATAATATTAGTGTAGATGTAGATTTAGATAGTGTAGATAGTGTAGATGTAGATGCAGATGTAGATGTAGATGAAACTGGTGTAGATATACCAGTTTCATAAAAGGTAGATACACTGTATAGAGTCTATAACAATAAAACATAAACAACTTCATTATACGTGGGAGAAACCAAACTATTGAAATAGAAGTGCATCAAATCGAGGAGTACCTATTCGAGAATATGGTGTGCCTCTGAAGAGGTAACATATTTGGGGCTTCTGGTTTGAGACCCTGGGGACATGGGTCCAGAGGCTCATCTGCTGTACAAGGAGGTCTCAACGCTTAAAGTGTGGCCACAGACTTCAACATATTTTGCGCAAAGATCAGCTTTGGCAATGCTGGCACCCTCCTTGGCACCCTTCTGCGCCGCGTGATTTGGGACAAGTGTTTTATTTATTTTAATTATTGTTTATTTTTTACCTTGTTTAATAATACATTTCAAGAATTATACAAAAAAACATCATAGGTATTATTTGCATCGTTTCAGCTCAACAGATTCTCTCCGAAGCACCGCCCTAACTTGCCAGCGGATGTGCTGACCTTCGATATACCTATCTCTATCGCCAGTGCCGACGATCCCGAGTTTCATCAAAAAAGGTATCACAAATAAAATTTGCGATTAAACGTTGAAGAGAAGTAGGGCGTGATGGGACTTCCCATAACAAATTAAGCCACCTGACTGGGGACTGTACCTGCACCCTACAGAAGATCGCAGTCAAATACTACTCCTATGTAGTGTTGTGTTACTACGATAAATAATGTTTACAGAACAAGTATACGCTGTAGGTACCAACTGGCAAAGGTAACATATTTTGATAAAAAAAAGTATTTTAAGCATAAAGATATTCTATTATTAACAAAAGTAGTTACCGAAAGCTTCTACACACTGTTTCCCGGCTTCCTGTAATGCATTTCCGTCCCTTTTCACGAAAGCAAGAGGAAAGATCTTAAACATTGGAAACATTTTCTCGTATTATTTCAGAGATCCGCGACCTCTTCAAATCTTATGCAGGAACATCGAGCGCGACTGTAACAAACTACATCTAATGGACATTGTGGTCAAATCTATCGACGATATTATTTGTACGTGGCCAGTTTACTGCGACTTTAAGATAAACGTGACCAGCACGCTACGCAAGGAGTTACATCTTGCCAAAACTGTAATATAACAAATTACACAATGATGTTTTAAATCAACTTTTATTCACAACACGAACACTACTTTGTTCTTCACAAATACAGTTCGTTCTTGGAAGTGTCCGTCTTTGATTTCTACCACACACACAATTCTCACAATACCTAGACTGACTTTTACTTTTGTTTTGTGTATTTATCGTTGTCTCCGAGACTATAACTTAACTACTGCTTTTTTTTTTTTTTTATTCTTACTTTTTTTTTAGGTTCTTTGAGTCGCTTTGTGACTATGTCAGAACCGTAACATATTACAAATTTATTGAGGCTACACTATATCCGAGACCATATTAAATAGCATCCTAGCCACCTCACTCAATGGTTCGGATAATACAATATGAATGACTCCAATATTTTTAAAATCCACACCATATTGGCTGCTCATACGTAATCTCATCGAATGACTCCGAACACATTCCACCAGAAGATGATGGCTATCTTCTACGACTCCGCACGTCTCACAGTTCGGGGAGTCCACTTTTTTCATCAGATGGCTAAATTTGTTTAGCGGAATGTGTCCAGAGCGCAGTCGATGGGCAACTACAATTAAATCCCTCGTAAGTTTACTATTCAAAAACCAGGGTACACGAGGGGGTGCATTCTGTATGATTCTGTACCAAATTCCTTTCGAGTATGAGTGTTCTATAAATTTCACCTTCCATTTTTCAAAAATTTTGTACCTTTATTTGCTTAAAATCTCAGTATATTCCGGTATGATATAAGTTTCTGCACCTACTGAAATAGCTGCCTTAGCCAAGACATCCACCTCCTCGTTACCCCGAACTCCTACATGTGAAGGAACCCATTGCAACCTCAGATCCATGCCACTTTTAGAGAGGAGCGACATCTTATTTACAATTGCATATGCTACCGAAGCACCTCGTGTACCCGAGGCGCATCGAGCAATATGTTGCAGGGCACTTCGGCTGTCGGTGAGGATTACCACTTTCTTTGATTCCAAAGTCGCCACATATGACAGGGCCTCTGAAATTGCAAAGAGCTCCACTGACATAATGGAATTACATTCCGAAACTATTTTATATTCTTCCTTCACATTACGACTGGGATCGTAAAAGGCTGCACCAGCACTGTTATCCATTTTTGACCCGTCCGTAAATATTTTGTGCCAGTTTTCATATTTGACTTCAAGCATCGATGAAGTATTATGCTTAAGAGTACTATTATCAACTTCACTCTTAGCCTGATCAATTCCTTCAATTTTAGTCTCAATCAAGTCATTGTTTATATCTGATACCCAAGTTTGCAATGAGAACATATTTAGAGGGTTATTTGCTATTAAAGTTTCCTTACAAGTGTCTTTAAATATTGAAATTAGTTGTGGTATTTTCCTCTTCTGCCAGTAATTGGACTCACATAGATCTTTTAACTGTTTAAATAAACTAATGGTTATATTTTGAGACACCGACTGCGCTTTCAGACAATATTTTGAGGCAAGATATTGGCGCCGTAATTGCAATGGCTCTATACATAATTCACATTCCATGACATGGATGGGTGTGGATCTAATAAAACCACCTATAACCCGCATAGCCGCGTTCTGGACCCTATCAAGTTCGGATAAATGTGTTTTTGCAGCTGTATCGTACAGAAAACAAGCAAAATCTATTCTGCTACGAATTAAAGAGATATACAATCGGCGCAAATGTATTGGGTGCATACCCCAAGATGCTCCAGCTAATATTTTTAGTAAACATAAAGTTTTCGCAGTTTTGTCGTGAGTTTCATTTATGTGTTTATTCCATAATAATGATTTATCCAACCAAACACCTAAGTATTTGACCTTGGACACTGATGCTAAATAACTATTGTTAACTATCAATTTAACATTATCCACTTTTCTTCCTCTTCTGAAATTACAACATTGTGTTTTTGTAGGAGAAATTTCTAATCCCAGCTTTTCTAATCTATCTGTGACTGAATTCAGAGCGCTTTGAATGCTAGCCTCATTATGACTTGGATCTTTATTTTGCGTATATAAAACAAAATCGTGGGCATACTGCAATATATTAACCTCATTATCCAAACCCTTACATATCTTATGTGTGACGATATTAAATAAAAGGGGAGAGAGTGGATCTCCTTGTGCCAGGCCTCTACATGTCCATCTCATTAAGACGTGCTCTTCAGATTCATCTTGAATTTTTAAAAATCTGTTGCTTAAAAAATTCCATAAATATTTACATGTTTTAGATCCCATATTTAACCTATCTAACATCATAACAAGTTGGTCAACCAGCACATTATTATAGGCACTTTCAACATCCAGAAAAACTGCTAGTGTAGGAATATTCTTGGAAAACCCTATTTGTATTTGTGTGATGAGACGGACCAAACAATCAATGCATGACTGACACTTCCGAAATCCACTTGTTACTGGGGCAAGAATTTTGTTTTGTTCCACAAACCATTCAATGCGCTTGCAAAGCATCACGTGAAATATTTTACATAAACAAGATAGTAGTGATATGGGCCGAAATTTTTGCATGAAATTTGGGTCACTATTTGCTTTGGGAATAGGAATGACTTTAATACTACGCCATTGTTCAGGAGTAAATGAATACTAAAAAAATTGATTATATATTTCTAGTAGATACAGTTTGCCTACCATGGGTAGATTATAGATCATTGAGTAGGTAATATTATCCTCTCCGGGTGCAATATCTTTCTTTTTTAAATAGTTTTGTAGTTCCTGTATGGAAAATTCCTTATCAAGGAGCGTATTTGTAGAACTTAACAATGGTTGAGGAGGCATAACTGAATCAGGAGCCAAACTGCGTAAAAGTTCTTCTTTTTTATTGGTTGGGGCCCTTACAAATTCACTGTGCAAACCCTTCATCCAGCGCATTTTACGCCACATATCTGAGGGATTTGTCATTTTATCTATGGAACCACATAACTGACGCCAATTTTTAGCCTTAGCCTGCCTATGAATTCTTTGCGCTTCAGCAATTTTAGCTTTAAGTTTGTCATGATTAGCTGGAGTAGGGTTGCATCTGAACATTTTTAAGGCTAAACGTCGTTGTGCGATAGCTAATGATATTTCTGGGCACCAATAGGGCTTAGGTTGAAACGATTGTGATGGGTCTGTACAATTTCGATACATTGGAATGCTTTTATCAGCAGCGTCGTTAACTCTATCTATAAAATAATTATAGCTTTGTTGAATATCATTTAGACCACTTCTATCATTGAAACTATCTTTTAAAGTATCTCGATATAGTGACCAATTCGCCAGTTTAAAATTGCGACGTCTTATAAATTTGCGAGAGTCATGATATTGAAGTGCGTACTTTATTAGCAGATGATCACTACCTAGGTTCTCCTGTGTTACCTGCCACTTAACACACACAGCTATATCCGTCGATACAAAAGTAATGTCCGGTGAGGACTCTTGTAAATTACCGTTTACTAACTTAATCCTAGTATGTTCGCCACTATTTACAGGTACGAAATTATGTTCTAAAGATGCATCTAGCAACTGTACGCCTCTAGTGTCTGTTTTATATGATCAATTGGAGTGGTGACCATTAAAATCACCCGCTACTATGGTTTTTGCCGAAAAAGTAGAAAATATACTTTCCCAGTCGTCTTGTGAAGTTCTGATGGTGGAAGGGCAATATACAGATACGACATATTCTAAATATTTACAGTTTAAAATCTTGACACATAATAATTCTATACCAGTATTATTAATTACCAATTGAGATATATGTGCTTGAATTGATTTGTGAACTATTATAGCTACTCCTCCATAGGCATCTGTCCTGTCCTTCCTAAAAACATTATAATTTTTAATGCGTAATCTAGTTTCGGGTTCGAGCCATGTTTCACTTACTAAACAAATACCAATTTTTTCTTGACTAAGTAAAAGTTCAAACTCTTGTTTTTTAGGCATCAGGCTTTGCGAGTTCCATTACGCAATGTTTAAAAATTGCGCAACGGAAGCCGGGCGACCCTCCGCCCTGGTTGCATTATTATCTATAGTGTATCTATCCATCATGAGAACCGAAGAACCCTATTACTTTACTTAGGACATCTTTATTGCTTATTGTCTTAACAACAAAAGGTATAAGTTCCCCAAACAGGAGTTGTAAAACAAGGCAAACCTTGTCCTCAAAGCTCCCTCCCGAGAAAACTATATCTCTTGTCCTGTTAAAAATTCTACTCAAATTGGTCATTGGTCCTATATTTTTACCACCATCTAATAATTGATCTCCTTCCTCTGCCTGTTTCTCACTAGCTGACGATGTCCACAGTTTGGCGCTACTCACAGTTTTTTTATTTTGTTTCTTTAGCTTTTTCTTTTTGTTTTCGCTAGTATGCTCGCTTCTTGAACATTCCTCACTGCTTTCCTTTGATTCATTTTCGCTATCTTTACCAACACCTATGCTATACGGAATTTGTGCGGTCTTCTGATGAGTAATGACTTTAGACTGTGTTATTTTTGCACCAACGCTCTGGCTATACAGCATGGTTGGTTTGCCCGATGATTTATTATTATTGTTTACATTCTCACCGAAAATATATACAGGAGCTGTGTCTTTCGTGCGTATATCTGGTATCATGTTAAAAGTACTTGCTCTACGCTGGGTGTACTTTATGAGTGCCATTTTATAGGTACAGTTATCTTCACTCATGATGGACCGTATTTCTCTCTCCTTAATGTACACGGGGAATGATTTGTTGAAAGACAATTAATGTTCTCCCTACAGTTAATACAACGAAACTTTGTTGTCTCACAGTTTGCATGTCCTTCACCGCATTTTGGACAAACTATTCTTTTTGCAGGGCACGTTCGTGTCAGATGTCCGTATTACCAGCACGCAGAACACTGTGTAACTGGGAATGTATAGGGTTCCACTTTAAATCTGCCTCCATAACCATGTACGTAAAGTGGTAAACTGGAGCTCTTGAATCCAAAACGTACGGTTTCGCTGTTAGTCCAGTGACCTGTATCTGACATTCGTTTCAACTACATCTACTAATTCTTTCTCGTCGCTATTATTTCGTAACCTTTTCTCCGGACGAGTAGTGCTTAATATTGCCGAGTCGGGCGACCCGGCACTCATTCCGCACACATCTTCGCGTTCCAATTGTTGTTGTTCTTCGTTAATAACGCACTGCATAATATCCTCTTCACTCATGTTACTGCTTCTACTGGATCGAGGTCTCGATTCGACCTCGTCCATCGTCAGATACTCAATAAACACGCGAAATGAGATGTATACGGCGCTGCGGAAATAACAATCTCAAATTGATAGTAGATGCACGTGTACTCACAACGACGCACCGCGCGCGACTGTACCTACTGCTTGAAATGATAAAACTAGTAGGACGAATAATATCATTCAATATTTTATTACAATTTATAAAAATGTATTATAGGGCTCAAAGGTCTTAGCAACCAACTGCAATTTTAATAATTTTGTAAGTCACTATTTCATTTTTGACACTGCGCTTAGTTTTGACACTTCGTAAATATTTTGCTTGTTATTTTATTGCGCGGTTGTAGGTACTCCTTTGAGGTTATAATTTTTGTTTTTATTGATAACTAATAAGAAATAACATGGATAAAGGTGTGCATATAATACGAGAAACTAGTAGAAATACGCTACAGTACAACAGGCGAAGACTTCGTGATGAAGAGACCGACGTTCGAAGATCCATAGCGGAACAGCGGTATGAAGTAATTAAATTGACTTTATTTTCTAATTCATGATGTAGTTTCCCTAGTTTTTCATGATTACCATAATAAATAAGTATAATCTTAGCCCTAGTATACTTCTTTGGGCAGGTGAGATGCTTGGCATCAGGTGAACTCCGGCGCATTTAATCACGAAACTAAACTTGGTTCTCGCGACACTAAATTAAAATAGGTATTTATTAGAATAAAATGCAGAAAATGAAAAAGAATAGGAATTTGTATTTGTATCATGTATAGCCTAAATATATCTTTCTATATCTTTCATATTTACAGGCTTTCATAAATCTATTTCTATGTGTCACTCTCTCTACTAAACAATGGTGCATTACACCTTTTCTGTCTACTCTGTAGCTTCTATCTACTCCCAGTTCGTTGATTCATCTATCTTAAAATTCTCATCTCACCTTATGCAGAGAAAATCATTTGATTATTCCTTGAAGCACTGCTAATGGGTTTGTATGTGCATATTGCCATTCACAGAATGGACAGCACTAGCTTGAATATTGTATTAAGTTGTATTTTATTATAATTTCAGTATCTCAACAGCCAATGTAACCGAAATAGCAAATAAACTGAGAAATAAATCAGAGATAACTTTAACGGAACTGCAAGCACTGAAGAATGCCATAATTAATGATAGTAGCAATATTGGAATTGTTCTCAACACTAATGGAGCTTTGAGAGGCTTAGTCAGGGAGATAACAGGTACATATTTATTTATTTTACGCTATAAGATGTCAAATGCTTGTTTGCCATTAAGTGTATGTTGTAAGCTTTTACAGCCTGCCTGTAGGTAAATGGTCCCAGAGTCTGAATGCCTGCAACACTAGAAGCATCACCAGCATATTGCCTGACTATTTAGATGAATCACAGTGCTTAAAGAATAAGAAATAAGTTGGTATTTGTATTACCAGCTCAGCATATCCTCGGAGCCCTGGAAACATTACACACAGCAGAAACACGAAAGTACAAAGGAGCAGTGCATTTTTTTGTGGAGGGGCTATCCTAGTTAGACAGGCTCTTCTGTTGAGAGGGATACTGTTGTGCCCCAACTTAGTGTATGGTTGTCTTGATGATTTACTGTAATTATGACTAGCCAGCAATAGATATGGGCAACACCAAGAGGTGTAACATTGTAGGGCAGAGATGGTGAACCAATGGCACACAACCAATCATTTAATCAACTTAGTGTATGGTTGTCTTGATGATTTACTGTAATTATGACTAGCCAGCAATAGATATGGGCAACACCAAGAGGTGTAACATTGTAGGGCAGAGATGGTGAACCAATGGCACACCACCAATCATTTCATTTTAATTCAAAGTAACAACATTAAATATGAAGTCATCATATATTGATTTGACGAGACCGCTGGTCTAGTGGTTAGTATACCTGACTGCTGCGCTAGAAGTCGCGGGTTCGATTCCCGCCGGGGCAAACATTTATGTGACAAATATGTTTGCCTTGCGTCAGGGTGTTTGGTATGTATTATAAGTATGTATTTACAAACAAAAAGTATATAAGTATTGTATCAGCTGCTGGTTTCCATAGTACAAGCTTTGCTTAGTTTGGGGCCAGATGGCGCTGTGTGATAATGTCCAAGCATTATTATTATTATTATTATATGTTTGCACGTCTAGGGCCTTTTCTTAACGCGCTTTTATTCACAGCTTCGCCCGTAATTACTACTATACCTCGCGACACAATAAATTCAGAGAGCTACCTCTATGGCTAATTTCATACAAATCCTGTCAGTTGTTGAGATGTGAAGACTAAAAACACACACACACTTTCACATTTGGTTTGGTATCCTGGCTGCAGGCCATGCCGTGTGCCGCCAGCGCGCGGCGGCGGGGAGCGCGTGTAACCTGGCGCTGGGCGACGCCCGCGCGGGCGCGGCGCTCGCAAGGGCGGCCGGCTCCTACCTCATAGCTGCTCTCGACAATCTCACCATTGACTTTGCAGTGAGTAAACCAATCTGTTTAAATAAAGGAAGAAACTGACTGCCTGACTAACATATCAATGCACAGCCTAAACGGCAATTTTGACAGTAGGTAGGTAATGAAAGTTTGTATAAAAACCAAAATTTTTAAAGTTAAATCCATGAAAATAGGAATCTTTGGTATGTTGCTGCAAAAACCTCTTCACACCCTTCTTGACGACTACCCACTTTAGGCTATGGTACCACCGGGCCTAGTTTATCAGCTTATTTGCATAAGAAAAGTCGTGATCGAAGAATCGTGATTTGTCTTTGTCATGGACACGACCAGCAGTGTCTTTTATGTGAATATGTGTGCAAAATCAAAATCAAAAATCATTTATTTAGTTTAGGCCCTAATAAGGCACTTATAAAGGTCTAAATTACCACCGGTTCTTCATATTGGTAATGCCATGTTTTATTTGAGATGGCAGCATGCTTGTTTTTTCGGGTTCAAGAAAAGCTTTGATCCTAGTCTTAAAGTGGTGGAATTACATTTTAGATTTAGATGATGGATATGTAGCTGCAACACCAAACCGTGTCCCTGAATTTGTTAGCATAAGTTTTCTGGATTTGCCCCCCAATATGGATGCAAATTTAAATTCCTATTTCATCAAAACTACCCTTATCATATCGTTTGGTTGAAAATTCGAAAAATACGTTCTCTATGCCTTTCTGATGTGTATCGATTCTAGACTGCCAGTATCATACACATAATATTATGTGGTAAAAACCGGCGCGTCCATAGATGCATTATGGCGCGAGATTTGAATATGTCATTCGTCTTTTGTTTTATTAATTAAGCGCATTGTAAAAACGAGTAACAATACAAGAGTTACTCTCAGGACACTCAAATAAACATTTTTAGTTTTATTTGCTCCCTATTAACGGATTTCTCTATGCGTAATTCTACCAAATATTGCAGGTAACATGTGCTTGGAGTATCGGCAACCTGGCAGGCTCGGGCAGTAGGGCGTGCAGTGTGGTGACGTCACACGGCGCGCTCTCCAAACTAACGCAACAGCTTGCAGCAAACAATGACGATATGCGAGATGCGGCTCTCTATGCAATACTACACATCGCGTATCAGTTGAAGGATGACTTGAGGTATGTGTGTGTAATCAAATCTTGCAAGATAAAATTCACCAACTTCCCAGTGTCCTATTGAAAAGCAAATTTGGCACACACGTTCGGTTCCCGTGAAAATACATGATTACCTAAGTGCCGCCATTTTTGATCCAATATGGCGGCTGCCGCAATATGGCGATTTATAGTTTCCTCATTAACCGCTATGAAATGGGTATCAAATTGATTGGCTTGATGAGCGTAAAGCAGTTGTTCTAATAACAACTAATAGAAGGTTGTGTTTTTAATGAAGTCTTAGCTACAAAAAATAGTTAGAATTATCATATGCGAGTACTGTACGGCTTGCTTGTTATTTTTTATACAGCGCTACGTTTTCGGCTTCGACTCCTACAAAGATAAATGTACAAGAGTTTATGTAACATATTGGATAATTTGAGTCAAAGCTAGGCCACTCTTTCTCATTCGATGATCACACTAAAATATCATCACGCCGATACCTTTTCTGGGTAGGCAGAGAGTATGGAGCGCCGTTTCACTATGGACTTGCACACCTCTTTTACTTTTTATTCACCAATCTCTCCATACATATTCGCCGCTTCCGAGTACTCTATTTGATACCTTATTTAATGTTTTAAATTGATAGTAGGTTTTTGTTTTAAATTTGTTTTCAGTACACAGCATCTAGAGAAGATCCTGCTAGGTTTATCACAACTAGAAATAACACACGATTCATCACAGCTTCTGTTCATCGTATCGTGCCACAAGGACTTCCTGACGCTAAATATCGCTGAAGAATTCCTTCAAAAAATACTAGAAGCACTACATGTAAGTATAGATAATTATTTAAATAATACCGGAACAGAATTGATATATTTAATAAGATCATTGGCAAATATGAATGTAGAAAAAACATGTAGGATTGTTCTAGAATACTTTAATGTTCACAATTTAAGTGTTAAATGTAAGGTGTTGTTTGAAAGGGATGTGAGTGCCTCCTTGCTGTGGTTGTTAGGGAATCTGTTTAATTTCTGCAGTGATAACGTATTCTTTGTGAATTTGTTGACGTGACGCCCCGTGAAATATAGATATTTGTTACATGTTAAATTATGTATTTCTTATTTATCACCCTCTATTACTTATCTAGTGACCAGTCCCGGCTTTACACGGGTGCATCTCGGGTAATCCTTTCTCTACTACAATATGAATCTATTAGTGAAAACCGCATTAAAATCCGATGCGTAGTTTAAAAGATCTAGTGTACAGACGGCGGGAAGCGACTGTTTTTTACTATGTTGAAATAAACTTTTTAGTCCTGCGTTAAAACTAAGTACTCTCACTTACTTATTAATGGTGATATTTGAGTGTATCATGTTTCTATCACTTCCCTAGGAGTGATATCGTGAAAAGAGACGGACATATGTTACATGATGTCGGAGAACAGTGTTGCCAATTTAACGACTTTGTCGCTAGAATTTAGGACTTTTGTGTATGTCTTAGCAACAAAATAAGGAGGTACAGTAGTTAGATGTTACACATCATATGCGACTCCTGTAAGGTTCGCGTGTTTTTTTTATTGGACTCAGTAGATACAGAAATTGTATTTTTATTATTATCACACTGAACTCGCTCTAACTACGATCTGTCACACAATCCAGTCTCAATAATCATGTCAAAACAAATGAAACAAATAAGTTACTTGCAGTAAATATATTAATATATCAATAACTATTATAATATTTCATAATAATAATAATAGTAATATATCAATAAAATTTTTATGAATATGGATAAGTCTACAAATATAGTATATTATGGTTACACCACTCATTATATAGCGATAGGCTGTCCACACTACGGAAGCATCGAGACGATACAGTACATAATATAATAATGTATTTGGAAATGTGGATTTTCTAAAAATATAATTAATATCGTCTTGCCTCGAAAGCCAGTTTAGATCTAACTGTTTTCTACTTGAAATGGACAATGAATTGACTTGTTATTCTCGTTTACTTCCCTAGTGTGAACAGGTTTACAATAAAATAATTAAATGCGATGGCAGTTCGTCCGGAGTACTTTTCCCTTAGCTTGTTCTTAAAGGGCATCTATACTACGTAATTGCTAAGTTCTTCTTGTATCCTTTTTGCATAAATAGAAAAAGAAGAAGACAGAACTAGTGTACTGTTTACTTGTAAAAGGAAGCAATAAATACTAGGAAATTGGCAAGCAAACGTTCGGCCCGCCTGACGGTAAGCGGTCATCGATGCCTATAGACGCTTGCAATACCAGGGATATCACTTACATGCTGCCAACCCTATAGTTGTTGAGAGGCCTCACTGTGTTAGCAGCATATTTTTACTGCCAGCACAGCGTATCCTCGGGAGCTCTTGTAACCTTACTCACCACAGAAAGATAACATTACTTGAGAGTAGTGTTAGACTGCGGTTTTCTGTAAGGTGGAGGTACAGTCCCCAGTCGGGCGGCTCCAAATATTAAAATAATACTGATATTCGGATAATATGTCCAATGCTAATTAAAAGTCAGCTATGTATATACATTTAAAATATTACACTAATACCACAGTCATAATGACACTAACCATATTTTAAACCGACTTAAAAAAAAGCAGGAGATTCTATGTATGTTTTTCACAAGTCTCAAAATGCGTCAGTGCAAAAAACGCTATACGGTTATGGTATTAAAATTCATTT
Organism: Falcaria lacertinaria; assembly: GCA_951449985.1. Classification (NCBI taxonomy): domain Eukaryota; kingdom Metazoa; phylum Arthropoda; class Insecta; order Lepidoptera; family Drepanidae; genus Falcaria; species Falcaria lacertinaria. The sequence goes on along the minus strand of OX602121.1, from coordinate 9,723,238 downwards.
TTGTAAAACAAACGTGCAGTAATATTTATCTATTTTGCCACAAGTTTTATTCAACTGTCTATGATAACATTTGATACATTCCAGTAAGGACGATAATAGCGTGCACTATTACAATAAAATTGGTTGAAACAACTGTTTAGTTCGCGGCTTCATAGAAAGGAATAATACCCTTATTATTGTAAATACCTTTCTGTTGAGTGGTGGAAATTTATGTGTCACAATAATTTGTCGTAGGTGTAAAAAGAAATCAGTGAACTATTCCCTTATGGCGTTATTTGTTACAGTGTGATTAGCAATAGACATATAGGTATATTTAAAATTGAATAATTATTTAACTAATTTACACATTAATAAATTGTTTTTGTTATTGCTGTGATGCAACACATAGATTATTATTTAACAGTCTTTCTTTAACACAAAACAATATTTATAACTATCATCTCATCACTATATTGTTGGTTAAACTGAGCAACTCAAACTATCATTCACACTAAATTAATAAACATAGACTGATGGAGTCTACAATTCAGTTCTAATGCCGTGTTTCAAACGACTATTACCAACCTTTTTGCGGTCTAAAAACACGCTATTTATAGACTTCGTAAACTATGCGACGGCAGAAAGTACTTGTTAAAACAAAGTTGTTTTTGCTGCCGTACCACGTTCACAATGTAGACACGACGTGTTTTTAAAGCGTAAATAAATTTATAGACGCTTCTACGTTAATTTGAAACAGAGTATAATCATGACTAGTGTTGCCGTTCGACATGCACTGTCAATAGTCGAGCAACCGTATGACTCTATAGTATCGACAACGTAGCGACTATTGAGGTTCGATACTATAGTGTTAATCTATAGTATGACCATGTTTAATGTTATAGGTTCTATCTACAATCAATAGTCCTAACTGATTTCATGATCAACGCTATCGATAGTCGCACTACTTAGGCAACGCTAAAAATCATGTGTATAGAACTTTATAATACTAGTGAGTCACTTCGGCCGCCAGACACGCTGTGACGTGAGTGAAATATGCGGCGTCCCCCTCCTGCGCGATGCCTGCGGCGTACCGGCCGGTGAGCTTGCTAGCCGGTACGCGGCTTTCTTGTTTTGACATCAAGGGAGTTGACTCACTAGTAGTACTTAAATGTATTCATAATTAGATTTTTACGAAATTGTTATTTTGATGTGAATTATACCGCCCCAAAAGTCGGTCGGCAGAGGGTCAGCCACTGTAGATACAGACATGGACGTATCGAGCGGTGGCCGGGGTGACAGCTGCTCATTTCCCATATACTACTACAGGAAATCACTAATGACCAAAAATAGGTACCTACTTAAGGAAGTTCCTTATTTGCCTCCCTAGACCAAAAGCTAGGTACGTACGTACTTAAGGATTGCCTCTCAGTAGGTACTGAACCCAAAGCTAGCTAGATACGCCCATGGATGCAGCAATGCTTAGTTGATCGGGACTGGGCCAGATGGCAAACAGTTGTGTGGTGAGACGGTGGTGGTGTGACGGTGAGTTACGTGTGTTCGGGCGCGTGCTTGCGATGCGCGCGGCGCGGGCGCGGGCGAGCGGGCGAGGCTTGGGGACTCAGCGCCGCCGGTAGCTCTACTATACAAACAAACAAATATTTTTATTATTAGTTTATCCCACTAATGGACGAATACTGAAACATTCAAAGGTTTAAAGGCCAACGTAGCTGTTCAAAACGTCAAAATAAAATTTACCATGTAAAATCGGAGGGCACTAAATATTAATGTGGGATTAGTTTTAGACATTCATAAGTGCCTTATTAGGGCCGAAACTGAATACCTAAATGACATTTTGATGTTGATTTGACTTGTGTCTCAGTATTCCCCCATAAGGCGGCTAAGAAGGTTAGGTACGGCCCGCCTGATGGTAAGCAAAGAATATGGTACTTCGATATATTTCATAGATACCTAGTAATTGTTATTGGTCTGAATTGAGTGTCAAACGAATGCGGTTAGAATTTTTTGTGTTATTTATATTAGTTTTGTTAGACTACAAAAACATGCACAACAATACTGTTAAATCAATGTTAAATGGTATAACAAATGGTTAAAAAGTAAAAAAAGAAAACAATATATCTCCTCTCACCCTTATCAAGCGGTATAATCTTTGTAACAACTATTTTCAACTCTGGATACGTTCGTACAGAGCTCATAATCGATTCGTCCGTTGTTCTTTTAAAGTCATTCGGATATATCGTATTTAATCGGCATTCTGCAAACGCAAAAAAGTATAAAAAAACATAATACAAAAAATAAAAACGTAAAATATATTGTTGTGCATTTTTTGTCACACAGTATTTTAAAATGTCAATATAATAAAGATGTTTAAAATATTTAATTGACGAATTCACCATCTTCCTTGCACCCGACTATTCCTATATTTGCATCTCCTCTCTAATTTTGGGTACAAGGCTCTTAAGAGATTAAAAAGATAGAGTAATAATTAACTTGAGGAAATTGATTTGAATCGAATCCAGCTTTGATATATTTATGTGCCTTTTTAGGACCAAAACTGCATTTTTACCCCTCTGGACCCATTATACCACTGACCATACCCGTGGTCCCAATGCTATACCCCTGATGGTGTAGTGAGTCGCAACCGTACAACCATAGTGCTGATCTAGTGTGATAACACTTATTTTTTTTACAATGTAAAGTACCGTTTCTTTTTCCAGCATAAACAAGTTAAACCTTTTATAATTACTATTAATATAGATATGTAGATAATTACCAGATTGTTCCTCGGGACTTTTCATATTTGCTGCTTCACCATTACTCGGTGATGATTTCTTCTTGTGGTCGTAGCCTCGAGGTCGGGTGTTTGCTGACAAAGAAAAAACATCCAAAATGTATTTCTTGGCTTTGGTCGTAAATAGTGTAGTACGTACAGATTAGTAATCCTAATATTCTTGAAGAAAGGTGTCGTTCGTGGTCTGTCTCGAGCCTCGCTCCACAGGCTGCGGAGAGCGAAGTATGTTATATGTTTTACCGAAACAACCATAGAGGGGTACAAAGGCAGGAGTTCATGGAGAGGCTAGGGTGCGTGGTTAGCGAGCCGACAAATACAAAAGTACAGTGATCCGTTGTAAATACAGTTGTGGAGAGTGTTACCATATAATATGTGTAAAAATACAACTACGGCTTGCTAGCGAGCCAGCCGGGACTTCCTTGAGTCTGGGCTGTGGGGGGCAGTACCGCGCGCTCACTCTCCTTTCCCTCGCTCTCTCTCTGCGCTCAACGCCCGCTTGGAGTCCAACCCTGGCTGTGACGTGTTCGCCGATGGATGGCAGATGATAATGTCGGCATTCTTGGAGTATTGCGAGATGAGTGTTTGGACTGTGGTTTGATTGTTAATTAGTATAATTGGCTTGAAACCGTTCTAATTAATTAAGTAAATAAATGTAATAGTTACGGTTGGCGTAGATGGTAGCGCGGTGTATGTGCTGGCCGGCCAGCTCCGGCAGCGTCAGCGGCCGCCGCCCGCGCTGCCCGCTGAACTCGCTGCCATACACAATACACCACTTACGTTACGTTCAATCTTTATAGTTTGGTCTTATTCCACACTAGACGAACAGAGACGGTCGGTAGCTAAGCCACTCATATTGTAATAAGTAATAAAACAAATTGGACTACAAGTAAAAAGAATACAATTACGTTTGTGCATAGTTCGTACCTACTACCTAGCACATGGTACAGTTAGCTAGATGTAACCCTTTACTTTTAAACTATTCTGATTCAACAATGTAATTTGGAAATGAGGAAAAACAATATTCATGGGTGTTAATTGGTTACAAACAAATAATGTAAATACGTACCTACTTACGTATAGGTAAGTATACAAAAAGAATACCTACATACATAAGGTCCTCACGTCACGTGGTAGGCATAGAGTATAGAGCGCCATTTCTCTCAGTGTTTTTCATTTTACTTCCAATATCTCGAGTCAGAGATATAACGCTCGTGAATTAATTCTCGATCTGGACTATGTATTCAATTTTGGTTGGACAACTTTTTTCATTACACACATTCTAAATCTAGTTTATCAGTCCAAGATTAAGAAAAAAAAGTACTCACTCTCTGACTGGTTCCCGCCAAAATTCAGGCGTGTGAATGGGCGGCGGGAAGTGGTAAGTGTTTTGATACCCGAACCCGCCGTCGAGACCGCTCGCGCGCAAACTGGCGTGCAGCGAATTCTTCATACACTGCAACTAGGTGCGTATTTAAAAAATAATTTATAATTTGTTTTTTTTTTATTGGCTGTGTTCTGCATTGGATCTGGGACCAGAAAACAAAAGTAAAATCATCATGAATTTATAGATTTGTTTGAGTTGTTTCATGAATGACTTTTAATATTTCAAAAACGTATATATAAATAATGTCAGAATTTAGCGGACCGGGGACGGGACACGATTACAAGCGACTAGTAGGTACTTTGTTAGATGTATCGTTATAGTTAAATATTTTAGAATACAGACGTATTTGGTATTAGGTACAAATACATATCAATTACATCCACACTAAATCACACTTTTATATCAGTATACCGAGTACAAGCATGAAACACGCAGTCCCGTCCACGTCGTGTTTTTGCGGCAATTTTCGAACTGTAGATACGACTTCACACAACACAGAGCTGAATTTGAGATGTAATTATTTCAGCTTGAATACCATCACACAATTTCGCTATTGAAATCGATTTTATTATGGAGTAAGTCAAACTGCTGTTGTTGGTAACATTATTCAGGTCGTTTCTTAGTAAGGGTCTCCCATCGCTCTCACGGGACGTGAAATGTGCAGTCTGGGTATAATTTAGTTTGATGTTTCAAACTACTAGGATAATTTTGAAGATTTGTTGGTGGTGTGCCGCCGAGTCTACAGCTGCATAACGTGGTGCGTGACATACGTGAGCGTGTCGCGCGGCCGCGCCGTCAAACAAGAGGTTAGTGACCGCGCCCCCCGCCGCCGCCGCGAGTACCTCTCTGCGCTGGCGCTCGGCGTCCCCGCGCAGGCGCCGCACCAGGCGCTCGGCCTCCGCCAGCCGCGCGCGCAGCTCGGCGCGGCTCTCGGCGCCCTCCCCACCGCCCCCGCTGCCCCCACTGCCCGCCCTGTCCTGGCTCGCACTCCGCGAACATGTCACTTCTAGCTCGCGCAATTTCCTAAGGTGCATCATAAATTCGTAAACCTGTGTTACCGCGTATGTATGTTTTGCGATAATCGTTAATTTTTTTTCAAATTAATTTATTGCGGGCATATGTACTTATAATTTTTGAAATATACACATGTAAGCATGTGACAAACTAAGTCATATTTTTCTATGCAAAGGAAAAACATACTAGTGTTCAGCGTTAAAATCTACATAAATGAGTGAATTTCCTTACGTTCACTGTCATGGCACATGACTATAGACACTGTATTATTTTGTCAATATAATCAGACAGTTAAGGAATCGGTTGTGTGTAGGCTGATTCTGAACAGTGAACACGTAATCGAAAGTGTTCGAAAATTATAAGCCCGTAAATCTCGGGGTATAGGTAGCCAAGTTACTGAAACATACTCAGTCTGCGCGTCAACAAGCCTCTGTAGTTGCACAGCGCGAGCCTCCGCAGCTTTTGCTTCGCTTTTCGCAGCGGCTACCTCGAGCTCCAAGCGGCTCACTTCTCGTTTTAGGCTTGCTTCCTGTAATAATAAGAATACTTCATTACTACTTGATGGATTGATAATTTTTATTGCGATTTCATTGACAAACAAAGAGTTGGCGTACCTCGCTGTTTTCAACGTTTTCTTCAGTAGATGGAGAATTTGGTTTCGTGGAAGATTCCTTGTTAAAAATCAGTTGAAACTGCAAGTCTGAAAAAGGACAATAGTTGCATTAGTTGCAGAGTTGTTATATTAATAATAATAATAATAATATTTATTTATTTCCACAGTATAAATGTACACAGTTAAACACAAGTAATGTAGTTAGATGTTACAACGGGCAGAGATGTTGCAAATTTTTAATATTTATGTGTTATTGCTGCAGGTGACTAAACTAGGTCTGAAGCCTGTAATATAGACAACTGAAGCTCCCCGAAACAAATTATATTTTTATACAATAGGTATTTAAAGGCAAAACTGCATATTGATTATTGACTGTGAGGAAAAACAAAACTAGTTTGAATTAAATAATTAATAAAATGAATTAAACAAAAAATAATTGTTTGTACTTAATTAACTTAATAGAACTTACTAACTCTAATATGACTGAAAGCTCGCTCGTTTGTGTGTGTGTGTGTGTGTGTGTGTTCATGTGCATAGGTGGTGTGGTGTGGTATGTGTGTATGAGTTTGTTAAATAATATTATATTATGGGAATTATTATTACTTAGTGTATGATTGATAACAGATTTTCAGTTTCGTCGTAATCTTGTCTCTTTAAGAAATCAATAAGCACTTTGAGAGTATAGTTATTGAGGTGAACTAATTTGCAACTTTTTGAGATTGTATTGTATAGACGACTACCAAGAAAAGAAGGAAATCTACTAGCAAAGATTATTTTTTGACCTTTGTACAGTGAAAACTTTATCGGAACGTCGTTTTGTTACACTGCACACTTTAGAGTTCACTACGGGGCAGAGCTTGTGCTGCTTAGCAATTAATTTGGAGATAAACAGTTGACGGACAGTTAGCACGCCAATGTCACTATAAAGAGTCTCTGTTGGATACCGATAGGGTAAAAAGTAGCTGACTTTAAGGATAGCTCGTTGAGCCCGTTCCAAAGGTAATAAATGTGTTTTAGCAGCACAACCCCAGCAGTCGATGCAGTATGTGATGAGTGACTGGCAAAGGGCATAGTACAGCATCTTAAGTATTTTTTTATCAGCTACGTGTCTGATATTTTTAAACAGCAATAAGTTTACGGCACCTGTTGGTAATTAATTGTATATGTTTGTCAAATTTTAAGAGTGAGTCCAGTGTAATTCCTAAATATCTAAGGGATTCCACTGATTCTAATTTTAGACAGTTGCAGGTATTAGATAAGCAGAGAATGTTATTATCCGTAGAGTGTGCTAAAATTTTATGGCTATTGTCATTTGGAGGTTGGGATTTAGCTTGAATTGAAAAATTTATGATTTTAGTTTTGTCAACATTTAAACTAAGTAGATTTTGTTTTAACCAGTTGTTTATGTTATTGAATCCCATTTGAGCAGATGTGTATACCTTTTTCCAACTCTGCTCTTGAAATACTAGAGCGGTATCGTCTGCAAACGTAAATATTCTGCCGTTTTGAAGCTTGAGATCGCATAGGTCATTGATATAGGCCAAAAAAAGGGTTGGCCCAAGAATACTACCTTGAGGAACGCCATAACGTACTGTCGGAGGTTTACTCGTGACATCTCCCAAACGAACGGACTGTTCTCTATTAGTAAGATAGTCAGAAAATAATTGAAGTTGTAAGCCTCGCACACCCATGGCTTCCAATTTACGAAGTAGAAGAGGAATAGACACTGTGTCAAATGCCTTTGCTAAGTCTAGAAAGATAGCAAGGCACTTGTCACCGGCATCCAGACTTTTGATAATGTGATCAATGAGATCTCCTACTGCATCAGATGTAGACTTGTTTTTTCTAAAGCCATATTGGTTGTTAGAAATGAGGTTATGTTCTTCAAAGTAGTTTATTAATCTCTTATTTATTATTTTTTCTAAAATTTTTGAGCATACGGGTAATAGTGATATAGGTCTGTAATTATTAATAATTTCTTTAGGACCTGATTTATGAATAGGAATTATAATTGATTGCTTGAATGCTGTAGGAAAAAATCCTGATTTCATTGATAAATTACAGATATGTGATAAAGGACCAGATAAAGCTAGGCAATTTTCTTTAACCACCCTTGAGGAGATACCATCCAAACCAACCGAAGTACTATTTTTAAGTGATTGAATGATTGAAGTAACTTCATCAATATCAGTTTCAGATAAGAAAAAGGAATTTGACTTTGCAGATGACATTGAATGAAAGGATAGTGTAGGATTAGAAGATATTATTCTGTGGGCTAAAATTTCACCAACACTAGAAAAATATTTATTTGCTTTATTCGCTGCCTCAATAGGATCAGACGAACCGTTTAATAACTGTAGATTTGTAGAATGTATAGATTTTGTATTTGCTATCTTGTTTATTGCTTTCCAAATATCTTTTGGGTTTTTAGCCTTCTCTAACTCAGATTTCTCATACTGTCTTTTTAACTTTTTCAAGAGGTTAGACAGAAAATTGCGGTATCTATTATATGTAGTAATAATAATGTCATTATCAGGTGATGTCCTTACTTTAATATGCATTTTATCGCGATTCCTCATGCATCGTATCAAGCCCGGTGTAATCCAGGGTTTTAGAGGGCCTTCCGACGTGAAAGTTGAATATGAATGAAATATATTACTATAGTTCTACTTGTAAAGTATATGTAAATGACCCCCATTTCTTTAGTAAGATGTTGGTGATTCAGACATTCCATTATGCATCTCCGTAAATAAACTTAGATACGTGCAACAAATTACGCTAACACGATGCAAAAACAAGACCATTTTGTCTTCATGTTATTGTTAGACTTGCTTTAGTTTTAGGTTTGTTTTTCTACAGTTTGTGAGGTAATGAATGAAACAGATTCCATTAATTCAAATATATACCACACGGACAATCCTGCATGTTTCCTTTGGGTATTCAAACTAAGTAGGTAAATGATAATAAGATAGTCCATTCAAATAAGCAACTTATTACAGTTACAGAAATGTCCACTTTAATAACTGATATAGATACGTTAACAACAATATCCCTTGGGGATATGCAAAGAACACCTGATAATAAATTATATTCAGAACCAAACCTCTATTCCTCTCTCTCAAAGCTTCTATCTCGGTGTGGAGGCCGCTCAGCATCAGCCTGTGCTGTTCCTGAAGAAACCTGACACTGTGCTCCAGGTGAGCAACTCTGGCAACTGCATCACTACCGCCTATGATGAAACCGCTTGATGGTTCTGGTGGGGATTTCTTCACCTGTTCAATTTAACAGCATGTTACGTGCGTTATAGACAACAAATTAAGGTCAGCTTAAGTTGTTCAATTTGCAGGTTGCTGGCAGTCATTTTCTGCTAGGATAAAGTTTCGGGTTTATTCGGAAGGAAAATTAAATATAGCATAAAATAAAGAGATTCAGATCCACAACGCAGGCTTCGTCCAAGGGTAAATAAATATTTCATAGGTATCGCCGCATATATAATATGTATCGCTTACGCCGTAACGTTATCTACTACTGAGATTCGTTAATTATATTACCGGATAACATGACTTGGCTATTTATGGAAAACAACATACAATTTTAATTAATCTAAAGTAATCTAAACATTAGTCTAAAAGTAAACGTAGTATGATCGCTTCTAAATTTGTTGCAAGTGCATAAGTGTAAAGTGTAGAGGTACCCAAAGTAAACCTTAACCTAGTTTAACGATACGTGTCAACAACTTTATGTACGTAATTTACCTTATTTTTATGTAAAGTCAGTAAATTTTAAAATCTTCAGCGCTTCTCGGAAGTAATCACGTTTTAATAATAGAGGTAACATTCACACAACAATTATAATAAGCGATGGGAAAAGCCGCGTAAATGACACTGAAAGACTTTCCCATGAATACCGTGGAGTCAAGTCACAGTCAACTCTTTGTGTTAGGTGACTTGCATAATTCAATTTATACATCAGGCTCTAAAAGGTTAAATTTAATAAACCATTTGATTTTATATTAGCAGACCTCAAACATGATTGGTTAGTAAAAACAATAAAAATTACAAGAAAATTTATTATTCCTTAAAACTCACTTGAAGCTTGGCAAACGGTGCTGCCGGCACGAGCACTTTGGATGCCATCACTGCACTAGATATTTTCGTTCAGTTGTACCTGGATCTCAGGGGTGCGCAATTACGGTAACGTCCTTTGTTGTGTACCGCCTCAGAGCACGCGCGCGGTGCCAATGATAATGATCCAACATTTGTGCACGGCAAAACACACCGCGACCTTGCCTACTATGTACTCGTAATAATTAAAAATAAGATTCAACAGCCGTACGTAAAATAATAAACACCAACGATTCACTTTTAACTGGTATATTATTGAGGTAGACGATTCTTGTAAAGTTAACCCAGGTCGACGACCGGCGCGACCTTGAACTAGTGAACTGGTTACAACTGGTGAAATTGACTTTGGATGTTATCACTACTTGGTCCAGATTAGCGGTTTTTTATTAGGAATTTGCTGGTGTTTTTTCTCGTGGAGCGGACGGTGAGTTGTGGCTGTGGATGTTTGGGGCAGGTGCAGGCGGGGCGGGCGGGGAGGTGCAGTATCTATCGATCGCGCCGCCGCACACAGGTTCCGCGTACCGCTGACTCACTGGCTTCGCTTCTGTCACTATTCAGCTGTGGCCCGTTGCCAACTCCTCTGATGGTTTACTAGGTACCATGTCATTGGAATAACGGATAATCGCTTCGTTTTAGTAGGTGAACGACTTGCATGCATTTCTACCTTTTTATAACTGAACGTTTTGGTCTTTTCAAAAGTGGCAATAATCTTAAATAACAAATAAGGTATATATATCTTCATCGTACTAAGACCCCTAAAGGTATACTTACGTAAGGTAAGGTAGGCTATCCTAAGCCGTTGGGTCTAGATAAAACATGAAGCAGATGATTTCCCCCAAAGGCCGTTAGAAAATTTTATTCGAGGCCTAACTAGGCATTAATGAACACATGTTTGTAATAATCTTCTGAGGAAATCGTTATATTCCCACTACTAGAAATATATATCCTACTTCTATCTATCTATACCTATGAGGAAAAGCCTTGCTGCAGACTTAAATAGTCACGATTGCAGCAATAAAGGAACAGACCTCGGCTGTTTGTCATATTGCTTTATAGAACTGGGTGTCTTACATTATATCTATCAAGTATCTACTTAACAGATACCAGTATGGGTATGATTATTTACAAGTAGGTACCATCTTCATTACATTGGCGATATCTTTCGTAAAATGAATGGTGTTGGCCACGTTTCAAATATGGTCTGATTTTAAAAGATTAATCCAAAAATGTATAATTTATTGCATACCCCGATAGGCTGATTGATGTAAATCAACCGTCAGTATTACAGTCATATCTTGGAATATCACCGCTATTCGATAAGCACAGGGTCCACATTACGAATGAATCTACACGCTTTGACGTAGATAAGTATATATCAGTAGCCCTAGCAAAAATATTTTGCGACTACGTATTCTTATCGCCTTCGACTATTTCTGTATAAGAAAATGAATAGCGCTGCGGCGGTGAAAAAAGGATCTAAAATTTTGTATTTTTTTTACATTTCGTGAGTTACGTCTTCGAATACGTAGTCGTATTATTCTTGCTCGGTCTTCTGTATTCTGTAGATACTTCCGCGTTTTCTGAGGAAGCGATTCTTCGTTATATCATTTTTAATTATTACTAATGTAATGATAATTTAATCTTAGCCGCAACTGATAGCGACTTTAGCTAGTAGAAAGAAAGATTTAAGCTTATCATTTTCATAATTGAAATTCATAATTTTGGCCTCTATCGCATTCGAATAACAAATATCTAATGTAATATTTTATAGATGAGTTATTGCTGACAAAAAGAAAACCAAATGCTGCTAGCCTAGTAATTTCTTTCAATAATGCACTAGTAATACCCCTGGTAGAATTGCAAGCATCAATTGGCTATGGTGATCGCTTACCTTCCGGCGGATTGAACGACCACGTATCACCAGTTAAGTAGGTACTCACCTCATTACAGTCATCTTCGTCTACAGAAGAGAGGGTAAGGATGGCAGTCTTACTCCACTGAGGAAACTGACGCGATAGAGGTAACCCCGGTACGGGGGGTGTACCCATACTCGCCAGCGGACGAGCACTGAATAACATGCTTGATGCACTCTATTTTATAAAAATAATTAATTAAACAATAAATAAGCAATTAATTCTGAATGTTGCACCTAATGTAGATTTTTTGTTTAATTGTTGGCTACGTAAATTATTAACGGATTTTATTTGAATTTGTAATCTAACTAAACAACACGACTAAACTTATCGTTTTAAAATCTACCGATATCGCAAAACATATTGAAGTAAGTTGATCATCTCTCTTTTGATGTGGAAATAACACTAAAATTGTCGAAAATATAAACTAACATAAGCGGCGTTGCCTAGCAACGACCGCATCAAACAATACAAGGCAGCCGACTTATTACAACCTTTTTTAATACTATAATGCTCAGAATAATGATTAGCTCTCTGTAAAATGTTATTACTGTGTAACACGTTATTTACAGATATTAATAGTATTGAATAATAAAAGGAATATCTGTAGGTGCAGTGATTAATCTAAAGAGTTTTTATAAGATTTGAGCAGTCATTGTGCTATTTCCGGCCAACTGTCATTATTTTGTCGGATTGTCAAACAAATTCAAAAAACAAAAATTTGTTTACTTTTGGTCGTGGGCACATGGCTGGTGGTTTGTATTAATAAAAATGTTGTTTTCAGCAGCCAGCAAGCGATAAATCATTTAATTTGCTGTATTTGAATTTTGAATTGCTGAAATCTATTACCTATCATGGAGGCTTGTGTCAGAGGATTTTCATATATGTCTGAAGCGAAAGTGGAAGAAGATCTGCAGGTTTGTAATTTTGATGTTGTATCCTTTGATTGTTGTTACCTTAGAATAATCGGTTAAAAGGTTTATAGGTTTTGCTTTTATTTGAGATGGTAGCTCAGTTGCTTGTTGACACTATGTATTAGGTGCGATGTGTCTTCTTCAAATGTTTCAAGGGTGTGAAGAGATTTTTTTTTATACCACTAAGGTGGCAAACAAGCATACAGCCCGCCTGATGGTAAGCGGTGACCGCAGCCTATGGACGCTTGCAACACCGGGGGTATCACTCGCGCGTTGCCTACCCTAAAGAGAGAATTTCTTAGAAGGCAACGCGCGATTGATATGATGTCGTTGCAAGCGACCATAGGCTACGTACCGCTTACCTTAACGCGGGCCGTTTGCTTGTTTGCTTCCTTAGTGGTATACAAAATGATTCTTGAAAAGCAAAGATAACTAAAATCAGTTAAAACAGAGGAAAATTACATTTTTAAGCTTTGAATTGGTGTAACGTAGAAAGATTAACATTTCAGCTCATTGAAGGGGGTGAGCTAGAGCGGGCGTGGAAGACGAGACGCCGCCAGCGGATCAAACAGCAGGAGCAGAAGATTTGGGATGAGTTTGTCAAAGAACAAGACATGGTGCGCTCTGTGCTGGATGGTAGGTACAGTGTTTTACTGCCTTATAGTTATAGTTTTAGTGCTATATTTAAAAGTACCTACATAATGGTGTTGTACAATATCACTAAACTAAACTAGGTAATTGACAAGACTGCTGGTTTACAAACATGTTTGCCTAGCGTCTGGGTGTTTGCTATGTAGTTACAAAGTATGTATTTACAAAAAAACTATATATATTTTATATCAGCTGCTGGTTCCCATAGAAAAAGCTTTGCTTAGTTTGGGCCTAGATGGCATTGTGTGAAAATGTCCAAGTATTATTATTGTTATTTATTTGAAAGGACTAAAAGTAAGGCCAATCTTATTTAACCCACATGGCACATGAGAAAGGGGCTTGAAATTTTAACAATAGACTGTCTCACAAAGGCACTTACTAAGTGAGAATGTTTATTGTAATATGAATGTCCATATTTAATTCCAGATGACCCATACCAGTTCCTGGAGCATCTCCCGGAAGCCTGCCTCAAGGAGCTCATGGAGAAGGAGTTGAACAGAATGAGGAAGGAGAAGGAAGTTGAAGAAGTTAATAATGTAAGATATTGTATCATGACTGGTCTTCATGTGAAATTTAAGTAATACTGCATTGTCAGGGAAACCAGATGTGTATGCATAATTTAAGTTCAATTGGACACTAGGAAGTTGGTGGAATTGAACTTGCAAGATTTGATTACACACACACACACACTCGACAGGTGCAATTAAATAAAAGCTGCCTAAAAGTGGTCAATGCACCATATTAAGGCTTGCAATAGTTGCAATATCAAGAATTTTGGTTACTGTAACCAAAGTACATGTTAGGCACATAAGTAAAAACAAATAACTGTGTAAATGTAGTTGGATATTATCACACAGCACATAATTATATACTTCCAATACATACAAATAATGAAAACTAGACATCCTGCCTGGTCTTAATTACTATTTTGTTACCACTGCTCTGCTCTATACCTTTTTTATCCTTCATATTAATTTTCAGGAGCAACAAGCGTTACAGAAAGGTTCAGGCGACACGGCGACGGGTGGAGTTCTCCGCTCCCCCCCGGGGGGACGCCCCCCCGCGCCCCCCGCCCCGCCGCCGCTCCCAGCGGGGCCCCTCCTCACCTCCCCGGTGCCCCCCCTCGCCACCCCGGGCTCCCCCCCGCTCCCCCCGGTGGTCCCCGCGCCGCCCGCGGTCACTTTCGCCGACCAACACGAGCGACACTGTGACATGTTCCACGTGTTTGAGGATGACAAGGATGAGGAAACCTCTGGGATTGACTGTAAGGATCCAATTTTTAATCAATTAATCTCCATTTGCTTACCCTACTAGATTCGTATCGAAATTTACGTAACCGTAATGTGTCTGCCTCGGACAAATAAAAATTATCTCATAAAGTTAAAGAGAAAATTTGATAAAAGAAAGAAAATACCTTAACAGCTGCAAATCACAAGCGTGAGCGAGGCGTTTTGTTTCGTTTTGGTCACTAACCAATAAAAGAGCAGGTCTGAATCATATTTTTAAAATTGACTTTTCATTACGGTGGTCCTCCAAAGCTTCTCGTATTTCTGAATTTAAATGTACCTTGGGCACAACAAGTTTGCACACACTGCTTTAGACTGTTATTACCTTCTTTATTTAATATGGTGGACGAAACAAAATGGAGACTTATCATTTCCACAGTAATCCTATGATATAGGTATCAAATGAAAGGGCTAAAACTTGTTTTTTTTAATATATATCCACTTATTGTTAGTGAATGTTGTTGTGGTCAGGTGTGGAGGAGGAAGTGGCGGCGGAGTCGGGCAGCGCCTGCACCGTGCTCGAGCGGGAGGACGACGACGACGGGAAGCTCTCCCCCACCACCGCGCACACCGAAAGTGAGTGTTGCCCTTATATATCATTATTATTACTCTAATAAAATATTGTTTCAAGCATACTTACTGTGCCTTCATAATTTTGTAATAGTAATGTCTTTACATACACCGAAAGTGAACATAAAAATATGGTTTTACAACTCAAAGGTATGTTAACTTATAGGTACAGTTGTTAGCAGAGTGAACAAATTAAATATGTTTGTAATTTTCCTTTTCCTTTGTAATAATTCAAGGATTGTATTAATAATACTGGAGTGATTTATTTACTATTTAAAACGTTTTTTTGATATTTTTATCTCTCTGTAATAAATAATAATGCCGTTGCAACTTCTTTTACGCTGTTCTTATTCTGTTCGTAATTGTAAGGACAAGGTAAGTAAGAAAAGTCAAATTCAAATGAGACATATAACAAAGTAATCGATCGGAGCATGTATCTTTTAATGTCACTGTTAAAGAAAGAAGATTTTTATAGCGACTGGAAATGTTAGCGGTACATACTTCGGAACCCGGTTTTGATACTTGTCTTGTATTGTTGCAAACAAAGTTACAAAGGTGTTGATTAATTTCTTGGTAAAATCCGAGTTTTAAACCTCAATCACGTCACTTTCGAGGCGGCTCAAAATATGAATAGTCCTACTACAAGACCACCTCACAGAAGATCGCAATCAAATAACACTACTCTGCTCAGTTATGTGTGATGTATTTCAGTGATGGGTTACAGCGCCAGAGTTTTATATGATACTGCTAGACTGCTTGCCATCAGGTGGACTGTATGCTTGTGTGCCGCCTTAGTGGTGTAAAAAGATTTATTTACTTTCAACAGCATAAGAGAGGAACTGCGGCTTTAAAGAGCTAAAATTAAATTAATTTATTCTATCTGTGCCATAATAAGACATTTATGAAATGTCGGTAAGATTCGATTCAAAAATACCTCTCAACTTACACATTCTATATATACAGAGAGTGCTAGTGATAACCCTGGTATTGCAGACGTTCATATGCCACGGTGACTGCTTACCATCAGGGTGCCGTACGATTGCTTGCATTATGTATAATAAGTAGAATAAAAATCAGTCAGGAATGAAGTGAGTGTGAATGAATACGTTTTCCAGGACAGTCGTCCGAGAATGTAACCACTATGATAGAAAGTAGCATCTACTGCGCAAAGGTGAAGGACCTCCGGGCGAAGATCAATGAGGAGCTTATCGGTATTATGTAAGTATTAGAATGATTTATAACGCTGAACTACTCGGCACTGGGGACATTTCCCATTCAAAACTGATCTTGCCCTTGCCATTCTAAAGATGTTACAAATATAATTATTCTGATGTATTTCTGTGGTGAGTAAGGGCACCGGAGCTACTCGAGGATATACTTTAGCTATTTAAGATACAGCCTTAGCTTTCATTTTTGAATGGGAAGATGAACAGCTAAACCAGAAATACTGAAAAATATGAAGCCGTGGTGGCCTTGTGGTTGAAGCAACAGCCTGTCATCTAATGGGCCCAGGTTCGAATCCCGGCCTGTAATAATGAGTTTTTCTAAGCTTAAGTACAGTGATTAATAACACCATGAGCTTTTAAAAAGAGAGGTAGGGCGATTTGGGATTTCTCGTGGGTTGTCCCATTTAAATTGGAGCCGCCCGACTGGGGACTGTACCTCCACCTTATAGGAGACGGCAGTGAAATAACACTACTTCATGTAGTGTTGTGTTTCTGCGGTAAGTAAGGTTTCCAGTGCTCCACGAGGATACGCTGGGCTAATAGTATTGCTGCTAGCACAGTGACTGTACCTCCACCTTATAGGAGACGGCAGTGAAATAACACTACTTCATGTAGTGTTGTGTTTCTGCGGTAAGTAAGGTTTCCAGTGCTCCACGAGGATACGCTGGGCTAATAGTATTGCTGCTAGCACAGTGAGTCCTCATCAACAACATGGTTAGCACCCCGTTAGTGATACCCCTGGTATTGCTAGAGGCTATAGGCTACGGTGACTGCTTACCATCAGATGGGCCGTATATTTTGTAAAAAAAATACGTATGAAAGTCGTCGGAAAACCAGAAATACGTGTGAAAGAGTAGTTGGAAAATATTCCTGCGATCAGTTATGTTCAATATAAAGTTTCCAATGTGCTGGTGATAGCCAAGTCGGCAGATAGGGGACGGTGAGCAAGATTCGTTTCCTTGCCATCGTAGCGCCATGCACTATATGAATCTCGCAGACGATATGTGTATAGGTCGCGGCACGAAACTCTAGCGCTGACCGTTATTGCGCAGAAGTAAAAAATAAGGTGTCTTGGCGGGGTACAGGGGTGAAGGGCGAGCGTGCGTTGCGCCGATTGGCTCTCCAGTCGTACTCCGTCCCCCGTGCCGATACGACGCTCCGCGCACTTCCAGTGTACAGTCGCGTTCTGAATTGTTTTGTTGTCATCGTTAATTTTTGTTGTTGTTTTTTGTTAAGTTTGTTTTGTTGATTTGTTTGTTGTGTTTGTTAGTTTATTCACTGTTTGATTAAGTTTGAACAGTTTTTAAACAGTGAAAATGCCGAGGCCGAGAAGGAATACTGTTTTGAAAAGACAGGCACGGAAAACGGTGTTTGACGTGCATTGTTTTCTGAAAAGGGAATCGAATGATTTCATTAATTCCCTGAAACAAATTCAAAGTGAAATTGGCGAAGCTGCGAGTATTTTACTCGATTCTGACCGCAGCACTGTAGATATAAGTGAAATAAAACAAACTGCAGAAGTTATTCAGGCGGGAAATATAAAATTAAATAGTATAATTAGTGACTTACAGAAAATTCAGAAAAGGACAGCTGAATCTACAAAGACGTCCATAGCAACGGTAAGGAAAATCTCCACTGAAGCCAATAATTCCGACTTATTATCAGTATTTAGAACACCAGGCAAAAAACGCTCCAGATCAAAACCGGTCACAGATATTGATAACTTTGATCAAGGATTAATAAAGAGGTGCATACATAACTTTCATAGGACAAATAATGAACTTCCCACCGTCGGAAAGTTGAGAAAGAAGCTAGAGGAAGATATAAATTTCAAAGGCTCAGAACGAAGTCTTCGACGAATAATTAAGAGTTTAGGGTTTCGGTGGAAAAATACTGAAAACAATCGAAAAGTACTGATTGAAAGTTCAAATATACGTTTACTACGTATCGAATACTTACGCAAAATAAAACAATATCGCCAAGAGGGAAGGCCCATCGTATATACAGATGAATCTTACGTAGATTCATCGCACTCTGCTCCAAAAGCCTGGACCGATGGTACTACAAAAGGTCTCAAAAAACCTATCTCCAAAGGACAGCGGGTGGTCATTGTCCACGCAGGATCAGAGGCTGGGTTCATACCGAACGCACTGTTAACTTTTAAAGCTGGTGCGAAATCAGGCGACTACCACGACAATATGAACTACGACAACTACGAAAAATGGCTGAGGACACAGTTATTGCCGAACTTACCGCCTAATTCTGTCGTGGTAGTCGACAACGCATCATACCATAATAAACAATGGGACCTTGCACCCACTTCTAATTCCAAAAAAGCTGACATGCAGGGTTGGCTTACTGAAAAGGGCATACAATATGAGGAAACTCTACTAAAACCTCAACTATACAATTTAATACGGGCTAACAAAGATAGATTTAAAACATTTTCAATTGACAGGATACTAGCAGAGCAAGGACATCAAGTGCTAAGACTGCCACCATACCACCCAGATCTAAATCCAATCGAAATGGCATGGTCTGACATAAAGCAATATGTAGGCAGTAAAAATGTGAAGTGGAGTGTTGCTAAATGTATAGAACTAATTCAAGAAAAAGTTTTGCTGATGGGTGCTTGGGATTGGGGAAAGTTATGCCAAAAGGTAAAGGACATAGAAGAGCAATATGTCAAGAGTGACCATGTCGTGGATTTGGTTACAGAAGAATTCATCATTCGCGTTGATGGTGACAGTTCAGAGGATAGCCTTGGTGAGTCTGATGACGATGACGCTGTTAGTGCCGACGACCGAAGCAGCCCTGAGCCGGGGCCCTCAGTAAGCAAAAGGCCCTGTTGGGATACTATTGAAGGTGTAAGACCATTGTCTGATTCGGACTAGATATCGGAAAGGAGAATGCGGTGTCTGATGTCCACACCCTGCCGAACTCGCAGGTTTCTTCTATCCTGAGAAGAAACTTCAGTAGGTTCTTATGTAATTCGGACTTAATATAATTTTTTTTATTATTTGGTATTTAATATAAAAATTTACAAATCCGATAGTGTATTTATTTTTCTACTCCCCATAAACTTGTTAAAAATTATATTGTAGGTAACATGAAGTAATATTTGCGTGCGTGACAGTACCCATACGCAGTTAAGTTCCACATTTTGTTCACCGCTAGACTTACTATTTGACTTTACATTAAAACATTATTTTGCTGTTTTTAACTAAGCAATTAAATTACTAATTTGTATTGCGTGCGCGATGGTACCCATGCGCAGCTATCCCCTCCACGTTTCGCTCAGCGCTAGAGTTTCGTGCCGCGACCTGTACTCCCAAAACATCTGGAATTTGTAGTCAGATAATGAGACTACACTTATTCCTTAAATAAACTTATTTATTATAACTTATTCCTCGTAAAAATCCTGTAATTTCATCATTATCAATTGGTCGAATACTCGACTACGGGGCTAGTCAAATCTGATGCCACGTTTATTTTGAGAGCATCCGATTTTACATGCAAAATTATATTTTGACGACACGCCTCAAATCGTCATGTTGGTCTTCAAACTTTGAAGGCGTGTTTGTTAGTGATATGTGATCGTTGGTGTGTGTTGCAGCTCGTTCCTGGAGCAGCAAGACATCTCCCGCATGCAGCCCGAGGAGCTGGTCCGCGCCAGCCGCCGCTCCTCCGAGTTCAGCGCGCGCTTCAACCGCATCTACATCTACCAACTGCAGCGGCAGGTGCTCGCTGCCTCACATCATATTTACAGCTGGCAGCGCAGCAAATAATTAATGAACAGATAATCAGTTCATCTAATATACGCTTTATTGTCCTAGACGCACGACATAAAGCGCAACAACAAGTTGGCGCTGCCGTTCGCAAAGCACACGCAGTTCCAGTCGCAGATGGTCCGGATCGTTTCGTTGCACCAAAATATGCTGCAGGCCATACAGGTACAACTATCACACTACATATTATAAAACGATCTCCCGTTGAGTCTGTTTGTTTATCTGAATGCATAAACTCAAAAACTATTGAACGGTGCCGGTACCAGGAACATTGTCGACAACGTATTCGAAAACGTAACTCGCGAAATGTCAAAATTGTCATACAATTTTTTACAAACTTTTCACCGCCGCAGCGCTGTTCATTTTCCAATACAAAAATACTCGAAGGCGATACGAAAACTTTGTCGCAATTATTCATGCTTGCACTACGGATGTTTATATGGTCTTCACCAAAAGAATAAAGGACGAGGAGCGGGGGGGTACTTCTCCCCCACGTGTATGTGTGTGTGTCAGGTGTTAGGGTGCTCCTCCCCCATCTGTACCATGTGTCAGGTATTTCCGCACTCGTCCCCCACGTGTAGTATTTGTGTCAGGTACTTCAGCACTCCTCCCCCACCTGTATCCTGTGTGTCAGGTATTTCGGCACTCCTCACGTGTATGTGTGTGTGTTAGGTGTTAGAGCGCTCCCTCCCCACGTGTGTGTGTGTGTTAGGTGTTAGGGCGCTTCCTCCCCACGTGTGTGTGTGTGTTAGGTGTTAGGGCGCTCCCTCCCCACGTGTGTGTGTGTGTCAGGTGTTAGGGCGCTCCCTCCCCACGTGTGTGTGTGTGTCAGGTGTTAGGGCGCTCCCTCCCCACGTTTGTGTGTGTGTTAGGTGTTAGGGCGCTCCCTCCCCACGTGTGTGTGTGTGTCAGGTGTTAGGGCGCTCCCTCCCCACGTGTGTGTGTGTGTCAGGTGTTAGGGCGCTCCCTCCCCACGTGTGTGTGTGTGTCAGGTGTTAGGGCGCTCCCTCCCCACGTTTGTGTGTGTGTTAGGTGTTAGGGCGCTCCCTCCCCACGTGTGTGTGTGTGTCAGGTGTTCCGTCGCTCGGTGGAGGCGGTGGGGTGCGGGTCGGGCGCGTGCGCGTGCCTGCGGGGCGCGGCGCGGCTGCTGCGGGACGCCGCCCAGAGCGCCCAGCCCGCCCAGCCCGCCCAGCCCGAAGCCCAGCCCGCGCACCTCGCAGACCTCTACAATGACGTCAGTACCGCCCGCTCCACTCTTACATCCTCACCTTTATAGGAAGAGGTACTCGGACCGGCTGCAGGAGGAAAATAGGTGTACAAGTCAAGGGTGATATGGCGCTCTATACTCTCCGCCTACACCGGCACCGTGAGGGACTTGGCGTCGTGATATGCATCTGTACTGTCTTCTACACTAATATTATAAAGAGGAAAGATTTGTATATTTGTATTTTTGTGGGTTTGTATTGAATAGGCTCCGAAACTACTGGACCGATTTCAAAAAATCTTTCACCGTTAGAAAGCTAAATTATCACGGAGTAACATAGGCTATATATTATACTAGCTGCCCGCCACGGCTTCGCACGGGTGGACAAAATATTTGATTAATGTCTATGCTCTGAAACTAATGTCTACCCGTGCGAAGCCGGGGCGGGCGGCTAGTAATGTGATAAAACTTAATCGGTTCTTACTGGCCTCACCTTAAACAATGTTGTCACATATTCCACCCCATATGAAGTAACGTGACCAATTGTTACACTTTCTGCTTCTAACAGACCTTGAGCGATTATGGAAGTTGTCCAAATAAAGTAACCGGAATTAATAACCTTACGTGTTCTCCAAGCATTGAAGGGATATCTCAGACTGTCCTGATGGAAATATGCCCCCAATTTGCATTTAGGCCCCTGGATACTAACCCTCAACCCAGTCCGGTTTGGGATAAGCCTTTTGACATTGTCAAGAAAATTCCATGTGATACCCAATGCTCTTGAAGACATATATAATGTGATAATGTAATAATCCTTTTCCATTTTGCCCATAATCGACAACTTTTATTCTGATATATTATTTCATTATTGCAGGAAATTCTGGCGACCTGTG
Organism: Falcaria lacertinaria; assembly: GCA_951449985.1. Lineage (NCBI taxonomy): Eukaryota > Metazoa > Arthropoda > Insecta > Lepidoptera > Drepanidae > Falcaria > Falcaria lacertinaria. Next base: position 9,700,870 of record OX602121.1, on the reverse strand, counting down.
ACAAATTGGACGATGAAATTGACGATTATTTGCAGAAATTGAACGATTATACGACCAATATGGAAAATCAAGTATGTTATCTTGAAACTTTATTTCGTTGTATTAATATTATTATCGTCGTCATCATAAGATTTCAATAAATAGTTACATTGCATGACAATCGTTGTGGATTCCTTGCCTTATCCTGCAATCATTCTTGTAACAAAAAAGTGTCGCATCGACTTTAGGTCAAATGTTTATTTAGAATATTATAAAGTTAATATTCGTTTTCAGAGCAGTTTGGGATCTAAGAGGATGCCCAAAATGAAAAATAAGAAAAGGCCAATAGGCGTGCCGAACAAACCAAGTGCTAAGACACGTGAGTGACTCCATAGATTCTCGCTACAGCAAAGTTGTACGGTCCTTCGAGCCGAATCTCAAGTATACATTTAAAAATTGTTTCTTTTTGATTTGAACCTAAAATTTTCGAGCATTTTTATTTTATCTAATGCAACTAGTAGGTACACCTTTCTGAATTAGGTAATGCTCTAGTTATACCCCTATTGATACAGGCGTCCATAGGTCACGGTGATGCTACTCACATAGAACGTACGTTTGCTTCCCATCTTGGTAGTATACATTGTTGATTATGTTAAATCTCCTTGTATTCAGTTTCAGAGACCGAAGCCCGGCTCTCCATGTACTCATTGGAAACACTACGCACGAATTTGAACACTAAATCGTCAACTTCTAATAACAACTCCAGGTAATATAGAGAATATAGCCAAATTCGCCCAAAAACCTAATGAATTGTCAGATTAATATTTATTGATTAAGGTGAATCTCTATTGATTTACCCTCATTACTGAGACACATTACAACTGCAGGATTTTGTCAATAATTACAACTATTACAACATTGCATTTTTTTTAGTGGCACGTCGAAGATGCATGGTTTGAATAAACGAGGTGTAGACAAAGGCGAACAAACGCCGAGGAATACCCGGAAGTCTCCCAGGTAATTAAACAGCTTAAATCTATCTTTGTATTTTATGAAGAAATTAGTAATAATAATGTATTTATTATCCACACAAAGTTCTACGTACTATAAAATTATTTAGATTGAGGTTAGAAAAAGTAAGGTAAACTAGCTTTTTGAGAGTCTGATGTAGACTTATAATAAAAACTGCAATGTGCTGAGGTAGTGAATGTGTTGATTTATATGAATAAGCATTCATATATTTACATTAAAAACAATATTGGGCCTAGAATACTCCCTTGTAGCACGCCATGGCACTTGGGAGATTTTTTTATTTGAAATTATGTCCTGATTTAAACTAATATTCTGTCTTTAAGGTAAATCTGAAATATTTTTAAAGATTTTAACTCATATGTAGAAGGTTTTTAACGTTGTCATTAAATGGAGGATACAGACATTGTCCAAAGCTTTTGCTAAGTCAAGGAAAATTTGTATACTGTTTAATTTGAATATAGGTGGCTTAAGGACTGTAATAACAAGCTTATGCACTTATGATTTTTTATACCTAGAAGAAATAAATAATGTGTGTGAGAGGGTCCACCGTTTAGGGTCAGCAACGTGCAAGCGATATCCCCGGTGTTGCAAGAGTCCATAGGCTACGGTGACCGCTTACAGGTTGGAATAAAGGGGGTGTGATGTGTATGTTTGGGGTGTGAGGGTCCACCGTATGTATTGTGTGTGTGTGTGTGCAGGTGTCTATGGCCGCTGATGCGCGCCCCGGGCCGCCGGCCGCGCGCGCGCGCCGCTCGGGACAACGACGTGCGCACACTCGTCGAGACTGTACACGTGGTACTACCACACGCATTGTATTACTACACGCATTGTATTACTACACGCATTATATTACTACACGCATTGTATTACTCACACGTCCCTTCAACATGTCTCGAGTAGCGAGAACTTCAGGAACATTTGTGCTGCTCAACCGGTCAGAACAAACTTTCAGCTTATCCTAAGGTGACGGTCTTAGCTGTGTACTATTACCACAGCTCGCTTTCAAAACTTATAAATTCGAAAACAACCCTAAGACCCGCCTGATGGTAAGCGATTACCCACCGTAGCCTATAGAGGTTAGCATCAACAAGGATACCATTCGCAAATTGCCGACCGCCTCACTCTTCGTGCAGTAACCTATGCTGTACTCCACTGAGTAAAAGCGGCGGGGAGCTCAGTACCGTCTTGAGTGTCCTCGGAAAATTGTTTAAAATTCGATACCAATTTACTCACTTCACCATATAGATGTCACTAGTTGTTACTACTTAGCAGAAATAGTCTGTCTCATCGGTCGTTTCATTTGTTACCTTAACAAGAGCAACCTTCGACTACGTATTCGTATCGGTTTCGACTATTTTTGTATGGGAAAATGAACAGCGCTGCGCCGGCGAAAAGTGGAACTAAAAATTTGAATGAACATTTTGACATTTTGCGAGTTACGTTTTCGAATACTTCGTCGAAAGAGTTTGTTGTTACCGGTACTGTTTATTATTATTAAATACTTATGGAAGTGTTGTTGTTCAGTGCACTTCGAGCCACATAAGCCGTGAAGGAAGTCCACGGTGTAGCCCCCGCTCACGGGATCGCACTCCTAAGTAAGTAATATTTTATAATATTCAATTTCATAGTGTATCAACAACGTTGTTAGCTCAGAAGCTCCTCGAGGATACGCTGGAAAAATAGAAAACAGTGCCGGTAGCAGGAACATTGTCGACAACGTTTTCGTATCGTCTTCGGCTATTTTTGTATTGAAAAATGAACAGCGCTGCGGCGGTGAAAAGTGGAACTAAATATTAGTATGACAATTTTGACATTTCGCGAGTTACGTCTTCGAATACGTTGTCGACAATGTTCCTGCTACCGGCACAGACGTATCAAACAAATGCAGATAGCATAATGAATTCTTCTAGACGCAAACGTTATCTCTTAAATTTACGAAAAAGAAAATCTTGCATCATTTAAGAATATTGTATATTACATTTTATTTTTTGATGTGTTTCGTGACGACTTATTTATCTTCCTCTTTCAGTTTAGATAAATCTAAGTATTAAGTTTTTTTTTTATACCACTAAATTGCACACAAGCATACGGCCCACCTGATGGTAAGCAGTCACCGTAGCCTATAGCCGCTAGCAATACCAGGGGTAGTGATACCCCTGGTATTGCTTCGGGGTGCCAACCATGTTGTTGATGAGGACTCACTGTGCTAGCAGCAATACTACTAACCCAGCGTATCCCCGTTGAGCACTGGCAACCTTACTTACTGTACACTAAACGCAATAAAATATATGATAAACGAGATGTATTTCATGAGGTCACAATTATTTTTTTCCCTAGAAAGTGTAGTCCATCGTCACCCCGATCTCGCTTCAACGTGAGCCCCAAGGCGAAGCACCGCCGCTCGAGCCCGAAGCCGACGCAAGCCCTGAAGGCCGTCCTCAGCAGCATCAAGAGCGACCTCCACGACTCATTGGCCAGCCCTCACGTGCAGATATCGCCCGTCTCCAAGATCAAGTGTGCTCGGAGACGGAAGAAAAGTATTCAAGAGGTACAAGAAGCCGACACTGATACTAAAGAAATAGAGAAGAGTATCTCCGTCAACGTCACCCCCAGAGTCGAGGAGAAAGAAAAACGAGACAAGGTTATCAATGAGAGGAAGGAAAGAGAACGCGATAAGAAAGAGGTCAGTGGTTTATTATTGGATTTCTGATCTAGGATTTGTAAAGACACGTAGGTCTCAAATAACTGGTTGGTCATAAGGTTATCGTTAGGTCAATTTTAAGGTAAGGTAAGGTAAGGGTAAGGTGTAAATTATGGTACGAAACTTGAAATTTTATTGTTTTTACATATGAATGGGACCTGTCTTGATTTTACAAATTGTTGTGAAGATAGGGCAGATACTATTGGGCCTATAGTTACTCTTTGTAGATAACAAATGCGGACATTTTTTTACAAATTTAAGAGACATAAAATTAAGTAAAACATGTAATTAAATATCCAAATGAGTTGCACAATGATATGATCAGCCTTAGCAGGAAGACTATCGAATTACTCTATGGGAAAACGAACAGCGCTGCGGCGGCGAAAAGTGGAACTAAAAATTCGTATAAACATGTTGTCGTTTTGAGAGTTACGTATTCTTAAGATGTTCCTGCTACCAGTACAGTCCTCGATACAAAGTTCAAATAAAAAACGAATCCTTAAAAACAATTATTTATTGAAAAAAACATATCTGAAAGCGTATAAAATAAATCTAACACTTTAATTTCAACTTGGAGTACATATGTAAACTTATTAACTTATAGCCAAAAGCTCGAAGCATCACAGCAAATTTTAAATATAGATATTTATTAAATCTAGCACATTAAATTTCACCTGGAGTACACGTGAATATTATATCTTCAAGGCCAAACGTTTTAAACTTTACTTACAAATTAACCCTTCATATTACAATATTGATTGACGTTTTAATAATCATATGTTTTATTGAATTCTCAAATAATTTACTTGATTGTAGGTAATATTTTTATTAATATTTTTGATCCTGAATTGAAAATTACGACGAAATTAGTCGAGAGCCCAATTTTTGACCTTTTTTAATTAGCTTTCTTTTCAGTGATCTTTTATAATAACTAGAAAAGAAGGCTTCCTGCATCACACATTTGTTTCATAAAGTTGGATTATAAAAACGTCACTCGTAGTAATGTCTTTATAATAAATAATTACTTATGTATTTCATCGATTAAGCAATACCAATTGTTTATTGTGTTTCTCAAAACAATATAGTGTTTAAATAATTTAATATAAACCATTTAATGCGCTGACAGGTTTGTGTGCAGTTAAGTAGTTGTCAAACTTATAAAATACTGTCATATAATTTGCCTTTACCTGATAAGTTACTTATTATTACAACTATGAAAGGGCTGACACGATGAAATAATATACAAGTAGTCATTTTGAACAGGTCAAGTTCCATTGTGCCAGATATTCTGTCTTCAAGCTGTAGTGTTTGTATTTCCGGTTCTATTTGAAGGGACTGTGGTTAGCAAAATTACTAAGTAAAGAAGACATGAGCTATGGTCTCGAGGTTTATTATATTATATTAACGAAAGTTTATTATTAAGTGTCCTGCATAATTATGTTGCCTTAGTCGTCTCGTCACCAATAAAACTTGTATATCATCACGCGCCAGCCCAATCCTTCGATCTTAACTCCTAAGGGTGTCCATAATCTTATGCAGATGTGACTTCGATTAAATATCCTCTTATGTAAACGTAATTCTTTGGGTGCTACTGCCCTGCCTTCCACATAAGTTTGTATTAACTTAGCCGAACCCTACGATAGATGTGAAGAATATACATATAGTGATTTTAATATTATGACGTCGATGTTGTTGGTGGATAGTGCTTACTCGTTGGGCATGTGTAGTGTGTAGCGCTTAGGCGCATTTGCCGCAAAGTGGCTTGTTGTCCATCACGGAGAATGTAGGGTCTGTCACGGGGTTTCTGCATTTCTGTAAAGAGAATTCGTGTTTCAGTTACTGGCTCACAAAAATACTTTAGCACTTCATGTTGGCACAAAGTCATACGAATGTCAGAGTTACTGTATTTGGCTAAATGCTTGATTTATTCACAACCGTGACATCCATATATGGAACGTGGATGGTCCACGCGTATATTCGGCTTATTTAAGTCCTTTGATGTATGATTCAGAGCTCCTCTAAGACACGCTAGCTCGCAGTGAGGAAAGAGTAGGTTACCGCTAGCACCCAGTGATACCTCTTCACAATGAGGCTGGCAACGGTCTAGTGATACCCCATGTATTGCAAGCGTCTATAGGCTACAATCACCGCTTTCCATCTAGCAGGCCTTAACCTTACTTGGCATCTTTGTTGATGAGTTGTGGAATCAGCTCCCCGACTGGTGTTTCCATGGGATTACAACATTGGGTTCTTCCCAAGTTATAGTCTCTGATGTCGAAAGCGTCCATTAGTTACGGGAGCCGCTTACAATCAGTCGTTCCGTATGCTTGTTTGTGTAAAAGCAAAGATGGAATAAATAGTGTACCAAGCAAGTGAAGCAGTCGCGATGCCATTTGGCGTCGAGGGCGATGATAGCCTTGTCCACGATGGGCTGGGCGCAGCCCGAGCAGCGCGCGGCGAACTTGTCCGCGTAACACACCGAGCAGTAAGGACGGCCCGCCTGGAAGGGATCATCATATTACTATTAGAGTACTTACTAGTGTGGTGTGTCAGACAGAGTGGTCAAATAACACCCTGGAGCTGATTGTAGTCATGCAACGGCTACATGACAATTCGTTCCAATGGTCCCTAAATGTTAGCTTATATACTATGAATTGCGAAATACGTACAGACTAGTAGGTATATTCTGTTGTTACATACTACACTAGAATTGACAGTGTAGTGACCGCTACGGTAACCGTGCATATAATTTAAGAGAGGCAGGGCGAGATTGGATCTCCCGTGTGTTTATCCATTAAATTGGAGCCGCTCGACTGAGGTACCTCCACTTTACAGAAGACCGCAGTCAAATAATACTACTTTGATGTAGTGTTGTGTTTCTGCGGTAAGTAAAGTCCACAAGGATACGCAGCGCTAGTAGTAATACTGCTAGCACAGTGATTCCTCATCAACAACAGAGTTGGCAACGCGTTTGTGATACTCTTGGTATTGCCAGCGGCTAAAGGCTACGGGGACTGCTTACCATCAGGTGGGCCGTATTCATGTGTGCCACCTTAGTGGTATAAAAAAAATTATAACATCACCAATTTTCTAATTTGACAAAGTTGAATTCTTAAAGAAATCCCTTGAGAACCCAGTATAATTCTTTATTTTCTTACTCTAGTTGACTCCATGTCAAAGTTTATTTGTGTGCCAGATTGATTGCAAATAATTTCTTGAAATGTTGTAATCGAGTAACAAATTAATATACAAACATGTCTTTCGTTACTTTCGTAAGTATGTACATATAATATAGCATACCTGTTCCATAAAGCCCCCTCCGCCGAGCTCCTTCCTGCAGCCGCCGCAAACGAAGTGGTGAGCGTGCCACGACACGCCCAGGGCTTGGATCACGCGCTGGCAACACAAGTCCATCGTTAAATATATGCGAATCATCACGCGGAACACATCATAGCCTGTCATCTGATAAGCCCAGGTTGAATCCCAGCCTGTACTAATGAGTTTTCTTGATGAGATTAATCTCACCATGAGCTTTTAAAAAGAGATGTAGGGCGTTTTGGGATTTCCCGTGGGGATTCCCATTTAAATTGGAGCCGCCAGACTGGGGACTGTACCTCCACCTTACAGAAGACCGAAGTGAAATAACACTACTTGATGTCGTGTTGTGTTTCTGCGGTAAGGAAGGTTGTGTGCCACCTGAGTGGTATAAAAAAAAAGTTGTAATCGAGAAAATTATAATTCAAACTCCGTGAAGACCATTGATGCATTTTTTGGTCATGATTGATGATGTAGAAAACTTGGGACATAAAGCATTCCTTAATATCTAGTTAACGGGCCTCTTAAATGAATGCCAACAAATTGTCCATTGACAGGCCATCTGGTTTATACACACTGTTTTGTTTTTGGGGACATTGCTCCAAATTGAATGACTATATTATAGTAGCGGTTATTGAATAATATAACGATGTATTCATCAAGGCAGTTTCGTAGGTGTTTTCCATCAATATTGTGTCGGATCTGTCCCTCAGATTGGTACTTAGCGTAACTAATTATATGCGTAGGCATGACCGCAAAAAAAACTAATGTCATGCTTGTCACATCATCGATCGCTGGCAGGCTTGAGTGACGTGGGACTTCCCAAAATTGTAAGATAATATATTGTATACAAAAAATATTCTTCCGTTTATCCATACTCGAAATTCAATATCGCGCGAATATCTTCAATTGCGCTAAAGTATTCTAGCTAATGTGTCGAGTAAATGCGTTAGTATGGTATATTTTTCTATGTTCCAACCTGCTATATATGTTCTAACATACGTATTCCGTAAATAGGGACTGCATATTATATATTAATATAATTTTCCGGCCTAAAAGTAGGTATATAGCTGCTATATTTCCTGAAATACATATTATATTGTTCCGTCTTAATTATGTATATTTAAGGCAACATTCCTTCTCTAAACTTATAACAATCTTTCTTGCCTCTGGAAACGCATTCATACCAGAATATACCGCGTGTGCTTATAGGTCGTCTACGTTCCTTAAATATTAGGGAGTACACCATGTCTGTGTGTTTTTTATGAGCCATGATGTCATCGGCAACGGAACAATAGTGCCGGATAGCGGATCGATGGATCCTATTGTTTTGCCACGCTCAGGATTAGGAAGTGAGGTGATGGAATAATTCTCTTTGTCTCATTCAATCTTCAAAACCAAAAAAATATTCAGCTTAGGCCCTAATAAGGCACTTAAAAACGTCTGCTTTACCACCGGTTGGGATAAAGTCAACTGAGAACAGCGACTGGAAATCTTTAAAAGGTTACTTTATATGGGATGTCTACACAGAAGATGCAGTCTTAAACTTGGTTTTTTGTCTGTCTGTCGTCTGTCACGAGAGGCCTCAATCAGCCGAAATGAGACCTCCTTTAAGCTGAATCTAAAGCTAAAGGGTATCCAGGCCTCAAGAATTCAGAGGTTCAACCACAATATTGTTTTAATACAATACGGTTTTCAAATAATCATGAAAGTAGTTAAGAGTACTGAATAAAGCCCTATCATCGTGTCGATGACATCATCATCCAGTTGGTACAGCCACGGAGTCGTCCCTCCGTTTATGATTAAGTTTGACCACTGTGTGCCATATAAGGGCAGTTTTGTGAGTCGTGACTCAACTTCTATAACACACTCTAATGTCACGCCTACAGGATAATTCAGTTAACCATAGGATTTAAATCGGTCTTCTAAATCAGTTCTTTATTGATATACTAGCTATTTTCCCTGCTACTTCGCATGCGTATCAATATAATATATAGCATATGTTTCTCAGTGATAATGTAGCTTTCTAAGCAAAATTTTTGAAATCATTACATACAAAAATACAAATCTTTCCTCTTTATTTTTTCTATTAATGTAGATTGTTTAGATGTGGATATTGATCTAATTGTGTGACTTACTGTGTGGCTGAATTAAGTACTGTGATTTTTCTGCTTTTGACCAAAAGATTTGTTTGTAAATTGTTTTGTTCATGCATTTTACATCGTAATCAGACAAGTTGTATAGGATATAGCGCATAAAAGACCAAATTATATATTTTTTATCTTTCCGTTGTATGTACATATACATTTTATAATAGGTCATTTTCGTTTTGTTTTAAGTTGAAGGGTGTTACGGTGAGCTGCTATTCTCTTTTTATGTGGCAAACAAGCGTACGCGTCGCCTGATGGTAAGCGCCTAGCCTATGGTCGCTTGCAACACCAGGGGTACCTCGCTATACTCGCACGTTGCCGATAAATACTCTACAATAAAAGCATTTATCTGCCTCTTTTACTAATCACAACGGCTCCTTTATACCCACCGTTTCATCTCGCTAATTAGAACGTGCGATTTCTTCACTACAGCTAATGTTTCAGTATGTGATTGATTCATTTTATACATTGGCGATTGCTTATATTGCTTTTGTATCTACGTCTAATAAATTTTAAAGTTGCGGATACCAATAATAATATGTTTATTGTATGTAGTTACTTTGCTGGTTTGATTTCTTTTTTTTTTTCAATATATTCTCGGAACATCCAGTAAATAGTTTGATCTGTTAAATGATTTCTCTATATTATGCCTTCCGCTGTTTTTTTTTTAATTATAACGCACGTATTTCTAATACCTACGTACGAGTAATTTGTATTCCACACCGCAGGCGCAGTCAAGATGAATGGAGACAATATGCCAATATCAATTGTAGTAAATCAACTTCCTTATAGACATATTATTTCTACACGCTATGCACTGACTGACAGGCTATGATTAATCATCTGCGTAGAACTAGCTTACATAACTGAAGATACTATACGGAGTAAAGGTGTTAATATCGTTTGAATAAGTTCCATACATAAAATTCCTTTAATAAACACCTTCATGAACAATAGCGCGTGCTTTGTTCCTTCGTCACTGTCCTGGCACCTACCCAAGTCAGTAAGATATTCCTTACAAGACTTCAATCATCGTCCACTGCGTATAGGCCTCTCTTTTTTTACGCCATTCACCTCGGATCTGCGCCATCGCATCAGAGTTCGACCCGCTATCTTCATTATGTCAACTATCTAACTATCGCTTGCATTCTCTTTGTCACCATCCTATCATTGCCTTACTCCACCTGTCGTCAATTCGTCTAGCCATAAGTGGCCACCATTCTGTCACTCCAAATGCAAAACTCATGTTTGTTTGCCAACTTTGCCAAGTGTGTACTAAAAGACAAATGACAAACATAACTTGGCCGTCCGGTTATTGCACCAACCGCAAATAATGAGTTTATAATAGTTAATTCGCTCTTTTTTATACCAATTCACACTATGAGTAATTCAAGAGTCTATTTATTACCATTATTAAGGGTTCCGTTGGTTACCCGTCGGGTACGGAACCCTATAAGTGATGTTATACAATCTTTTACGTTTCAGCGTATAATGCAGGAATTGATGACCGTCAAACTGGCGCAAAAGTTTTGTAGATGGATAAGAGTGAAATGGTTTCCGTTATTGTCTGCCTAGTTTTGAATGTACTCTTGGAGATATTTCTGTATTTTGATTTGATTATCGTAAAAAGACTGTTATCAACTCTCTATAACTTCACAGTAGACGATGACCCAGAATCCTAACAAAGGAAGATTCAATCCAATTTGCCGAAACAATGGAAGTAGGCGTAAATTATTTCTTTCATAAGGCATGTCGCTCATTTGATGATACTCATGACATAGACTTATTCTGTACCAGCACTAAAAGTGAAAGAAGGCTCTGAATCAAACATACTTTAATGCGTTATAATTACAGTTTGTACACAATTTATAGATAAGAACATGTACTTGTGACTTGTGACATTCATCTGTAAATCAATAACCCCGGAGCCGGACAAACATTTTCTTAATAATATTTTTTTATAAATTAGTCGAGAGTTTTAAATGGCGCACCGTAAACTAAGTATTTTTTTTTGCTGTAACTCTTCCGAAGAAAATAAAACAAATAAATGAAGTGGTAATCGTCATGCTAATTTGTTTGCGACTGGGACAAGATGACTCAGTCATTACCCACCTAGTGTATTTTAAGGTGGCAAACACGCATATGACTCGCCTGATATGTACTTCATACTATCAGGTTAAGTGGTTACAGCTAGACCAAGGTCACGGATTAAATGTTTTTATTAGTACTATCGTAGGGCTATCACTGAACATTTAGACGTTATTTTTTACTAGGTAGCTTAATTTCGCAGTCATGGCGTATGAGTACATAGTTTATAACAGTCTTTATACAAATTCGATATGTTTTCCTTCTTTTATTTAACTTAACCTGTTAAATTATATGTGTTACATCCTGCGATTGCTATTATTTACATTTATTTATGTGCATGTTTCTTACCCGATGCGACTTCATAGGCGTTGACTAAATCTGTGTTACTTTACTTTCATAATGTAAACATTTAATATATTATTTCACGCTAACGATTATAAGCGATCGTAGTTAGTATATGTAGTTATCATTGTTATTGTTTGAATTGTTTCTAGTGCTAACCCTGTTGATGGCTAGATAAATTGCTGGCTTATCGTGGTAATCCAAAACATTCCGTGTTCTATTTGTTTCATTGATTTGTTGGTAATGGATTTAGATAATAGCTGGTTTTTACTCCTGATCTAATCCATTATCAATACAATTTCAAGGATATAAGGACGCTGTTGAGATTGTAGTATTCACCTAATATCAATTGTATCATTAGTAGTATAACATTGGGTTAGATTTAGTACAGAGTGCCGACTCTAATATTGCTTGGGAAGGACAGGTCGATTCTGAAAAGCTATTTTTAAATATTCTCTATCTATATTTCTGGGTAGGCAGAGAGTATAGAGCGATTTCACTTATGACTTGCAGACATAGACATTTGCTTGTTCTACATTCATCATCCATACCCGCTAGTTCTGGATAAATATTACGCCGAGTAATTTCCCGAGTTTTCCAAACCTAATCTAGTAGGTATTGTAGTAATGATCTACAACCGTGTTCTCTTGGTGGGTGGTCCCAATAAACATTATATAACGTGGCGCTACCCTATATAAGGTGTTCATTGCGTCACCTAATGATAATAATGCACGTATTATTTTTCCCGAATACTCTCGTTAGTCATCGCAGGTGTAGGCCGGTGTTTGGTTAACGGGAGGCTGTTTACGATTGTCCGTATAAGTATCGTGATTGGCTAAACGCAGGCAGGTGCTCGTGGTTATTGCTTCGCTCAATCATATCAGTTTAATGTAGTGGTATACCTACTAGTGCTGATGGTAGATATTAAGATTGCGTTTTAGACGCCAGAATGTTATTATATTATCTATCTACGTTTCTTTCTCTCTTCCCCTCTCCTGTATCCCTGTTTTCGTAATTGTGATCCGTTTCTTAATACAAATTAGCATCGCCTTCTTTATAGATTTAAAAACAGTGAAGCAAAAAATGTGTAGATCCAAAGAGAGATCAAGAGTCAAAGAGTTCTAGAGTGGTGACCACGAATTTGAAGACGTAGTATCGGAAGGCAACTAGATGGACGGACGACCTGATAAAGGTCGCTGAGTAGGATGGGACCGAGGCCGGTCGTTGTGGAAATTTATGGAGTTTTCTATCGGCAGATTTTATGACGATGATAATTATACATACATATCATCACGCCGACTCCCTTTCGGAGAGTGTAGACCACTTTTTCACCTTTGACTTGTACACCGCAGCTTATGATCATCATATAGTTAATAATGACGATGGCAGATAGTAGACTTAGGTAGAACTCATATCAGTGATCGACTTGCACATTACAACACATCTCTTTTCCTTCTACTATATTGATCATGTAGATGATAATGATGAAGGGAGATACACTGATAGTAGACTTGATAGTACTCACGTCGGTGATCGGTTCCCCGCAGCCGTGGCACCTGGGGCTGTGGTGGGTGGCGAAGCAGGGCACGCAGTGGACGCCGCCGTTGAGCTGGTGGAACTTTGCGCCGTCAATCGGCTTGCGACACGTGTTACACGTGAAGTGCTCGGGGTGCCACTTCTTATTTAGGGCTGTCATGATCTGCAAAACAAAGATAATTCGTTTATACACAAGCTGTTATATACGAACCGCTTCTGGAACGAGCACCTAGCTAGATATAATGTTGTAAATATAAAGACTTCTTTACATCACGACTAATAGTTAATAGTTCCAAAACGGTTACAGCTTTATTATTTAGTTTTCAGCGTAAACAAGATTTCGGATTAGCCAATGTTTTCCCAAAATTGAGAACTTCCCAGAACAAACCATTAATACTTTTTCTTTTGGTTTCTCGAAGATCCTAATTAATTCTATTTGCATCGTCAAATAATGGCTAGTTTTATTCAAGCAACGTGTTCAAAGCACGTGGTCTGTGACTCATAGGCCGTGACCTCTCAAGGCAGTGAGAGTTGCACTAATTAGTTGGCACAAACTACGCGTAGCAAAATGTGCGGAGTTTTGTCTCCACGCCCTCCAAATAATGGATAAGAGCACCGATCGAAATAAACAGGTACGTTAGCTTCGTTGTTTTATGTTCCAGTCAGTTTACACGGCCGGGTTGCGTCATGTGGAATTTGTGGATTCTCTCGCGTTATGCAATTTCGTATCGGATCACGTTCGAACGTTCGGGGCTGCTGAAGTAAGATTAGATTATGAAACTGAAAAGTATTCAATCTAGAGACCCTAGTAAAGCCCTTAAGGTCGTTTCAAGTTGCCAAATCATTCACTCAAACACTAGTCTTGTCCATAATTGTACTTGTCTTTTGGTTTTCTGCGTTTAATAGTGGGTGAAAACGAGTGTTCTTAATACACCAAATTTCCTTCTTTAAAACTTTTACAAGAATATTAAAAAGCTCCATCCATTTTTGCAATATAGTGCTTACAAATTATGTTGCTATCAGCTTTATTGTTATATTATGGCTGCGATATCAATAAATAATACTCGGTACAAGTCCCGCTTGTCGTTTGTACCTATCAGTAGATACTGGGCCGATAACGATAAATCGAGTGGTGACGCAAGTGGACGGAAAACATGGGTTTATTACTCCTTGGTTACAAACAAAATATAATCTGTACTAGGCACGTTGCACGACTCTGCTCTGTGTTCAATCGTTTAGTGGAATATTGGCACATTATTGTTGGATTCTTATAGTTTTTTGTCATCACCTAGCCTAGTCTCTAAGCTTAATATGAAACTTTTACTTTTGTTTGCCACTTATCATTACTTTCCTTAATTTGATCTTTATAAACGATGCTATGCTATGGTATGGCGCCGCCATTGTAATACAAAATGTGTTTCTTTACGAGATCGATTTCCATCTTATTTTTTTTTTGCTTTACTTATACTTTCTTTAGTTAACAATATTCGGTACATTAGGAAATTTTGCCACAGATGGTTGATTGAATTTGACTTGATATGATTTATAAGAAAACTTTGGGAAGAAAACCTAATATTATATAATACAACTCAATGTAATCTAGGTATGTTATGAAATAACCAATAGATAATCTCTACTCACTCGTCCTTGGATGACCTTGTTGCAGCCGTTGCAGATGGCAGGACCTTCTTCTTTGGTAGACTGGAACAAACAAATATAAATATATATAACATACTAGATAACCCGGCAAATGTTGTTTTGCCATATTATTTATTTCTATCATATATTTTGACCAAAAAATATCATCTTTTTATATTCGGTTGTCTATAGACTACCGAATATAAAAAAAAAACATTAAAATCAATCAAGCTAGTCTAATATATAAAATTCTCGTGTCACAGTTTTCGTTGCCATACTCCTCCGAAACGGCTTGACCGATTTCGATGAAATTTTTTGTGCTTATCCGGTATCTATGAGAATCGGCCAACATCTATTTTTCATCCCCCTAAATGTTAGGGGTAGTCCACCCCTAAATTTTATTTTTTATTTTTTAGACCGATTTCAAAAAATCTTTCACCGTTAGAAAGCTACATCATCACTGAGTAACATAGGCTATATATTATACTAGCTTCACGCCCCGGCTTCGCTCGGGTAGACAAAATATTTGATATAAAAGTCTACCCGTGCGAAACCGGGGCGGGCCGCAAGTTAAGATATAAACTTAGTTAACCAATAAATTGTCTTACGTCACGTGATATCGGTTCTTGTATTATAAGTTCTAATCTCTATATCAAACTAGCGACCCGCCCCGGCTTCGCCCGGCCAGCGTTAGCCATATAAGTTAAATACATACAAAACACAAATTAATTGTACATAAAAACCTTCTTGTATCACTCTATCTATTAAAAAAACCGCATTCAAATCCGTTGCGTAGTTTTAAAGATTTAGCATACCTATGGACAGACGGACAGCGGGAAGCGACTTTGTTTTATACTATGTATGGTGATTTTGTAGCTCTGTCCATATTGTAGAATATAATATATATGTATAAACAGGGCTTATGTTGTCAAAGTCTTTATAGTATTTTTATTACGAGTAGGTCGTTAAATGCACCATGTAATTACATCCGCGCTTGCTCCAATCGTCCGCAGATGTCGCCGTGACAGCTTTATGTGGTGATATCGTTTCGCGGAATCCTTGTCCACTATAGAAATTGATAACATGTAGTATGACGACACCGCTCGTCTAGTGGTTAGTATACCTGACTGCTAAGCCAGAGGTCGTGGGTCGATTCCCGCCTTCCCGCCTAGGCAAACATTTATGATCTATGCATGCTGCATACTGCATGGCGAAAGATGTACGTGCTAATTTAAACTTATGTAAAATCAATAATGTTTTAGGTAAATAAAAATATTAATAATAATTATTATTTAAAAAACTGGCCGAGTGCGAGTCGGACTCGCGCACCGAGGGTTCCGTACACACTTGTAGGTAGATGAGGTTAAAAGTAGGCGAACTTCAAATGAGGTCATTATTAGTCGGTGACTCAACAGCGCGATTCAGGAATATTTTGTAGTAATTTTGCATTTAAAAAAAAATCTACATATTTACGGTTTTCAAATTGTATCCTTTACTTGTGCTGTAAGACACTGCTTCCTGCCAAATTTCATGATTCTAGGTCAAAGGGAAGTACCCTATAGGTTTTGATTCCCTTGTGATCTAGCAAAATATGCGGTAATTTGCGATGTAAACGGTCATATCTTTTTATTCATATTGACTTACAGGTTTGATTATTTTATCGCCGAAAGAGACCATAGACCCGGGTATTTCATATCAATTTGATAACTCGTTTTTGATATAAAAATTCTTGACAGACCGACAACAAAGTGATCCTATAAGGGTTCCTTTTTTCCTTTTAAGGTAAGGAACCCTAAAGAAGACAAAAAGTGAATAAAATGTATTTTATATCTATAGGATACCGTTCACATAAGTAGTGTTGTCTGTATTCTTATTAAAATCAGTTTATATGCCCGATTTAATGAATATAAAGCGTGATATTCACTGTTGAATAATTAAGAGGAATGACTAAGACATTGTTTCCTTTAATGGAGTGATGTGATAATACAGGAAGTCGTGGGCGCACATCGTCCGACTGGCAACAAGACGTACAAGCTTACTCTAAGATACACTCAGATCGAATGAAAATGGTACATGGAACTCGGCGAACAACGAAGTGACGCCGGTTAAAAGTACGCCTTGCAGTGTACATTATACACAATTACACGCACACACCTATAATTAATATAAAGCGACTATGCCTTGGTCATGCATTACATGTCTAAACCCGGTGTCACTACATTGCTCGTAAAGTTTCATCCGAGACGATACATTAATTTTATAAACTCGCTAATGCCTTGTGTGATCATTATGTGTTACTAGCTTCTGCCCGTGACTACGTCCGTGTTGAGCTTAGAATCTCAGAGGAACCTAACATTTTCTCTTTTATAAGGTTATAAATTATCTGTGTTCCAAATTTCATATAAATCTGTTGAGTCGTTTTTGCGTGAAAGAGTAACAAACATCCATCCATCTGTCCATACTCACAAACTTTCGCATTTATAATATTAGTAGGATAGTAGGACTAACTGCACCCTCGCGGGTTTAACCTAACCTCCTTTTGCGGGTTGAATTTTGAGAAACACTTTTGTAGTTCTGTTGCCCTTGATATAACTCTTAAAGACTCCGCAAACATGACCCGAAAATCAGTATGAGATAAAATGTGCAGAAAATATAAATGTCTACTGTAAAAAGACTCCAGTGTGGTTCGTTCTGAAGAGGGTGTTGATTTATAATTATTGTTTTTAATTAAGTATATATGCATAAAATATATATAAAATAACATTATAATATGGAATCCAAAATAAAAATTGTTTATTCAGTTTAGGCCCTAATAAATAGACATTTTGAATGTCTACTTTATCACAAGAGCCGAAAAGAAACTGTTTGTTTCTTAAAATTATTTATAAGAAAATTAATGAATAATTAACCAGACTGTTAACGAAATTGTATAGTCGCACAATAAAGGAAAGTTACGCATTATTCACAATCAAGGCGTTGGCAAGACCTATTTTGTATTGTGCAGACTCATCGGTACGTCCCGTTTACATTGGGAGATCTAGCGTACTGTAATCATTACCCGCAAATAAGTTAAACTGGAATGTATGTCTGTTATTGGCGCAATGTTATTTAAACACAGTTTGACCACGATAAACTGCGAAACTATTTTTGACTTTCATTACATGAAAGAGAGACGAAAGTCTGAAAAGTCCTCTAGTTTTCAGATAATGTAGATAACTTTTTATCCTGCTATTTATTTATTTAGTGCGGGTAAAATATAGTTTGAATGTTTGTCTGAACGGGATGTTATTTTCTTGTAAATAGAATTGAAAACTATGTGTCATACACACGGACAACTTAACTATCAGTAGCTGTTTGTATCATATTACACATACATAGTTTCCTTCAACGAAGTTACAAATTAAATTCAATGACACTTCCTTAAAATTTTGCAATAACATAGGCTTATATAATTTATTAATTTAATTTCACACACAATTGCACCGTGCCTTCGTAAAATAAAACCAAAATGATTTACATGCCCCTCCGTCCATAATCAAACATGTCACTCGTTTAATACGATGCGATACGAAGTCGCGCAAGTGTGTCACAGCACAGTCATATTCGGAAGACAAAACGCAGGTGTGCTAGTGATAGGCGGAGGCGGGAGAAGAAGCGGCTTATCGCTCAACTGTACAGGCACTAAGATAGTAAGGAGGTTTGTTACATACTCGTAAATGCTGTGGAAATGTCCTAAAACTGATTCGTTCGGTCAAATATAATGAGTACCCTTATTCACATTCTCTGCGGTTGAATAACGTAACAGTTTATATATAGAAACTGTGTTTAATTTACTTTGTTTTTTTTTTAAAGTAGTTATGAAAGGCCGTCAGTGACAAATCTGAACATGTTAAATCGTTTAATCGGTATTTCTTTTTTTGTCTGAAAGTAGCAGTAATAACTCGTCGTGTATAGTATAGGAATGCAAAGAAGACGAATAAAGTAACAAATTAATATAATAATGTTCTAATGGATTGCCGGGCTTAGTTGACCCCAACAGCGTTGGTATTTTAAATATCCTGTCGAGATTTCGATGTAAATTCCATTGATACAGTTTTTCAAACTTTCGCGATTTAAACACTAAATTATACCACATTTCAAATCAATGCTGTCAAATAAAGTTAAATCCGATCAAAACGATGAATATACATATTTAGTTTCAATGAACAACAGAATACGGTAAATATTACGTCCGTTGAAAAAGAGAATTGGCACCAATATCAGGCTTAATTATGCCCGCGGTCGCTTATAAGTTATACCACGTAATGCGTGCGAGTCGCGATGTAGGGCACGACGGTGCAAGGTCAAGGCGTTTTGATTGTTTTGTGTCCAAATATAAACTTCGCATTTCTATTGTGTTGCGTATTGTGTGTGTGTGTTGTGTTTGGTGCTTTCGAATCAAGGTAGGGAAGTCTCAAAGCCAAGCGCATCAGCTATGGATAATAAGGATTGTTAGCTCAATAACACTACTTGATGTAGTGTTGTGTTTCTGCGGTAAGTAAGGTCGCCAGTGCTCCACGAGGATACGCTGGGCTAGTAGTAGTGCTGTAAGCACAGTGAGTCCTCATCAACAACATGGTTGGCACCCCGTTAGTGATACCCCTGGTATTGCTAGCGGCTATAGCCTACGGTGACTGCTTACCATCAGGTGGGCCGTATGCTTGTGTGTCACGTTAGTGGTATAAAAAAATTTACCCTAGCTGGATCTTGTGAACCCTAGTGGTTCGTTACAAAGTAAAAATGATTTTACGTGAGTCTTGTTAAAAATACAAATAACTATAATAAGATGTAGCTTTACATAACGTGCTATGTATGAGGAGTATTCCCATTCCAATAAAAATATTATTCAAAGTCGATTAAGAAATATATCAATGGACATACATTAAAAATCCGGTAGACCCGGGTATTTCATATTATTTTCAATTTGATAACTCCACGCATTCTTGAGATAAAAAATTCGTGACAGACAGACATACAGACGGACAACAAAGTGATCCGATAAGGGTTCCTTTTTACCTTTTAAGGTACGGAGCCCTAAAAACATGGGATGAACACACCCTTCTTTTTTGATGGCTGTTTAAAATATCACGTCGATTACAGACGGGCATTTAAGTTTTAAGTTTATAAACTTACTTCTATTTTGCTACGTGAATATCCTCTTATTTTATTCTGTCTTTGAGCTAGTGCCACTTCTAAAATAATGCGAGACCTCTCCTGCCAAGGGTTACATAAATCACATTGTGGTCAGACAGACGTGAATCATAGCTAGCTTTTGATGTGGCAGCGAAGCTACGGCTTGGTGGAACATTGTTGCGTTGCAGTCGGGCGTTAGTGAATCGAGAAGTTTGAATTCTTGATTATATATCGATATACAATTCGCCGAAACACTCACCTTAATAAAGAATATAAAAATTATAATAATAATCAGTGGCATTGGTGGCCTGATGGTAAGCGGTCACTGCAGCCTATGGACGCTTGCAACACAAGGGGTACCGCTCGCGCGTTGCCGACCCTTCAAAAATCTCTTCACACCCTTCTTGAAGAACCCCATGCTGTACTCCTTTGGGAAAACCTCGGCGGGGAGTTTAGATTGAGCTAAGCGTTTCCTACATGTTTCACCTCTTCACCCTTCTTATTATCAGGTGTTCATATTAAACGGTAATCAGACGATGAATCACATTACAGGTGTTAATGCCATTTTATCTTTATACGTGACATTACTTTTAATAATTCGCATAAATACGTGTATAATTAATATTTCGCAATAAGTTCATAGTATTCCCGTATCGCATGCATATCCTATACATGTGCCACAAATGTTCGGATATATTTAAGGAGACAGCATCATGAAAAGCAATGTACATTGAATAATCGAAAGCCTCATAATAACCGCCTTCAGGCGGGCCCGTACGCTTGAGTGTCAACTTATTAGAATAAAAAAATGTTAATTGAAATTTGTCATTGGAATATTCCTAATACCTGCTGCATAGATCATGAAGTTAGCCACGACAAAAACGAACCTACTCAGGGATATTTATTTTTAATGTTATTTTAGATTTTTTGGTTCCAGACATTACTTTATACAAATAATTATTTAACATATTGCAATTTTAAAAACGTAGGAACTTTTGATGAAGCATGCAGTACATGTCGCGAGCTTTGTCATGCTCTCATTGTACATAAGCAGTCGTGTAGAAATATTGATACGCTTATTGTAGTGTTAAGTGGAGAGCAAATAACTTCAATTGAGCGTGCAATCAACTAAATAGTTTTTTTTATTCTGTGTGCGCAGCTCAAATAAAAAAGGTTGAGTAACTTGGCGAACAACGAAGTAACGTCAGTTAAAACTACGCCTTGCACTGTACTGTACATATACACAATTGCACGCACACTTACAACGAATACAACGAAATTTCGCCTTGCCCACACAATACATATTTAAAACCGGTCAAACACATAACCCTCCTTTTTAAAGGTTTTTAGGGTAAAAATCAGCGTCGCTTCATTGATCGCAAATTTCCATCAAACTTTTTTATTTGAGACTGTGTGTGTAGGTGTACAAGTCTTATGTACCTACTTGTTACTTCTGTTGGGAGATACAAATACATAAGATAATTAAATAATTGTCACCTCTGCTCTTTCCTTTTTTGGTAAGGCCTGAAGACAATGAATCCTGCCTGAAGATAATTTTGTAATCTGCTTTTGACGTAAGCTTTCAAGTGGATACCACTAATTCATTTATACGGCCACAGATAAATTGTTTTCATGTAAACCTTATCCACGAACATGTAAATTCATTTTGATACGTGTTATCTGTTATCGGTTTACTCATTGATTATTACAGCGCCGGATGTCGATTATATAGTAAGTTTTATTGTGTGTTGCTTACCAAGATTCTAGTTGAACCTATTAAGAATGTGACTGCACATTGTTGAAAGATGAGTTTGTTAGTTTTTTTGCTGGAGAATATTGCGCATTGTTCCAATAAGTGTCCCAACAATAAACCTTAATTGGTGGGCATATGGGCATATTTACGATCGCCCGCTCACCAATCAGTAAAGTTACGTTTCTATGAGGAAGCACTTTGTTGAGAAACTCGCGATTTTTTTTTACCACTAAGGTGGCACGCAAGCATACGGCCCACCTAATGTAAAGCAGTCACCGTAGCCTATAGCCGCTAGCAATACCAAGGGTATATACTAATGCGTTGTAGATGAGGACTCACTGTGCTAGCAGCATTACTACTAGCGCAGCGAATCCTCGTGGAGCACTGGCAACCTTACCAGAGAAACAACACTACATCAAAGTGGTGCTATTGGACTGTGGTTTTCTGTAAGGTGGAGGTACATTATCTAGCCGGGCGGCTCCAATTTTAATGGGACAACCCACGGGAGATCCCAATTTGCCATACCTTTTTTGATTGAATCGTGAATGCTTATGACCAAAACATACCGACGGTACAACACTAAGTACATGCGTATTGATGCACTAATGTACATACTTGAAGATAAATGAAGTGATATCACATAAGACACTGGCTGATATCACACACCAACCGATTTTCAAGGATATTTCGCTATGTTTAACATAGTACCTATCAGTGAATACCTACTTTTTCATTGGAAAATGAAATACACATTGAGTTGTAAAGTAATTTCTGTATTATGTTTGATAAGGCTTTTACTAGGTACATAACGGAGTGACTTGGAACTTGTAAGTTACAGAAATTACACAATACATGGGTCACGCTTACTTGTTTGTTTTTAACATTACCTATTAACGTATTATTGACCTTCTAAAATCACTTTACTGACAAAAATAATATTTTTTATGTATGTTAGTCTGTAAGGTATATGTAATATGGGCCTCGTTGTCTGCTAATCAACCCCAGCGGTTTCACAGGACATAAAGTCCCTGCAACTTCCCCTTCACCTTTTTAGGGAATACACAAATTCGTTTCTTTGCGGATGTCTAGTGGCTTTATTATTTATAAGGAATATATATACCTGACATATTTAAAGTATGCCGTGTTCAAAATTCTTTAGGTTTCCTAATGATCAGTCAGTCAAAACGTTTGAGTATATCGCTTTTGGCTGTAGGTTGGACAAAATGTTTCTCTCAATCAGCCATATCTCTGTATTCAGTTCCTTTCTATTCATGCCATGTAACCTCTTTTCTCTTAGAACTTCCCCTGTCCTTGCACTAAATTAGATGAATATATGTACTGCCTATATAATGTATATTCCTCGATATTATACAATTATTATGCAAGCCGTGCATCGAATCCCAGATTCAAATGAGCTTGAAAACTAAAATAGTCACACTAGTGGGCGGCATTGTAATATACTATACTTCAGATTTAATTTCTATTGCGTACTGAAAATATTCTGCTATTTTCACAATAATGCTTTTCATTGGTCACGATTAGAAATCTGAAATGACAAAACAGGGTTTTTTAAAGCTATGGAACGCAGCATCGGCATAAAAGCGATAAATACCTGCGAGGGCATAATGCTCTGCTACAATTATTATACTTAACTGCCGACTTTACCTACGTATTTAAATGTATCGATAGAAATTTCGGAAAACTGACTTGTGCTGTTCTAGAGCTCATCAAAATATCGTTACCTTATATTGTTTGCCTAAGAAAGTAGTTGCTTGATGTACTTCAATTCACGGATAATTTGTTGTAATGTAATTATGACTTGACGTAAATAATATCACATTTATTTTTAAACAGCTATAATTATCTCCGGGATTTTTTACCGCGATAACTATTGTGTTTCGTAATTTCACAATAAGTTCATTACAATATGTTATGATTAGTTTGGAGAATATCCAAAATATGTGGTTGTGTCGTGTTGCGGGCTCGAACCTGTGACTGTCTGCACACGGCACTGAGTCATTGGCCCGATGGAGAATAAACAAAGTATTAGACAACGTGTTATGTGTTGCCCACGGGAATGTATAAATCTTGTCGAAATTAGAACACTTCAGTGATAGAGGTCACGAATACTGAACACCAAGGTAGCGATGACATTCGGTACGTCCATGCGTTTAAGTCCCTTGGTCATCAATAAAAAAAAAACCTTGGACATTATCACACAGAGCCATCTGGTCGCAAACTAAGCAAAGCTTGTACTATAATACAATACTTTTTTTTATAATACATACATACCAAAAATACAACACGCCAAACACAACGTGCTTATCACATAAATGTTCACCTCGGGTAGTAATCGATCCCGCGACCTCTATGGTAGCAATCACACGGTATTCCTACTAACCATTACCAACGGTATGGTTATTAATTTTTATCTAGGAGCTTCTCTCTATCTTCCATAGGGATTTAATAATCAATCAACACAAAATAGAATTTGAATTGGAAAATCTTAATCTATGAATTGCATTGCATAGCTAGAGAAATTCCAATAGAAATAATTATCTTCATTTCCAGTCGCTAATTTAACCGTTTACTAAAACTGTGGTTTACAAACTGCAACCAGAAAGTGTCTGTAAACATTGAACTTTACTCGCTGTTGAAACATTGTCACAAACGTATTATTTATGAAATAACTGTTTTAATAATTGCATGCATACAGGCAAAATGTAAACGTTGAGTCACAGTGAGATGTGCCATTAGATTAGATATAATGTTTTCATATCATATTAGTCACTGAAGAGCTCACTACACAAATCTAAATTTTCACAATCTCCACTCCCACTCAATGCCCGTTATTTTATTTTATTTGTTACACCAGCGATAGGGATGTTCCATATTATACGTTTAAAACGTCTTATGAGTCAAGCTACGTCTATTTTAGAATTTACTTTTTCAAACTATTCAGAATATTATTCGTACTAGCCGTTACCGCTACTTCGTACGCGTAGAGTTAATATAATAAAATAATTACCGCACAAAAAAAATTAAGTAGCCTAAGTTACGCCCTGTAACATCAACTATCTGCCAGAGAATCTGTCCTGTTAAAATCAGTATAGCCGTTTCGGAGCTTAGCCAGAACAAGCAGATAACGGATATAATTTCATATGCATTTCGTAAAAACCTGTTATTTTGACACTACAAACAGACACATCAATATTATTAACCTATTTGTATAAATTTAGAAGATTAATAATATCAGAATGTTTATCTTATCCAGTCTGTGTATGGAGTATTTCTAATGCTTTGACTTGCATTTAAGTTAATTAAACAAGGAGCAAAAGTAAACATGGAGGTCCATGACGGCCAAGTTCAAGAACATTACAATGACCTCATCTTTCATAAGTAGTTTGCCTAAGGAAGAAAACGCTATCTGCCATTTTTAATTTTGGGCGTGAGAATTGAACTCGGCGCTTCTTTGTTTACTTATGATGTAGTTTAGTAAGAAATAATTACACGCCAGGCTGAAGAGGAGATAAAAAAGACGAGTGTGCCTCCTAGACAGAATGTCAACAAGATAAATGGAAAAAATTTAAGGAGGATTTTTAGGATGTGCTATTCTGAGGAGCACTAAAGCTTTTCGATTCAACAATCATCAAAATCAGTCAAACCGTTGTACGAATTACGAACACACACGCCGGCATTTTATATATAAAGTTTATTAGTTCTGCCAGTGTATGTGGCCGATCCCTAATCGTGTTAAATACACTGCCAGTGCATATAATCGGAGCACAAGATAAATGGACAGGTGATGTCGGTGCCAGCGTGACCACATTAAATAAACGATGACAGCGGACACAAATTTTTCAGTTTTTCACTTCGCTGTGAAGCTCACGCGTCTATAATTAAATTGCATTTCGGTCCGTGCTGTGTGTAATCGCGAAGTGTAAGATGAATATTACGTACATTTTTAATCCGCCATAAAAAATATACGTGGAAAGATAAAAAAAACATCTGTCCATTGCTCAGCCAAAGCACAACGAAAATGCCCGCTTCCAGACGGTGAAATCTACATCACGCAAACGATACAACATTTGTTTTAAAGTTAGATAGTTTCCTTCCATAGAGTAAGCATGTAACACGTGCTAAAAAATAATGCACATAGAAAAAAAGGGTTTATATTAATTTAGAGGTTGAAAGTATTTATTTGGGTTATCGCAACCCTTAATAAAGTAATGCATATATACGCAGAACCGAAAAAGCAATTCAATCTGTAGGTAATTGATACACCGGGCGTTAGATCTTATGATAAGGTCACAAGTGTGTAAGACTCGCTTCTACTGGACATTTCGTCGGCTTTGAACACAGAATACCACAGGACCCTAACATTTTCCCGAGATAATAAGTTATGAACCCACGTGTGCCATATTTCATACAAATCCGTTGAGCTTTTGCGTGATTGAGCAACATACTTAAATAATATTAGTAGGATTAGAAGGCTAGTAAGATTGTGTCGCCCCAACCTTTCTCTTAACCTAACCTGTGGAAGCCGTTACTAAAGTAGATCCTGAGCAGACAATGAGTTCTGATCGAAGATTAGCTATCTTATAGTTTTTTTTTTTTATATCACTAAGATGGCAAACAAGCATACGGCCCGCCTGATGGTAAGCGGCTACGGCAGCCTATGGACGCTTGCAACACCAGGGGTATCACTCGCGCGTTGCCGACCCTTCTCTCTTCACACCCTTCTTGAAGAACCCCATGCTGTACTCCTTTGGGAAAACCACGATATATGTTGAATAGTTTTCCATGTTATTTCTGTAAACAGTTTACTTTTTGATTCCAGTTTTTATTCGGACCACACAACACAACCTTTCGAATGTCTAAATGAAAACCACATTATAATTTAATAAAAGATAGTTTGTAGGTTATACTCGGCCGAATGTATTCCGTGCCATTCTAATAATAGGAGTTGTAAACTGTGTTTATTCTCTTAATAATAGATGCGTAGTGGCAGTCGTCAACAATGTCAACCTAGATACGTGTTCTGCAAAATGTTAATAAAAACATTACCAACATTAATTATTTGGACCGTGAAAATCTTGGAAATGAACAGATGGACTGTGGATAATTTTCAAAGGCAGCATGTGCGACTGAAAGCTTAAAAATAATCTTTCCCTGATTGAAATATTTCCGACCAAGACATATTATATTATCAGCGGTAACCATATTTTTTTATTCGGCTTAGTCTAATAATAAAGCACATATGAAGGACTACTGATTCAGAAGCCCCCGAAAAAACACATGTCAATAGGTAGTACATAGTATAGATTCAAAGAGCATATCCCCTAATCATCAGTCTCTTGCCCTTATTCCGTTATTCATGGTCGGCGCAATATGTATTTCTCTTCTATTCTCTATCAGCTGTCATGTCTCTATTCACTTCCATTCTGGCCATGTCATCTTTCACACAGTCCATCCATTTCTTAGGTCTGCCTCGACCCCTGTACCCATCCACATTCGTAAATCTTATAACATATCCTCAAATGTTCATGTTCAACAAGATTATCTAAGACTACGAGTACGACATACGAGTAAACAGA
The DNA here is from genome assembly GCA_951449985.1 of Falcaria lacertinaria. Taxonomy (NCBI): domain Eukaryota; kingdom Metazoa; phylum Arthropoda; class Insecta; order Lepidoptera; family Drepanidae; genus Falcaria; species Falcaria lacertinaria. Next base: position 9,673,567 of record OX602121.1, on the reverse strand, counting down.
TGGCAGTTGTAATGATTCCGTCTCTAGTCGTAAACGCAGTAATATTTACAGTGACTAATTTTAACTTTATTTATCGTTCCGACCTTCTCGAGGCCAGCTCTGTTGTTCCTATTCGTGGCTTATTTTATTGAGTGAGAATTATCCTCGCTAACAATATTTTGTATATCCAAATAAAACTTAGGAAGTATGCTTTGCCCTCTGTATTATTTTTAGTCAGATTATTATTCCTAGCAGCTGTACCTCCGCACCGCTGTACCGTCCGTTATTATACGAATGCTAAGTATGTTTATTCGGATCGTGCTTGCTTGTTGGTAAGGGTTTATCATAACTAATAGAAGCTTGGAAGCTTCATTCGGGTATTTGTAGGGTTTCCCATCAGTCTTGTGCTTAAAAATAGGAACTACGGAGTCAACTGCATCAGAAACTGGCATTTCAATCATTCAGTATTAAGTAATAAGGCCTCTAATAAAACGCGTTGTAGTGTATTAAAGAATATAATATTAACACCGCTCTTGAAATTGGTTACTTACACAATTGTTCAATATTGCGTAAACAGAATAAATTAATTAATATAATTACGACGATAACATTGTGTGACAAATATGTTTCATTTTAGTCATGATGAATTTATTGTTTATTTTTCCTTTAACTCGGATTTAAAGTGTCGGTTCATACGTGGTTCATACACACTTATTTGCTTCCGGCCATCAAATAACTGTTTTATGATTTAAGTAATGCTGGCACTTCATATGGCTTATTCATATATCGGAGTCGCTGTATTTGTCTAAATGCTTGATTTATTCTCAATGGTGACGAATCCACGCGTGGACTGAGGATGGTCGAAGCAAATATTCGCTTTAGTCCTTTGACACTTACTTAATAAATTGTCATCCTCTACTTGCCGCGCCGGTTCGGGGTACCTACCCTTTTTCCATGGATGTGTCATTCAGAACTGACAAGTGGACGGAAATACTTTTTCGCAATAATAAATATAATATAGAGAAAAGATGTTCTACAAATTGCTAATTGTGTCGACATAAAACAATCACGAATACGCAAGCGTCGAATAAACCGTCGTGTGTGAAACAGCTTACAGCTGTTGTTTACAAATATTACAATAGGAATGATTCCTTAATTAACTACATTATACAATTATCCTTTTGATGATTTAAGTTTATTTGTGTTCATCAAACTTGTGTCAATAATGTAATGGGACTATGTGGATTTAATTTAAACATGGCTTTGAAGTGGTAACATTACATTGGTAAAGATTGTATCATAGTGACCAAAGCACTCAATGATGGAAAGGTAAAGAACACAGGAGCCGGCGGGCATGTATGTAGAAATTGATGATCAACAGAAGCAAAAGAGGATTGCAAGTTGAGAGTGAAATGGCGCTCTATACTCTCTGTCTACCCCGTGAGGGACTTGGCGTGATGATATGTGTATGCGTCGTGATGGTCATTAGATTATGATGTTAAATAAAAATTCATCTCGGCAATAAAATTACTGATATTTGTTGTTCACCCCTAAGAATGATTGTCCAAGAGGCCACAAAAACTGCTTACCATCATCAGGCGGGTTGTATACTTGTTGCTTTAGTGGTTATAAGATGTAGTGTTGTGTTTCAGCGGTAAGGTGGCCAGTGCTCCACGAGGATACGCTGGGCTATGTAGTAATGCTAGTCCTCATCAACAACATGGTTGGAAACCTGTTAGTATGATATCTCTGGTATTGCTAGCGGCTTTAGGCTACAGTGACTGCTGATCAGGTGGGTCGTATGCTTGTGTGCCACCATAGTGGTATAAAAGTAAAATTGTTGTTATGTTACCAGTTTATTTATTTACAAGGTAAAATCGACTCCTATTATTGAAGACGAATTAATAACTTTTAACCTTAATAACGAATCGATTGATACCCAAAAATAATCTCTCTTTCAATGTGTAAAAACCATTAAATTAAATAACATTATTAACAATAAGTAAATAAATCCTTGCAAGACTATTTTTATTGCAAAGACCGGGTCGATTGGCGGTCACAGGGAGCCCTACGCACATAATTGCTTGATTGTGTTGAATTTTCCTCAAGTGTACATAATGTAGAAGTTATTCTTGAAAACAAATGAGTGTGCGCCCGCGCACCCCAGACTATTCGCAGAGTCAATAAAACGAGAAAGCAGTAATTCAGCAAAGCGGTCGTGGTGTTGTTTCATTCCTGTATTACATGATGATCTATATTCTTCATTTTTTTTTACGAGACTTTTTTTTACTTATTACATAATCGCTGCACAAGTAGCGAGGAGAAAGACAATTAGTAGTTAGTGTTGTGACTAATTGTATATCCTATAAAAAATATTTGATTTTAGTTCTCCTGGTATAACGTAGATATTTATATGATAACTATCGTACATTATCTGTTGATACTAAAGTGATTTTGATAAAAACTGCTTAAGTGAGCCGAAACGAATCATGTATTTCATTGAATAAATTTACACACGCAGCTTTATGTACCACATAATAAAATTCATAAATCAGCTCTTAGAATATTTTTAAGAAAATAATTATTTATTTGTATGAACGAATAGGAAAAGATATAACTTACCATTTCGGTAGGGATGTTTCGCGGTAAGTGTCTATATACAATGATCACGTGCACACACAACGAAGTTAAGTCGCGGACTGACGGGATGTGATGTCGCGAGCGCGACTCGTGGAGACGCGGAGTGGCAGAGTGTTATCGTGGGTGACGTAACGCGGTGCAATTATGGGACTGCACGGTCGCTTGTTTGTAAATTCATGCCTCTTTTTTGCTGCCAGGGACGAAGCTTGAACTGTCAGCGTCTGGAGATTGTGAGGCGATACAAGTTGAAAGAATCCTGTAATTCTTTATATACCTATAAATAGGTGACAAGACAGGCATGTCGTTTGCCCTGCAATAAATACACTTTCATCCTGGAACTGCAATCATAAAGTCCCGCGTAGCACTGCACCTCGTCACCTCGAGACCTTAGTTCAAAAGACTTCGTTGCCCAGTAGTTTTGATAGCTACAGTGCCTTTCCAACAGCTGGAAGCTTTAAAAGCAGAATATCTAGAACTGCAGCAGCCGCGTGCAATAAGAGACCTACCCGTCACCAATTTTGGCCCTTGTACCATTAGGTCGGTGGTTAATCGATCCCAAATTTATTTGGAATATTAATAAAACAATGAGACTGAATTCTAAGAAAACTGCTACCTAACTAACTAACAAGTGATTCGTTTTAGTCTCCCTATACAAGAATGTGGTACGTATACATATAAGTACATGCCTCGCGGAACGGGTCCCTGAAGGGGTAGATGGCTTCGGCCAACATTAATTTTATTTATCTGCTCACTGAAGATATTTCTCTGTAGTCCCACCATACCACTGGCCATACCAGAATAATGTCCGGACGTGGCAAGCCTTTACTGTTCTTCTTCACATACCCATCCCGTGTTATGTGTGGTAAGTGATCACCGTAGCTTGTGGACGCTTGCACCACCAGGGGAATCACTCTGCATAAATCTTCTCATAACCTTATTGAAGAACCCTTTGCTGCACTTTGGGAATCCACGGGCTGGGAGTTCATTTCACAATTTGATCGAGCAATTTGAACTAAGAACTTTACATCCAAACGCCGACCTTAGAATGAGATACGTAATAGTTTTGCTAACTATAAGTAATTGTCATTTACAAAAAGTGTATTTCCAGATGCTGAACATGGCGCCGGCGCGGTGTGAAGTGACCAGGCTGCTGAGACAATTGTGCGGTGGAGATGCCTCGGGGTATGTTTTATTTTTTATATAAATTCCGAAGAAGGGGGGTTATGTTTTTGTCTATGTACGTATGTTTTCTTTGCACCATCTATACAATACTACTAAATTGTTGGTCTAAATACACAAGCATAAGCGTTCCTAAGTAGGTACAGTTCTTTCAGTGCAGGAATCTAACCTTTGGCACCATAATTTTGATAATTATATGTGCATTGTAGATTTATTTATTGTTATGGTGGAGTTTGATTTGTTTCTACAGAAATAATACAAGACAAATGGCGACTCCAAATAATTGCTGTTCATAAATTTCGGTACGGTTTTAGAAATTGTGTCATTGTGGATTTTTTACAATTCTCTACTAGAATCCGATATCATTAGTAACTGCGATCTGACAAGTCGTGTATAGCTTTATACGGACTTTCATTAAGCGGAGTACCGAGCGCAAAAGTTATATGCTTCCTTGTCTAAAAATACTGGGGTGAAAGAGATGCGATAAGTAGTTTCGGCCCGACACCTACGCTCGCCGTGTTTGGAGCTGTGACTAATTACGATGGTTCATAGTCGATTATTCAGATACACTAGACGATTTTTCTTTTCGTACATTCGAATAATGTGCTTGTTATCTTGCGTGAGATAGTTGAAAAGAAGTCATCAACTTTTTTTGTCATCCATGTTTTTTAGATTACTACCCGTCACCGTAGCCTATGGATGCCTACAATTACCAGGAGTATCACAGGTGCACTGCTAACCTTTGTTTGTAAGGAATCACAGTAATATGAGTAACGAAGGGGTCTTACTACTACCCAATATGCCCATTAGGGCAGAACAGCTGTGAATTCATCCTCACACATTTGAATCGAAATGGTCCCGCACGGCACGGTTCCAAAGGAGTTTTCTCCCGGGCACGATCAAATTGTGGAATGAACTCCCCGCCGAGGTTTTCCCAAAGGAGTACAGCATGGGGTTCTTCAAGAAGGGTGTGAAGAGATTTTTGAAGGGTCGGCAACATGCGAGTCATAACCCTTGGTATTGCAAGCGTGCATAGGCTACAGTGACCACTTACCATCAGGTGTGCAGTATGCTTGTTTGCCACCTTAGTGGTATAAAAAAGCACTTATTTTGAACGGGAAATACCGATGTGCCTGTGTTCTCTTCCTTTAAGGAGCTCTGTTTATTATCTTGTGTGTTTACCGATACTATTAATAACATCATCAACAGAGCAATTAAAATAATAAATAACTATTCATATCGCGATCCCTTCGACCTGTTATTGCAGGGATGACTCACAATTTCCCAACTATCGCATCACGTAATATTACGCTATCGAGCCATAATGGCCTGTTCATAACCTTTCTTGGCTGGTTTTATATGAGCACTCATCCTATTGTTTCTCTGAGGGTCGCGGCTTGATAATGATCTGGTTACTTATAATGCATTTGTCTGCATTAACCAACCAGTAAGGATAGTTGAGAATCGTGAATTCATGGTCTGGAATCTTGTTAAATCAGTCTAGCGCTGTCGAGTCCGCGACTGGCAATAGGCACGAAGGGACTCATCAGCAGGGTTCATATGCTCATAAAATTACTAGCGGCCCGTCCCGGCTTCGCACTGGTAGACATTTATCCCCGTGCGAAGCTGGGGCGGGCAGCTAGTATAGCCTAAAGCCTTCCTCGATAAATTGACTATCCAACACAAAAATTTTTTTTCAATACTACCAGTAGTTCCTGATATTAGCGCGTTCAAACAAACAAACTCTTCAGCTTTATAAATAAAAGACTGAATTACAAAATAAAAACAAAAAATATTTTTTTCGTGCTCTTAAGACGCTTTGTCCATTTGCATTTTATATGTCGGATGGTAATGGATTTTTATTAGTTAATTGACGTTAGCCTTGCTAAGCATGCGATCGGGAAGTACATTATTTAATCATAATTTAAATCTGCACTTATTCCAGCACGTTAATTTAATTACCTGCCCGGACCTGCCCCGGAGTCGAAGGCTACATTATTTGACAACATTAACTTAATCCTTCTGGTAACCATATTATCTCAACAGTTAGTGATTAGGAAGGCGGGAGCAAAATAAAAGAAAGTAATTATGTCTGTTAAAAGTGTATAAGCAAGACATTTCAACAGAGAAAACGGAAATGTCAATATTTTTCATTATTACTGTAGGACATCATCCATTTTGGTCCAAATCTGAAAGGCCCGGCCGACGCATTTTTTTTATTATTCTGTTAGAGCTTGTCCGTCTGAACATTTATTGCTACAGCACTAAAGCTGTAGACCTTTGTCCTCGATTTAATTTGAGTGTGAAATCAGAATTTTCATACATTTTTGTTGAAAATAGGAATTCAAAATAAATAAAACCACTGAAATGTCCTGTAATATCCAACTTTGGTGCCACAGTAGTCAATGCTCAGACGGACAAGCTCTACTCTACCAGAATATACAAAAAAAAATAGTAAGCCGGCACTTTCAGAATTGGACCAAATCTATATGAAACATGGATGATATCCTTTGAAAACATTCGAGATGGTCATGCCAGTCCCTCACTTATAATATCGAATGCTGGCTGCCGATCAGTTATTATGGTAAGTAATCAACTCTATGTATGACCAACCTCCATTTAATTTAAGTGAACTTAATATCCCTAGCGCGCGTAACTGATAAGCATTATCTTATTGCATGCAATTATGTTAATTAATTTTTAATTTACCTTGACCCTGGAGTAGCTCGGTTTACTTTATTCCTTTGCGAGAGTGTCATAAAGCGCTGCGAGCGTCACTAATGAGTTCACACGTGAATATCGCCAGTCTGGGACACGTTAACCCTAGCTAGACTGATTACATCGATTATATCTATAATGGTGCCTATTCTGTTGTACAAAATTACTAAACTAATTTGAAGAAGTTCTTAAAGTCTTGCTATCCCTTTCTCATGTTCGGGGTTAAATAAGGATAGCAATACCTTTACAACTGTCACATTAGTTTAGATTAGTTATTTTGTACAACAGAATTGGCACCAATATGTATATAAAATGAATCCATTTTCCCTTCTTGGTAAGACTGATTTCGCATTTTTTTTCCTGTTTGCTATATTAAGTAAAAGGTTCATATGAAAAGATTTTTTTTAAAAGAACCGGTTCATTTTTAAGTTCGGGATAAACTAAAGATGTTTTTATCTATGGTGTATTTGTCGTCTGTCGGGGCAGCTAGTATTAAAAGACGACTGTTACTGACTGATCGATGACACACAGCTTAAACAGCTTAAACGGATTGTGCACGCAGATAGTAATAATGACATAGACGCTAAGAAGACTTTTTACAACATTCATCGTAGCAAATATCAATACCCTGAATTTAACGCGAGCGAAGTCACAGGCAACAGCTAGTAGCTTATCACTTTTTTAAATGAGAGGTTCCAGCCTTTGGCAGCTTAAATCCACGTTCCAGATACCTATGTCGATAACACAATTTCATCTAAATTGTGCGCGGGTCGATTTTGCTCAAAGAAATATCTCTATTTCAAAAATAGTTTTATGTCTGTTTGGTCTATTTCAAAACTATGAACAGTTGGAAATAATGTTAGTACAATAAAACGCCTATGTTATGACCAACTCCTTGACACTGCAGGTATTCTTAAATAGGGCGTTCACCCCAAATTAGTTCCATTGTAGTTTTTTTTTTATTATGTTATTTACAGTTTAATCTAGGACAAACTGAGTAAATTTTCCGTTATTGCAGCCACACTGGTATCTGTGAGTGTATTTGGATAATTTATGTATTACAAATCAACTCTTCTTTTTTAAACTTCAAATTAGTACAAAACTTAAACAAGGAAATATGCAATACTTTAAAATACATTTTGTTTGCAATAATAAGTACAATACCAGTATTCCAAAGATCAGGGTACCCAGCTTGCCAACTGCATTCTAAATTACATATAAATTAATTAATTATTCATAATTGCGGTTTCGAAAAACATATTGTTTAAGCATTCGATTATTTATATGACAAACTTGTTTGTTATGCTGGTGGGAGAAGTATTCATGTATTTATGTATGTTTGCATGTTAGTCTCTGGTGCTTTTAGTACAAGCTCTAGCTAAGAAATAACAATTCCGTAAGATATCGTCTATGCAAATTAAAATTATCATCCTCAAAATGACGAGTTACAATCTCTTTCCACCACTAGTTTGATTAACGTCGAATCTTTTGAACCTGAAAAAGTATAATTACTCAGACGCTTAATGGCACTTAAAAAAATTAAGATACTCTCTCAGCATAACCTTCCCTTGTTGAAGGTATGCGTCCACTGGCAGTAAACATGTGACTTCGTTGAAATCCGCATAAAAATAAAATACATAGCTTTTAGCAGCGGCTTCGCAAGCGTGCTTCTAGAACAAAAAATCTTTCGTGATAAAAAGTAGCCTATGTGTTAAATCCAGCGTATAAGCTAACTCTATCCTAATTTAATTCCAATCCGTCGCAGGGAAATTAGGATAATGGTGACTTCCCGAAATCATCGCCTATGAAGCTAATCTGTCAAATGAAATACCGTCTTTTGTAAAACCAGATTGTTCTTAAGTAGTCTACAGCCGTATCATACTCATTGAAACCTTTGGAATAAATAAAACAGTAACTCTGAAAGATTAAATTGCGAAACAATAGTACCTTGGTGCCAGTCTGTCCCGAACACCATCAGAACAGCCAACAAATCTCCCCTCGTATCTGGTCAAGGTCGCTGGTTAGTCGAGGGGATCGATCGCGTTCGTGACTAGTCTGCATTCATCACACCCTACCTATACGGCCTAGGTAGAGTCGCTAGGGATTTCCACTATAGTGACGGTGACGGTATTTGTACTGAATTGCTTTGACACTCTTAGATTAGGATGTACTTTTACCTACTTTTTTACTAGTATACATATAAAACTGACATGAGGATACTATTTCGGTAAAGGCACCATTAAGTTGACTAGATGTCTGCTAATCTAACGATAGTGTAACACTGACTATAACTTGAAAACCAAAAAGTGCGCAGGTGTACCATGATTCTCCTGCCCTCATCCCATATTATTTGGGGTCGGCGCAATATGTATTTCTCTTCCATACTTCTCTATCAGCCGTCATCTCTGTTTTCACTTCCTTTCTGGCCATGTCATCTTTCACACAGTCCATCGATCTTTTCTTAGGTCTACCGATCCATATTAAATTCCAGATAAGATTGACATTTGAAGTACCTTGCGATCATTTCTGCTTTAATTCTGATGGCGTAGTCCTTGAAAACGATAAATGGACCTTACCACCGCCCAAGCTCGCGTTCTGCGAATCTCGAGCGATCCAGTGCAGGGTAATCTCTAAAGCCAATAAAAAATATTATACTGCTTATTGAGTGACATCAGTCACTGCTGGCGAGGTCGTCTCAATGTACCGTGCACATTCAATGCGCCCATTATCCTTTACACCGCCACTTTGTTTCACTTGCTCTGGATGCTTTTAACTGGCGTTTCAATTGAGCTTACGACATTTACCTTAGTATATTCCACGGTTCGGTTTTGCACAATTTTTACACGCCATTTACACCTTCGAGTGTTACGAGTTTCGGAACGAAAATTGCCTGTATTACAACCCTATGGTCTGTTTTTTTCCGTTAGTTGTTTTGGCCAACCAACATCCAAACTTTTGTATTTTATTATAAAGTAGCTATTTATAAATATCCGCTTCGTTTCATGTCTGATTGTCAAGGAATGCCTATTCTCTCCATAAGCTTAAATTAGCAATACCTTAATTTATAAACCTAGTGTTTTAGGACGGGCCTTCGTTTATATTATATTCGGTTCTTCGCCTATATTTGGTTCTATTTTTAAATTATTACAAGTGCTTTTTTCCTTTGTTTTTAAGTTTGTCTATTATTTTCAGCGACAATTTAGAGTTGATGTGACAGTAGAAGTAGAAGTTAAATTAATTTTCAGGGCACCTTTGTCAAAATTTATCTTACATGAGTAATACAATTTTATATTTAATGGATGAAAGTTGTTGAATGTCACATAAACATAGCGAAATGGCATTTTATGTCCAGTCGTCTAGACGGTGCCGGCACCCTCACGGGACGCACCCTCCCATAGTTTGACATTGCTAGTGTCCTTTTGTCTATTAATATAGTATGTTTACTAGCGGCCCGCCCCGGTTTTGCACGGGTAGACATTTATCAAATATATTGTCTACCCGTTTTTAGACTTTAACATGCAATTTTTTTTTCTCCGTAAGAACCATCCTCGTACTTCAAGGAATATTCTAAAAAATAATTAGCGAAATTGGTTCAGCTGCTCCCGAAATTTGCGCGTAGCGGGACATTCGGCGAATGATTTTATATTATAGATTACTCTATCGGCCGAATACAGAAATGACATCCAAACTTTGAAGGCTCACGTAACTATTTGAGGCATCGTCAAAATACAATTCGCCTGTAATCGGAGGATACTTAAAATCAATGTGGCATTAGATTTGACTGGCGTTTCAGTATTCGGCCATATGTTTATTAGGCTTGAGCTATGAAGGTACTTTACAAGGTTTTACGTTGACGATATTTTTTAATCCCTAAATTTGCAAACGATTCTCATGTAGACCGGTTTCTCCAGCCCGTGGTCTAAACATCTTCCCGTTAGCATTACTGTCGAACTTTACTTAATAGGATCTGAGCATTAAAGGACTAAGAACTAAAAACATGCTCTTTTCCAAGTAGAAGCAGAAACGAGCGTGTTTCCGGAGCGAAGAACGCTCAGCTGCTTTGTGTAAACGGCGGGAGTCCTCGGCAGCCGAGCACGCCTCAGTTGTTGCGGGTACAGTCTTAACATTATCTTTATCAGTTTGTCAATTAAGATAATTTTCCAAAAAATATTATTAACATTTTACAACGCTTCCAGATATTAGAGGAGACGATCCAAAAGAAAGTACCGAAGCACTTATTCCACAAGCCTTCATCCTCAGAAAAGAACAAGGATAGGTTACGGCTGACATTTAATATATCCGAGAAAACTTCGACCAACCTCTTTCAGTACAGGACTAAGTTCGTGCAGCACATGTTGACGAGTCCCATGTACGCCAACAGCGCAGTAGGAAAGCCTTGGGAAATGATTGGCAGGTTAATAATAATTACCAATGTCTGACTCAGAACGTTCCTCATACATTACAGATTTAAAAAAAAAACAAATAAGTAACGGATTTGGCTGAATGGGTATTTTTATATGGCAGTGAATTCTGAAAAAAAAATTAAGAAAATGTAAAAAAAGTATCACAGTTAAATCTTGTAGTTATTTGTCTTTATAATGATATTTGAAACAAGTTTAAAATTGTTTTTATTTTCAGCATTTCAGAGCAAATAATAGACGACCTGATATTAGAATGCGCGAAAGAGATGCAGCTAGAACACGTGGTGCGGGAATTATATGAAGGCGAAACGTGTTAATTTTCTAAAGTGCGTGTATTTTGTATTGTTTTCTAGTCACTTGTTGTTTACTTATGATAAAAAATATTGAAATTATTAAAAAAATATATTATTTACATTATATCTTAACGAACAACGATGAGTAAAAATAGGTTATTCTATCGTCATTAGTTGGACTAAATTTATTTTTTGTATATAATCTATGTAAATTATTATTACTATTTTCAACATATGATACATTATGAACTATTACAGTTTATTAACGTTCGTTAAATGAAACAACTTAATTTAAATAACATAATTTATGTTAAAATGTAATGCACGATGTAACAACCATCACATGAAGAATATTTTCAGAATTGACAACATGTCATAACTTATAAACTACTTCGCGTATAACTAGACATATTGCTTTACATTTGGAATAAATATTGAAGGCCTCTAAATATTTTGGTTCGTGAATATCAGTCTTCCAAAAAAAGCGATCGGTTGAGTAACCTGCACTAAACAACTAGAATGGTCACATTTCACTCAAATGCACACAAGGCACCCAAAAGTTTTTGAGCATCATCCAACTTCTAAATAATATTGTCAGAATTTTGATAAACTAATTTCTTTAAACATCGTCGTCCCTATTGAAACTTAACCTGATAGAATTCAAAACGTCACCGAACTTATCCTTTTGCCTTTTCAAAGTATCATTCTTTTCAACTTTGGGCAACTTAGATATACTTTCATTACTAGACATGTCAGTGTGGTACGCTTCTTCAGGCGTAGGTGGATTCGATTTCATTAGCCTAGGTTTTAGCAACTGTGGGCCTCCTAACGCAAATATATTCTCTAATTTGGATTTCAAGTCTTCTCTACTTAAACTTGTATCTTCACCTTCAGTATTGAGTTCTTCAACATCTTTGGGTGTATCTTCTACAATTACTGGACGTAAGCTCTGTGCCACTTCTCCAGATAATAATTCCTTCTTTAAATCTAGGAACATGGGTGGTCTTGCAATAGAAAATTCTGTATTTTCCACTACGTTTCCCGTCGAATGCGACCTTCTCCTCGGTTCCTCATCGTTGGTGTTAGTTATTTTGTTCTGGAATATGTTGTTCAGCTTTGACATAAAGTTGACCTGTCTGTCACTTCCAAATATAATATTATCGTCGCTTTGAGAATTGTTTGATTTAATACTCTCTCGTGGCTTGTTTTCCTTTTCTTCTTCAATAGAAGCTTTTCTTACTCTTGACGATAATGAGTAAAATCTATTTTTATCAGGAGTTTTGAAGAAATTCTCATCCATGGGTGGCGGAACTGGTATATAATGTGCAGTTTCTTTCGTGTCCTCTAATGATTCACTCAAAGCATTTCTATCAAGAGTATCAGAATACCCTGATTCGTCAGTTCTCGAATTCGTATCGCTGTCGTTGAAAGCAGTCACTTGCTCGTGTTCAACGAAATCCTCATCGTCGATGTCCGACTCTCTATCAATTCTGTCCTCTTCTTCATTCACTCTGGGCAGGTCCTCCCTATGTACCTGCGCAATGACATCGTATTTAGATAATACTTGATTACCCAACGATGCATCCGAGCCGGCATCAGACAAATCACTCAAAGACTTCCTATGAGCTATGGTCTCTTCCGTTTCAACCGCATCGTCATTGATTTCATTAATAATAATGATTTCACCGTAACTATCCTCTTCAGCTTGTAATACTTGGTCTAATAAATCTATGATTTTAGCTTCTTTTTCTTCATTGTTTTCAATATAAGCTTGATGCAGAATGATTTCGTCTGCTTTTTCTATCTCTTCTGTGTCTATTTCTTTTGAAGTAACTTTTTGCGTTTCTATTGCATCTTGTAGATTTATGTCACCTCCGTGGTTACTAAAACGTGTAATAGTATCGGGAGGGGTGGGTGACTCCACTACAATCTCTACGGGGGGCTTTCCGTTCTTCTCGGGAAATGATAGAGCCATGTTGTTTTTTAGATTCGCTCTCTTCCTTTTATAACAGAATGTACAAATAAGATATATCGGGATTCCTAGAAAAAAAGCAAGCGTTTTTAAAAGTTCACTCATTATTTGATGGGCAGTAGTATTAGATTATTATATTTACCTATTAAAATCCCAATGAGAGTGCGTATCCACGTTTGCACGTTGATGAGAACCATTAGATGAATATTGATATAAATGCTGATGCACGGTACCAGGGGTACAAGAGGAGTCTAGAAAAGAGACACGTGAAATAATACCATTTATTGAACTATAGTACGGACAATCAAATAAGGGCATTTGTTTTGGATGCAAAAGGCAAGCTAGTTATATTGTCAAAAAAGGCGATCGATGAGTAAAAAATTGTTTTATGATTTGAAAGTTTTGATCTTCTGAAGACAGTTTGAAGAACGTATTTTTATTTTAGTAAATGTTCACTTACATTTGGCACATTATCAATAAGGAAAAACATCTACGAAGAATCTGGAAATAATCTAATACTATTTATTGTATAGATAGTAATGTACCTTAAACGACAGCTCCTCCTTTATCTTGGGCTGCACAGCCATGATTACGATGATGAGAAGTAGCAACACGTTTAATATTCCACCCGGAATTGTTGGGTCTTCGATGTTAACTACTACTAACGCCGCAGTCACACATAAACTGACTGAAATGAAAAATAAATGGATAAGTATAACTTCTTCTTGTTGATTTAACGATGAAAAAGACAAAACACTATCGTTAATTAAAATTCTATCACCTTTTTGTAGTGGCCTGTTTCTTAATTTAAATATAATTAATATACGTTAAAGGTCAAACAATTCAGACAAAGGACATCATCCATTGTTTTATAGAGATTTGGTCCAAGTCCGAAAGTGCCGGCCAACGTATTTTTTGTATATTCTGTTAGAGTTTTCCGTCTGAGCATTAATTACTATGGAACCAGAGCTGGATATTACAGAACATTTGATTTGTTTTTTTAATTCCTAATTTTAACAAAGATGTATGAAATTACAGTTTTTTTTACTCAAATATAATAAACTTCAATGGTCCTACAGCTTTGGTGTCACAGTAAAAAGTTATGGGACGGGCATGCTCATATACAAAAAAATAGCGTTGGCACTTTCAGATTTGGACAAAAATAGGTGATGTCCTTTCGACTGTACACCTTTACCAGTGTAGAACACACGAGTCACCATTTCTTTTAAGTCTCAGTTAATTACTTACTAAATAAAACTAACGAGACATCGATGATCCTTGCGGAGGCTCGAGTCGGCATGTTGTCTCCGCATCCAAATAACCTCTTCACATAGCCTGGAGAGCCTTCTGGTATATAATCTGAACGGTACCTACAAAAGTAAGATTGATAAACGATTCCATTTAGGTCCTCAAAAGGCATATAAGATTGTCGCTAAATATCATATCATCAATTAGGATAAACATTAATTAATTACATTTCATCAGCATTCAATTAGCAGAAAGACTTCCACTGCTGAACAAAGACCTCCATCATTGAGGTATATACAAAATATTTGATAAATGTCTACCCGTGCGAAGCCGGGGCGGGCCGCTAGTATAATATATAGCCTATGTTACTAAGTGATAATGTAGCTTTCTAATGGTGAAAGAATTTTTGAAATCGTGCCAGTAGTTAGCCGCTTTAACCGAGCATTTTTAAAGCTTGGCTTCAAATTTGATGAAGTCCAGCAAATATAGATGAACTTGCTATGTGAAGCAAATGTGTCAAGCTCATTGCTGGTTGTAAGACAAAATATCTTAGTTAAAATTGTTACTGAGTCACATCGTTGCTTGCCCCATAAGGGACCTTAAAGATAGAAGAACTGTACCTGAGGACTATAACACTAACAGCCACCACGGTGTAGGAGAATAGCGTCCCGATGCACATCATCATGATTAGCTGTTGCAGCTTCAGAATCCCTGCCAGGATAGCTGGAAACAAAAAAGTCAGTTTAGAATTCATTTAGGTACATGTATTACGAAATAGATTCAGTATACTGTACTTTTAACAAAAAAAAATACATTTGAAGCAGAAACAAACATTGACTTAAAGCCGATATTATCCATTTTAACTTTAGCCTAACGATATCATGTCTCAGACTGAATGATTCTTATCAAAATAATTGAAGCTACTTGGAGTAAATCCTGAATTCACAAATGGATAAATCCATTCATATTAAAAAAAATATATAACGTCGTAGCAAGTTTTTTTTCTCGAATTAATTTTCATAATTTACTCCATACTTTAATGGCCAGTCCAGCTTTAAGGTGGCTTGGTTACAAATGCAGTGAATCTTTAGTGTTTCATAAATACATCTCTATTTTTAGCTTACTATGGTAATATTTCAGCGTTACCTATAACGCCTGCAGATAACAGCGTAGCAACGGCAGGGGATTTCCGTTTCGATGTTAGCTTAGAGAAGAATCCGATGAACAGTCCGTCAGATGACATAGCGTACAGCAACCTCGGCAGCGGAAACATGGCTCCGATGAGACTGGAAGAATGAATAGACATTTATATAAAACTTAGTTTAGGTAATAATTTTCTGTTTGGGCTTTTCAAGATTTGCTTTTATAGCCAAATTAATCATCTATAAGGATCTGCTGAGCTCTAGCCATCTTCAACGAAAGCTAAGATTCTGACAATAATCATGGATCCCAACGGACATGTTTTCAGGGTCGGTAAATGATGACCCTAGACGACTGCCCCTGGACACCCCTGGTATTGCTAGCATCCATGAGCTACAGTACTATCAGGCCGGCTGTATGCATGTTTGCCAAACTAGAAGATTTTTTATAGAGTCGCTTTACGACGCCTGAGTGCTTTTCTAGAATATGACTTTGTGGTTACGTGACAAGTGATTATGTTTTTCGAATATCACAATAGAATTTGCTTACCCAGCAATAATACCGAAGAGAGCACCAACGGATACAACCCACATTGCCCAACTCCATCCAACCTGGTCGAATGCCATCGTTACAGCTGACAGGGAGTCCTGGAATATCGAAATATTTTTTGTTTTACCACCCTTTAACACAACCGCTAGCCTGTTCTTTATTTAACTAGACTTTACAAGTACTTTCAAATCGTCAGAATCTACCACCGGATCCGGTCGACAGTCGTTTTTTGTTGAGAAGAATCCAGTAAAACTCAGCAATTACTCTTTTCAAATAAAATACATAATTTACATTTAAATTACTTACATGACAAGAATATATTACAAGATGTTATCACTCATACTCTACGTCTACTAGTAGTACTTTCAAGGGTAAATCAGAGGTATTTATTTTACTTACTTAATCAGTATGTTAACTTACGTGCAAGTAGTAAGGCACCATCATAGTGATGACTATAGCGACACTCGCATATCCCAGGAAAGCAAGCGCTATTACCGTTAGAATTGTGTACGGGATGGAGCGTCGCGGCTCTCGGGCCTGTAAACAATTTTAACAACGGTCAATGATGAAACAGATGTGGTAACTATACCTAAATAAAAAAATGGACGATTTTATTTTGACAGGCGTTGGCCGCCTTGCTAGGATTTAATCAGTATTGTGGTATCGCCGAATTGCCATGCATCACATACGTAAGACTATACATCCATCTTACTGAAAACCGCAGTCAAGTAACACTACTTTAATGTAATGTTGAGTTTCTGCGGTGAGTAAGGTGCTCCACGAGGAAACGCTGCGTTAGTATTAATGCCACTAGCACAGCGAGTCCTCAGCAACAACAGTGTTGGCAACGCGTTAGTGATATCCCTGGTATTGCAAGCGTCTATAGGCTACGGTGACTGCTTACCATCAGATGAGCCGTATGCTTGTGTGCCACCTCAGTGGTTTAAAAAAGGAAGATTTTACGTACTGAATAATAAGGATTTTTGAATGTTTGACATTTCGGAACCTATGGTAAAATCAAATTTATAAAAAGAGGTTATGGATTGAAATTAGCTTAAAGTAAGGTACATACTGACGATCCTCGTTTTCTTAAAGTCTTAGATGATTTTAATAAGATACGAGGTGTACTTACTTCTTCACTAGAAGCGCTGACAGTTTCAAAGCCAACGAACCCGTAGAAGCATATAGCAGCTCCTTTAAGTGTTCCCCACACGCCGAACGGGAAAAAACCCCCAGTCCCATGGTTGGGAGGCACCAGGCTCTCCGGGATCGACCAGTTTGATGGTTTTGCTGGAATAAAAGAAGATTCATTTTGATATTAACAATACACTCATAACGCGCTCAATCAGAGATAAACCACTAAGTTAAGCAGTTTTTGGAATGGTTGTACTAATGTTACAAAAAGTTGAAAAAGCGCACGCAGATCCCGAAATGCTGAATCTGGTGAATGAAAGATTATTAACGTTAGAACCATATGTATATATAAAACGTAACTAAATAAAACAGGGATCGAAAACTGAACAGAAGCAGTGACGGACGGAAGAATTGGTCCGAGCCACATCTTAAGTCTGACGTTTTTTTTTATACCACTAAGGTGGCAAACTAGCATACGGCCCACCTGATGGTAAGCGGTTACCGTAGCCTATGGACGCTTGCAACACCAGGAGTATCACTCGCGCGTTGCCGACCCTAGAATACATAGACGATGGGAACAATATTATTAATACAAAAAAACTTCGGTGGGATTTTTGACGTAGGTACCTGTAAAAGCGCCGGCGCAGACCACAAACAGAATGACCACTAGATTGACTGCTGCCAGCACGTTGTTTACCCACGCCGTCTCCCGCGCACCCACAGCCAGTAGTACTAGACAATAGGTCAATAAAAATAAACATTTAGTACATTTAGATGTCTATACAAACTCCTAATGAATGGAGAACAATGTGTTTGATTTGTACATTTAGACATTGTTTGGGGATCCATTGATGGGCTAGTTTATGATTACTTTCAAGTTGACCACGAAGATTTTTTTCGGGATTTCACTGCTAGCGCATATGAATATCCAATATACCAAGTTTTTCAAAATATTTTTTAATTGAAACCAATTTCGTATGTAATGAATGAGATTAGCAAGTTAATTGAAGTACTACAAATTAGCACACATTTGAGATCAGTTATGCTACATGAGGAACTTACTTCCCACAACAATGACTATCAGGAACGCAAGGAGATCGAAGTATGTCGAGAGAATTGATATTGGCGCTAGTTCGGACAGCCACTCCGACATGGTGTGGTTCGTCATGACATCCACGTACGTGCTCAGCCCCCGGGCAATGCTTGCTGTGCCTGGAAGAACATCCCAAAAACTTGGTCTATAGCCGTAAAAAGTTAACGAAAATGATATACACATAACGCGAGGTTGATTGCTATGTTATTTTTGGATATAATCCGTCTCCCATCAAGGTTTTTGGCATTGAAACTTTACAAACTTTTGGATACATTGTTAAGTTATGACTAACTTGAGATTATAGTTTTTCCTGCGATGTTCTGTAAGGTGAAGGTAGG
Source organism: Falcaria lacertinaria (assembly GCA_951449985.1). Taxonomy (NCBI): domain Eukaryota; kingdom Metazoa; phylum Arthropoda; class Insecta; order Lepidoptera; family Drepanidae; genus Falcaria; species Falcaria lacertinaria. The sequence continues at coordinate 9,654,863 of OX602121.1, read as the reverse complement.
TACAGTTGGGAAATCCCATTAGAATGTAAGTATAGGTATTATAGGAATAGGTAATTTATACCCCGTTGGGAAAATTATGGTAGCAACGACATTCGTTAAATTGGTTTTTGGTGAAGTCTTTGTTTTATCTATATTAGTCAGTCTTTCATAGAAATATTCTCACCAAACAAACACTCGAGTATGTTACACCAGCCCACGAAGAACGCCAGCAGCTCACCCACCGTCATATAGGTGTATATATACGATGACCCGGCTCTGGGCACCCTGTGCCCGAACTCCGCGAAACAGAGACCTGGAAATTTAAAGAAAATTACATCACTGAATTGATGAGAACAAGTCTCAACCGTCTGGAAACGGAAAAAGTGGCCGGACTACTGATAAAGGCCAGTCCTTAACTGGGTCTAAAAATTATACCCATCGACACACTTCACCGTGTTGGTGATTTGGGACATTTATTTTACTTGCAATTAAGTTTGTACATTTATAGTCAATTAATAATTAAATTAATTAATTATTTTTAATTAATGTTAGCTTAGTTTTAGTTCTTCTTTTATTATCACTTTTTTCTATTTGGTTAACTAGGCTTATTAGTTTCTCGATTTTTATATTTACGTTTTGTTTATCTAGTTGCGTGTCCATCCAGTCAGTTTATGAAATTTGTAGATTATCCTTGAATTTCGGTTTTTATACATTCTCGTAGATTCTCCTTATGTTTTATTGTTATATTAACTCCTGGTTCTGATGTGTCAGTCTCATTAGTGACAGTACCATCAGCTGCCGCTTAGGAAAGTACCTAATTAATACTTATCACTTCAATGATAGTATGCACCTTTTAGTGAAGGTTCTGTTGAAGTATATTTCAAATACGCATACCTGCAAACAGCGCCGCGATAGCAGCAATAGTGATTGACACGACCACCGAAGGCCCCGCCAAATGCAGAGCCACATATCCTATCAGCACGTACACTCCCACGCCCAGCGTGCTGCCCACGCCCAGCCCAGCCAAGTCCCAGCGGGTCAGACATCTGGAGATAATAATTATACATTTCATTGTCATGAATAGCCCGAGAATATGCCCTGCTTTCAATAATTAAACAATATCACACATATTAGTTATAATCGCGGGACCTGACACTGTATTTCTTGTAATTGTTAATAAAATATGTTGGATGGGCGACGATCTCTGCATGTAACAGCTGCAATGAAATCCGAATAAATTGCGAAGGCAGAGAACCATGATATTCCCGAGCGGGACGGATACTATAGTACCTCCACCATACAGAAGATTGCAGTATAACATTACCTCAGAGTAGACAATATTCTACGTACACACAACTCTGTTGCTGTGGTGAATTTCTACATCTTCTATTCGTCCCATAATCGCAAGCACGCGCTAATGATACTTCTTAGTAATATAATAGTACCTCTTCAAGTTGCCAGCCTCCAAGTGGCCAGGCTCGAACACCCGTCTCCGCGTCAGCGAGCTGCACTCCATCAGTCTCGGCTACCGTCCACGCGCACTCATCTGGCCAGATTTTATGACAACTAAAAGAAATCATTTCCTGTTTAGTCGTGTATAAGTAAGCTGAACCTGACCAGGTCATTAATGCGCGAATAATCATCTCCACAAGATGAGTCTTTCCAGGAGCGTGGCATGCAGGTGCTACAAAACAGCAACGGAAACCAAATAACAAGGATAATCGTGGTATCAATATTTATTCAGATTCTGGCCGAATACTGAAAAGCCGTTCTAAAACAACACTTCAAACAGTTATGTGGGCTTTCAATTTTGATTGTCGTTTCAGTATGCGGCTGTCAGTCAGTTATGTAGTATGCTTTATGCTCTCGAGTCCTATGAAGCACTACCGCTTATCTCCGCATTACACAAAGGTTAGCACACTTCTTTCTATCAATAAAGTATCTTGTATCTGTTGTAATATGGAAGACTCTTAAAGCCGTATGTATAGGAATTTACGTCTTTTTGTTATCTCCAGCTTTGATGAACTAAGCTAAACAGTTTGTAGCTATCTAAAATTATACAAATAAATCGAAGGATGTTCAATTCTACGCTTTATTTATAAATGCACGCACAGCTTACCTCAATAAGCGTAACGAAATAGCCAAAACAGGCAGAGTTATGATAATGTTTAGTTATGTATATAAATACGTATGTGGCAGAATGATAGCGTATTCTAGGAACAGGTGCAGACAATACAATATAGGTACACTATGATACATTATGAGTAATAGGAAAGAGTATCTAAGTTCGTAATGTGCTAAAAGTGTTGCTCGTATAAAAATATTGTTTCAGACGTTACTCATGAATCACATATCACATCACACACAATTCTTTTATTTATTCTGTGTCTCACCTTCTCAAAGAGCACTGATCAAAAATATTATTACTGAATTAGATTTCGTATTAATTGATTCAAAATCATTTATTCCGTTATGGCCTTTATAAGGCACTAATGAAAGTCTACTTTACCATCCACTGGGATCAACATAAGGTGCGCCAGCCTCTGAACCAGTACATACATCGGTGTAATCTGAAAACGTTTCTTTGTAATCTTGGTTCAATCTTATCTCACGGTAACCTTACGTTCCATTTCATTACACATTTCTGATATGTACTTAAGTAGCGAAGACGATATTCTCAAACTTGAGAAGTAATTTAAGAATTTGATATTTATTTAAATTCTATTTCAAACTAGTTTTGAGTTGTAGGTGGCTTGTGATCGAAATTCGAAATACAAACTCTCGTGCCAGGCGTGCTGGAACATATCTCGCTCGGAGAATCAGCATTGCTATCCAGCGTGGCAATGCTGCCAGCATTCTTGGCACACTGCTGCATCATTTAGGTTTGGGTCATATCTTTTATCTACAATAGGTAGTTTAAGTTCTGTTTTATGTTTAGCTAACAAACTGTTACTATGAAATTCAGTAAGACGTGTGCCAAACTCAAGGTAGTGTGAGATATGTTTTTTTTTATTATTTTAATGTATTTCTAAAGCGTATAATTATATAAAAAGACCTTTCTATATAAACCTTAACTGTGCCTAATTTCGGCACCGGCCCAATTTGCGTAAATAGGCGGTACACGGTTTTTGCAACTCCTATAAATATTATGATAACGGTGTCTGCACATTATTACAGGTTCATGCGATTCATAGTTGGCAACCGACAACTATTGTCGTGTTAGCGATTGTATTATTGAGGATTCTTGTCAGCAAAAAACGACCTTCCGAGTCCGGTGGTAGATTCTGAAGATTTGAAAGTACTTGTAAAGTCTAGTCAAATAAAGATGATTTTGAGTTTGAGTTGCCACAAGCATGAAGAAATCTATCGGCTAGTCGATTAGGTATATGACCTTTTATCAGGTATATTAATATTCAAATTCAAAATGATCTTGATTTGACTAGTCTTTACAAAGTACTTTCAAATTGTCAGAATTTTGAATGGGAATTTGGATAAAGTAATTGAGGTTCGTGTCGTTTTAAAATAAATGATATTATATAGTTCCAAACTTTTACTACTTTTTGTAAATTTCTTGTGTTTGTTACTCACACGTGTCTATTAACAGCATGGGAAATGCCAAGGTGATGATGAATTGGCCGGATATCATAAAAGTTACAAGTTTCTTGTATGGGCTGTTTAACTTAAGATTCGTTTTCTTTTCTAAGTACATAAGTTGAAACCTATGTTGTGAAAATTGAACTGTATGTAGTCTACATACAGTTTAAAAGCTGCAGCTCATCAACAGTCAGTCTACCATTACGAAGATTTCCACGTGACGCGAGGACCTTTAACAGATCATAAGAGGTCTTGATCCGATTACAATATTATCTGATAAAACATTCTCACCAGAAATGTTCCTATCTCTAATTCTTTTCACATTACTGTACACTTCTTGATCATTTTTTTTTATTTAACACAACACTTGCAACGTCGCTGAGAGTAACCGAGTAACTAGTGATAAGGAAAAGTCCACATGATAAGATAAAAAAATAATCGGAAGATCTGCTCACTTTGTTTGACTCAAGATATTACGAGGCGTGGGGACTTAGTACCTTTATTTTATATCTTACTAGCGGCCCGCCCCGGCATCGCACAGGTAGACATTTATTAAATATCTTAACTAGCCGTGCGAAGCCGGAGCGGGCAGCTAGTATTATAATACTATATAGCCTTTGTTACTCACTGATAATGTAGCTTTCTAACGGTGAAAGAATTTATGAAATCGGTCCAGTAGTTTCGGAGCCTATTCAATACAAACATATATACAAAAATTCAAAAATACAAATCAGTCTTTATAATATTATATATAGTATAGATTAGTATAGATATAGATAGTTTATAGTATATAGGTGACGTTTTCCATTTCTCTAAGATAGTTTTTTATAACACGAAGCTGGCAAGCATGTGTACGTCTAATGGTGAGCGGTCACCGTAGCCTATTACGCTTGCAATGGGTATCACTGATTATATACTTATTGCTAACAATATCATCATCATCATCATTCTCCTGCCCTTATCCCATGTTATGGTGGTCAGCGCAATATGTGTTGCTCTTCCATCCCTCTCTATCAGCCGTCATATTATCTGTATTCCCTTCATTTCTGGCCATGTCATCTTTCACACAGACCATCAATTTTTTCATAGGTCTGCGTCGACTCTTGCACCCATCCACGTTCGAACATAAAACTTTTCTTACCAAGTTATCTTCATTACTCCGCATAACATGCCCATTCAAAGTCAAACGATTGCTCTTTAACTATCATATCAGTACATTGGTGCCAATTCTGTTGTTCAAAATTACTAATCTCAACTAATTTGACAGGTCTAAAAATATTGCCATCCTTATTTAACACCGCACATGAGAAAGGGATAGCAAGACTTTTAGACCTGTGAAATTTGTTAAGTTTAGTAATTTTGAACGACAGAATGGACTCCATTGTCTCCACATAGTCATCACATCATATCCCAGGGAAACTCTGGTGTCCTGCTCACCACAAACAACACTACAAGAGTAGTGCTTTTGAAGTATATTCTTACATCACACATGCCACTCGATGGGTGCTTGAGCTGGAAACGTGTTTCAGTGAAATGTTTCCTTATTACGAGTGGTATAATATATTAACAGCCACTTATATATAGGCAATATATATTTCGCTTAAATTAAAGATCACCATCGTACTGGCCTTATCCCAAACACTGTTGGGTCAGCGCTTGTACGATTATATCTTCTAACTACGCAACGGATTATAATGTGATTTTCACTAATGGACAGAGTGATTCTCGAGTTAAAATTTTGTTTTAGTTTATCAATTAATTTAAGTCTCATGTAGTACATATTATAGGAGAGAAAATCTCACATGAAACCGGAATGAATCGCTAAATTTAATAAAACTTGTTCATGATCAGCAAATATATATAATAAAGGTTGAAATTAAACATAGTTTCGGACAGAAAAAAAATGATATGATATGTTCTTTCTTGACAAGAATTCTTATTACATATTATTTCCAGCGCGTTCTGTCCAGTGCGTTTGTAAATCCTCAAAAAAGGATGTTTATGCATTGTTAGTAGGTACCCGGTGTCGCTAGTTAACAGGTTTTTAATGCGACTGCCATTTGACCATCGCAATTTATATTACAGAGAAGGTAACTTGACTGTGGCGTAGCTAGTTAACCAAAGGCCTTGGGCAAAAAATAAACTAGGGCCCCAACCCAACTTAACTATTTTAAAGAATCTTGGGACCCAACCCAACTAAACCATTTTAAATCGTTTGTTCCGTATTTGTCTTGTTCTGAATGCGACGTACTCCAGATCCAGATTGAATCCCCTTTTAATTTTTTCTAATAATTAGCCTTTATTAATGTCACGTGTCTGGAATCTGGTATATTTATATTCCGAATGTGGGAGAAATTTTCACCAGTTCAATTTATTGTTTGTAAGTCAGGGTCCGAGGGGCTCTCTGAGCTTGGAGGCACTGCCCCGCCTAGCCCTCCGGTAGCCACGCCACTACTTGACTAAGCCAGTTATCAGAATGTCTGCCTGTAACAGAACTTCACACCTTCGGAACCCATCCATCAAGGTAATCGTTATTAAGCACCTACCCCACTCAGAGGTCCCGTTGATAGTGTCACGGATGGCGCCGACTCATAAACGTATCAGTGCGGTTATCATGAATTCATTTATTGCTCCAGATATTGCAATCGACAACAAAACAAGTCAGATTTCAGATAAAACCATTCTTTATCAATATTATTTAGTGCAACTAAAGACTAAGACATTTTTTGTGATGAATAATAATTGTAAATCTAGCATGTTAACAAAGTAATTATTAAATTTATGTAACTCGATTGAAAACAATATTAAAACTGACATTATAGAGGCTAATCTTCGACAATTCTTATACTTACGTGGAATTACATGGAACAAGCTATAAAAACTCGTCTCTTCACTTCATCACAATATATTTTTGACGCTGTAATATCAATACAGTCCACTCTAACTCGTTTAGTAACCACTCTTCACTTTACTTCATCGCAATTTTTTTTTTTATTAATAACCACACGAAATACTGTTTTGTAATCCTCTTCGTATTGTAATAATTCAATAATGTTAAAATGCACTTGTAAAGTAAAACTACCTAATCACTTTTTAATGACATCACTAAAACTACATTTATGCGTCATTCACTAGACATATTTATTAAGTGATAAATTTTGAATATTATTTTGATTTGCGAATAGGCTCTAAATGGATACAGCTGGCTATATTAGCTGGGCTAAAAGCTGGCTCTAAAATAAGAATGTACATTTTGTTAAACACACGATAAAGCCGAGTATAGTGAGGGAATGATGCCAACACTAGAATGTTATTCTTATCTGATATCGATAAATAGTAAGATTAGTATTTGCCTATTAATGCGATATATCATGCAGGCATATACTCAGAATAGTTGGACTTTTTGGACCGTTGGTCTAGTGGTTAATGAATTTTGAAGAGAGGTAGGGCGAATTGGGATCTCCCGTGGGTTTCCCATTAATATCGGAGCCGGCCGACTGGGGACTGTACCTCCGCATTACAGAAGTGTTGTGTTTCTGCGGTAAGGTTGCCAGTGCTCCACAAGGATAAGCTGGGCTAGTAGAATTGTGCTAGTACAGTGACTCCACATCAACAACAGGGTTGGCAACTCGTTAGTGATACGTTGGTATTGCTAGCGGCTATAGGCTACGGTGACTGCTTACCATCAGGTGGGCCGTATGCTTGTGTGCCACCTTAGTGGTATAACAAAAAAAGAACTTGATTGCTACGCTAGTGCCGCAGTTCAGTTCCCGCCAGGACAATTTTTAAGTGATGTACATTATTTTGTGTTTGCCTTAAATTATTTAGGTTTGCTTTCTATCAGTTGTTTGATAATACTGTTCGTGTTATTATTATTGTTATTATCTCTTCGGAGGTGAATGTTGTTTTGACGCCAAAACACGCTATCCATTGATTGTAAGCTGCGCGATGCAAATACGGCTTGGAGATACAAAATTGCATATGCTGCACGCCACATTAAAAATGTAAGCATGATACGTTATTGAAGCGAAAATATAATTAATCCTTCCTAGGTTTAATTGGAACAGGCTATAAAGTAAGCAATTAGAATTTGGAAAGCTGTCATATTTTATTTTTGAAAAAAAAAGGGTTTAACTATATCCTTAGCTGAAAAGGACTTGTATCCAACCCATTGAACCCTTTAGGGAAAAGGAACATGATTAGACACAAATTGTGACTCACGCACGTCAAACACACAATTTTTTTTAGAGCCACGAGCTATCGAATAGTTATCGCTATAATTATAATCGGAGCGCGAGCGGTCGGTATCGCTTGTACAAACGTTGTCCTGTCGACTTTGCATACGCTGGCGGACAATGCATACTCGAGTCATTAATTAGCAATGCGATTACCGTTATCGTTATCGGTGTAATCAATAGGCATTTAGGTTGGAAATATTGTGTTATAGACAGTTGTTTATTCACACTGAACTCAAAAGTTAGTTAGTCCTTTAGCAAAAGTTATCTAAATTGTGTTAATCTTGAAAAAAAATGCAAGATTATCTTAACTATATGTCTTGTAGTTAATATTTTAATCAAATCATGCCTGTTATACAAGTCAATTCTCTTGCAACGCTTGTGGACGCTTGCAAGCTTTAGCTTGCAAGCGTCCACAAGCTTCGGTAACCGCTTACCATGAGGCTCCATGCTTCAGGGCCGTATGCTGGTATCCCTCCTGTGGTGTAAAAAAATAACTCCATAGACCGATAAATAAATGTACCGAATAAAAAAAAATTGTATTTAGACTGTTTATAAATCTGTCTTTGTTGGTCCTATCAAATAGAGAAACGGGCTTATTGTATCGTGAGCCTTCAACAATATGGTTGGCAACGCGCCTTACAGCATCATTGTAGGACGAATTGGGAACTCCCGTGTTATCCCATGATATTGGAGGCTTACAGAAGACCGCAGTCAAATAGCACTACTTTTGTTTACACTACTATGATGTAGTGTTGTGTTTCTGCAGTAAATAAGGCCAGTGCTCCACGGGTATACGCTGCGCTTGTAGTAATGCTGCTAGCACAGTGAGTCCTCATCAACAGCATGGTTAGCAAAGCGTTAGTGATACCCCTGGTGTTGCTAGCGTCTCCGGTGACTGCTTACCATCAGGTGGGCCGTATGCTTGAATGAAACCATCGTAATGAAACATTGTGTGATCTCAGAATTATCCAAAGTTGCAGAACGCCTGGTTATTCTCATTACCATTATTATATTCTAACGTTTCGGACATGCATTTAATTACGTTGCGCAAAGATTATCAGGCGCATATGTCGTCAGGCCGACCGCAACAACACCTGTGCCGGTAGCATGAGCCTTTTCAACAACGTTTTCGTATCGCCTTCGACTATTTTTCTATTGAAAAATGAACAGCGCTGCGGCGGTGAAAAGTGGAACTAAACATTAGTATGAAAATTTAGACATTTCGCGAGTTACGTTTTCGAATACGTTGTCGACAATGTTCCTGCTACCGGCACTGTTGAGACGTGTATATTTATTTATTTAAAACGACCAATTTGCTGAAGTTATACGAAAATAGTTTCTACTTAAAATTAGATGTTGTCCATGTAGCGTCCGTGTATATTAGGAACAAGAAATCCCGTCTATACCCATTTCTTTTCCAGAGAGCAAAGTACTTGTAGTAGTAATAAAAATAATTTAATTTCACACCTTCCCATAGGGGTCCCCAAAGAGGTTGGCAGAGGGTTTAAAAGAACCTTTATCTTTAAAGGAGTTTGCTCCCGCGCATGATCAAATTGGGGAATGAACTCCCGCCGTGGTTTTCCCAAAGGAGTACAGCATGGGGTTCTTCAAGAAGGGTGTGAAGAGATTTTTGAAGGGTCGGCAGCGCGCGACTGCTACCCCTGGTGTTGCAAGCGTCCATAAGCTACGGTGACCGCTTACCATCAGGTGGGTCGTATGCTTGCCACCTTAGTGGTTTAAAAAAAAGTAATCCCGTCCAAACCCATTACTTTTCCGCAAAGTACTTATAGTACTTATAAAAATAATTAATCTTCACGCCTTCCCATAGGGGTCCCCGAAGAGATAGGCAGAGTTTTAACAAAAGCCACATTACACCGAAGATAATTTGTTACTAGTATACCTAACTAATTTGTAGTTAATTAAAATTCTAATTGTACTTCATGGTCGATTTGTGTGCAAATATATATATATATTTATATTTTGTTTATCCATGTTTGAGTGACAACCATCGAAACATTGACAGTCTACAATGTTGAAATAATAATATACAAATTGGAATGTAACGTAACGTGCCACGGTGTTTAGTAGTAATTTCACGGCGCATTGTCGACGTTCTTGTGACACGCAATCTCCAAGAAAAACCTAGTACAGTGGTGTACCGTGCTAGGCTTATATCTATTTCTGTATTTATTTTTTCCATCAAGTACCTTCGTACTTCCTTCAGCTTTAACATAAGGTTCGGTGTAGGTTTCAACTATCGAGCCAATTAAATATAAAGTTACGCCAGGGTCGCTAAGAATTTGGCTATGGTATCCCCTGCCTGTCGTAAAAGGCGACTTAAAGTGGGCCGACGGGCCCGTGGGCAGCCAGAGTGGGGGCTCTGACTGCCCCTTCAAACGGGCCCGGGGCTGGTGGCAGCATGACGTGGCAAGTGCTGTCAAGAGCACGCGAGAGTTCCAGGGGCGGCGACATGGCTGCTCCGGGACGTGCTCAGGCAAAGTGCAGGAGGGCACCGGTGCGTTTCACTGGAGATCCCGGAGCCCTCCTATAGCACGGAGGATGGCCACCGGGGGGTTTTACACGGGGGGTATACACCGTCTGCTCCCCTTAAGCAGGCGGGTGCCTTTTGAAGGTTTCCCCCTCGTCAACAAAAAAAGGTATCAACTATCGAGCAAATAAAATATAAAACATTTTATATTTTTTATTTCTCGTGTGTCTTACAACAGTGTATCTTACACAATACACTGTTTCTTTAACCCGTACATTTTAAGTACAGGCCAGTAATTATATTCTAAGTAAATACATCAACACGGCATGTCCCTCACAGGGTAGGCAGAGAGTGCCTACCTATAGAGCTTCATTATTGACTTGCATACACTATTTTTTCTATTACATTCAAGAATCTCTTTTTAAAATACATATCTAGTTATATAATTTGCAGATCAAAAACATATAATATTGTAAGGTAGTCGCCGCAGTATTAAGACTTCGTGCGCGGGCGCAGGTTGTGTCCAGTAGGTACTTTACGCGTGTCGATCCTTCGCGATCAAATTGACTGTTTAAGTTAAAATTTCATTTGTTTGTCTGTGTTTTTGTGATTTGGTTTTGTTGGGTGAACTTAAATTGAAGATAAAGGTTAGTACCTTCTTTGTTTCTTTTTTTTCACATTAATACCTATGTTTAATTTATTATTGTGAAGTAGAAATTATGATTTTGTACAGATGATTTTGTAGTAGGTAAAAGTTTAATTATCTGATTGTTAACTATCACTATTTATTCTTAACGAAGATATTTGATTTAATAAAGTACCGATATTGAGTGTATATTTCATATATCAGTTAAGATCGCCATTTTTATTTTAACAGTTACTTTTTATTCAAAAGAGAAAGTTCGATTTTCTTTAGCTTCTAAATCTAGGACAGGTATTTTAAAAAGATTTGAATGTATGTCTATGTAATGTATTGTGTCAATATTAAAATAGCCTTGTAATTTGGTATATAGTATTATAATGAAGTTGTGACATTTGAAATCATATCCTTGCATGTCATGGACCACCATTCTTAAAATAGCTACTAATTATGACGCAGAACCTTGTTTTTTGATACAACTTCCATAAATTATAATAATTTAATGATTTTTATCTGTAGTAGGCAATAGGCATATAATTATACATGCTAATAATTTTACACAAAAAATAAGGTAGGCATGCGAAGTTTGGTCGGTACATAGTGTCTGTGTTATGTAAGTCGTGATAATCTAAAACAGGTTTGCACCAGGTCCTCTGTAATAAAATTTCACAATGAAAAATATCAACTAGAGTGAAGTCAACAAACATAGAGGTGTACTAAAGCACATACTTGCCAATTCCTTACATATATTTGATGTGAGATGACTTTGATAAAGGACAGTCAACGAACCGTCGTGTCGTTGCGTTTTCAAAAGGGAGGTAGGACGAAAATGGGATCTTCCGTGGATTTCCCATTAAAATATGAGCCGCCCGACTGAGGATTGTACCTCCATCTTACTGCTGCAGCCCACTAACACTACTCTGATGTAGTCTTGTGTTTCTGTGGTAAGTAAGGTTATCAGTGCCCCACGAGGATACGCTGCGATAGTAGTATGATATGCTGCTAGCATAGTGGTCCTCAACAACAACCGGGTTACGATAACGTTATTATAATAAGTTTCAGCCTTCTTGGCACCCTCCCGCGTGACAACAATAAGGATAAGTGTTTTTTTTTTTAATTAGGTTAGTTTTTTTCTTTTCCTTTTACTTAATTTGTATTGTTATAAGCCTAAATAGTACATAATATAGTACGAAAAATTTAAGTTTTTTAGGTTCGTATATACTTTTTAAATAGATCTGCTAGTCTGGAATATGTCCGGTCCCTAGACTAGCAGAGTGGTGGTGATATTACCGAAAAATAGAATAGCCATATAATTAAATTTGCGTTAACGAAAGGAAAATGTTGCGGATTATAATGTTCCTCATTAGCACTTGCCAAGTTTGTAGGAACCATACAAAGTACAAAGTAGATGGGTATCTACTAATTTTCATCTTCGATTGATACGCCCCGGGTGTTTACCATGCTGGCTACGACACTGTGTGGAACACCCTTATTCTCAGTTTCCCTCATCAGTCGGGAACGCAGCCTTACTGTTCCGAGATCAGATCACTGAGAACAACCAGCAAGGCAAGCGCTTACCATTACTACCTATCATAGAATGCAAAACATTTTTTTTCTTTCAACAATGTTATGATAACTAGAAGAATAGGCAACATATTTTGAGTTTCACTGTAGGCATGCGATGTTCTGTTATGTCACGGTATAATAAATTCTAATAATAAATTTAATAAGGTGCCTTATCGTGTAATTGTTAAATTTAAAACAAGGAAACATTAAGGTAAGCTCATAAGCTATTCGTGAATTTATGCAATTAGCCATACAATATAGAACCTCCGAAGAACGCATTTTTTCCTTTAGAAATGTAATTAATTTCTTCCATACATGTATAGTAATTATGGTATAAATATAAAAAAATAATTATATAACACTAAGGTAGCACAAAGCATACGGCAACTGATGGTAAGCAGTCACCGTAGCCTATAGCCGCTAGCAATACCAGGGGTATCACTAACTGGTTGCCAGCCATGTTGTTGATGAGGACTCACTGTGAAAGCATTACTACTAATATTTTGTACATTTCAATAATAATAAAATTATACTTGTTAATAGCATGTAATGTACGTGTAATTTTAACACTAAGCTCAAATTAGTATATATAATTACATTCACGCCTAATTAAAATAGATATAGTTATATATTTTTTGGTTGGACACAGAGGTCGCTCTCAACAATCTTAAGTATTTGGGTACCTAATCGAGATTTTTTTTGTAATCCTTTCACATAGTCTATTGCCTTAGAATATCTGTATACAGCATTTAATTATCTTCTAACAGCTCTGTGTGTAAATAAAGTCCGTAATTAAGAAAACAAAAACACAGATTATCTTAAATTTATTTTCGGTCATTGAATGCTGAAAGAATTTGAACCTTAAAGGTAATGTAACATGAGACGCGATGGCCTCGAAACTTCTACTAAAAAGTAACAAGTTGTGTAGTTTGTAAACAAGGCTCAGTTTACCAAACAGGGGCGGAAAGTGATTGTTCGCAGCTTCCTGCATTCTCGATCAAACTAACTGTTGATTATTAGAAAAAAATAATTACATCTTACCTTAGTTCCCTTCTATATCCCGAAAGGGAAGCTTAGACCTCAACTAACAGTTTAAAGAGCTAAAAAACACTCTTAGAATGTAGTTATCCTGATGATCCTAGCCAGGATATGAGGATAAAGTTTCAGAATTACTATACCATCATCGAACCTTAATACGTGTGCAAATTTTCCAAATGATCACACGTTTTGAAGTAGATGAAAATGACGCTGAAGATTCAGTTACATTGGTAGCTACATACATACAGATGAAGCTAATTGATGCGTGTTATAATCGTCCCAATGCTCCGTTATGTATTGCCCATGTCATTCTGATACATAACAAAATATGGAATAAAAATTTACATAAAAACAATCTATACAGCACTTACACTACCTTTTTTTGAATTGTTTAAACGTCAATTGTATGATTTTATTGACGTAATCAAGGGTCACCTTATGATTGTAAGAGTGAGATGATTAATATACCTCTCTCAAGTGGATTTTTCCAAACTGGTGGTAAAGAAATATTCAACATTCATAAGATGCCTTATTAACCTAAGCTTAATAAAAAAACAAGATGTTTATTTCCTCTAAACATGGTAATATAGATGTTACAGGTTTTACATGTCCTCATGTTTTGTTATACCTAACTAGCTTTTGCCCGCGGCTTTGCACGCGTGGTAAATAAGTCAACATGTACCTATATCTAACTTCCTAATGATAGCTTTTGCCCACTGCTACAAATTATAATGCGCTTAACTTCAAAAATGAGGGATTTTCATACAAACTTTCATCCCCTATTTTACCCCCTTAGGGGTGGAATTTCCAAAAATCCTTCCTTAGTGGATGTCTACGTCATAAAAGGTACGTACTGTCAAAATTTCAAGTCTCTAACCCCAGCCGTTTAGGCTGTGCGTTGATATGTCAGTCAGTCAGCTTCTTCTTATATATATACAGATAAGAAAATGCAAATAAATTATATAATTACAGACAGTGTGGTGGTAAATTAGACCTTCATAAGTGCCTTATTAGAGCATAAACTGAATATATTTTTTGTTGTGTGTCAAACATTAAAATCTAGAAGCAATATGTTAAAAATATTTAGTAAAATAATCATAATTACTGTAATTGTGTAGAACTTGTCTCTCACTAATGTTCACTATAAAATTCCTTAATTAATATCATAGAAATTACTTCTTTTGTTTTATAATCTTGTTTGATCATGTATGAAGAGATTGATGAATGTTGAAGCAAGAGAGGTGTGCAAATCAAGAGTGAAATAATCTCTGTACTCTCTGCTAGAAAGGATAATATCTCGTGATAATATTATGTATACATGTGTCTGTTATTTCTGTCCCCGACGCTATTTCTTCTTCTTCTTCTTCCTAAGTATGGCAATCAATCCCTTCAGGGACTATTTTTGCCAGTGTCGAGTGCTAGAGAATTTTCATGTCGCAAAATTTTATCGTGTTTGCCGCATTAAAATGCCTAGTGTCATGCATTCTAACGCCCAATGGAGTTTCTGGAGACAACCCACGGCAGTAGCAGATCGTAACACGCCTTTAGATTAGAGGTAACCTATTGACCAAAATGATAAATCACTTAACCCAAAAGTCGTATTATGGCATTATTTCCAATGCTCCTATAAATCAGTCACTAAATGAAACTTTACTGCACATATCGACACCAAAAATACACATTAAAGATCACTATAACACAATTTACGACACACTGGAAAAAATCTCAACCGCTCCGCCTGATTCCCGCCAAAAACTCCGACGCTATTTCATAACACGCCTCTAATATATCTTAGGAAACATAGAAAGCAGTTATGCTAAAGAAGTTCGCAACTTTATTTTTATGAACATGTCGGTGCCGCAATACTTGAACGTAATGAATTCAAGAAACAAATAAAATTTGATCGATCAAGTTAATCTAACTTATCACAGTTATTGACATGTTACCAAAATTTTATTTTTAATTGTTGTCTGTCTATTTCCACGCTAATCTCCGATACGGCTGAAAGGAGTGTGAGTTTTCACAGTTAGAGGATAATAGGTATAGGATACTTTTATTGTAGAAACACTACTAGCTATTTGTATCCCAAATCTATCTACACTAATATTATAAAAAGGAAAGATTTGTATTTTTGTATGTAACGAATAAACTCAAAAAGTACTGGACCGATTTTAATAATTATTTTTTCATTAGTAAGCTACATCATCACTGAGTAACATAGGCTATATATTATACTAGCTGCCTGCCCCGGCTTTGCTCGGGTAGACAAAATATTTGATAAATGTCTAGAGGCTCCGAAACTACTGAACCGATTTCAAAAAATCTTTCACCGTTAGAAAGCTACACTATCAATGAGTAACATAGGCTGCCCGCCCCGGCTTTGCACGGGTAGACAAAATATTTGCTATCAATGTCTACCCGTGCGAAGCCGGGGCGGGCCGCTAGTGGTAAATAAATTCGAAGACAAGAGCCAGTCACTCAGGCCCTAATGAGGTAGTTACGAATGTCGTATTTTACTTAACACCGGTTTATTACTACGCAAGCTCACCTAGTACATCACAGCCAGCATAACTAGCACCTTATCAAGTCTATACTAATATTATAAAGAGACAACATAGGTATGTTTTTGTTTTTAATTAATAAACTGGACTGATTTTAAAATTCCTTTCACCGAAAAAAATTTTGTATCATCTGTATTGCAAATCGTGCGAAGTCGCGGGGAAAACCAAGTGATTTATATATACAAGCAGCTGTCTCCTATCGACCAAAACAAGAGGAAAAGTTTTTATAAACTAATTTAAACCTTGATGCTCGCCTTGGGTTCATTTCCGCATGAGCCTATATTATTACCATAGTCATAGTATGTACATAAGTACATATAACTCCATCACTGAGAAGGTCTTTCTCTGTTACGAAAGTCACGTGGTCTCCTCTCAGTTTAAAGCTAACTCCATCTGACATCACATCGCGCCACTTGACCTTCCTTATACAAGATCCAAAGCCTATCTTCAGAACTTTTGTTCTTTAGTAGCCAGATGGTAAGCGTCACAAACACAGAGGTGGCACACAAGCATACGGCCCACCTGCTGGTAAGCCGTCACCGTAGCATATAACCGCTAGCAATACTAGGGATATCACTAACGAGCTGCCAACCATGTTGTTGATGAGGAGTCACTGTGCTAGCAGCATTACTAATAGCCCAGCGTATCCTCGTGGAGTACTGGCAGCCTTACTTACCGTAGAAACACAACACTAGATCAAAGTAGTGTTATTTGACTGCGGTCTTCTGTAAGGTGGAGGTACAGTCCCCAGCCGGGCGGCTCCAAATATTAATGGGAAAACCCACGGGAGATCCCAATTCGCCCTACCTCTACTTTTTGGATTTTAAAGTCCCGCGCGCCTCGTGACCTTAGTTTATAAGTCTACAGTGCCCTTCTAACCGGAACACAGTAAAGCATACTCTGCTAGGCCGTAGAATATCTGGCACTGCGGTAATACCACCTAGTCGGTCTCTTAAAACAAAACTTACTTATATTATTTTTAAAAAGCCGTGGTGGCCTTGCGGTTGAAGCAATGGCCTGTCATCTGATGGGCCCAGGTTCGAATCCCGGCCTGTACCAATGAGTTTTTCTAAGCTTAAATACATTGTATAATCACACCATGAGCTTTTAAAAAGAGAGGTAGGGCGATTTGGGATTTTCCATTTAAATTGGAGCCGCCCGACAGTCCCCAGACTGTACCTACAGAAGACCGCAGTGAAATAATACTACTTGATGTTGTGTTGTGTTTCTGCGGTAAGTAAGGTTGCCAGTGCTCCACGAGGATCGATGGGCTAGTAGTAATGCTGCTAGCACAGTGAGTCCTCATCAACAACATGGTTGGTAACCCGTTAGTGATACCCCTGGTATTGCTAGCGGCTATAGGCTACGGTGACTGCTTACCATCAGGTGGGCCGTATGTTTGTGTGCCACCTTAGTGGTATAAATAATCGTGTATTTACTTTGTAATATCTATCTATATAACTTTGTTGCGTTATGAAATCCCGGTCAAGATCGGTGGCCGACTGATTACCGCTAGTAAACGATCGCGTCTGCCGCCAAGGTTGTCTGTTCTTGATGCTTGAGACATTTTCCTCTAGAGAAATAAATAAAAAAACAATACTTACATTCCATTGCTCGATTTTGTATTGTCATCATAGCGTATGCTTATTATATGAATTTTTTAGACATTCGGAGGCATCATTGGTCCACCGGCTAATGGAAAATCGGACTGCTATGCTCAGGCTATGCTCGCCGTCGTAGGACAAACATACAAACACATATTAACATTCGTCCTTAAAATAATGTCCTCCCCGTATCCACAAAGAACTTTCCTGTAATAAAATGTAGATATTGTAAAAGATCTCTAGGTATACATATATAAAAATGAATCTCTATTTTCCTTGATCACGGCATCACGCGTTAACGGCTGGACCGATTTCGCCAATTCTTTTTTTTCGTGTTAGTTATTGTCAGGAGAAGGTTCTTAAGCAAAGAAAATTTTTTAAAAATCGGAACTTTTTTAAATTCGGGATAAACTAAGTCTTTTTTTTCTATGATGTATTAGACATATGAATTCATAGCTAAGACAGGACAACGTCTGAGGGGACAGCTAGTTCTTAATAAATATGCCGAAGATGACAGGAATACAATTTAATTTTAATGCCTTTCTTGTTGGAAAGTACCCAAAGTGTAACAATAATAGCCATTCGGATATTAAATGGTTCTCACACGTGTTATGGATTTCTTCTACAGATGACATTCATATTAGTTCCCACGAGATCGAAGTTGCAGGCGCAAGTCTAGTATATCTTAAATATGATACCAAAATCCAAATATTTTAAAGTACTCGATAAGTAAAGTGATGGAAAATAAATTACACCCGGAGAGAATGTATGAAGACAATGATAAATGAAGGATGAAGGTTTAAGAAGCAAAAGAGGTTTTAGGCTCACGAGTGAAATGGCACTCTATACTCTTTGTTTACCCCGAGAGGGACGGAAGGGGAAGGGTAGTTTTGAACATATATGTAGAAAGTACACTTTTTTGAAAGGTGTCTAGTGTCTCGTCTCTGCTTATAGTCCATGTTTCGCCTCCAGCTATCATCGTAAATTGTTATGGATACAAGCTCAATTCAAAGCAACATTCTAACAAATCGGCGCAGACGCATCTAAGGTCGTTCACCTTCTATTTTACCTACTTTTATGCTATTGACTACTAGTATGACATTTTACTACTAAATATTTTTTATAAATTATCTTTAATCTCATAACGAGGATATGCTGGAGCTTCTGCAGGATAATTTCATAGTTAGCTTTAACACACACGATAATAAAAACCGGCCCAGTGCGAGTTGGACTCACACATCAAAGGTTCCGTACTCAAAGACAAGACACGTTTCTTTTTTTTTGTACCATCTAGGTGGGCACACTAGCATACGGTCTACTAGAGACAAGCAGTCACCGTAGCCGATAGCCGCTATCAATACCAGGGGTATCACTAACGCGTTACCAACCCTGTTTTGATGAGGACTCACTGTGCTAGCAGCATTACTACTACCGCAGCGTGTCCTCGTGGAGCACTGGCAACCTTATTTACCGCAGAAACACAACACTACATCAAAGTAGTCTTATTTCACTGCGGTCTTCTGTAAGGTGGCGGCACCAATTTTAATAGGAAAACCCACAGGAGAGCCCACGTAAGCCCTACCTCTCTTTTAAGCTCATGGTGTGATTAATCTGTACTTAAGCTTAGAAAACACATTGGTACAGGACGGAGTTTGAACCTGGGCCCATCAGGAGACAGGCCGTTGTTTCAACCACAAGGCCACCGCAGCATCAAAATTGATATTATATTGGCAGAGCTGTTCATATTATAGAGGTGACTTATCTATTCATCGGCAATCTCAGATAGCTTTAATATAGTGCCGGTTTAACTAGTCTTGTTTTTCTCATAGTTTTTGCTTCAATATGCGAGGTCAGCTATCAGACCATACGCCCACTGATCTGTTGTTCAAAATATAATTGGCACTATGTTTAACCCGGTACTGCGCCCGCGTAAAAAAAAACATCTGTAGCCGCACTGGTCCAATTATAGCTTCGCTATCCAGAGAAACTTCTTCATAAAAACTCTTCTGGGAGCTTCAGATAATTCGTTGACTTTGATGTGTGTAATCAAAGTGTAGGGTCGGCAGCGCATGAGCGATACCCTTGGTGTTGCAAACATGCAGGCTACATTAACCGCTTGCCATCAGGCGGGCCGTATGTTTGTTTGCCACCTTAGTGGTATAGAAAAAATGGACATTATCCCACAGCGCCATCTGGCTCCAAATTAAGCAAAGCTTAACTATGGGAACCTGTAGCTGATATAATATTTATATACTTTTTTTTGTAAATAGGTACATACGCAAGGCACACATGTTTGTCATATAAATGTTTGCCCCGGCAGGAATCGAACCCGGTGTACTAGACCAGCGGTCTCGTCTAATTGACCACATTGACTAACCAACTATAATTGCGAGTGTGGATGTTTGTTTGTTGTTCAATCACGCTAAAACAGCTGAACTGAATTTAAACGTTTTTTTCAAAACGATTATATCATAGACTTAATTATGTAACATGATCCTTATTAATAAATCTCACCGATGAAATCTTTTCATAAAGTTTGTTTCAAAAAGTGGAACCCTTTACTTCTCGTCACCGTTTGCCCGTAGTTGGGAAATGAGCTTAAATATTCATATAACCAGGCACACGAGAGAGGCTAGTCAGACAGGTTCTGCTAACTCAAATAAACGTGTGTTGATCCTCGGCTAATAACCGGCTAAAATTGTGTCACCTTAAGAAATCGATATATATTTGCATCCGAATGTGAAAACACTTAAGGACAGACCGTTCGAGGCATTTCAATGCCCATTATTTGTAGGGTGCGCCGCTACGGTTATGAGTTGCCACAAGCATCTCATCATAATAATACGCTTTACCATCTTGTGAACTCTATCACCACATAGTACTCGTATAAAACAAAGTCTCCCCGCTGTCTGTCTGTCCCTATGTATGCTTAGATCTATAAACTACGCACCGGATTTTATTGCGGTTTTTTTTTAGTGATGCAATAGGAAGGTTTTTACGTATATTTTTTTTATACCACTAAGTTGGCACACAAGCATACGGCCTACCTGATGGTAAGCAGTCACCGTAGCCTATAGCCGCTAGCAATACCAGGGGTATCACTAACCGGGTGCCAACCATGTTGTTGATGTGGACTCACTGTGCTAGCAGCAATACTACTAGCCCAGCGTATCCTCGTAGAGAACTGGCAACCTTACTTACCGCAAAAACACAACACTACATCAAGTAGTGTTATTTCACTGCGGTCTTCTGTAAGGCGGAGGTACAGTCCCCAGTCGGGATAACCCACGGGAAAACCCAAATCGCACTACCTCTCTTTTTAAAAGCTCATGGTGTGATTAATCACTGTACTTAAGCTTAGAAAAACTCATTCGTACAGGACGGGATTCGAACCAGGGCCCATCTGTTGACAGGCCGTTGCTTCAACCACAAGGCCACCACGGCTTAAAATTGATTTTATTTTGTAGGTATTTAATTTATATGGCCAACGTTGGCCGTTCGAGCCGGGGCGGGTCACTAGTTGTATATACACGTATGAATAACGAATACAGTAAAAAACACCTACAAGTTGTGTGTATCGGTATCACAGTTTCAAGCTGTTGGTCATGTTTAGAAAACATTTTATTGTTATGCTGTTTTGAATTGCTTTCAAATCACACGTCCGAGTGTAGTGGCTAAGCTAGCATCCATCGCATAGTTAACTGGTGACATAGCAAGTCTCAGTTATTATTGTTAATCTAGTACAATAGCTATTGACGAAGTAGTGTTTAAGGTTCCATAAGCGAAGGGTATCCAACGGAACCCCATTACTAAGACTTCGCTGTCCGTCCGTCTGTCTGTCAGCGGGCTGTATCTCATGATCCGTGATAGGTAGACAGTTGAATCCCAGAATGTGTATTTCTGTTGCCGGTATAACAAGAAATAATAAAAATGAAAATAATTACAAAAAAAGGGGGTCTCCTACTAGAATGTTGTTTTTTTTCTCTATGTTACCTTCTAATGGTAACTTATAGAAGCTTAAAATGCACACAGAGTGTGAATTGCTATATTTTCTAAAAAATGAGCAAATTCATTATTACAAACTTATTATTTACGGTTGGTGCAATCGCCGTGTCTAGGGATCGAACGGCAAAATTAATTTTGGCGTTTAAACTGAGTTTGTTTTTAGTACCTACGAAACTCCACCTCCAAGTCCAACTCGCACTAGGGCAGTTTTCCGTGCGTTGAAGATATTAGTTCCACCGTAGCGTATCCAATAGGCATGCAAATAGTAAGAGCAATTAATAACCGATTAACAATTCAACCTGCTAACGCTTTTCACATTTAATGCAGTGACTAGTGATTGTCATTTGAGTTTCGCAAACAAGTTTTAATGTGTTTAGTGGGTCTTTCCATTACAATGATAAATGTACTTACTTAGGTTTAAGTGGTTTGTAAACATTGAGTAATATAATATTTTGATTATATATTATTTTATTATACCCAATTTAATATAAAAAATATGTTATTCCAGCTGATACAAGTCTTTCTGTGGCAGACTTATCTGATACTTTAGCTAAATTTAATTTAATTTAGTTTAAAGTTTGTTGCGCCCGTTGGTGCTTGCTGCACGTGAATGATGATAAGTTATGATCGTACTAGTACATACCTTATCTTAATCTCGAACATGTATAAAGCCTACTAACTTGAAATTTGGCGGGTAGATATTTTACAAGATAGCCGATGTTACTCAGTGATAATGTAGCTTTCTAAAGGTGAAATAATTTTTGAAATCGGTCCAGTAGTTTCGGAGCATATAGACATTTATCAAATATTTAGTCCACCCGTGCGAAGTCGGGGCCGGCCGCTAGTAATACGTTCCCCAGACACAACACACTGGTTGGATGATCTTCCTTTTATGGCGGTGAGCATTATCCATAATGAGTACTTACAGAATATAAATATGGTTGTCTTGGCGGAGAGCTGTGTGGGGTACTTCAGGCCGAGGAGGTTGAAGGTCTGTCTGGCGACCGAGTACGGCGTCTCAGGGACCGGCTTCGTGGCGTGCAGCTGCAGAGGAGTCTCCTCCTCGTATCTGGGGTAGGCAGTATAAACACTAAGAGAGGTAGGGCGATTTGGGATTTCCCATTTAAATTGGAGCCGCCCGACTGGGGACTGTACCTCCACCTTACAGAAGACCGCAGTGAAATAACACTACTTGATGTAGTGTTGTGTTTCTGCGGTAATTAAGGTTGCCAGTGCTCCACGAGGATACGCTGCACTAGTAGTAATACTGCTAGCACAGTGAGTCCTCATCAACAACAGGGTTGGCAACGCTTTACTGATACCCCTGGTATTGCTCGCGGTTAAAGGCTTACCATCAGGTGGAACATACGTTTGTGTGCCACCTAAGTGGTATAAAAAAAGAGATCTGAATCAATAGGTAAATTTGTTGCTTGGATCGGTTAAGGTTCAAAGGGGAACTTGCGAAATAATAATGATTTGAAAATATTATAAATGGAAAATTTAGGATACCTAACCTACGACACCTAAACAATGCTAGCTTGTCAAGCAAGAAGGAAGCTTAATATTATCAAACACAATACATTCTTCACTATCCGGAACATACGGTTTACCTGCTAGGCTGTCGTCGATTGTTGACAAATAAGCACGTGACAAAACCAGGAGATTCCTGACAGCTCTGACGCACGCGCCTACGCGACAAAACAAGTGACCTAGATTGAACTACAACAGTACTTGCAAAACAAACAAAACGAAAGCAATCAAAGGATACCGAGTAGTAATCCTTGCGGATAACAACCTCTAGTGCTTCCTCGCCTGCTTTCGGAAATCAATCAATTTACCAGTTGTTAAATATTTTATTTTGCATCATTAGGTATGTATGCTTTATTATAATGTTGATACGTGAACTTTAAAAATTTTGTACCTCTATACGTAAATTGCACGGACGGAATAGTGTGTTTGGCAATGTTGTAATTTCTTTTACTACTAAGGTGGCACACAAGCATATAGCCCGCCTGATGGTAAGCTGCCGCTAGCAATACCATGGGTATCACTAACGCGTTGCCAATCCTATTGTTGAGTCACTGTGCTAGCAGTATTACTACTAGCCAAGCGCATCCTCGTGGAGCACTGGCAACCTTACTTACCGCAGAAACACAACACTACATCAAAGTTATTTGACTGCGGTCTTCTGTTAGGCGAATGTACAGTCCCCAGTCGGGGGGCTCCAATATTAATGGGAAAACCCACGGGAGATCCCAATTCGCCCTACCGTCGTAAAATATGATTAACAACAGTTAAAGCCATGTTACGACGTAGATTCGGTTAGGTTTCCCCGTAACATTCATAACATAGTGACGTCCTAAAGTTAACGTCAGAGTTAGAAATTTATAACAATACAGAGCACCTGTGTATAAAGTGGTCGCCGTCAAGTAAGGGTTAGTGTGGTGAAACGGTGCGATGTGCGAGTATTGGTGTCAGAAAGCTTGAATTAAGTATTGACAAAACTATTTAAACAAATCGTTAGGTACCTGAAAACTTGGATAGGGTGAGTAAATAAAATCAGTCATAAAATATAATGACTATAAAAACAATAAATAAATAAAACTACTTTATAAAAATGGGTCAAAACAAGCATTAGATAATTATTTAAAAAAACATAAATATGGATTGTGATTGTTGTCCGTTTGGCGCCGACGCGCTAGTGTGCACGGCCATCGCTTCTTTGAACCGACTTCAAGACGAAAAAGGTTTCCATTCAATATATTTTTAGGGTTTCCAACCCGAAGGATAACCAGTTGCCATTATTAAGATCGAGCAAAAAGGTCGAACTACTCAGAGGGTTTGTCAAAATAAAAAACATAATCACACCATGAGCTAAAAAAGAGAGGTAGGGCGAATTGGGATCTCCCGTGGGTTTTCTCATTAATATTGCAGCCGCCCGACTGGGGATTGTACCTCCACATTACAGAAAACCGCAGTGAAATGACACTACTTTGATGTAGTGTTCTGTTTCTGCGGTAACTAAGGTTGCCAGTGTTCCACGAGCATACGCTGTGCTAGTAGTAATGCTGCTAGCACAGTGACTCAACAACAGGATTGGCAACGCATTAGTGATACCCCTGGTATTGCTAGCGGCTAAAGGCTACGGTAACCGATTACCATCAGGTATGCTTGTGTGCCATCTTAGTGGCACAAGCAAAAAATACTATTAAAATTAGCAATATGACGTCTCATTATCATGATAGATTACTATAGAAACAATGGCCACTTATACAACTGACTCTTGGTATAAAAAATAATAAATATTTGTTGATACTAAAAGTAAAGATAGCGTCGTACTCACCGAGGAAGTATCATTCCTTTCGATATTTATTTAGGTAAAAGATTTTTAAGATATTGCATAGCTTTTATCGCGGGCTTTGAGCGTGGGGACCGAATCCAGAAATTCCGTAACGAAAAAAACCTAACACCCCCCACTCCGACCGGCACAGCGTTGATACTGTTTAGTTCCATCTATCGATAAATACCAGAACTTTTAATGATTTTTTGAAATATCACGCTTGTCTCTTTAGTTCAGCAACCCGCCTTTAGGTGGCATTGGTTGTATTGGAAAACTACCGTAATCAGCTGTTTGTGAGAAAGTATATAGGTATATAAAAAAATACTGCATTAATAAAATAAATAAATAATTATAATTGCATAAGTTGATAAAAAATGCTATGCAATATCTTTACCGCGGCAGTCTCCGAGTGCCACACCTAATTTTTTTTTGTCTTTCTTGAAGTCTGTAAGACTTAGGACTAGCAATTATATTATCAGTCATAAGTGAATAGGTTTATATGATATGTTGCATGCTGTTTTTTTGGTTCAAGGAAAATAAATAAAGAAATAAGATGCATTAAAGAAAATAAACACAGTCAAAAGCCCAAACATACAAATATTTTAAGCAATACGTATTTGCCCTTTCGCCTTTACCTGTATTTGGTTTGAATTTAAATTTTAAAGCGGACAAACCTGATATCCCTTGAGTTTATCACCCAGCTCTGATTTGCGATGTCCATAAAAACCGAAATACGTTTTTTGTCCTTTGCGAATGTACCGTTGTGCCAAAAAGCGCAAAATCATTATTTATGTTACTGAAATGATATACCTAACTTGATTTTCCAAATTGAGTAATTATTGAGAAGGTGGTGGATGTTAATTACATATATAATTATGTCGCATTATTTCCTAAAATACCTATTTAAATAAGTATATAGTTTAGATTGTATATCAGTGCCGGTAGCAGGAACATTTTTCGACTACGTAAACGAAAACTTAACTCGGGAAAAAGTCGGGAAATGTTAAAATTGTCATACTAATTTTCAGTTTCACTTTTCACCGCCGCAGTGCTGTGGCGCTGTCCATTTTTCAATACAAATATAGTCGAAGGCGATACGAAAACGTTGTCGCAAATTTTTCATGCTCGCGCTATTGTAGTTGAAATAGTTGCCAATTAAAATCCGCTTTGGTAAAGAAAATATTTTCTTATGTGACAAATTTGCATCGCTCTGTATTATCTTAATCTAAACTATTCGTTTTTTATTTATAATGATGTGGCTACGGTATTCTGTAAAGTGAAAGTGGGTGGGTACTTCCCCAGTCGGATGGTTGCCAATTCGAACGTGTAGGTATAATTATTTACTTGGACATCGTCAAACTTAAACTGCCAGATATTCGCCTGTTGTCAGTAGCCTGAGACATGTAATAATAATAATAATTATATAATAATAATGCTTGGACATTATCACAGCGCCATCTGGCCCCAAACTAAGCAAAGCTTGTACTATGGGAACCAGCAGCTGATACAATACTTATATACTTTTTTTTTATAAATACATACTTATAATACATACTAAACACCCAGACGCAAGGCAAACATATTTGTCACATAGATGTTTGCTCCGGCGGTAATCGAACCCGCGACCCCAGCGTAGCAGTCAGGTATACTAACCACTAGACCAAAGGTCTCGTCAAATGTCTCCCATTAATTGAAGTTGAAAGCACCACAGTACCAATTCGCTTCAAAACTACAATACTTACCAATAATCGTATTGATTCATAGGGCCTCGAGAAATTCTGTGATGGAAAACATTTCAAGGAAATCTGCGTCCTTCCAATTATCAATTCACCTATGCTTAGTCCTTACACGATGGCCTAAGGGAAAAAGGTTAACCTGTGCTCCTATAGAGAGGAGACCGCTGGTCTAGTGGTTAGTATAGCTCACTGTTACGCTACAGGTCGCGGGTTCGATTCCCGCCGGGGTGAACATTTGTGTTTGCCTTGTCTGGGTGTGTGGTATGTGTTATATGTTTGTATTTACAAAAAAAGTATATAAGTATTTTATCTAGGCTAGTTGACTGTGTGATAATGGCCAAGCATTATTATTAGGGATGATTATTAGATTATTACTAAAATATGATGTCTTCCCTAAAGCGCTAGTCCTATAGAAGACCATTGCCCGATCGGCCTCGACAATAGGATCTCCTTGCAGATTAGATTAATAAATAATGGCTTTTGTTAACTACTTACTTCACGTCAATAGCTTACCGATAAGATAAGTCCTGTGCCGGTACGGTAGCAGGAACATTGTAGACAATGTATTCGAAAACGTAACTCGCGAAATGTCAAAATTGCCATACTAATTTTTAGTTCCACTTTTCACCGCCGCAGCGCTGTTCACTGTTCAATACAAAAATAGTCGAAGGCGATACGTAAACGTTGTCGCAATTATTCATGCTAGCCCTACTGGTCTAAGAAGTAGGTACATGCAAGGTCCTGAGCCGGACGCAAGTGTGACACTACAACCAAACCAGTCAGTATTCATCCACCACCGTGTGGAGAAAGCGGACATCAAATTGAATGACAAATGCGATTTTTACTTGTGTTACGTAACTAGGTACCTATAAGCTATTTGATTAATGTCTGTCTAGACACTAGACGCGCGAGAGAAACTTGGTAGTATAGTGCAAGCATCCATAAGTTACGGTAACCGCTTCTCATCAGGCGGGCCGTATGCCATCTTAGTAGAATAAAAAAAATTGTCAAGTGCCAGTTGGACTTGGACACCAGAACAAACAAAATTAAATGACAAACTTAACTTTGCCGTTCGTAGACAGGGCTATGAAACCAACCTCAAATAATAAGGTATTATTAAGATAAGAAAACCAAAAAACACGGCCGATTTTATTTGCATTCTAGCTCCGGCAAGTTTCACCCCGCTTCTTAACCACGTGAATTATTAAAATTCAACAACTTACTCGGAGCGGTTGTATCCTTTACTTGCCGAATTACACACCAAAGTTAATTAAAACCACTTGTAATTATCTGAAAACACGGCACTTCACTTGTAAGCCACAGGTACTATACGGGGCAATGAACTGTATTGTTTACGTGATAGAGAACGGATGGAAAGATAAAGAATTCAAACACTGCAAGCGTTTTGAAGACAATGATAATGAAACTTGTTCTTAGGCAACTTAACTTTATTAATTATTATTTGCTGTAACAAACCATATTAATTTTAAGAGCCGTGGTAGCCTTGTGGTGTGAAGCGCTGCCTGCTATTCTAGCGGTCTGTACCAATGAGTTAATGAGCTATACGGTGGAGGATAGCATCGTTAAGAAACCTTTGCATATATATATATATATGTCGGCGGGCTGCCACACTTCATAACAAATACGGAAAAGAAACACGCGTCCGGAAGTGACCTCAAAATAAAAAAGGGATTTGTTTATTGTAATTGGTTAATAGATTGCGTTTAAAAACATTCAAGTAATTGATTAATATTGCTTTTAAAATAGTTTAAGATGTTTAATTATCAAATTGTAACATTTTGTAATGTAAAACTATTTTTATTGTGCAAAGATAGGTGTTTGTTCAAATGAACGACTCACCTAGTTTTGCTATAAAAGGCCGAGCGCACGCCGGACTGAGCACTTAGTCCGGTTAAGCAGTAAAAGTTCCCTCGAACTAACTGCGAGAGACCATATTCTTAAAAAAAAAAAAAAAAAAACGGACTGAGCATTCTCGCTTGAGCCGTCGTAGCGATCGGACCTCCTCACAAACTTCGATAAATAAATCAAAGAAAGTATTAGTATTACTTGGTTTACTTTGATCACCGAAGATGAGCGACAGCCCTAACCATGGAAGTTTTGACGCCAGCAATGCTGGTGTCACGCTTTTTAAAAATAACTACGGGGACCCTGCCTCGTCATATATATATATATATATATATATATGTTATATGTACCACCCCATATTGCTATACAATATATAAGTATGGATTGGGGCAGAGTTATATAAATATGTATCTGAAGAGTTCTATATCACATATATCACGCAAATATTTAAATAACCAAATTAATTGTCAGGCTCTATTGTAAACTAAGTTTAATTGTGGGTACCAGGAAAGATTTTTGTCTAATATTATTCCTAGATATTTGATAGAGTACACTTTATCTAGTTTGTTACAATTACAAGTGTGTGACGTATAATCATGGCAATAACACACACACACACACACACACACACACACACACACACACACACACACACACACACACACACACACACACACACACACACACACACACACACACACACACACACACACACACACACACACACACACACACACACACGCAAGCACACACACACATATCAATATATATAGTTTATTTTTTTGCTGTTTACTCTATGAACTAGAAAATTTATAGAATGTAAACCTCTTATTGGCCATCTGTTACGTATCCAAGACCTGATGTAATATGTTTGATGGCTGTGGGTTTTGTAAATAAATAAATAATGGTGCCAATTCTGTTGTTCAAAATTACTAAACTTAACTTATATTGCCATCCTTATTTAACCCCGCACATGAGAAAGGGATAGCACAACCTTTAGACCTGTCAAATTAGTTAAGTTTAGTCATTTTGAACAACAGAATCGACACCAATGAGCAGTTATAATTAGGTCTGAGGCTGGAAGGGAAGAGACGGATAGAAAAGGGAATATAATTTGTTTTAAACATAGCGAAAGTAAATTTAAGTTTAACCATTTTATGACCCTTCCAAGTCCACACTCCGCCATATTGACTTCAGACCAAGTTCTGCCGTGAAACATTTATTTGCCTCTAAACAATTTAACTTTCAATCTATGAGAATATACAACAAGGTTAACAAGGAATTGAATATTTACACAATGACCTACTAAAAATGAAAAAAAAAAACGTCTTGGTTGATACACTATACATATCAACAAATAGAAAACCTGCTTACAACAATAACTTAATAACGAATTACTTCTTAATATCTAAATAAATAAATAACAGTTAAAAACATATTAATTTGATAAAATACATAATATGTATCAACACTAAAAATAAATATATACGTTCATACATAATAATAAACTAATACAAAAATAATTTAAATACACAACTTTACCCACTCACACACATACCCGCACTCACATACGCGCACCCACACATATACACGCACACACTGCACATTTATAGAATAATTTACAGTATACTAGATTGTGTTTGTCATCACAGGCCACAGAAAAAGAGGGGATTGTTCTAATATAGGTAGTTATCTTACTCAATTGTAACATTGAATAAAGGATTTCTGCACATAAGGGATGCCTTATAAGTCAATAGTTCAATATAATATACACAAGGCAATCAAGTATTTATTATAAAAAGACCTGATCGGAAATGTCATCGGGTCAGGCAATCAAATTTCAAGATACTTTGTTCACCTTCCAACTTTATTACATTTTTTTTATATTCAAATCTTGTATATATGGATAAGTAGGTAAGTATTTTCATTTTGCCAGGAGAAGCTGGTAACGCTAAATGTAGTGCGGTTACCGTAGCGTAGACTATAGTATATTTAAAACGGGTTACTCCTTGGTTACCATGAAACTTACAAAGTAACACAACACACACAATAATAAACTATACACGTACAATAATCAACTGTAGTACATACATTTTTGACAGTTTGACTCGACAAACATTAAATATTTTACTATTGTTATCTTCCGCCGCGCTGCTATCACAATGATAGAACCTTTTCATCTAAGCCTTAGAAGCCTGCACAAACAATGATACGTCGCAACTTTGCTCTAATTTCTTTATTATTATTCTTTAATGAGTTTTTCTCTGATCTGAACTAGTGTTGTGACACCGAGCCGCCTGGTTCCGCAATGGTTTTATGAAATCGCTTGGTAAATGTATTGTGTATCTGAAGTATTTGTAGGTCAACTAGAACATTATTTTTGTTGAAATTTGTCTTTTATACTGGTCTTCATAAACATGACTAGTCCTATAGTATGATTATAAACAACATCGAATTCAGACTACCTATCTAAATCAGTGTTCCGCAGAGTGTGTAGCACTGATGTACCGTGGTCACAAGTCCCCACGGAAATTACTTTTTTTTATACCACTAAGGTGGCACACAAGCATACGGCCCACCTGATGGTAAGCAGTCACCGTAGCCTATAGCCGCTAGCAATACCAGGGGTACCACTAACGCTTTGCCAACCATGTTGTTGATGAGGACTCGCTCTGCTAGCAGCATTACTACAAGCGGAGCGTATCTTCGTGAAGCACTGGCAACCTTACTTACCCCAGAAACACAACACTACATCAAGTAGTGTTATTTCACTGCGGTCTTCTATAAGGCGGAGGTACAGTCCCCAGTCGGGCGGTTCCAATTTAAAATGGGAAAACCCACGTGAAATCCCAAATCGCCGTACCCCTCTTACCTAAACCGCTAGCGCTCGAGCGGGGCGTTCTATGTGGTTTCGGACACTTACCAATAAAGGTGCAGGTTTGTTGTTATTAATACATTCTGATTAAAAGTTGCTTATAATTTGTATGTTTCTTCAATTTTTTTTTCTAGAATGCCGTATGACCTTTTGTGCATTGACCACCAAAAGTTTGCGGAACACTGATCTAATTGAATACACGTATAGGGTCGAATTAAAACAAATTATTAACAAGGTATAGTCCGATACGCGCCTGAAATGTGCAGTACGGATATCCGGACAAAACAATACTTTTTCTCGGTAAGGTAATTAATACCTTTACGTTTATTTTGCAGATGTCTTGAAGTCAACTCGTAAAGATAAGCTCGACAAATATAACTCAAATGACAAACGGTTTTCATTTTAACGTTGTCACTGTATTGATACACAGTCATCTGGTGATTTTGTACTTTTCTCACAGTTTCTTAAAAATTATCTGTATTTTATTGTGCTTAAGTTTCCTTTTCGTGCTTCATACGGTAAGCGTTAATTTTAATATTTATGGAGTACTAGTTTTTGGCGGTGACTTCGTCCGCATTGTGCTTAGAATCCCAGACGAAACTACAATTTTCCCGGGATGAATATTATCCTATGTGTTAATCCCGGTTATAAACTATACGTGCGCCAACTTTCATACAATTCCGTTAGCTTTTTTTGCGTGATTAAGCTACAAACATACATCCATACATCCATACATCCACTCTTACACATTGATAATATAAGTAGGATGTATTTGAATGGATTTATCAGTTGATTGATTTCTTTCTTGTGTTAAAGTACCTTTCTTTCCCGGGAGGTTTTGATATTCTTTAATATTAAGAGTAATCCTCTTTGGCGGAGAATTTATTCCCCCGCAGTGGAACCGAAATGGTTTCACACGCGCGGCTCCAAAGGAGCTTCTGCCCGAGGGCAATCAGATTGTGGAATGAACTCCCCGCCGTGGTTTTCCCGAGAGAATACAGCATGGGGTTCTTCAAGAAGGGTTTGAAGAAATTTCTGAAGGGTTGACAACGTGCAGTGATACCCCTGGTGTTGCAAGCGTCCAGAAGCTACGGTGACTGCTTACCATTAGGCGGGCCGCATGCTTGTTTGCCACCTTAGTGGTATAAAAAAAAAAATATGGATATTTTTAATATTGTTTTAAAGTTTCGTGGGTATAGACGAATTTTTTTAAATTCATTTTGACCGAGATTAATCAAGTGCAGCCAATGTTGGTCTGAAAACTATTTCTATCTGCGACGTCGAACCTATTGTGATGGACTCTATTGTAGGTACAAATAAATAGAGTTGAACTATCTGATAATTTATATGTCACGTCGTTCTAGGGCTGCCACTTGAGGGATTCAGTCATCTGTTTTTTTCTTGCTAATACCTCACTAGTACATAACGTAATTTAATGTGTGCAAATCCACGATTTTTTTCTTGCGTTCGGTATTTATAGTTATTACATAGCTGTAGCGCGCTAGCACTCGTTAGTGATATCCTTGGTGTTGCTAGCAGCTATAGGCTACGGTGAGTGCTTACCATCAGGTGGGCCGTATGCTTGTGTGCCACCTAAGTGGCATAAAAAAAGAAAACAAAAATATAAGGCCTAATAGAATATAACAGAAGTCATGGAATAGAATTAATGATGAAAGATTTAAAAAAAACAGTTCAATAGTGAAGACCACCATCACTACGTGTAAACAAACAAACAATGCTTAGGTGCCGTCATAAAAGATAATGCTCAGACACAAGGTAAACTAAATGTTGGCCACATGGAATTGTGGCAGCCCTAGGCCGTGGCTGTGGCTGTCATGCCGCAGTCAATTGCGGCGGCACGCCCTTGACCGTCACGCGCCAAGGAGCTGGGAGTAACAACCGTGAAGGATGAGGCATTATCATTAACTTTACAATCACCTGATTAGCGACTACCTGCTCACTGTACTACCAACCAGTTGTGTTAACTTCGAGAACATTGTATTTTGACAATAATATTTTTTGCTTTATTTGTCTCAAAGTCCAGTACGTAACAAGTGTTTCTCTTTGGCGTTTTTACATTAATCAATCTCTTTATACCATCATTGAGTACCGTGTAGGGGACACGGCTTAATCTTTGTATGCGAGTGGCATATGCATTGTCTCTTTTTGTCAGTCTTTCATCACTTTAAAGTTCTTTGTATCCTAAGCAATGTAGCTTGTAAAAAAAAGTGACCGCTCGGGCCGCCGTCTGGAAAGAATTTCCTTACGAATTTCTATATAATTTTCCACATGTTCAGAATTGTACAGTAGGTACCTATACAAGGTTATGCGAATGACCTTATTTCGTTACGTGACGTAGCAGTCACTTCTTCGTATTAATTATTGTTCTTTTTAGTTTTTTATTTTTTCAATTATATTTAATTTCCGATACAATGTTATTTTAGTTCTGTTCTCATTTTATTGTTAGCCCATATATGTAGTTACTTTATATTTTGTGTATGTGTAAAGCTGTTTACGCATTATTTAGATTGTTATCTAGTTCCTATAAATTTGTCTTCATGTTTATGTAATTTATATGGATATCTATCTCATTCAATAAAATATAATTATAATTATTAAAAATTGTGGTGGTAATTTAGACCTTCATAAGTGCCTTATTAGGGCCTAAACTTTATAAATGATTTTGATTTTTGAACACCCTAATGTATTTGTGCCACCTTGCAGATGTGCACGCGGCTTTGGTCAGCGCTGCGCCGCTGCAAGCAGCTAGAGGACAATGACAGCTCCACTCCCCTGGCGCGCTGCCTGGGCCTCGTGGACCTCACGGCGCTGGGCGTGGGCAGCACGCTGGGACTGGGCGTGTACGTGCTGGCCGGTGCCGTCGCCAAGACTGTGGCCGGGCCCGCCGTCACGCTCAGCTTCTTGGTCGCAGCCATTGCATCCGCTTTTGCTGGTGAGTGTTCACTTAAACAGTAGGTATGTAAGCAATTCTTCTAATATGAGGGCCGTGTAGTTGAAACGTTTAAAAATAATTTATGGAATTTCCGTTATTGCATTAAATAGGTTACTGTACATGCACATTAATTGACAGGATTTTTTATATAACTTCAAAGAATTTTCCGGTTGCTTATTGCACTATCGAAGGTCCAGCTTATGTGGGAAATTACTTAGATATATTACTATTTCAAAAGCGTCTGTAGTCTCGTTTTCCGTTCCCTACACTTGACGGATCCCTGTTTGTACTAAGTCACACGGGAGATCACATAAATGCTGGGCATAATATGCTTTTTTTTATTGCAAATTTGTTTTTTGTATACCACTATGGTGACACACAAGCATACGGCCCACCCGACGGTAAGCAGTCACCGTAGCCTATAGCCGTTAGCAATACCATGGATGTCACCAACGGGTTGCCAACTATGTTGTTGATGAGGACTCACTGTACCAGCAGCATTACTACTAGCCC
Source organism: Falcaria lacertinaria (assembly GCA_951449985.1). Taxonomy (NCBI): domain Eukaryota; kingdom Metazoa; phylum Arthropoda; class Insecta; order Lepidoptera; family Drepanidae; genus Falcaria; species Falcaria lacertinaria. The sequence continues at coordinate 9,619,867 of OX602121.1, read as the reverse complement.
AGCTTATCCTCGTGGAGCACTGGCAACCTTACTTACCCCAGAAACACTACATCAAGTAGTGTTATTTTGCACTGCGGTCTTCTGTAAGGTGGAGGTACAGTCCCCAGTCGGGCGGCTCCAATATTAATGGTAAAACCCACGGGAAATCCCAAATCACCCGACCTCTCTTTTTTAAAAGCTCATGGTGTGTCACTGTACTTAAGCTTAGAAAAACTAATTGTTACAGGCCGGGTTTTGAATCTGGGCCCATCAGATGGCAGGCCGTTGCTTCACCCACAAGGCCACCACGGCTTTTTGTTTTTCCCTGACGGGCATGACTGCTAACTCAGCAGATAAATATGTTACGTGAGGATGTGATCATAATTTCCCAGTAGCAAATAAATTACATTTAATGTAACTTTAAATAATGAGCTATTGTCAGTGAGGATAAGTCATCACCAACAATAGCACATTAAAACATTGTCGGATGAATTACGCTGTAAAAATATATATTCGATAAGAATTACATGAGGAAGGAGGCGAGAGGAATTAATTCCTCTCGGTGGATTACTTTAAAAGTATATAAAAAAAATTAAGGGTCACACAAATCAGCACAAAAATGACCGTGATTACTGAAACGACATTCAAAATTTGAAGGCCCACGTAACTATTTGAGGCGTCGTTAAAATACAATTCAATTTCGCATGTAAAATTTCACTCAATGTTAATGTGGCATTATATTTGTGTGGCGTCTTAATATTCGATCATAAAGCAGGAGTATTATCTACAACAAAGATCTACAATGTGACACATTTTATCTTTTTTTAACTTGTTTAATATTGTTATAAATGAATGCATATAGTAGGTAGTATAAAACGTGACTTTAAGGAGTCATATATATATTGTATGTATGCTATTGAACTATACTACAATATATTTATAAATTATTTTACAAAGTAATGAGATGAGCGTATCGTTTCACTGATCAGCGTCACGCCTAGCTGGCAGAGCACCCAGGATTGATGGATCGCTACCGCGAAGAAAATTGCATGACACATGCCTAGTAATTCAGAAGTGGAAATCTGATGGAACAAGGTTACCGTAGTCAGGTCGCTTGTAACACCAAGGGTATATCTACTCGCTACAAAAATCTTCACAAACGTCTAGGAGAAACCGATGCTGTATTTCTTTGGGAGAATCGAATCAGTTAATATCATGATTTAACTTCCAATATGAGGACTATTATTTTAAATGGGCCCTGTTAGAATATCATTAATATTATAATTATCTCTTTATTCAAGGGTTGTGCTACGCTGAATTCGCCGCCCGCGTCCCGAAGGCCGGCTCGGCTTACGTGTACAGCTACGTGAGCGTCGGCGAGTTCATAGCCTTCACTATTGGATGGAACCTGATACTGGAGTACGTTATAGGCACCGCCAGCGTCGCCAAAGGGATGGCCAACTATATAGACAGCCTGTGCAACAATACCATAGCCAAGACGATGACGGATCTCGCCCCAATCCAAGTGCCCTTCCTGGCTGAGTATCCAGACTTCTTCGCGTTTGCACTCGTTCTGGTGATTGCAGGTTAGTACATGTGTTTCAACTTTGTAGCATTGGTGGCTGCGTTGCTTGCTATTCTAGCGACATGTTCGAATCCCACCGGTCGGTACCAATGAGTTTTTCTAACGTAACTGCAGTGATTGGTCACACCACGAGCTTTACGGTGGAGGAAACAGCGCGAGGGACCTGCATACGTTTGAGGTGAAATTCCAGGACGTATGTAGTGCTTAAGAGACGGCGACGGACTCACCACGTCACGTTGTCACCAAATTATCTTCGGTAGAAAGTGGGTGTTGTGACACCTTTGCCTGCTACCAATATACTACCCTACCTCTTGGGGGACCCTCGTGGGAAGGCATGAAGATATGTATATTATCAGATTATGATAGATATGTATATTACGGCTTATTCAAATGCCGTTTGCGCTTTTTTACACTGTCGATTAAAAATCTTTATAAGTACTTGTCAATAAAATATGTTCATACCTTCTCGAAAGGCAAAGGTGGTAAGCAGAGGTGAGACGTCACATATAATTGCTTCACTCCAAAGATATTTCAGATACCAGATAACAAAAGAGTAAGTGAGCGTATACGGGGCATATAAATAGTAATTTAGTATACTTTCTTACATATGCCTATATGTAAGAAAGAAAAAAGTGGCAGGAAAGAACGCATCTTGGAAAATTATATAAAGTTTTCCACCGGATACATTTTAGAGAGTGTGCACAGGAACTTCACGACTTAGTTCCTCCAACACCTTTTCGACATCGGACTACTAGGCGTGGGGAGAGCTTTCACCCTTACATACTGGACATACCACCAATTCGCACTAAGCGTCATCTTTCATAATGCGTACAGCAAAGGACTGGAATTCTCTCCCCTCGTCAGTGTTCCCTGAATCCTACAACCTGGGACTCTTTAAGACCAGAGTGAATAGGCTACTAACGGACAAGCGAGCTCCACTTTCGACCACATCTTCACTTACCATCAGATGAGATCGTGGTCAATCGAAAAAAAAGAAATTACATCTTTTCGGATATAGAGTCATAACCTTACAGTTTTACTTGGATATGTCCTACAATATCATTAGATCAATTGTTATTTTTCAGTTAACATGGACACAATTAACAATGTCACCGGATTTTTCAGTTTCATGCTAACAGCAATCGTGGTCTGTTCGTTAAGTCCGATCATTCGTGCTTCACGTGACCTATTGGATAAAAATGTTCAACATTCAAAGACACCTGACTAGTTTATATATAAATTTGATATGAAATAGATGCCAATTCTGTTGTTCAAAATGACTAAACTTAACTTATTTGAAAGGTATAAAAATATTGCCATCCTTATTTTAACCCGGACATGAGAAAGGGATAGCAAGACTCTTAGACCTGTCAAATTCGTTAAGTATAGTAATTTTGAACAACAGAATTGACACCATTCTACCAATATATTTTTCCCTTCCCTTTCATTTGTTATCCAATTATTTATTTATTATTTTAATATTATTTATTTTAATGTCCTCTAGATGGCGCCACATTTAATTGAATGTGACGTCACATAGCCATACATCAGCGGACGATCATGACGCTTCCAACGATGATATGTTATAAGTGAACATACATACATACCGGTCAAAATCATTTATGTTTCCCCATAGTCGGGTAAACAGACTACTGTAGGGCTACAGTATATATTCGTGTTGCTTTCAACTATTTTTGTATGGGAAAATTAATAGCTCTACGCCGGCTAAAAGTGAAACAAAAAAATTGAGTTACGTTTTCGAAAACTTTGGTGTTATTGCTACTAGCACAGTTAGATGGTCAGTAAAACGTGAGTAAAACACATTGTTTTTGTTCCAGCCCTGCTCGGAGCCGGAGTAAAGGAGTCCACAAAGTTAAACAACGTGTTCACGGCCCTCAATATGATCACTGTGGTCATCGTCGTGGTGGCGGGCGCCATTAAAAGTTCGTTTACATACTACTGCCACCAAATTAGAGATGTCAATATTGGCTGTTTTTATTTATTCGGGAACGAATATCGTTAAAATAAATAAATTTATTTATCAATTAACGATTAAACGTTAATTGATAAATAAAAATTACGATATTATTAGCGGTTGAAAATATTAATTAATATTTTTATTAGGGATTTGATATTACTAAAGTTGATGTATTTATATTAGTTCGTTGAAGTTGATATAAATATTGATATAATATTTACATTCGAAATCGTTAATTTTATCAATGAATATGAGAATTATTTCCAGTTATTCGTTAATTTTATTGGTTAATTAATATATTCGACATCTCTACACCAAATACTTCACAAAAGTTCCAATAAGCATATCCCCTTTTAATATAGGAGGAATCGCTGCGTCAAAGCTTTTGCTGATAGCTCGTAAAATTAATTTTAATCCGACGTATATGGCATGCAATGTGGCTGGTTTGGTGACTTTTACACAATACGAATGCCAACTGAACCTCACAACCCATTTTACAGGGCAAATCGTACCTTTTATTTAAACACCATAGGTTTCAAACAAAACCAGCCCGCCTGATGGTAAGCGGTTACCGTAGGCTATGGATGCTTGCAACACCTGGGGTATCACTCGCGCGTTGCCGACCCTGCAGAATCTCACACTCTTCTTGAAGAACCCCATGCTGTACTCCTTTGGGTGGTACAAAATTGCTGTTCTGTAGGGCAAGCATGAATAATTTGCGACAACGTTTTCGTATCGCCTTCGCGCGCTGCGCTGCGGCAATGAAAAGTGGAACTAAAAATTAGTATGACAATTTTGACATTTCGCGAGTTACGTTTTCGCTTACGTTGTCGAAAAATGTTCCTGCTACCGGCACTGTTCTTAAAATATCCTGTCCAACCAGGTGACCCGGCAAACTGGAAGATCAAGCTGGAGGACATACCCCCAGAGTACGCGGACAAGGCCGGCACTGGGGGCTTCATGCCTTGGGGTGTGGCTGGCGTGATGGCCGGAGCGGCTAAATGTTTCTTCGGCTTTGTCGGCTTTGACTGCGTGGCCACTACCGGCGAGGAGGCCAAAGACCCCAAGAAAGACATCCCTATGTCGATAGTGCTGTCTCTAGTCATCATATTCTTGTCCTACTTCAGCATCGCTACCGTCCTGACTATGATGTGGCCGTATTATTTGCAGGCAAGTATTCTTTAACGTTATTTTTACCCGACAATGATGAGGAAGGGTTATGATTTAGCAGTCTATGTATGTATGTATTATGTTCCTCGGTAGCGCCTAAACTATTCATCCGATTCTGATCAATAGGGTGTCAATAGATTCGTTATTATGGCCCGGGTAACATGGTAAATTTTAACCAACTTCTAAAATAAGTTCTATAATTAGTTCTATAATATTGATTGTTTAGAGTAGACAAGTTCAGTGTACTAGGTATCTTCCCTTTTGCGAATGTTGTGTTCACCTCTAAATGATACACATATCAGAAATGTGATTATAACAATAACTAAGTGTAATGTTACAATATGTTGTATTGTTGGTGTACGTACCTATCTTAAATAAATAATAAATAAAATAGTAGAAGTCGATTTTAACTTATTTTATTATATTTTATTCAATTTTTTGCGCGGGGCCTAAATATTATTCCGTAGCGGGTTAGAGATACACAAACTTTTATTAAATGTTTGTTTTTACAACTTACGTGCTTGTTACATTTTTACTTACACGACTTATAAATGTAAACTAATATTATAAATGCGTATCAGTAAACGTTTATCTCAGCTCGCTAGTATTTTTATATATTGCACATATGTAACAGTTAGTTACAAGGCACTATGTACATTGTAACAAACAGACCTAACCTGTTAGGGCACAGCAAAAGGAAGCAATATTAGCATCCCTGATGAGGTTTCAATCGCAGGACGCGGACGCGCCGTTCCCCCACGTGTTCCAAGAGGCGGGCATGCCGGTGGTGATGTGGATAGTGACGGTGGGCGCCATCTTCGCGCTGTGCACCAGCCTGCTGGGCGCCATGTTCCCGCTGCCGCGCGTGCTCTACGCCATGGGCAGCGACGGCGTTCTATTCCGGCCGCTCGCCTCCATCCACAAGAGGACCAAGACCCCCATGCTCGCTACCGTCCTCAGTGGCCTGCTGTCTGGTGAGCTTAACTCGTTATTATTGAATAGCCGTGCCCGCGACTTCGTACGCGTGGAATTAATCTTGTCTACAATTTCATGTTTTTTTTTTTTGCACGGAGCCTTAAATGTTTTCAAAAATCTTTGTTACGCCCAGTAAAATCTGCTGTCTGCCAGTGAAAGTCCCGTTTAAATCGGTCCAGCCGTTTCGAATTACCCCAAACAAACAACCGAACAAACAGAAATCAAACCTATTTTTTATATAGGATTTTTAGGTTTCCGTTCCTTAAAAGAAAAAAAGGAACCCTTATAGGATCACTTTGTTGTCTGTCTGTCAAGAGTTTTTATCTCAAGAACACGTGGAGTTATCAAATTGAAATTAATATGAAATACCCGGGTCTATGGTCTCTATCGGCTGTATAATAATCAAACCTCTAAGTCAATATTAAGAAAAGATATGACCGTTTATGTCGCAAATTTTCATTTTTTTATGCGGTTTTTTTATTAATTGAAACTAAACAAAATGCAATTTGATACATAATTATTAATTTCCTATGATGGCAGCACAATTCTATGCCATGTGGCTACGACATTATTATTTTAAGTTTAATCTAATAATTTAACAGTATCTCCTTGAAAAGTGTATTATGTTTATTGTGCCCAGCAACAATGGCGGCGCTGTTCAACCTGAACCAGCTGATCGACATGATGTCAATCGGCACTCTACTGGCGTACACCATCGTAGCCACCAGCGTGCTCATACTAAGGTTAGTCGGCGTGTAAGTGTCCCGTGTCTGTGCTAGCAGCAATACTACTAGCCCAGCGTATCCTCGTGGAGCACTGGCAACCTTACTTACCGCAGAAACACAACACTACATCAAGTAGTGTTATTTCACTGCGGTCTTCTGTAAGGTGGAGGTACAGTCCCCAGTCGGGCGGCTCCAATTTAAATGGGAAATCCCAAATCGCCCTACCTCTCTTAGTGTTTATACTGCCTACCCCAGATACGAGGAGGAGACTCCTCTGCAGTTGCACGCCACGAAGCCGGTCCCTGAGACGCCGTACTCGGTCGCCAGACAGACCTTCAACCTCCTCGGCCTGAAGTACCCCACACAGCTCTCCGCCAACATCGCCAAGACAACCATATTTATTTTCTGTAAGTACTCATTAAAGATAATGCTCACCGCCATAAAAGGAAGATCATCCAACCAGTGTGTTGTGTCTGGGGAACGTATTACTAGCGGCCCGGCCTGACTTCGCACGGGTGGACTAAATATTTGATAAATAAAATACTATATAATCAAATAAGGGTATAATAAAATAATATATAATCAAAATATTATATTACTCACTGTTTACAAACCACTTAAACCTAAATAAGTAATTTAAACTTTGTACTGATTTATTAGAAAAAAATGAAAATAAAATTAAAAACGTTTAAATATATCAATATTATTGAGTAGCTAAGTAAAAAGTAGAAAATTAAAAACGATAGCTAAGTGTACACAGTCAAAATCAAATCATTTATCCAGTTTAGTCCTTAGGCACTTATGAAGGTCTAAATTACGACCAGTAATAACTTATATTAGTTAAGAACTATCCACTGGTGTCTGTTAAAACCTCGTCGAGTGACTTTACTTTGACGTCGGGTTGTGGTGGCCTGTCAGGCTGTGACCTCACCTGACCTCTCTGGAGGGCCGCCAGTGCACATCCGTAAGACTTGCACCACACAACCCGATTAGACCTTAATATTAAAAAATATAAATTGATAACCAAAGTCTGCACTAAGGTGATTATTGTGTGAGCGAGGAAGTCCCTACCGAAGATCAAATTGAACACACCGGCCAACATGACGGGCCCCGTGATGACGAAGATCAGAGTGGCCATCTGAATTCGAATCCTCATTTGAACATTCGGACACTTCAACAAAGCGCGTAACACCATAACATAGATCACTGTGTTTACTACCAAAGGGCAGAATATTATGATTATTATAGTTACGTCTGTCAAGTAGTATGCCCAGTAACTGTCGTAAATTATGTTATTGACGACAAAACTTATGACGACACCGACCAGCGGCGGCATCACCCACCCGCACAGAGAGCATTTGAGATACCTCCTGGTCACGTGGGCTCCGAACACCTTCACTATCTGCAGGTAAAACATGCAGCTGGATATTGACAGCCAGGTGTTGAAAGCGACCGCGAAAGTCAGTAACAAAATCCAACAGAGAAGGTGACCTTTTAATTTGAATTTATAATTATAACGCGTGAAAACAAAAGAATAAACTAATACGAAAATAAGACCAGCGAAAATTGTGTTCATGAAAACGTAGTTCTCGAATCTTCTGAATTCGGGCCACTTGATCCAGGACACACACCCGAGGAGGAGGACAAGCACTGACGTCACAACACTCGTGTAAATGAGACACTGCACGTATATATTGTCGTTCAAGTACTTGTTAACAAAGATTTCTCCATAGATGGGACCAGTTAACGCCATTATTCCTTTGCAGCAACAGGTGATACAAGGGTGGTCGCTACTAGTTCTGTCGGCTCAGTTCAATCTCTCTCAATTAGGCTGGACTGAAGTGTATGTTAGTGCCGTAATATATGACAGAAGCGTATGGTCGGCTACGATAGCCTGCAATACACTAATGTTGACTTCAAATGTATAAAAGGATAATGTAGTTTCTGTCACTTCTTATTTTGGAACTTTCCTGCTATGAATACTTACCTGGTGTGTAACACAATAGCCACACGTACTGGTAACACTGTACCCATACTCCTGCTTATAATGTTCACATTCAATTGCATTATGAAAGGAAAATCTTGTTACTCATCGTATGTTATGATATTATATAACAAACTAGCTTTTTTTTATTTAAAAAATATTCCTGTATCGCGCCGTTGAGAGTCACCGACGAATAATGACCTCATTTGAAGTTCGCCTACTTTTAACCTTACCTACAATTGGAGGAACCCTCGGTGCGCGAGTCGGACTCGCACTTGGCCGGTTTTTAATTGTTATTAACACTGGTGGGATCAGCAGCGATTTCTGGCGTGGTTTTATTGAAAGTGTTTTTTTTTTGTCCAGTCCTGGTGGCCTTGGCTACGTGTTCGTTGCTCCGCTGGGGGCAGGCGGGGGTGGTGCTGGGTGTGCTGGGCGCGGCGCTGCTCGTGTTGCTGGTGGTGCTCTGTCGCCAGCCGCGCCACGACGTCAAGCACTTGTCCTTCAAGGTAAACTCTTACACAAACTCTTTAGTATGCAAGGGCTGATCAGGGGGGATTCATGGGGTCATTCCCCCCTAGAAAGGGTTTATTCATTAAGTGGCGGAAGTCATAGTTCGTTTCGATAGAAGACAAAAAAAATAACATTGATATTTAACTTATTTAGAGAGAAAGTCCCTCAAGGGTCAGGCAGAGCGCCATTTTATTTCATGTTTAGGGTCGAAAATGATACCCCTGGTGTTGCGAGCGTCCATAGGCTACGGTAACCGATTACCATCAGGCGGGCCGTATGCTTGTTTGCAACCGTAGTGGTTTAAAAAATCTCCGTTGATTTGCACACATCATTTTCTCATCTATCTCGCATACAGTTACATAAATTGTATGAATATTGAATGAAGTATTGTATCCTCCATTGTATTGTTATTGCAGGTGCCTCTGGTGCCTCTGGTGCCGTACCTGAGCGTGTGTATGAACGTGTACCTGATGGTGCAGCTCGACTACCAGACCTGGGTGCGGTTCATCATCTGGCTGGTTGTCGGTACGTCATCACTTTATATTCAACTAGCTGTTACTTCTTGCTACCTACGTCTTCGTTGGGATTTGTTTAAGGACAAAAGATACCCTATGTCCTTTCCTAAGATATAATCTATCTCCTTACCAAATTTTATTACCATCCGTTCAGCCCTGAAAGGGTAGCAAACAAACAAACAGAGTTACTTTCGTATTTATATTATCATTTACATCATACAAAAAATATCCTATATCCTTCCACAATATTCTCCAGGAAAATATTCATCAAGAACAGTTCAGCAGTTTAGCTTTTAAGTAGTAACAAACAGACGGGTACAGAATAACTTCCCAATTCCAAAAGTATTACATTAAAATAATAAATTTAGTTGGGATTATAAAATTATTACGTACATTGTGCAAAAAACAATTCAAATTTACTAATAATAAAGCATATTTTCGTGTGCAGGTTACCTTATCTACTTCATCTACGGCATCAGGAATAGTTCGTTGAACGTCGCGTCGAGCAAAGACAGTGAAGAGAAACACGACTCTAAAATCATCACCACTAAGTTCTAAGACATTTGTTAGACTGACTTGCAAGCCATAATTACTTATAAAAAGCCATACTTGTTAAATTAGCGACAGTATGTATCATTGTCCATACTGACGGATAAAAATACATGTTTTAGATGTTAATATCTGAAGTGAAAACTTTCTTAGCCGCGTTGAGCGATTTTGGATGGGGAGAAACTTGGTTCGAGTCACCGACATGCGACAAGCTAAGGTGATGTGTTGTTCAAAAGTTGTCACTTTTATCGGTGGTATGACTGTAACTTTTTTTTGTAATCAAACGCGCAATGTGGCTGCTACGTCACTATGACGTCAGAATCTTTGCAACCGTCGTGCACCCTTCATACGGAATAGGCCCACAGGTAACGATTTTCGGTGTAAAATGTGTTGCAAAGCCCAGAAGGCAGTCCGTTTGCGCAATAATTATATAAATATGAAATTTTATCGAGAGTCGACTACAACAACAGCCTAACACGTTTGACAGGACCAAAAATGTTGCTATCCCTTTCTCATGTGCGGGATTAAAAAAGATAGCAATAGTTCTGTCAAATGAGCTTAGTTTATTCTTGCCATCCCCCATGTGCGGGTTTAAATAAGGGTGGCAATACTTTAAGTCCTGTCAAACTAGTTTCGTTTAATGATTTCGTACAGAAGTATCAGCACCAATGTTTGAGTAAGGTCAGGGATGTGATGATAAAATATTTGTGTGACATTATAACGTGTCACAAACATTATGTGGGAATACCAGAATAATGAACTTGTATAGCTGATTGTGATGACAAATGTTAAACAGGGTTCCGTGTATGCTATTTATTATAAGTTTTCATTGAAGCTGCTTCTACTAATATAATGGTGTTTTGACAGACAGTGCTGCCAATTCTCTTGTTCACCATTGTAAACTAAAATATGTACCTTAATCTGTTGTTTTTATTAAAGCGAGCTATATTAATTAATCTGTTGTTTACACTGTACAGTCGACCTGTGCAGTTAAAACTGTAGGTGTGTAGTAACTAGCGGCGTCATTAATAACTGCACAGTTCGACTGTACAGTTTAAACTGTGCAGTTAAAACTGAACGTGTGTAGCCCGCTTAACTGGAATATTCATTGTTTTGACAGCACTATAACTTAATTTGACAGTAGAACTGTCAATTTAAGTAAAATTGATGCAATTTAGACTAGTGTGTGACAAGAGAATGCACCAATGATAATATCACTAATATTTTATTTGACAATTTGTTTTTTAATCTATTTTAAGGATGTTTGTGTATGATATTGATGAATTGATATATTATTTAATCTCCATTAGACCACATAATGTTCTTGTTAGGTCGTTAGCAGATTTTAATACCACAAAATGTGATGTATCATTGTAAATTTCGTTTGTACTTTGTCTAATTATGTGTTATGATGAATGAAATTAATTTAGCGATTAGTTTTAAATGTAGTTCATTTAAATATATACGAGAGAAGACCGCCCCAGTTGTAGCGTTAAGTCGTATCCACTGACCTCACAGTAAGTCAGTGGTCTTGTCGTTATAAACAATCATATTTTTAAAGTCCTACAGCAATTTTCCTAAACTTATTCGGTTACATTATATCATTAAGTTTTAAATTGATTTCCCTCGGGTTTCAATCTTTGAAATACAATTTAAAATTAAAATAAATAACTGATCGCCTATTCTGTGATAAAGTATTAAATATTAATTGTATAAACTATGCGTTTTATACTTGGAATAAATAATAAATGGTAGCATTGGTCACAAAGTTGTAATATTCGTCACAAAAGTGATACGACCTCTGCGGTTGTGATTTGTGATTGTTTTGTGTTTAGTGATAGCAACAGTTTACTTGTAGTGTCGTTCCTTATAGAAGAGGTATCGTGCTTTAACGCGTTATATCCATCTAGAATAATTTAAATTTTCCCAATAAGTATTTTCTATGATAAAGTGAAATTTCAGTGAGAATACAAATTAGAAAAAAACTTAAATTAATACTGTTTTTTAAACTTTCGCGATTTAAACGCATAGTAATGACATGAAAACGGGTCTTACACGCGATATTAAATTGTTTATTTACCTCCCGAAGTTTCGACCGAGTTGCATCGGCCGTGGTCACGGGCTGACTGATTGTAGTCGTGTACGTCGGCGTCGTACGTCGAAATAAACAATTTAATATCGCGTATAAGACCCGTTTTCATGTCATAACTTGAATTAATATTTTTTTCTTAATTTAAAATGGTATTATATAATATAAAATATCTATTATATATTGAATACATTGCCACTTCGACTTATGTCCTACTGGTGGTTTTGCTTTGAGAACATTCACACTTGCAAGTAAAATGTATTTATCTAGTTACTTAAATTAATATAAGAATTAACAAACTGTGATTGATAGAAAAAGTCTTGTTTGAATTGGTACTTAATTTTATTATAAATTAAATTTTAAAAAATAAAATTTCACCATTCTGTTTAATTTACACGCCATATTGTACCTTATTGTCGAACATATTAAACACAACATTGCGTTACGGGCCGATTGATGGTAACCGGCTACCGCAGCCTCAACGCTTGCAAGGAGAGCTGCAAGGCGCTTTGGTGAACACAAAAACTGGTTACAATTATCAATACACGTGTGTCATAAAAGTCTCTCTCACACACACATTTAAAGGTTAACGTGTCTCTATATTGATACTAAATCATAAACTAGCGATATTATACCTTACTTATAAGTACAGTAAGTCGAAACTATAACGCTAAAGAGAAGTTGTCAGCACGTTGATTTCTGCACTGAATTTTCGACCCAATATAATTTAAGTAAGGTTTAATATCGCCTGACAGAAACGGCCAATAAGGGCCTGTACATAAGACTGAAATCACATTGGAATACGATACACCCCTTTTAGGGTGTAATAAAGAAATTATAAAGTTTAAAATTGATCTAATACATTAAGTACAACAAGAAAAGCTAATACAAATATAAGTACATCGTCAATTACATAACATACTTCTAATACTACGTAAAAAGACTAAACATATAATGAATATTTAAGCATTTGATTAAAAATATCGATGCCAATTCCCTTGTTCGTCTGTCTAAACTTATACTAAATATAAATTTGAAAAACTCAGAATATTTACTCCATTCTATTAATTGAAATTGAATATATTATATTCATCGTGTTGACAGGGATTTATTTGATTTGACAGCACTGAAACTTAATTTGACAGCACCAAGATAAACATTTTGTACAATTTGTGCTAGTGTGTGACAAGGGATTGGCACCGGTGTACACCTACAGTACTCAAAGTGTACCAACCTACATAAAAGCAATATTATAAATACTATAAGGCTGATCAATACTGTCTAAATGCAAGTCTATCTTCAAAGACAACAATCACAAAGGTGTTGTTTTTTTAGCTATTTACTGAGAAACACAGCTTAAAAATAGTTTTCGGAAGAAAACCTTTAAGCCAATTATCTGGGCTTTAGGTTAGTTCACTATCTGTAGCAATAATCTTTCGACTACGTATTCATAAACGCAACTCGCGAATTGTCAAAATGTTCATACTAGAGATGTCAATATTCGCTGATTTTATTTATTCGTTAAACGTTAATTGTTAATAAAAATATAGATACGAATACTTTGGCTAGGATCGTCTTTGAAGTAAATACAGATAAATAAGCAAGATCAATAAATCTTGTCGAACAAAATGATGAATTAACATTTGTTATATTTTTTTATTTGACACGAACAGTAAACGTTCTTCTCGGGGGGTTTTTACCAGAACCGGTAGTAAAGTACACATTTAAAATGGCTGATGAGAACTTAATTAAAAAAAATTACAATTCATAGATAATCAGAGTTTGTTACGTACTACATACAGAAATCAGAAGTCGTAAACACATAATTAATCACATAACAGAGATTCAACCTATTACATCAACATCACAAAAAAAGATCGTCAAATAAAAAAACTGTGTCTATATGATATTTCCAAGTCGTTAAAATAAAAACAATAACATTTAAACAATAAACTAATAAAAACAATACTTTGGCGGAGCTAAATACTCAAAGGAACTTCAAAACGAGATTCTTACAGCTAAAATTAACGAAATATAAACCTCATCACTGGAGTCGGACAATGAACTTTATGACACTCTACGTAAAGTTTAAATTACATTGAAGTACGTGACTGAGCTAGGGCTGCCATCTGTATTTTCATTCCAAGACAAATCCAGGCATAATTGCTAGAGCTTCAAATCTCTGTAGTATAACAATTTAGCACAGCCTAATTATTAGAACTATTTCCAATTGAATAGTAAAAATACGCGGTCCACCTTATATCACGAGCTGGCTTTACTATCGTTCGTACGTAAAATGTATCAATAAATATGTTACAGTCACAACTGATATCCGATGTTAAAAAAAGCAATTACTCAACTTACCACGGCCAAGTCGGAACAAAGTATGATTTAAAAAGTAGTTTGGAGTGGGAGCCAGTCAAAATTAATTTGGACCGATTACGAATTAAGACATATAAAAAGTTACTATTTTTTGTAAAACAAAGTGTGTATATATATAGCTCGACGTACATAAACAAATAACATTAAAAAATTCGGCAAGCCACTTTTATATGTTATTGCTATATCTATACTGGTTGCACCAATAATGAGTACCATTTATGCCGCGACTATATTGAAATAACTAATCATTCAGGTAAACCCTATGATAGAAAAAAAAGAAAAAGTCGCTAGTGCTTCACGAGGATACGCTGCGCAAGCAGTAATGCTGCTAGCACAGTGAGTCCTCATCAACAACATGGTTGGCAACGCGTTAATGATACCACTGGTATTGCTAGCGGCTATAGGCTACGGCGACTGCTTACCATGAGGTGGGCCGTATTCTTGTGTTGTGTGCCACCTTAGTGGTATAAAAAAAAGGAGTCGTAATCACAGTAGTCACTTACGATGTATAACATTTGTCATCCATGCTTTTTTTTTATACCACTATGGTGTCACGCAGGCCGGGATTTGAACCAGGGCCCATCAGATGACAGGCAGTTGCTTCAACCACAAGGCACCCACAATTTTACAATCTCGTGCGCTCATTGGTCGAATCAAATAGCGAGCGCTTCCCCGGCTTCCTGTAACGCACTTCCGTCCCCTTTAACGAAATCACTCCCACAGGTTGTAGGATTTGCAGGAAATATGTTACCCATTTAAATAACCGCAGATATTTTTGGATGTCGCAAGTTCAACATGACTTATACAGACTGACTTGTTGAACACTTTACATATTGATATAGAGTGCTCAGTACTCGATTCTCGTTCGAATTAAGCAAAAAATAGGTGCCGAATATTTGCCTAATGTTTGCCTAATTTATCTACTCAAAACAATAAGCGTGGTCACTCGCACCGCGCGAGCTTAGTAACAGAATTTGCCGGTCACGCGGCAAGGTACTACCTAAGTAGGTACTTGTTTGTTTACACTGGTCGACGAACGTGGCATCGTTTGAACGCGATGATTGGATGCAACCCTGGTCTCACCCGCCGGGGTACCTCATCCCCGCGCGCGCCCCCGCCCAAGCGAGGCACGCAGGTGTCCACAAATTTCGAGTTTTAGCACATTAATTTGATGAAGGTTTTCTCTGTAGTTGATTTGTATTTTTTTTATTTTATATTTTTAAAGGTTTCATGTGACCATAAATTATCACGTCCTTGAGTATGTAAAGTGTTCAACCAGTCAGTCTGTATAGTCGATACGGCATGAATGGCATCATACATATGGATGAATACTGAAACGGCAACCAAATCTAACGGCTATAGGCTACGGCGACTGCTTACCATCAGGTGGGCCGTATTCTTGTGTTGTGTGCCACCTTAGTGGTACAAAAAAGCCATTGTCGTAATCACAGTAGTCACTTACAATTTATAACATTTCTAATGCCATATTAATTTTGAGTGTACTCCGATTTTACATGAGATATTGTATCTGACGCTTCAAACAGTTCAAACTTTGAATGTCGTATCAGTATTCGCTGTACAAGGAGGTCTCGCGACGATTGATTGAGGCCTCCGGTGACAAGAAGGCTGGAACATATTTTGCGCAAAGGATCAGCATTGCCATAAAGCGGGGCAATGCTGCCAGCCTTCTTGGCACCCTCCCGCGTGACAACAATTTGGGACAAGTGTTATATTTATTTTCATTGTAGTTATTTTTTTTTAAAAGAGGTTTGTTTTTAAATGTTACAAGTCCCTGCTCATATGTTCGATATGTATGAGACGACAGTGTTGGTGGGACTCACCGCCTGTCAGCCGAGGGTGTGGGCGAGTCCATTATTGAGCAAGGCTGTTTGGCTGTCGTTGTGCAGCTCGTTGAGGGGAACCGACTCCAGCTTGCGACGACGCTCCGCACTGTGCCAAGCGCCGTATGTCACGTAGATTAGCAGACCTGAAAACAAATTACAATATACAATTTGTTGTAATTTTGTATTGTTTTTATACTATGGTGTATACTATGACAGCCAGATTACTACTAGCGCAGCGTATCCTCGTGGAGCACTGGCAACCTACGGATTGTTTTGTGTTTCTGCGGTGAGTATCACCGCAGAAACACAAAACAACGTATAAATATTCCTATTAAATATAAACGTATTCCGCAAAACAATACGGGAATACTTCTGTATTAAATAAGGCATAGCACCCTTACAACCAAAAAAGAACTTAAAAATCGGTCCACAACTGGCGACAATATCGATGAACGTGACATAAAAGGTCATACACGAGCCGCTAAGGTTTTTGCAAAGGACAAAATTGAGGGGTTTCTTCAAGGAGGGTGCGGAGAGATTTTTACAGGGCCGGTAACGCGCGAGTTATACCCCTGGTGTTGCAAGCGTCCATAAGCAACGGCAACCGTTTACCATCAGGCGGGCCGTATGCTTGTTTGCCACTATAGGGGTACAAAAAAAACACAAGAACAGCGACCTCCTATTTTTATTGAGTCGGTTGATTAATATATATATTATATCGATAATTTCACCCGTGTGAAGCGGGTCACTAGTATATAAAATTATAATTTAAAAAAAATTACGCATTTACAAACGAAATTAAGTACCAAGTTCATTTTAATTACACAATAACACGGTGGAATTTGAACGTGTTCTTGTGAAAACGTAACAAGTTTATTCTCGTATATTTATTTATGTATCTTGAAGTTCAAAGTCACGGAAAAGGTTCGGTATAATATATTTCATTGTATATTTATACAGTACATTATATTTACGAATACGAAGAACTAGCAGAGATCTTCTACTTCATATATGTGAAATTTAAAAAGGATTTGTTTTATTTCTTCCATGTGGTTGAAGCAACGGCCTGTCATCTGATGGGTGAAGGTTCAAACTCCGGCTTGTACCAATAAGTTTTTCTAAGCATAAGTACAGTGATTAATCACACCATGAGCTTATAAGGAGTGGTAGGGTGAATTGAGATGTCCCGTGGGTTTTCTGTGGGCAACTCGTTAGTGATACCCCTGGTATTGCTAGCGGCTACAGGCGACGGTGACTGCTTCCATCAAGTGGGCCGTACGTTTGTGTGCCACCATAGTGGTATTGTATATTTTTTTTTATAATATAAATTTTTGCACCGAATATGCGATCATTAATTACGATGTAAAATAAACAAACACAAACTTTCCATCCATTCTAAATTAGGAGTAGTTATTAAAAAAATGCATCGTGTCACACCTTATAAATTTTTTAAAATTTTTGAACATAATAATCGCACCTCAATCTTAATCTAAAATGTCGCACGCACGCAAAACGTTTTCCTGGGCCAAGACCCCTGGATTATTTATGGCTAAATTAATAATAATATGCATTTATATAGATTTCATTAAAGATACGACAGAATCCAAACTTACATCAAGGAAATAAAACGCAACATATTTTGCTGCACACCATTGTCAAGTATAAAAGAACACACGCGTTAGCCTTGGCTTGATTCTTATTTGAGAGCCGAATAAGAGACTAGTGACTAGTGCAACTCGGATAGCAACGAAAATGTTACCAGTTTTGTCTGTAATAACAGTTTTAATCGCCACGGAAACCTTAGTGCGTGGACACAAAGAGAACGACGATGCACGGTTGAACTTCACTGGACTCGCTACCAAATACGGTCAAAATTGTGAAGAGCATAAAATCATGACTGAGGATGGCTACATTCTGACGGTATTCCACATTATAGGAGACAGGAGTAAACCAGTTATTTTAAACCACGGAGCGTTAGGTACATCTGACAGCTTTATATTGAGAGGCAACACTTCGCTTGCTATCACGTTGGCTAGGAAAGCGTACGACGTGTGGGCTATGAACGATCGAGGCAACAGATACTCTAGAGAACACGTCAGTCTAGACCCAGAAAGGAACCGAACCTACTGGCACTTCTCAGGCCACGAGTTCGGGTACTACGACGTGCCAGCCGTGATAGACTACGTTTTAAACGCTACGGGGCAGGCGAAATTGAGCGCTGTTGGGTTCTCCGAAGGCACATTTGCCTTCTACGTGATGGGAGCGACCAGGCCTGAATACAACGATAAGATAAAGGTCTTCATATCTTTAGCACCCATTTGTTACATACACAATATTAAGCCGTTCGCGTCCGAGGTCGCGAAATACTTCCCGGATGTAAACAGAGGGCTTTTAAAGTCGCACAATGAAGAGTTCATAGCCTTCCACTCGCCGGCTAAGCGTTTCATCGATTTCGTATGTACACTGAAATATATAGGCTACAACCTATGTTTGCTTTCAGTCATATTCCCTGTCGCCGGGTTCGACAGCGAGGAGATAGAACGGGATTTCTTCCCCGTCATAGTCGGCCACTTCCCGGCGGGATCGTCGAGGCAGAATTTAAATCATTTCTCGCAAATCAGTAACAATAAAAGAGTTACTATGTACGATTACGGGGTAGAGAGAAACATGGCTATTTATAAGGCGAAAGTCCCTCCCGAATACGACTTGGGTAAGATCACTATGAAGGTAGCCATGTTCGTGGCGAGAAACGATCGGATGTCGACAGTAAAGGATGCAAAACTCTTGAGGAAAAGGCTACCTAACGTGGTGAAATTCCAAGTTATGAAACCGCCCAACTTTAATCACGTGGATTTCGTTTGGGGACGGAACACGCACAAATATTTATTTCCTGACATAATGCAGCTGTTAGAAGAGTATAGCTGAAACGGTTTTTTTTTATACTACTAAGGTGGGAATCAAGCCTATGGACCGCCGGATGGCAAGCTGTGGATATGTTTGGAAGTGAGACCTGTGCCTGTAGCAGGAACATTGTCGACAATGTTTTGTATCGCCTTCGACTATTTTAGTATTGAAAAATGAACATCGCTGCGGCGGTGAAAAGTGGAACTAAAAATTAGTATGCCAATTTTGACATTTCGCGAGTTACGTTTTCGAATACGTTGTCGACAATGTTCCTGCTACCGGCACTGCTGCAATAGGAAACTAGTGTTCGAATATAAACTTTAGTTTAAAAATAATTAGAAAAGGTTTTTTTTTTTTTACATACAACTTTCTAAAAAGTTATTTTGTAAATTAATATATTCTTACTGTTAGGCTAAGAGGGTGTGTGTAACAGTATTGTTATCTGTTATCTGTTATCTCTGGTCTAGTGGTTAGTACACCTGACTGCTACGCTAGTGGTCGCGAGTTCGAATCCCGCCGGGGCAAACATTTATGTGACAAACATGTTTGCCTTGCGTCTAGGTGTTTGGTAATTATTATAAGTATGTATTTAAAAAAAATAGTAAATAAGTATTGTATCAGCTGCTGGTTCCTATAGTACAAGCTTTGCTTTGTTTGGGGCCAGATGGCGCTGTGTGATAATGTCCAAGCATTATTATTATAAGTACCTATTAGATGTAATGGTAACACTTTCAATATACTTATATCTATGACTATCTAACTTTTACCAGCAGATTTGCCTTCGTGGAGCTAGTCTTGAGAAAAAAAACGAGATGAAAAGTACATTATGTCTTTTTCTGTATTCGCGACAACGTGTGTGCATAATTTCAACACGAGCAGTTGAGTAGTTAAGGCGTGACACCGTAACAAACAAACAAAATGACATACGCATTGATAATATAAGTGAGGCTTGTAAGTGTTATAGTTACCAGCTGCGATCCAGACCGCGAATCGAACCCAAGTGGCGTAGTCCAAGTTGATCATGAGGTACACATTTATGAGGATGCTGATGCCGGGCAACCACGGCACGAAGGGGACCTAAAAATAACAAGATTTAAATAAACAATGGTGTCGATTCTGCTGTTCAAAATTACTAAACTTAACTAATTTGACAGGTCTAAAAGTCTTGCTATCCCTTTCTCATGTGCGGGGTTAAATAAGGATGGCAATATTTTTAGACCTGTCAAATTGGTTAAGTTTAGTAATTTTGAACAACAGAATTGGCACCAATTAAGGGTTTTATTTTAAACTACCCGGGCCCTGAAATTACACTCGCAGTTGTCTATAAAAATCAACACACAACACAATTATAGGTGTAAATTGCTGTATAAATTATGTCTACATTTGCATAATAATTTATTGAAATGCGATCAGTATTTGCGTGATTGTATAATAAAATTTAAATCATTCAAACCTTCCAATGCATATTTTTTACCATTTCATTGAATTACGTACATAGTAATCGATTTCAACTTCGAAATTGTATTTTGTAAATGTGACGACCAATTCAAAAACAAAATCTTTTTGTGTACGCGCCTCAAATGGCGACCCTGCCAAGATACACTGACGAAGGGTACTCACAGAAAAGGCCAGTTTCTTCTCAGAGACGGGTTGTTTGGATATGAAGTAGAGTGTGGCCACCACGAGCAGCACTCCGGTGGCGAGCAAGGCCGAGTAGCCCACGTGACCAGACAAGATGGCCGCGCCGTGCTGGTTGATGCTGTACATCGTTATGATACACCACACACCTGGGGGACACGTTTTAAGATGAATACATCGTGTTTTATGATTCTAGTTCTTATTAGAACCAAAAAGAATAGAATACTTATAGTTGCGATGTATAATAGTGTTGTGTTTCTGCGGTAAGTAAGGTTGCCAGAGCTCCACGAGGATACGCTAGGCTAGTAGTATTGCTGCTAACAGAGTGAGTCCTCATCAGCAACATAGCTGGCACCCCGTAGTGATACCCCTGGTATTGCTAGCGGCTATAGGCTACGGTGACTGCTTACCATCAGGTGGGCCGTATGCTAGTGTGCCACGTTAGGGGTATAAAAAAACAAAAAATAATAAACATATTTATAAGGGATGCGTCTAACATGGCGACGCTGCCATAATTTTGAATTACAATAATAAGCGCTAAGTTTCCGTTCTTATCCTATACAATATAATAGCCTTAAACTGTATTATACAATCTCTCCATAAGATGAAATCCTTACTTACCATGACAGTAGTAAATTACGTTATTCGGTGTATCTATAAATTCCATACAGAAGAAACAATCGTTCATCGCACTCGGATTTTACTTAGGACTAGCATGTGAGTCTCTGACTAGAACAGTCGGAGCCTTGTTCCCGAGACACACGCATGGCTAACGCAAAAAAAACATACGAATATTTATTACCACTTTTCACCGGCGTAGCGCTGTTCATTTTCTCATAAAAAACCGACCAAGTGCGAGTCGGACTCGCGCACCGAGGGTTCCGTACACACTTGTAGGTAAGATTAAAAATAGGCAAACTTCAAATGAGGTTATTATTCGTCGGTGACTTTCAACAGCACGATTCAGGAATATTTTTTTGTAAATTTGCATTTAATAAAAAACAAACTACCTATTTACGGTTTTCAGATTTTATCCTTTACTTGTGCTGTAAAACACTGCTTCCTGCCAAATTTCATGGTTTTAGGTTAACGGGAAGTACCCTGTAGGTTTTGATTCCCTTGTGAAATCGCAAAATATGCGAAATTTCGCCACATAAAGGTTTAATGATTTAACAGCCGTAAGGGACCACAGACCCGGGTACTTCATATTAATTTAAATTTGATAGCTCCACGGGTTCTTGAGATAAAAAATCTTGACAGACAGACACACAACAAAGTGATCCTATAAGGGTTTCTTTTTTCCTTTTAAGGTCCCTAAAAATAGTCGAAAGCGGTTCGAGCACGAAGTCGAAGGTTGTTGTTGTCAAGGCATGGTGCACGTACCGTACATCGCGACGAGCGCGCCGACCAGGCCGCCGCTGAGCGCGGTGGGCGCGGCGTGTCGGTCCCGGTTCCCCAGCTGGCGCAGCACGCCGCGCGCGCTCCAGCTGGCGCTCTCGCCGGGACCGCGCCCCGGCTGGCTCTTCTCGTACCTGGACACCCACAATACTCTCAGGTCGGTCCCTCATTACTGAGGATCGTGCTCACTTGGTTTCAATTGTACGATCTGCCTCCATCGATTCCGGTCCATTGACTTCATCACGGCTTGTTGGATATTGATAGAGGAGGTGGCTTGTTTTACTTGGTCACACCAGCGTGCTGGGGATCGGCCTCGCGCTCTTTGGCCTTCTGTCTACCCAACAATGACTAGCTTTTCGAGACTGTCATCTCCTCTCCGTATTATATGGCCAAATTATGTCAGTGTGCGCTAGGACACACTATACACTAGGACACTAATTATCCTCCTGTACTGCTACTAAACTACATATACGAAACTACACATTCGAAAGTCGACGAGACTACATATTCGAAAACGTAACTCTCAAAATTTTCATACGAATTTTTAGTTCCACTTTTCAACGCGGCAGCGCTGTGCATTTTCTCATACAAAAATAATCGAAGGCGATAAATCAAGAATACGTGTTTACGTTACGAAGGTTTATTAGCTACTCCTTACTGACTACATTACATGATATACTCTTACAACTAAGTACTTCAACCACTACAATACGAGTACGTTGTCGAAAGTTGTTCTTGGTAAGGCTACAGATCAAACTGATTAATGCTTCGTAGCTAAAGTTAAAGAATACATAGATACATATTAACGATTCACGCAAAATCCCTTTCGGTGTTAGTCAGTCGGAGAGCATAGATCACCATTGAGTGTTGACCAGCACAGCTCTTTTGATAGTTGTACATGAATTAATGTGTTGATGTGTGACGAGACCGCTGGTTCAGTGGTTAGCATACCTGACTGCTACGCTATGGGTCGCGGGTTCGATTCCCGCCGGGGTAAACATTTATACGAAAAACATGTTTGCCTAGCGTCTGGTATATAAATATTATATGTAAACACAAGTATATAAATATTGTATCAGCTGCTATGTACCATAGTACAAGCCTTGCTTAGTATGGGTTAGATTCTTATTATTAAACCTGAGCAGCAGCACGCAGGAGGCGACCATGGAGTAAGCGAGCAGCGTGCCGATGGACATCATGTGGATCAGCTGCTCCAGCTCGAAGATCATCGCCAGCGTACCTGACACCAACATATATATGTATAGATACACAACATACACACACCATAGGGAACCTAATTACAGCCGCCCGTCCTCGGGCATGGTGTAGATGATGAGTGACAGGCTCACCGGTGAAGAGGCCGGCCACCATGGTGCAGCGGGGTGCGGGGAGACGCGGACGGCAGTGTATAGTGTTGTGGCTCACCGGTGAAGAGGCCGGCCACCATGGTGCAGCGGGGTGCGGGGAGACGCGGACGGCAGTGTATAGTGTTGTGGCTCACCGGTGAAGAGGCCGGCCACCATGGTGCAGCGGGGTGCGGGGAGACGCGGACGGCAGTGTATAGTGTTGTGGCTCACCGGTGAAGAGGCCGGCCACCATGGTGCAGCGGGGTGCGGGGAGACGCGGACGGCATGTATAGTGTTGTGGCTCACCGGTGAAGAGGCCGGCCACCATGGTGCAGCGGGGTGCGGGGAGACGCGGACGGCATGTATAGTGTTGTGGCTCACCGGTGAAGAGGCCGGCCACCATGGTGCAGCGGGGTGCGGGGAGACGCGGACGGCAGTGTATAGTGTTGTGGCTCACCGGTGAAGAGGCCGGCCACCATGGTGCAGCGGGGTGCGGGGAGACGCGGACGGCAGTGTATAGTGTTGTGGCTCACCGGTGAAGAGGCCGGCCACCATGGTGCAGCGGGGTGCGGGGAGACGCGGACGGCAGTGTATAGTGTTGTGGCTCACCGGTGAAGAGGCCGGCCACCATGGTGCCGGCCAGCGGCGTGCGGTAGCGCGGGGAGACGCGGCCGAGCCAGCCGTACAGCAGCCCGTCCGACGACATGGCGTAGATGATGCGCGGCAGCGGGAACACCGCGCCCAACAGGCTGCCACCACATTGTACACCGTCAACATCAATAACGTTGTCATCATCATCATTATGATTAACATCACTAAAGTCATCAGCATTGTATACTGACCTGGAGCACAGCGCGCAGATGGCGCCGACGCTGACGGCGAATTTGGCCCAGGGCCAGCCCAGCCGGTCGTACAGGAACGGAAACGGCGCCTTCTCGTCCTACACACACACACACACACACACACACACATACACGCTGATCATACACACACGTAAGAAAACTCGTTACACCTTGACCTTTTTACAAGCTGTTATTAAAATTGCGTTAATTAGAAAATTATATTCGACGCAAGATTTGACTTCGCAAGATGGCAATTTATAATTTCCACAGCAGCCTCTGTGATATGGGTATCATATTAGATAACTTTTAGTACTTTACTACTTATAAAACAATAAAAAAATATAAATGATTTTTGGATGTATAGCCATGTAGTGACCTCACCGCTTCATAAACCAACGTTGTAAATCTACTAATCCTCTCTCTCTCCATACATACGTCACAATCTTGCAACGCGCTAGAGAAGTTTTTTACGCAACTCAGTATATAATATTCACAAATCTCCGACAAGAACAGACTGCGGCTTGTTCCCCCCACACCACCCGCCTGGCTGGGAGAAGTTCCCTTTGTGGGGGCAAAGCGATGTTATAGTGTGGTGCCATGGGTACTGGTACTGGGTACTGGGAGTACCGGGTACCTGCATGTAGTAGGGCAGCATGAGGGTGAGCACGGAGGAGACGCCGCAGTAGGCCAGGAACACGATGAGCAGCGACGCCACCACGGCGAACGGGATCGACTTCTGGGGCTTCTTGGCTTCCTCGCCAGCCGTCGCCACGCAATCGAAGCCTTTATAAAAAGAGCGGTACAGCGAATTGGGACCTCCCTTGGGGTTTTCCATTAAATTGGAGCCGCCCTGGTGACTGTAGACCTTACAGAAGACCGCAGACAAATAACATTACTTTGATGTTGTATTGTGTTTTTGCCGATTATTCCACTAATGTGGCACACTAGCAAACGGCCTATCTTATGGTAAGCAGTCACCGTAGCCTATAGCTGCTAACAATACTAAGGGTATCACTAACTCTTTGCCAACCATGTTTTTGATGAGGACTCACTGTGCTAGCAGCATACTATAATATTACTAGCCCAGCGTATCCTCGTGGAGCCCTGGCAAAACTTACTTACCGTAGAAACACAACACTACATCAAGTAGTGTTATTTGTCTGTGGTCTTCTGCAAGGTGGACGTACAGTCTACAGTCGGGCGGCACCAATTTTAATGTAGCTTAGTAAAATGTGTTTTAATAACGCACACGTATATAACGGTAATTACCATGAAAGAAAGAGACAAAAGATAAAAAAGCGCGTTACCAATGAACCCGTAGAAGCACACAGCGGCGCCCTTGATGATCCCGGCCAGCCCGTACGGGGCGAAGCCTCCGGTCCCGTAGTCTTTACCTTCAGTCTTCGGCACCTCAGAAGCTGGGATACGCCAGTTCTTTGTGTCAGCTGGCAAGATAAAAATCAATATCGTATATGGTACAGATGTTTGTTTCACGAAGTCTGTTAGTGGTTGTGCCTGCGTGTGCACATTGTTTTAGTAAGCGTACGCTCAGAAGCGTTCAGTTAACGTTCACACACACACATAAGCGCTTATCGGTACACTTCATTACTTCACTACTATAATAAAAAGTTATATCGAAAAGTTCTGTCAAGGCGATTTGCGAAAGAAATATATGATCTCGAGTCAGACAGAATACCAGTTCGGGAGTCTATAGATTCAACCACAATATTTGTCACTAGTATTATGTCAAACAAATAAATGATTATTAAAATAAAAAAACTGCTGGTCATTAGAGTCAAGGCTTAATCCTTAATATTACCATTTTTAAAGAACCCTATAATACCATAGGGAAAGGCCCTGTGGGTCGGTCATTCCACAACCCATTAAAGAAGCTTCTCAAATAGTGTCTATAATGACACATTTTAAATATATATATAGAACGGTTTGGTAAGTCGTTGGTCTAAGGCATTATCAAGCGTTTATTTTTTGGTATCTCTTGGGTACTCAAACATATTTCACGCGAAAGAACCAGCTTCAGTAGACTTAGCAAAGACATCATTCGACTACTTATTCGTAAACGTTACTCACAAAATTCCAAAATGTTCATAAGAATTTTTAGTTCCACTTTTCACCGCCGCAGCGCTGTTCATTTTCCCATACATAAATACTCGAAGGCGATACGAATACCTACGTAGTCGCAAGTTATTGTACGGGCTACTGAACTCAATACATATATGAGTGGCAAGACAACCAGATCGACAAGTGAGTACCTATTAAAGCACAATAATTATAAAGTGTACATACCCTTGAAGGATCCTGAAATGATGACGAAAAGCACGACGCACAGATTGACTCCAGTGCAAAAGTTGTTGAATTTCGTCGACTCCTTCACCCCAAACGCAAGGGCCACTAAAATAGAGAATATAAATAAATACAATTATTTAAAAAAACTAATTTTACGCGTCCTTCTCGCCTCGGTCGCATCTCTGGCTCGCTAGTAGTATTCTTGACGCATATGGTATACTAGATTTTGCCCGCGACTTCGTGCTTAGAATCCCAGAGGAATCAAAGTTTTTTCCCAGGATAAAAAGTATCATCATCAGCCTATAGACGTCCACTGCTGAACAAAGGCCTCCCCCATAGATTTCCACAATGATCGATTCAATGCGGCCCGCATCCAACGCTTGCCAGCGACCTTTATCAGGTCATCGGTCCATCTAGTGGGGGGCCGTCCGACGCTGCGTTTCCAGTGCGTGGTCTCCACTCTAGAACTTTACGGCCCATAAAAAGTATCCTGTGTTAATCCAGGTGTGCCAAATTTCGTCCAAATCTGTTAAGTAGTTTTTGTGTGAATGAACAACAAACATACATGAGACATAAGAGAGGTAGGGCGATTTGGGATTTCCCGTGGGTCTTCCCATTTAAATTGGAGCCGCCCGACTGGGGACTTTACCTTCACCTTACAGAAGACCGCAGTGAAATAACACTACTTTGATGTAGTGTTGTGTTTCTGCGTTTATTAAGGTTAACAGTGCTCCACAAGGATACGCTGGGCTAGTAGTAATGCTGCCAGCACAATGAGTCCTCATCAACATGGTTGGCAACCCGTTAGTGATGCCCCTGGTATTGCTAGCGGCTATAGGCTATGGTGACTGCTTACCATCAGATGGCCCGTATGCTCGAGTGCCACCATAGTGGTATAAAAAGAACCCTCATATATCCACACATCGATACAGTAGTATAGCAGGAAGTGTTAGCTGATGTAACCAGAGAATGCCATGATGACGCAGAACGCGAAGACGTCGGGGTAGCGCGCCAAGTGCGGCGAGTCGAGCGGCATGGCGGCCGCCAGCTGCGAGGAGATCGCCTTGCCCAGGAGGGAGTCCAGGTACTCGCTCAGGGCCTTCACCACCGACGCCGCTCCTTAACATTCAATCGAAATTAATTAAAAATAAGATGACCTCCAAAATTTTCCACGTCACCGTGTCATTGGCTCCGTCCGAGTAACGCTAAAGGAAACATTAAATTCTTTATACAAGTTTACAATGGTTCAAAATTTATATTTTATGCAAAAATGTATATTCGTCACCCATCTAACAGCTGACCTTAGTTAAGGTTGCTTAAATTTCCTGATCGCTCGATATGCGCAATGACAACTCTGCTACGAGCCCCTCGGAATTATAGGACACTCGAGAACTCCAACCACCTCCTCTCATATAGTAAGGCAAGTTTTGCTTACAGGGTGCTCTCGATCAAATATGAACCCTACTGCCACACGCATGTGGAAAACCGCAATACACGCGCTTGAGATCTAACGAGTCACGCACGGCGCTACCCCAATTTTGGTATCTTGGTTTGATACGATTTTAGCACTTGGAAACGATATTCAATTATTGCTATAAGTTCTAACACAGCTCAAGCATTAAGTCCGCCATTGTATTGAAATAATGAAATTGTGCATAACGTTTTATATAAATAAAAATACATTTAGTTGTGAATCAGAAAAGGCAGAACATAATTTGATAAAACATTTTGACATAATAATTAATTCTCCTCAATCTAAGGTCAGTACTTACCAATAATATACTCCAAAATGAGATTCCATCCAATGAAGAAGGCTATGAACTCGCCGACGCTCACGTAGCTGTACACGTAAGCCGAGCCGGCCTTCGGTACTCGCGCGCCGAATTCAGCGTAGCACAGACCTGAGATTTAATGATTAGTCAAATATTTATTGTCCTCCTCTATCACCATGTGCCAGTTTATATAGGATAGACAGGGTAATGCAGCACTGTACAAATAAATTAAATTGATTCGTCCATTTGAAGAGATACTTTGTAATTTTAGCTTTTTTTTATTGTGTCTGCCTGTTTGTTGGTAGCTAAGTCCGAGCAGAAAGGATTTACGGGACAGCTTGCCACCTGATGGGGGAATGGACGTAGTTTAAGGCGGTTGAGCAGCACGTGTATTATTATATTAGAAAACCTGCCGTTCAATTCTGAAGGAAGGAGACTGTATCCAGTGAAATTAGAAAGAATAGGCTACGAAATATTCATCTCCGTTAAAATGATCATGTTAATACCCCGAGTGGCACTGCAACGCGTGTGCCTTGTGTTCAAGGTAACAAATTGCTTATTCGCCACTATATTGCATATAAGAAAAAGCATTTGCTTTTATACATTTTCCTCCCACACCACATAACAGAACACCGTGTGAAGGCAGGACTGACCAGCAAATATGCTGGCGACGGCGGCGATGAGGAAGGAGAGTATGACGGCGGGCCCCGCGTTGTTCTTGGCCACGCCGCCGGCCAGCACGTACACGCCCACGCCCAGCGTGCTGCCCACGCCCAGCGCCGTGAGGTCCAGCGCCGACAGCACGCGCGCCAGCCGCGCGTCGCCCTCCTCGGCCGCCTTGCGCCGCGACAGCGCGCCGTACGCCAGCCGCGCCGCGCGGCCCAGACCCGCCTTGATGCCGCCTAGTCACACAAGTCGCAACACACGTGCAGTGGTTTATCCCTAGTAGGATAAATCCATACATTGGTAAAATAGAGGGTACATGATTATCAAAAAAATTTGGCTGGAGGTTTTCTAGCATATAGGTCCCTCTGGGCTTAGCCATAGCCACACCACTGCTCATATGTGCTATGCTCCCCCACCACACAAGTCATCAATTCCAAATTCAATCAAATTTTACTATAATGTCACCACGGACACCATGAAGTGAATTAATAACCATCTTGTGTGAATTTTCTTGATATAACTCTATATTTTGTTCCACTAAAATCTGAACAGTTAAAATTGGGTTATGTTTTTTTTTTATTTACAACTAAATTACATTCAAACTTAATATTAATTTATTATTAGTTGTTTAAGTCATTTAAATAATCAACTTACAAAGGAAAGTCCAGAACCACATTTCACAAGCAAACCTTAAGCTGCGGTCAATGATACTGGCACAAACCAATGATAAAGCCATCATAATTGATTTGATTGATCATTGGGACAATGCTTCAATTGATCAACAATCAAAAGAAAACTATCAATGTACTCACATTTCTGATTTAATAGACTACCTACTCTTTTTAAGTGTACAATACATCCATATTTTTTTTTTTTTAAATCACTAATTTTTGCACACAAGCATATGGTCCACCTGATGGTAAGCAGTCACCGTAGCCTATACCAGGGGTATCACTAACACATTGGCAATCATATTGGTAATTTAGACCTTCATAAGTGCCTTATTAGGACCTAAGCTGAATAAATTATTTTTGATTGTGATTTTATTGTTAATAAGGGCTCACTGTGCTAGCAGCATTAATAATCTATTTATCCATTATTATCAATGTAAAAATGTTAAATATAATTGTGTAACAATTAAGCTTCCAAACTTTCATATTTATTAAATATAATATAATTGTCTTATTTCAAATATATGTTAAAATATATGTTCATTATGTATACAGTAAAGTGTAGGTATGTACTTAACTATATGTAGCTTCTTTAAAGATTAATTATATAAGGATTAGTATGTAAATCTTCCTCCTATTACAACCTGCTCATTTATCTAATAGTATCACTACCTACATAATTATTTTTTTATTATTTTTCTTCTTTAAGTTAATGGCGACAAGCTTTAAATACGGCTATTCCGCCAAGGTCACGTGGTAGGCACAGAGTACATAAGTACTAAACATAGTGGACTTTTAGTGGTAGGTAAAGATAAACGATGGAGACTGGTCGGTGGAAAAGTTATAGTTTAACTTTAAAATACAAAACGGAGAAATGTATCTAATAAATTTCTCCGTTGTGATGTCTTCTCTTGCCCTTTTAGAGAAGGCAGACTACTAACACATTAACAGAGTGTTAATGTGTTAGTAGTTAGAACACTAAAAAATACACTATTGTAGCAGGGCAACAAATAAATAATTTTATGTTAGGTTCTGAGACATTAGATACATCACACATTGAGAAGGAAGTGTAATTAGTCAAAACATATTTTTATTGAACTTTATTACAATTAGTCTTGGATGTTTCGACAATTGCTTGGTTTTACTCTTACCGGTTTCATAAGCCTGCCGCAACGTGTATTCATTTCCACGTTGGCGCCCGTTCTCTTGATGCACAAATACAGACTCAGCCGGAAAAGACATTTTCACAGCTTTAATTACTTCTTAACCTAACGTATTTACACAAACTTCGACCTTTTAACGGTTTCGGACTAAATTAATACAGCATTAGGTCAAATCCATTCATAAAATTTGGATTTAGTGTCCAGAAACTCATTTGAACTGAAATCCATTGAAACTAATTGAAACTTGAAACGAAATTAAATCAGCTGTCTCAGCTGTCTGTCACAGGTACGGTTTCTATAGCGTAAACCACAGAGTACATAACCACTACGTGCGTACACGAGCTGAGTCCATGGTGGTTATGTATTCTAACGTACTGACAGACGGGGCACCAGCGTAGACGTAGACTGGGAGTTTTTGGCGGGAATCAGGAGGAGCGGTTGAGATTTTTTCCAGTGTGTCGTAAATTGTGTTATAGTGATCTTTAATTTGTATTTTTGGTGTCGATATGTGCAGTAAAGTTTCATTTAGTGACTGATTTATAGGAGCATTGGAAATAATGCCATAATACGACTTTTGGGTTAAGTGATTTATCATTTTGGTCAATAGGTTACCTCTAATCTAAAGGCGTGTTACGATCTGCTACTGCCGTGGGTTGTCTCCAGAAACTCCATTGGGCGTTAGAATGCATGACACTAGGCATTTTAATGCGGCAAACACGAGAAATTTTGCAACATGAAAATTCTCTAACACTCGAAACTGGCAAAAATAGTCCCTGAAGGGATTGATTGCCATACTTAGGAAGAAGAAGAAGAAGAAAACGTAGACTGAGTAATTTATTCTTCTTACTAACTATGTCTTCTACTACTTCTTAATAACTACTGATAATCAACCCTCTTCGAGGACTATTGTCAGGAGTGTAAGAGAAATATCCAGTTTCTCAATATTGTCGTGTTTCATTAAAATACCTAGTGTCACGCATTTTATGTTTTTTGGAGTTCCTGTTGACATTTCACGGCAGTAGCAGATTGTAACATTTGTAACATGCCTTTAGGTCAAAGGTAACCTATTGACCAAAATGATCACCAACAATAAGGTTGGCAACGCGTCTTTTAGTTGGCTAGCGTCTACTATAGGCTACAGTTCCTAATGGAAGGGCCGAAAGCTTGCGTGTCAGAACAAAAAAAAATGTTTACTATAGCCTTTATTTTACTTTGTATAATTGGCTCTGACTGCACTAATTAACTGAAGTAATTATAAATTGTGCAGTTCACCGTATACTTAAGATTTTATAGTCATGGTCATGTCCAGTGCGCAAACAATAAATAATACATTTCCACAGTAGACAAACGTTACAGTACCTCATTAATTAAGTACACGGGCGAACGCTTAGACCTTTCCAAGGAGCCACTACTTCGCACAGAATGTGTTAACTACTGCAAGAAAGGTGTAAGACGATTTTAGTCATCCGGTTACCGGATGACTAAATATTTTTATTTATCTGATAGACACACCATATGGCTGTTTCTAGTACACTATTAGAATTATTGTAATCCAAGTTGTCCGTAATAAGGCTGTTGTTATAATAAAAGGTGCGAAGCAAAGCAGCGCACCCACCTAAGACTTCATTTTTTGTTTAACTATGAACCAACTAATTATTTAACAAAAAAAATACATAACATATCTTTAATTATATCCAAGCAGTCAGTAACAAAGACATATAAAATAAATACACTTTAATTTAATTAAATAATCCGCTAATCAGATGAATAAATTTAATGAGTTTTCTTATTGTCGAAAGATTAAAGTTTTTCATCCCATTTCCATCCCACTGAAATTTGTGTCTGCACTTCGTGGTGATCATTTCCGAATGCATTACCTACTTTACATTCCAGGGGTATTATTGTACCTATTAAAATATGTTTATTTAACTGTCTTTACGAATTGACACTGGTTCGAAGTAATTTTATTTAACTATAAAAAAAAGTATAAATTCGCAAAACGCCTCTTCAAGTACTTACAAGCGATGCTCACGGTGTATGGGTGCGCGTGCGACGAATCGAAGACTTGTCTTAATTGAGATACCGTCATCTAACTTATCTACAGCGCTTACGTCTTAACATTTAACATACACGGTAGTCTAAAATTATCGCACAGTGTTTCTTGTTCACTGCTTAGAATAAGATATGAAGGCAAGCACACGAATATTAGTTCCTGTGGGTATTCTCATCCTAAACCTCTTAGAAAGTTCAGTACCGACAACTTTAGCCCAACCTATCCCAGAAGATGCAAAGCTAAATTTTACCGAATTTGGAAGGAAGTTCGGGTACCGAGTTGAAGAATTGGACGTGAACACCGAAGACGGATATATTCTGAAGCTGTTTCATATTCCAGGAAACAAAACACGACCCGTGCTCCTAATGCATGGGATCGCTTCTACAGCCGACTCGTTTATAATACGTGGACGAAATTCACTCGCGTTATCTCTCGCGCAAGCTGGGTATGACGTCTGGGCAGGCAACACAAGGGGCAGTACTTACTCCCAGAAACATTCACGATTAACTAAAGCTGATCGGGAATTCTGGGACTTCAGTTTCCATGAAATAGGGTATTACGACCTTCCAGCTACGATTGACTTTATCCTTGCAACAAATAATGAGAGGCAGTTATTCGCCATAGGACACTCGCAAGGTAACTCACTATTCTACGTGCTCGGTGCAACTAGACCTGAGTATAATGACAAGATCAAGGCCGCGATTGCTCTAGGGCCTATTGCGTTCTTGAGTCACCTGGAGCCGCCAGTTTCAGACTTAGTGTCAGCTGTTCCAGTTTTAAATAATGTGTTAATTGTACTACGTTTAGAAGAGATTCTGGGTGAGCATTCACTTATAAGGGATATTCTTGAACAAGTCTGCTACAGGAGAGATATAGGATATGTCATCTGTGCAAGGAACGTAATTTTCACACTAGCAGGAGCTGATGCTGATGAACTCGAGCCTGAGTTCTTTCCAATTGTAATAGGACATTTCCCAAAAAGTGTCTCGAGGAAGAATGTGTTGCACCTCGCGCAAGTCTCGGCGAAGAAAAGTTTTTCGCAGTTCGATTATGGATTGACTGAAAAGAATTTGGAAATGTATAATTCTGAAACACCACCTATCTACGATTTGAGTAGAGTGTCAATGAAGTTATATCTGTTTGCCGGCAAGAACGATAAGTTGTCCTCTTTGAAAGATGTGAAGACACTTAGTGAAATGCTGCCGAATTCGGAATATGTACTTTTAGAAAGGAAACAATTCAACCACTTCGATCACGTTTGGGGGAGGAATATGAAAAAGTATTTATTTCCTCTAATATTTGATATTTTAGAGAAATACTATTAAAAATAAAATTTGTGCTATCTATTCCTACTTATACATAAATCAATTGTACTAGCGACCCGCCTCGGCTTCGCATGGATAGCAGATATGTATGTACCTTTACACCAAATATTTTATTTGTCGTACGTAGTGTGGTATCAGCCCGTTGCATCGATCACGTGGGCGTGGGTTAGGTACATACATAAAATACAAGTCATTGTAGGCGAAAGCAAGTTTTTTGGATTACTTTGCTTTTATATTCAAATTCAAAATTATTCGAGAATTTTTTTTATTTTGTTTTTAATATACTTTTTGTTTTAGGTATATTATTAAGTCAAAAAATAGATGTGTAGCCATAGCCATGTATAGCTAAAAGTAGTGCAATAAATTGTGAGCTGCAGAAAACACTTTTCGCTTACAACATCGTACCCCTTTGTCCTCGTCTCACAATATCATTTTAATCCTTTTCACTGTATGTTCATTGTAACATTTGAAATGTATTTTATCCCGATAATTCCGCAAGTACCCGGTTACGCTGTGTTATCCGGTACGGGTCGCTAAGAACCGGCCGCTTTTATTAATCGGTGACTTTATTTCTCTGTCTTAGGGTGACACACAAGCATGCGGCCCATCTGATGGTAAGCAGTCACCGTAACCTATAGCCGCTAGCAATACCAGGGATAACACTAATGGATTGCCAACCTTGTTGCTGAT
Organism: Falcaria lacertinaria; assembly: GCA_951449985.1. Classification (NCBI taxonomy): domain Eukaryota; kingdom Metazoa; phylum Arthropoda; class Insecta; order Lepidoptera; family Drepanidae; genus Falcaria; species Falcaria lacertinaria. The sequence continues at coordinate 9,584,810 of OX602121.1, read as the reverse complement.
GAGGGCTCACTGTGCTAGCGGCATTACTACTAGCGCAACGTATCCTCGTGGAACACTGGCAGCCTTTCTTACCGCAGAAACACAACACTACGTGAAAGTAGTGTTATTTGACTGCGGTCTTCTGTAAGGTGGAGGTACAGTCCGCAGTCGGGCGGCTCCAATTTTATTGGACAAGCCCACGGGAGAGCCTAATTGCTTTCTTTCGTTGCGTATCAGTACACCTACATCGTTTGTGTATTCAAGCAGGAATTCTCATCGTGACGATGCAGGCAGTCAAAGAGCCGACATAATCGCCGTGGCGAGGCTGATGCACCATGGCATTAAGGGTTAATCAATAGTTAGGTACTTCTTTATGTTACAACGCCTTTTTGTTAAGCAATTAAGCACGAAGCGAATGTACATACTTGATTTACAAACAACCGTGACGTATGTACGTATGTAATTTATGTAAACAAGAAAGTAAATCGAATGTAATGTGTACCTACTAATTTTATTCATTGCGTAATAGCTTTACCCTACGTCAAATAGACCAATGACCCTACCACATAATTTAAACGACTTGTTTCCGAGGTTAGTGGTAACTAGATAAAAGTTAAAATGTGGATGGGTACAGGGGTCGAGGTAGGTAGCCCCGAGAAAAGATGGATTAACTGTGTGAAAGATAACATGAACAGAAAGGAAGTTAATACAGAGATGAAGGCTGATAGAGAGGATTGGGAGAGAAACCTTTGATATTTCATGTCTCTGAGAGAAACACGTATAATATGGGATAAGGGCAGGAGAATGATGATGATTTATATAAATGTAGGTCCGGCCCGCCTGATGGGATGCGGCTCATAACAGTATAGGGGAGGCAACGCTCGAGTGATAAGCCTGGTGTTGCAAGCGTCAACGGTAAGCACTTACCGTCAGGCTGTATGGTTGCTTGCCACCAAAGTGGTATAAAAAAGTAGTAGCTCTGGATCTAGGGGGAGGGTCCAAACTCGCTACGGCTCGGGAGTAGAAATACCTCGTGTATAATGGGTAATTTTCTTATTTAACAATCTAACAATATACTATTATAGTTAGGGATTGCAGTCCAGCACCATTTTCAATCCAGCTGGATTTTTGCTGGATCGACATAAATCCAGCTGGATCCAGCGCGGATCCAGCATCCATACAAATTATAGGAATTTTTGTGAATTAAAAAAAAAAACGTTTTTGTTTATGCCACTGAGGTGGCAAACAAGCATACGCCCGCCTGATAGTAAGCGGTTACCGGAACCTATGGACGCTTGCAACACCAGGGGTATACTCGCGCGTTGCCGACCCTTCAGACATTTCTTCACACCCTTCTTGAAGAACCCCATTCTGTACTCCTTTGGGAAAACCACGGCGGGGAGTTCATTCCACAGTTAAATTGTACTCGGGAGGAAGCTCTTTTGGAACCGCGCAATTTATAGTACCTATCTTATCGTTATTAATAATTTTGCAGAGCCATTATGATAATTAGTGTAATAAGTTTTGGCTTCCTAATTGTATTAACCTGTATAAATTTATTATTGTTAGCAGTGAAACGAATACTAAAGAATGCATAGTCATGGTCATGTCCACTATCCAAACAAAAACTAAAACATTACCTACCACTAGTTACCACAGTAACAGGCATTGCAGTACCTCATCCACTGAGCACACGCTCGATTATAATTCCAATGCAATGGTCAACTTTTTGAACCGAATCGCTATGTGAGGATATTAATAATATTATGCTTGGACATTATCACAAAGCCACCTGGACCCAAACTAAACAAAGCTTGTACTATGGGAACCAGTGGCTGATATACCTAATACATATTTTTTTGTAAATACATACTCATAATAAATACCAAACACCCAGACGCAAGGCAAACATATTTGTCACATAAATGTTTGCCCCGGCGGGAATCGAACCCGCGACCTCAAGCATAGTAATCAGGTGGACCACTAGACCAGCGGTCTCATCGTTATTTATTACATGTTTCACTAAGTAGGTACATATTTTTAAAACATCTTTTCCAAAATAATTCGAATCGGTCAAACCACAAAATATCTATTATACTGGTCTAGGTTAAACGACTCTCGTATTGTACGATCCATTCATCGTGCTCAGGTGCGCGTGCGACGATCGAAGACCTGGGTAATATTAATATGAGATACTGTTTAACTTACTTTATGTAGTCTATGTTTACAATACTATTTTACGTACGCGGTTAACTTTACAGCGCCCAGTCCCACTTGTTCACTGCTTAGAATAAGATATGAAGGCGAAGATATGTGCTCACAAATATTAGTTCCTGTGGGTATTCTCATCCTGAACCTCTTACAAAGTTCAGTACCGTCAATTTTTCACAATCCCATCCCAGAAGATGCAAAGCTTAATTTTACTCAATTTGGAAGGAAGTTCGGGTACCGAGTTGAGGAATTTGACGTGAACACCGAAGACGGATATATTCTGAAGCTGTTTCATATTCCAGGAAACAAAACACGACCCGTGCTCCTAATGCATGGGATCGTTGACACAGCCGACACTTTTATAATACGTGGACTAAATTCACTCGCGTTATCCCTCGCGCAAGCTGGGTATGACGTCTGGGCAGGCAACACAAGGGGCAGTACTTACTCCCAGAAACATTCACGATTAACTAAAGCTGATCGGGAATTCTGGGACTTCAGTTTCCACGAATTTGGGTATTACGACCTTCCAGCGACGATTGACTTCATCCTAGCAGCAAATAATGAGAGGCAGTTATTCGCCATAGGACACTCGCAAGGTAACTCGCTATTCTACGTGCTCGGTGCAACTAGACCTGAGTATAATGACAAGATTAAGGCCGCGATTGCTTTAGGGCCTATTGCTTTCTTGAGTCACCTGGAGCCGCCAGTTTCAGACTTAGTGTCAGTCGCTCCAATTTTGAATAAAGTGCTGGTTTCGCTTAATCAAGAAGAGATTCTAGGTGAGGGCTCGTTTCTGAGGAATATTATTGAACTGGTCTGCTATAGAATAAATATAGGATATGATATCTGCGCCAAGAAAGTTTTCTTTAAAGCTGCAGGAGCTGATGCTGGTGAACTTGAGTCAGAGTTCTTTCCAGTTGTAATAGGACATTATCCAAAAAGTACTTCTAGGAAGAATTTGCTGCATCTCGCCCAAGTCGCTGCTAAGAAAAAAATTTCGCAGTACGATTATGGATTGACTGAAAAGAATTTGGAAATATATAATTCTGAAACACCACCTATGTACGATTTGAGTAAAGTCACAATGAAAGTATATCTCTTTGCTGGCAAGAACGATAAGTTGGCGCCTTTGGAAGACGTGAAGACACTTAGTGAAATGCTGCCAAATTCCGAATATGTACTTTTAGAAAGGAAACAATTTAACCACATCGATCACGTGTGGGGCAAGAATATGAAGAAATATTTATTTCCACTAATATTTGATATTTTAGAGGAGTACTAATACAATAAATTTGTGCTAATAAATTGTGCCTGTATGCGGTCTATCTACTACTATTTCTCTATTATTAATAAATAGTAGTGGTCACCTAGTGATTGAAATTCTATCACAATCTATTATGACACGGAGCTTAGAATACAATAAAATAGTATTGTGGCATTTGGGCAGGACAAAGGTCGGTCCAATCCCACTAGTTCAGTTAACTGAACTAGTGGGAATATTATTCTCGGTTGTGCAGTTAAAAATTAAACAAGCGATTGAACCTGTCGAATAATGTTAGCATGACAACCAATGACAAGCAAGATTGTTTAGTCCTGACAAATTAGTTTACTTTCGATTTTCTACAACGGAAGCGATACTATTACTTCTTTTGTTTTCAAGTCCATTGCACTGTTAATAAACGATGTTAAAAAATGGCTAGGTGTTCAACTCTTTTTGTACTACCTACTGACGTTTGTTTGGCGACATGTTTTGTCATGAACAAACATGTCTTAGAACCGTGCCGTAGATAGGTTGATGTAAGCAACAAAGGTAAACGGAGGTTTATTAAAGCCTATCGTTATTATAATTAAATGAAGTAACTACGTAATTAATTTACACTACGATATTATTTACAAATTAAAATTAAAATCAGTCAAGCTAGTTAAGATATAAACTTAGTTAACCAATAAATTGTTTACGTCACGTGCAGGAATTTTTACAACATTGCAGGAATTTTGATTTTTTAGTAATGAAATTGTGGGATGGTAGGTTTCCCTTCCAGATATAATGTTCCCAAATAATGCTCTTTTATTTTGATCAAATATCGACTGATGAATATTAATAATAATGTTTGGACATTATCACACAGCGCCATCTGGCCCCGAACTAAGCAAAGCTTGTACTATGGGAACCAGTAGCTGATACGAGTAGCATACTTATATTTGTACGTGGTATATTATCTACTCTGAGCTTATGTACTTTTGGTTTGTAAATACATACCATACACCCAGACCCAAGGCAAACATATGTGTCACATAAATGTTTGCCCCGGCGGGAATCGAACCCGCGACCTCTAGCGTAGCAGTCAGGTATACTAACCACTAGACCAGCGGTCTCGTCAATGGAATGATAATTCGGAAATAGGATCATAATGGTGTCGATTCTGTTGTTCAAAATTACATTAAAGTCTTGCCATCCCTTTCTCATGTGCGGGTTTAATTAAGGATGGCAATATTGTTAGACCTGTCAAATTAGTTAAGTTTAGTAATTTTGAACAACAGAATTGGCACCAATATTATTATAGGCTTACAGTAAATAAAAACAATGCGAATGTTTGTAAATTAACTTTATTTTATACACAACATACGAATCTCATGGCACCACATAAAGGCACTTCCGAATCACTCAATTAATGCAACAATTATATATATATATATATTCATTAATAAGTATACATAACTTAAAATGTTAAACACGTGATAGGTCTTTTAAAATATGATCCAAAACATTTTACAATGAAGACATATTATTGTGTTTAAAAAAAAATGACAATATTCATTACATTTTAAAGACAAATTATTATTATAAAAACATGGCATTCTTGTAAAACCTATATAGGTTGTAAAACCTGAATAAGTTTATATACAGATTGTCCTAACTGTTGTATCATTAATGCTGAAGCTATGTATATTGAAATATATAGTATATGTGTGTATATGCATATTAAATTAGGTATAGCCATAGGGTTTTTTTAATTCACTGATTCATCTTATCGATAGCTCTCGGCATAAATTATAGAACATTGTGTTAATTTTATCACCTTTCTTTCTTTCCAAATATGTATACCTGGCCTACTACTGTAGCGTTAGAAAGAACAACTGCCGACTACGTATTCGTATCGCTTTCGACTATTTTTGTATGGGAAAATGAACAGTGCTGCGGCGGCTAAAAGTGGAACTACAAATTTAATTAATAATTTGTCATTTTGATAGAATTTTCAAATACGCAGTCGAAAGATATTCTTGCCGCCAATACTGATCAAACAATAAATATATAATTTTATAAATCACTGTTTTGTATGTATATATATATCTATATCTTATTGTTACAACATAATAATATGATCATTAACACTACAGTTTTCCCAGAGCGTAAATAGGTACTCGGCAAAGGTATATTTGTCTTGCTCTCTCAGTAAAAATGTGCTCTTTACAACTGACTTAAAAAAATCAATATAATGAACTCAACTGTCTCAATTGCTAGTTTTTTTATACCAATAAGGTGTGAGACAAGTATACGCTCTGATGTTAAGCGGTTACCGTAGCCTATGGACGCTTGCAGCACTAGGTATATCAATCGCGCGTTTCCGACCCTTTTTTGTACCTGTACAAATTATAAAGACTCTTTTATATTAAAACCAATTATAATCAAATTATTTTTTTATCTTGTAGCCATTACAGTCCCACGACTGGACAAAGGCGTCCCACTACAATCCACATTAAAACTTCCGACGGTGGTATATGTGTATATATAAGATATTTGTAATTTCATACCAATGTCTAGAAGAATTTTGTTACAAATTGTTATATTATGATTGTTATATGAAAAAAAAGACAGAGCATTAAGTTTCATGCCGGTTCTTCATAGGTGGACAGGTGGCTTTTTTTTCCGAATCGGTGGTAATTTAGACCTTCATAAGTGCCTTATAAGGGCCTGAACTGAATAAATGTTTTATTTTTTATTTTTGGTGATTATAGCTAGAAAGTACTCAAACTTTTACTGGATATCAGTAAAACTAAAATTTATCCAAAAATGCTGATTCGTTAAAGACAGATTTGACGTGAGGCAATTACGTAAGGGTGTTATAAAAATTACATATTATTTTTACTGTCAACATAAAATAGCCGCTCAATAAAAAACAAGCGCAACTTTCCTCACAATTTATATCACGATTACTAAGTACAGACTGCTCGAGATACTCATCCAAATGTAAGCACTTAAATGTAAACACTTAAAGTATTAAATAGATGAATCGTCTGTCAGGGCGTATAGTAAAATATACCCTACGCCCCTGACCTAATAATAGATAGACGAAGGGTCTAGTACAAAACTTCACGAAAAATTGTCCGTAGCTCACCTACCTACCTAGCCTTAGCAAGAACAACATTCGTATTAAGTATCGTCGTTCTACGTATTCGTATCGCTTTCGACTATTTTTGTATGGGAAAACGAACAGCGCTGCACCGGCGGAAAGTGGAACTAAAAATTCTTATGACACTGACATTTTGAGAATTGTGTTTTCGAATAAGTAGTCGAATTATATTCTTGTTACCAGTACTGAACTTGGATACATGCCTTATTATAAAAATAAAACTCATTACATAAAATTCAGTTTTATCTCAACACCACACAGATAAATTTTGCTTGCATCCATTTATTGGCCTAAGACAGTCGATCAAATGCAGACTGGCGAGCGATTGTCATGTATTCACATTTTGTTGTGATTTAGCCATAGCCCTGGACACTTTTGACCGTAGACCCGAAGTCCACGTATTATCAGGTTAGTGTCTATGTCAATTACATAAGGTTTCAATTTCATTGGCCATATTTTATAAATTAATAGAGCACTTCGGGAGTTAAAAAAACATTGTTTGTCATCAAAGGTCTAAAATTGATCTACAATTCATAGTACCAACACTTGTTACCAGTGGGATTAAATAATTCAATAAATTTAAAATAAATATTAACAATTAATACGTATAATAAATGTGATGTCCTCAGTTATTATTATTATTATTATTATTTATTATGTAACCTCATCACTGAATATTAAATTATTATAATTACACATTTTATTCTCTTGAAAAATCATCAAAAAATAAAGAATTTCACTCATAATAAAATTGGATTTACAGCAATAATAAACTAGAAATTAATAATACAATTAAAGGCGCACGTTGCTTTGTTGTTCATTATCTGTTTAATAAAAAGTTTTTTCCGTAGGTTGTTTCTTTACAAGGATCAAGAATTTACAAGAAGGCAAAAAAGGGACGGATATTTAAAAATTTCGTCTTTTTTCATGTATGAAACATTCAAATCTGTATTCAAATTATGAGTACAAAAAAAGGTAACAAACATAAAAAATACATCCTCCTTTTATTTGAAGTCGGTTAAAATATTAAGAACCTCCATTAAACGTCAAACAACTGATATTTAAAGAAAATTCTGTTCAACCAATAGAAAGTTAGTTTCCCAACATTATTTAGTTTTTTTTATATATTTTTTCTTTACGGTTTGTAAATCCATTACTTAAATTAAAAATATAATTAAAAATAAATTCAACAAATATATTCTTACTCCAGTAAACTAAACTAGCTGTTATCACTCAATAAGTTAATAAGGTACTTCACTATACTATGACTGTGCGGTGACGCGCAAGGAAACTATCAAACGCTAACCTGCAGTCCATTTACAACCTTAACGAATACGTAGTAAGGTACATTTTAGTCATCTATGAAATCGAAGCATGCGCCTCGTTTTAAAATGTTTACAAGTCTTTTCTAAGTACGTCTCTCTCTTAATATTACACAAAAGATAGTGGTTCTTATATTTTTTTGTAACATTGTTTTATTGGAATATCATTTATATTATACATTATGCAGGTGGCCATCAAGCGTACGGCTTGCTAAATGGTAAGCTTCCGTAGCCTTTAGACGGTAGCAATACCATTAGTACCACTATCGCATTACCAACCTTAGTTATCGAACTGATTATTATTGCGTTGTAAATATAGCTAGCACTCAAATTGTTCAACTCGCTTAGACGGGTAAGTCTTACATAGAGACTTGACAAACAAAAAAAAACTAACAAATTCGATTCAAATTCTGGACTTACTTTTAATAGTTGCGCGAGGCACTTTACATCCAAGGCACCGCGTCGTGTTAAGCTCTGGCGGAGGCGGGGTGGTACGTGATGACGTTGTGCGCGTGCGTGAAGGGCGGCGCGTCCCCCGGGGCGGGGGGCGCGGGGGACGCGGGGGACGCGGGGGACGCGGGGGACCCTCCCGGCAGCTGCAGCGCGCGAGACTTGCCCCCCAGCGTGCAGCGCGTGGTGGCGCCGCTCTCCACCTCCACTTGCACCTCGCCGCCTGTCAGCCTGCAATACGATTATGTTCATATAAACCTTAACAAATCACAAGTGTGTGTGTGTGAGAGAGAGAGAGACAGAGAAAGAGAGAGATTAAGATGGAGAGAGAGATAAAGAGAGAGAGAGCGAGAGCTATCAACAAAATATCTTATTTCTCAGTTTATCATATTGCATTAATTTCTTCAGAAATAACCACTTACAGCCGCATACTGAAACGACTTACAATTCTTGAACGCCCATTTAACTGCTTGAAGCGTCGTCAGAATACAATTTCGCATGTAACATCGGAGGCCACTCAAAATTAATGTGGCATCAGATTTGACTGTGGTTTCAGTATTCAGCCGTATCTAAAGGTGCTTACATGTGGAACCTGTTGGCCAGCACTCCGAGCAGCTCGCCCACCAGGTCGGTCCTGGCGGGGGAGGCGGGGGAGGCGGGGGAGGCGGGGGAGGCGGGGGAGGCGGGGGCCGCGGGCGGGGGGCACACCAGGCCCACCACCAGGTCGTTCTTGGCCGACGGCACGCTGATCACCACCAGCTGCGCGTCAGAGCTCATTACCCTTATCGCTCCCACCTGAAAAATAAATATTTAAAAAAAAATATGTAATAACCGTTGCCGCTCAAAAGTAGCTACCTAATGGTAGCTTTCTTTTTGATGTTTGTAAATACCTACTTATGTCTAGAAGAATTTTGTTAAACAATTTTATATCATGATTGTTACATGAATAAAAAGACAGAGCACTGAGTTTTTGCCGGTTCTACTCAGGTGGCTTTTTCCGATCGGTGGTAATTTAGACCTTCATAAGTGCCTTATTAGGGCCTAAACTGAGTAAATGTGTATGTCGATGCAATGCCGATTGCTCAGAAACACAATTTGATAGTTGGAGGAATATTTATAGTATCTATATCGATAAAAATAACTATCAATAGTAAGAATGCTAAATTGTAACTTGAACTAGCATATTGACATATACATAAAGACATATTGAATAGAATCATGTGCTTTGCAGAAATTCATTTTTATAAAATACAAAATCTATACTCATATTATAAAGGGGAATGATTTGTATTTTTGTATTGAATAGGCTCCGAAACTACTGGACCGATTTAAAAAAATCTTTCACCCTTAGAAAGCTACATTATTACTGAGTAACATAGGATATATATTAAACTAGCTGCCCGCCAGGGCATCGCAAGCGTAGACTAAATATTTGATAAATGTCTACCCGTGCGAAGCCGGGGCGGGCCGCTAGTATTATATAATTAGCTTTGTTCCGCTTAAATTAAAACGATATGGTTTCGTCAAACAGCCTGCGCATTTTAGGACCTCCATCATCATAATGACGGTAAGAGGCGGGACTTGGCGTGACGACATGTATGTAAATGAACTCACATCAACAATAGGCGTAGGTCTCTTCAGCGGTTTGAATGTGTTCGAATCGAGCTTGTAGATAGCGGACTCTGTGACCAATAGACATCTTTCCGCCAGTTTGTTGAATCTGTTGAACTTGTGCACCTTGCACGAGAATAGAGGCTTGCCAATCTGCTGGGACTTCTGAAGGGATGTGATCGCACTCTGGTAGATTGCTGGAAAATTTAACACTTCAGCGTCTTTTTGAGAGGCAAGGCGTAGTGGGATTGTGCGCGATAATCGACTGATGCAAGTGTTTTTCATGATAAATTTGTTCTCATCTAATTAGACAATAAAAGTAAATATAAAATGGTTTCAGTATAAATGTCGAACATTACGAAACAAAATAGTCGTATTTTCAAATTATAATTTTTTTGTTCACTACATAATAAAGAAACTTAGTCATGGTAAATCTAATTAATAAAAAAAAAAAACAGTCCCTGTTCACGAAATCACTCCTAAACGCAAGAGTGAAGATGTTAGACTTGAAAGCGTGGGCTTACCAGCCTTGTTGTTGTAGTGTTGGTGCGCGAGGTAGTCCCCCAGCCAGTGGCGGGCGGCCCCCCAGCAGGCGCGGCGCCGGGCGAGGGCCCCGGCGGCGGCCACCTTCAGCTTGAGCGGCCCCCAGGCCTCCCGCGGCACCGGCCTCAGCACCAGCCAGGCGCGCCAGCGGCGGTAGAGGGCCCGCACGGAGGCTTCGGCCACACCCAGCGGCGGCCGCGGCCATTGCCTCACACACTTGCTGTGCGACACCTCCGCGTACAGCTCCATGAAGTATTTGCGGTATTTGTAGCGCCTACACACAGTATTATATATGACAAGAATTTCAAAAACCACAAATTCTGATTCAGATACCTCATATTACCTTATCAGCGTATTTTTTTAATAAATATCGGCTTTGAACAGACACGGCGGATTTAAAATTTTATGGTAATATAGATTATCCCGTCGCCTTCCCTCGAGGGTCCCCAAAGAGAAAGGTTACAGCACCCTCATTTCACTGAAGATTTTGATGTCAACGTGACAGATGGTAAGTCCGTCGCCGTCTCTTAGGCACTACATACGTCTTTGAATATCTTCTCAGACGTATGCAGGTTTCCTCACGATGTTTCTCACACAACAGATGAACATTGTATTAAAGCTTTCCTGCATGAGACCCAGTCCCTTTTTTAAGGTATACAAGTATAGAGTAGTAAACTATACACAGTATATGTCAACCAATAGACATAGTAATTATTTATAGATTATTTTTATAAAGAATAATAAAAAGTATAAATTTCATACTAATATTTTCACACTTCCTGGCTTTATACATTGTCGTTGCTTCGTCGTGTCTATTCAAAACCAAATCAAAAGGGTGAAGATCTATATCTAAATAACCACCGGACTCAAATATGGCTGCGTTAGTTTTTTAACACTGTTTATCGTTTAAAATACGTTATATCTAAACCAGTGTGGAAATGGTCTCACTTCCATGCGTTGAATATGGTGTAGGCGGCCCTGAGCCGGCGGTAGCGCCGCCTGGCGAGGGTCCCGCGCCACAGCTTCTGCAGCAGCACCACGATGGACGGGACCAGCTCCGCGCGGCCCGCCTCCAGCCCGTGCAGCGTGCGCGCGCTCCTACCCACCAGACCACCAGACCAGCTTACTGACACAGCTCCAAACAATACATCAACAAAGAGGCTCCTACTAAATGCGTACTAAATTCACGAAAATAACAGTCTAAGCCGTGGTGGCCTTGTGGTTGAAGCAACGGCTTGTCATATGATGGGCCCAGGTTCGAATCCCAGCCTGTACCAATGAGTTTTCTAAGCTTAAGTACAATAATTAATCACACCATGAACTTTTAAAAAGAAAGGTAGGGCGATTTGGGATTTCCCGTGAGTTCTCCCATTTAAATTGGAGCCGACTGGGGAATGTACCTCCGCCTTACAGAAGACCGCAGTCAAATAACACTACTTGATGTAGTGTTGTGTTTCTGCGGTAAGTAAGGTTACCAGTGCTACACGAGGATAAGTTGGGCTAGTAGTATTGCTGCTAGCACAGCGAGTCCTCATAACCAACAGGGTTGGCAGCATGTTAGTGATGTACCATCAGGTGGGCCGTATGCTGGTGTGTCACCTTAGTGGTATATGAACAGTACGGTGCGTGCAAGTGACCTGATGAAGAGCTTGGTGTGCCCGAACTGTACGTCGGTGATGTTGAGGTCTCTGAGCAGCACCATGACGGCGTCCTTGTCGTGTCCGCCGCGGAAGTTGGGCCACGTGTACTGGCTGAGCATCTTGTAGCGCTTCAGGAAGCGGTCGTAGCGCTGGCGGGACGCGAAGCCCGCGCGCCGCACGCGCACGTTCTCCACCAGCCCCAGGTAGCCCACCTGGTGCCGCACCTGCACACACACGCACACACACCTCTATATATATAACTACAAACTCACTCAACTCACATATCAACGCAGTCTATATTTTTCTCCTACAATGGGTTTCCAACCCATGTGTGTGAAATTTTGCCAGTAACGACGATATATGAAAGACGCCCAGCCTAAGGCGGCCGAGGTTAGACTCCAAATATTAACAGTAAGTACCTTTTGTGACGTAGCCATTCACTTATGAAGGGTTTTTAGAAATACCACCCCTAAGAGGGTAAAATAAGGGATGAAAGTTTATATGAAGAACCGTTGGAAAAAAGCTATCATTTATACATTTATAGGTACATGTGTTGACTTATTCGCTTTACCACGCGTGAGAAGCCGCAGGCAGAAGCTAGCCATAAAGCATAATCATTAAAATTACCAGTTTTAATGGTGGTCCAAAAACAGTCAGTGTTAATGATATCATCACCAAGACCCGTAGAGGGTGGTCAGAGAATATGCTATGTCACACGTCTGCTTTTACATTAATCAATTAATTCATACATAATCATTAGAAAGCTAGTATGTAGTATAATATGATATGTATGTACGGACCAGCTGGTCGTCCCACGCGTGGGCAGTCTGCAGCGGGTTGGGCTTCACGCAGCGCACGTAGAACGGCTCCTTGGTCTGTAGTCCGGTGACGAGGGCCGACATCGAGTTACGGAATAGCGTTGCTGCCGACGGTGGCCGCTTCGAAGTCTGTTGGCAAGTCAATTACACATTAAAGAAAAATAACCTACCAAGCGGGAGTCGGACTCGCGCACCGAGGGTTCCGTACACACTTGTAGGTAAGATTAAAAGTAGGTGAACTTCAAATGAGGTCATTATTCGTCGGTGACTCTCAACAGCGCGATTCAGCAATATTTTTAGTAAATTCGCAATAAAAATATATTACTACATATTTACGATTTTCAGATTTTATCCTTTATTTGTGCTGTAAGACACTGCTTCCTGCTAAATTTCATGGTTCTAGGTCAACAGGAAGTACTTTGTAGGTTTTAATTGCCTTGTTGACTTACAGGTTTGATTATTTTACAGCCGAAAGAGACCATAGACCCGGATATTTCATATTAATTTCAATTTGATAGCTCCACGCGTTCTTGAGATAAAAACTCTTGACAGACAGACAGACAAACGGACAACAAAGTGATCCTATAAGGGTTCCTTTTTACCTTTTCAGGTACGGAACCCTAAAAATACAGGAGTCCCCCCCTACTAGAAACGCGTTTTCCTGTTGTCATAACATCTTCGCAACGAGCACAGGCTACGACAGCCAAGCGATTATGGACGCTAGTGTAGAGGCAATAGAGTACCTTCTGGATGTTGGTGCCGCCCTCGGGCCACATGTCGGCCAGCGAGGGGTTGCGCGAGGAGTGCAGCAGCCGCTTGAGGTCCTGCCACAGCGAGTCCTTGTTCTTGTCCATGAACCCGGATATCGCGTACGTCACCTCCCCCGCGTAGTGCCTACGCAACATCAACTGTTAACCTAGTCTCAAGTCCCAAGTTGGGCTAGGGCCCAGAGTCCAGTGTGTCGCACGCTCAATTTGCTCAACGCCCTATTTGTAACCAATCCTGAAAGTCATCAGTTTGATGATGGATGGAATACAATAATGTCTGAATGTCTGAGGTTTGAGAATAAATATACGAGATGTCCACTATATATTTAATTCAAGCATATTTCTATGTTAATTAATGTAATTGGTTTAACTATTAATAAATAAAGTCTCGAACATTCATGACGACTTCGAGTTCTCGAATATGACAAGTGAAGATTTCAACGGCTTTAAGCCATAGAATATCACAAATCAAATTGTATACTAAATTAACGTATTATCATCATAATCTTACTTAACCTAGATATATGGATAATAAGTGCATGCTCAAAGTGAGACAAACTAGTACGACCTAAAGCCTTATGGCCGAATATTGAAACGCCAGTGAAAACTGATGCCAAATTAATTTTAAGTGCCCTCCGAAATTACATGCGAAATTGTATTTATAAAAGGCTTCAGACAGACGTGTACCTTAAAAAAATTAATGTGGGTTCAGTATTTGACCGTTAGACAGATACGAGTTACTAAAGAGACTCAAACACGGCTTACGTGATTCTGAAGTCGACGCCGTGTTTCAACTTTTTGTCAGTGGGCGATAGTTGCCTGGAGGTGTAGTGCTTGTGGCCGGTCAGCCGGCGGTCCATCGCTTCCAGCAGCTGCTGGTCCGATATCTGGGGACAAAGATATGTACAGGGTGTTACAAAACTACCTATAAAGTCGAAAGGAGGTTAAGTGGGGCCTTAAAACGAGTCCATTCACAATATTTAAGAAGCGAATTATAAGAAGATGTGCAAACCCTATTTTAGTAAAATTAAAGAGTAAACTACGCAGAATGTACCTACATTTCTACCTAATTCGCGGAACGGAAGATTTGAAATTGACAACATATCTTATTTTCAACTTGACATTTTTTGAAGCCAGTACTTGAGTATAATGGCATCCTTGTATTGAGGTAGCAAACATTTATGAATGAACCTTTAGGTTACTTCCCGTTGACCTAGAATCATGAAATTTGGCAAGGTGCAGTGTCTTACAGCACATATAAAGGGAAAAATCTGGAAACCGTAAATATGTGGTTAAATAGCAAAAAAAAAAAAAATTCTATAACAATGTTACAAAAATATCACTTCCTCTCCCTACCTACAAGGTTATACGGAACTCTAGGTGCGCGAGTCGAACTCATACTGGGCCTGTTTTTTAAGCTATTGCACAGCTTTTATCGCGGGCCTTGAGCGTGGGGACCGAATCCAGAAATTCCGTAACGAAAAAAGCCTAACACCCCCCACTCCGCCATCTATCGATAAATACCAGAACCTTTAATGACTTTTTGAAATATCACGCTTGTCTCTTTAGTTCAGCAACCCGCCTTTAGGTGGCATTGGTTGTATTGGAAAACTACCGTAATCAGCTGTTTGTGAGAATGTATATAGGTATATAAAAATACTGCATTAATAAAATAAATAAATAATTATAATTGCATAAGTTGATAAAAAATGCTATGCAATAGCTTTACCGCGGCAGTCTCCGAGTGCCGCACCAAATTTTTTTTTATTTGAATATGTTATAATGTATGGTATGGTTAGTGGTGGTGGTGGAGTACCTTGGTGGGGTTGAGGCAGGCCTCGTCCATGATGGCGATGACCCCCTGGTGCGGCGCGTCCACCAGCTCGCAGATGCCGCGGTTGTTGAAGTACTGCACGGCGCTCCACTGGATGCCCTCGCGCGCGTACTCCTCCTGCTCCTGCTTCAGCACCAGCTCTGGCGACAACAACATCATCATCAATACCGTACCACATATATATGTATGTTACATATTTTTTTTATATTACTAAGGTGGCACACATGCATACGGCCCACCTGATGGTAAGCAGTCACCGTAGCCTAAACCCGCTAGAAATACCAGGGGTATCACTAGATTTAATCTGATGTAGCTAGTTAACACAGTTTAGATCAGGTACATCCGGCGGTCGGCGACAACCATCAAGAGCGCGAGCATGAATAAATTGCGACAACGTTTTCGTATCGCCTTTGACTATTTTTTGTATGGGAAAATAAACAGCGCTGCTAGCGGCTATCAAAAGTGGAACTAATAATTCGTATGAAAATTTTGACATTTTGAGTAGTCGAAAGATGTTCTTGCTACCAGTACCGGTGTCTTTAGTCCATAGGCTACGGTAACCGCTTACCACCAGACAAAACATGCTAGATAGCCATCTCAGTGGCATATGAACATGAACTGACCAATAAACAGTTGCTGCAGCTTCTCGTTGCAGTAGTTGATGCAGAACTGCTCGAAGCTGTTCGTCTCGAAGATCTCGAAGCCGTAGATGTCGAGGACCCCTATCAGGGTGTTCTTGTACGTGCCCGCGGGCACGTCGATCGCTTTGTTAATCTATACACATAATTAACATTCAAGTGTCTGTTTGTAGTAACAAAATGACGGCATTTTACTAAATGCACAAGTTACCTATAACAAAAACACCATTTAAACACATAAAATTTCTGTTTATATGTCTGTTTGTTACGGCAAATCTCAGGACCGGCTTGACCGATTTTAACGGGACCTCCACTGGCAAACAGCTGATGTTATAACGCGTAACATAGGCATAGTTATTTTGTTATAATAGGGTTCCGTGTAAAACAAAATTGATGAATATGAAATTGTGAAGAAAATTAACTCCCACGCATATGTCACGGGAACAGCTAGTATTAAATAGTAAGCTTCAAATAATGTCACCTGCTGAACTATCCATGTGAAGAGTCTGTCGTAGGCCGCCTTGGCCAGCGCCAGCCTCGTGTAGTTGGCATCGATCAGGGAGTGCTCCTGCAATATATAGCACACCATTATAGCACTTATATACATGACTAAAAAGGCCTTGATGGCTGAATTTCCAGTTATTTTATACTAAGCGTGGCAATATTTACCAAACAAATATAAAAAAATTGCTTTTACCTGCGGCGTCGCAGGGTAACACTATCCCTCGGGAAAACTAAATTTTCCGGGATAACAAGTATCCTATATGTTAATCCAATTTATAAGCTACCTCTATTCCAAATTGATTCAGCCGTTGAGGCGTGAAGTGCAAACACACACACAAACTATCGCATTGATAATATTAGTAGGATAATAGACAGTCACGGAGACAGCTGTCAGAAGTGACAACCTTAAAACATTGGAACAACACGTGACGTTAGCATGTTGCAAGACGAATGAACTCAAAATTAACGGATCGATTAAAAAAAATCTTTCGCCAGTTTTGTATGCATTATCACTGAATAACATAGGCTATTGTAGAGCTAGGGGTCGGGAGGTCGCGGGGAAAAGTTCGTACAAAAATAAAAGAGAAGAATATAAATAATATTGAAATATGTATGTCAAAGTGAAAAACATATCAAAGAAAATGCAGCACGATTCTGACTGTGGCAGTAAGTTGACAAAGGACATCATCTATTTTGGTCCAAATCTGAAAGTGCCAGCCATCGCAATTATTTCGTATATTCTGTTAGAGCTTGCCCGTCTGAACATTTATTACTATGGCACCATAGTCGTTCATTTTATTTGAGTTCGAAAATCGGAATTTTCACACATTTTTGTTGAAAGTAGGTATTCAAAATAATCAAAACAAATGAAATGTCCTGTAATATCCAGTTTTGGTGCCATAGTAATCAATGCTCAGACGGACAAGCACTTACAGAATATACAAAAAAATATTATTGACCAGCACTTTCAAATTTGGACCATATCTCTATGAAACAGGGACGATGTCCTTTGACTGTAAAATCAAAGTCTTATTCAGTTTAGGCCCTAATAATGCACCTATGATGTGGTGTTTCTAGTAGTGCCGGTGTAGAGATGTTAATTTACCTTGCTGACGAGTTCTCCTCCCGCGGAGAGCACCCTCCCGGCCATGGCCGCGCGGAAGGCGTCCTCGGCCACTCCGAGCGCGCCCACACACTGCTTCAGGGGACCACCGATCACCAGCTGACCGTCGTCCGTCTCCGTGAACGTTAGCTCACCCTGCACACATTACACGTTAAACACAAGCTTCAAGATGGATGTGAAGAGATTTCTGAAGGATCAGCAACGTGCAAGTGCATCCATAGGCTACGGTAACCACTTACCATCAGGTGGGCCGTACGCTTGTTTGCTACCACAGTGGTATAAAAAAAACTTCAATTGTGGTCTAAATCTAAATATGCCAACATATTTAATTTGTATATTCTGTTAGAAATGTTCAGATGAAGCTTCACAACCATTGCCGTTGATTTTACTTAAGTTCGATATTCTGAATTTTCATACATTTTTGTTTAATATAGAAATTCTGAATAACTAAAACAAATGAAATCTCCTGTAATGTCCAACTTTGGTGCCATTAATAAATGCTCAGAAGGACACAGCTCTAACAGAATATACATTAAAAAAAAAAGTTGCCCGGCACTATCAGATTTGGACCAAAACTCTATGAAACATGGACCCTTTTATATCCGTGTCCGAATATAAAGTTAGCTTTAAAAAACCTTTTTTAACCCGCTTGTCAACTCAAAGAGCTCACCAGTAGTATGACCCCGGCGACGATGCTCCAAATGTCATCGATGACAGATTCTGAGAAGCCGAGCGCAGAGAACGCGCTGTTAGTGACTTGGAACAGCTTCGAGTCCTGCGCCGTGACGCGCTCGTTGCCCAGGATCTTGTACGGGCTGCTCTGGGACAAGTTGTATTTCTTCATCGGCGAGCTCTTGGAGCTTAGCAACTGGAAAACAATTACGTCATTACAGATTTGTTCAGTAAAAACTAGGCGTACAGAAACTTATGAAACTCAGGTTAAGTGTAGTATTCGTGACTGTTACTTACTAACTTACAGAGAAAGCCTCAAATTCATAAACACTTAACCCTTTAAAGATATTAGTAAAGAATAGATTATGTAGATAAATATTGTTTTTGCTCTGTAAACTCCAACGTCCAAACCAGTATAGGATATCATTTTTTAGCCTATGTTAGTTTGGACATACACTAGAATGAACTATGAAAGACTGTCAAAAAAGTATATACAATGCATAATATGTCTAACTTTCTCCGACACTTGTTCTATGTCTAACATTGGCGAAATTGTGGTAGCCCCGCAGAAGCCGTTCATAAAGAAGTTGAAGAAGATCAAAACACTAAAGTACTAGTACAAGTACAAAGTAAAGAAGAAAAGAGTACAAGGAATTAAAAAGAAAAAGTTAAAATAGCAATCTGTTACTTCTGCCTGCCTGAGAAAAGGACATAGCGCGATGATATTCACCAGTATAAATATTATCAGGAAATGAGTTTGATCTATTCCATTTATGGCAGTGTCACACAGTATAGGATCGTTGACACTGCGCCGGTCATCTCATCTCGAGATAAAACCAGTCATTATCGTTATTACAAACAACTGTAACAAGTTGCTAATGAGTTACACAAAGTAATGACCGTTAAAAAGTTATTTAAACTAAATTAGAACCATCGTTGCATACGTCGATGTAGGCCATCGTGCATCGTGTTTAATAACAGTCGACCGTGCCTTTACAATATTATTCCTATCGTCTACCATTAGGATTGTCCTAGCGTATTGTTTGCTTGGCTATTGATAGATTTAGATTATCTATTCTGAGGCTTTAGGGTTGCCTATCTAAATACCACGACCGTAAAAAAGAAGTAGGGTGTTAAAGGAGTTCGGATTAAAAAAATTAGGACTTGGCTCATCGTCTCATCGACCGGTCCATTAGTGCTATATTATATATTTTGCTTCCATCCGCCTGTATGTAACAGACATATTATTTAAAGCTATTGTCACTATATAAATAAAATTTGCGCGATATAACTTCTATGACCAGTCATACAGTCGTCATCGTCATCGTCATACATTATTTATCAATCACCAATCGTTTTCCATGTCATTGACCTCCTTGTAGGACCTAATGTAACTCTACAATAAAAAAGAAACCATTAAGGAGGCGAACAAGCATACGGCCGTACGGAGTAAGTTCCCTAGGTAAGGGATTTGCTATGTTACGGTAGAAATGTGTACCATGCACGAAATTTTCGAGTTCCGCATGTTTAAATTGGATTATTGGCTTTAGGTTATCGAAGGCCACACACAGTGAAATCCATTCAGCAGTTTTTGCACTGGAAATTTAACAGGTAAGTGCTATACTGACTACGGTTTTTTGTAAGTATTGTTTGTCGTATTAGTCCTGTCAAATTAGTCTATTTACTTTAGTGATATTGTACAACACAATATGCATGTTAAATTTCAAGTTTGTCTCAGGATCGGCAACGCGCGAGTTTGAAGCTGTTTACACATTACGCCGTAGCTACTGCGGCACAAGGGTTTATACAAAACCATGAATGACTTATACAGACTAATACTGCAGCGCTGTAGCTACGGCGTAATGTGTAAAGATCCTTACACATGGTATTGCTAGCGGCTATAGGCTACGGTGACTGCTTACCATCAGGTGAGCCGTACGCTTGTGTGCCACCTTAGTGGTATAAAAAAAAATTAACCTGATAGAAGGAATGGAAGTTCCTCTCGCCCGGCTGCAGACTGACCACCCGGCTCTTCTCCAGCAGGTAGTTGCTGATGTGACCGCCCACGGGGTCCCCCTTGTAGTCGAAGTGGATGTCCATGTATTTGCCAAAACGAGAAGAGTTGTCATTTCTGTTCGTTTTCGCGTTACCGAATGTTTCCAGTATTGAGTTCGACATAATCAGGACATTTTTAACTCTGGAACAAGAAAACATATATATTACTAGCAGCCCGCCCCGGCTTCGCACGGGTAGACATTAAACAAAATTAAGGGTGGACTACCCATAACATTTTGGAGGGTGAAAAATAGATGCTCTACCCAATATGCACACAAAATTTCATGAGAATCGGTCAAGCCGTTTCGGAGGAGTTTAACTACAAACACCGGGACACGAGAATTTTATATATAAGAAGTAAAATAAAATGGTTTTAGTAGTAATCGTAATTAATGCATTTGACATACGTTGAGATGATGTTAAATTTAATAACGGCTTTTTATGTTGATAATTGAACTTGTATTTGATAATACATAGCATAGCATCCGAAACACGGAGGTGAACTCACCCTGTGGTGGATTTGTTGACAAAAAACATTGTCTTCTTTCGGAGGTCATTCGAGGAGGCTTGAAGATTCACACAAATTGATTTTCGGGACAACATTATAAATTGTACATACTGAATAAATTTGAAAGGTAGTAACTAACCTTTTAAAAAGTATGATTATGAATAACAAGAAATTTATAATCCTGTCTGGCGCACGCACGTCGCCAATATAGATATATATGTATATTGGCGACGCCGCACTTACGAGAAGAGATTAGTAAAAAAAAAAGCATTGTATACATAACTACATGTATAGTCATTTACCCACCTGTCTATGTAATCCCTGTGTACTTGTGTCGTGTTGGCCGCTATGTATTTCATTATAAACTTGGACGCCTCCGTCTTGCCCGAGCCCGACTCGCCGGATATGAGCACGCACGTGTCTCTACCCTGAGGAAGAAGCACAGAATATTACAGCTGGAGTCACTGGTCCCCATGTAAGCAAAGCTTGTACTATGGGTACCAGAAAAGTTATAGAAATAGATTTCGGGTCAGTAATGCGCGAGGTATACCCCTGGTGTTGCAAGCGTCCATAGGCTACGGTAACCGCTTACCATCAGGCGGGCCGTATGCTTGTTTGCCACCTTAGTTGTATAAACGTCGCAGTATGAAAAAATATAACTGAAATACAATACTTATTGTTAAAATGTATACGAAACTCAAAACAAAGACAAAATGTTCATCACACACAATTATGCTTGGTACGGAAATAGAGCCCGCGACACGTAGCGTTAGAAACTTAATTACTAAAAACCAGACCAGCGGTGTTGTCAATAGGAATTCTGATTCAGGATTCAGAAAGGTAAGGCAGCCTTTTTTAGTGTCTACATTTTTACCGAAGTACGCAATAAACGTAACTGCAGGGACAAAACGACCCTAGCACTTTGCGAGGCCAAAGTGCCATTCCCTAGAGGCAGTAAAAGCAACTGTTGAAATGCCACGGGTGGTCTGCAGGACTGAAGTCTTCAGTTTATGAGTAATTTGGAACCAAATGGGGGTTTGTTGAGGCCGAAGCGGCGACTTAATGGTATGGGCGAAAATTGCACATAAACGACTCGGAAATAACGTAAAGCACAGACGACACCTTCAGTGTAGTGGTCATTAAATGAACCTACATCGGTAGGTGTCGTGGGTTCCAATCCCGTTCCATGAAACATTTACGTGAGGATCATTTAGTGTTTGAGTTAGTATGTATTTACAAAAGAAGCATTCTATCTTTTAACGGCTCCTTGTAGCAGCAAATGCTAATAAGGCAGGTGTTATTCCAAAGTACTCAATGATTGAAACGGAAAGGCGTGTATGAAGAGATTATCAATGTAAAAGTAGCAAAAGAAGTGTGTAAGTTGAGAGTGAAATGGCGCTCTATACTCTCTGCCTATGTCTACTCCGTAAGGGATTTGGCTTAATAATATAAAATGTTGTTTTTTAAAGCGTAATCACCAGTTTCTTGCCGGATTCCTTACAACAAAAAAACAAACTTCGTAATCTGGTGGTAGATTCTGTCATATTGAAAGTACCTTTTTTATACCACTAAGGTTGCACACAAGCATACAGCCCACCCCATCTGATGGTAAGCAGTCACCGTAGCCTACAGCCGCTAGCAATACTAGTGTAATCACTTACGCGTTGCCAACCCTATTGTTGATGAGAAGTCACTGCGCAGCCTATCCTCGTGGAGCACTGGCAACCTTACTTACCTCAGAAACACAACGCTACATAAAATTATTCGTTATGTCTAGTCAAATAAAGATGAGTTTGAGATTGTATGTAAGTCCTCAGTACCTGTTGTCGTAATACCCTCTGGCAGGCATCAGCGACCGCGTACACGTGCGGGGAGACCTCGAACATCTCCCGGCCGCGGTATTGCGCCATGTGCTGGGGGCCATAGATGTCCAGACTTTTGTATGGGTTCACCGACACCAACACCTCGCCTATGTACGTGTAGATCTTGTTGTGTTGGAACCTGCGCAAGAGCATAACACGTCAATTTATAAGCTACTAACATTTTCCCTTACAGAAGATCGCAGTCAAATAACACTACTACTATGTAGTGCTTTGTTTCTCGGGTGTTTAAGGCCACCAGACCTCTATCGAGTATGCTGTTAGCAAAGTGAATCTCCTTAATAACATGGCTGGCAATGCGCGAGTTACATCCTTGGTATTGCAAGCGTGTAAAGGTAACGGTGACCGCTTGCCATCAGCGTGTAACGTTACCTACTTCGTAGTATTAAAAATCCTACAAAGAATAATAGTCCGAGCGAAAGTAAAAAAAGCGTAGGCGCCATATTGAAGTAAAACCTACGTCACAAAAAAATGGTAAACTATTGTTTACCAAATCTCTTATCAGATTAATCGGTTTCAATGAAGAACTCCTCGATTAGAAACATTGTTTAAATATGAATGGGCGTTACGATTGAGCGGACCCCAGACTATAATCTGCCTTGTAAAGTAAATCTTCTAATGAACCATGCCGTGCTCACTGAGCAGAACCACCGTAGTTTAATTAAGAGATTTCCCACTTCATTGGCTCCCAGAAATGTTGCTATCTGATTTAAATGGATCATTATCATAGCATAAATTGTTTATATATATTTGTAATTTTATTTCTTTAATTCTACTAAATCGGTACTGTCTTATATCATATTTCCTTGACACTCTCTGTTTCCGTTATCACTTATTTAACGGCTGATAGTGATATTTTATCATTGTAAGATCTTCTTCAATGTGAAGCATTTCAAGCTAGACAAGATATGATGTAGTCGATAGAACCTTAACCTTAAGTACCTGACCATCCAAAAGAGGTTAAATATTTTAATTTCAATATATAAGATAGACAGATCAATAAAAATAACAATATTATCAGTAACTTCTCTTACATGATTTAAAATATGCTCAGAATGTTGATTGAAAAACAAAATTGTATGATATCATATGCCGAGAAATATGTAGCTATATTCTAAACCTATTGTATTGTTACATTAAAAACAAAGCACCTGTAGGTACTATTGCGGATCAATAAGCCGCGCCTTTACTCCGCATATCATAGCATGTGTATCATAATTCGTTTCATACCTCCCTTCGCCGTAACCAATTCTATCGATCATGTGAAAAATATAAAACGGTCCACTATGAAAACCATGATAGGGTACGAGATATATCTAAATTTTCGCATTAGATCAGTGTTGTATCCTAATACCTGCCATAGGAGGCCTTCCACCAAAATATAAAATAAGATTTAGTTTGATCCGATTTGAGCAAGTAATATATTTTTTTTATAAGAACAGATGGTCGATGGATGGCCGATGACATGCGCGTACGCAGCGTGACGTCACCTCGCGTACCTCTAAGCCGGTTTGTAGTTCAAGATCAGACGGCAAGGCGAGGTCGACTAAGGCTTTGCATTCGGGCCTTACAACAGATTAAATGATAATGGTAGAATTGTGTATCACGTTCCAGTAAGTACTGCCTTTTGTTAATTTAGGAGTACACGTGTAACACGTATACTTGTTTTGGGTCATAAAGGTTCTAAGGACTACACACACATGTCATCACGCGAAGTCCCTTGAGGGACAACGATGAAACGACTGATATAGGAAAAATTATATCAGTTGATTTACTTACATTTAGGGGCTCGGGAAGGGTACAACTAAACAAATACACGAAAGATGTTACAAGCTATTAGAGAAACAGGGAGAAATCATTTGCTTGATGAGATAGATGCTCTCAATATCGATCTTCGATACTTAATAGCTCACCCTAGGCAGAGCCTGAATATCTACCAGAGCTGATAAACTTAAGTAGTTAGATAGATAAATTAATTTAACAGACAAAGTACAGCCTTAGAACAAAGCCCCGCTACTATAGGCAACAAGGCAGGGAAACTTTCAACTAAGTCTGTTAAAAGTTACTAAGAGAGATGATTTATAGAGTAAGTGTTAAGAAGAATTCATAACTGCATGCAACAGTGGAGTGATCCAACAGTCCCTTACTATACTGGATTTAATCAAATTATGTCAACTGATAGCATCCATTACCACACACTCAAGAATTAATTATATAAAAATATTTTTATGACGAATAACCACACCCTTGCACGGACAAAAGATTGGCCGGTATATGACGCAATTAAGAATGTTTTCCATATGCATTAAAAGGTTACTGGATAATTTTATTTCAACCACATCTCAGTCTTTCTTAATCCCGGCGAGAAAATTTGCTGCCGTATAGCTTTGAGACTAAAAAAACATCTGTAAATTAATAAAAAGATATCCATGCATACTAACAACGAGAAGTACAAAGAAAAACAAACGCGAAACTTCTCATAACGCGTACATAATTATGACAATAGCAATCAACCCGTTCTATGCAGATGCTAATAGTTTTTACCTCCTCTCCAACAATGGTAAACATAGTTTTTTCATAGCTTCTGCAATATTCACAATACCTGTTCTAGGACGAGCTATGGACATGAGTCACGGTGAAGACATTAATATTTATAAAATCAATCGTGATTCACCCACTGACGCTTGCTAAGACAATTTGTATTTATGAGGATTAATGACATGGAATGGTATTATACTCTATACCAGAAACTAGGTTACCATTGTAAGAGGTTGCATTACTATTAATAACAGCCGTAGATTATGGTGATGTTATTCCGTGAATGTGAACTTAGTAATAGAACAACCATTGAATAGAAGAGATCCTTTGAAAACTACTAGACTTACGAGTAAATGTTAAATGGAAGTGCGCTTGAAGAACACTTGTAAAGACGCCTATAAACATAACGGCGTTTAAAACTGAACAAAGTCTCTTGGCAGTCGACACTTTGTATTTGTGTTCAATGTAGGTGCTAACATAGCGGGAGATAAGTAGGAACTGATAATTGTGATCTTTTCACACATTTCAATTAGCTGGAAACAGAAGTTGGAATATAAGTGGCTTGTTTTCAATGAGTATAAATTGCTATCTATTGTTTTACCCAGTGTTATCAAATCAGATCACTAATTAACTAAATCAAATCATAATAGTGAAAATCTCATCATGTTTGAAGCAATAATGATTTAATTTGGTAAACTTTACACACAATTCATAATTACTCACATAAATTTAACTGAATGAATGTCATCAATCGTCTGTTCTGTTAATCGGTCCACAAAAATTTCCCACCACCACAAACAAAAATCTGAGGTTACGGCGTCTGCACGTCTCTAAAACCTGGTGACCTCACTCCATGTTGAGTAACAGGCGTGATACGCGACCGACACACGGGATCTGCATACAAAATGGCTGCTTAATGCCAAACGCGGGAAAGTGTGTCATAGGATCACATGCCAACAAACAATGAGAATCGAGAACGAAAGTCCTTGGGGAGACTAGAAGCCGACTGTTCTTTTATACAAATGAGTTGTCAAACAAGCATACGGCCCGTCTGATGGTAGGCTGAAGCATGGCGACGCAAAAATTGGTAGAATCAGTTCATAGCTTTATTAAGAACCGCATGTACTCCCTCGGAAAAACCACAGCGAGGAGCTCATTCCATTACCTAATCGTCTACTATTGGCTGATGATGATGATTATTATTATTTAAGTGCATAAAAAAATCCATCTGAACAAGCAAAGGATAGAAGAGCCCCGCATAAAAGTTTAACATTAAATAAACTTGCCAGTAATGTTAAATGTCTCTAAGTACACTTGAAGAATAAGTGGAAGAAACGCATATAAAAGTTACGCCGTTGCTTATAACAATATTCAAAATTGATCCTTGTATTATTACAATTTTAATCCACGAAATACATTCTTAGAAAATTCTCATTCCGTTTACGTAACTACTGGAAATAAATCACCAACGAACCACATATCATGATTTATTTTTAGTCTGGACAATACCCTTAGGACCATCACATCATTTTCTTTTCAATGGCATTTTGATGGACACATTACGAGGCGTCACCACCTTGGCATTTACAAAGATAATTAAAACAACATTTTAGACACACATTAATTAGACAAAGGTGTAGTACATAATATACTTAATATATTACATTAGGCAGACACTACTTCAACTTGTAAATAGCGCCTCGTGTGAATCACATTCTATACGCGGTGACGTAACCTTAGTAAATGACTAGTCCATGATAAACCAATGTATACAAGTATTTACTTCCTAATGTGTACCTTTGCTGAGCTGTTCCGAGTGGACACCTTTCTGCTCGCGACTTCGACGTATTATTTACATGGTTCTCAGGGATGTGAATTATGAGGGAGGACATAGGGTCTGTAGGAAGGATCCTAAAGATGCAAGCTATCAGGCTGAGAAATTTTATCAAGATCTACTATGACGAATAGGTAACAAACAAGCAGAAAGACGGACACACTACTTTAATATGATTAATTTAGGTATTCATGTGTATAAATCCTAGTCCGTTAAGGTGTACGCCCAATGATTGGTGTGGAGTTGGTGGTACTGACATGTTTAGCAAGAAGGTGCCTTCATATATTAATCTGTAGCGACCTCACGGCTACATAAACCAACGTTAGAAATCGACTAACTAGCAGGACAACATTCAACGAATGACGTCACAATCCTGCCACGCGCTAGCGAAGTTTTCTACGCAATTCAACATATATACATGTTTCCGACTAGAACAGTCAGAGCCGCGGTTCCCCAGGCACAACACCCGCCTGGCTGGAAGATCTTCCCTTTGCGGGGGCTGAGCATGATCGCGTCGCTCGCCCCACACTGGTGACCCCGTTGCGTCAGTATTGGCGTGAACATCAGCAACCTTCTCCACCCCCATCAAAGTCTTCAGCAGCAGTCACACAGCAAGCCAGCATCGAGTATCAACAGGTCCAACTCAGCCGACTCACCGCGCTACTGGTCCTGGCACTCACCTCTCCACCGACTACATACGTCCGCCTCACACAGCCCACTTCTGGAGTCCATTCGGCATTGCTCACCGTCTTATCTCCACGTCGTACGCTTGCATTGAGATACTGGACTCAGTCGGCATCTAACGCTCAGTCTCGACTCACCGCAGACTTCGAAGCACACTGGCACTTGCAAGCACTCAAGCACTGACTGTAATCAAGCTCTGGATCGACCTCCGGTCTCGGGGGAGAGTGATGTAGCGACCTCACGGCTACATAAACCAACGTTAGAAATCGACTAACTAGCAGGACAACATTCAACGAATGACGTCACAATCCTGCCACGCGCTAGCGAAGTTTTCTACGCAATTCAACATATATACATGTTTCCGACTAGAACAGTCGGAGCCGCGGTTCCCCAAGCACAACACCCGCCTGGCTGGAAGATCTTCCCTTTGCGGTGGCTGAGCATGATCACCTCGCTCGCCCCACAAATCATCTTTACAGAAGGTATAATGATATTAAATACTTGCCTTTTCTATCTCAATCAAGTATCAATGCCGTATTATTGATAGAGGCAGTCATAGCATAAGATTACATTATTGATAGAAGCTTTTTACCACAAGCGATACTTTTTATTTTAATCCTTCCGAAATTCTCACAAATACTGAGTTTACTGAACTCACAGAACTAGCCATGTTTTAAATTGATAATAAATGTTATTTAATATGAAATATTTTTTTATCTTATTAATAATGCGATTGCCTACAACAATAACATCTTAATGTAATATCTCATAATGAGAATAATCCTATGAATATAAATTGTATCCGAATCAAAATCTTGAATGGAAAATCTCTATTCGTAATGGACTCACAAACCCACTGGGCCATTAAACTATGCACTACGTAATAGAGTCAACACTAATAAAATTTCAACTATCATAAGAATCCAAGAACTATCATAATAAAATTTATATTGACTTGCAAATTATGTTTACATCAGAAATGAAAAACAGGATATTTTACTTTCGTTCTTAATATTTGCATGTCAAAAGAATTTAACAGAGACCGATTTCAATGGATGACATGTTCGACATTTGTCATTTTCGGTCACTGTCTGTCAGGAGCAGGACATAGCTGCGTGGTCACTGCTGCCAATGAACTTGACAAATGTCGAGATAAAGAACTTGATGTCACGATTAACATCCACTTATAGCTTGGCAAAAATGTCTAGAAACGAAACTAAATTATTTGCCACTGGCAACCTTTACAAAACTGAATCTATGTTATGAGGATGACCTGCGGCGGGTTGCCATACGAACGGCACAGTGGCGCTTCTATTATTTCCATTCAGTGGCAATTACCGATGACACGACATTTTATGAGGAAGAGTTGACTAAGAAGAAATACTTAATTTTTATTTGTATGATAGATCAATGCAACACCAGGACACTTCACATTAAACAATAAAAGAAGGGAACAACAAATTAAAGAACAGACTATTAGGAATGATGCGTCACACAACCAATAGAGATATCGACTGAGCATGCAAATTAAACTCGGGGACCTTAATATGTCATGTATTGCTATCAATTTGTAACGAATACTTCTAATAAGTACAGACGAAATAGGAATAATCCTTACAACGAGAGAACGAATAGTCTTCACACACTCTGACGAGACCGCTGGTCTAGTGGTTAGTACACCTGACTGCTGCGCCAGGGGTCGCGGGTTCGATTCCCGCCGGGGCAAACATTTATGTGACAAATATGTTTGCCTTGGGTCTGGGTGTTTGGTATGTATTATAAGTATGTATTTACAAACAAAAAGTATATAAGTATTGTGTCAGCTGCTGGTTCCCATAGTACAAGCTTTGCTTAGTTTGGGGCCAGATGGCGCTGTGTGATAATGTCCAAGCATTATTATTATTATTATTATGTCTTGCTCTCTTACGCTTCCACCACACACCTCAATCTCTTCATTAGATGTCTTCAGTCATTTACCCTGATTCTGGTCGACACGTTATGCAAGTCACGTATAAACAGTATACATGCAAAGTCACTGCCGGCTTTCCTTCAGCCGGAAATAGAGGCTATGCGTATGTGCTCCTTCCGCTGCGCTCAATAATACGTCGTCCTTGCCTTATAAGAAAATGCCTAGGAGTTGAATGTTTGTATGACACTGAGCTAGGAAAAGAACTGGATACTTATGAACATTTTTACTAACGATAGGTACTAACACTACCTAAAACAGGTAGAAACAATATTTACATTTATTTGAAGTAAATTTGATTTTCATAGAAAATTTTATACAAAATGGAAATTTTGGAAAAGGGTAATTTTTGCTACGGAGACATTCTGCGAAAGGAATATTTATAAAAAGGGACATTGTGCGACGAAGATTTGTGATCATAGCTTGCTTATAATTTTTCGTTTGCTTATATTAGAGGTGTTTTGAATACCACTCACAGGGCCCCAATATTATCATCTTCTAATAATTTCCATCTTACCCTATTATATATCTGTTCATCTAATTTACACACACATTCATATACAATCAATGTAAACAAACTACCGACACGCTCAGTTCAAATTGTTTATTTGTACTGTCTATCAATTGAAAACACTTTCAGTTTATACTGGAGTCCGGCAGATGTACACTAAGAGTACCTTGAGTATTAGCCTGATCGTCATCTTATGTTATTTCCATTATTTCAGCCTTAATGATGAGATTTAGCGTAGGTTGAAATTTCTCACCTTTCCATACGTGCCTTCAAGGAATGCAACTGTATTTTTTCTATAGCCACTGTAAAATGGCTTTGGAACCCTACTACCTATATGCGTAATCCAAAACCCAAGAGGCAAGATTTTGATTTAAATTAAACAAAGTACTTTCGATCGTGTTTCCTTCCAATATGGATGATTTTGGAATGTCAAAAACCTTGTGTTTATTCTATTTCTGTTCACAATTCACACATGTCTCATCTCGTTGTCTTATACTATTCCACGATACGAGATGTCGTAACGATTATGTTTATAAATAAGTGTGCCCATAACACCTCAGAACCAGCTTCTTCGTCCATCTGTTTTGATATTGAGAACTTTTTAACCAAAATGTTTACGTGAACATGTATTTGTTACAAATAATTTCTTAGCCCTGCTCCATATATACCAGCTAATACCAAGCATTCTTTAGGTAAACACTCTACTTACTATTTAACATTTTTTATTTACTATTAAAAAAAAAAACGACTGAATGTTTAAATGTGTACATTATTTAGTATTTGGTATTCGAAAAAAGAAGTCCTTAGAAGGTATATTTAATTATGTTTTGCGTCAAAGAAATCTGCGGAGAAAACCAGGCGGCCTTTTTTTTCAGACGATTTTTTTATCAAACACCCAACGGTTGTACATCACTTTACAGGTAGCTACAACACAAAATGGTATCAAAGAATTACGGCTAACCGTATAACGTTTGAATTTTCCTATTGGTGATGTTGATGACTAACAATATAGTTAGCCAGAAGGGTTCATAGAAGAACCATATAAACACGCCAGTACGGCGTAATTGGGGAAATAGGGCAAGCCCGGAAATAGGGTTAGGCTATTCTACACGGTAGGGTAATATTGCATGTCAAAAATCTATAACCCGCATAATTTGCAAAGGCCCTGCCTTCAACCTGTCTGTACCAATTGTGGCGGGTTTGCTTCAGGAGTCAGGACTCATTTTTGTTTTGGGCTCAACGTGTTATGAGCTTAGTTGACAATCACAAGATCAGAATAGAATTGTACACCTTGGAAGTAAATATACTGGACATCTCCGTATTATAGAATCGCAAATTACATCACTGTGGATTATTATAAATCTTCACTTCGTTACAAACCATCAACGCCTGTAAAAGTGAATAATTTCTTAACTACTACCATCTTATACTTTACTTACAGTGATATACAAGTATAATGTAGTATACATATATATACAGCAGTAAATATATAAAGCTTGCTAGCTAACTAAGACAACACGGTTCATTACAAGAGTCATCTTGCGGTCGACCTAGATGCTGAGCTGATGGAATAGAGCAAACTATGCGACTCCAATCTACACACTACGTATTATATGAACGTCTGTCTGTCTGTGCATAACACGTGCCACTTGTATGGGCCCACATGTCATGTGGCGTGAATTACAACGGGATTTGGCTGCACGTGTTTTGGACCTTCGGCCAGTCATTGGAGAAATTCGATCGTTAAGCACAATATGATAAATTATGTGCTTTAGTCCTTTCTTCGAATTAAACTTCATTTGTTTAGTCTTACAGATAAATAACATCCATGGAAAACTTATTCAAAGTTATCTCACTTGTTTCCGTCTTAGCAAAAAAATATTAACAAAAAAAAAATCCTTGACTATCTAATGGCGACCCCAACAGTGTTTAGGATAAGGCTAGGGTGATGATGATAATGATCCTAGGCAATGTCAAACGTCTAATCACCGGGTTTCCTACATCCGTAAAGCTATTTTTATTAAGACCTTATGCTCGACATATAAATCAATTGTAATGGTTTTATTTAATGTTATTCTTATTCATGTTGAGAGGAAATCGTTTGTCATAGGATGGACATGTTTTGGGCAGAGAAAAAATGTTACTGAAAGGGCGACGAATATAACGCTAGGATCAAAGAATAAATGGATGGATTGTGAGAAGAATGATTCGACTGAGTATTCACATTGCGTCCAACCCAAATTTAGAAACATAGCATACAAAACAAATCTTTGAATTTTGGAATTTCAACGTTCAAGCATAAGAAAAGTTACACACTTACCAACACAATGACAATAACATAGTATAAAGAAGAGGGAGTAGGCTATCTCCGGCCCAATTCGCGATATAATTGCCTACTGTCTTAGGGTTGTCACTTTTAGCTAAATATTAGGCGCGGCTGTTCGCGCTTCGCTAGCAACCGCATAAACAACGTCAAGTCGCGGTCCCGACTCGCCATGTAACCGCTAGATGGTACAGGCGGCAAGTAGTAAGTAGGTAGGTAGTAAGTAGGTAGGTACTTAGTTACTAAGCCTACAATACTGAGAAATCGGCATAACTTAACGTAAACAAAGAAATAGCGGCAAACCAATTGCCAGATCAAAAGTACCTAATACATTCTAGTAGGAAATTAGGCCTACCTACCTACTTCCTGTGTGATAGAAAACTAATACAAACAAAAAATATGTAAGTACGTAGGTATCTCATCATCAAGTAAAATTATATTATGCTAGAATAAGTGACTAACTTACCTTTCCTGTTCAATAGGTAATCTGAACAGAGACAGGTTTGGAATCGATGAATTATTAAGACACCCAAACACGCAGCAATACGTTCTTCTGCGATTATCAGACATTTTGATGATGATATTGATGAATAAATCATTTAGCGGTGCCGAAAAGCCGTGACGCGCGCGCGAACCTCGTGCAGTGTTAGCCCCGACTGGCGCACTGAGAAACGGGTCGAGATTTTGTTAAAGTGTGCGTGCGTCGACACATAGATACAATAGCGCACACATACAAGCCACGCGCGGTGCGTTTGTATGAAGATAAACTACTTCCCCTCTCTTTATACTATGACAATAACTCTCATCATATTCAACGCTGGCTCAGTTATAAGCCGCTCGATTAGGCTTAGTGAAAAAAAGAGACATTGTTCTGAGACGATAAGGTAGTCGCATAATATGTCGGCACGTCTCAAACAACCGCGACTCGTTTCTTGGCAGCTGACCCGTGGAACCAAACGGTCGGTGACCCCACTAATAGCATCCAATTGTTCATTGCTTTTACGCTGTGCAGACTTGGTGGGCGAAAGTATAATTTGGCCTTTTAAAACGGTGTGAACCATTCATGGAGCTACGTGAAAAGGTAATACAGAAATGAATGGAACTAATGAAAAAAATCTTTCAATGTTATCTAAACATAGTGAGACGACTTAATTCATTAGACGGTTTTGCTTGAAGAAACCAACGATGTTAAATATACCTACGTATATGGAATATTTGACTTGCAGGAGCTATTTAGGGTTCATTTCCAATGTTGGCAACACAGTTTGTGCAGTAGTTAGTAACTCTGTCTGCAACGGTAGGCGTTGCAGATTCAATTTCTGCCAGTACAAACATTTGTTTATTCAACAATAATTGTGTAAGCCATCAGTCAGGTCTTTGAATATTTACAAAAAGAAGCTTTCAAATTAAATAATTTATTTTATATTACTGGAATAACCTTTGCTTATTACCCATATTATTAAGTGAAATAAACGTATTCGTTGTATGTATTCGTTAAACAAAAAAAAAGACTCGTACTTTTTTCGACAAAATTATATCATAAAAGATATGAACCGTCTACAAGAAACCTATCGCACGATAACGATAAACACACACTTGAAATAGCAGGCAATATAATAATATAATATTGCTCATTTACTACACAATATACCAATAATACCTATTACATAAAATACAAGTACTTAATCGATTCCGCGTAGTAGGTTTACCAGGTTTGTAATTATAAAGCCATATTATATTATTCTAATCTAACCATATAGAACTCAGAGATAAACATATACCTACATATAATAACGACACGCAAAGCCCCTTTTAGGGGTAGGGGAGAGAGTATAAGACGAGACCTCTGGTCTAGTGGTTAGTATACCTGACTGCTGCGCTAGGGGTCACGGGTTCGATTCCCGCCGGGGCTAACATTTATGTGACAAATATGTTTGCCTTGCGTCTGGGTGTTTGGTATGTATTATAAGTATGTATTTACAAACAAAAAGTATATTAAGTATTGTATCAGCTACTGGTTCTCATAGTACAAGCTTTGCTTAGTTTGGGGCCAGATGGCGCTGTGTGATAATGTCCAAGCATTATTATTATTATTATAGAGCGCACTTATTGAGTTGAGAAATAAAAAAATCGCTTTGCACCACTGACTTAGGTCAGCGATTTGCTCAGACTTTCCAGTAATACCTTCAAAAAATGACTAAGTAAAGGAACCTAGGTAAACTAGGTGGGAAGTATGTATGTACATATAATTTCCTGAAGTTATCATCCTTGCGGCATGATTCACACTCAACGAGCCTGCAGTTATAATAATTTGCAGTTGGTGAGTTGGCCAATTAAGTACTGTCAGGTTAAGAATCTCAACTCTGCTTTGCTGCACATTTGTCACAAACTCGTTCTATGGAGTTAAAGCTTCTGTAAATAGCTACTAGGTCTATAATTCCATTGAAAACCCATGCCTACACAATAGAATTAGCACAATAACCCAAGCTTACAAATCTGGCCTGCCAGAATGGGGCCTTAATGACACTATTGGAACTGTTCCCGGGTACGATTACAAGATTACCCAGCCGATTTTGTGTACTCATAGTACAATGTGTATGTTTTCATCATGCGGTGTGGATTTTTATTTCTTTTTAGGTCTTAAATGGTCTTTATCTAAAACGGTTTTTGTTCGTCACTGCAAGGGAAAGGAGCCTGGTAGTCTGAATTGCAGGCATTGCCTAGTTTGGATTGTATGTACACTCTGTCTGTACTTAGATTAATATGCTGGTCTTGTTAAAATGTATATGCCTTGTGAGAAGAAATAAATAAAGTTATTATTATTAATAATCAATAACATTCGATGACTTGTGGCCTATGCAGGTGATGTGGGAATTGCGATATAGATATTGCAGGCAACACAAATGTTAGATAACGGTAGTGTTGTCACGTGGGTGTTATTAAACCAATAGGCAACGTTGTTCTAGTTATCAGTAGTAATTTCATTACTGGTGCAGTTCAGGTACAAATGGTAGATTGCACGTGGTGAGCCATGAAACGACACCGGTTATTATGGTAGGTAGCCTACCCAGTAATGTTGCTGTTTTTAACCGACTTCAGAACAGAAGGAATTCCAATTCAAAAATTGTTAATATACATGTATATTTAAAACGCTTATGATTGGACCGATTTATATGATTTCTAGTAGTTGAAATTGGTAGCTGATCTGCCTGGATTTGTTGTCTGTTGTCTTGGCTGGCAGTTCAGTAGAATCAGCAGATAAAAATCACATATCTTATGCTCTGAATTTTCTTCGTGTTCCTAAATTTGTGAGCCTTAAGTAATTACACACCAGCTAACGTATTACAGAAACCGATCATTCAGGAAAGCTTATAAAAAACACATTTCATTCGTATCTATCCTGAATCCTCGGTTGATATACACTCGTGAAAAAACGGACTCTATGCCTGCCTGCCTGCTGCTTACCCTGGAAGGGAGAACGCGAGGATACTACAACAACACTTACAACTTGTTAATACCTTACCTTATAAGTGTACGTACATAATTCTCCCCAACAAAATAGACTCCTATATCACGTTGTCTGAAATAGTGAATCAATGTTGAATGACGGCCAATTAAGCTCTCCTCACACATAAGTACATTCGTAAATATCTTGGCTATATTTAGTCCAAATAAATAGGACAGGGTAAGGCATGGACTCGTGTCACAACTTTAATATGTCAGAAAGAGGTTGCTTTCCATAAGGGCACATTTTTGTCCCCAGCCATTTTCGTGCTCTGATTCTCGCAAAAGGTCAATCTGACATATTGTTGGTTGTTATTAAGGTTGTAAAAAGGATCATGACTCATATTATACTATTGGCTTTATGTGTCTTAGATCGACAGTGGTGCCAATTTTATCAAACTAGACGAAAATTAAGAAGAGAAGAAACATCTATCGGTAAAATTTCGAAAATTAGTGCCAACGATTTGACAGATTACAAGCAGTATCGTTGTTTGTCAAGTGATCTGTTTTAGATCGATGAACCCCGTTTTTATTATGATCGATAAT
The DNA here is from genome assembly GCA_951449985.1 of Falcaria lacertinaria. Lineage (NCBI taxonomy): Eukaryota > Metazoa > Arthropoda > Insecta > Lepidoptera > Drepanidae > Falcaria > Falcaria lacertinaria. The sequence goes on along the minus strand of OX602121.1, from coordinate 9,547,934 downwards.
TTATAGCGACATGATAAATGGTGAGATAAAATGTACTGCATCGGAATGTTGAAACACAAAGATAACAGATGAAAGAAGTCTGTAGGTTTTGAGATGGAAAGAATGAATAAATACGAGTAGTAACTTTACTTTATATATAAGGAATTGTGAACTTGAAACCGCAAGAGAGATAAATTGATAGTATAGAATTGATGAGAAGTAATAATATAATATTTGTTCATATATATAATCACACATTAGCAGTCGCCTACGTACTGTAAGTAATATACCTATCAAATAATTTATTTGTAGGTTTTAACCTTCCTGATTAAATTGATGACTCAGCGAGTACTGTTTCGCATTTAAATTATATGCATTTAATAGACTTTTTAATGTAGCATCGAAGAAGGGAAATTAAAATGTTAAATGAAATTTATTTTTAGTAGACTCGTAAGCGGGTTACCCATTGGTGTAGTGAGGTGTTCTTATACAGATTTTGTTGAACCTCTATCGATGTTCACTTGATCTTCCATGACAGTATTAAAGTTGTCATAATCTGTATCTGCAGATAGGCTGACATCATCAATTGGTAACATATCAAAAGACTTAAGGCCGAATACGCCAGCCAAATCTGATACCACAATAAATTTGAGTAGCCTCCGATTTTACAATTGTATTTTAGGTACGTCTCAGATATATTAATAATAATATCGTTACTTGGGCCTTCAATCTTTAAATTTTTTGCCTTGCCTGTGGTTGTACTTCTTAATATACATACCGCAAATGGCACAACATGAAGAGAGCAACAAAGCCCAGTGGGTTTATTCATTATGACAGTTGTTGTCATTCTGACTTCATTTTAGTAAACAAAAGCGATATAAGACATTAGTAATCAAAACCGCCAATGTTTATGTTGCTACGTCAAAATAAGCTCACTGATACTGCGGAGCTTGGGTATCGTTTATCTTCACCTACCACTAAACGTAGTGGTTATGTACTCTGTGCCTCTGCCTACCACGTGACATTGGCGGAATAGCTGTATTAAAATAAAGACTTAATAAAATAAAGGCTTGTCGCCATAAACTTAAAGAAGAAAAAGAGATCTTAGACATGCAATGACCCACAGTTTGCACAAGTGTTGCCCCTCGATAGCTTATTGGTACTAAGCAACCTGACTGAAGTCGTAAGATGTTCGCTGACTGATCCAGCAGTATAATCGCCAAGTCTACATTGTGAGGGACAGGTTCAAACAAAACCTTCAAAGCAGGACATACCACACTTGTTAAGCTGGATAAAAGTCATCCAAAGCAACTACAGTATAGGCTTATGATAAGATTGTCGATCGTACAATCTAAGATACGAGTCACTTTAATTGCTAACACACGAAGTTATTTAATGACAATAGATATGATATCAGGTTACCGGCAGATACCGATGAAATACTAGTGAATAACAATTACACACACAGTTCACAAAACTCGATAAATTTGAACGCAATCATCACCGCCACATCGTCCCGGCCTAAATTTGAACACATCATCACTGGTAACTTCAAGGATAACCACTAATCGCACTTACAAGATAGCTTGATGACACAACATACCGCAAGAGACGGTTACTGTCTCCAGTTCGAAGTCTGAATTAAAGTTAAGCTAATTCTAGTCTATTCACGACGACGCCTAGCTAGAGTATCGTCACGTTATATTATACGTATTATGAAACATAGTTGGTGCCGGTAAAGATGTTATATTTCACGAAGTCCGCTAAGACCTGAACAGGCTTCGTAAGATTAGATATAGAACATTCTTTATGTACTAGATCTAACTCGATAGGGCTAGTTACTAGATGTATAAAGACTGGATACAAAACTGAGTACAATACAGAATTACATAAACATCACTGAAAGCTACAGTTCACTCCGACTAGGCTGTGAATAAAATTCTAAATGAAGTAACCTTTTTTCCTGTTATAGCGGAATTTGATTTAGCTGATGCATAATGAGTCTTCACTAATGAGTGTTGTGTCTAGCTGGGCATCGAACCGGAACCTTCACGGGCAGACATTGTAATTAAAACTTGTTTGTGATATTAGCACTTACGTAACGCGATTGTTTAACTCATTAGTTTAGATAATAAGGGTAATGTAATGCCCCAACCTATGGATGGACTGTCTGTGAAAGCCATTAGAAGAGATCCCTTCGTTCGGAAGCTGTAATTGTAAAATCATCGTCATGTTTTCAGGATCGTGGCTTTTTTTCTGCACTTCACACATTATGTTACATGGCTTATATCACATATAAATTTGGTTTTATGAACTATATGTTATGTACTACTAGTATGTTCCGTAATGGCGTTAGAATGAAAATTACCCACCAGCAATATCAACAAACTGTTCAATTTCCCTTGACGTTCGACAGGAACCGCAAAGCTGTTATCGATGGCGAACCAGAGTTCGAAGGCTTAATTTAATCATCTGACCCTACCATTTAAAGTGGTAGACAGGCCATAAAATGAAAGCCAAACCACAAATTGAGCGGTACAGCACAAAGCGTGCTCAGCTCGTGGAGCTATAAAAGCGATCGGGTAAAATTAAGCCGCAAACGAAAGGTGAGAAGTTTACTTTCCATGCCATGAAAACTTACATTGTGATAAACTTTATATTTCTCAATGTTTTAAGGGAGCTATTTGAGAGAAGAAACTTTGAGTGCCATATTTGTTTACTACATCAGGAATGCTAGTCTTGACTACTGAATTCTTTGACGCCTGACTGAAATTGGTTAGAATGGACGCAGTAGTCTAGTTGTAAGCATGTAAGCATATGAAACTAAAAGGTGTATGTTTTGTAAAAGTACTAAAAAGTTTGGTAAAGAGGTACTGACATAGCCTAAACATTCATAAATAATTCCAAATCATGTGCTGATGCAACACAGTGCATCATACTACCTAATTTTAAAGGTGTTAGTGACGTGTTGGACTTATGACAGATAAAAAACTGAATAAGCAAGCCAAAATTATCAATAACAACATCGGGTAACATTTATTTTTGAACGTGACATAATACGAAACTCGGTACACATACATATATTTAGTTAGATATAGGTATAACTAATATATATATACACGCCTTCCCAAAAGGGTCCCCGAAGGGGTAGGCACAGGTATTACAACACCCACATTCCACCGTAGATAATTAGGTACCGACGTGACTCGAACTTGTGTCGCTAGTGAGCAGGCAACGCTTCATACCACAAGGCCACCACGGCTTCTACCACTAATATTATGACCCCTAACAAGGGTGATAATACTTGTAAATGCTTTTATCATGGGGTTACACAAACAAAAACAGTGTGTTCATCTTACAGAAGATCTCAGTATAATTGCGCTACTCCTATGACGTATTAACGTTCCTGCTGTAAGTAAAGTTTCCAGAGCTCCTAGAGAAAGCGCTGTTCTGTAAGACCTAATTGAATTAACTCTTTTGCGGTTAACAGAAGGTTGGCGATGCGCTGGTAAAATACCAAAAAATTAGAGGCGTTCACATGATACGGCGACTAACTGTATCCCACCTTTACTGTTGTTTACGTTTGCGGTATAAACAAAAAATCGTACCTACCCACATTTTTATATATTTTAACCTACTATTATTTATTTCTAACGAGTATCGAGCCTAAGTTTAACCACCAGACAACGCGTGACAATTATGCACATTATCTTTATATGTTCTCAGTCATAAAAAACTTCACAAACAACAAATTCACGAGCTAAAGAAATAAATGTGTGCTAATGTTGCTTGGAACAATAGCAATATGCATGAAAGGACATCTAGCATGCGCTACATGACATCACTCGCCTATAATACCTCACCAATTATGTCACTTCATCAATATCATAACTCGTAGTACCTACCTACCTTCTCTTCATATCGATCAGAGGAACTGGTAACTTCAAAAATAACTTATTTTCTACCCCACTACAGCTAAGCCAAAAGGAAGGGTTATGATTTTAGCAGTCTTATGTATGTATGTTTGTATTTAGGTATGTTACTCCGTAGCGCCTAAACTATTCATCCCAATTTGATAAGGTGTCAATCAATTCGTTATTACGGCCCGGGGAGCATGGGCTACAATTTAACCTACTTAAAAGAAGGAGGAGTCGATTTTACCTTGTAAACCCCTATTTAAACCGATTTCATTAATTTTTTTAGCGCGTTTTAATTTTTTTTTGTCGTCGGATTACATTTGAAAAAAGTACTAAAATACCCTGATTTGAATTGTTTACTGTTCGGCGATGTCAACATATTTACGACTTACACTTATTTTTGCTGCCGAAAAAATATCCTGAATTGTATTCTGCTCGGGAATGTTAAAAGTTACCTTAGGAACTCTACAGTACGCGTAGTTCAACACGCATTTGGCTGGGTCAGAATTGTCTATTTTTGTTTTACTGATTGCATTTGCGACTCTTTCCGAATGCAGCATAAATCAATACTGACGGTGGCTAGCTCTCATCATTCAACTTCTTGTGAGGGTTGAACATAGAATGCAGTCTCCAGAACAAAAGATTCCCAAAAGTCATCTGCATCTGGGGCAACCTGGACCCATAAATCCCTCACTAAGATAAGATGTGGTGTCTCTGTTGTCTGATTGGGTAATGTGTAGGTGGTAGCTATGTTCACCTGTTCCACTACTGCTTCCCCTGTCTGTCTGTCTGCACCTATGTATGTTTAAATCTTAGAAACTATGCAACGGATGCGTTTTTTTTAATAGATAGAGTGATTCAAGAGGAAGGTTTATATGTATAATTCATTTTCGTTTTTAAATTATACGGCTAACGCTGGCCGTGCAAAACCGGGGCGGGTCGCTAGTGAAATATAAGAAACAATAGCACATGCCATTGTGAATTATAAGTTAAATGTGTTGCTATATTTAAGACATACATAAAACAAGTTTTTAGTTGCAATGCCAAATAAGCATTTAAGAAGGCCTAATTAAAGATATGCCTGGCTAGTGAGTCACACAATGACATCATAACATCTTGTACAATCAAAACATTATAGTTTGTGTTTATCTATGCACATCTATGCTATAAATTGTTATTAACAACTCTGTGACTGGCTAATCTAAGTCTTAATGCTTAGGAATAAAGTTTAGAACCTCTTGATGAATAGTATAGTTTCAGCCATCTTGATATTATCAATTATCATAACATCATCATTGGATAAATTTTAACAGATGGTGAAGGGATATTTTATCTGATGATGAAGGTGATTGTTATGACTGTCAGGAGACTATGAAGGAAGATATTTCACAGTGAAGAAAAAATATGGGTGTATTAAAAATAATAGCAAGAAATCTAAAATTTTATTGTATGTAATTATGATTTGAATATAGAAGTAGTCAAGAGAGATTACAATTAAATGATCTTAGGCACAAAAAGATGTCTAAATGTTGGTATATTTCATAGATATGGAGTGTTGATATCGAGCCATATGCTGGGTTGATATTTTTTATGTATGCAACAAGTAAGTGTAAGATTAAGGTTGACATCTATCATTGAAATTTAATAATTTTAGTATTCTTTGGATACAAGAAAATGTAAGGTCCAAATCTATACTAATATTATAAAGAAAGATTTGTATTTTTATGTGTATGTTTGTATTGAATAGGCTCCGAAATTAGTTACCTAATTTCAAAAATTTCACCATCAGAAAGATAAGATAAAAAAGAAAGCTACATTATCACTGAGTAACATAAGCTATATATTATATTGATACGCGGACCAAGTCGCGGGGAAACAGCTAGTATTATATACAACTGGCATGGTATAAAATATTATTCAATTTAATGTTTTATTCTAATTTCATACGAACCATATTTTTCTATTGTGTATACCTAAATGACACAATTCCCGGCATGTTATTTATTCAGGTGTCCACAGGAAGGTCATACGTACGGAATATGTTAATCATGATAAGTTTGAGGAAAATATCACTTGTGTATCGCGCGCGCATTCACGCGGCCACACAAAACCCACATGCTATTTATATTACTTACTTACAATATTTCGCATGAGGTCAACAACTTTAGGTCGCCACAATAGTCTTTCGAAAACACAAAAATGTAACGTAACAAGTTCGTTAATAAAATCGTGGTAGTCTAAACAGAATAAAGGATAGTGTGTTTTTCAAAATACTCACCTCAAATGTAAATTTTCAATGAAGTTATCAGTGGTCAAATTGTCCAGTAGGACAAAGTCGGGCACACCGACTTCTGGTTGAGTCGCCATGCTTCTAATTACACTTTATCATTCACTAAAACGGAAATGTCCAGTGTCCACACAGTCAAATTTATTAATGTAAATATAGTTTTGTAAATTGTCAACAAACCGTTAAAATTAAAACAACAACCGACACAACATCCCTCAACCAATACAAAATTCAAACTGTCAGAAAATTTTAAATATTGACAAGACAACTAATTGTATCAAATTGCTATGACAACATATCTTATGTTGCCAGAACTAATATTTCTATTTGTAAAAAGTTTAGGCTTTGTACTCAGAATAAAGACTTAAGCTAGTTTAGTGATCAAATTACAAACAGTAATAAATAATCTTAGATGACTGAAATCCCTCAAATATTTATTTTCCTTCTTAATTTGTATCCTAAACAATATTAATTTTATTTGTATGTGTTTTAAAACAAGAGTCCAGACAACCAAGAATCATCGTGGTTTTGAGTAAGCAGTTTCCGAACGTATAGCTACGCCGCCATTTTCCTTGTTGTAGCTGGTACAATACAAATGTCATAATAATTTCAATTTTCCGAAAAATATAGTTTTCTTTCATATTTTTATGTTACCAATTAATTTATTTCCCACACATGTCGTATACCTATGTGTTGTTGTGTTATTTGTTCGATTGAATGCTTCAAAACCATCCAATTGCAGTGGTTTCAGTTGGTTCGTCATTTCAAGGATGCTCGATGATCTTAGAATATCGTCTTCTTAAAAGGTAGCGAGTGTTCAACGCCCACCGCAGAATTCAAATGTAAAACTAGAGAGTTTAGTGTGTTTTGTTGTGTTTCTCGTGGGGAGTGCGGGGGTGTGCATAATTTGATGGGACAATGAGCGAGTCTCCGGGAGTGGAGTGGCTGCCCGCGTACAGCCCGGGCCCGCCGCGCCACAGCCCGCTGGGCCCGATCCCGCGGTTCTTGTACGAGGACGTGCAGCCGCTGTCGCTACAACAGGAAAACAACAACAAGGAAGCCTACCAGAAAGAGAACGCAAATAAAATCAAGCACGCCAAACCAGCGTATAGGTAATATATTTTCCTCCTCTTTGAGACCCCACTAATGACTCACTGTAAATAAACCTTCTCATGCATAATATTCACATTCAACACTGGTGCTGTATTAGGTATTTGTGGTTTTTCATGTTAAAACTTGATACCTACATTATTATAATAACCCTATATTCTTGTCACTATTATTCTAATCATATGACACAATGGCCTCTGATTGAGATGGAACATGTAGCAAGAAGTAACATATAAATTTAATATTTAGTAACTAATTCATATCTCGCTCAGAGAATCAGCATTGCTATCCACAATGCTGCCAGCATTCTTGGCACTCTCCCGCATGATTCTGGTTTGGATCAGATCTTTTTTCTGTAAGTAGGTAGGTAGTCACTTTGTTGTCTGTCTGTCAAGAGTTTTTATCTCAAGAACATGTGGAGTTATCAAATTGAAATGAATATGAAATACCTGTATCTATGGTCTCTTTCGGCTGAAAATAATCAAACCTGTAAGTCAATATGAAGAATAGATATGACTATTTATGATGCAAATTCTCGCATATTTTGCAATTTCACAAGGGTATCAAAACCTATAGGGTATTTCTCGTTGACCTAGAATCATGAATTTACCTTACCATCAGGTGGATGCTTGTTTGCAACCTTAGTGGTATAAAAAAATTGATAACTTTTAGATTTTACTAAATAATTAATTAAATATACTACATATAACTGTAGTATATTTAACTTATTATAATAGACCTTACACTTTATAACTGCAGACTCTGACAATAAGACAGTATAGTAGCAATATAGATTATCCCATAACATAATACCCAATGATATTGTTTATTACAGCTATGCAAGTATGATCAGATTGGCAATAAGCAGTTCTGCGAATGGCAAGATGACACTCAATGAGATTTACACATATATCTGCAATGCTTTCCCATACTACAAGGAAGCAGGCAAGGGGTGGATGGTGAGTTTTTTTAACAATATATCCTATATGTCATCACACCATGCCATGCCACCATGCAGCATGTGTTGTCATAATCTTGTTTCTTTATTTTTTATACCACTAAGATGGCAAATAAGCATATGGCCCGCTTGATGGTAAGCATTTACCACAGCCTATGGACGCTTGCAACACCAGGGACATCACTCGCGCGTTGCTGACCCTTCCGAAATCTCGTCACACCCTTCTTGAAGAACCCCATGCTGTACTCCTTTGGGAAAACCACGGCGGAGAGTTCATCATCATCAATCAAATCTTTCTAATATTATTAATACAAAAGTTTGTGTGTGTGTTCTTGTACCCTCTTCATGTCTCAACAGCTAAATGGATTTGAATGAAATTTTGAAACTTGCGGTGGAGGTAGCTTTTAGGCAGGATTAACTTATAGGTTTTTTTTCCAGTATTTTAATTTATTCAACACAAAAACAAACTCACGAAATAGAAATCATAATTAAGTTAATGTATAGGATGTGAAGAGTCAGCCAAAACTTATCTATTATTAAATAAAACAGACATGCATCTCTGAACTGTATTAGTAAACAGAAGTAATAAATTATACATGATCCATATTAATTAAAAAACTAATTGAATTGGCTTGTGTAAAGCACACATAAGCAAGAATATGTCTACAATACTACGGATAATAAATGAAGATATGAAATATAATTTCAGAACTCAATCCGGCATAATCTATCGCTTAACAAGTGCTTCATGAAGGTTGCTCGCAGTAAGGATGACCCAGGGAAAGGCTCCTACTGGGCCATGGACACCAGCTACAAGATAGCAGAAGTCACGCCCAGACGTCGCAGGAGTCTTCGGGTAAGAATATACATACTAGGGTTGATGTTAATTTATGTGGTCCGTTGCGGGTGTTGTGGTGTCTTTAAAAGTTTTGTAAGTAGTAAGAGTAAGGACTTTTAATCATTTAGGTTACTTTTAATGGTAGTAAATCCTTTTCCCACAGAATAATAGACAAAATGAATTTTTTCCCTTAATTCAGTATTTGAATTTGCATTGAAAATAAAGAACAAACATTTATTCACAACAACAGACATACGTACATATAAGCATGGAAAATATAGAAGTAAATTAAGCTAGGGACACTGCAACGAGTGGCGAGTCGCTCGAGAGTTTGGGCTGACTGCGGTAGGTTCAATGAACTTCGCGCCCGGTTGCAACTCTATGGCCGCCAAACTTCGAAGACACATCTTACTTGGTGCGGTGTGGCGAGCTTACAGCAGTGACTTGTACCGCGCCACCTGCATTCCGCTCAACCCGTACCGGCCCCGCACCGCGTCCCTGTGTGTTTCTAGCTTAACGTGCGACGGTCCTAACTATGTGTTCTGTTGTTGCATTGTGAGTATGTATATAACTGCGGGTGTGGTTGTCAGATGGCGCCGTACAGCCCGGAGTGCAGCTCCAACAGCAGCGGCGAGGTGGGCGGCGCGGTTGGGGCGGACGCGGCGCCCACGCCCCCCGCCACGCCCACCACGCCCACGCCCACATCGCCCACTTCACCCACCTCGCCCCCGCTGCCCGCCGCCTGCAACCACGACAACCAACACAAGGGTAACAACCACATTCATACCTACTACTTACAAACACCTGGGATATAGTATGGCCCTTACATGCTCTACATCCCATAAACACCTACGTAAAGCCCCACAGCCGTAGCTAAGCCCTGCGGCTGTACTAGACTGACTTCTATACAGTTAGTTATCTATACTTTTATCAATTATTATGAACCAATCATCATATTATATTCATATCATCTGGTGGACTTAAATCTGTTTTACATTAGTATAAATTCATATTAAAAAAAAAAAACAAAAAAAAACAAAGTTAATATTTTCTCTAATATATGTACATCAATGCATTTTCATTGATGTACATATCCACTTTGTTTCTGCCTCTACAATGATATTTGATGTCGAGTTTGTTTCAGATTCAAAGCACACTGATGATGCACTGACAGCACTCATGAATGAAGAGCTGATAACAGACGTGGACATCAGCAGAGGTGAGTATTCCAGTGTCACTAGTATTGTATCCACAGACAGAGCGATATTCTAACATGCTCTACAATTTACTTAACGAGAATTACCTGGACCTGGGCAGGCAACGTCCACTTATAATTACACGTACATTATAAGGAAATCCTGATTTGACCATGTATTTTGTGTAATTAATAAACTCAAGAATTAATGGACCGATTTTAAAAACCTTTCACCAATTGAATGTTGTATTATCAATGAGTAACACGGGCTATAGTTATATAATATTGCTACGCGGGCGAAGGCGCGGGGAAATTTTGAAGGAGTGTACCTGCCTTCAATTGTTGTGCTAGCAGCATCGCCAGCGTATCCTCGTGGAGCACTGGCAACCTTACCGCAGAAACACAACACTACATCAAAGTAGTGTTATTTGACTGCAGTCTTCTGTAAGGTGGGGGGTACAGTCCCCAGTCGGGCGGCTCCAATATTAATGGGAAAACCCACCGGAGATCCCATTGCGCCCTGCCTCTCAAAATGTGTGTCTCGTGGGGAAAGCCTATAAGTACGAGCATCACGATGTGTGTATGACGTGTGTGTGTGTGTGTGTGTGTAGAGCGGTGGTGGGGCGAGGCGGCGCGCCACGTGTGTTTGTTGCGGCACAGCTCGCTGACGGACGACTACGGGAACTTCCTCGTGTCGCGCCTCGACGACTGCGACTGCCCGCCAGACTCCTTATAACACACACCGCCCTACTGAATGATGGCTCTGTCTTCATTACCATTCATATATCCTTTATTTAGCTTGATGATCCAAGCCGAGAATTTTTGTACACTGCTTTATGGCCTACAAATTTGGCCGTATTTTACATCACCATTGTATGTTGTACGACAATTTATGCTATGATAAATTAGCGTCTCGATTTTATACAATTATTTTGTCGATAACATTTAACAAACATTGTCTCTGGCATGTGTCAGTTTCGCTGACACTCAAATGTCAATTTTGACATTTGACATTTTTTGAGGTCTTTTACTTGACAAGTAAAAACCGAGTGTGTTCGAAAACTAATAACGAGATGTTTTAAATAATGGGTACCTATATAAATAACATAAAACTTTGATAAAAATAACGGATTTTGCCGTTAATCGTTATAACTTTTAAGAACAACATATCTGCCAAGTAAAAATATACTTAAACTAGTATAGATGTAGTTACCTTACGTAGTGGATGACGTTATGCGGAGCTCGGGACAGGCGCGTGTGACGTGGCAGCCGATAGGGTCGGGAACTGCGCGGTAACTGATTGGGCTATTTCAATAACATTGCTGCAGGCTGCATAAGGAATCCAACCAGATTGTTTCATTACCTCTAACAGGCCAGTATTTATTAGGAGTTGCCAGTTATAAAAATAAGACTTGAAATAAGTGGAATGAACTCCTTGTCGTGGTTTTCCCAAAAGAGTACAACATGGGGTTCTTGAAACGGGTGAAGAGATTTCTGCAGAGTCGGCAACGTGCGAGTGATACTCCTGGTGTTGCAAGCGTCCATAGGCTGCGGTAACCGTTTACCATCAGGCGGGCCGCATGTTTGTTTGCAACCGTAGTGGTACAATAATATTGAAATAGCTTATTCAGAGTCGGGACATAAAACTTAGTAAAATGCAAACGTTACAGTATTGGAGCCAGATTGGTGTCGAACAGATCTCAGAATGACCAGTATGTAATATTATTGTAAAACACACATATATACATATATAACATAATATAGTGTGCTAATATTTTATAATTTTAATTGTGCATAATATGGAGTTAGTTATATTTAGTTGGTAAAAATATAAAAATATGAGTTAGTCCGTACGAATTTATAATTTAATGATATTTATGAAGAAAATTATAAATATTATATTATCATTATGATTACATGTAAAAATGTATTGAATATGAAAAGTCGCACTTATATACGTAAAACATTGCTTTCTAGGAAATCGTAATATTTCGGCCTATTGCTAAATAATAATTTGGATAATTTGGGACTGTCCATTAGATACTCTTTTATCCAATAATGATTAAAATGTAGAATGTACACAGGCTTTTCAGAAATACCATTTTTTTTTATATGTAACATCTCTCCTCTCGGTAATGGGAGTGATTCCGTGGAAAGGCACAGAAATGTGTTTATTATCCTGACAAATTCTGAATGAAACAACAATTTATTATATATACACATCATATGAGACTAGGGTAAGGACCGCTTGCTTTTTTTTAAATTGTATGTATGTATATCGTAATTTTTAAAAATGAACTACAAAGAGGTTTGAATAAACTGTGCGTTGAGTTTACATATATAGGCAAGTAATTATTGAACAGTCCCTTTTAGGTTTCGCTTGCCTACAGAAAATGATTAGAAGTTATTTAAACTTAGTTTTATATGGTGCATATATACTGGCCGCACTATTGTGAATATTGTAATGTGCCGGTAACTCACGGAACCGAATATTACAAGTATTACAACTGAAAAAAAAAGTAATGTTTATTTTAGATAATTTAATCTGTGCCATACAAGCGGGGTTCGAAGGCATTGAACATTTAGACTTAAAAATGTCTCATATCTTATAAATGAAAATGTGTTCAAAAGTTTTTTAGAAGTTGTACCTACATAAATACGTATTATAGATGTATATATATACATATAATAAATTAAGGTAATTATTTTATATCAACTCATGTTAATTGTGTATCGGTTTTCACCGCTATAATGCGGTGACAGGGAAGGTCACTTTACAAAATGTACAGTTTCAAAACGGATTGTGAATCAGACTTGTAATCATAAAAAAAATTATGTGGGACGCGAGTTAGCAGAAATATTGTTAATTTCTGAGATAGTGTACCCGATTTCAACTTGCCAGCATAGGTCGTTAGAATGAAATAAGGGACCTAGATTTTTTTTCCAGTTAATGAATTCAATTCAAGAGGTGATTTGACATAATTTAGACCATTTGAAATATAAGTATTATAAAGTTCATTGCTTTATTTAAGTAAAGTCATATTTTGTTATGTGCGCATCATAATATGAGCTTCTATTTAAGGCGATTAAGGTTGTTGAGTGCACTACTGGGATGGGCCTAATTCGGGATTCATAAGTAAAAGAGGACCTTGCTGTTACTATGTATATTAAACTAGGAAGATGTTACAAGCTACAGGCCCCAGTAGTGACTGGGGGCCGGGGGCGCCGCGGCCGGCGACCGGGCCGCGCTTGCCGCGTCAGCTCATATACGAGTGCACATGTACCGCGATATAAGCTGACCAGGCTAAATGTCGTTACACAATTTCCCCCTTTTATCAAAAACAAAAAAAAAACGATATAGGTTACTACGAAAACTTATATTTACTACACTGATCTCTCTTACGGGATCCATGTACTAACTGAGATTTAACCGTAACACTATTGATTACTGTGACATAAACATAACACACATCAATACTTACAGTTAAATAGTGTAGCTACTCGTGTATCATGCAGGTGCGCGTTACGCTGACTTGGCGACTTGCGTACCTACAGGGTACTTTGTAATTCATTATATGAACAAAACAATTCATTCTATTTATAGCACATGCAATTTTAAAACAAGAAGAAGGTTGATGCAGTTTAAAATACACTTCACTAATAGATCACATTTTGCTGCTTAGACTGGGGCGGCGCCTGCTCGTGGTGTACCACCACGGCTGTAGGCTGAACTCTAGCTACAGCCTTCTGCAGCCAGCTCCGTATGCACTGCCTGCATTTGACTTGGATGAAATATAAGAGGAACAACACCAAAATTACAGAGATTACTCCCAGTACTATCCCAAAGTAGTTTAACTTAGCGTCCACTTGGCCAGTGACGCTGTGGACCTCGGCAATGGCAATGTTGTGCGATCCTTCCTCTTTACTTTGTCCGAGACCCATTTATATGGAAACTTTATAACGTTGCTACGCGATGCGTGTGAGCAGTGAAATGATGATTTGTTTCCGAAAACAAGTGATCTTAAATGCAAATTATTTATTGATGTCACATCAGTTTAGCGCTGACTGTGACGCAATTAAACAATTTCGATTTCTTTAAAATTGCTTGCTACTAATGTTTAGTACAAAGACTAGGTATAATGACACTGCAACCTAGTTACATTAATTTTTAAATAAAATTACACAATTTCTTATTGTAAACTTAAAATGTTAACACAACATTATTGCTAATTAATTATATTTCTACATTAAACCTCTATATTTCGCATTTTCGCAATAATCATATTAGCTAATGTCAATCAACCAGTACTAGTCACCGTTGTCGCGATGCAACGCTATGCTATAATATTATTGCCCTAGTACTAATTCTGTAGTATCAAAAATTTAAAAACTAAATCCGATAGCTGTCCGCAAACCTAACTGGTCTCTTTACTATTCTACCACTCCTAGTGGTACGTGGAATACACGGTTGCGCGTTAGCTTCGCTTTCGCTTCGCGTCGCAGTGGGCGTCGGCGTAATAGCATCACCTACCACAGCACTCGCCCGCGTATTCGTGACATCATTATCATTCCATAAGTAAGCTGGTTTCAATCTATCGATTGAGATACGAGCTTGCTTGTTCGGAAATTGAATTAAAAATACCTTCTCGCCCCGTTCTAGCACCGTAAAGGGTCCGTTGTATGGTGGTTGCAATGACTTGCGTACCGAGTCGTCTCTAACGAAAACTGAATCGCATGTAAACAGATCTTTATGCACAAAAGTCGTACGTGAGTCTCGAGCACCTATTGCTACCGGTTTAAGTTTACTTATCCTATTTCTTATGTTATTCACTAGACTAAACGGGTCCCCCGTCTCTGAACTATGGGAACTATTCAAAAAATCACCGGGTAAACGTAAGGTACGACCGAATGTCATCTCAGCGGCGCTAATTCCGCTGTCACACCGACTCGCCGCGCGCAATCCTAGCATGACGGTTGGTAGTTCGTCTTCCCACGAGCTATCCTGGATCCTGGCCATAAGGGCAGCTTTCAAGGACCTATGAAAACGTTCGACCTTGCCGTTGCTTTGGGGATGGTACGCCGTGGTTCTACATTTTTTAATACCTAATAATTTCATTAACTCTGTAAATAGATTGCTTTCAAATTGACGACCCTGGTCGCTTGTCAACTTAACTGGACAACCGTAACGCACGATCCACCCGTCAAATATAGTTTTGGCTACAACTTCGGCCGACATCTCCTCTATTGGAAAAGCTTCAGGCCAGCTTGTACACCTATCTACGATCGTTACTAAATACCGGTTACCACGTGGAGATGTCGGGAGGGGCCCGACCAGGTCTACGTGGATATGCTCCATTCGCCCAGCATCCTCGAAAGCCTGTAGTTTAGCAATAGTATGTCGATTGACCTTCGACCTCTGACATTGTATACACGACCTCGCCCAAAGTCCTACGTCCTTGTTCATGCTAGGCCAGAAAAACTTTTTACATATCATCTTGCGTGAAGTACGTGTACCGGGGTGGCTCAAATTATGTACACTTTTGAAAGCTAACCGCCTGAATTTTTCTGGAATATACGGTCTCACCTCTTTACTTGAAATTTCACAATAAATGGGTTCCTTGCAGTTTGGAATTGAAAATAATTTAAATGTAATGTTATTTTTAGTCCTTTCGGCGCATTGGCCCGATTGCGTCATTTGTTCTAAGTACTTGTCTTTCGCTTGCTCAGTGGCAAGTTCCGAGAAGTCGAGTACCGTGGGCCAAACAATGGTCTCTATGCGGGATAATGTGTCAGCTACTATGTTCTCTTTTCCGCTTATGTGCCTTATGTCCGTAGTGAATTGACTTATATATGATAGTTGACTTGTACGCTGTGGCGTTTCGCTATTTTTACCGCCTATTTTGTCGAATGCATGACACAAGGGCTTGTGATCCGTATACACTATCAAAGGTCGTCCTTCAAACAACTTACGGAAAAACTTTATACACTGATATATAGCTAATAGTTCTCTATCATAAGCGGAATAACCCGTCTGTGCGTTCGTTAGTTTTTTCGAATAAAACCCTAACGGTTCCCACACATTATCCACCAGTTGATGTAAAACTCCTCCGACGCAGCTGTCTGACGCGTCCGTCATGAGAGCTAGCTGAGCATCGGGGCGAGGGTGTGCCAACGTAACTGCTTTTTTTAGGCTCTCTTTGCACTGAGCGAAAGCGTGTATCGTCTCAGGCGTCCACACTATTGGTGTTTTATCTTTTTTCTTAGCCCCCACTAAGTATTTATCCAGCTCAGCTTGACTCTGTGCCGCTCCTGGTAAATGCGACCTATAAAAATTCAACATACCCAAAAACCTACGCAATTGCTCCACGGTTTGGGGTCTGGGATAGTCTACGATTGCCTGAACCTTTTCGTCTAAAGGTCGAATTCCTGCGGTACTAACCTCATGTCCTAGAAACTCCAGCCTTGATTGTCCAAAACTACATTTTGCCAAATTAATTGTTATTCCAAATTTGTCAAAACGTTCGAAAACCTGCCTTAGATGTTCCTTATGCTGCGACTCATTATCGCTCGCGATAAGCACATCATCTAGGTAATTAAACAAAAAATCTAGACCTGCCAGTACTGAATTATTCATGAACCGCTGGAAGGTCTGCGCAGCATTACGAAGGCCAAAACTCATACGCGGGAACTCAAATAGACCTACAGGGGTAATTATCGCAGTCTTTTCTATGTCCTCCTTCGCGACGGGTATGCAGTGATATGCCCTGTTAATATCTAATTTAGAAAAATATTTCTTTCCCGCTAAAATATAAGTAAAGTCATGTAAGCGCGGTATCGGGTACCTATCCGACTTCGTTTGTGCATTTAATGCGCGATAATCTCCACAAGGACGAAGATCGCCATTTTTCTTTGTTACGACGTGTAAAGGACTGGCCCACGCACTTTTAGACGGCCGGCAAATACCTAACTCTTGCATTAGACGAAATTCTTCCTTGACTTTCTTATACCTATCGGGTGGCAATGGCCTTGCCCGTGCGTATACAGGCAGTCCAGTTGTCTCAATATGATGCACAGTGTTATGTACTTGAGAATTCCTATAAGTAGGAGGCTTCGTAATGCTCGGGAATTGGGATAACAAATCATGGTAAGGGTGGTTGTCGTCGACGGTATTAACGGTAGGCTGATTGCTACTCACTACTTGTGCTATTACGTTTAGCTCTGTCACCTGATCTACCAACTTATGAGCACTTAAATCGACCAACAATTTGTGGTGTATTAAAAAATCGGCTCCGAGTATCGGTTGTTTGACATTGGCTATCACAAATTCCCATCGAAATGCTCTACGTAACTTAAAATCTAAAATCATCGACTTTGAACCATACGTTTTAATTTCCGTCCCGTTTGCAGCGAAAAGTTTAAAGTCAGAACACTCACCCGTACACTGTTTTCTTGTCGCTGGTAAAACTGAAATATTCGCACCTGTGTCCACCAAAAAACATAGTCCACTATTTAGGTCTGTCACTCGTAAACGACGTCCGGGGGCTATGGCACAGATTTCCGCCGCATCCTGTGCCGCCCTTACTGGTTTCCCGACTTTGTTTCCCATGCGCACGGTTTCACGCACTTTTCCGCGTTCGGTCCGAAACGATAATGGTAGAAGCATAACCAGTTCGGGTTACCTACACCGGCGCCACCGCGGCGCGAATTTGACGCACTCCTACCTCGCGACTGCGACCGGCCCCGACGGAAATTGCGTCCGTTACCTCGTCGGCTGGATCTCGAGCGCTCCATGTCCATCATCCGGACGCTCAGCTTGGCTATCTCCGCCAAGATCATCGCCGTATCAGCCGACCTGGAGTTAGGCGGCGAATCCGCACGCGTTGGAGGTCGTCGCGTTGTGACCTCGGATATGTGACGTGCCCCGGTAGCCTCAGCCACGTCGTCGGCTATACTGGCCAATGTGTCCAAGTCCGTTTCCCTGGATGCTACTAGCACTGCGCGGACCGTCGTTGGTAAACGGTTTTGCCACATGATGCGTAAGGTGTCATCGGGGAAACTGTCCTTCGCCGTAACCCGCATTCGCTGTAATAGTTGAGATGGCTTCGCGTCCCCCAGATCCATATCACCTAGCACTTTCTCAACCTGGCGGTTTTTCGAGTCTTCGAGCATTGTAAGTAGCTTATGTTTAAGCGCATCGAACTTGTGAGTGGTCGGAGGGTTGGTGAGGAAATCGGTGATCCTCACTATCACCTCTTTGGGCAGTTTTGACACAACCATGTCGAACTTCGCCTCGTCGCCGATCCGCTGCTGGGTCAGCACTGCCTCGGCACGGATAAACCAGACGCGCGGCTGGTCCACCCAAAACTCCGGGATCCTACTGGAGACCGCAACCGACATTATTTCAGGCGTCTGTGGAACCACGATGTTTTCCAGATGTAGGTTGGCTGTTGGAGCACTTTTACTCGTATTGTCCTCGTCCGGCATGTTACGCAATCACTACACGTTTAATAAAAATCTACAGTCCAAATAACACAAAACTAAACAGCAAGGCAAACTATTTAACTCAATTAAAAAACGCGGGGTCACCAATGTTGAGTGCACTACTGGGATGGGCCTAATTCGGGATTCATAAGTAAAAGAGGACCTTGCTGTTACTATGTATATTAAACTAGGAAGATGTTACAAGCTACAGGCCCCAGTAGTGACTGGGGGCCGGGGGCGCCGCGGCCGGCGACCGGGCCGCGCTTGCCGCGTCAGCTCATATACGAGTGCACATGTACCGCGATATAAGCTGACCAGGCTAAATGTCGTTACAAGGTCAGACATGATACTTTGTTTCAATCTTTATTTGTGAAAATATAATAAGAGAAGAGAAGAAGAGAATATAGAAATAAAAGCTTATCCCTTCTCACCAGTTATATGTGTATGTACAAGTAAAATGCACGAATGTAACATAGTTTTAATTAAAAATGGAAACGTAATTATTTGTAGTAATGTTCTTTTATAAGCCAGTGTAACAAACTAATCGTTGTACGTATATCGACCTTATTGTCAACTACGTTAAGTGGTAATTAGGAAATATGTTAACGATTAAATATCGAATTCGGTTCATAAAATTGACATTCCTTTTTGAATAACACTAGAGATTATTTTTATTTTGATTTGTGTATTTTTGGTATATTTATTTAGAATTGAATTCTGTATTTATTTATAGCGACGTATACTACTTAATTTTAAGTTGGTCGTCCATACATACCTTAATCCAGGTGATTCAATAGCGGTTACATATATGTTTGCGCTCCAAAACACATCGTGCCTACATTGTGAACGTGACGCGGCAGCAAATACATCTTTGAATTACCAAGCCATTATTTCTGTCGCATTGCTTTCGCATGTATGGGGTGGTTTGTTTTTGGTCCGCATGTAGAGATGGATATCATTATTAAAATCAACGGGAACAAGGTATGGGCCCGCAGCGAGATTGGAATATCAAAAGTCAACGCTTGCTAGGGCTGCACAACCAATAATTGTACTAATAGAGCGGAGGTAAATTTATTAAGTTCGAGCGGTGCTCAATATTCTACAAATAGATAAAATATTATTTTAAACACACAAATGAAAAAATATATGTAAAGTAATTGTAATGTACAACTTGTTTGAGAAAGCGCTATGTATGCTTACTTACAGACTATAAGTTTGTAATAATTTCATAGGCCTGTAGTAGGGATAGCAGAAATGTCTGCCAATCCATGGTGAACGCACATGTGGCGTATTTGTCGGCGATTTAAGTCTGTTCTCAAACATTATGTGGACTTTAGCCAGCATAATGATGAAATTTATAAGAACGTTTTGAGTAAATAATGAGTTTTACTCAAATTTATAATTTCGTGAAGATATTATGATTAATTTTAGATGTAACCATTTCGCTTGAGATTAAAAC
Source organism: Falcaria lacertinaria (assembly GCA_951449985.1). NCBI lineage: Eukaryota > Metazoa > Arthropoda > Insecta > Lepidoptera > Drepanidae > Falcaria > Falcaria lacertinaria. Next base: position 9,527,710 of record OX602121.1, on the reverse strand, counting down.
ATCCCGCATTGTCGACGGTGCGGTGTTTTAAGTTGCCATCTTTTGTTATTTTATAGTATTTATTGTTTTCTGTGATAAAACTTTTGGAGATGTCTATGGAATTCTTGTACATCTTATGCTAGTTGCGTCAAATATTTTAAAAGTAAATAAAAATCATTTGCAGTATTATTGTAAGGGGATTTTTCAGTCGGTGAGTATGCAAGGTGCTAGGAAATCTTTGTTTATTTTGGCCGATTACAAATGTATTGTATCCGCCTATCGTATCATATTTTATGGCCAATATTGCACAGTGAAAATTATCACGATTTCCAAATCGTGTGGATGAAGCCCGAACTGTTAAAATATTTGTAGCAACTACGTCATGGTGTGTATTAATTTAGTATGCGTTATTCGGTGTACCCACTCCGCCTAGATACGATATTATTAATGCGGCGATATATACAAAGTAATATTTTACTAACTGTAATCACGTTAGCGGAATAATTTTAAGAGTAGGATGTTCTACCTCTAAACAAATCATAGTTGATGTACATTATAAACTTTTAACAAAAGTGTATTTTTTTTTTATATTTATATCTTTTCCCCGCCATTTAGTGCGTAGCAATCTATATAAGAGGTTACCTTTACTGACTGTCAAATATCTATCGAACTACTGAACAGATTGCGCTGATTTTTGACCCGCAGATAGTTATGTCGTAGGGATGCGCTAAGAAAGGATATTACAAAATCCAAACGTCAAAATCCAATGTCTAAGAGAGAAACAAGATTAGATACACTTTTTTATTCGAAGCTTCACAGAGGTACTTCTGTAAATAAAGAAACCTTTTCAAAATTCAGCCCCTAAATGCGTGAATATCTATATCGAGTAATAGAATTCTAGTCCGTATTGTTTTTTTCTTATTCTACAAAGGTAGCAAGCGGTGACCGTAGCTTAGAAACGCTTGCAATACCAGCCTACCTAATCTCAGGGGTTTTCTTTACCCAGACGATTCATCACAACATAGTATAAAACAAAGTCGCTTATCGCTCCTTGTCTTAGATCTTTAAAACTACGCAAAACTAACTAACTGGCCGTGCGAAGCCGGGGCGGGTCACTAGTTGCAATCTATAATTTAAAATCAAATTATAATAAAACTCTTTTCGAAATATCAACAACTTTAATGATTGAATATATACAAGAAAATGTATCTTAAAATGTGCGGACACAGGACAGGGTAAACTGATGTGTTATACAAAATGAAACGTATGTCGATACAAATATGATCCAATTTAGCACAAACTAAGAATTAACTGAAGTAAATGGGCTAAGCAGAAAAGCTTTAAAACTATAACACATACCTATTTGCGAACAGTTGAACACTGCTTGCGTAAATATTTTTATAAATATTCGTTGCGATTACATTTCACTGAAATTCAATAAATGTAACATATCAATACATCTAGACAATTTAACATCTAATCAAATTTACACAAAGCTACAATCAAAGAGCGCAATGTACTTCTCTGGGCTAGATCATAAAATATACAAGTCAAACCGTCGTATCGAAGGCATCGGATTGCACAAACGAGTATCTTAACCTACGCACCACGTCTACAAGCACAGTCTGGTCACTCGCACTCGACTCGCGGCCAAATATTGCATATCAATTATTGTCATTGGGTGAAATTAACTTTTTTCCGAACCGGTGGTAATTTAGACCTTCATAAGTGCCTTAATAGGGCCTGAACTGAATATTGTTTTTGACAGCAGGATTCGCGTTCTGACGTTCTAAGAACTACTAAAATATAATTATTATGTATAAATGTTTGGTTGTGTTGAGAAAAGTTGTTGATTTAATTAGCAAAAAAAAACATTCTAGAACATCAAAACGTGCACCTCCCTTGGTGTTTACGACTAAATTTACTTGTCAACTATACATAAATATTTTTTTATCAATTTGCCACACATTTGCTATTTGCAATTGTAGAGTAAATGAAGTCCCAAATCAAAGTACAATTAATTTACATACATGAAAGCAGATTTCCACTCAGTATCGTTGCTCGAGCCTCGGCACATGATCGTAAATGTAATTCCTTATTGAAGAATTGACTGCACACAATCTCATATTGATTGAGACACGGTGCGGACTATATTAAAGCGATTATGTCTAATTTAATTACATAACTACGCGATATAAAATAAAATAATAAAAAATAATTTAATCGTTAATGCTAGCGCGTCAGTCGCCGTCAGCAGATAATAAGTAGAATACTCACAGCCCTAACAACACCCATGGGACAGCTCATGCAATTGACGGGGTATATTTACACAAAGCATACACTAATACATGCCTGCGATAGAATTGCAAGTTTTGCTCGCATAAAACGCACTTTAACATGAACACAAAAGCAACTAATGTTGAAATAACAATGTGGCAAAATTATGATACCTCCGTATATTCTAAAAGTAAGTTTTACCGCTGGAACTTGGACTATACAAACCAGACAACTGTGCTGCGTGTGAGACCAAAACTTTAAACCTCACGAAATGTATTAAATAATCAAAATAGAACACATTGATCGGTACCGACATACACCACAGCTCCGCTTCGAACCATCGCGACAACAATTACACCAGTACATTCCAATTAAGTGTTCAAGTAATAAAACAAATGAACAAAATACGAGATGTATACATAAGCTTTAAATTTCATTAAATCTCTGGACAGGTTAGTACTCACACACAGACTAACATTACAAGTGTCAAAACCTTAAATAATTCTGTTGTACACAATCACTAAGCTATACTAGTTTGATAGTTCTAAAGGTATTGCTATCCTTATTTAACCCCGCACATGAGAAAGGGATAGCAAGACTTTAAGAACTGTCAAATTAATTTTGTACAACAGACTTGGCACCGTTTTAAAGAAGGTTAATAATGATTAAGGAGTGCAAATATCTGTACACGGCTATACATTCAGGCACTTTGATCGATAGCAAACAATTTTGTTATATTCTATACAATACATGTTGATTTAATTCCTAAAAAATAAAATACACAAAGAACTCATGAGGAGCTAGAGTGCTTTTTTTAAGCGCACTGAGAGTAATTTTACTTTGCAAATTAGTGCTCTCATTGAAAGCGTGCAAAGACTTTTAAAGAGCGCGAACGCTTTAAAAGAAACAAAAAGTACATTCACATTTAATATACATATTATTTCCAATAACATTTTCTTTTTACATACCTCTATAGTTGTCTACGCGTAAAATGTACGAAGAAACAATAATAATGTTGTATCCACGGTATTTAAACTACATCCGACGATGTTTCCACCACTAACTTGCCACATTGACAATTGGTATCTAATATTATTACTAACGTTGAAATCAGTAAATATAATCCAATATTGCCATATATTAATGACATATGAACGTGATTATACGCGACATTAAATTAAATTATTTATTTAACTCGACATTTCGACCAAGTTGTTTTTAGATCAATGTGTATAAATCGCGAAAGTATGAAAATCGTATTGAAGCATTGCATCTCTATTAGTGTATTTAGTGATATTAATTGTAAGCACATTTTTAACGAGCTGCAGCCGTTTTTCTTATCTGATTATTCTTCGTAAAATCGAACTTCTAATTCTATATGATTAAGTCTACTCAAATAAAGTTGAATTTGATAACATTAATCCGTAAATGACGAAAGACATACAATTAATGAGTTTCAATTTCTAATCCCGACATTTTGATCGTAACTAGATGAATTCACGGGATAATCTAGCCTTTGTTACTACAAACATCACGATTTATTTGGTAAACATTTAACACTGAATTTTAAGTTAATATTTTAATATTATAACTAACAAGCTGGCTCCGTTACAGCTATAAAGATAAAGATAACGATACCATGTACAATAATAATAACATCAAAACAAACTGTAGCACAAACAATTTAAGACTCAAATTCTAATACTCTTACAGTGTCGTACGTGACTTTAGTAGTTTATTAATTATAATAATTATATTTTCGTGTTACAGACACTGTAAAAACATATAAGATAGATTTGACAAACAATATGTCGCGTGTTTAGTTGTATTATGTATGAGAACAGTAAGTAAATAACAGATATACATTTACCTACGTACATAGGGAACTAAGCCGTAATATATATACTGGCTAGAACACAATATACGAGTGAAAGTTACTATACTATACAATATAAGGACCAAAGAAACATCACTATTAATTAATAAATACATCAAACTCTTACACAGCTCGAGTCGACAAAGGACATCATCCATGTTTCATAGAGATTTGGTCCAAATCTAAAAGTTCCGGCCTACGCATATTTTTTTGTATATTCTGTTAGAGCTTGTCCATCTGAGCATTGATTACTGTGGCACCAATTTGGACATTACAGGACATTTCATTGGTTTTAGTTATTCTGAATTCCTATATTCAACAAAATGTGTGCAAATGTAGATTTTCAACCTCAAATAAAATCAACTTCAATGGTCCTACAGCTTTGGTGCCGTAGTAATAAATGTTCAGACGGGCAAACTCTAACAGAATATACGAAAAAAATGCTTTGGCCGACACTTTCAGATTTGGACCAGAATGGATGATGTCCTTTTCTATTGTCTCACACTCAGTGGGAGAAACAACTTGACAATGACTACGTAAAATTTTGTAACGACGCTCAGACACGAATCTCTTCTAAACGACTAAATCTAGTTTTAGATTTGAGTGATGATTCATTTTAGAAGTAAACTCGAGTCAAGATTGAAGCATAGATTATATCCTCAACTAATGATCGAGTGGACTGAGATCTAACGACACGTGAGTCTTGTTTTAGAATACCGTGTGTGACAAATAAACTGGGATAAGACAAAGTATGACCAGTAGTGGCGTACCCAGCTTTTGGTGTAGGGTGGGGAAGGGTCAAATCAGACATCTCCTTCAGTGTCCTTAGTTTTCGATCAAGGGCAGCTAAATATGGCTATGGCAGCTAAGCTATGTATTGGAAGTAGAAGACAACTGCCGCATAGTAGTGGTGCCAGCCGAGTGTTTGGTTAGTGTTGGAGCGGTGGTGATGGTGGTGATGGTGGTGGTGGTGGTGGTGGGTGGTCAGAGCGAGTCCCTGTGCCAGACCCAGGTCCGCTTGGTGTGGTCGAAGCGGTGCGCCAGCCACTGCGCCTGCAGCAGCTCCAGCCGGTCCGAGCTGAGGTACAGCGGCTTGCCGCGCCTGATAACCACCACATTATATTATGTTACATGTGGCCTCGCACTACTACTTCTGTCGACAGTTTCCCCTTCAACTTCAGTAGGGCAAGCATGAATACATTTTGACAACGTTATCGCATCGGCTTCGACTATTTTTGTATTGAAAAAGGAACAGCGCTGCGGTGGTGTAAAGTGGAACTAAAAATTTGTATGACAATTTTGACGTTTCGCGAGTTACGTTTTCGAATACGTAATCGAGAAATGTTCCTGCTACCGGCACTGCTACGATAGATACAACTATCAATACTATAGATGATATCGCAATACCATTGATGACTTGCAATATTATAGATTGTATCGAACATCAATGTGTTTCTGCGGTAAGTAAGGTTGTCAGTGCTCCACGAGGATACGCTGGGCTAGTAGTAATGCTGCTAGCACAGTGAGTCCTCATCAATAACATCAATAGCCGTAGCGGCTATAGGCTACGATGACTGCTTACCATCAGGTGGGCCCTATGCTTGTATGCTGTCTAAGTGGTATAAAAAAAACAATAGTCGCTACGCTATAGATACTCAGACTTGCCGGACTACTGGATACTAATCGCAAGAGTAGCAAAGTTTATTCGCCAACATTTTTTTTTGTTGTAATTTCATATTTATCATCGGCGTCGTGTAGGACCGCTTGCTCACAAATTTTCATCCGACATCTTCAACAATCATCGTCAAATCTCAGACACTTTACACATTATACAGTAAAACCTTTCTCATTTATCACTCCATTAATTGGTGGAAACCGTACGAAAATACATTCAGTTATTTTTTTCGCGTTTGCATACAAAAATGACGGGAGTAAGTTTGTATTGTATATATATATTAGGTCCTTACATATGAAATTGGCGTTTTTCGTACTGGCCACTTTAATCACGAATTTCTCCTCTTTGGTAAGGAATTCCAAATTCAAATTTGTACAGCTATAGACTCATGTATTTGTGCTTCGATGATCGTCATTCATTTGTTTTTTTTCTTCTGTTTTTTTCTGTTTGCGTCACTCATTTTACAAAATGGAAAACCTTATATATCGCATTATTTACGAGTACGAGTTCCGCCGTGGCACTAGTGCTGCGGAAACAACTCGAAGGGTGAATGATGTGTATGGCGGTCGTGTTGCAAAAGAAAACACAGTTCGTTTTTGGTTCCAACGTTTTCGTTCTGGAAATTTCGACCTGCAGAACAAGCCCCGTGGACGGCCTGAGACTCAAGTTGATAATGAAGAGTTGAAGGCTATTGTGGAAGCGGATCCATCGCAAACCACGTCCGAGTTAGCTGCAGGCTGCAATGTTAGTGATAAAACTGTTTTAATTCACTTGAAGCAAATTGGGAAGATTAAAAAGCTTGAAAGGTGGGTACCTCACGAATTGACTGAAACAAACCGGCAAACGCGCGTCGACTGCTGCGTTACATTACTAAACCGGCACAATAATGAAGGTATGTTAAACCGAATCATTACCTGTGATGAAAAATGGGTTCTTTACGATAATCGGAAGCGCTCAGCGCAATGGTTAGATCCTGGCCAGCCAGCCAAATCCTGCCCCAAGCGAAAATTAACCCCAAAAAAGTTACTTGTAAGCGTTTGGTGGACTAGTGCCGGTATTGTTCATTACAGTTTTTTCAAATCTGGCCAGACTATTACGGCTGATGTCTATTGTCAGGAATTGCAAACCATGATGGAAAAGCTAGCGGCTAAACAACCTAGGCTGGTCAATCGCTCCACGCCACTGCTGCTTCACGACAACGCTAGACCACACACTGCGCTACAGACGGCTGCTAAATTAGAAGAGCTTCAATTGGAAAGTCTAAGACATCCTCCGTACTCCCCGGACCTTGCTCCAACAGATTACCATTTTTTTCGAAATTTGGATAACTTCTTGCAAGGGAAAAAATTCAACTCCGATGGGGCAGTCCAAATCGCCTTCAAAGATTTTATTGATTCCCGTCCGACTGGTTTTTTTAGTAAAGGGATCAATGAACTACCTATGAGATGGCAAAAGTGCATAGAAAATAATGGTTCATACTTTGATTAATTAAATATATTATATTAAAAAATATTCGACTTTTTGTTCCTCCCATACAAAACGCCAATTTCATATGTAAGGACCTAATATATATATATGTAGTATTGTGTGTTGTGTTGCATACTTGAGGTCGCGGTCCTCCTCGTCGTAGTCGTCGAGGTAGAGCGAGCCCCAGAGGCAGGCGCGGCGGCCGCGGATCACGATGATGTACGTAGACGTCACCACCAGGAAGATGCCCGTGCCGCCGCCACACTCCATCGCGTGCTGGCGACACACACACACACTACAACACCATGTCAACTGATACGCAAAATGTGGACACCCACATCAAACTATACATATAGTAGTGCTATAACACGCTGGGTTTTTGTACATTTGGATATTTTATGAAATGCTTAACTATTATAAACTTTTTGGTCAGCTAGTTTGAATGTAGTCAGCAAGAAATTGGGCAATTAATACGAAAACTATAAGGACTCTGCAGATCGACTGAAGATAGATGAATTGAAAATATGTTAGAAATGGGAGAACAAATTTCCGAGAACCTAGACTGTTTATGTATATGTTGTGTGGTGTGTGGTGTGTGGTGTGTGGTGTGTGGTGTGTGGTGTGTGGTGTGTGGTGTGTGGTGTGTGGTGGTGGTGTGTGGTGGTGGTGTGTGGTGTGTGGTGGTGGTGTGTGGTGTGTGGTGGTGGTGCGTGGTGTACCTGCACGGCCTCTGCGACCTGGTGCTGGCGGCAGCAGGGCTGCTTGAGGCAGACGAGCGTGCCGCACAGCAGGCACACCGAGGCCTCCTTGGGCACGGCGCCGCACTGCAGGCACACGCGCTCGTGGTAGTACGAGAACAGCCGCTCGTAGTCCCGCGGCAGCGCCAGCAGCGCCGGCTGCAGCCACGACACGTGCAGCCCGCGCAGCAGCCGCCGCACCTGACCACACACACGCTCAGCCGGGGCGGGGGGGCACTCGCCCGGGCGGGGGGCTAGGGGGGCACTCACCGCCAGTTGTCCCCTAGCAGCCGCGGCCCCCAGCTGGCGCGCCCAGGCGCGGGCGGGGCAGGGGGGCAGCGCGCGGCCGGCGGACCACTCGCTCCACTCCATGCCGTCCTCCACCAGCTCCAGGTAGTAGGCCAGCCGCACGAACTCCTGCCGCGGCGTCTGCACCTCGGGCAGCGGCTCGCCGAACAGGTGGTGCCGCAACAACGCCGCGATGCGCAGCACCGGCAGCAGCAACTCTTGTAACTGGTGATTTAATGGTATTAGCATGGCCGGGTGTAGAAGTGCGGTAGTAGAGGCAGAGTGTGTGTGTGTGGGGTGTACCTGTTCCTCCATGCGCGCGATGTCGGGCGGCGGCGCGGGCTGGTGGTGGTCGGGCGGGCCGTCCTCGGTGAAGAGGTCGGAGCCGGCCAGCGCGGCCAGCAGCAGGCGCGCGGCGGCCCGCAGCCCCGGGGGCTCCCCCGCCCGCGCCGCGCCGCCCAGCGCCAGCCGGCCCTCCGCGCTCGTCGCCGCGCAGAACTGACACACCACCTGCCGCAACACACACGCCTTCAATTACAATCTATGACCAACACAAACAACGTCACTTTCCATGTGCCCCGTGGCCTTAGCTCGTATGCCATCAGGCTATTTGACCAATACAGTATTCTTTTTACACTGAGATGACAAATAAGTACGGCCCGCTTGTGACTGTTGCTTATGGATGCTTACAACGTTAGGGTATCAGTGTATGTATTATCAACAGACATAGTACGTGTTTAGTACCAACAACCCCAGACGACAGGAGCTGGAGGAGGACTATGCAATAAAGTATTACCTGATAATAAGCGAGCGCGTACACGGCCTTAACGGCGCAGGTAAACTGCGGCAGGTCGAGGTGCGGCGGGTCGGCGGGCGCCACGAGGACCACGTGCAGCAGCAGCGCCAGCGGGTCGCGCAGCAGCAGCGGCACCGGCCGCGCGGCGCGGGGGGCCGGCACGGGGGGCGTGGCCTCCCCGCCCTCCCCGCGCTCCGCCCCCGCCAGCCCCGTCAGCGCGCGCCACGTGGCCCCCAGCCCCAGCCCCAGCCCCGCCGCGCTCAGCGCGCGCGTGTGCGCACCCGCCACAGACAGCAACGGCACTACACACACACATATTGCATTGGTCAGGCATAATACAGGGACTTCCACTTTAAGTAATCAATAATAATATACAAATTGTTTGATTCAATGCCACAAGATAATTTAAAATTGAATATGATTGTTCTGTCATATGATAATAATGTTGTTGTGTTAGTGACCGATGCAGTCGTTGCGCGGCTTGTAGCGCAGCGCGCGCGCGTGCGCGGCGACGAGGCTGCCGCCGCGCGCCACGAGCTCGCACTCGAGGTTGGTGCGCGCGAGCGACGCCACGAACGTGAAGATGGCGGCCGGCGACGACCCGTAGCGCTGCTTCAGCTTGCCGCCCGCCGTCGCCGTCATGTCCTCCATCGCCTTGCCCATCGCCTCCGACAGCCGGCTCGGCGCCTGACACACCCACACCACATATATATACAACATATATAACACACCTATACGAACACTAAAAATAACTCTATTAAGTTGGGCGAACCTTCGATATGGTTATGAGTTTGTTGATAAAATAACTAAATTATGAGAATACATAATTATTACAACTCACTTGACAGATATTAGTAGCAGACTTAATTTTTTTTAGTTAATTCTGTAGAAGCGAAACAATCGCTCCTACTTCAGGTTGGTGACAACTGCAGCTGTCTTATTAAATATATGTCTAGTAACGCCATCTAGCGAAATATCTCCGAACAGAGTTGGTACGGGATGGTGGGCGGTGCGGTGGCTCATCATCCAATCCATCGTCGAGTTTGAAGTAAAAAGTGTCCTAAAGCTAGAAACACACCAGAACGCGGTGCGGGAGTGGTATCGGCTGAGCGGTATGAAGGCGGCGCGGTACAAGAGCACCGGGTCATCACCATGCCGTTAAAACCGAGCGTGGAGTTCATTGAAGGATCAACCGCGTGCGGCCTGCGTCCTCTTGTGTTGTAACGCGGAGCGAATAGCACTCGCGTTCTGTGACGCATTAAATTGAAGTTCTTTTTCACAACTTGAGCGATACCGCACCGCATCCGCGCCGCTTTGCGATGTGTTCGTAGCTATAAAGATCAGCCTCCTCTAGAAGGGGGGGTGAGTTGTCATCGGTGGCGGGGTACGTACGGGCGGCGGGTGTTCCGTGTCGAGCAGGTCCTGTATCTGCTGCGCGAGGAGGTGGTGCGGGGGGTTGGGGGCGCGCGGCGGGCGGGGGACGCGGGCGAGGCGCGGCTGGGGGGCCAGCGGCAGCACGGTGTTGGCGAGCTGGCGGCACACGGGGCACAGGAACTCGCCGCGCTCCACCAGCAGGTGGTGCGGCCGCTGCGGCGCGGCCAGCGCGCGCAGGTAGGCCGCCAGGCAGCGCAGGTGCAGGTGGTGCCCGCACCCCGCCGCCTGCACGCCGCCCTCCCACCCCACGCTCACGCTCACCAGCCACGACTCCTGCACACACACACACACACACAACTTATTACACCTGCATCACAAGACGAAAAAAAATCATAGTCAGCGTGTTGAACGTCGTCAGCTGATGGTATGGCCAGGTAATTGAGACCTTCATAAATAGTAAAATAGTATGTATAATGGTGTGGTACCTGGTCGAAGTGTTGGTGCAGGTCGTCGTGTACCCGGTAGTGGTGCGCGGCGGCGGTGGCGTCGTGTTGCTGCGCCAGCCGCGCCCGCTCGGCCTCGCTCAGCGCCAGCCGCGCCGAGCCGCTGCCCGCGCGCCGCCGGTGGCCCAGCACTGACGTCGACTGCACAACACACACACACACAACCTTCATATATGCCCCCACATAACACCATACACCCGACACTCTGATAAAAACACCTGTGGTAACAGGCGTCCAGTAAACAATGCTAGAATAGCAAATGAATTTTTATGAAAGTGTGGTCTACCGCAGCAGTAAATAACTGATCGTGTAACTTGGACATTGGACATATGGGATGGATATGTTATCACATATGATAATGGATAAGGCATTTTATAAAATTCTAGGGATATTCAAAGGATATTTTGTAGAGAACAGCCTTGCGAGAGTGGTGTGTGTGTGTGTACCTGCAGCAGCACGACGAGGCCGATGGGGTCGCTGGGGGTGGAGGGCGCGGTGGTGTTGCAGATGACGCAGTCATAGTCGCGCTCGAGGGCGTCGTCCTCCCAGTCCATGGCAGCGGGCCCCTCCATGGCCTCCATGGCGGACAGGAACTGCTGCTGGCGGCGCGCGAACTCGCGCATCACCTGCTGCTGCCGCTCCCGCGCGCGCCGGGACCGCTCCTCCTTCTCGCGCCGCTCCCTGCACACACGCACCATGGTACACACGGGTACTGGTACCCTGGCGGTACCCTAGCGGCGCGGGAGGTGGTACCTGGCGCGCTGCTCGGCCTGGCGCTCCCGCTGGTGCGGCCACAGCGCGTGGCGCACGTGCGTCACGGCGGCCGCGCAGCGCGCGTCCAGGGCACACAGCTTGCGCAACACTTGACCGATGAAGTGCGGGCCGTCGCCTGCAACACACACACACACGTATAATCATCCACATTAAAAACCACACTGATAATGAACACATGTGTGACGTATTTGTAATCGCGTCACAAGAGTCAACTAACCCTGAACTATTGTGTTCCGAAATACAATATGAATCAATTTGCGCATCTAGCGCTCCGGTCATTGGCCTTGTACATACGGGTCACTAACCTTACTTATTTTATGACTTCAAAGAACCTTCAATAAGACACCAGTCAGTTAGTTGTTCATATTATAATTTTACATACCACGAAGGTATCAAATCGTACCTTGTGCATACGCTTGGATCACCAACAATATCACTAATTGTTGTTGTATGTAATTTGTATTGAAACACAGTAAACTGACCAATGGGTTCCTCTGAAGCGGGCGTGGCGGGCTCCTCGAGCGAGAAGGAGTCCAGCCGGCCCGACAGCTGCGAGTGCAGCTTCAGCAGCAGAGATATTATAGACTCGTTCACCGGGACCGACTCGGCCGCCTGCTGGTGCAGCTGCACCTGCAACACACCGCACTGGTGGCTAACTTCATCACATCTATTTATTTAATTTTAATTCAATCCAATTATACTAATTCAGAATGAAACTAGTAGGTCATCTCGCAGTACTCCATGCATGCCGACATTATCATCTGCCATCCATCCGCGAACACGTCACAGTCAGGGTTGGACTCCAAGAGGGCGTTGAGCGCAGAGAGAGTGCGAGGGACAGGAGTGAGCGCGCGATACTGTGCGACTGATGGGTAACATGAAGTACTGACACACAATAGATATACGATGCGATTGTGAGCAACTTTTGGCTACTGGCAACCTTCACAAAAAGGAATCTACGTTATGAGGTTTACTGTAAACAAACCAATCATAACGGTTGATGCTCTGTACGAGCTGTGGTTGACATAGGAACGGCACAGTGGCGCCCCTATTATTTTCTACGCTTTTTTGCCAGAATATAACTTAACCAAGTCCCGTACCGTGTAGTCACGGAGCAATGTAATGATAATGAATGAGTGTATGTAGATACCTGTGTGCTGGTGGAGGGGTGCGGCTGGGGCGCGGGGTCCAGGGCAGGCAGGCCGGGGTCCAAGACGGGGTCCAAGGTGGGGTCCAGGGCGGGGTCCAGGGCGGGGTCCAGGTCGGGCGGCGGCAGCAGGGCGGGCCGCCCGGGCGGGACCCACTCGGTGCCTTCCATCTCTGAAAACATACACGACATGAGTTCTCTTGAACATAGAGACAACATTCTTGCAGCCAACAGACAAATTAACTAATGTATTTTTATATTCGGGAAACACTAAGCACAAGTATGTGACATTCGGATCAGTTTTGGTATACGAGGTGGACATCAGTAAAGTACAATTTATATAATATTTACAATAATCAAGCGCGGATCCAACGGTAGCATGAACTTTTTCGACAACGTTTTCGTATCGCCTTCGACTATTCTTGTGTTGAAATGAACAGCGCTGCGGCGGTGAAAAGTGGAACTAAAAATGAGTATGACAATTTTGACATTTCGCGAGTTAAGTTTTCGAATACGTTGTCGACAATGTTCCTGCTACCGGCACTGGACACGCTCCAATTTCGATTACAATAAAATTAATCGAATTACAGATGTTTTATTTTAAAGTTCAGTGCGATGTTATAAGTAACATATAATGATTGATGAGTGTTATATAATGATTGTTACATGAAAAAAAAAAGACAGAGCACTGAGTTTCTTGCCGGTTCTTCTCAGGTGGCTTTTTTTCCGAACCGGTGGTAATTTAGACCTACATAAGTGCCTTATTAGGGCCTAAACTGAATAAATTATTTTTGATTTTGATTTGATAACGTTTAAGACACAGGAAATCAATATACCCGTACGCATGGCAATTACAACAGGATTATTCTTGTCATGTAAGTGTAAAAAAAAAAGTAAAAAAAAAGTGTAAAAAAAACATAATTTACATTTAAATTAAATGTAAATTATGTATTTTTTTCAAAAGAGTAAATGCCGAGTTCTTACCGGTTTCGTTTATCTATATATGTCCATGAGTGTAACCGCAGTGGCTAGGTGTAGAGCATTGTGTCAGTAGTTACCGTATTGTATGGCGTGTGGTGAAGGCGCGGTGAGGGAGAGTTGCAGATCATCGTCCGAGGACACGGAGTGCCGCGCCAGCGCCACCACCTGGCTGCTGGGGCCCTCCGCGTCCTGCACACACAACCAGTTGGATACTATATCGCATGGGGATCTACGCAGGGTCGCCAAGCTAGGGTGGACCAATCTTGGCAGGGTCGCCATGTAAAGACTGTCCTTGGCAAGGTCGCCATGTAAAGACTGTCCTTGGCAGGGTCGCCATGTAAAGACTGTCCTTGGCAGGGTCGCCACGTAGCTTCTAAATTATATCGATAGTGAAGACGATTGTTTGAATACATACTTTTGATGAACCAGTTTAGACTTTGCTTGTCTCTATTCTATTTACTTCTATCTTTTTACGTTTCGTTGAGGTACATACCACTAAAGCGCGTAAATTTGGTGCATCACCGCCAGCGTCTGATTGGTCGTCACGAACAACGAAATCTCCTCTCGCAACCTGAAGCAATCAGACAAGGTTTATGAAACAAAACCAATATCAATACTTTTTTTTTTATTCATACTGATATTATTAATGCGAAAGTAACTCTGTTAGTTTGTTTGTTTGCTGCCATTTCACGAATAAACGGCTGAAAGGATCGTAATGAAATTTGGCAATGAGATAGATTATAACCTGGAGAAGGACATAGGCTATCTTTATCTAGAACCAAGCGGGCGAAGCCGCGGGAAAAGCTAGTTTATAATATAATCCTTTTTACAGGGATCTTTCATTATGAATTTCGAAAAGTGTAAAGAGAATAAATACCTGCAAAGGCGGTGGTACCGCCAAGGCTGTGCTGGTAGCTGGCAGTGATACAGACTTGGTTAGTGACGGTAACCTTGTCGTTTCAGACTCGGATGGTTCCCACTCGGTGTCACCTGACGATGAGGTTGACAAATACATTTATGAATGCACCATGTAGAGTAGAGACGCGCTTAGTGTGCACTATACTCGTGTTTAGTTCGTGTAGTCACTTTTAGTGAGTGTGTGTGGAAAAGAGGGCGAACTGTGATCTACCGTACGTATTCCCATTTAAATTGGAGCCGCACGATTGGAGACTGTACCTCTTTCACCTTACAGAAGACCGCATTCAAAGAATACTACTTTGATAGGTTGCCAGAGCTTCACGAGTATTCGCTGCGTTGGTAGGATCAAAGCTGCTAGCTGCTAGCACTGTGACTCTTCGTCAACAACAGGATTGGCAACGCGTTAGTGATTGATACTCTTGGTATTGCTTGCGGCTATATGCTACGGTGACTGGTAACCATCAGGTGAGCGGTATATTTGTGTGCCACCTTAGTGGTATAAGAATAACAGAGGTATAAGAGTTGGTGCTGACTGTCGGAGTGCGCGTGGTAGTGGTCGGGCAGGCGGTCGGGGTCGGGGCGCGCGCGGGGGGCCGGCTGGGGGGCGGCGGGGGGCACGGCGCCCACCACCACGCGCGCGTTGTCGCAGATCGACCCCCCGGCGAAGGCGCCCAGCAGTGGCACGCCCGACACGCGCGCCAGCCGCGCCGCGCCCTCGCCCTCCGCTACCATCACGTCGCGCTGCAACACACCAAGGGATTTGAAGGCACTGACCCACTAATATACACGGACATCGAGTCTAATACAAAATAAAAAAATAGTGTCCGTACGTCACCTATATGAACTTTATCTCATTACTGCAAGGTTAAATGTAGCATGAAAGAAAATATGGGCTGACGTGTGGCTGATGTACACTGCACTCTTTCTGTTTATTATGCACGTAGCGTAGTTTTGGTTGCTATGGTGATCGTTTTAACAATTCATTAAATTTCAAATAAAATACCTACTAATTTCCAGAGCGCCAAAATACTATTATATCTCGTTTTATATATAATATCACTGAACATATCATTTTGAAAATACCTATATACACAAAATATGAAACACCAACGGCTTTTTTTAATTTATTTGGGTAGTTTTTACAAGTTTTTCCCATATAGGGCGGCATTGTTGACGGGACTTTTGACAGCTGTCTATACGGAGACTAACGCGCGATTCGCATATCCTTGCGCGTTTGTTGCGTTGTTCCGGCCACTCCAAGTAATTTGTCTCGCGGGCACTTTTGAGCTTGACTCAAAATCCATGTATTAGTAGACCAGTGCGTGTGGGGGTGGTGGTGGTGGTGGTGGTGTACTGACGGTGTTGGCGGCGTGCTCGGTGGCTCGGTCCGCGCCGACGGCCAGCAGGTAGACGGCGAGCGCGAGCACGTGGTCGGGCGGCGCGTGCGGCGCGGCGGCCTCGGGCCCGCGCCGGTGCACGCCGCGGTGCAGCACGCCCAGCAGCGCGCCGTGCAGCACGCCTGCACACACACACACACACACACACATCGCTACAACAACTATATTATGCACAACTAGCTGTTGCTGCCTGCTCAACGCGCGTGGTTTGAGAAAAAAAAATTCCCAGCTGATTTTTTTTATACCACTATGGTGGCACACAAGCATACGGCCGACCTGATGGTAAGCAGTCACCGTAGCCAATAGCCGCTAGAAATACCAGGGGTATCACTAACGGGTTGCCAACCATGTTGTTGATGAGGACTCACTGTGCTAGCAGCAATACTACTAGCCCAGCGTATCCTCGTGGAGCACTGACAACCTTACTTACCTCAGAAAGACAACACTACATCAAGTAGTGTTATTTCACTGCGGTCTCCTGTAAGGTGGAGATACAGTCCCCAGTCGGGCAGCTCCAATTTAAATGGGAATCCCAAATCGCCCTCTCTCAAAATCCCCTGATACGACAGTATACAAACTTTTAACTCCTGTTTCATCCCCATAGAGATTATTCCTTGAAACAAAACATAGCCTATGTCCTTACCGAAGTTATTATCTATCTCATTGCCAATTTCATTACAATCCGTTCAGCCGTTTAGTCGTGAAAAGGTAACAAACAAACTTACGAGTTATTTCGCGTTGATATATTTGTATGGATGACGATAAAAGACATGAACTTGATAAGCCAACGCTCGTAAAAAATCACTCATGGAAAAGGCATTGCAACACCGATTGGGTACAGTGTGTGTGTAACGTGTCATACCGGAGGCGCAGAGGGCCCGGGGGTCCCCGGCGCCGGGCGGCGGGGGCCCCGCGGGCCGCAGCGGGGGCCACAGGGCGCCCCCGCCCCCCGAGCCCTCCGCTGTAGAGGCTCCGCCCTCCGCCGCTGCCGCTGTACCCTCCGCTTTCCGCTTCTCCCGGACACTGCAACACAATATAACAACATTGGATCACATAACGTTATTTTCACCAGATCAACCTATCGCTAGTTATGTACTACTGGCCGGCAAACGTTTTGCATATAATATCAGTCTTTCAAACCCATATAATAGTAAAAAAAACAGTTGAAGTGGAAGCCGTTTCAAAAGAAATTTGATACAAACATTGTGACACAAGATTGATTCCATCATTAAGTACTTTACCAACCTCCAGAGTTGTTCCAGTGCCAGTAGCATGAACTTTTTCGACAACGTTTTCGTATCGCCTTCCGCTATTTTTGTATTGAAAAATGAACAGCGCTGCGGCGGTGAAAAGTAGAACTAAATATTAGTATGACAATTTTGACATATCGCGAGTTACGTTTTCGAATACGTTGTCGACAATATTCCTGTTACCGGCACTGACAGCAATTTCAGCAGTAATACGGAGACGAGGAGGTGGTGTGATATTGTGTATCGATGTGATGTAGTATGGTACTCACTATGCGGTGAACCGGTCCATGGAGGCGTGGAAGTCCCGGCGGTGCACGGCGCGGCGCAGCACGTGCAGCGGGTCGTAGTACTGCTGCCACACCACCGCGCGCGGCACGAACAGGCCCTGCTCCAGCGTCTCCGACCCCACCGGCGGCGCGCGGTACTGCGACAGCTGCACACACACACACACACACACACACATGCATACAACATCTACAAAGCTACTGTTGGCGACACCAATAACTTATTACAATTCTTTGCCACTGTGATCCCATTTCCGAAAAATCTGTGCATTTCTCGTTTATTTTTACCGATATAGCGCCTGTCCTATTGATATACCGAAATGAAACAATTTCTAAGAAAATTCTCCCGACTTTCATGCCCACAAATCCAAGCTGGCATTCCTATTTTTTATTATAAATTAAATGAATCGCTGAATGTGTTGCTAAGCGTATTTCATTTATTTTATTACATTAAGAGGGGAACTTCTCTTCAACAAAAGTCTTTAGACAATGAACCGAGTACAAACGCGAGTACAAAAGAAAAAAAATGCAATTCTACATTAAAAGAATGGGTAAGTCGTAAAGATGCAAATCTAAACATATTGTAAAAGTTGTAGTAAGAAGACTTCTGTGAAATAATGATCCCTAATGTTTTAACTAAAGAGATTTTATCCAATATTGTTATTTTTTTTACAATTTATGGTGCAAATATACCGTTTATTCTTGGCGATTTAACCGATTTCGCATTTTAACATTCGAGACCAAATAGATTTAATAAATTATTTCGAAATTATAATATACTAGATTTTGCTTGCGGCTTCGCACCCGTGGTAAAGTGAATAAGTCAACATGTACAAATTATAAGTATAATAAAATTCTTTTTTTTTTCTTTTGCCTACTGCTACCTATTTTAATGGATTTCACTTAAAAAAATACGGATTTTGATACAAACTTTCAACCCCCTCAGGGGCGGAATTTAGTTTTAACTGAAAGGTCAAATACCAATTTTTATGCATTTATCTTCAAAAATTACGGATTTTCATACAAAATTTCAACCGCTATTTTACCCTCTTGGGGATAGAATTAATCAAAATCCTTTCTTAACGGATGCCCACGTCATAACATCTACCTGCATGCCAAATTTCAGCCCGATCCGTCCAGTGGTTTGGGCTGTGCGTTGATAGATCACTATGTCAGTCACCTTTGAATTATATATAATTAGATATTGAGTCTATTGTTTATCCTATGATCTTTTGGTTTTATCTATAGTTGACAGTCGGCAATACGCTCAGAAATATTATGTTGGTTTGAAATTCCATTTTCTTCACTTCACTCGTCGCATATTTTTCAGTAAAGAACGCTGCGCGAATACCAGTGCTTGTTTGTTAATGACATAATTTTACTCCACGCGCTAACTTCAGAGAATACACCATCTTTGACGACTTTTGTAATTTCAAAATCCAA
Source organism: Falcaria lacertinaria (assembly GCA_951449985.1). Lineage (NCBI taxonomy): Eukaryota > Metazoa > Arthropoda > Insecta > Lepidoptera > Drepanidae > Falcaria > Falcaria lacertinaria. The sequence continues at coordinate 9,508,544 of OX602121.1, read as the reverse complement.
ATCACTGAACTATTAAGCGCTTCCCATACATAGTTAAATGATTAAAAACAAATGTTAACGGAACAGGCCTTGAACATTAATCATGTAACTTTCTTTGATTTCATAGGTTAAATATACCATAAAAAAAACGCCCTATAGTTCATCCTGAAATTAAAAATGTTCCAGTTTTTTTCTTTCTTAAGAACCTTCCCCTACAATAACAAACACAAAAAAAGCATAAGTGAAATCGGTCTAGCCTCTCACGCGTGATGCCGTGACCAAACGGAAATAGGGATTCATTTTGATTACACATTGACCTTCAGTATGTTATACAAGAGTTGTAGAGGCTGACCTCTTTGAGGACTGTCTCGAAGTTCCTGGTGTGCGCGTTGCCGGATCGCTCGGGCATCAGCTCCAGCAGCTGGGAGTGGGTCTTGTCTCCCGCCGCCAGCAGCGTGCTCACCTCCAGCCGAGACTGCGTCAGCTCGTCGTTACCTGAACCACATATTCTTTTATACCACTACGGTGGCACACAAGCTTACGGCCCACCTGAAGGTAAGCAGTCACCGTATCCTACAGCCGCTAGCACTACCAGGGGTATCACTAAAGCGTTGCCAACCCTGTTGTTGATGAGGACTCACTGTGCTAGCAGCATTACTACTAGCACAGCGTGTCCTCGTGGTGCACTGGCAACCTTAGTCACCGCAGAAACAACACTGCATCAAATGTATACTCACATTATCTTCATAGCAAATTTGCAATGCTTTGAACTTGTAGCGCGAGTACCTTTCCTTCATAACCGGACATAGGCGAGACCTAGGTCTCCATCCAGAAGGGCGCAGGGTACGTGGAGCTTACCAAGGTTGGTCCGTGAGGAGACGAGTATGGCGAGGAAGGTGAGCAGCCCCTCCAACATGGCGTCCTGTTCGGCGGCCTGCGCCGGCGACATGGCCACCATGCTCAGCCACTCGCGGACACCGAACCTGCACACCAGGTCACACACAACATTACACACAGGTACATTATTTTAGATTAATTTGCTATCCACCAATCACAGATTGCGGAAGTAAAAACCGCCACACTGACAATGTTGGCACGTTGTTATTGAAGCGCAAATAAAGTTGATGAAACCTTTTTAAGTTGAACTTAATGGCTGTAATAAATTATAATTATTCAGTTTTTGGGATCTGCTACGGCACTGGGTTAATTCATTCAAATGGTACAGGTCCGACATTGAAGAAATGCTGGGGAAGTCCCGTAACACCGGACGGCACCTAGTGGCGGACACTCATATTATCGCGACAAATTAAAAGGTGAACGATTTAAACAGTGGTGAAGGGGGCGCGGTGGCTCGTATCAATACAGGGTCACTTTACACAGTTTGTCAATGATGGTCTAGACCAGGGCTTTCCAAACTACATACCTTCGCGGGCTAATAAAATTTACTACAAAACATTTTTTTTTTCAGTTTACAAGAAAAATTAATACAGATTAACAATTTCTTTATACATTCCCCGAATAATAGTCAATGTAGCTTCACATTTAAATATCATGCGAATGAAATCTTACAATAATAAAAATAAATAAATAATACCAAATATTGATTATATTATGTTTGGACAAAGAATTTTACTATCCAAACTATTTTCTGCTTAAAACATGCGTCGCGGGCCGTTGTTCGGACAGCTCTGGTCTAGACAACATCGGGAGGGGTCTCTTTCTGTTCTCGGCGGGAAAACATTGCGTCACATAAGATTTAGGTAAACTTTACAGCTAAATTTGCTGTGTTTAAATCTTTATGGTATCTGCTAATTAAGGTAGAGTTCCATTATTATGTATTGGTATCCTATGATTTTGTTTGTTGATTTAAAAAAAATGGCATAGGTATATGTTGACGATGTAATATTGGCATGATCCTGCCCTCTAGTACCGGACAGTGAAATCATAATTTCATTCATTAAAATATCTTTTTCTCGTAAATAGTGGTACACATTTAAGATAGTAATTTTTATCTGACTGCGGTCTTCTGTAAGGTGGAGGTACAGTCCCCAGTCGGGCGGCTCCAATTATACTGGGAAAATTCACAGGAGATCCCAATTCGCCCTACCGCTCTTAAAATCTGTTTCTTGATAACCTTAAGTGTCTGTCACTAGGGGACTTCCCCTCAGCACCCATTAGAGTACTATGTAAAAGTTTTAAGTAACTTATTACCTAGTAATGTGCAATAAATCATATGAATATAAAAATGCAATTATTTATTCAATGTAGGCTATCATGAGACACTTATTAGGAAAATACGTTCTTTAGAGAAAATCGCACTACATATAATGAGTAGGTAGTGGGTACTCTTTCTAGGTGCGGTCCAAATTACTTACATATCGATGCACATGTCGAGAAACTGGTCTGCGGGCAGGTGCGCGGCGCACACCTGCAGCCAGTAGATGTCCATGTCCACCATGGAGTTGCAGAAGTTGGCCTGGATGTACGTCATCGCCTGCCCCTTGATCTGTAGCCCGTTGCGGACCCACACGCCGGCTAGGATCTCGTAGAACAGGCTCTGCCAACAACCATACATGTGTATATTCACCACGACTATTCTTCTTCTTCTTCTTCCTAAGTATGGCAATCAATCCCTTCAGGGACTATTTTTGCCAGTGTCAATTTTCATGTTGCAAAATTTCTCGTGTTTGCCGCATTAAAATGCCTAGTGTCATGCATTCTAACGCCCAATGGAGTTTCTGGAGACAACCCACGGCAGTAGCAGATCGTAACACGCCTTTAGATTAGAGGTAACCTATTGACCAAAATGATAAATCACTTAACCCAAAAGTCGTATTATGGCATTATTTCCAATGCTCCTATAAATCAGTCACTAAATGAAACTTTACTGCACATATCGACACCAAAAATACACATTAAAGATCACTATAACACAATTTACTACACACACTGGAAAAAATCTCAACCGCTCCGCCTGATTCCCGCCAAAAACTCCCACCACGACTATTAAACGACTCACAAGACCGCAGGCTGCTCTAGTGGTTAGTATACCTGACTACTACGCTACGGTATCGCAGGTTCGATTCCCGCTGGGACAAACATATATGTGATAAACATTACTGTTTGCCTAGCGTCTGGGTGTTTGGTATATATAATAAGTATGAATTTACAAAAAAAAATGTATACATATAAGTATTCTATCAGCTGCTGGATTCCATTGTACAAACTTTGATTATATTACGCACAAAAAACTAACATTATTATATTATGTATTCAAAAGCCTATCCTTCCAAACAAACGTGTCTCAAAATTAAAATCATCTATTCAGTTTAAGCCCTTACACGGCACTTATGAAGGTCTACTTTACCACCGGTTCGGAAAAAAACCACCTGAGAAGAACCGGCAAGTAACTAAGTCAACGCCACAAAAAAAACCAACCACGTACCTTTAAAAGGGGACTGTTAAAGATAAATTATAATATCAATCATCATAGACCTCCAAAATCAAGTATTAAGTATGTAAACTAATACGAAGGGATGCCTGTTTCGATTCATCATGTAGCCAATACACGGTTAGGGCCGTGGTGGCCTTGTGGTTCAAGCAACGGCCTGTCATTTCATGGGCCCAGGTTCAAACCCCGGCGGGTACCAATAAGTTTTCTAAGCTTAAGTACAGTGATTTATCACACCATGAGCTTTTAAAAAGAGAGGTAGGGCGATTTGTGATTTTCCGTGGGTTTTCCCATGTTTTTTTATACCACTAAGTTGGCACACAAGCATACGGCCCACCTGATGGTAAGCAGTCACCGTAGCCTATAGCCGCTAGCAATACCAGGGCTATCACTAACGGGTTGCCAACTATGTTGTTAACGCTACTAGCCCAGCGTATCCCCGTGGAGCACTGGCAAAATGATCATACGGCGAATCGAATCAACACCTAAAATATAATTGTATTGGTCTGTTACGGTGTATTATTACAAACAAGAGTTTTTTTTATACCACTAAGGTGGCAAACATACGGCATACGGTCCGCCTGATGATAAGCGGTTACCGCAGCGTATGGACGCTTGCAACGCCAGAGGTATCACTCGAGCGATGCCGGCCCTGATGTGTAATACTTTAACTAAACATATAACAGGATGGCGTGACGAAACAATACAGGTGTGATTTGTTGAATGATGATACAAATCTCTGGGACAATTCCCATCGATCTAGAGATAGATCTAAGTACATATATAACAGCATCACATAACGGCGCGCGCGCACATACCGACATAGCAGGGCGCTGACATTCAGGATGTAAATATTGACAAACATCTACGTTTTCTTTCACAAAAATGCGAGCATTTAGCGTGCTGCTTCGATCATAACCTTCAAATATAATTCTTTGATGATAAAAAAGAACGATACAAAGAAATAATCATCTATACATGTAAAAATGAATCCTTATTTCCCTTGGTCATGACATCACGCGTGAACGGCTGGACCGATTTCGCTAAATCTTTTCTTTTGTGTTTGTTATTGTCAAGAGAAGGTTCTTATGAAAAGAAAAAATAAAATAATTTCGGGATAAACCAATGGTCCTTTTTTCTATGGTTTATTTGACATATAGCCAAGACAGGACGTCTGTCGGGATATATAGTAATCATTAGTTTCTGCCCGCGGCCGCGTAGAAATAGAATACCACGCATGGTCTATACATAAAATATAGCCTCTGCTACTTGGAGATACTGTAGCTTTTCATTCGCTAAAGAACTGTTAAAGAGTTCAGTAGTTCTAAAGATTAGTATACAGAGAAACAAACAAATTCTACCATATAATATGAGAATAAATTTGAGTCGAATTGATTAATATTTGCATGTATAATAAGACCTTAAAGGTAAAATATTAATCAACCATAAAGATGTGATGTTATGGGTTGGTAAAATGTCTGTTAACGTGACACATCCCCTAACGGAGACTGTAATAAGAAAAAAAGTCACACCTTTTTAGGGACCATCCAGATTTTTTATTATAACACACTGTATAAGTATATTTAACAAAACCAAAATCCCATTATACCCTTCATCTTAAAATATGCAGGTATTTCAGTGGCAAAAAGCATCCCTCTAACAACCCCGTACATATAAAAAGTGGGTCCCATAAAAGATCCGTAAGTAACGTTACGAAATCGAAAGTAAGGTAGTCTACAGCTTTGTAAACAGAGGGAGCGGTACACGAGGGTTTATTTGACAGCCGTTCAGTGTTGCAAGCTTTCAAGTTTTCCGCCTTATCACGGGAAAAACTGTAATTGAAGGGACAACTTTGTTTTGTGACATAAACATTACTATAAAAATGGTAAACCGCCAAAAACATCACATCCTATTATAACAAAATGAAAATGATTAATAACGACTTATATTTATTAATAATATCTGTTATGTATTTAATTGTAAACTGTGTGTATAGTGTACCCAAACCAGTTAAGCATCGTGTCGATTTTATTCATTACGCGTGAGTCACAACACGACATATTAAATCAAGGTTAACGACCTTAATATTCACAAATAATCTCGGTGTGCGCGTACCGTACAAGTACTTTGCCAAGAGGCCAAAATTTCATGATTTGCGTTCGCACATAACAAAACGCCAAGCTCCGTGTGAGAAAATTATACTCATAGTAATTTGAACACAAAAACTGGCTGAACCAGTTCCTACAGTTGTTACTGTTGTAAGGTATAGTGTGCACGTATCTGCCTTACTGACGAGTGTATTGAATGGGAGCATTTCGCTTTAAGTATCATTTTATGTCAATATTCTAATCACAGTGTTCTTTATAGGAAAAAAATAACCTTGCGTTTTAGTTTGCATTTTTTAATAGGTACTTTATATTTACTATTATTGGGTGAGTATTTTTTGCGTGGTGGCCACCCCACGACCTCGACTGTTCTACATCAGTGGGTGCGAGTCCACCGTCATGTTCGTGCGGCGCGTGCGCACCTTTCTCGCGCTCCTAGCGCTCGCGACTACATCGTGTGCCGTGGTCGAAGACGTGCTCGACGTGTTACGACTAGGCAAGGAGATCGGGGAAGAAGTTCTTAGTTCCTGGGACGTGCTTGGGAAACCGTTCAATGCCTCCGGTGGGGTTGAGCTGCCTCTCGTGCAGAGGAGGCAGCGAGAGGTTATCTCCCGCTTGGCACACATTACGCGGCAGATCGGAAGGTTGGAGCTTAGTATTGAGAAAGCCGGCGCCGTGGCTTTGTTCCTGGCTAAGAACGGGGGACGTCGAACGAGTTTGGAGCTTCGATTGCACGAAATGTCGGACCTACTCGGTCAAGTTACGACGGCCGACCGCCAGCTGAGGGAGTACGTAGGGCTACAGAAGGCGTTAGAAAGGAGTACGCTGGAAGATTTCGCGGAATGGTGCGTTTCTCACGACCCGGGAGCGTTGCCTGGATTGCTAGAGCGAGTACACTCCTTGATAGTGCCTCCTCACAAAAATTTGCTGGGACGAGGGCTCCTGCAATTGGCCATCGACGATTTGCAGGTTAGTACAAGGACCAAAGTTTACATTGTTACTCAAAAGGCACGTTACATAAAATATAAAATGAGGGTACGACACATCTACTATACACCGGGGGGTAATGAATGTTTGAATGTTATTGCAGTCAAATGGTAGGTATCTTATCAATTGCTGGAACTAATGTTAATAAAATTCTTCAGTAACAGTAGTATGATAGGAGTGTTATATAATACTCTCTCACACAAAAACTTGTATCAGATTACGCGGAATAGCATCAATGGTTGGTGTTATATTATGTTCAACGGTTGCTACAGTTAGACTGTGACTCATTTATTAAACGGTAAGGTGCGGTTACCAAATAAAATCGAATTAAGCATTGATCTTTGACTAAGAGAAAACCATACGACAACGCGACCTTGATTTAAAGAAATTATTAGTCATCAAAGACAAATCCTTTTCATGCATAATGTTAATTTATGCCTTCAATATTAATTAAGTTTAAACTAATTATTAATAAAACCTATATAGGGACATGTGCCAATTATGTTTTATTTTGAAATTAATCCATCTATCATCCATATGGGACCTTGACTGGCACTTTGTACCCCTTACCAGGCGACCTTTTTCATCGAGATTAATACAATGGTCTTAATCCCCTCATTCACAGGCGTACATGACATGAGCATGTCTCGCTTAAAACATAGATTAAAAAAGAAATGAATGCCAAGTAATTCAGTACATATACTTAGTAACATTTTTGATTTCCGAATCGAGCAGGAGCTTACGAAAGTGAAAGTATTTTCATCTCAATGTAAATACTCACTTTCATTTTTCAACCATTGTCAAAACTATTATAAAATATATATTTATAAGGTAAGCGTACCAAACTTTAAGACACGCAATATAAAGCTGTTTTTCTAACCGTTAATTGAAACAACCGTATCATATGAATACGGTTGTTTCATATGGGAATACCTACATGTGTGTGGCGATGAGACCCACTTAGCATCAATAGAGTCACCCTTGCAATACACGGAGATTTTAATTATCTCAACTTAAATGTAAATTGCCGTACGCTTCTCAATATTGGAGCCCTGTGTGGCACATGTAAACTTATTCCCAGTTGAATTACAAATAAGCGCTTCAATAGCACACCGTGTCTACATCGTGAACGTGGGGCGGCAGCAAGAACAACTTTGTATGACGAAACTGTTTTTGCTGTCGCTTAGCTTCTGTTGTCTATAAGAGGCATGTTTCGGATAGCAAATAACGCTAGTTATAGTAATTGAATTCGACTAGATCAAGGTATAAGTGCATCACGCGTGTAGAACGCCTCCCATCCCATATAATAGTGAGTCGGCCACCCGTCACTCTTGCGCATGTACAGTTGCAACTTGCAGTGCCATTCAGGACAATTTGTGTGCTCTTTCACAGAATGGACAATAGACCGCTGAGTTCACTTTGAGAGATTGCGGTACATGTTATGATTGGCAGATGGCGTTGTCAATGACCAACTACATTTATCAAGTTCAAAGTGAAAATCATACTTCTTCTTCTTTAAGTTTATGGCGACGAGCTTTTGTTTATACAGTTAAGGCTCTAATAATGAACTAAAGAATGTCTACTATCGCACCGGTTCCAAAAAACATCATCTGAGAAGGACCGGCATTTTTTCATATACCACACGTAACCCCACTTTTATTTAAGCACGACGCACGACACAATCAAAACGTGTCAAAACACAATCGAAGATACTCGAAAGTGGCAATTAGGCATAATAATATGTATATAAAAAAAATACATTTTGAAAGAAGAATTCGAACCAAAAACCGATCGGCCAACCTTAGTCAGCAACATACTGTTATTACATGAGTCACACCACACAATCGGGTCAAGTAACTTTCGTTGATTGACTTACTACGTCGCAGAGGCCATATCGCACTGGTCGGGTCCCCGATCACCCTCTGAGGTCACTTCACACGACAATTTTATGATCGCACGACCAGCGACACCTGACCTATACATGCCTATACTAGCTATAGCGGTATTAAAAATGTTTAATGAAATTTTGGGAATGTTGAGAGGATACTTTTTTCAACGTCCTAATGTCTGATTGATTCACTCGCAGTCCTGTTGATCTGTAAATTATGTTTGTTTTTTTTTATAACACTACTTTGGCAAACGGCGCGATGGTAAGCGGTTACTTGCAACGCCAGGGCTGCTAATAATAAATACATATTATGTACTAAAGAGTAATCACTCTACAATCTTTGCTTACATTAAAAACGTGGAGTAGGTAAAGCACACTGCAAGAGATTATTGAGGTATTGCTCTCATACATTACTGTTGACCAGAACTTTTCAAAGTTAACAAAACAGGGGTTAATTAGTATGGATCTCAGAAAAGATGTATTGAATGAAACTAGTTTCCGTCGGCATTCAACACTACCGTTAGTCCAGGCAGAAACACACTATTAAAATGCCTATACCTAAGTGTATGACGCAAAATTATTTTTCTTTGTTCTTGTCCCGTTTATACATTATGTATGTATATTCAGTACTCAGTGCGTGTGGATGCTATGTGATGTGACACCACACCAATAGCAATTACGAGTTATATGCTTTGCTATAAGACTATTCCCAGATGTTACCGGTGTGTAACTAAAAAAAAAATAAGTGTATGTATATTCATGTTTTTGTTCCATATACCATAATATATGCTCCAATACAATTGATCCGATTACGATGAAACTTTGGTGAGTCGTTGTGAATGTGCGAAAGAAAAAGAACCAGAATTAATTTAGTAGTAATAAAAGCAAGTAGCGCAACTAACGTGAATAGCTATAAAATGAACTACGGCTCATTAAATTATCAAAATAAAAAAAAAACATTCCGTTTAGGCCCCAATAAGGCACTTATGAAGGTCCAAATTATGGTAAAGCACGGAACCTATAGGGGGTAGTTCAACTCCTAAATAGTTCAAAATACGTAGTTTCACAAGCTTTTTCCAAACAACTGCACCAAACTGGTTAATAGTTTTTTTGTTGTGCTCGAAATTGTCAAGACAAGCTTTATATAAAATATCATAATAATAAAATATTATTATTATTTAATCAATCAATATATCATTTAAGGAAATAAATAAAAAAAAAAATAAAAAAAAAAAAAAAAGATACACCAAGTGTGCGAAGCCTAGGCGGGCAGCTAGTGGAAAATAATATCTATTTAAATTTGAAGTCCCATTAAAGTTCAGTTGGAAGAAATAATTTATACATATGTAAAACGGCACGTTTGGCACATAACACGAGGCACATAAACATTATACATAATACAAATTGCGACGATAGTCGGGCGCATCCTGTAACACGCTGTGATTAGATTACACTCACATCGCTTAGACACGTACTTGCCACTCAAATGCTAACGCTACTGCTAACTACAAAACAATGCTAATGGCTCGCACGCGTCTTCACTTGCAAATCAAATACCAACGTGACACTATGGCAAAATAATCAGACTTTATTCTACTAGACGGGTCTCTTATCACAAGGTAAGTGGATACCGCCACCGCCACTGCAGTGCTAGACATTCTGACGACACGGATTGATAATAATAACATTGTACGTACATTCGACAGCTTTCGATATTTTAGGGTCGGCAACGCGCGAGTGATACCCCTGGTGTTGCAAGCGTCCATAGGCTACGGAGACCACTTACCATGAGGTGGGCCGTATGCTTGTTTGCCACCTTAGTGGTATATAAAAAAAAAGCATCGTTGGTCTAGTGCAGTGATTCCCAAAGTGGTCCTGGGAGACTAGATGGGGTCAACGTTGGCGTGAAAAAAAAAAAAGTAAGGCGTTCACTGATTGCAGTAAAATTTTAAAAGGTGTCTACAAGAAAAAAAATTGGGAACCTTTAGTCTAGTGGTTAGTACAACTAAACTAAGCCAGCTGTCGCGATTCGACATCAGCTGCTGGTTCCCATAGTTAAGCTTTGCTTAGTTTGGAACCAGATGGCATTCAGTAAGTAGAAATAATTTAATGTTCTTCAAAAGTAATATAAACTAAAGATGTGAAGAGAAAACAAAATACCGCTGAACGTTTTACAGCTGGTTAGTTCGCCATCAAATAGGACCAATAATATATTTTCTATTCACGCTGGCCTTCAAATAATATACATATAACGGTAATTTGGTGCGCCATAATGGATGGTATTGTTCTGTGCTATCAAAGGCAACTGAAATCTCAATCACAAAGAAAGGAGCTCGTAAATACTGTACAGTTAGGGAAGGACAATAAATAGGATAAACCATATTTGAATTAGTGTACACGATGTAAGGAAGACTAAGAAGATGGTGTATTTATGAAATCCTGAGAAGACTATAATATCGTTCACAAGGCAATATGAAAACGTTACAAGACTACATTATGTACCTGCTAATGTTAAAACTCTGAAACGTGATAAGTGTCCAATATGTACGACATCTCTATGGACAAGGGTTGGTGCACCGTCACGGGCGGGTGCGACATAAGAAGCGAGCCCAGAACGCAAGGGAAGTAAGTTTGCGTTGCGGAAAGGAAGTGAAAATAGAGATGACGGCTGAGAGAAGGGTGGAAGAGATATACATATTGCACCGTCACCAAATAATATGGGATAAGGGCAGGAGAATGATGATGATGATCTAAGACATCTCTATCTATTTATCTATCTATCATATTACGGAGGAGGTTGTGTTCTTAGTCATCACTCTTCACCCCCTTAAAAATAGATTTTGTGAAAGAAACACACATATTGTACCAAATTGAATTAAATTCTTTGTTCACATGTCTTAGCATTATTGTATAACAAACTAACACTGTCGCGTTGATTTAATTATAGTAGGAGATTAACATACATAGTCATATGTCTATATAGATACCTACATTTATGTATTTGTACGCACAGAGTATGTCACCGCCAGTGAACCCTAACTAAACAGGATTACAGCTGTGTGAGTTCGTAATGCATCACTTCCGGACTCCGGACATATGTACATACCTACACGTAGTAGTAAACTAACATAATCACATGGTCCCAGGATGTTAGCTGGCAACTAATATTTTTATTTATCTAATCCAGAGACGAAACGAGCGAATCGTAGATAACTAGATACTATGGATGAGTAACGACTGACCATAAAGGCATGGACCATAGTCCACAACAGATACCGTTCTTTTGTTTAAGTGTACAAAGGGCCATGACCTTCCACAGTTTATTCATTGGCCTGACACTGAAATGCAACGATAAGGGCCTCAGACGCCGGCTTCCTGCCCCTCGTGGAGTTCACAAAAATTACATGATAGGGGGACGTTAATGTCCATCTGTACACCAATTGCGTCAACAGTAGCTACTAAAGAAAGTTATGTAGGTATACAACTTACTTTAATGTGTATAGGTATTTAATATCAATTAGTTTTGTGAAACAACATAATGCAGGAGAATGTAAAATCCAAGCCGTTACTTTAAGTTGTTTATCAGATATGTGAACTTTTTCCTTATTCTTTGAGTTTTCTAAGACTCTTAAGCTCACATGCCACAGCGCGCGCAAGACAAAGAAGAAAAAATTAGGCTCCTAAAATTTTAAAGATTAATTCCATTAAATACACTACAATAAGTAAATGTATTTTATATAACACAATCGTAACAAAATCAAAAACCATTTATTCAGTTAAGGCCACAGATAAGCCACTTAATGAAGGTCTAAATTACCACCGGTTCGGGAAAAAGCCACCTGAGAAGAACCGGCAAGAAACTCAGTGCTCTGTCTTTTGTTTGTATTCCAACAATCTCGGAAACGAACAAAATAGTTTTAAACCGCCTAACAGATTAGTATTTCCGAGAAACTAAACAAAGAGGAATTGCGAGAAAAATACAATAATGAGACATATTGCGCGGGAGTCGTCCAGCTGACACGACACTCGAGTGTAATGAGCAAATATGGTACAACCTCATGGTACAACTACCGCGTTAACCGAATAATTGGAACATGAGTCTTATTGGTAAACATATAGAGTTCACTGCAATAGTACAGTTGTTATTGTGCTGCGCTAACAATATTACATGCGGGTCGATAGTGAAGCTAAGTGCGTAACCAATCGATATCGATTCGCATCGCTGGCGATTGTTAGGAAATTTTAATATTGTTGTGTGTGAAGAAAAATCGATTGTAGACAGTAAATATTCTTTAGACAATGAAAAATATAAACTTTTTACCAATTGTGATGATCATTAACGGATAGACCCCACTTGGAACAGTAAAACTACGCTTCCTCAAGGAACCGTCATCAATTACATAAATACAGTGCAATCATGTCTATAATGACAAAGGCGTTTATACGGTCACCTTGACAAGTAATAAAATACGTGCCGACCAATGTTGTATTTCCAGTTAGGATGCAATGCGGTCCCAATTCACCATATCGGGCGTTAAGGTAGAGTGTATGGTCGTGCCGATATTCTGTCGATAGAGTCGGTTTGAGCGCGTCACTAAAGCGACCCCAGTTAGTAAGTAGCAATCCCCTCGGTCCGCGTCGCGCCAGTCTGCGTGCAGCCGCGTCGCACGAAGTACACTCCAACCGACAATGAGGGTCGCAGCGCTATTTGCGCTGTTCGCAGCCGCGCTGGCGGGCGAAGAGCTCACAGCCGTCGACAGCATTCGGGCTAAGTTATATTTGATAGAGAACGAACTGTGGGGCAACGTGACCGACCTGCAGTGGCGGGACGCCGGTCTCGGCGGAGACGTGGAACTGACAAAGGTTTTTGTGACGATAGACAATCAAATCGAGTCGCTACCGAGGCCACCGCGGCCGGTGCTTCGATCGTGGCTGTGGGACCGAGTGTCGGAGAAATTGCGCATCATTGACGGGTTGTACAAGGAGTTTGCAAAGTTCTCGAGGCGGCAGGCGACGCCGGGTGTGGTGCCGGCGCCGATGCGCGAGTGGCTGGACGAGGCCGAACGGGTGCTGCTCGACCCTAAGCACTCAGTGGCCCTGACCGTGCGGAAACTGAACGAGCTCCTCGGCGATGACGGCGACATATACCGCATAGCCTTGAAGGTATTCCAAGTATTTAGGACCACTGTGTTGTGGTATTGAGGCGGTCAAAGGAAAGTATCATAACTTGTTTGGTAAGGTGTCAGTGACCTGGTGTAAGCTATTAAAATTAAACAATCAGTGCTTATAATATGGATGCTGATATTGTCAAAATATACTAACTGTCCTGGAATTCGCGTGTGTAACATATAGCTCGATAAATAAATATAAAGTCTCCAATATAAATCAGTTACTTATATACATATATCACGTTCTTCTACATACCGCACTAAACTTTCAAATACAACGTACTCCGTATATTCCTTAAAAAAACTTAAAATTCCAATAAAAAAACAATTGTACTAAGTTATAGGCAAAAATAAGTATTTAAGATTAGCTCTGTTTAATTTATTAATGTAAGTTAATATCAATTACCAAGATAAGTATAAAGGGAACACGCACCAAATTCAAATAGACCTTCCGTAACCGAATTCCGTTCCGACATCACTGACATCAAACATTTCATTTAATCAAAACATTTAGCTAGTTACCTAGTGTAAAATTCACCTCCTCGAAACTTGGAAACTACATTTGTTGGGACCGTCGAACATTACGCATTAAAAACAATAATTATTTAATATTAAATACCAAGAAATCAACGAAGTTCAACAGTTCGCAAACATGGCAAAGACATGCTAGTTAAAAAAACTACTCACTCGTTGATAACGGATATCATTCGTGTTTGTGAGGAGACCAGTTGTACATTTAACCCTTGGCATTTAATATGTGGATTCCAAAATAAACATCGGTTATTAAAAAAAAATCCTGCAATATCTATACTATATAATATACACTAATATTATAAAGAGGAAATATTTGTATTTTTGTTTGTATTGAATAGGATCCGAAACTACTGGACCGATTTCAAAAATTCTTTCACCGTTAGAAAGCTACATCATCACTGAGTAACATTGGCTAGCTGCTCGCCCCGGCTTTGCACGGGTACACAAAATATTTGATATAAATGTCTACCCGTGCGAATCCGGGGCGGGCCGCTTGTAAATGTAACATGGCACAAGCAGATTATCATAAATATTATGAAGCCACGACACTGAGTGCCCTCTTAATTGCAGTTCCACGGCAATTCTACTAAAAAAACACATGATGCTTCGCGAAAACTGGAGCGTAATCGTCGCAAAGTAAATTCTTTGTAAAGCTTGTACGTAGTATATTATCTACTTTGAGGTAGAGCTTAGCCTTATTAGTAAATTACGTGTGTCGTTTATTCTCCGGTAGGAATTAAAGGTAAGGCTTACAATATTCGACCTTCGCATTCTCAAAAAAATTAAGTATTGGTTTCACGAGTGTTTTGTTTGAATATTAGAAAGTTTTTTTAACCACACAGTTAAAAACCGTTAATTTTGTGTGCCTAGAATAACGCTCATAAAAAGATCTCCCAACGTTTATTTAGAAATTATAACACATATTATATCTAGCAATAAATAGCTGAATAATAAATCGCAACAACCACAATTCAGTGCCTTTAAGTCTACAATGATACTGCTAATCCTAACAAATGGCAATTAAATAAACATAAGATTGAAAATGAACCAGACGACTCAATAGTGCAACCCAATATGTGAGCATCTCCTGTACAACTAACATTAAATTGTCCAATGTCCCACAGGAGGAAAACACAGACATATGCTCGATGCAAATGTCCCCCCACCAGTTGATCTACGACATGTATAACACGATAGCTCTCACCGAGATCAAGGGGTACGCCATGATGCAATTCTCGTGGATGCTGCTCAGGATATATGCTAAAGGTAAGACCAGACCCTATAGTAGGGGCGTTAGGGCCACTGACGCCCCGGGCGAATTTTGTGGCGCCCACTTACGGAAATCATTTTCGCGTATATTTTTTTGCTGAACCAATGTGAACTAAGGGGTCGTTCTAGTATTGCGTAAGCAGATTTATTACAAATATTTATATCCCTCCTTTTTCAGCTTACTTTGCTGACAAGGGGATGGGGAGGCCTTGTCAGCAAAGTAAGCAAAGCAACATTCATTTTTCTTGTTAATTATTTGCGGGAATCCCCGAATATGCGTTTCGTTTTTAAGCATAGACAATGTATGGATTGACTTTCATTTAGCGGTAACCGGAGCCAACGACACGGGGCGGGGTTAGAAAGTATTGGAGATCACTTAATTCATTTATATATTTGATTATTATTTAAAAATTCCTATGGCTCCCCCCCAAATTTGGCGACCTGGGCCGTCGCCCCACCACACTCCTCCTTAACGCCGGCGCTGGGCACAATACGATACAATTTGGGGGATTTAATCTTGCCCTACCAATGAAATCGTGTAGTATCAATGCTATGGCTGGAGAGATAAAGAACAGTGCTTGAATGCAGAAGTGGAGAAAGTAATCGCAATGTATATCGTTTAGTTGGTTATAAATATAGTCCAGTAAGGCTGTAAACACATTTCTCACAGTAGATCTGTATTGCATAAGCCCATTACTTTTACGACATAGTGGGATGTCAGTATCTTTAATAAGACTTCATCTACCTAGTCTATGTACGATAAATATTTGCTTGTTACTCCACGTGACACATTCTCACATCCCATGGCGGGTACTTTAGAGATTATTTTCATATGCTCCATAATAGTTCTATATTATATTTAAAAAATGACAATTAATTATGATGCGTCATGTGAATAGGCTTTATTTGAAACAAAAGAGGAAACTACACTTTTATCCATAAATTGCGACTGCACTAATTCCTAATAACGTAATGACCCTTGCAACTGCGTTGTAATATATATATTTGCTATTTCATATAATGTAGGTACTCAAGTACGCATTACCAAGTAATATCCATCGCTATCAAAACTTTTGTCAACTTAGTAAACATTATTATCACTTCTTTGTAATGTCAGCGGGAAATCCAGCTGTGGCTATAAGTTCTAAAATAGAACGTATGTTGATTGACGTTAACATGCATTTTAGTTTGAGATAAAGTGGCGCTGCCTCGCATTGTTTCGTGGTGTCTTCCCGACTATAGTTTTGTATCTAATAAAATAAAGAACGAGTAAAAATGTATGTGCTATTGCTATGTTTATGTTGCCTGCTTATTACGAGTTGCCAACACTGTTGTTGATGAGGACTCACTGTGCTAGCAGTATTACTACTAGCGCAGCGTATCCTCGTGGAGCACTGGCAACCTTACTTACCTCAGAAAGACAACACTACATCAAGTAGTGTTATTTCACTGCGGTCTCCTGTAAGGTGGAGATACAGTCCCCAGTTGTTCCTTGTACACTGCTGGTAATTTTGCGAAAAAAGCGAGGAAAACCCACGGGCGCACCCATTTCGGCCTACCTCTCTTCATACCCATTTTATATCCTATAGCTACGCGCGCATAGCTAGTATGTCAAAAAAACTGATTTAAATAATTGCAGGCAACTTCACACAGGAGGCAAGCTTGACCAGACAGAGGTACAGCGAGCGGACCGGACAAGCAGCAGCCGCCGCCAGGGCAGCTCTAGCGTCTGCCGACCGAGACGTGTACAGATGCGACCCGCTAGTCTACAATGAAGGTAACACTGGGATGTGGCAAAAAGACCAAATTTAAGGAAATGTTCAGCGTCTAATTGCACGAACAGCTCCTTTGAAAACCATTTAAAAGTTTCACTTTGGGATAGAAGTAAAACATGCTTTATCCTGCGACAATGTCTCCGTTGCACTAGTTTACGGTCAGTTAAATAACCCTGATATAATTTGATATAATTATTGTTAGAGTGGATGTATTTTTTTATTTGTTTTTCAATCCTGCCAAAACAGCTGAATAGGGTTTAATTAAATTTGGCACGAGATAAGACAGTGGCCTAGGCCGACGAGTACCTTAAAAAACAAAATGTACCTAAGGATTTTTATGCCATTTCCCCGCGGATGGAGTAGCGAACAAAAGCCAGCCACTCATATAATTTAAACAACAGTTGAGTATTACTAGTTGTTTACATTGCGTTCCATTTGTTTGTTTGCATTCCAAAGAGCCATGCAAATCTGTTTGTTTTCTGAACCGATTAATGAATGACTACAAGCATCGTTTAGATATTAAGATCATTATTAACGAGAACTTTGTATTGAATATTAAGAAAAGGACATCATCCTTTTGATCCAAATCTGAAAGTGGCGGCCAACTCAATTTTTTTGTATATTCTGTTAGAGCTTGCTCGTCTGTTTTTTTTTTACTGCGGCACCAAACCTGTAGGACCATTGAAGTTGATTTTATTTGAGTTCGAAAATATGAATGTTGATACATTTTTGTTGAAAATAGGAATTCAAATGACCAACACAATTGAAATGTTTGGTAAGGATAGAAATCCACTTGTTTTTTTTTTTTTCAGGCGAGACATATGCAGAAGTGACCCGCCTGCTCCAGGGTTACGTGGAGAATGAGGTGGACATGAACACGGACGGCACGTGCAGGGAGAACTGCGGCTTCTACACACTAGCCAAGAACCACGGCTGCTTCCAAGAACAGTACTGCGCGAAGCAGGCCAAATGCAAGGGCAGGATTATTGACTGCCAATACATAGATTCCGATATGTGGATATGTCCTGCGGTGAGGTTCATTCGCATACGTACTCATTAGTGTAAGAGAGGTAGGGCGAGTTGAACTCCCGTGAGTTTTTCCATAAAAAATTGGAACCGGCCAACTGGCCCAAGGTAGGTAACTCCACCTTCCAAAAGACCGCAGTCAAATAACACTACTTTGATGTAGTGTTGTGTTTCTGCGGTAAGTAAGGTTGCCAGTGCTCCGCGAGGATACGCTGCGCTAACAGTAAAGCTAGTAGGTAGCACAATGAGTCCTCAACAACAACAGGGTTGGCAACTCGTTAGTGATATTCCTGGTATTGCTAGCGACTAAATGCTACGGCGACTGCTCACCATCAGGTGGGCCGTATGCTTGTGTGCCACAGTGGTAGTATAAAAATTACCTATGATCCAAATACAAAACCTTATTCTTACATTTCCGTTTTGCATATTCCATTTAAATGTATATGTATGTATAGATAGGTATATATTTCATTTGCTTGCTCTGTAGGCTACATGGATGTTAATATAATAGTGTCGTTAGATTCGTCTCATTTGTGGGAGTGATAAAGTTAACTCAAATATGACGTCAAAGTTTTTCTTACGGATTGTTCCTTTATATTTATTTGTTAGTTTACTTCCGATTTTATATCATCTGTTGATAGTTTACATTTCTATTACATTACTATATGCTTCTTGTTTTGTAAACGAAAACGCTTATTATGACTGTGGAAACGCGTCTGCGTGTCTGCGCTTCCAAGTAGCAAGGTATACAATACAATACAAGTCAATGACTCATGAGCAAGTTGAAAACTTCAAGTAAAGTGAAGAGTGTCGAATTTCACAACGCGTCAAGCGTCGAACACAATACCTGTTATTTCAGCCTTAAAGTATTCCAAACTCCAAATATATTGCAGAATACTAATTAACTAATACGTTTGGATAACTTGTTATTGAGATGAGAATGAAGTGGTCAAGACACGGAAGACCCATTCAAGATAATGTGTATTTACCAACGAATTATATTTAGGTATAGTTTACATAAATGTATTATGTAATTATACATTAACCTCGATTCTAAGAACAAGTACATAAATCTTCGTCTAGGTATCACGATACAATTATTCTTAAACAATTACAAACGCAATAATAGAATATTGTTCAAGAATAGTTACGTATTGCGGTTTAACAAAAAAAAAAAATTGAAATATACGGCCGCAACGTAAGGCGTAGATTAAAGTCAAAAAGTAGTGCCACACAATCGATATGTAGTTTCAACAATGTAACATCGTGCGAACATGATATATAAAAAAAAAACGAATGTCCCCTTTTTTAATATTACAGAGGCGAAACAGTAATCGTCGTTACGAATGGATATCCTACGAAAATGGGAGAACTCTGGGCCATGGAGGAGTTTGCACACAGGGCACCACCAAGGTGAGGCTAGGCCTTCAAACATTCTACCAACTTAACTACAGTTTATGTTTGATCAAATGTTGGCCAAGTAAACACCAACTTATCATACGACCCGTTAATGAGGTCAGTAGATTAAAGCAAATCACAACCAACATTAAACAAGATAATTAGTGTGTCATCAAACACAATACTCATGAACGGCATAATATTAAGATTACAAACTGATCAATAAGCTATTGAATTTCATGGAAGTATTATCATCTGATACTTAAAAGGTCAGCTTCAATTATATGTAAGAAAAGACGCGATACGAACATTATTCGTTCATTGTGGTCAATGATTTAAAAATAGGCGTGTCATGCGAACATGTAACTTTAACCCTGATAAAAAATTTACATTATTTCAGTTTCAGTTTAAGCCCTAATAAGGCACTTATGAAACTCAGTGCTCTGTCTATTTTCATGTATCAATCATGATATAACAATTTGTAACAAAATTCACATTAGTAGGAAATTACAAATATCAAAACGAAAGCTACCAAGCAAGTGGGTTTTGTCACTGCTTTCATGAAATAAATATTTTTAAACTATTACAAATACCAGGAGCGGGGATCCACTTGTGCAAAGTGATTTATATATTCCAAGCATTATTATCATTTATAATTTATAATCTCTACCGTCGCGTGGGTCACAATGTAAGTTTCCCCAGGTGGACTCCTGGTGGCGCTGGTTGTTCTGGCACTGTTCTTACTGCCTGTGCCTGTGCGACGACCCTACCAAGTCCGACAGGTACTTCAGTCTGTGGGACGCGACCGCTGACGTCAGAAACAACAAGTTAGTGTCCCTTACATTATGGGACACCCGCACAGAATTCGGCACCAAATTTTATACGACGATAGGCTTAAGACTTTTTTTATAGGGGAAAGATTTCTCCCACCATATCTCCTGTCATCACGACAATATCCTCTTGAAGCTCAATTTATTTTAATGTAACCATTCTCCCCCCAAGGTGGACTCCTGGTGGAGATGGAATCTTCTCCACTGCTCTTACTGTTTGTGCCTCTGTGAGGACAGCGTCGACAGGGCAGAACGTGTCTTCAGTTTGCGTGAAGCGTTAGCAGACATACAGAGGAACAAGTCAGTACCTGGCTGTGGGTGGATCAATGTGGTGTTAGACGCGGCAAGGAGAACGCTTGGGGCTCTTTCAACTTACTAAAATATACTAACTTTAGTTTAGAAGAACGTGGATAACAGGCAGTGCTAACAAGGCGTGCGGGTGTCCTATTCCCTACTTTGTACATATATTAACTCCTGATAATTTTTAAATTGTCAAATTAACAATACTCTTGTCAATTTTAGGGTAGTGACGGGTGTCCGTCTGGTGAAGCACGGTAAGGTGTTCCACTTGCAAGTCCACGAGGGCACACTGGGTGAACGAGGCTTCGTGGAGCCCGGAGACTGGGTGCCGGTGCAGAAGTTCGACCCGCTGGAGCCCGGGCTGGTAGAGGGCTCCGACTACCACACCCTTACGTACGAGCGGCGGGCTATAGACTTGGACGAGTTAGACTCGCCAGTCGGGAGTGTTCTAACTGGAGTTAGGTACGTTACATACACAATTAAATTTCTCAGTGTCTTTTTTGAATGGACTATACTACGGAACGAATGAGAGACGAGGAGGTGGTCGATAAACACCACGTGCAAATTTCATGAAATAATTTGCAGAGTACTCGATGTCAGAAAGGTATATAGCGCTAGGAACTAGCGTGTGCCAGTCAATACTTAAACAGCTTTCTATACCTTCCGCCTCCTCCGAAAGGGTTATATATGTTTGAGATAAGGACTGCAAACTCTTACAGAGCGCCCTTAGTGGAGTACGATCCACCACTCTATTAAAGCTTTTAGGCCTTTTATACCATCAACTTAAAATTTCTTTCCATAGAGGCTACGATGCAAAGCTAACCTTGAAGTGTGTATGTTTAATCTGTGCTGGACATAATAGGAACCCGTAGCATTGACTTGAATACTGGCCACTGATCAAACAATGGATTGACCGAAGTAACCTTTGAAGGTTAAAACTAATTAGGACGGAACTTCGTCTGCAAACACAATTACTTGGTTTATTGGCTGAT
This sequence comes from Falcaria lacertinaria, assembly GCA_951449985.1. Lineage (NCBI taxonomy): Eukaryota > Metazoa > Arthropoda > Insecta > Lepidoptera > Drepanidae > Falcaria > Falcaria lacertinaria. Next base: position 9,486,842 of record OX602121.1, on the reverse strand, counting down.
GATGCCATTCTTTAATTGAGGTCATACGAAAAGATGTTCATATTGTTACGAAGACAAAAGAGAACCAGCTGACGGAAACTGAACACCATTGGATATTGTCTGAAAGGCCGGCGATAATTGAAATCGTTTGGACTTTAGGAAGATACAATTTTCCTATTCTTTCCAGTTCCTTTCAAAAATGATAAATTTTTGATTAGTATAATGAGATCTACAACAGTTATATCTTTTAATTTTCAAGGATTGTACCTCTATATAAACAATACTCTGTGTATGAACTGAGCAAAGTAATGAAGTGACAATAATTTTCAGGTTCCGCATGATCGGCGCTCACTTGCACTTTGAGATCCGTTCGACGCCGTTCAACTACACCACCGGGAGACTGGCCCCGGACAGGAGTCAGTGGCTCAGCAACGACAACACTGAAGGAGCGCTGTCGAGTCCCAGGTAAACAGTCTAACCTTTGGACGTTCAAAAAAAACTGACGAATACTTGCTTCTTATTAAGACTTTTTGAGTACCGCGAAGCTATGAGTTTAGCAGTTTACGTATGTTCCTCCGTAGCGCCAAAACTATTCATCCGATTTTGATGACTAAGGTGTCAATCGATTGTTATGGTCAGGGTTATATTGGTTAGATTTTAACCGACTTCAACAACAGAAGGTGTCGACCTTGAAAACTCAAATTTTAACCAATTTCATGTCTTTTTTAATGCGGGTTTTATTTTTTTCCGTAGTCGGGTTACAATTTTTCAAACTTTTTTAATAAGTGTACTAAATTTTTAATATACTTCACTTCTATTCTCTACTTAAGACTGAAAAACTGAACTGTGCTGTTATAAGGTCATATTCTATTAGAATCTTTGAACATCTGTTTAAGTAGCTCGACTCGATAACATAAAATCCTCGTAACATTACCTAACAAACCATTCATTTTTTTTGTATTCTAGCCGTACTCGTCTGCTTTTTAAACTCTACCATGAATAATTTTGTATTCGATGAGAAAACTTTAAACACCTATCAAACTCAAAAAAACATTTATTCAGTTTAGGCCCTAATAAAGAACCTATGAAGGTCTAAATTACCACCGGTTAGGAAAAAACGTATCTATCGTCGTATATATATATATATATATATAGTAAGCATACTTTACGAGGACATAACGGGTCACAGCAATGTCATAAAATGACTAGCTATCCCGACAGACGTTGTCCTGTCTTAGCTATGAATTCATGTGACAAATACACCATAGAGAAAAGGTCCTTTAGTTTATCCCGATATTAAAAATATACCGATTGTTTTTGCAAATTCTATTTTCATAAGAACCTTCTACTGAGAGTAATAAACAAAAAAAAAGAATTTGCGAAATCGGCCTAGCCATTTACAACCTACCCAATATGCACACAAAATTTCATGAGAATCGTTTCTGAGGAATTTAACTACAAACACCGCGACACGAGAATTTTATATATAAGATGTTTGCTTTTTCCAGGTCTAGGCTCCACCTGGACCGGCCGGACATCCCCACCCGCAGCCACGCGCCGCACCCGGTGGACTCCAAGCACGACCAGTACATAGAGTTCACCCACAGTGACTTCGACGCCGACGCCGCGCAGTCCACCGTGCCCTTCATCGATATACAGCCAGTATTGCCGGCCAAAGGTATTGTTACTTTTTTTTTTCTTAAATGCCTCTTTTGTGAGACCTCATTTTGATTAATATACTTTTAGATAATAGTAAAAAAAAAATTTCTATAAATTTGGTCTGACCATCGTCTTTAACAAAATAAAACTTTTTAGTTTTTTTTTAAATCATTTTAGCGTATTGAATTTAAACAGATTCTTTTGCAATAGCTAGTCATTATGCATAGCTAACTTGTTGCGTTATAAAATCAAAATATTTAAATTGGAGGCAACAAGCTTTTCATCCGCAGACGCCTTAATTCAATATTTATTTAATTAATAAACTCGCAATTTAACCCTATTTCACTCCCAAAAACGAATCGATACCTCATATGTTCAATGTCGATATCCATCAAGCCGAGAGAAAGTGACATCATGAAAGTAAACTTGAAAGAAATGACATAGAATCTATTAAAAAAAGATGTATGTCAGTCTGTTTGGGGTAATCTACGAAACGGCTAGGCTGATTTGAACGGGACTTTCACTTGGAGATAGCTGATTTTACTCGGAGTTAAATAGATTATTTTTGATAATAAAATGAAATTGTGAATAAAATCCGAACGGCGGGACCAATTTCAACGTTTTTTCGTTTCAGGCGGCAGTCTAGCGAGTGGCGCAGGCCTATTGCATCGGGGCTCTAAAGGCTCCGGCGGTTTCATAGCGCCCAAAATCATCACCTACGACTTCTCGAGACACGTGAAGGCTGTGCCCCCTCCGTCGGACTTCAGTGAGGACGAGGACACGACCGAATTCGTACCCATTGTCAACAACTAGAGTTTAACGTAGTAGATACTTTATGCATACTCAATATTTTGTAATTCCTAGTGTAATTAATTAATAAACATTTTTGATAGTACATAATTGAGTATCAATTTCAAATATTATAATATAATAATAAAATAATAATGCTTGGACATTATCACACAGCGCCATCTGGCCCCAAACTAAGCAAAGCTTGTACTATGGAAACTAGTAGCTGATATAATACGTATATAGACTTATTTTTTTGTAAATACATACTAAACACGCGAGGCAAATATATGTGACATAAATGTTTGCCCCGGCGTGAATCGAACCCGCAACCTCTAGCGTAGCAGTCAGGTATACTAACCACTAGACCAGCGGTCTCGTCATTTATACCTACCATTAAACGGTTTATTTTTAACACGTTAAGGATATAAAAAAAAGCTTACGATACCTATCACCTAAGTCCTTTCTTAGGTTATAAAATATGTGACGCTTTTAGGGCGGGTTAGATTTGACGCAGACCCTAACATAATTTGGGATAAGGGCCCAAGCGATTGTAAAGACAATATAAAAATGTCCACAGATCAGTATCAAGACCTAATGCAACTGGTTGTAAGTGCAGAGATACCGAAAATTACCGTAATTTCAGTGAACTCCCCAATAAATAGCCCGTGCGCTTCCCCGTTGAAAGTTTGTCTTTTAAACGGTTTGAATAATATAAAACAGGCCTTATAATGCCGGAACGTGTGAAAATAAAAGATGTGCTATAGTTATAAAAAAATGAATATCAATTCAACCTTTTCATCTTCATAAAACGCATAAACATTTAAAATATCGAATTACGTACCTATTCATATCTTTTCATCTAAAATAAAAATAGTTAATCAATAATTTAATATGGAGCATGCAGTATGTGTGTGTGTGTGTGTGTGTGTGTGTGTGTGTGCGTGTGTGTGTGCGTGTGTGTGTGTGTGTGTGTGTGTGTGTGCGTGCGTGTGTGGGTAGTTACCTGTACCCGGAGCGGGTGCACGGCGAGCAGCGCCAGCTGGTCGGGCGGCGGCAGCACGTCGGCCGCGCGCACGCCCAGGCTGCGCACCGCCGCGCACAGGAAGGCCGCCAGGTACCGGTGCAGCGGGAAGTGGAACGACGCCTGCCGCGCCTCCGACTGCACACACACACTACATTTAGTGCACGGCGTCTAGCCAGTCGTGCAGGTGCGTGAGGCGGTACATGGTACATGGTACATGGGGGACAGCTGCACTGGTGACTCACCCTGTGGCCGGCGGGCGCGGTGTAGTGCACGGCGTCCAGCCAGTCGTGCAGGTGCGTGAGGCGGTACATGGTACATGGTACATGGGGGACAGCTGCACTGGTGACTCACCCTGTGGCCGGCGAGCGCGGTGTAGTGCACGGCGTCCAGCCAGTCGTGCAGGTGCGTGAGGCGGTACATGGTACATGGTACATGGGGGACAGCTGCACTGGTGACTCACCCTGTGGCCGGCGAGCGCGGTGTAGTGCACGGCGTCCAGCCAGTCGTGCAGGTGCGTGAGGCGGTACATGGTACATGGTACATGGGGGACAGCTGCACTGGTGACTCACCCTGTGGCCGGCGGGCGCGGTGTAGTGCACGGCGTCCAGCCAGTCGTGCAGGTGCGTGAGGCGGTACATGGTACATGGGGGACAGCTGCACTGGTGACTCACCCTGTGGCCGGCGGGCGCGGTGTAGTGCACGGCGTCCAGCCAGTCGTGCAGGTGCGTGAGGCGGTACATGGTACATGGTACATGGGGGACAGCTGCACTGGTGACTCACCCTGTGGCCGGCGGGCGCGGTGTAGTGCACGGCGTCCAGCCAGTCGTGCAGGTGCGTGAGGCGGTACATGGTACATGGTACATGGGGGACAGCTGCACTGGTGACTCACCCTGTGGCCGGCGGGCGCGGTGTAGTGCACGGCGTCCAGCCAGTCGTGCAGGTGCGTGAGGCGGTACATGGTACATGGTACATGGGGGACAGCTGCACTGGTGACTCACCCTGTGGCCGGCGGGCGCGGTGTAGTGCACGGCGTCCAGCCAGTCGTGCAGGTGCGTGAGCGCGGCGGCCAGCATGCGGCGGGCGAGCGGCGCCTGCGCGGGCTCGGTGAGGTGGCTGAGCACGGACCACATGGGGTACGCGGCGGCCTCCAGCTCGCACGAGAACGCCGCGTAGTACGACGACGGCTCGAACTCTATGTGCCCGCCCACCTCGCGGATGTTCACGTTCATACCTACAACACAGGCAACACAGTACACACTCGCTATATACATCAAGGGAAATCCACCTATGATCCACTTACATTAGTAAACTATTTAGAGTTTTTATTATTGTTAAAGACTAGCCTTTAAAGACTTACACATATTTTATTAAATTACTAAACCGACTCATTGATTTTAAAATTACTAAAAATATTTATTCAGGTCTAAAACACAAAATGTATCCTTATTAGTCATTCAAGGTAACCAAATCTAATTGAATCTATACAAAAGCGATATAAACCGAACACAACTGACCTTGCAACATGGACAAGAACTCGAACCACATATCGACAAGCGCGTCATCTTGGAGGAACAACAACGCCACACTCTTATGACTGAGCACGTTGTTGAAGTCGGAAACGAGGGGCCAGTAGCAGTGCTCCTTCATGACCCGCCTGGTGCAGTCGATGACGTAGTGGAAGTTCTGGTCGGGGTCGTGGAGCGTGTTCTGCACGAGGATCTTGCCCATCATGAGGCGCAGGGAGAGCACCATGACGTGCAGCAGATGCAGCTGCTGCACGCAGCGCAGCGCCAGCGCCTCGTTGGAGAACAGCTGCACCGACATGTGCACCACGCGGTTGGACAGCGTCTCGGGGTCGCCCGCCGCCTCCAGCACCAGCGGGATGCGCGCGTAGTGCATCACGAACGTGCGCGTCAGGTGCTCCTACACACGAGTCGCACATACACGCATCATATTATATATCACCAAATCAAAATCATTTATTCAGTTTAGGTCCTAATAAGGTACCTATGAAGGTTTTCTTCATGTAATAATCATGAAATAATCATTTCATCAACATCTCCACGAGGTATTCAGAGTATATTAAATGACGCTCTACCATTTAAGATAGGTATTTAAGTTTTCCCATTTAAATTGGAGCCGCCCCACTGGGGTTTGTACCTCCACGTTAAAGAACACCGCAGTCAAATAACGATACATTGATAAAGTTCCGTGTTTCTGAGGTAAGACAGGTTGCCAGTGCTCCACGAGGATACGCTGCGCTAGTAGTAATGTTGCTAGCACGGTGAGTGCTCATCAACAACATGGTTGGCAACTCGTTAGTGGTACCCCTAGTATTGTTAGCTGCTATAGGCGGTGACTGCTTGTTATCAGATGAGCCGTATGCTTATGTGCCACCTCAGCAGTATACAAAAAAAATACTCACACTTGCACACCTCTAGATTTTGCTGAGCAGTTTCGATTGAGGTAATAAAACATATGTATATTACCTTGTAATCTTGGTCTGGCAACATGTTGAGCAGGAAGCAGACGACGTTCTGCGGGAACTCGTACTTGAACGTCCAGAATATGAACTCGTCCAGGAGAGTGTTGTGCTGCAGCCGCGGCGCCAGGGCTGGGAGGTGCCGGAACCTGGGTTCAATATCAAATATCAACTCAATTCCGTAAGCTCTAAAATAACTGTATGTTTCCCTTAAAAACTAAATAAATAAACCTGAAACCGCATGGCGGTTATTGAATAAAACCTGTCTTAATGTAATCTAGATGTTACCCTTCATATACGTGACACATTGCGATCACACATTGAGTACAACATACACGGAATTTCTTGATGGTTTATCTCAGGTGGCTTTTTTCCCGAACCGGTGGTGAATTAGACTTTCATATTGGAGCCCGTCTGGGGACTGTACCTCCACCTTTCAGAAGACCGCAGTGACGTAACACTATTTTGATATAGTTTTGTGTTCTACGGTAAGTAAGGTTGCCAGTGCTCCACAAGGATACGCTGGGCAAGTAGTAATGCTGCTAGCACAGTTAGTCCTCATGAACAATAGTTGGCAAATCGTTAGTGATATCCCTGGTATTGCTAGCGGCTATAGGCTACGGTGACTGCTTACCAACAGGTGGGACGTATGTTTGTGTGCCAACTTATTATTATAAAAAAAACAGCAGTGTCTTGACCCCCATGACCCACCCCTTAGATCCCTTGAGACACATCCAGGTGAAGCTGCAATAATAGCGTGTTATTCTTACTCGTCGGGCGGCTCGGGTGCGGGGAAGAGGTCCAGGGCTTTCTGGTACATATTGTTTGACTGCGCCATGTAGCCGCCGTACTCCGTCTCCGGGAACGGCGGCTCCACCAGGTTGCGGTACATCTGACAACACGACACATCACATATAGACCTCCCAATAGCAGACATTGCTGTCAATTATCTTGTCACACACTAGCGTAAATAACACGAAATATTAGCACAGTGCCGGTAAAATATGTTTTAGTGCTGTCAAATCAAATAAAGTCGTGTCAAAACTAAGAACATTTCAGTTCCAATAAACAACAGTATAGAGTTAATATTTTAGTTTTACTTTAGTGATATGAACACGAGAATTGGCATCATAAGCACACAGCCGTATCTGGGCCCACAATAAACATCGAGTGTACTTATGGGTGCTAGACAAGTTATTAACTCTTGTAAATGCACTTGCACATACTATAAAACTAACCTTGACTCAAAGCAAACATAAAAATGCATATCAGAAATATTCGCCCTGTTAATGGAGACCAAACTCGCGTCATTTGAGATTGCAGTTTAATTCTTAATAACAACTAGGACTAGACCAACGGTGTCTTCGATATACCTATATTATATTTGCAGGTTTCTCACTACCCTAAGTCTATCTTTGACCGACTTTAATAGCGAGGAGGCTGTATTAGTCTCTACGGTTTTTTTATATGCCCATTGATACTGTCGCCAATTGTGGGCCGATTTATAATTATTTTTGTCACAGTTCAAAGCTAGTGTTTTAGATATTGGTCATATTAATATCAAATCAACATCTATACGAGGTATTCAGAAAGTAAGTCAAAGTCATCAAAGATAGGTATTTCAATAGAGGTAGGGCGAATTGGGATCTCCCATGGGTTTTCCCATAAAAAATTAAGCCGCCCCACTGGGGACTGTACCCTAAGTCTTAACTTTGACCGACTTCAAAAGTGAGGAGGTTGTATTCGTCTCTACTTTTTTTTATGCCCATTGATATTGTCGCCAATTGTGGGCCGTTCAGATATTGGTCAATGGCTAAATGCTCAATACCGGTCATAAAAATTTACACCGTACAGATAATCTCCAACGCTTGTTCTAAGTTCTACCAACGCGACATCGGCGAAATTGTGGCAACCCCGCAGAAGCCATTAACAGAAAAATTAGAAGAAGAAGTTGATATTGGTCCAGTGGTCATGGGGTTACCTGCGGGTTGATGAGCGCCTTGGTCATGGCGGTGCGCATGAGGTCGCCCATGTTGTTGAACTCCATGAGCATCTGCACGTAGCCCTCGCACTCCTGCACCGCGATGCGGTAGTTGTCCGAGGCCGACTGGCTGTAGCCCGCGCCGCCCGCAGCCGCCGACCCCACGCTCGAACTGACACATCATTATTAGTATAATTAATCTTATATATAAAATTCTCGTGTCGCGGTGTTTGTAGCTAAACTCCACCGAAACGGCTTGACCGATTCTCATGAAATTTTGTGTGCATATTGGGTAGATCTGAGAATCGGACAACAAGAATTTATCATCCGTCTAAATTTAAAAAAAATCGGTCCAGTAGTTTCGGAGCATATAGACATTTATCAAATATTTTGTCCACCCGTGGGAAGCCGGGGCGGGCAGCTAGTCTCTATATATAAAAATGAATCCCTGTTTCCCTTGGTCACAGCATCACAAATGAACGGCTGGACCGAAATCGCTAATCGTTTTCTTTTTGTGTTTGTTATTATCAGGAGAAGGTTCTTATAAAGAGAAAAAAAAAGATAAAAACCGGTACATTTTTAATTTCGGGATAAACTAAAGGTCCTTTTTTAAATGGTGTATTTGACATAAGAATTCATAGCTAAGACAGGACAACATCTGCCGGGACAGCTAGTAATGAACAATAACTTCAAGCGGCCGATTCAAATTGCTAAATTTCTTATTTATTTACTCGACAAATAAAATACATTTAGTCATAGATCTCTCCTACAAAGTATAATACGAAGACGTAATTTCGTTATAGTATTAGCTTGTCCTCTAAGTCCGATAAGTATCATGTCCTCTAAGTATAAATAGTTAACACGAACCGAAGAAGCCTTAATGCGTACTTGTGGGGTATCAATCACCCTTAAAGAGTGCTAAGGGAAGCAATCCCTAATACGTATTGGAAACAAAACTGTGGTGCCAAAAGCGTTTCAAGGGCGTTCAAGCTAGGCATGAGGCTACAATCCAGAGCTAGTTATATGTGTATACTAAAGGAAGCAAGTAAGAGTTCTAGTTGATGGTAAACTACCATAAATTAAACCTATGGACACGTAGTGTTTTTTTTTGTTTTTTTTATACCACTTATAATATGCCACATACGCATGCCCACCTGATGGTAAGCAGTCACCGTAGCCTTTAGCCGCTAACAATAGCAGGGATATCATTAACGAGTTGCCAACCCTGTTGTTGATGAGGACTCACTGTGCCAGTAGCATTACTAGCCCAGTGTATCGTCGTGGAGCACTGGTAACCTTACTTACCGCAGAAATACAACACTACATCAAAGTAGTGTTATTTCACTGCGGTCTTCTGTAAAGTGGAGGTACAGTCTCCGGTCAGGCGGCTCCAATATTAATAGGAAAACCCACGGGAGATCGCAATTCGCCCTGCTTCTCTTAAATCTGTCAAAGTGTAGTGTACCAGTCGCGCGTTCTCGACCCAGTCCAAACTGTTTTCACACCCTTTGCGAAGAAGCCTTTTTTGTACTCAGTTGGAATCAAATGTGGGTTTAGATAACGCTTGAGATAACAATGCTAATGAATTGAGGTATGATCCGTAATGGACGACGAAATGACCTACAGAAAAATGCAAAGCCGTAAAACAAGTGGTTCACAGTACTATCAATGCCAAAATGTGCATCTCATATTTACACAGCCACTTATCAGTGGGTATATTATCATATTTTCTGCAAAGTCTCAAGGATACCACCTAAGAACTGTGTATTTGCACACCCCTACTTTTGTTTGTTGACCCGCATTTGACTTATCAAGTGATGTATGTCTGACCTGTTCTCTCTGAAGTGCTGCAGCAGCCGCAGTATGAGCCTGGGCATCATGGCCTCGGCCACGCACATGAGCTCGGCCGGCGCGGTGCCGGGCCGGGGACACTTGTTGCTGTGGTTGCTGCAGAACCTGAAACCAATATACACAAGTCAGTAAAACATTCATAAATCCTACTATTAATATTATAAATGCGAAAGTGTGTGAGTATGGATGGATGGATATTTGTTACTCTTTCACGCAAAAACTACTCAACGGATTTAGATGAAATTTGGAATACAGATAATTTATAACCTGCATTAACACATAGGAATTTTTATCCCTGGAAAACTTTAAGTTGCTCTGAGTTTCTAAGCTCAACGCGGAAGTAGTCGAGGGCAGAAGCTAGTATTCAACATAAAGAGTAGGCGGATTGAGATCTCCCGTGGGTTTTCCCATTAAAATTGGAGCCGCCCAACTGGGGACCGCACCTCCACCTTACAGAAGACTTAGAATTGTCGGTTTCTCGGCAAATGTGGTCCGTTACATATATTCCAACAAGGTGAGTGCAACCGCTATGAATTCATAAATTAAATTAAAATAAATAACATGTTGGTTAGGATGTTCATTGGCAATGTCAAGGTTTTAAATCGAGGTCTAGGGTAAGGTAAGGCCCACGTAAAATCAGAATGTCTGATAAGCAAATGAATTTATGCAACAGCTGATAATAGCTGCGCTGTTTAACGAGTCGACATACGTTCGTGTTAGAGTTCAGATTAGGTTGTTATGATATGATGAGTATTATGAAATCATCATGAAACATGGACTTATATTCTTTGAAACCGAATAGGTATTTGAACCACCGTTTGAAAATCAACATCTCGTTACACATATTATTATATTTTATACCACTAACGTAGCAAACAAGCATACGGCCCGTCTGATGGTAATCGGTTACCGTAGCCTATGGACGCTTGCAACACCAAGGGTATCACTTGCGCGTTGCCGACCCTATATTTCGAAAACTGGGAAACACCTAAGCTGATTTGTAGTCAGTACCTTCATCACTTTACAATCTGTACGGCGATCTAGAAACAAAAAAAAAACGTAATTTCCAATCAGAGACATGTAATTCCAATGTCCGTTGTTGTCATACTGATCATACGGCGATTTAAAGCACCTATCAATTTCATCTGTAGGTATACCAAACACATATAATGGTATGAGACGGCACGTATTTACTATATGTTCGGTGTGTATAAAGCGTAGGCTCATTCCTGTTTATAATATTGCGGTGACATCTAGCTATGACGACATCGAGGTGGAGCCGGGTGACTAACATTGGCTGGCAGTTGGCACAGATTGCCGTTGTGGTGTAGTTATGAGTTTGACGGATTTCTAATATTATAACCTGGGTATTAACTACGATAGCATTATTCATTTTATCAAGTTTAAGCTTTAGACAGGACATTAATCAATAAGACTGTATAGCGGGAAAGGGTAAATGATCAAGCTGCGACAAAACATATAAGTGCCCCGTAGTCCACCTCTAATAAAATAAAAAGAAGTTTGACGTAGATCAAATGCACTTCAACAGGCTATTACTTGTGTATATGCATGCGTGGAGCATTAGTGGTTCCCTAACTAAAGGATTAGAGGACCGTCGGAACAGATTTGGCCCCAGGACCAAGTAGCGCCGGCCCTAAGGTAGAGTGGATCCAAACTCAAAACTTATTTTTTTTATGTAAGCAACAGGCGTATAATAGTTATTAGAGAATCGGATAAGGAAACTAGGGCCGGCGCTGGGTAATGGCATAGTAGTAGTTTATTGCCTTAAATAACATTTGTTAATACTTAATTATCGTTATTTTTGCAAGTCATCAACAGTATTGTCATATTTTATGCTATCGATAATCAATCGTGCTATATCGATTCAATAGGCTACCCTATCAATAGTAGCCTTTCTCTGTGGCTTAATAACAAGAAGCATAAAGGGAAACTCAGCTATTCATCCATGTCTCGATGAAGATAAACGATGGAGGTTTATCTTTGACTCACCCGTCTTCCTTCATGACGGACTTGTCGCCGCAGTCGCACGCGCCGCCGGCCTGCGACAGGAACATGTTGAAGTCGTGCGTGGAGTGGTCGCCGCGGTGGAAGCACTCGCGACATATCGACATGCACGGCGATATGCCGCACGTGCGACAGCGGTACGCGACCACGCGCGGGATCCACACCAGGCCGCATTTGTCGTGTTTGTCGTAGCTCCGGACTGTGGAAGGAGTACAAGCTTTAAATTTGTTTGACACATATAATTATTTTTTAATATGACTATGTTGGCACACAGGTGTTATTTCACTGCGGTCTGTAAGGTGGAGGTACAGTTCCCAGTCGGGAGGCTCCAATATTAATGGAAAAAACCCACAGGAGTTCCCAATTCGCCCTACCTGTCCTTTTTAGCTCATGGTGTGATTAATCACTGTACTTAAGCTTAGAAAAACTCATTGGTCGGGATTGGAACCTGGGCGAATCAAATGACAGGCCGTTGCTTCAACCACAAAGCCACCACGGCTTCAATTTAAGCTTTTACCATAAGGTACATTGTATACCACGTAACAATACCAGTCAACCGGTGTGAAATGAGGTGTCTACTTCACTACATCAACTACACTCCAATATATTGTAGTTGTCATTATAATGACAGACAAACATTTTAACATCAATAGAATATAATCGCGATTCATTAGCATTGAGTCGCAATTGCCTGATTAAATATTGCCGAGATAGCATGAATCATTTCGGGTTATTTTAGTTCACATAAAATCGTTTAAAAAGCATAATACACCGCTGAAGCAGTACCTAATGTACCAAGTAAACAATTGATTTATCACTCCAACATGAATATGGGTGCTCCGGTTATAATAAAACCTATAATAATAATGTGCTTGGATTTATTATCACACAGCTCCATCTGGCCCCAAACAAAGCAAAGCGTGTACCATGGAAACCAGCAGCTGATACAATTTATATACCCTTTTTTTGTAAATATATACATACAATCCATACCAAACACCCAGACCCAAGGCAAACATGTTTGTCACATAAATGATTGCCCCGGCGGGAATGAAACCCGCGACCTCTAGCTTAGATCATCCCGCCGAGATTTACCCAAAAGAGTGCTACAGCATGATGGAATCTAAAAAAATAGTGTGAAGAGATTTTTGCAGGGTCGGCTCAGCGCGCGTGATACCCTTGGTCCAAGCGTCCATAGGCTACGGTAACCACTTCCCATCAGGCGGGCGGTATACTTGTAGGCCACTTTATTGGTATAAAAAATATTACACCGTTAGTGAGCATCGTAACCAGCAGTGAATAATTTTGAATTTGAAGTATCCTCTTCAAGTACTGTTTCCACTTGTCTATTGTGGCCAGGTTGTGTATAGAATTTCAATACACGTACATACATACTTTTAAAAAGCGTCTAGTCATTGCACATAATTACAAAACAATACTCATAGCTATTATCTCGTGAGGAGCGGAACCAATGTGTACCTGTACATCTCAATTAAATACGAGCTTGTGCTGCGGTCCTGTCTTGATAGCCAATTAGCCATTGATCCATATATCTATAATATCTAACGTTAGGTAGAACATTGAAGGCACAACTGTGTCTTTGAAGTCTCATTGTACCCCTCAAAATAATGAATCATTTCAAAGTGGCGTTCGGAATTACGGTCCTGGTCGCGATTGCCGCCTCAATTTGATTTTATTAAATTCAAGGTGGCGTTTGAGACCGTGTCACAAAAGCCCCCCAGTGTACTAATAAAATGATTTGGCACAAATATCAAGCGTGAAACGCGCACGCGCACATCATAAAAGGCCGGCTATGGTACTCGAATGCTCGCATAAATATATAGTTTATGAACTGGAGTCAAATACGATACTTTCATCCCCACAGGATTTTACAGGAACTAACAAATATATAAGCGAGAACTAGGTGTGCCAGTTTGAGTTCGACATTTCATGTAGTTCCCGAGATAAACAAGTGAGACAGACAGACTCCCAACACTCCCAACCTTCTACATTTGCTTTTAGCTCTTTGTAGTACCAAAATTAACTTATATTATTGATTGTTTTCTATTCGCGAAGGGTAAAACAGACGTCAAAAAAATATAGCTGCAAGTACTTAAACTTTCTACAAACGGCAGCACAGTGCAATTATAAGGTTAGTAAACACATTACGCAACGCAGGTGTGTTCGTTCGTATCAATAATTGTATGTGTCGCGTGCGCGCGCGGGTGATCGCTGCATGTAGTGCAAGTCTGGTTATTGCCCTCGGCGTGACGGTGATCGGCTTAGGAGCTTAGGATATCACTCGGAGAGATAAATAATAATAATAATAATAATGTTTATTTGGCATAACTCTTAATACAAAATACAGAGGAAACGATGACAGTAGCAGAAGTTTAAAACTGTATCGCGTCTGTCAACGCCCACCTTCGGAGAGTACAAAATTATTAAAGTAAACTATATTATAAAACTAAAGAAATTTTAACTTGGCTTAGGACTATTACAAAGGTATTGTATGCAGGTGTGTGTGCGTGTGCGCGTGTGTGTGTGTGTGTGTGTGATGATAATGTGTGTAAATGCGTATGCATGTGTGCGTGTGTGTGTACATGCGTGTGTGTGTGTAAAAGTTGCGTTAAATATGAGTTTGAAGAAGGTCTTCAGTATCTTCATAATTTAAGGATGTTAACAAGCTAAATTATTTTCTTTTAAACGAATATCGGGGCAGTGGGTAAATATTTAATATTTTATTTAGGTTATTGTATAGTATAGGACTTATATAGAGGTAGTGTATAGATGGACAAACCTTGTCAAATCTACGATTAGAAGATGTTAAATTAGGGTCATAAGGTAATTCTAAATGCTTACGTAAGACGGTGCGGAATATAAACAATTGCCGAACTGTTAATACCTCACAGATAGAAAAAAGTTCTGCTGTGGGAAAGCGAATTGGCTTTTTAATGAGGACCTTAAGAGTTCTTAAGGAAGGAAAGGGCACAATGTGCCCTTTCCAGTCTCAGCATGTGATATTTACCAGAGCCACCCCAGCACGATATGCAGTATGATAATATTGATTCACCTAGCGCAAAATATACATTTTTCAAACTCTTGGAGTCCATGATATTACGCAGCTTTTTAAATACATATATAAGTTTTTTTATCCGGGCTGCAACTGAGTGAATTTGGAGTTTCCAAGTCATTTCATCATCTAAAGTGACACCAAGGTATTTTATTAATGTGGCTCGCTCAATCGATATGCAATTGCAAGAAGATGAAACCAAATGTGCAACACAGGTGTGCGCTTTGATTGAAAAAGTAGCTGGTGCTTGTGAGGATTTATGGGGAGAAAAAGCAATAAATTTAGTTTTAGCTATATTAAGTGTGAGAAAGTTGGAATTTAACCATGTCATAACCAGTCTTAAGGCATTTTCAGAAAAGTGATGGACATCTTTCCAGGTGTGCCCATGGATGAGGAGGGCTGTGTCATCTGCGTACGTAATGATTTTACAATTTGGAAGAATAAGGTTACATAAATCGTTTATATATATAAGGAACAGGGTAGGTCCGAGAACGCTACCCTGTGGAACCCCATAATTCAGTGGTTCTTCTTGACTTTTGAAGCCGTCAACAGTGACAAATTGGGAGCGATTGCTTAAGTAACTGCTTAAGATGTTGAGAGCAACGCCTCTAATACCAATGTTTTTAACTTTGTTAGAAGAATGGGGATAGAAATAGTGTCAAACGCTTTTGAAAGGTCTAAAAATATACCAGTAGTCTTTAGTTTGTTGTCAATATTTTGGGCAATTGTGTCAGACATATTTAAAACAGCATCTTCCGTAGATTTTCCACTTCGGAAACCAAACTGATTTGCAGACAGGATATTGTTGTGGTCAAGAAATTTTAGTAATCTGCTGTTGATAATTTTTTCAAGAATTTTTGACATAGTTGTTAAGACAGAGATGGGTCTATAATTGTTAACACTATCTCGATCTCCACTTTTGAAGATAGGATGAACAGCAGCTTTCTTAAAAGCGTGTGGAAAGATGCCTGAAGACAAGGAAAGATTGAAAATATGCTTAAATATGGGAATAAGAACATGCCTTGCAGATTTTATAACCATTGTGTTAATACCATCCCAGCCAGCCGCGCTCCCATCCCTAAGGTTCAAAATGATACGCTCAATCTCATCATTGTCTACACTAAAAAGAGCCATAGAATTTGAAAGCGATGCAGAACATGAGTAATTTAGGTCCCGAATAGAATTATTGTGAGTCGATCTTGTCATTGGAATTTTGCTAATTAGGTTCCTTCCTACGTTCGCAAAAAAGTGATTAATCGAGTCTACAGACGAACGAGGATTATCACATAAATTCAATAATTCAGCCGAAGTTGATTTTTTCTTCTGGAGGTTCGCAACTTGTTTAATAATATTCCAAGTAGCCTTCGCATTGTTCTTGGCATTGTAAAATTATTTTTGTTGATAATTATTTTTAACTTTTTGTAAAAGATTATTGCAAAAACTGCGGTATCGGGTATTTTTTTATTTATTTAATGTATTTGTGGGATCAGATTTAAATTTTCGGTATAATTTTCGGTAATATAGCTTAGGATAACATACAGGGAGATAAATATACCGGTTGCCCCAATTGATATAATTTATACAGAAGCTATATTCAAGTAAAGGTCACTGCGATTATCAACCTGATATTTAGCCGTAGTCGTCATATGGTGAGTGAGCGTTGCCTGCTATTCTAGGAACGCAAGATCGATTCCCACCGGTCTGTAGCAATGAGTTTTAATAAAAAGGAGTACTGTGATTAGTCACACCACGAGCTTTAGACTGAAGGAAAACATCCTGAGGAAACCTGTTTGCATACGCGTAATAAGAAATTCAAGTTATGTAGTGCCTAAGAGACGGCGACGGACTCACCATTTGTCACTTTGGCACCAAATTATCTTCTAGACCGCTGCGGAACTAAGATTTAAGACTATTTCAAGCAACTAAGATATGAATCTTCAGTGTAGAAGACGAGACGATAGAATTTTACACTGCCTTTTGTTACAATGTTTATTTTAAGACATATGACATTCTTATTTGTCTAGCTTGGTCGAATACCAGTCTTAAATATACGATATTTTTATATGATGAAAAAACAGGTGTATACCTACCATAATTCTAGACAAGCTTGTTTGCGGTTTTTACATTGTGAATACTTAAAATACATTTGTTTATTACGAACAAGATAAGATAATCTTTGAAATCTAGTTCTTTGTCTCGATTCCTCGAAATAACTCGAAGGTGAGTAAGGTTCAATGACTTAATGTTGCAAATTACTAAAAGCTGCGTTTGAGGACATGAGCGAATCTTAAAACTTGAAGCGTATCCGGCAGACGTACAATGAATCGGCAAATTCAGGGCTTTGTCATCGATGGCCAGAAGAAAACTTACACCAAATTGACAATTAAATACAGCTCTAGTATGAGCGCTAGCCAAAAAAATGATTATTGAAGTTTCAGCTGACGAAATAGAAGACAAGGTCTATAGCACGTGTCTCGTGAAGCGCGATCAGCTGTTAGCCGAGGTCGACGGACGCCCCGGCCGGTGAATAACACCGACCAATACGAAACGCAACTTGAGTCAATGCACTTACGGCTAAAAGTTGGGACTTCTTAAAATATTCAGGTTAGCGCATTGCATACAAAGGATCAAAATTTATTGCCAAATTCGTCGGTCATTTTGGGATCTAAGCTCATGTTCAGGGGAAATTACAATAAAGCATTCGGTATGCAACATAGGTACGCGTTTGTTTGACCCCACAAGTCTGCAGGGTCGCCACTTACCATGCGGCGAGCCGTGCTTACATTTAGTTACAAAAGGATTTCCTTTTTCACTATACTTAAATAAATGTTGTTTTATTAATCTCAATAAAGGGTTAGTTGTATCTATAAAACGACTTATACCTAAATGATAAAGTCACTCATCCGTCTGTAACACCATTTGCGAACAAATAACGACGTTTCTTGTTCATACAATACAATACACTTTTTATGGAGATTCAAATGTTTATCTTTCTGTTTATGAGCTTAGCTTACCCAAGACAAGAATGGTGTATCGTACCGTGTCAATGTTTTATGTTTTTAAGACGAATTTTACAGAATAAGTAGATTTATCATCTAGGCATCAACTAGGCATTGTGCAAAACGTAGCTTAGTACCTGAATGGCTCTTTTTCTTACAACTTTGATGATGATGAAAACATTGAACCTCAATAATAAAGAACATTCAAAATGTAAAAGAATAAATTACAATTAAAAAATTGCCTTCATCTTTCCCTACAGAGTTTGACCTGGTCCTGTCGTCGGGGATGAACATTCAATAAGGAATGTACTAACTTAGGGTAATGTTAAGGTACAAACGTAACCTAACTACTGCAAGTAAGAAACGGAACGACGAAAAGCCGATATTATCTTTGAAGCAAGTTCCATAAGGCATGTGGGCCGGACGTTACCGACGCGTCTTTTCGCACTCTACAAAGAAAGTCCGGCCTTCATGGAATGCCCACGTGCACAGTATGACCCACTGTCCAAAAAGGGCGAGAATCGAATCCAACCAACTAGGTAATACCGATTGCTACCTTCTCTACAGTCATGGAGCGAGCGATCATCACGTAAATCTTGAGATACCTAGAGGTTCACGACACGACTTGATGACCGATCAATTGGCTACCACGATAGTCTTTCGACTAATGACCTTCTGGTGCATGTTATGATACGATATCGCACGCACCGTTGGTCGCTCGTTAACGAAAGTCAAGTTGAAGCTTTGGCATTGTGCCTAGATGTGCCGAAGGCGTCCGATCAGGTACTCATCGTACGTACCAGGGTTCGGGCTTCCCGAAGGATAATGCGTGTCGCAAGTGACAACTTGATGACAATCCAGAAGATGGATGGAAGATCCAGAAGAGATGTAAACAATGTACAGTACCTAATTGCTCCGATCCGATAGCATGGACGTCATCACACACGGAGAGCATCTGTGCTCTCTTTAACACTTAATGCTTATTGTGAGTCGTATCGTATTGTATGCTTAATAGAGGCAATATGATTAAAAGGTAAGGAGTCTTAATGCTGTCAAATTACACCAGCACAATGTATGTAGTGATGACAGATACATTAAAATAAGAGAAGAAGCTCAACACGGCGTTTGTGCCGACCTTTAGGAGAGAGGGATTCTTGGTCTTCGTCCCAATAAATTTTGATAGTCTCTAAAAGTCTTTTGAAGGTATCCCTCTTCCTGTACTATATCGGCTATCTCTTCACATCTCAGAGGCAGTTGCTTGTCATCATTGTCATATTGACGAGACCGCTGGTCTAGTGGTTAGTATACCTGACTGCTGCGCTAGAGGCCACAGGTTCAATTCCCGCCAAGGCAAACATTTATGTGACAATCATGTTTGCCTTGCGTCTGGATGTTTGATATGTATTGTTTATGTATGTATTTACAAAACAACATTATATTAGTATTCTATCAGCTGCTGGTTCCCATAGTACAAGCTTTACTTAGTTTCGAGCTAGATGGCGCTATGTGACAATGTCCAAGCATTATTGTTATTGTTATCAGAGAAATTGTAGGTACCTATAAGGCTATTTTATATGTTTTTTCTACAAGGACATCGCATGGATAATCTAGAAATGTTATATATGGTTAGTAAGACTCCATCTCAAAAATCTTCATCCTTTTAACATTGAGTAAACAACTCCTACAATATCCCATCAATTGGTTTAGAATTGATCAATGACACCTGCCAATCTTTCATTTTCCTTTCACCAGATTCTGTACCCTAAGGTTGTCTGTAGGAGATGATTATAGCAAAATGTGTCTTCACTACTCTGTATCTACCTATTTCTGAAAGTTATTTTACTTTGTGGTGTGTATTTTTGCATTCAATTTTCTAAGGCTAGTGTCATAAACTGATGGTAATGACACACTTCAAATTGCAGTGTGTGAACAATTCACATACCCTATATAGGATTATGTTAATATTCATAGCTTCCCACACACATAAGACAGCAGAATCATATTGTATATCAACATATTTTGTAGCATTTTGTTTGTTTACTACAACCAGGTATATGATTCATATATCAGCAAGGTTGCACAACATCTGTGTGACAGAGATGGTCACACATGATGGCCAACCAGTTGACACCCTTGTATTATAGTCAGGTGTGTTTATAAGGCAGTGTGGCATGGCTTAGACTAGATATTTCAATGGTTTTAATGCTACGGCACACACACATTCATACATTTCAAGAATACTACTACAGACTATACTATGTATATATTATACAGACTATATTATAGCTACATAATATGTCATTAGTGGTGTCACCCAGACCTGTAGTCATAATTATGGCACTGCAACAGGTACTGGGTAAGTGCAGCAATCACTATGCAGCACACAGGTTACATATCTCCTAATAGATTGGTATAAAACAATTTTGGTTTAATCTCCTTGAAAAATGGAGCTCGATAATATCTGCCTACTCGAAAGGGAATTAGCAAAGATATAATATGTATTCTTGGCATCTTTATAGCTTTATTATTATCAATGTTTGGTCATAAACAGTTTGATTTATATCTTTCATATCAATTAGGTAACATATTATTTTGTATTTTTTGTAGGTAGTCAAAACTAGTCTTGCTTACAATTGTAAGGGGATATAATTCCAGTATATGAGTTTCAAGGCTAAAGTGTTATTTGAATAACTTGTTTTCCTTTAGATAAAACTGTGCTTAATTGAAATGAGGACACCTAAGACAATAGTTAACATATTACTTACTTTACATCTCCCAAAGGAATAAAAATTGTTATGAAGCGAGTCTAACAGTATTGCTAAGTACATATGATCTCTACTTAATTGCTTGCAAGTTATAATTAACTTGCAAGCAATTAAGTACTAAAACTATTAAAGTACACACAGAGGAACTGAAGCTAGCAAAAAAAATCATTATTTTCAGTATCTATTTCCAGTTTTATGGAACAAAATAGTTATATGTTTGAACAAACGAAATGTATGTAACAATGTACATATATTACAACTCGGAACAATGAATACCAAAGCACTTCAAAGAGAATAAATACAAGTTCATAACCTAAAATAATCTCGAAACAGAAACAGTTATGCGAACTCACCGATTGACGCGAACTCGTCGGGAGTTCGGCCGCCGGCCAGCAGCCAGCGGCACCAATCTATCGTCTCCCACTCATCTATAGCCTTGCTGGGATTCAGCAGGACATCCAGCAGTGGGCCCAAATGCTGAGGAGACCCACTCGCGCAGTCAGCGTGAATATACGCGGCGGCCCCTCTTTTCCCTTTCTTCATCAACACTTGAGCCGTTGAATTGGACATCATAACACTTTATCACAACTCCTGTGGTCTACACTCACACATAAGTCACCGTGTATTTCGGTCGTTCAAGGAAGAAACACCATTTCTAGTTTTACATAAGGCAATGAACTGCTGCCCGTAACGCCATCGCAGCGGAACATTTCTAAGTCACTTATACAGGCACTAGCACGTGTACACATCGACCAATTTATTGGATGTAAAACAATTATTAGATACTAAAAAAATGACGTAAATAATTCAGTTTTATTGAAAATAAATTCTACAGAAAGAAACAACTCGGCCATTGGTTTAGTGTTACCACCATAAAAAAAATTACCCCATCACATATTTAACATCATTGCCATCATCCATTCCATCGTTTCCCCCTCCCCAGGTGCCTTAGATTCAAATTAATGAATTTATTGAATCTATTTCCGCCATTCTATATAGAAAATATATATCTGAAAGTCTTATATTTCCACGCGTAAGCATGATTTTTAATGAACTTGCTGGGTTTTATTGTGTACTGCCAGCCTATATACATTTAAAAGGTATTATCTTTAGACGCGGAAATTTTAATATTGTTGGATGATGGAGAAGACCTCTCCATGGAAGAAATAGCAGAATAGATTGTATTGTAATCATTGATAGATACCTACTTCTACAGCCAAGGGAATACAACCGCTACGCTTCCACAGCACAGCGTATTCTTGAGAAGCTTTTAGAACCTAGCTCAATGCAGAAACGTAACAACATCAGACAAGTGATGGATTACATATTATCTAAGTAAGTGTATTATCTATAGATTACAATCTTCTGTAAGGTTTCTCTTTATGTACTCACTACTCTGTGCCCAAGAGAATTGTGGAGATTTGGAATTTTGGAATATCATGGGCGTAAATAGGGAATATTCTTAGACAATACAAATTACAAACGCTACGACCAGAGCCGTAACGACAGGTTTATAAATAAAGACTTTAAAGACCTTTTCATTCCATCCATAGCCATAGCTAAAGCATGTGCTAGTCTACGCGGTACGCTACGCTTTTACAGCTATCACAGTGAGTCCCAAGAGAATACAAACAACCGCTACGCTAGAAGTGAGTCCTCATCAACAACATAGTTGGCAACGCGTTAGTGATAGATACCCATGGTATTGCTAGCGGCTATAGGCTACGGTGACTGCTTACTACCATCAGGTGCGCCTTATGTTTGTGTGCCACCTTAGTGGTATAAAAATTAGAATGCATGACACTAGCCATTTTAATTCGGAAAACACGAAAAATTTTGAAACATGAAAATAGTCTAACACTCGAGTACATAATCACTACGTTTTACTGGCAAAAATAGTCCCAGAAGGGATTGATTGCCATACTTAGGGGGAAGAAGAAGAAGAAGAAGAAGAATCTATGGTATCTACTCTGTTTATGCCCTCTCGTATGTAATGTATTCATAGATAATTACATAGTCTTAGTAGGGATGCGATTCTTTAAGAAAAAGATAGATTTTTAAATCGATTCGAATTGTAAAATAATAAATCGATTAACAAAAAAATCTAGGTACAAAAGATTGATTCCTTAAAAATCGATTTTTTTCAAGTTTGCATTTACAGTGTTAATATAAATCCAATTTATGAAAAACAAGAAAAATACCATAATAAATGATCTCTTATCAGTAAAATCACGGATTTTTTTTGTTCAGGGAATTCGATAATGACTATTATAGAAAATTTTTTTTAATAAATTATTTTATAAATATTTTTATTACTATGTTAAATTATGAGCACCTGACAGCAATTGACAGTCGTGCGATGTGTTCTGCTCCCGTAAGCCCTTCTTTTCACCATTTACACATTTCGTGTAAGTTGCGTAGTTTTCGAGATATTTCGATTTCACAACCTGCCCCACTGATCAACTAGCCCCGCCCTGCCCTACTTTAAAAATTGATTATTGCAACATCGATTTTTTTTCAGCATCGCCCATCTCTTCTGAGTATCGAATTATCGCAAAAATCTGGTCCCTGATTCTTTATTGGTTGAAAAATTAAAGCGCGCGGAGGGCGTAATTTAAATTCCTGATTGGAAATAATTTTGTGGTTTTTACCAAAATAATTTTCAAGGGTGAAATATCGATTCACTGAATCGATTCAGAACTACATATCGATTAAAAAACAGTTTTTTTTTGGCTTGATCTAAACATCGATTCATCGATTCATCGATTAATCATTATCAAAATATCGCCATCCCTATCTTAGAAATTGTATTCTTTGGATGTGTGTTGTGTTGTGGGTGGTAGTTACATGAGTGATACTCTTGTAATTTTAGAAATGAATCATTAAAATTTATTAAAATTATAATATAAATTATATTTAATAATATAAACGCGTACTATCTTCCTCATTGAACAGAAAACAAAAAATTTACGATTTTAGATAGGTCGTTTAAATAAAATACAATATGAGCGACGAAAAGAAGGTTATGTTTCACGAGATGGAGCTCGACGACCGGATTCTAAAGGTAATAAGGTCATAAAACCATGAAATTACCATTTCACACGTACGAGGAAGGTTTTTCATTGACCTGTTTCAATATTTGCAGTTTATCTGTTAGTGTAAGAGGCAGTCGAAACACGCAATTACCACATGTCATGTGCTATTTACGCGTTATATCAATATTGATTGCTCGCTGCTCTAATACAATTTAGTGTAATTTATTTATTACTCTATCACTTGTCTGGTATCTATAGTAAGTGCTTAGTTTGGACAACATTTCTTCTACACCGAACTTTTAATCTCCATCGTCTGTTCTTCGTAGCGCGACATTGGCAAAATTGTAGCAACCCGCAGAAGCTATTCATAAATAAGTTGCAGTTGAAATTGGACCAGATGAAGATGATTCATTAGTTTACTTTATTATTTCTCAGGCAATATCACAGTTAGCATGGCCAGAACCGACTCTGATACAAGAGACAGCAATACCCTTGCTGCTCGAAGGCAAAGATGTCCTAATGAGGGCCAGAACAGGCTCTGGCAAGACTGCAGCTTTCGCTATACCTGTCATCCAGAAGATACTTAACTTAAAAAATACAAGCTCACATCAATGCATAAGGGCACTCATATTGTCACCTAGTAAAGAGTTGTGTGGACAGGTAAAACTATTTTATTATTAGCCCGTGACTATGTCTGCCTTGAGCTTAGAACCCCAGAGGAATCTA
Organism: Falcaria lacertinaria; assembly: GCA_951449985.1. NCBI lineage: Eukaryota > Metazoa > Arthropoda > Insecta > Lepidoptera > Drepanidae > Falcaria > Falcaria lacertinaria. The sequence continues at coordinate 9,462,451 of OX602121.1, read as the reverse complement.
ACCTTTTCCCTGGATAAAAAATATCCTTTATGTTAATCATTAAAAAATAAAAAATATGTTTGCCAAAATTCATCTGTTGAGCCATTATGTGATTGAGCAACAAACATCCATTCATACATCCATCCTTACAAACTTTCACATTTATCATATTAGTAGGATTTTCAATTTGTTTTTGTAATCTGTACATCTATGCTTTTAAACAAATTATAAGCTACATTATTTCTAAGTACTTACTAAAGGCAATATTTTAACATCACACACAGAAGTTACATTCAGTTTCTGTATTTACCTCAGATATAACTGGAAGAGAGTAGTTACTGACTTTCTTGCCGGAAATCTTCTAAGCAAAATTATCCTCTGAACCCAGTGGTAGATTCAGACAATTTGAAAGTACCAACTCATCAAATAAAAATGACTTAGTTTATTTTCTCTTGGGAGGTCACATTGGAATAACTTTCCATAACTCTTTGCAGATCACATCAGTGATAGGAGAGTTAACACTCAAATGTTCACGAGAAGTGCGGTGTATAGACATATCTTCAAGCGGAGACACTCTGACACAAAAATCCCTGTTGTCTGACAAGCCTGACATTGTAGTTGCCACACCTTCTAGAGCCTTAGTGCATTTGAAGGCAAATAACATGAGATTGAAGGAAGATCTGGCCGTACTTGTTGTGGATGAAGCTGATTTGGTATTCTCATTTGGTTATGAAGACGAAATTAAGGAGTTGTTAGGGTAAATATGGTACATTGTGTTTTTTTATTTTACTGTGTTTACTTTAAGAACTTATACTAGTTTTGCGCCCACAAATTTGTCTATGTAGAAACAATCTAGCCTTGATGAAATATAGCCTATACTACTTAGAGATAGTGTAGCTATTCAATAGTAGAAGATGTTTTCAATTGGTTCAATACTACCAAACAATAACTAATACAAAGTCACAAACAAAAAGTTTAATTTATGTTTTTTAATTATATTACTAGGGACCCACCCCCCATTAAGTTAAATAACTACAAAATGAATACATGAAAACCTTCCTCGCGAATCACTCTATCTATTGCTGAAAAATGCACCAAAATTTTAAAGATCTAAGCATACATAGGGACAGCTGGACAGCAGGAAGTGACTTTGATTTATACTATGTAGTGATAATAGTATGAATACACCAATCTGCATTCTGTCTATGTTGTACCTCAAGAAAGCATGTTTACCATTTGTCTGATGGTGAATCTAATCTCTGTTTCTTCTTCCAGCCATCTTCCGAAGATATATCAAGCAGTGCTAGCTTCAGCCACACTGTCAGATGATGTGCTGAGCCTTAAAAAGATAGTTCTCCGTAATCCGGTGACCTTAAAGCTGGAGGAGCCAGAGTTAGCTCCATCATCACAGATGCAGCACTACCACTTGTTTGCTGAAGAGGATGATAAGGCAGCCATCTTGTATGCTCTGCTCAAGTTGAACCTCATTAGGGGGAAGTCCATCATCTTCGTCAGGACTGTGGATAGGTGTTATAAGTGAGTTATTTCCCTGTCTTACAATGTCACAGGTTAGGTGGTCTATTATGGTTTTTCAGACACGCTCCAAGCGCGGGCCTTATTTTGTAAGAAAATTGCAATCATTCTGATAAAGCAGCAACATAAAAATTGTGGTTTTGGTTACTAAGCAAAGTCAGAATTTTCAGATTTATACAATTATTTTTGCAAAATATGACACCAGGATACATTTTAACAGATATCAATTTAAGTGAACAATTTAACTGAATTAAGAAAATAATCAGTGTATTTTAAGCAAATCTATTTTTCCGAATCAAACTGATGATTGTCTCTGGCTAAATCATTGAATTTTTGATTGATTATATGTCATCTGTTGCAGGCTAAAACTGTACCTGGAACAATTTAAGATCGCCTCTTGTGTGTTGAACTCTGAGCTGCCGGCTGCTGTGCGGTGTCTATCCGTGGACCAGTTCAACAGAGGCCGCTACCAGATCATCGTAGCCTCGGATGAGAAGGCTCTCGAGAAGCCTGACGGTGGGATCCTACCCATTGAGGAGAGGACTAAGAAGAAAAAGGTATAAAACTGTATTCTTAATTTTATGTTTATTATTCGTCACCTCAGAGATGCATTCATAAAGAGTACTTACAACCGAAGAGCATCTATGAAAAGTTCATCATTGCCAATTTGTTTTTCAGCAAATGCGAGATTTGTATTGTTTTTTACTGATTCCCTGAAAGCGGGGATTGATGATTTGTTCGTATAAATCGCGCCGGTTTTCTGGTTAGACTTGCCCCGTGCTTCATTCATTCTTACGAACCTAACGTAACATAGCTAAAGTAGTGTAGGCACTTTCTATTCTAATATGTATAGCTTTCAATATTGGTAATGGCAGATGGATTTTCTTATAAGCTCAATTGCATTATTAAGTGTCTCCGTGGTATTATATTTGTGTTTTATCCATCTGTACAGGGAATACAAAATCAAACTAAAATTAATTTAATCATTTTAATTCCCGATAAGGCACTTACGCAGGTCTACCTAACCAGTATTGGGGTTCTTCAAGAAGGGCGTTAAGAGATTTCTGGTGGGTCGACGCGTGTGTGAGTGAGTGATACCCCTGGTGTTGCAAGCGTCCATAGGCTACAGTAACCGTTTACTATCAGAAGGGCTGTTACCTTAGTGAAAATATTAATGTGTGTTGTCAGCAATCGTCAAAACGCAGGAAAGACAAGGAGTCCGGCGTGTCCCGAGGCATCGACTTCCAGCACGTGGCGAACGTTATCAATTTCGACTTCCCCCTGGACGTGAGCTCGTACGTCCACCGAGCGGGACGGACCGCCCGGGGCAATAATCAGGTACCTACTTTATGGTGAAATAACTTTTCTCTACAACTTGTTTTTCGTTATGGCAACCTATCTTCATGAATTATTCAAGGCCAGGATCGAGTGTAAGTTAAAGGGTACTTTTCGGTATAGGCTACTTTGCACCAAGAAGTATGAGTTTAAGAACTACTTATTTAAGAAAGCAAGTTTTCTGATCCGCCCTTTTTATGTTTAAACGACATGGGTGATCTTTATCGCAACAGTATTTTTGTTAGCTACGCTAAATTAAACATTTAAAGCACATCCGACTTAACTAAAACTAATTATACTCCGATTAAATCACCTTTGAATAAAAAAAACTAAAACAGAATCGGTTCATCCGTAGGAGCTACTATGCCACATTCACGGATACACACATTAAATTTATAACACCACCTTTTTGATAGAAAATACTGATGATTGATTGCATGCCAGGCAATTAGTATATTCTATCAGTTGTTTATAGTACAACCTTTAGATGGCGCTGTGTAATAATCCGAGCAATATTTGAATTTTATACTTACCTATATTTTACAGGGATCGGTCCTGTCGTTCGTGGCGATAAGAGAGAAGCCCCTGATGGACGCGGTGGAGGAGCACTTGTCCAAGGGCTTCAAGGGGCAGAAGGTCTTGCAGTAAGATTACTGATCATCTCACATTTTGTTACACACTATATATATTATTTATTTCGTATGAAATTGTAGCGGCCTCTCCGCTACATGTTGGAATCTACTAGCTGACGAAACACAACAGATGGCGCTGTTCATGATTTGTAGAAATTCTATACATACGTCACAATCCTACAAGGCGCTAGCAGAGTTTCCTATGCAAATCAATATATATTACAAGCCTCTGACTAGAAAAGTCGGAGCCTTGTTCCCCAGTAACAAAAATAAAAAATAATAATTGGCAAAATCAGTCTAGCCGTTCACGCGTGAAGCCGTGACCAAGGGAAATAGGGATTAATTTTTATATATGCATAGATAAGGAAAAACGCTTCCTGAGAAGAACCGACAATTAACTCAAACATACATTTATCACGTCATCACGTCAAGTCCCTCACGCAGAGAGTAGGTGCAGAGAGTAGGTACTTTTTCTGGATTCATCAATCTCTTTATACATGCCCACCGGTTCCGAGTACTCTTCATCTAGAGTCTAGACTTAGAAAGACATGATGTGTTTTGTTCAGGAAATACGAGTTCGCAGTGGAGGAGGTCGAGGGGTTCCGGTACAGATCGCGTGACGCGTGGCGTGCGGTCACCCGCATCGCCGTCAGAGAGGCGCGCCTCAAGGAGATCAAACAAGAACTCATCAATTGCAAGAAATTACACGTATGTGTGCTTAATAGCACTTTTAGGACGAAGTTGCAGTTTTTTTTTGTAATATTTGTAAAAAAAATATGGAGCGCAGTTTACAGATACAGATATTATTCACTTGCGTGTGGCACAGATAATGAAAACATCAGTTAAGACCATAGTCTATAAAGTTGTAAGCCGTTAGCACTATCTGTTCTGTCTGAGATAAGTGGCTTTCTATACTTTGCCCTTAGAATGTAAGTACATGCATCTCAACGGCTGGGTACTAGATTTGTACACGAATTATATTATACCACTAAGTTATATGTCTCGCCTGATGGTAAGCGGTTACCGTATCCTATGGACGCTCGCGACACTAGGAGTTTCACTTGCGGTTTGTGTACCCTGAAACAATCTCTTCTCACACGTTTTGGGGGATTTAATTAAATTAAATCACTAATAATCCTATGATTTTTTGGACCGAGGTATTTTTTATAATCAACAAAAATGATGACACCGATCGAACATAACACATTGATGAACGACTAATCTTCTCCCTGATTTGCGACCGCCTTCACGGGTCACTGACACTCCTTTCCCTAGGGATTGACCAACTGTCTCACTCCCAGGGATACTTTGAGGAGAACCCCTCGGACCTGGCAGCGCTGCGTCGCGACAAGGCCCTTCACACCGTGAGGGTGCAGCAACACTTGGCGCATGTACCGGAGTACCTGTTACCGGCCGCCCTGAGGAATGACCAGGAGGAGGACGCTGAAGCGGTCAAGGAAGCAACTCCTCCAGCCAAGAAGAGGAAACAGAACTATGGCAGCGTCAAAAGAAACAAATACCAGGTTCGTTTTAACAAGCTACGACTATGTTCGAAAACGAAACTCGCGATATGTCAAAATTGTTATACTAATTTTTAGTTCCACTTTTCGCCGCCGCAGCGCTGTTCATTTTTCAATACAAATATAGTCGAAGGCGATACGAAAACGTTGTCGCAATTTATTCATGCTAGCGCTACTGAAATTACAAATTTTTAGTACATTATCTGTGTTTTTTTACACCGAACTTAAAATCTCCATTGCTTCTTCGTTCTACAAACAACGCGACATTGGCATCATTGTGGCAGCCCCGCAGAAGCCATTCATGAAGAAGTTGAAGTTGATTTAATTTCACCTGTCCCAGTGTGTGTGTAATCAAATCTTGGAAGTTACATTTGACCCATTTCCCAGTGTCGGGTTGAGCTGAAATTTGTCATGCACGTTTGGTTCGTGCCAAGGCGTGATTACCTAAATGCCGCCATTTTTAATCCAATATGGCGAACGTTACAAAATCAAATCTAATCAACATAAAAAAATCATGTATTCAGATTAGGCCCTAATAAGGCACCAATGAAGGTTTAAGTTACCACCGGTTCGGAAAAGGAAGCCGCCTGAGAAGAACAGGCAAGAAAATCAGTGCTCTGTCTTTTTTTTCATGTAACAATCATGATAAAACAATTAGTATGATTCATGATTTCCACAGTAATCTTACGATATGGGTATCAAATTAAAGGGCAGGAGCGAAACACTTTATTTTTATTAACAAATATTTAAAGCTTGTTCAAGAAATCAATTAAGTCTTGTTTCTAAATAATAACAGCAATATTTTAAGACTGCATGCTAACCTGAAAGCGTTTTAAAATGTTTTTTTTTGTCTGCAGGCAAGAAAGAACGACCCACTGAAGAGCTTCGAAGTAAAACAGAAGACAGCGGCGAACACCTAGCACTTTGTTAGTATCCGAATGGACGTCGATTTTATACAACAATAAATGTGTTTTATACATTGAACTTTTTCTATAACGACACTGTCTATAAAATAATATATTTTTTTTATAAAAAGAGCAATGTATTGTGTAAATAAAGTGTGTCTTATATTGTGTTTCTTTTCACACAGTTTGCGGGCGCGTCGCGGTGTTCCGTTGGTTAGTAGTGTTGGGGATTCGGTTAGTACAATACTATGAGCGAGTTCTAAATATATACATTATGTTGGCTATATGTGTTTATTATGTTGAATTGGAGTGGGTGGACGATTTTTTAAGTATAAGTATGTATTTTTTGCGATCTTAAATAGCATGCCGAGGCCAAATGTATATTTATAGATGTCAGTATTCACATTATTTAATTTGCAGGCCTTTTAATGTAAATGCCAAATACAAAAAACCACAAAAATTTAATTTAAAAAAAAACTTGGTACATATAGGATAAAATAAAATAAAACAGGAAAGAGATCCAAAGACTGGGAAAGCAGAAATCGACTTAAGCAGATGTTTGCAACTTTTGACATATATCCGGAGTATGATAAAGTCAGATCACACCCCGAGCTAAGCCAACGCGGCTCGCATAGCTTCATACAACATGCACATTTATCTAAGGCACGTTAACTGCTGAAAAACACAAACCTTGTGTTTGGTTAAAATGTCAGCATTGTTCTACATATTACTTGAAAATATTGATAAGTCAACTAAAAGCGATATATAGTATATACATACGTACATATCACGCCAAATCCCTCACGCGGTAGGCAGAGAGTAAAGCATACTGCTAGAATATCTTTATGCAGGGGCGTAGTTCGCGTGAGCGGAGGCGGTTCGCCCCGGGTACCAGCAGAATGGGGGATGACGTGAGCAGAAAATATGAAGGAAAAATAAACTGTACTTAGAATCAATAGAGGATAGAAAGTAGCGGATCATAGTTCCCTTCAGAGAACATATGTTTGTAAGCGGCATATGTTTGTACGATACAAATAGTGTTTGGGGTCAATCGTATTTTTTGGTCGTTCGATTTGTCTTCATCAGCCCCGGGTTTGGCACATGCTAGCTGGCACTCGCTTTTCTAGTTTTGGGTACCCATAGTTTCAGTTCGCTCGCTTTGTAGCGAAGTATAGAAAGACCGGGCCGTGTAAGCTAACCTTCTCTCAGCTAAGTTAGCTTAGCTCGCGGTGTGATTCATGCTTTTTTCATTTCAAGGTTACCTGATACCGTTTCATGGTGTTTGATTCGCTAGTTTAAACGTGTAGGGGTAACTTTTCTTTGTTATGCAGCGCGGAATACATATGTAGTTCTTTGCTGTTGGAAAGTGACCTTGCTACAACGTAAATATTTAAATACATCAAATTATGTTTTAACCTACATTATTTTTTTTACGCTTCATAGCCAACAATTGGTGTTTTTAGCGCAAATTCTCTCTGAAATCAAGAATATAGCATCTGGCCGAATATTATACGCTAATTAGTTGTTCTTTTTTTATAATTCGTAATTTGTTTAGGTTATAAAGGATCGCATTATTACGCAGATCCTACTATCAAAAATTACACGCACGACGTACCCTATTTAGGATAGTCACAAACTGGCAAACTCCGGCCGCAGTGCAATGGCCGGCACCAGTCTGGAGCAACCGCCTTCATGATCACGGTACACTCTGCGCAAGGTTAGTATGCTTGTCACACGACCCGTCATACCTTATATTGCATGGCCGGAGGATCTTAACAGCGCGATCTAGTTGCATAATCAGTGACATCTATTGTCACGTTTTTTCATTAAATTTTGAGTTGCCAGGTGTGATATTTTGTTAGAATTTTGACAGTGAAGACTTAAAAAAATTGAGAATGCGTTTGTAATTTCTAATTAAAGGTAATTTAATCAAAAAAGTGAAAATTCTTAGCAATAATTTTTCTAAGTTTGTTTTTTTCTTTGATGAAGATGTGAGATCTATTATGGTTGCGTTCAGATATGCGATAGTCTGAATTCTTGTCATTGTGGGGCCCCGCTATATTTTTATATTTTCTATGCAGATTTAGATAATTTTTTTTTGTTATATTATCTACAAAAAATTTGGCATGAATGAATACATACTCAAAATATTAGTTATTGTGCTAGAGATATTTAAACTATGGAGAGAGATCTTTAAATGACATGTCTCTGTATCTACCATTAAATGTTCCTCTTATGAAATTAAAAGAGGATTTATAATGCTTATCACTTTGGTAAATGAAGAATTATAATTATGTTTCCTCCAAAAAAGTATTAACTTTGAACTATTTGTTAAATTGCATTGACTTGGAAAATTGTATTTAGGTAATATGTATTATCTCTGGTACTTAAAATGGTGATATAGAAAGTATGTCGGGAGAAAATAAAAAAAAAAATGAGGTGAGGGAAAATATTAATCATAGGATTTTTTTTTGTAAGTATAATCAAAGTGATAATTTAGAGACTAAGCTGAATAATTTGATTGTTGAATTTGATTTTGAAAGTAATATAGATAAAATGGATTCGCAGTACATATATCTACCATAAACTCCCAACCTCACAAATAAAACAATGATCATGCAGTATTTGTTTTATTTTAAGGTATTAAATAGATTTGGAGTGTCTCTTCTTCTTAATGGGCTGTTTGATGAGGACGTGCGAGTCGCTGAAGGCCCTCCTCAGGGCAACGGCTTGGTGGTAGCCCGCCAGGTTGGAGGCCGACTGGAGCCTGGATAGCGGACGGTTCAGATAGTACCCGTAGGGGCCCATCTCGCGACGCTGCCACGGACTTGTCGTTATCCTGGGAAAATTAATAGCCTTAGCTATATATAGGTACTAGTGCAGGACTACATATTACTAATTTCCGAAACGGCTGAACCGATTTTGACCGGACTGAGTGAGGTTAACTTATATTTTAGAAAAATAATTAGGGTTCCGCGGCAAAACATTAAAACCCATGAAAAAGATAAGATTCAAATAGGTAATTAATGTTAAAAAAAATATTCAGCTAGTAGGTACGCAATAAAACAGGAAAGATTTATTTTATACCTATTTATTAAAAAAGTGTTTTACAAATCAATTCACCAATTAATTTTGTAGATGATAGTAGATATGGAGGTACACATTTATAAGTGTATGTATGGGCAAGTTGATGGGTTATTAGTATGTTATGGAAAGTATAAGGCTTTAGATTTACGTACTCCTATATGATTTTATCTGGCGCGTGTTTGTCTCTATATGATTTTATCTGGCGCGTGTTTGTTCCTATATGATTTTATATTGTGCGTGTTTGTCCCTATATGAACATGTTTGTTTTTATGAAGAGCGTGTTCGTTTGGTAACAAAGAGCGGGCAGGTGGTGGTGAGGCCAGCAGTAACGAACCATATCATGAGTGGTGGGATCTCGGGCCGGGGCCGCGTGTGGATGTAGAAGGCCAGCGGCGCCGCCCCGCACATCCACACCGCCCACTGCTGCATCATCTTGCGCCCGTCTATGTCCTCTTCGCTCAAGGGTAGCTCATCCTGGAATTAGTTAGTGAGGTAGGGCGAATTGGGATCACCCGAGGGATTTCCCATTAAAATTGGAGCCGCCCGGCCGGAGACTGTACCTTACAGAAGACCGCAGTTTCATAACACTACTTTGATGTAGTGTTGTTTCTGCGGTAAGTAATGTTGATAGCGCTCCACGAGGATACGCTGTGCTAGTACTCGTAGTAATGCTGCTAGCAGTGACTCCTCATCAATAACATTAGTTAGTAGAAACGCGTTAGTGATACCCCTGGTATTGCTGTCGGTTATAGGCTACGGTGACTGCTTACCATCAGGTGGGCCGTATGCTTGTGTGCCACCTTAGTGGTATATAGAAAAACACTCGACACTGAAAAAAATGTTCTTATAAAATAGCGTTATTGCCACTACCTTTAAAAAGCCGTGGTGGCCTTGTGATTGAAGCAACAGGCCTGTCATCTGATGGGCCCAGGTTCGAGTCCCGGCCTGTACCAATGAGTTTTTCTAAGCTTAAGTACAGTGATTAATCACACCATGAGCTTTTAAAAAGAGATGTAGGGCGATTTGGGATTTCCCGTGGGTTATCCCATTTAAATTGGAGCCGCCCGACTGGGGACTGTACCTCCGCCTTACAGAAGACCGCAGTGAAATAACACTACTTGATGTAGTGTTGTGTTTCTGCGGTAAGTAAGGTTGCCAGTGCTCCATGAGGATACGCTGGGCTAGTAATATTGCTGCTAGCACAGTGAGTCCTCATCAGCAACATGGTTGGCACCCCGTAGTGATACCCCTTGTATTGCTAGCGGCTATAGGCTACGGTGACTGGTTACCATCAGGTGGGCCGTATGCTTGTGTGCCACCTTAGTGGTTTAAAAAAAACAAAAAGAAAAAACTACCAAAAAGACAACTAGTGGTGGTACCACAGTCTTCCTAAATACGCACAAGATGGCTACGATGGATGTAGTAACCGGACCCGTTCCCCACTCGTAAGAAAGGGTAGCAATATATTCTCCAAGTATTATGTAATCTATAAATTATGTACTCACAAAACCTGTTCAACTTACATCTTCGTAGCAGTAATCGACGACAACTTTCAGACCTTTTACAAATATGATCCAGAAATGAAGGCTGTATATCACCATCCACACGAACAGCATGTGCTGCGACAGTGAAATTTATTTTATTGTTATATTATGGAACTATTATAATATGGCTCCATCATAAAATTAAAGCTCAGATTCTAATAATTATTAAGAATAACTAGTATTACAAAAACTTATATTTCAGAAGCTTATCTAGATTTTAAAGCTTTTACCGGTACGCTGTGCTAGTAGTAATGCTGCTAGCACAGTGAGTCCTCACCAACAAACGGTTGGCAACTCGTTAGTGATATCCCTGGTATTGCTAGCGATATAGGCTACGGTGACTGCTTACCATCAGGTGGGCGCGTATGCTTGTGTGCCACCTTAGTGGTAACAAAAAATATATTAAAAAACACAGTTATTTATATCCTGGTGTGCCTGGTCACGATATTAGGATAAAGAGAAATTTAAGAGAGGTAGGGCGATGTGGGATTTCCCGTGGGTTATCCCATTTAAATTGGAGCCGCCGGACTGGGGACTGTACCTCCGCCTTACAGAAGACCGCAGTGAAATAACACTACTTGATGTAGTGTTGTTTTTATAAAATTATTGTATTGTAATCGGTCCTTAATGCGTGTGCATATTTTCAAAATGATTAGACCTCTTGAATTTGGTGTTTACGTTGAAATATTCCGTTACATGATAGATACTTACATATATATACATACATACAGGTGAAGCTGGTAAAAGTGTCTTAAAAATGAAATTGACCTGTAATATAACTTCCCAAAGCGGCACACGTCGGAAGAGGAATCTCCGGAAGAGCGCCGCCAACAAGCGCTGCGCGAGCGCAGCCGCGCCCACCGCCCACAGCAACGTCGGTATCACGGATATCGCTGACTCCCCACATTTTGCCCACTCCACTAACTAGAGGATCACAAGTCACTACATCACAACATGCAGAGGTTTCACATTACACTTTTTTTCCTAACCGGTGGTAATTTAGACCTTCATAAGTGTCTTATTATTCTCAACTCACACACTCAATTCAAGAAAAGTATAGAGTATTTTTTTTAAAAAGGTGTAGGCTTTCTTCGGACCTACCGAATCAATTCTAAATCTAACTAATATCAAACTAGTATATCAAAAAATACTATTGACACCGAAGATGTTACAAGAAGGTTACAAGTTTACATATATAATAATTGATTGACACGTGAAACACCCAGCAAAAATCGGTGCTCGCTATCCACCATAGCGAGCACCGATTTTCGAGTTAAAGATCTGTATATAGGATTTAACCAATTGACCGCGGTTTCGCCCGCGTATTTGTAGATAAAGATAGCCTATGTCCTTCGCCAGGTTATAATCTATCTTTTTTCCCAATTTCATCACGATCCGTTCAGACGTTTAATCGTGAAAGGCAAGGAAACAAATAAACAAACAGAGTTGCTTTCAAATGTCAATATTAGTATGAATGGTAGGTATCTACCTGGCTCAGGATACCGTGCGTTTGTAAATAGTGATTAATTCTACTTGCCTGGAACGCCTCAGCTTGCATGTAGATCCATATAGAGGTCTCCCACATTACAGAATTTGGTTGGAGAGTAAATGACGACGAAATTTATCATTTGGTTGTTATTTTTGATTGCCGATCTAAACACATACAATGCCTATGTCACCATGATCGCGACCATTTGACACTGTCTATGTGACATCAACAAGTATTTGTGTGACAACATTATTCGTTTTTTTTTATTATTTTGGCTTGAGTTAAGACTCCAATAGAAATTTCATGGACAAAGTTTCTTTATAAAAGTTGTAGGTATTATCTACTCTGATATAATAGTAACGGTACACAAACCGATCATATGTCAACGGATTAGCCAGTTGAAGTGGCAATGGGCAGCCCACATAGCTCGTAGAACGGATGGCCTATGGGGCAGTGGACGTCTATAGGCGGATGATGATGATGATGACACAAACCGATCATAGGTCCTCACGGCACAGGCCGAGCCTAGTGTGAGGAGGACAGTCTCTTTTTCAAAAATATTAAGAAACCAACAAATCCTGTTAATAATTTGTAACTCTAATTATTATTATAATACTAGATGACCCGGTGAACTTCTTATCACCATTCATCAAATGTTTGACAGGTAAGCACAGTTTGTATGGGAAAATAATTTGTCGTTTTTAGTGTTTTACTCACAATTTTTCCATATTTTCTCACCGTTTAAACCTTCCCTAGACTTCCACGAATATTTCAAGGCTAAAATTAGCCAAATCGGTTCAGCCGTTCCCGAGTTATAGCGAGACTTACGAACAGCATTTGATTTATATATATATAGATAGATAGATTTAAGTTTGCTTCCCGGTAGTCCGCCTATGTGGGATTATTTAGGTTCAAGCCTTGTTTAGACTTACTCAGAATAATTAATAAACTAGGAAAAGTACTGAATTATGCGAGTTATTACTACGCACGGTGTTATTCATTCATTGCGGTAAAGAACCCGCGACTGTAATCTCGATAACTACTTGGTCCAGACCATAACATTCAGGATATTACCGTAAAACTTAACTGTGCCGGTAGCAGGAACAATGTCGACAACGTTTTCGTATCGCCTTCGACTATTTTTGTATTGGAAAATGAACAGCGCTGCGGCGGTGAAAGTGGAACTAAAAATTAGTATGACAATTTTGACATTTCGCGAGTTACGTTTTCGAATACGTAGTCGACAATGTTACTGCTACCGGCACTGTCCAATAAAACAAGCACGTTTCCCAACAATAATAATATAATAGACAAGAGGCAATAGTGTTATTCAAAAGGCAGCGTGGCCATACTCCTCCAAGGGAAGTCCTCAAGGGATCGCTTCTTTGGGAGTGGCAGCGCCAGCACTACCGACGCCGGGGTTCTGTGTACTGCAGCACGCACATCTTGTTGCCTGCAATATTAAAAAAAACAACTAAGAAGACTATACAAAGAGCACCTACTTTTAACCTCTTCTGGAACGACACGGAATTTTCCCGTTTGACGTATTATGAGTTTAGCACGGCGAGTGCACTGCTTTGTTCTCCGGTCGCGTAAATTCGTATCATACGTTTAGATTAAAGTTTGTGTTGATGCCTTACTTTCTACCTCTGAGGTTTGCTTACAAAAAAAGAGACGGAATAACTGTCATCTCATGTCAGTTATTTTTATTTTGCAAGGCGAGTGAGGTGGGAGTAGGTTAAGTCTTCATGAATCTATAGGGAATCGGTAAGGAGCTCTCAAAACTTGATAATTTCACCATGACTGATCTAGAAAGAAATAATAAGTACACATAGTAGTGTGGTTCCAAGGGAGCTTCCTCCCAAGCACCTTGAGACTCAACGAGTACAGCGTGGGAGTCATGGGCGTCAAGAGATATGTGTAGGTCGGCATCACGAGAGATATTCCTGGTGTCTAAAGCGCGCTATACACGTTCAGTTTTAACTGTACAGTCGAACTGTTGCAGTTAAAACTAAAGGTGTGTAGGCAAAGCTGACAACTGTGCAGTTGAACTGACGATCTTAGATTGAACTGTACAGTCAAAAATGTGCAGTTATGCTGAACGAATTAGCGTGCTTAGGAAAAACCGTGCAGTTATCAGTTCTGTTTGACACTAGGGGCGTCGCGACACTTAATTAGTAACACAACTTACGGTGATATAAGATCGGAGTTTCTCAATAGCGTCAGCAGTCGTCTCGCTCGACTGGCTGACGAGCCGCACGCATAGCTCCCGGCCCTGGCCGTCGGGGGCTCGCCCGCAGCCGTCGGCCCACAACACCTTGCTGGCCGCTCCGCTGACATCGAGCGAAGACCTCTTGGGGGACGAACTCGCACTCTAGTGACAACATTATGCCTAAGGCTTCCACCAGTCTTTGAGCCTATTGGACATACTACGTTGCGTACGGAACTGCCAAGTATTCATGTGGGGGGTAAACTTAGAAACTTCTAAAGCGATTTCGCGGTAATATGCTAGTTATAAAATAAATAGTTAGCAAAATAATATCGCCTCTAAATCTCTAAATCGTACTCTAAAATATACGGCGTGTGAGAGGTGTGAAAGTACAAATCCATATCTCACTGATTGTTTTTTAATAATGCCTAAACACACAATGCCATCTGGCCCCAAACTAATGGTATGAGGGACTATAAGAAGCAGTAAGTAATAGAATACTTACAAATATAGATTTTATTTGTAAATACATGCTTATCATGTTTGTCACATTCTCATACATTCTCACTCATTGACGAGACCGCTGGTCTAGTGGTTAGTATACCTGACTGCTGCGCTAGGGGTCGCGGGTTCGATTCCCGCCGGGGCAAACATTTATGTGACAAATATGTTTGCTTTGCGTCTGGCTGTTTGGTATGTATTATAAGTATGTATTTACAAACAAAAAGTATTGTATCAGCTGCTGGTTCCCATAGTACAAGCTTTGCTTAGTTTGGGGCCAGATGGCGCTGTGTGATAATGTCTAAGCATTATTATTATTATTATTATTATACATGTTTGCCCCGGCGGGAATCGAACTCGTTAGACTCGCTACCCCTTGCGTAGCAGGTATATGAGGTATACTCTAGCTAGATCAGTGGTCTCGTCATATGAACACGATTGCAGGTTTTTTAACGGGTTCTCCGTTCTAATATCGCCATCGTATACTTTAAGTGGTTAGAACAGAACAGAATAAATAAATAAATAAAAAAAAAAGTGGGACGAGTGTAAAGAATAATGGTGGTTTACGTATGCACTTCAGTTGTCTGGCGGTGGGCGGGCGGCGCGTACCCACGCAGCCGCCGATGGACTGAGCCGACGAAGCTGTTGACCTTCTGCATGGTGTGGTGCACGCCTCTCGACGCGCGCTCGTGCAACTCGGTTTGCCTGCCCCCACCCAAACAACAATCATCACCAACCTTGAACATACTGATGCTTAACATTACCATTCACAATCCAAAGGTCAATGCCACGGCACAACTCGATGTCCCGTCTAAAATGTTTAGGGTCAACAACTCGAATGATACCTCTGATGTTGCAAGCGTCCATAGGCTACGGTATTGCCAGCAGGCGGGCCGTACGCTTATTAGCCACGTGTGTAGTGAAAGTATTCACGTCCATCCATTCCATGACTTTAGTAAAATCAAACGACACTACCAACCACTGTTCCAGATAGGGCATGTTGAAGCTCTGGCAGTAGTGCTTCCTGACGTAGTCCGCGTAACACAACGAGAGGAACCAGCATACAGTGATGTGGATCTGTGGTTGCTGCTGACGCAGGAACCGGGTCAGGGGGCCCAGTGGGACGATCTCCGCCTGCCCACCCAGCAGGCCCGCTGTCGTCATCTCCAGGAGCATGTTAGGACTCTGAAACGAATTCAAGAACGGCTGACATTTCTTCTCTTGTTGAACTATTCGTGGATCTTTCATTTTCTCGACGACCAGACCCGCTACCGTTACTTATCGTGACGCGTGTCTTTAGGGATTTTAAAGGTATCAGTAAGTTGGCAACTGAGGATACAGCTTGTCTGTAAACGTTTCCATTACTCTATGGACGCTTGCGGTACCAGCAGTAGGTACTTTAAAAAAACCCTATATTCTCTCGTAATAATCAACGGAGGCACCACCACCTTAAATTATGGGAACCGTGAACTTACGTCTCTGATGAGTGTGTCCAAATAATACTGGAAGAACCGCATCGAGCACACCCACAAGTGAATCATCAGGGCCAGCAGTCCACACACCATGGTCGACTGGAACATGAAGAAAACACTTAGGTAGATTTACCTTGTGAAATGATGGTTTGAAAATTATAATATGAATTTAATTTATCCAGATTAAGCCCTCGTAAAGCACTTTATGAGAACTAAAATAACTAATATGCATTCTATCTCTATCGTGTTATCATAACACAGCTTTGTTCAGCTTGGGACAAAAAATATACGAAGTTGGCAACCAAGTAAGGAAACCTGCATCCGTATCGGAAGAAATTCAAGGACGTCCCTATGTTGTGCAAGAGACGGCGACGGACATACCATCTGCCACGTTGGCACCAAATTATCTTCAGTGGAAAGTGGGTGTTGTAACACCTCTGCCTACTGTTGAATGAGAATGCAATTTGAATCAACAATTTTATTAATGATTGATATTGATATATATGTTACGGTAAGAGTGAATAATTGAAGATTATTAATAATTATCTATTATTATTAATAATTACCGAAAGTCGAGGTTAAAGTGATAAATTACATTTGTCGGTTTTTATTAATAATTTTACCCTAGTAATGATAAATGTAATAAGTGGCCAAGGAAAAAAAAAACCTTCGAATGCTAAGGCGGTAGCTCCGCTTCGCTTCGCTCCCGCCTTAGCCTTCTAACCTAATCTATCCGATTCGGATCTGCAGATGCGTAATACATGGGTTTTTATTTATTTTATAACTTTTACCAATATGTGTGGTAAATTATTAATAATTACTACTAAAAGTAATAAATTTCGATCGTTTATTCACATTTACCAAAACATGTGGTTATTATTAATAATTTTGTAAAAATATTAATAATTTTCATTTAATCAGGTTTACCGTAACATATACACTGATTGATTAATTACACATTACTGACATTGTTGGCTGCTTCTTATTTATTAGTTTACTTTGAAATGCCTGGACAACCAACAGGCACAGGTCCTGCTTCGAAGGAGCCGTATGGGCAGCCATTGTTAGCCTTGTAGATTTTCTTAAGAAGTGACTATCTTATCAAGAATATAGTTTTAAAGCATAGATAAAATAGTCTACATTTGGACATTGACATATTATGTGACACCTACCTCTTCGGGGACCCTTGTGGGAAGGCGTGAAGATATATTATTATTATAAAAAAAAATGCCGTTACGAGACGATTGGCAGATGTGAAACGACGAAGTATAGAGGCAGTAAGTAGGTATAAACGCATGACGCAGTGAACGGAGGCGAGTGCGAAGGCATAGAATGTTCATGACGGCATGAGAGAGCTCACGGCATACGAGTCCGTATTACTGGCAATGCGCGTCATCAATATTTTTTATTATTTTTATTTATACCACTAAGGTGGCACACAAGCATACGGCCCCCCTGATGGTAAGCAGTCACCGTAGTCTATAGCCGCTAGCAATACTAGGGGTATCACTAACGGGGTGCCAACCATGTTTTTGATGAGGACTCACTGTGCTAGCAGCAATACTAGCCCAGCGTATCCTCGTGGAGCACTGGCAACCTTACTTATCGCAGAAACACAACGCTACATCAAGTAGTAATAATACTCACAACTAAAGTCTTCTCCAGCATGGAGACGTGGGCATGGTCTCCGGCGATGAATATGGTCGCCTCGAGCTCGTTGTAAAGGAACAGTGCGGCAGCGCTGGCGAACACAGCCGTGGGGCCCACGCCCCAGACCTCCCCGTTGCAGCTCAGCCATTTCGCTAGCGACTCCCAGTGAGTGTCATATAAATTCTGAAGAACACGGAATTGTACACTGTAAAAACGGTAAACAAGCGTACCGCCCGTGAGTGTACTTGTTTGCCAATGTGAGGTATTGGACTCTAAGGTAGTAGTTATTAAACCTAGTCGACGCTCTAATAACTATTAAACACCTATATTTTTAATAAAATAATACGCTTTATTCAGTTTAGGCCCTAATAAGGGACTTATGAAGGTCTACTTTACCACGCGCCAGTTCCGTTTCATTGACAGTTTGAATTCGATAAATTGTTGCATGCAAAATTAATCTTTGCGGCAATAGGGCAATAGCGGCTATTTAGCTGTGATCTTCAGTTAGCAGTTACTCCCTGGTATCGTTATAAATATAGTTACAAATTTTATCTAAATAATCAACTTAAATAAGTGTAAATACCTACGACTGTCACATCCATAGAGACACTATCACTGGTTCCTTTTCTTATAGCCATTAATTGTGTTGTGACGTAGTTAGATAGCCATACACTTATTGATAATATTTTTCTAGTTTAGGCTTAACAGACAACTTTAAGATAATGTTATCGCGAGAAAAAACTTCGATCCTGTTTGACAGATTAAACATTGAAAGTTACCTAATGTAGAAGATCGGAACGATCATTCAAGACCGTCAACCGATGTCAAGATCTCTTTAAGCGAAGCGAATCTGTATGCTTTTTACTAAAGTATTTCTTTCCAATGAATAGTGCGTTCATAGCCGTTAAAGAAAGTCACAACACATAGATACATCAAGCCATGTTTTGTGGAGCGAGACTCAATATCGAGTAAACTATGCACAAACTCTGAATGACATGTTTGGACAAAAGTTGACGTAGGTGAAAGATCACGAAGTTCTTTTCGAAGAAACTGGATATCGGCTGGTCAATTGGCTAGATGACATGACGGTCAGTGGATCAAGGCATGACAGCCCAGTGGCCGAGAGGAGCAAAGACCGTAAGGTAGGCCACCCGATGGTCATTTGATAATGACGTAAGTTGCCAGGCAGTTGATTGACATTAGAATTGCAAGTGACGGAGGCCTAAAACGGCTGATTATAAATATAGAGATAAAGATAGGACGTAGACAGATGCCTGACTCGGAATGAACTCCTCTGTAGCGCCAGAGTATCACTCCTCGGCGTGATTCATAAGTAGGTAATGTATAGGTATTTATATTCCTCTCAAGAGGAATCTGGAGGAAGGGATAACAAAGAGAATAGTACTTACACAATGTGTATTGAAGCTTACAGATTTGCCCGCCATAAATGAGGTGGGTGGCTCATATGATAGACGCTGCCTATTCTTAACATTTTCACTTTACAATTTCATTTCATTACTATTGTCTTTTATTATTTTTTTGGTAATTTATATTTACTTAGAAATACATGTAACTGTTTGACGTTCGTTTGTCAGGATCGCGATGGCTCGATTTGTTTATTAATCGAGAGCACGATGGAGGTTTCAAATGAGGAATCATAAGTCTCTGAATTTATACGACTAGATTAAATCCCAAAGCGTAATTTCACATATCTATTTATAGTTTATATCGAGAGGTAGGGCGAAATTAAATCTCTCGAGAGTTCTCCCATTAAAATTGGAGTCACCCGACTGGGGACTGTACCTGCACCTTACAGAAGACCGTAGTGAAATACCACTACTTGATGTAGTGCTGTGTTTCTCCGGTAAGTTTGCCAGTGCTCCACGAGGATACGCTGGGCTAGTAGTAATGCTGCTTGCAGTAGTACAGTACGTCCGCACCAAGAACAAGGTTTTCAACGCGTCACAGATGTGATTAAATATTAAGGGACACTCAGATCAAATAACAAAAAGGAGATGGACATTTGTGACATGACATTTGAGAATTGAAGCCAGTTTTAAGCATGTGGATATCCTACCGTACGACGTTGCCAAGAGGATCCTCTCTATTATCTACTTGACATTGGCAAAATACGAAATGTACTTTTTTGTGTTGCCATTAAATAAATAAATAAATAATGTTAAAGTTTGTATTCCTTGTAGGTGTGTGTGTTTGTAGGTACACTGCAAGGCGTAGTTTTAGCCGGTGTCACTTTGTTGTTCGCAAAGATCCATGTAACTTTTTTATTACATCTGAGATGGGACACAAAATAACACGCAAGATATGGTTAAAACAAATGCTTAGAACGACCTGCAATGGCTGATGCAAGCCTATCTACACATTTGCTATTTATTTCTAGACAAGATTATATTCGCTAACACGGACAACACTCAGTATTATTATTATTACATAGAACATACAGTATTTAAATATATAATGTCCAAATATAACAAAACAATTAATAGAAACATTCAACAAACATTTCTTGACAAAATATCCGTAACTGTGTGGGTATATGAACAATTTTTCGTTTATATTTTTTTATAAAAACACTTAGATAACATTCAAACATCAACGCAGTACCTATATCGCTGCATACTACTTTATTTGTTGGAACACGCTAAGAAGTTTACCTACTCGAAGAATTTCTATAATCATGACAATCTACGGTAAATCTTTAGTTAATATTTTATCTTTGAAGATAATAAGGATACATTATTATAGGACTACATCTATTAAAACATTCTTTGTAGCTTATATTAGTGGCGAAAATTGAAGTAAAAAGCATCAAATATTAAAAGTATTTGAAAATTGTTTAGCAAAAAGCTATACCTATTTCTTGAAATTCCTCTGCAGCATTTTTTGTTTTACAATAATTATCTTAATTTTATTGTACCTAAAATGACATCTACACATCTACAATATCATGTTTAACGTTGAATAAGTATTAATACTTGTTAGTATATCATGCGGTTATTCTAAAACACAGGTCAAGGGGTTGCTTGAAAATATCTACAGGAAGAGGTAGTAGAATTTGAAAGAATGATTACGTATAAGTAAATACTACGCTATTCTAAATAGAATTCTTATATTGTTCTACATTCGACTAGATATTAATATCTCAATAATGATAAAAACATTAAATCTTATGTCAAAATAGGATAATTAATCCAATTAATATGTTTCTAAGTCATATTGAGTACATCGCTATGTACAAAGCTTTGGGTACGCGGCAGTGCACGCGCCCAGTCTAAACAAATATTACATTTCTGCATTAATTGCCCGCAAATACAGAAATGATAATATTTTATAATTACCTACACGTATATACTTATTTACAAATGGGGTTTCCTTACCACGAAAAATATAACTTGCCAAATTAATTAAAGCGAAAATTATGTTCCCTCTTTTCTCATTATAGTCTGTCCAGCAAAACTGTTTGTTCTTAATTACTAAATTGTATCTTAAAGGAAAGATCCTAAGGATTATATTTGCTTAAGTACACGTAACTTTATCGTTGTATATTACTATTTATTAACTAACATATATTTTTTAAATATCTCTAATATGGATATTGTGCTTATATAATTATGAAGATAAGTTAGGCTTAGCCTAAAAGCAGATAAATCTGGAAATACTTCTTTTATATTTTTATTATGTTAAAGCTTGAGTATGAATATCATATTAAGCATCTAAATGGAGTTTGAAGTGACTACATAAGGGTTGCTACATTTCGAATAAACCTTTTTTTTCTTGATATTTTCACCATAGTTGATATTATATTGTGAAACTTACATACTAGTTAAATACATACTAGTAATATTTATAACACTAACTTCACTATAGATTTATGAAATTTAATGCATTATTATATCGTTCTATCGCAGGTAGAAGAAATATATATATCTTTACTGAACATTTATATGAGTACATAGACGTTATATATAATGAGAAACATTATATTTATATATCTGAAAATACATGAATAAAAGTTATAGAGAAAAGCTTTAGATACAATATGATAAGTAATGTAAAATGTTATATTGCCAGTAGTTAGAGTATCTAGACAAGCCACTCAACGGCAGGTTTTCCCGTCGCGCTGTAGTACGTGTGGGATTCCCCATCAGGTCACAGACTGCATAGGGTGGAGTCGACTGGAGGTATGGTGATGACTTCCGGCCGCATGATAGTTTTTATTCGCTGCAAAATGGTAATGTTTTAAAAAACAAAATCATCATCATTTGGTTAGACTACAAAGTAAACTTTGAAAACGGCGAAATCTATCGCCGGATTTGGACGGTTGTTCATGCTGAGAATCCATGGATAACATTATGGGATATTAGCAGATCATAGAGATATGATTTTTTTTATACCACTAAGGTGGCACAAAAGCAAACGGCCTACCTGATGGTAAGTAGTCACCGTAGTCTATAGCCGCTTGCAATACCAGGGATATCAATAAGGAGTTGCTAACCCTGTTGTTGATGAAGAGTCACTGTGCTAGCAGCATTACTACTAGCCCAGCGTATCCTCTTGGAGCACTGGCAACCTTACTTACCGCAGAAACACAACACTATATCAAAGTAGTGTAATGATTGCGGTCTTCTGTAAGGTGGAGGTACAGTCCCCAGTCGGGTGGCTCCAATATTAATGGAAAAACCTACGGGAGATCCCAATTCGTCCTATCCCTCTTAACCTGCTTGCGTAATTTAAATAATGAGTATTTAAAATTAACAAATTCTTCTAAATTACAATATTATTCTAAGAATATTTCCACTGACTGTTCTTAGGTTCTGCTAACATTTAAGGAGGTCACCATGACTTCCTATCATAATGCACTAATACTATTTTTATATATTACAAATACAAATACACTTTATTGCACACTACAAATTAAAATAACATGTAAATAGGCAGATACAGTGTAGTGAGGACAACAGGCGGTCTTATCGCTAGAGCGATCTCTTCCAGAGAACCTTAGGGTACAGGAAAAGGTGAAAGGGAGACGAAAGATAGGCAGGTGTGATAGATGGAAATATAACACTAATTCAAATATACTATAATATAAATAGTACTTACAAAATATACTATTAAAAAATATTAATAAACGGAGTCCCTGTGGGCAAGGTTCCGAAGATACTGGCAGCGTTCCCCCTCTGAATAGCAAGACTTAATCTTTGTCCGAGGTAGCTGCCAGCTCTTCGGTCTCCTGTGATGTCGACTAACCTTTTTGCTATTTCCTTAAAAAGCCTTATAGCGCTAGGACCCCACGGACCAAGGGTTTAATAATATGTTTTAATATTTAGGTTATGTAATAATTATATATTCAATACTAATATTATAAATATACTATGATATAAATTTATTGTCACTGCACTTATCCATGCTTGTGTTACACCTAAGTGGTATAAAAAATAAAAAAGGATCAGTAACTTACATTAACAAAGCTGCCAGGAGTGATGATGAACTTGTAGATCATGTAAAGCGGTATGCAGGAGACGGTGGTGCCGGTCATGACCCAGCCCATGGCGATGGACCAGGGCGGGTAGGTGTACTCCCCGCCCAACATCTCCTCATGAGCCAGCACAGAGAACACGAAGAGGACCAGGAGAAACACCGGGCTGTGGGGACGAGGACGAATTTAGCAATGAGGTCTCACGGAGGGTCGTTTTACGTTTTAAGGGACGGCAATGCGCGAGGGATATCCCTGGTGTTGCAAGCGTCCATTGGTTGCGGTAACCGCTTACCAACAAGCGGGCCGTATGCTTGTTTGCCACCTTAGTGGTATAAAAAAAACGGATTTCAGTTAAGGTCTTTTGAGATAGATGTTCGTGCCAAATCTGTTGTACAAAATCATAAAACCAAACTAATTTGACAGGACTAAAAGTATTGCGATTCTTATTTAACCCGCAGAAAGTGATAGCAATACTTTTTAGTCCTTTCAAATGAGTTTAGTTTAGTGATTTAGTACAATAGAATTTGGACCAATATTGGAACTTGTAAAACTAATTCTTAATTTTTCAACTTCAGTATGCTAGTAAATAATACATAATATGATTAAAGTTTTTTCTAATCGCTGAAACTAATATGTCGTCTAAAAACTAATCGCTTTGATATGTGACACATGAAAACTACTACGTTAGTCGGTTGTGCCAGTGTAATAGATCAATTATAAATAAAAAAGGTAAAAGCAAATGCCACATTTTCTTCTTTTTACTACACTGTGGCAAACAAGCATGCTGCCCGATGATGGTAAGCGGTTTCCGTAGCCTATGGACGCTTGCAAAACCAGGGATATCACTCGTGCGTTGCAGAAATCTCTTCACACCATTCTTGAAGTAAGTAAATCTTTTTGTTTATTAGCTACAATATGGAATAGTAATATTTTTTTTGCCACAGCGAAGCATGGTGGGTACAATCCCCAACGTACCTGATGTAAGACCAGCAAGCTCGCCAGAACCAGCCGGGCGTATGTCCGAGCATGGTCCTCACGTCCTCAGAGAAGCGGTCCACGCCGTACACCCAGCACACGCCGGCCGCCTCCGCGAACACCACGAACAGAATCGCCAGCCCCGGCCCGTACACGTTCAGCAGGTCCACGAGGTACACACCGCCCTTGAGTAGACATTTTTTTTTCACACTTAGGCAAATAAGCATACGGCCCATCTGATGGTAAGCAGTCACCGTAGCCTATAGCCGCTATACCAGGGGTATCACTAACGCGTTGCCAACTCTCTTGTTGATGAGAACTCACTCGCGCAGCGTATTCTCGTGGATATCATAACTTCATTATAAACCGAAGTCTCCCGTCGTGTCTGTCTGTTTGTCTGAACTTGATAAACTCAAAACTACTAAACGGATTTTCATACGGTTTTTCACGGATGAAATTAATAATGAGGTTTCATCAAGGTTTTGTGTAAATTTGGAACTGGCGGACATGTATGAAGTGATTGATGAAAAAACAAATGAGGTGCGCGACAAATTCCACGTAATTAAGCAAATAATACAGCATAATAAATTCTTGGCCAGCATAGATGTAGACGTGACCTTGCCACTGATATCATTATTCAAAGTTATCAAAAACTTTCACGTTGTCAGTTGCAGCTTAGATAATTGCTTCAGTTTTTCCTCTCAAGTAATATCTTCAATTATGGATATTTACTAACCTATGTATTATTAGGAAATCGTATCTTGGAATGCTTAGTAGTATTATTAAAACAACAGAATATAATTTACTGATATATTGAATTGATTCAGGTTTTACTTTGCGGAAATTCATATTTATAGAATACAAAATATATTATAATTTGCTTTGTCCGCTTAATGAGTGTGATACGGTCGAACGGCCTGCGCCCAGGTGAGCTCAGCCGTGGTTTCTTCCGACACGTGTTTCAGGACTTCCACGTCCCATCATCAGGGTGCCGCCGCGATGGTCGAGCAGCGTGATGTCACATCGAGTGACACTCATTAAGCGGACAAAGCAAATTATAATATATTTTGTATTCTATAATTTACTGATTTTAAGGAATGAAAACTACAGTTTGTTAATGTATAATAATGTGGTTAAGTATAAATTGAAAACCCAATATAACTTATAACATATTATATAAAAATGTCGTATCACGGTGTTTTTGAGGAAATTTTCTGTAGTTCCTTTGGCAGTTCTTTTGAAGACACTGTTGAGAATAATCACTGTTTTATCGCACTCCTCCGAAATGGCTCGATAGATTACTAAGCTTTTTTTGTCTTTTGGTTGGTATGAGAATAAGTAGTAAAGTCTATTTCATACAACAAAATGGACCCCACGAGTAAAAGTCGCTGGCACAGCTAGTAAAAATATATACTTTTAACATTCCACTCTTTCATTACCTAAGACATAATATGCGAGAAGATGTATTTTTTATCACAATCGGTAAAATAAACTTAGCGGAGTATATAAACCTGGTTCATACAAACGGAGGACTCAAGAAAAATATATATCAAAGCTGCGAAAACCCTAAGAACATAATCTATCAACATAACACGTATGAATCACCCCCAAATATCCGACACCACAGAGTTAATAAAATCAATGTAAGAGAAATAAAATGGATGTTCCCGCTATCTCGCTAACAGGCCATGTTGTCCGGTCATCCTCTAAGTGCCGGATGAATTATGCAGTAGCGGTGAGATAACAGAACGGCCCCACATACTTTCAACAATACCTACGGGACCCTACGAGTTTCACTCACTATCCTGTATATATTTACTCGACTACGGCGAAGCAAAGGAGGGCTATGTTCATCTCACTTCTATACTATGTAACATAATTTAAACAAATGACGTGTCGATGGAAACGGCTTGATAGTCCGCCGGTGGAGGATGTGACGTCACATTAAATTGAATATGGTGACATTAAGAACCGAACCTACTACTTCTTTTACCCGTTTAACAAACCAGCAATGGAAAAATCCGCGACTAAAATCCCTCGACTGTTTATTGATGCGAGTATTTTTTTATCAGACTTAAAAAAGGCAGGACGTAGCAATTTTGTATCAGGTTGTGACAACAATTGTTGAAATAATAATGATGCGAAGTGATATCAGTTTTCTAAAAGATCTCGAGTCAAACTAATAAATGAATCTATAGTCATATTTTAGAGAGGTATAAAATTTTCGCGTATTATTATATAATTGAGGTAATCTTTTACTAAAACTGCTGAGCAGATTTAAAAAAAAAACACAAATGAAAACTTACCCTATATTTGTAAAATTTCATCAACGTTATTTGTTAGTATCCTCTATATAGGCGGGCAAATGGCAGAAAGACGCTAGTAACTATTAAATACATCAAGATATTTTATCCCAGATAAAATGCTAATAATATCAGACTCACAAAATGTATCTAGCCCTAGTTGATGGGTGTCTAGCCTATTAAACAAATATAAAGACGATAACAAAAACGGGTTCGGTCTTCGTGATGGTCTGAGTAACGTCCAATATCATTTCTGCTGACTAGTGAGTGCTCGCTCCTAATCCTTATTCGGGACACTATTTATACTTCACTAGGTACCCCTTTTCCATGTTATCATATATGATACGTTAGTTTTCCTGCATAAATGGATGAAAGAATACAGTGTGTTTATCTACTTATACACGCCAGGTGGATACGTCACGATATAGGACAAGTAAAGGTCAAAAAATTAATGTTTCATAGAGATTTGGTCCAAATCTGGAAGTCAACACATCTTTGTATATTCTGTTAGAGCTTGTCCGTCTGAGCATTTATTACTATGGCACTAAAATTGGACATTACAGGACATTTCATATGTTTTAATTACCTATATTGAATTACTATTTCCAACAAAAAAATATGAAAATTTAAATTTTCATACGCAAATAAAATCACCTACATAGTCCTACACCTTTGGTGCCAAAGTAAAAAATGTTCAGACGGGCAAACTCTAACAGACAATTCAGTAGTTTATTGAGAATGCAGTATCTACTTTTCATCAGACATGCTGTATGCAGGTTTGCCACACAAATATCAATTATTTCATTTTAGATATGTGGCGAACTAGTATTCAGCCCGCCTGATAGTCAGCGGTCATCGTAGCTCATGGATGATTTAAATAGCAAGGTATCACTAACATATTGCCAAACTTATGTTTAGGTGGAATCACTGTAACAAACAGATCTCCTTACTGTGAGCATAGCGCATCCTCGAGGAGCTCTGGAAACCTTGCAACAAGTGTAGTAACACGACACTACATGAGGTACTTACGAAGGTAGTGGTAGGCAGAGCACAGATGTAGATGAAGAGCAGTAGCCCAGCTACAAACATCTCTCGGTGACGGCCCAGGACGCGCGGGTACTCATCGCATAGCGCTGTTGTTATTGCCTCCAGACCTAAAGAATACCCAGAAAAAACTGTACACAGTGTTTCAGAAACAGAACTAGATCGTTTCTTACCCTATAATACTCGTATTCATCCATTATGTTGTAGTGTGCTCTCTCATATACCTAAATGTTGTAGTGTCCTTAAGTTCAATAACAGATACAGTTTGTACATCGAGTAACTTTATAATAACAAGTTTTTTCCAAGCACAATTCAAGGGCTTTATTCCTCATGTTCTTTTCCAGCCATGGTTAAATTAGTTGGTACATGAGTAAAGAAGAGAAAAAAAACACACCAGTCGAGTTTAGTTAATTAATTGGAACTATTGTGGAATTTCTTTGTGAAGTATCTATCTCTTTTTGACTTCCGTATTCCCCCAGAATGCCTTAAATCATATCTCTTACCTCCAAAAGTGCTGTCCAGCCCTAGAGTGATGAGCATGAGGAAGAAGATGATGGCCCAGAACACAGATCCTGTCATCGTGGCGATGGCTTCAGGGTATACTATGAACACCAGCCCCGGTCCTTCCAGCCCCACTTCTTCTATGCTTTTGTTTTGAACGTGGGCCATGTACCTAGAGGAAGTGTATTGAGTTCTAAAATTAGTGGATAGTCTTTTAGAATCGCCTGTAAAATTAGTTACGAAGGTCTAATGGAAGTGTTTTCGTGTAATTATCTAACTACCACCTACATCGGGTAGATTTTATGCTGAATCCAACATGTGTTGGGATAAGGCTAGGTTGATTGATGACAACACAAAACGTAAGGCTTATTTCTTTGGAAATAAATCCAGTATACTGTGAAACCACATCTTTAACAGGGAACAATTTTCTAGTTATGAGTTCGACTCAATACTTAGCCCATCTTCACCGTCTTGACTTACCCTAAAACGGAGAATATGACAAATCCAGCGAGGAAGCTGGTGAGGCAGTTGATGGAGGATGTGATGAGGGCGTCCCTGTAGCAGTTGTTGTTGAACTTATTGTAGCTGGAGAGAGCCAGCAGGGTGCCGAAGCCGGGGCCAAGGGAGAAGAAGATCTGGGAGGCAGCGTCGATCCATACCTAGGAGGTGGGATAATACTATATGTTTTCATAAGGACACTCATTTGATATCACACCACCTCAAAATTATAATTTCCATAATATTTTCCTATATTTATTGAAACTGTATTTTTGTAATCGGTAATGCGCACGTTTAACTTCAACTTCATTGCAGAATGGTGGGGTGATCAACGCACTCCTGAAATTGCCAGTGGGACGTATATTGGCGATGCTGTCACTTCAAAGAGAACACATTTGTAATACACTTGATATATAATTACTGTTACTGTCAGCTTGGTACGTCCCATTTAGCGAAAAAAACCCTAGGTATGTGGCCCCACAGTTGGGCAAAACCTCCATTACTTCCAATAGTCTTTGTCCAACGCTAATGTTGTCCAGTCTGTGGTTGTATTGTCAATTTCGTCTCGGGTTCTCCTTCGTGGTCTACCACTTTGTAGGGTTCCACAATAATATTGTAAAATGTATTTCTTGCCTGACAGCAATTCGGGTAAAGATCCTTAAATTAGTTGGGATTATATCCTTAAGTTGAGTCGTTACCTTGGAGTTCTGTAGCTTGTGCCACTCCGGTGTGAGGTAGTAGCGTATGCCCTCCGTTGCGCCCGGGAGGGTCACTCCCCGCGCCAGCAAGATCAGCAGCACCACATACGGGGCTAGAGCTGTCACCCATACCACCTGGAAACTTGTTGGTTAGTGCTGGAAAATGTTATGTGTCTGATCGCCTTAGTCTAACTACAAGTAAACAAAAAACTACTGTAAGAGTAGCGCACTGGTCGTTAAAAAAAATTTTTTTTAAAATGTTCTACCAGATGACTGTCACCTCAGAGATAGTTTAATAATCAAAGTCTGGTACCCATACAGAAAGATTAGCTTCGTATGTGACCAGATGGCGATGTAAGATACAGGGCGAACATTAATATTATAGAAAATGATGATGATTATGATAAAGTGTACCTTCCCAGCGCTCCTCACGCCCTTCCAGAGGGAGAAGTAGACGAGCACGAAGACTCCGAATACGCAGAGGGCTAACGAAGGCTTTATCGGACCCATGTAGTCCAGTCCATGGGACCGGTGTTGCTCGAGCACGTTGCGTCTGTGACACCAAGATTACCATCTTAGTCAAATGAAGGTAGTTATAAAGGACGAGAAGTACATATAAATAGATGCATTGGAAGAAACAGATTCACGATGTATCTAAGTTATTCTTAAATGCTAATAAATAAAGTATCTATTGCAAACTTGGTATACGAATTATATAGGAAGAAATGGACTAACGTGAGACAAGACAAGAGAAGAAAAATATTCATATTGAATTTGTATGATTTGAATATTGATGATAACTTCTTTATTCGTGAATGTAATAAATGAGTTATCGCGTCTCTTGGACCTGATCTTAAATAAAAGATGCTTTCTGATAAAGTAAACGTTGCAAAAAAACAAATTAAAATTGAAATGAAATTAGTTCTAAAAGTTATAGACGAAAAACAAAAGAAAGCAGCAAATCCGCATGAATCTTAAACTCACTCAAAAAACTCTTTAGCAGGGGTAGAAGAGTTGGGATTGATCTGCGGTGAGGTGACGGGCATGCAAAGCGGCGTGTTCCACTCATTGTTGCAGCTGGTCCAGGGCAGGACTGAGTTGATAGAGGCCAGGGATGCCACCAGGTAGTACACGGCCCATCCGATGATCGTGTTGTAGTACATGCCCATGTAGATGTCTATCATGCAGATGGCGTAGCCCACACCTGCATGCAACATTAATCTTGTCACACAAATAGTAAAGAGGTAACAGTGGTAATTAGTATTGTAAAAACATGAAAATAATAGAGCTGAAAGAAAGAAACATACAAGAGAAATATAATGGTTTAGGTTTAGCTGTACACCTTGCCCTTTCCATGTACATCATCAGAAAAAATATTTTGTTAATGAGGACCAACCTCATTAACAAAATATTTTTTCTAAATAATAAGATTACTACTAATAAGATTAAAAGGGTCAAATAATATTGTAGAAAGCTGAAAACAATCTGTTGTCTATTTGATTTATCCTTGGGTATCATAAAATTGATATGAGAACAGTTTTGGACTGATGTCAAGCAATAGAGAGGTATCATATACTCCGGAGACATTTGACAAATGAGACTGCAGAGCTGAATTGAATTGATTGAACCATATTGTATGGTATGTCTTCAGAATTCAGCTTTGCATGCTATAATTGCATTCGTTTTTTGTCAAAATTTTGAGGGTTCGATAACCCTATAAAGACAGACGTCTTATATTGTCCTTAAGCCCCACAGTCAGCCAGACCTCAGAGTCGATAATATACTACGCCAGACATTTGTAGTTCATATTAATTGCATTGAAAACAAGCTCAACCATTTCCATTATCCCCTAATGAAATCCGAGCAACATTCAAATACTCTATTTAACTCCGGATAAATCTTACAAACAGTTTAAAATCAAATTAATCAATTCGGCTCGACAAACTTGGGGCTAACTTGGAAACGCGATGTAGAAATGAAATCAACGCCATCTGTTGAGTCGGTAATCAAATGATATGACATCGCGTTCTATAATTAGTTTACATGTCGCGAGATGGCATGATATTATACAACGCACAAGTGATTGGGCGATTCAGTTTATATTCACGCTGCGCTGCTCCGTAAAGTATGGCGGGTTAGTAGCAAGATTATTTTTACTTTTTTCATGTAATAGTTTTTTTTCTTTGATTTAAAACACACCCAATTACATCGTTTTATGGGTTAGATATATATATATATATAGTTATACCAATCCGTCAATTGTTGATCATGCGTGCTATCTGGCGAGCACTTTGTTGATCCGAAAACATATGTTGATCCGGGTGGTTTTTGTTGATCCAATGTAATATTTTTCATACAACTGTGGTTCCGGCCGGATCAACGATTTACTCCGTTGAAGTTTAGGAAACGCAACCGAAATGTTGATCCAATATACAAATCCACTCAGATAGTTGTTGATCCGATTCAAACGGGCCAATCAGAAGGCAGCAAGTCCTCCTACTGGACATACCTTAGGTATATGGATGGTTTAATTCCTATAATTTATTGCAAGACCACCTAATCATTAACTTTTCTTTATTTATTAAGTTTTTATGTTTATAGGTATGATATATGTATGGTAAGGAAATTTGTTGACGACACGAGCTTGTCGCTTACTCGATGTTAAGCTTTGTGCCCAGCTGCAGATCTAGAGTCTCGAAGCCCTGTTATTACCCCGCAAACAATGCTCTTCAACCCGGAACACCGTAGCGTTGATTAGCTACTGCCATTCCTCAGACTGACCCTCGCAAGAGTCCTACCAATACTAGATATAGTCGTACTAGCTTTTGCCCGGGGCTTTGCACGCGTGGTAAATAAGTCAACATGTACCTATATCTGAAATTCTAAATGATAGCTTTTGCCCACTGCTAAATTTTTTTATGGATTAACCTTCAAAAATTACGGATTTTCATACAAAACTTTCATCCCCTATTTTATATCTTGGGGTGAAATTTCCAATAATCCTCAAATACGTAATTTTTAAAATAATTTTTTTTAACTTATAAGCCCAAATACCAATTTTCATGCTCTCAACTTAAAAAACGACGGATTTTCATACAATCTTTCAACCCCTATTTTATAACCCCTTAGGGGTGGAATTAAAAAAAATCCTGAAATACGTATTTATTTATTTTTAACGGAAAGGCTTAATATCAATTTCCATGCATTTATCTTCATAAATGACGGATTTTCATACAAAAACTTCAACCCCTATTTTACCCCCTTAGAGGTGGAATTTCTAAAAATCCTGAAATACGTTTGTATCTATTTTTAACTGAAAGGCTAAGTACTAATTTTCATGCGTTTTACTTCAAAAATGACGTATTTTCATACAAACTTTCAACTCCTGTTTTACCCCGTTAGGGGTGCAAGTTCCAAAAATCCTGAATATATCCCTTTATTTATTTTTAACTGAAAGGCCAAATGCCAATTTTCATACGTTTAACTTCAAAAATAACTGATTTTTATACAAACTTTCATCCCCTATTTTACCCTCTTAGGGGTGGAATTTCTAAAAATCCTGAAATACGTATTTATTTATTTTTAACTGAAATGTCAAGTACCAATTTTCATGCGTTTAACTTCAAAAATGACCGATTTTCATACAAAACTTTCACCCCCTTCGAGGTGAAATTTCTAAAAATCCTGAAATACGTATTTATCTATTTTTAACTGAAAGGCTAAGTACTGATTTTCATGCGTTTTACTTCAAAAATAACGTACTTTCATACAAACTTTCAACCCCTATTTAACCCCCTTAAGGGTGGAATTTCCAAAATCCTGAAATACGTACTTATTTATTTTTTACTGAAACGTAAATTACCAATTTTCATACGTTTATCTTCAAAAATGACGGATTTTCATATAAAACTTTCATCCCCTACTTTACCCCCCTAAAGGATGGAATTTCCAAAAATCCTGAAATACATATTTATTTATTTTTAACTGAAAGGTCAACTACCAATCTCCATACGTTTATCTTCAAAATTGACGGATTTTCATACAAAACTTTCATCCCCTATTTTACCCCCAAAGAGGTGGAGTATACAAAAATACTGAAATACGTATTAATTTATTTTTTACTGAAAGTCCAAATACCAATTTTCATGCGTTTAACTTCA
The DNA here is from genome assembly GCA_951449985.1 of Falcaria lacertinaria. Classification (NCBI taxonomy): domain Eukaryota; kingdom Metazoa; phylum Arthropoda; class Insecta; order Lepidoptera; family Drepanidae; genus Falcaria; species Falcaria lacertinaria. Next base: position 9,428,922 of record OX602121.1, on the reverse strand, counting down.
AAAACGACGAATTTTCATACAAACTTTCAACCCCTATTTTACCCCCTTAGGGGTGGAATTTCCAAAAATGCTTTCTTAGTGAATGCCTACGTCATAAAAGGTACGTACTGTAAAAAAATCAGGTCTGTAACCCTAGCCGTTTAGGCTGTGCGTTGATATGTCAGTCAGTCAGTCAGTCAGCTTCTTCTTTTATATATACACACAAGAAGAAGATATAAGGACAATTTGTAATTGTTATTATAATGTTTAAGTAGTATGGATACATACATTCCCTCGGATCAACGTTAGTTAGTAAGATTTCGCATGAGAATGAATATAAAACGGATGCACATTTGACTCGTCGGTATAATTTTTGCGACCGTTACGGATCAACAAAAACATTTTGTTAATGTATTTTGTGATGGCAAGTATGTTGCAAAGCGACCGATGCAGATCCCCAAACAACCCTTCCATTTCAAATTCGGATCAAAGTATATCAGTTATATTTGTAACGAGCCAATTATTATACACTGCAAAAAGGTGGATCAACATTTATTTTAATATCATACTGGATCAACCTTTACATAGAACGGATAATTATATGTATATATATTTAGTTATATATATATATATATATATATATATATATATATATTAATATTATAATTATAAAGAGAAAAGATTTGTACTTTTGTTTGTAATTTTTAAACACAAAAAAACTACAAGACCTATTTTAAAAACTCTTTCGCCAACAGTTTTCTATATATATGTAAAGAAACATATATTTTTCTTTAATTTTATTATTTCCAGACATCAACCTCCGTCGTGGTACAACATTAGATTGATACTGGCCTACATTTGTAATCTGTGGTTTAATAATAATCTATGGATACTTTACCTGTCATTGTTTTAGGAGGGATTGAGATATATAATGTTTTTTTTGGCGGGAATCAGGCGGAGCGGTTGAGATTTTTTCCAGTGTGTCGCAAATTGTGTTATAGTGATCTTTAATGTGTATTTTTGGTGTCGATATGTGCAGTAAAGTTTCATTTAGTGACTGATTTATAGGAGCATTGGAAATAATGCCATAATACGACTTTTGGGTTAAGTGATTTATCATTTTGGTCAATAGGTTACCTCTAATCTAAAGGCGTGTTACGATCTGCTACTGCCGTGGGTTGTCTCCAGAAACTCCATTGGGCGTTAGAATGCATGACACTAGGCATTTTAATGCGGCAAACACGAGAAATTTTGCAACATGAAAATTCTCTAACACTCGACACTGGCAAAAATAGTCCCTGAAGGGATTGATTGCCATACTTAGGTAGAAGAAGAAGAAGAAGAGATATATAATGAGAGTTTTTGGCGGGAATCAGGCGGAGCGGTTGAGATTTTTTTCCAGTGTGTCATAAATTGTGTTATAGTGATCTTTAATGTGTATTTTTGGTGTCGATATGTGCAGTAAAGTTTCATTTAGTGACTGATTTATAGGAGCATTGGAAATAATGCTATAATACGACTTTTGGGTTAAGTGATTTATCATTTTGGTCAATAGGTTACCTCTAATCTAAAGGCGTGTTACGATCTGCTACTGCCGTGGGTTGTCTCCAGAAACTCCATTGGGCGTTAGAATGCATGGCACTAGGCATTTTAATGCGGCAAAAACGAGAAATTTTGCAACATGAAAATTCTCTAACACTCGACACTGGCAAAAATAGTCCCTGAAGGGATCTATTGCCATACTTAGGAAGAAGAAGAAGAAGAGATATATAATTTATTGTGATAATTTTAATTACATATTAAGTGATTGTTGTAAGAATAATTAGTGATTAAGACATTGTTATTAATAACATCAAATGTCGTTTCTTTTATTACAGGTAAGGTTTTGTTATTAAACACTTTTATTTATGTTAACTAGATCCTATGTAAAATTAACTTATTAAATCTTTTATTACAGAGAAACTCAATTGTGTTTTAATAAACGGTGTCGTCTGATCACTAAAACAAATATCTTATATATATATAGTATTATCACTCAGTAACATAGTATATTATATTATATTGCTACACGGGCGACGACAAGCTAGTCTTTGACAAACAGACACTCAATTATATCATTTTAGGCACTAGATATATTTGAAGCTAGCGGCCCGCCCCGGCGTCGCACGGGTAGACATTTATCAAATATTTTGTCTACCCGTTTTTTTACTTATTCAGGCAATTTTTAAAATATTTCTCCGTAAGAACCATCCTCGTATTTCAAGGAATATCTTAAAAAAATAATTAGCGAGATCGGTTCAGCTGCTCTCGAGATTTGCGCTTAGCAACACATTCAGCTATTCATTTTTATATTATAGAAAAACGTACCAGTCACCAATATACACCAATACCTATATTTCTGCCGTTTTGCCTAGAATGTGTGATTAGAGGGCTACATTGTTTGCTTACACAATTCCTGACGGCACAAAACTCGCAGGAGGTAATACGCAATCAATCCTTGTACGAATGCTGGAAGGGTTCATGAGAGGATGGCGTCGCGAGGGAGGCGAGCTGATAACAATATTGATAACAGAAACGCTGGAGCGATGTGTGATAATGAGACGCAGGGAGTCGTAAATCCATGTAAGGGGCCATTGATAAAAAATATGACTATGACGTAGGAATAAGCAAAGTCTCTTCCCGTTGTCTGTTTGTCCCTATGCTTAGATCTTTAAAACTGCGCAACGGATTTTGATGCGGTTTTTTTAATAGACAAAGTGATTCAAGAGGAATTTTTTGCGAAGCCGGGCTACTAGCGACCCTAGTATATTATAAAAATGGAAATTGTTTATTCAATTAAGACCTATAGTTTAGAGTAGATAGTATATTGCGAACAACCTATAGAATGCCTTCAACTCAGCAAAGCACCGGTCTCTTTGACATAATACGATTAAATTTCTTATTTGTACTTAGATATAGATCTATAATATAAAAATGTGTTGCTAAGCGCAAATCTCGAGAGCGCCTGAACCGATTTCGCTAATTCTTTTTTTTAGATATTCCTTGAAGTAGGAGGATGCCTTTAAAAGGCTAAAAACGGGTAGACTAAATATTTGATAAATGTCTACCCGTGCGAAGCCGGGGCGAGACGCAAGTATTATAATAAAATAGTAATTTTAATCCAACCTTAAATAATTGCAGGTGTGTTATGGCGACCACTTACCAACAATCCCTAAAGCCGTTAATCCTTAAAAAAAAACTTTGAATATACATGTACATACATAACATCACGCCAAGTCCCTCACGGGGTAGACAGAGAGTATGGAGCCATTTCATTAGAGACTTGCACACTTTGTTACATGACATTCTAAAGTATTTAACAAAATAAACAAAAACAACAAATAGTCAAATAATTTTCAAGTAAGATTACTACAGTTTCGGAATAATAGAAGCAAAGGAATTTAAGTATAAGAAAACGAAATTAACCTCAATTATATAGAAAACCATGCTAACGATAAAACTTGTATTAAATCGAAGGCAGTGAGTTTCTTTTGTTACTTTCACGAGAAAAGGCAAGTTTTGCATCTTTTCGGTTATTGGTCAAATTATATGAGCCGGGCTCTCATCGATAACGATACCTTCCCAGGAATGATAAATAATATCTTCCGGGGCAGCCAATAGGTCACGGAATTCGTGGAGACTCCCTACTTGAGACACTTTATAGTTCAGATAGCTGTAGCGGACTAAAGCGGGGCTTACATAGCTACGGTGGAGTAATTTTTCGAGTGATGAATTTCTTTAAAAATAATGGAGGAAGTTATCTTCAGATCAGGGACATAATTTATACTTATATTTTGGTAGCTCTGTATGTGATTTTGTACTGTTATATAACATTTGGACGGATTCTTGCTGCGTTCAAATAATATTGAATTTTGAATCGAATTAAAATACAAATTGCGTAAATAATTGTGACCGCATATGTCTTAAAAAGCTATTTTCAGTTATTATGAGGTACTTATCCTGATTATGCCTTTCAATGACATACGAATTTTGAGAATAAAATATAAAAAAAATATTTTTGGTGGAGAAAATATTTGGTAATAGCATTATACTATATTCGTAGACAGTAGTTATAAGAGTTTACTTTTTCAACTTAGATTTGTATTTAATTAATATTCTGACAGCCCCAGATTATATGGTAATCGCTTTTACATCTGTTGAATCACGCCCCCATGTAAGCCCACCCTATGTGATGGAACGCTGTGATCTGTCGTACAAATATTAGTGGTGCACTTCATTGGAGGTCCGTCTACGAAGCAGTGCACGGTAAAGACCTTTGATTTTCCAACTTATTCCAAAGTTAAGCACTTGAACATACATGTAATATTTTTTATGAGCTGATGAATGAGTAATTTAATGCCAATGTGTTTTACAAATAAGTAACGATCTTATTACTATCACTCTTCAATACTTCCACACAAATATTTTAAAGAGAAAAGATTCGTATTTTTGTTTGTAATAAAGAAAAGAATACTGGACCGATTTGAAAAAAAAAACCGACAGAATACTATATTATAACTGAGTAGAGTAACTTAGGATATAATTATTATTGTGCTACACGGGCGAAGTCGTGATAAACAAGCTAGTAGAATATATTATACTCCTGAGGTAAAACTAATTCAATTCTTGATTATATGAAACAAGACAGAGCACTGAGTTTCTCACCGGTTCTTCTCAGGTGTTTTTTTCCGAACCGGTGGTAAAATAGACTTCAATAAGCAAATGTGTGAAACTGAATTAAAAAAAAAATTGATTTTACAGTTCTCATGGTAAATACTTTACGTGATGACTTGCTTATGGCATGTGTGCAGTTTGGACTAACCCTCTTATTATACTGCTACGATAAGTACACACGAATGATGTTTAATTCATCACCGTTGCTCTTTTCGGGGTCCGATCTCACCATCCTACTCTTTTTAGCTCGAATACTCAGTATTTATAAGCGTTTCGTTTACCATTACATTAAAGACTAGCCGCCCGCCTCGGCTTCGCACGGGTAGACATTTATCAAATATTTTGTCTACCCTTGCGAAGCCGGGGCGGGCAGATAGTATGATATATCGCCTATGTTACTCAGTGATAATGTAGCTTTCTAACGGTGAAAGAATTATTGAAATCGGTCCAATAGTTTCGGAGCCTATTCAACACAAACATACATACAAAAATACTCAAAATCATGCTTTTAAATATGCGATTTTACATAGAAAATTTTTCAGAGAGCTTTTGTATTGAAGATTTCTTCTGTTTTTAAGAACTAATTCAAAGGCGATAAAGTCCAAATTAAATTTAGTATCCATTAAAAATACCCAGATGTAGGAGTCATGTTAAGATCCGGTAGCTTTTAGTTTGCCGTCTTCAATAAACTTTTAAAGTCAATGACACTTCACCCTAGTGCGCAGTAGCAGCCTCCATACATTTTAACCAGAGTAGCACGACCATTTGTCTTCTCGTAAGAGTATTGCCTCCAGCGCCTATTGTTTATTTATAAGGCTTCGGTGAACTGTTATCTCTTAGGGTGTGATTGTGGACGGTGGGAAATGGTTCTGCGAGATTTGCTTCTAAGGTTCCGTACGACAAGGTTTTGACACTAGCCACTACTTTTTCAAAGTGTTTTTGATACCACTACGGTGGCGAATAAGCATACTGCCCGCCTGATGGTAAGCGATCGCCGTAGTCTATGGACGCTTGCCACACCAGGTGTATCACTTGCGACCCTAATACATTATTATTATTAAGCAAATAGTTTATTAAATCTATCAGTTGCCTGATGCCCAAAGTATAAAATCTGCTTACTTTGGGATGCAGTAATTAAATTTTAAATAAACTATTTCTATTTTAATCGGAACTCTTTTTAACTCTAATAAACATTTGTTAAAAAAAAACTATTACTACGACTTAATTGCACTAAAAAAGTGTGAAAAGGCGGTGTCTGTATTTGCACAAGGCTGTTAAACATGTTTCTCAAGACACTATAAAGTATAATCGTCATCACAGTTCAAGTCGCGGGCATAATGCTATCTCAGAAGATCACACCCCACTGGTGATCATTGTAAAAAGTTTATATACAAAAACAGACAGAAACAATTTTAACGGTTAAGATAATTTGAGTATTAGCACAATCATTTCCCAATCGGTTCGTTAACGATACACAATTTAATGGATCCCCGATACTCCGAGACTCCGGGACTCCCCCGGGACAACTAACAAATTGTCAGCTCCCCTGTTAACAATACTTTTTAAGCCCACCGTTTCAGTTGTGATAAGGCTCCAAATACCAGGAATATTTCCTTGATTTCTCCTGCCATTAGCTAATGTATTGTGTCTACTGTAATTGATTGTAACTTTTTTTCCTGCGATTCATCCGCGTGTTTTATGAAATGTGTTTTATTCCCGTGGGTACTCTGTTTTCTGTATATAAATAGGTGTATTGTCATTAAAATTCGTTCACCCGTATTTGAAATAGAGGCAATGAGTTGATTTTCTTTCTATTGTAAAAATACGAGCCATGAGAAAACTACTGTTTTCTCATGGCTCGTACTTTTACAGGGCTACTGCCCTAGGAAGAATAATTTGCGGCTACATTCGTATCCTTCCTTCGCCTATTATTGTAATAGCCTTCGACTATTATTGAATGGGAAAATGAATAGCGATGCGCCAGTGAAAAGTGAAATTAAAAAATAGTATCAACATTTTTCCCGAGTTAAAACATTCTTGCTCCCGAGCAAGAATGTAGCCCCGGCTACAGATGTGAAATTAGTGTATCCAGTCTGTTTCGAATTAAAAAAAAAACTTAATATAAGGGATGAGTTTATTGTGGAAAGAACTCATTCCACAATTTGATCGTGCACGGGAGATAACTCCTTTCAAACCGCGCCGTACGAGAACATGAGCCTGATGTATGAGGCTAGCCTAAGCATATCAAGTGGGCATCATGTTATATATGAAGATGTTTTGTCTCTTTCTTTCCTACCTTTGAGAGCAGGACAGATCCTCTTCCAGAGCGTGAGACAGCCACAGCGGTGGTACTGGCCCAGCGCCAGTTCCATGAAGAACAGGGGCAGCCCTCCGAACAGCAGCATCACGCAGTATGGAATCAGGAATGCACCTGGACATAACGGGATATCATTCATATACATGAGGACAGAATTGTTTTGGAGAACTTGGCATTTTTTCATTTACTCAACAAATATGGTTCTCTTGAAGTTTATATACTTGTATATCTATGGCCTCCACCATGAAGTACTTTGTTTACGCGGCCAATTTCATTAAGTTCGATTCAGTCGTTTATACATGAACAGGTAACAAAAAAAACCACTTTCGCAGTCATATAGGTATGTATAAACATATATGCCTACAATAAAATAAATTAAATTGATTGCTCAGTTTTGTTGACAATTCTGCTATTATGAAATGTTGATATATTCTGGATTTGAACATTTCCTATAGAGGACTTGCGAATTTCAAGCGGAAGAGAATTCCACAGACGGATCGCGGTGTCAGTAAAGGAATCTGTGATTCATAATATTGTTAGATAGACCTCCGCCATTCTGGTAGCAGATGTAAGGGAAGCGCCAGACGTTCCCGAGGTCGACCGCGAACCCGACCACAGCCAGCAGGAACTCGGCCTTCTTGGCCCAGGTCTCGCGCTGCCGCGGCGGGGTCAGTGACACCACCAGCGACCGAGGCTTTTGGGACGCCACCTGTAGAACATAACTCATACTCAAAATCATCTTTAGATCTTGACTAGACTTTACTAATACCTACTTCAAATCGTCTAAATCTACCACTGGATTCGGTAGGTCGTTTTTTGCTGAGAAAAACCGGCAGGTAACTCAGTGCTCTGTCTTTTTTGCTAGCGTCTATAGGCTACGGTGACTATTTATCAAGACGCTTGTTAGTTACTTGTTAGGCACCTTTGCAGGTTAATGTTGGCTGTTGTGATGCTTATTATTGTAAGCGTCAAGTTACGATGATTATGTAGTATCGTGAGATTTAGGGCGAAATAGGACCTCCCGTGAGTTTTCCCATCAAAATTGGATCCGCCCGACTGGGGACTGTACCTCCACCTTACAGAAGACCGCAGTCAACTAACACTACTTTGATGTAGTGGTTTCTTTCGTTAGGTTGCTAGTGCTCTACGTGGATAAGCTGTGTTAGTTATACTATGCTGCTAGCACAGTGAGTCCTCATTAACAATATAGTTGGCAACTCGTTAGTGATATCCCTGGTATTGCTAGCGGGTATAGGCTACGGTGCCTGCTTACCATCAGATGGGCCGTACGCTTGGTTTCACTGTGTGTGGGATACTTACAAGGCTGGTGTCAGGTGGTGGCGCGGAGGGCGCGGGTGGCGCGTCCGGCGGGCCCATCTCCTCCTCGCCCGCCGGCTCGCACTCCCCGTTACGTCTCTCGGGCCCTGGACTCTCCCCCTACAACACATCCTCCTTTCAGACCTACTGATTGGTGACGTCACAGCCCTGACGTAATTCTGGTCTAACCAAAGACGTTGTACCTATTGCATTGGCTTTGAGATTGTGGAAGAGAGTATAGTGATTGATGACGTCACAAAAATGCATCCTTAGGCACCTGCTAGGGTTGGCACCCTTCATACCGAAGTGACAGGTTATCAAGAGATAGGCTACAGGTTATAGCTTATTGGAGTTACCCGATTGAGAAAGCGAAACCAAACCGTTTAGGTTATAAATATAGATTTGGGTTTATGCTCGTAAGGTTAAGTTAAGGTTCATAAAATGTCTTGATTGTCTCTCTTGCTAGCTCAGCGATTCCTCTTAGCATTAAGTATTCCTGGAATTACAGGCGTCTATTGGGTCTGTGCTTAGTTGACTACTTTTGAGTACATGATATTTTACATGAAGCAAATGATAATTTAAGGTATAAAAGATTTTTTTATTCAACTAAGTGACGAGACGAGCTGATCTTTCATCTGATGGTAAGCGTCACGCCTGTCCATGCAACAGTTGCAGTTCCACCCAGGACCATTATTAGTCAAGTACCCCGAGGCTGCACTGCGCTTGTCACCTCGACAACTTACTTCATAAGTCCTCTTTACCCAACAATGTCGCTAGCTACTTTATATAAAAGCAGTATCATGCTCAAATATAGAATACACAGATGCTACAGAAAAAAAATCGTATTATTTATATTTAATCTTCTTTTCAAGTCCTAGTCTAAAAATGTTTGCAGTTAAAACATGTATTTCAAAGTGGACCTTAATAATTTAGGCTGTACCACAGAAGACAATTTATCTGTTTGGCGACTCGGACAAATAAACAACTTCCGAACAGATTGCTTAGCAAATAGAAATAATGAAAAGTGACCCTACGTTTAAGGAGGCTCTACGCGAAAACGAAAGAAATTGAATCCTTATTCGTTGCCATAAAGTATTAAGTGCTTTGTGATAGTAAGAATATTCTTCATACACAGTTAGTATTAGGTCCTTACATATGAAATTGGCGTTTTGTATGGGAGGAACAAAAAGTCGAATATTTTTTAATATAATATATTTAATTAATCAAAGTATGAACCATTATTTTCTATGCACTTTTGCCATCTCATAGGTAGTTCATTGATCCCTTTACTAAAAAAACCAGTCGGACGGGAATCAATAAAATCTTTGAAGGCGATTTGGACTGCCCCATCGGAGTTGAATTTTTTCCCTTGCAAGAAGTTATCCAAATTTCGAAAAAAATGGTAATCTGTTAGAGCAAGGTCCGGGGAGTACGAAGGATGTCTTAGACTTTCCAATTGAAGCTCTTCTAATTTAGTAGCCGTCTGTAGCGCAGTGTGTGGTCTAGCGTTGTCGTGAAGCAGCAGTGGCGTGGAGCGATTGACCAGCCTAGGTTGTTTAGCCGCTAGCTTTTCCATCATTGTTTGCAATTCCTGACAATAGACATCAGCCGTAATAGTCTGGCCAGATTTGAAAAAACTGTAATGAACAATACCGGCACTAGTCCACCAAACGCTTACAAGTAACTTTTTTGGGGTTAATTTTCGCTTGGGGCAGGATTTGGCTGGCTGGCCAGGATCTAACCATTGCGCTGAGCGCTTCCGATTATCGTAAAGAACCCATTTTTCATCACAGGTAATGATTCGGTTTAAAATACCTTCATTATTGTGCCGGTTTAGTAATGTAACGCAGCAGTCGACGCGCGTTTGCCGGTTTGTTTCAGTCAATTCGTGAGGTACCCACCTTTCAAGCTTTTTAATCTTCCCAATTTGCTTCAAGTGAATTAAAACAGTTTTATCACTAACATTGCAGCCTGCAGCTAACTCGGACGTGGTTTGCGATGGATCCGCTTCCACAATAGCCTTCAACTCTTCATTATCAACTTGAGTCTCAGGCCGTCCACGGGGCTTGTTCTGCAGGTCGAAATTTCCAGAACGAAAACGTTGGAACCAAAAACGAACTGTGTTTTCTTTTGCAACACGACCGCCATACACATCATTCACCCTTCGAGTTGTTTCCGCAGCACTAGTGCCACGGCGGAACTCGTACTCGTAAATAATGCGATATTTAAGGTTTTCCATTTTGTAAAATGAGTGACGCAAACAGAAAAAAACAGAAGAAAAAAAACAAATGAATGACGATCATCGAAGCACAAATACATGAGTCTATAGCTGTACAAATTTGAATTTGGAATTCCTTACCAAAGAGGAGAAATTCGTGATTAAAGTGGCCAGTACGAAAAACGCCAATTTCATATGTAAGGACCTAATATTTAAACTGCGGTGGTAAACTATAATTGTAAATAATAAGTATTTACGAATAATAGCATTTAATAAAACTTAAAAAAAGAACGCACCATTTTTTAAACTTTGTTCGTCAGCCAGCATTATTATTACAGGAGCGGACAACTCATATTGTCATGACCTACTAGATTTATTCAAATTTGGAATTGAAGACACGTTATAACTTATCTGTTTTCCCCTACGGTTTTCCCGCTCTTTAGTGTCTGTTAATTTTTTGCTTGTATGAATGGACAATTTTTTTTCGGAACGTAAGTAGTTATATGTTTTTTTAATTTTATGATCACTATCACAACATAGTATAAAACAAGTAGCTTCCCGCTGCTATCTGTCTGTCCCTACGTATGCTTAGATCTTTAAAATTATGCAACGGATTATGATACTGTGTTTTTAATAGATAGAGTGATTCAAGGGGAACGTTTTTATGTATAATTAATTTGTGTTTTGTAGGTAATTAATATTAGTAAATGGTTAACGCTGGCCGTGCGAAGCCGGGGCGGGTAGCTAGTTTTTAAATAATGGTGCTACCATATTAATTTCGATCTTCATAAGTGCCTTATTAATTAGGCCTAAACTGAATAAATATTTTTTGAATTAGATTTTGATTATCAATCTTCGGCACGGCACGCTTAGCTTATAGAACGAATTAAATTGACTTTTGATTTCAATATACCTACCATTTTGAGATGGCGGAGAACAAGAAGATATTCTATCTTAAAATTCCGGAACCAAATGCCATTAACGTAATTATTTATTGCTTTACATAAAACTGCACGGATTAGGAAGCTAATTTATATAAATCCACTTTACGATTCAAGTTACAAACATCCAGGTAACTGCTACGCTACCTAAGAGATTTGGGAGAGAGAAAGAAAAAATAATATTATTAATCTTCTCTCCAAACGTACTTGGGCTGAACCTTTGATATTGTAATATAAATAACATTAAAACTCCCCCGATAAGATCATAATCCTAATTTATAAAATATATTATTATTGTTTCTAGAATATAAATACAAAACTACCAACTAGTAGTTAAAATTTGGAATTAATTAATTATATTGAAATTCCAAATTTGAATAATTATTTTTGGTAGGTATACGGAAAAGGAATTACATTAAAAATGTAAATACATTATGAAATAAAATAATTATATTCCAAATTTTAATAAATCTAGTTGTCCTGTAGCGGTAGCGACCTTTAGTTATTATTCTGAGTTAGCATACGTTACTTTAATCAACGTCCGATACTGTAATTTTGAATACTGGCTGGTTTGCCAGCCATACAGGGGCTTGGAGCGTGATTGCAAATAATACCACGCTTTATTTAATTCGATCGAGAGAGTGCATAATGAAAACTGGCGTTCGACATGGACCTCGAGAAGTGTTGGTATGATCTTAATGGAGACGGCTTAGTCTTGATAAGAACCATTACGGTCTCTGTATTTCAAGCTGATTGATACAATTAACTAATAATAAGGAGTGGAAAGGTACAGAGTAGTTCTAGGTTTGGCAACGCGCGAGTGATACCCCTGGTGTTCATAGCGTCCATTGGCTACGGTAACCGCTTACCATCAGGCGGGCCGTATGCTTGTTAGCCACCTTAGAGGTATAAAAAATAACTCAGAACCAGTGGGCAATGTATGAAAGAGATCACAGAGGCAACGAAATCCGCAAATTGTTATTGCAATAGGCGTCATGATAATATGTATGTATGTAGGTATCCATACTTAATATTATAAATGCGAAAGTCACTCTATTCGTTTGTTTGTTTTCTACCGTTTCACGACCAAACGGCTGAACGGATCGTAATGAAATGTGGCAATGAGATAGATTATAAATTGGGGAAGGACATAGGCTATCTTTATCTAGAACCACACGGGAGAAGCCGCGGTTAAAAGCTACGCTATTATTTATATGCAAATTGGGTTCAAACTGTCTGGGAATTAGGAACATTTTATTGAAAATCTCTTCAATAGGGCTACGAAATTAAAAGATAAAACGAAACAGCGTACGTGGAGGCTATATCCTGACTCTTTGTGTTTGGTTTATGGGCATTTAAACGTTATCGTCTATAAAACGGGCCGCTATTGCTAATCTCAGCTAAGGAGCAGCTTCTTATTCGACTACGGCAAAAAAAGGACTATGCTCTTCGACTCAATGCATAATCTTTGGTGGCACATCTGATGGTAAGCAGTCACCGAAGCCTATAGCCGCTAGCAATACCAAGGGCATCACTAGCGGGCTACCAATCATGTTGCTGATGAGGACTCACGGTGCTAGCAGCATTACTACTAGAGCAGCGTATCCACACGGAGCACTGGCAACCTTACTCATCGCAGAAACACAACACTACATCAAAGTAGTGTTATTTCACTGCGGTCGTATATACATAGCCTTTTGGCTCAACTTCACACTTTAGCAACAGGATATAAAATATTTTTGGATACGATTTGCATAACATTCTTAATCTATACTTATCGCAAGAATAACTATACATCTCTAGTGAAACAGAAATATAGTTTTGGAGACCTTGTGATGAGTCAGTCACTAATAAAATGAAGATAATGAATAAAGATGTGATTACTCAAACCAAATCTTTTGAGTTTCGGTTACTTTCGATTTCAAGAGTTGTGTTTGTGTTTTAACCTTTTCATTTCAATTTTAAATGTATTGAAATGCAAATGCTTTAAGGAATAAATTTTTGTCAAATAATTATTCAGAACATCGGTAAGATAGGTGCGAAACTAGATTCACAAGTGCTTTTTATGAATCTCTTTATATATATCACTCTCTATGTAGAGCGTTCTTTCACTCTTAACTTACACGCCTCTTTTTGCTTCTTTACATTCATCAATCTCTTCATACATTCCCGCCGGTTCCGAGTACTCTTTACCTTTCCATCATTGAGTTTTGTGTCAATTTTCTCTAGAAAAAAATCTTGGCTTTCCACAACGTCTTCCACTAACATTCGTATTGTACATGATTATCATCACTTAAAGCTAGTTAAAGTTAAAACCTCTTGATTTCGCATACTCAAACGACAATTAAAGAGACCTTCAAACGTAAAAAGTTCCTCGATGTCAAATAAAAAAAACGTATTCAGAAACGTAAATTAACAACTGACAAGGGAGTTTTTGGCGGGAATCAGGCGGAGCGGTTGAGATTTTTTCCAGTGTGTCGTAAATTGTGTTATAGTGATCTTTAATGTGTATTTTTGATGTCGATATGTGCAGTAAAGTTTCATTTAGTGACTGATTTATAGGAGCATTGGAAATAATGCCATAATACGACTTTTGGGTTAAGTGATTTATCATTTTGGTCAATAGGTTACCTCTAATCTAAAGGCGTGTTACGATCTGCTACTGCCGTGGGTTGTCTCCAGAAACTCCATTGGGCGTTAGAATGCATGACACTAGGCATTTTAATGCGGCAAACACGAGAAATTTTGTAACATGAAAATTCTCTAACACGACACTGGCAAAAATAGTCCCTGAAGGGATTGATTGCCATACTTAGGAAGAAGAAGAAGAAGAACAACTGACAACTGTCACAGCTTCCAAACTTGACAGCTGTCATGACCTATTTTAAATTGCTAATGATAATCTCGCGGATAGTTCTTTGCGTCTGTTTTACGTTCTCGATCAAATCGATGTTTTGAACCCCAACCGCAACGTAACAAAAACTAGCCGACGCGTCGTCCCGTGGAATTTAGCAGATAATTGTATTTACACTTCGGCAAACATTTGCCAAGCTTTTTGTACGACTGACTTCCGCTCGTGTTTTTAATTGAAGGCTTACAAGTGATACCGTTTCGAAAGTCGTGATTCTGTTTTGAATTAGATTTGTAAATGTAAACGATTTGGTTTTAAATCCTATCAACCAATATTATTTGCCAGCTTTGAGACCGAAGCGATCCTTTGATTGCTGAGACATTATATGTCGGTGTGCAATATGTAGGTCTAAGTCTAGGTCAGACAAAAAGTGATGGCTTTTCTATATTGAGATTTATTTAATAAAATCAACTTTAAAGAACACATACAATGAAAAATTCTTGTCCCAATTTGTTGTCATGCGTTGATTTCTTAAATCCATACTATCCCGAATCATATAATAAGAATTAAAAAAAAAGAATCTGCAACGCGCTAGTGATACCCCTGGTGTTACAAGCATTCATAAGCTACGGTAAAGGCGGGCTTTGTCACCTTAGTGGTGTAAAATAATACTTGTCTCAAATCGTTGTCACGCGTTGATTTCATAACTAATATAAGCTGAAACATTTAATAAATAGAAGACCCATCTCAAATCTGAAGAGAAGGCAGTCCTTTAGTGAAGTTACGTATTTAGGAGTTACTAACTTATTTGGGACTTTGAGGTAAAATCTCCCATTCTTAGCGGATGCTTAAAAGCTCTAATCTACCTGCCAAAGTTGAAGTTGGCAGGCTTTATACTTACGTAGTGGTATTCCGATTTTTTACGTTCTTATCTATTACGGTATTTTATTTAGATAGTAAGTTCGCAATCTCAATATTTCGAAAGATATTTTCTTTTTGCTAATCTAAACGGGAAATTTCTAATACTAATTGTAGTAATTACAAAAGTGAATTATGTCCGTGCGAAACACATTTTCATAATAACAAGTGGCACAACAATTAAAACGAACTCACATTATGGGCCAAGTTATGAGAAGAATGTGCCTTTGCCGAATTAATGGTTGGTATTTCACGAGTTTTCCAATAACAACAAAAAGAAACAATTATCTATCTGTCTTCTACTGTGTGATAGTGAGTATATACGATTTACGACACAAAGCTACCTACTAATGTCTAGAAGATTTTTGTTAAACATTGTTATATCATGAAAAAAAGACAGAGCACTGAGTTTCTTGCCGGTTCTTCACAGGTGCCTTTTTTCCGAACCGGTGGTAAATCAGACCTTTGTAAGTGCCTTATTAGGGCGCAAACTGAGTAAATATTTATTGATTTTGTTGTGGTAAGGCGTGAAAAAATATATTTTTGTTAGTATCCATAAGTATATCCTGGATATCCTTATACGCTGATGTTTCTGTTCTGTGTCCCTCTCACTGTGACCGGCGGCGGCGCCCCGTCGGTCGGCATGCACGCGGCACATAGCTTCGACAATTATGTGCTTTGTCAAGGCTTTAGATACACGTCGCCATGTTTACATAACGGCTTGTCGGGTTGTTTTGAAATTAGAAACATCTTCATTTGACTATACTTAACAAAGTTCTTTCAAACTGTCGAAATCTACCATCGGATTCGGAGAGTCGTTTAGCTGAGAAGAATCCGGCTAGGATTTCAGTATTTACTCTTTAAAAAAAAACATTGTAATTACCTACGTGACATGAATATTTCTGTACAGGATTTATATCCTTTTAATTTTCTTTTTACATAAGCGTTTTACATGAACGTTTACGCAAGGACACCATGTTTGCAGATAAAAACTGCGCGACTGATATCTTGTATGGTATTGATTTGCACAATCTTCAGCTGAACAGGCTAAACTTAACTATCATATTCTACCATGAGAAAATCCCAATAGGGAAGTAATTGAGTAAAGTTTGTCCCCTAATTTTAATTGAGCAGTTAAATTTTTAAACATTTTAATTTTGTTGGTATGTGACTACCCTAACGCTTACGAAGTTAGCTACGAGTCTGCTAATATATTTTCAGTATGACATCTTAACTTAAGTTATGTCTAAAATTTCCTCGTATTTAAGTACTTGTTCATGTAAGTAAATTTTCTTTTAACATAAAAGAATCACAAGAGAATATTTTTTCATACATATATTATTTATTTGGTAAAAAAATATTCTCAGAAAAGAGAAAAAGTATTTAGTTTAGAAATAAACTTTTTGGTGAAAAGTTCAATATTTGAGGTAATAGGTATTATATAAAAAAGTAAAGTATGTTTAAAGCGGGCTATCAAAGAATTCTCCTTTCTTACATCCGCCGTGTTTCCCCGGGAAGTGGGGTGGGTTCTGGGGAAGTGACAATCGCGGTCGAACCTTCCCGGGAATGTTTTGATGTTTCATCTCACCTTAGGTATAAGTACACCAAGATTCTTTGACAAAAAGTTTGATTTAGAATTTATCTATATGCACTTTGTCTGTCAGGAGAATATTCTAGATTTGATAATTGTACTATGTGGGTAGTTGTAAATCCTAATAATATAATAAATACGAAAGATTGCGCGACTAAATGGATTTTGTGAAATATTGCCCAAAAAAAAGAACGCCCTGTTATTTCTAAAAAAATATATATTAAGTCCCCACCCGATAGGGGTCGGGCAAAAGCTAGTCATTACCGATCATCATCTTTTCCTGGCCTTGAACCCAATTATATAGGGTATATAGGGCTGTAGTTTCTATATAGAAAAATGAATCCCTATTTCTCTTGGTCACGGCATCACACGTAAAAGGCTAGGCCGATTTCGGTAATTCTTGTTTTGTGTTTATTACTGTCAGTAGAAGGTTCTTAGGGGTTTTTGGCGGGAATCAGGCGGAGCGGTTGAGATTTTTTCCAGTGTGTCGTAAATTGTGTTATAGTGATCTTTAATGTGTATTTTTGGTGTCGATATGTGCAGTAAAGTTTCATTTAGTGACTGATTTATAGGAGCATTGGAAATAATGCCATAATACGACTTTTGGGTTAAGTGATTTATCATTTTGGTCAATAGGTTACCTCTAATCTAAAGGCGTGTTACGATCTGCTACTGCCGTGGGTTGTCTCCAGAAATTCCATTGGGCGTTAGAATGCATGACACTAGGCATTTTAATGCGGCAAACACGAGAAATTTTGCAACATGAAAATTCTCTAACACTCGACACTGGCAAAAATAGTCCCTGAAGGGATTGATTGCCATACTTAGGAAGAAGAAGAAGAAGAAGGTTCTTATGAAAATAAAATTTGAATAAAGAATCTATATATTTTTAATTTTGGGATAAACTAAAGGACCTTTGTTCTATGGTTTATTTGTCATGAATTCATAGCTAAGACAGGACAACGTCTGTCGGGATAGATAGTCATAATTAAATATATGGTACGGAACCTGGAACACAATACGAGACTACAATCTAGTTCTATTGCTTATCAATCAATTGATTTGTATGTTTCATAAAGAATACATCTTTACGATACCCAGACTTGTGCTCGCAAAATCGTCCGCGTTAACTTTAGAATCCCAAAGGAATCCTATAAACTATCCCTATACCTTCAATAAGCAGTGACAAACCAACTTGGTAGCTTTCATTTTCATCTTTTTAAATACTTATTTATATCTCGAAGAATTTTGTTTAACATTGTTATATCATGATTGTTACATGACAGAAGGCTAAGTCTAAGTTTCTCGTCGGTTCTTCTGTTTTTTTTTCCAAACTGGTGGTAAAGTAGACCTTCATAAGACGTGCTTTAACTGAATAAATTATTTCAGATTTTGATTAAAATCCGTTTTTGCACGATTGAGAACAAACATCCATCCCTACACAAAAACTTTCACAACAATATTGTACGTAGTAGGAAGTAACCAGTACGGTAGGACTTGTCTATAATAATTTTGTTGAACATTGTTATATCATCATTGTTAAATGAAAAAGGACAGAGCACTGAGTTTCTTGCCGGTTCTTCTCAGGTGGCTTTTTCCGAACCGGTGTAATTTAGACCTTCATAAGATCCTTATTAGGGCCTAAACTTAATAAAATGTTTTTTTTTATTTTGATTTGATTTTGATAGGATAGGAAACTCACTGTGATCTAGTGCAAGTGTCAATCTAACTAGAGAATAGTTTGATAGCTCTAGTCCAGAAGCTATTTAGCTTGTCAGGTGTCCAAAGTTACCAAGTATAAGCAGGTTTCGCAAAGCGATATTCATGTATCAAGTTTGCAGTGCCTTTTTAAGTTAGTAAGTTATAAAGCCCTTGTGTGAAGCTATAATATACTCTAGTTTAGAAGAAGCGACACAGCAACATGGTTGGTAACGCGTTAGTGATACCCCTGATATTGCTGGCGGCTTTAGGTTACGGCGACTGCTTACCATCAGGTGGGCCGTGTACTTGTGTGCCACATTAGTGATATAAAAAAAGATCTGTGCGTCTAAGGTTATTGCAAAAAATAAATCTACTGATTCTTGAAATTCTTTTTGATGGAAATTGAATGATTAATTTTAACTTTTCATTCGGAGGAAGACGTGGTAGAAAAAGGTGGTGGTACTCAACTTAATACGTGAAAATGAATGTAACCCTACCAGTAAATTTTGTGCTCGTAAGTTCTTGTTGTAACTTTGACCTCTGCGGTCAACGTCACCGGTAGAACACAACTTCGACATTTTAGGGATTTTGATAAATATTTTGTTGGTATTCCGAATTGTTGTACTGTGCCGAGGTTGTTGACAATATTTTAAGGTAAATTGAAATTGTTTAAACGTTTTGGAATGTAATATATTTTATTATCAACTTTGTATTGATTAATTAAAAATCGGTAGGTATTTTTAAGTAAAACAAATAATTTCTGCGTTTATATTAAATAGCCTGTAATAATAATTCCTTTTCTCTATTTAAAAATCTTAATAAAGTTTTTTTCTGCGTATTCTTTTGTGTAATTTTAACGCGACGCTTCTAGGGACGCATGTTCGAATCCCACCGGTCTGAACCACTAATTATTTCTTAGATACGCAACTAAAGTGCAGTGATGCCACACCACAAGCTGTATACCTGCCTGTGTACCTGCATACGTCTGAGAAGATATTTAAGGCCGTATGTAGTGCCTAAGAGACGGCGACGGACTCACCATCTGTCACGTTGGCACCAAATTATCTTCGGTAAAAAGTTGATATTTCGATATTTTACTATCATGATGTAGTGGACTTCATTTTAGCCTTTTATTTCTTGATCGTGCATTTTCTATAAAATTTAAATGTTTGAAATGACAATTTTAATTCCATTGTTATTTTAAAGGAATGAAATATTATGAAAGGGATGTTTGGCATTTTTTACCCTCCGTAGTACGTTCGTAGTATATCATCTACTCTGAGGTAGTACCTATGACTAGGTTGTGGTTCATTTTAATCTAGCACATACGAGTTATACAAAAGGAATTCTAATGTAATGTTTTTAAAGTATTTTTTTACGTACTTGTACGTTGTAATATTGTTTAGATTACATTGTCTGTATTGTAAATTTAATCAAGTTATGGTTCCGTATTTATAATAATCAATATAAAAATAAAATATATTAATAATTGTGTTTATTCACAAAACTCGGCTAGCTCTGAAAATTAATTTAAACTATCTTTTTAAAGTTGACATTTCATAAACATTAAAAAGATTCAATGATTTTATGTTGCTTAGGTCTTGAATATTCAGCTCAAGTCTATTAAAAACAATTTAATAATTATATTATAGTAATTCTTCACGCCTTCTCGAAAGGACATCCAAACGGGTAGGCAGAGGTCATCAGTCAACATCTACTGGACAAAAGAATTTTTAGAGCCAACTTGGGGAGTGGAGAGTCCTGCAAATTTTGAGCACATACCGACCTATCTTGATTTAGTTACATAATATCCTGACCAGGATTATTAGGATAACTACATTTTAAAGCATATTTTTTATAGTTGATCAAAGATATCTTTTGTAGCTTACCTTATGTTTGAGTAGACGTCAGCGTTCTGGCGATAGCAGCCTCATGTCGAATCTGAGTAGACCGGCCATGGTGCGTGGTGAAGGTTCGGCGGCTGAGCGGCGACTGGCCTGCTGTGGGGCTCTCAGCTGGAAGGTAGGCGGAGACGCCACGCCTACAACCAGTTGCAACACCATGGCCACTACAACCTTCATGCTGAGTAAGGGAGGTGTAGGAAAGATAGAAAAATATATTAGTTTTTTTAATCTGCAGAGATATTAGGTTTACTACCTAATCCGGTTAAACTTCGTTGTACTTTTTTCTTGTACATTCTTGTACTTTCTTGTACTATTGTTTTTTTAATTGATTTATTCTAAGCCTCACAAAACGATTGTAATTTCCCGTTTCCGTGGGAACTTCTGATAAAAAGTTCATAGCAACTAACTAACCTAACCTAACCTAACCTAACCTAATCCGGTTAAACTTCGTTGTACTTTTTTCTTGTACATTCTTGTACTTTCTTGTACTATTGTTTTTTTAATTGATTTATTCTAAGCCTCACAAAACGATTGTAATTTCCCGTTTCCGTGGGAACTTCTGATAAAAAGTTCATAGCAACACTTCTATTACAATTGCGTTGTGTCAAAAACTCTGGAAAATTCTTCTTCTACATACTTTCAAGTTTTACGAACACGAAGATACTGAAATTGATAAAAAAAAAGATTTATGAGTGGCCTCTGATCGGATTTCGCTCCATGTGTTTTCTTTATTATTTTTTATTTGCAATAAAAATCTAGATTTTACTATCGCTTCGTGATATTACTAGTACCAATTCTATTTAGGTGTAGTTTATTCCTGAAAGTAATATTTACTTGCTAAATTTACTCAATTCTCAGCTATTTATACAAGCATTCAAACACGTATATTTTCTAAAGTACTTATTACCTAAATAACAACGATACACTTACATTTCGAATTAAATTAATAAGCAGTGAATTGGACAAGGAAATAAGAGTATTCACGTAAGGAACTGAGTGAAAGAATCAAAACAGTTGAACAGGTGGTTGACACCTGTTTGCACAATGCTTCGGGGAATTTACCTTATATCCCCGGTGAAGGTCAGGATCAGTGACATTACATGAAAAGGAAAACTAAAGTACGTAGTAAATAGAAAGAGCCTTGCGAACTACGAAGTGACGGTTAAAACGGTTCTTCTCAGGTGGCTTTTTTTTTCGAACCGGTGCTAATTTAGACCTTCATAAGTGCCTTATCAGGGCCTAAACTAAATAATTGATTTTGATTTTGAAAACTACTCCTTGCAGTGTACATATACTCGACTCGAGAGAGGTAGGCGAATTGAGATCTCCCATGGGTTTTATTTATATTGGATATATGTAATTCCCATTAATATTGGAGTCGCCTGACTGGGGACTGTACCTCCTTACAGAAGACCGCAGTGAAATAACACTACTTTGATGTAGTGTTGTTTCTGCGGTAAGTAAGGTTGCCAGTGCTCCACGAGGATACGCTGGGCTAGTAGTAATGCTGCTAACACAGTGGGTCCTCAGCAACAACTTTCCATGTCCATCACGATTTTTTCGTCAATTATGATTAACTAACTGAAACCAGCGGCTTGGCGCGTATGGCTCTACTGTCCGTCGGAAACCACACAATTTTCTGGGTGAAAAAGTGGATAAAAAGCATTGTTTTTTAATCCAGCTTACACACGCTTTCACATTTCTAATATTTGTGTGATTTTATATTTTTTTTGTATATTGCTACCTTTCTACCCACGCCTTTAAGACGCCTTTAAGTGCGAGATAAATAAACATTTTCTTGAGACACGCCCCCGCTGTGACCTCGCTTGATTTGACCAATCATCCTCCCAGCGCTGATCGATTGTAAGGATATAGAATAAGTGATTTTTGCTCCCAAATCATCATTATACCTTTAGGTTTCGCAACTTGTTGATTCGTTGATGTTATTTTCTTTGAATTTGGTATACTTCTTTGCTTAGGAAATCACTTGACGGAAAGCGGATGTGTACTTGAGGTGTCGAAATAAAAAAAAAATGTTTATGTAGTATGTAAAAAAAAAAAAATTATATCATCGCGCCGACTTCGTGTCCGGGTAAGCAGAGAGCCATTACACACTTGACTGACACATCTGTTATAATAAAAATATATGACATAGTATTTTTACGTAAGTATCAGACTGTCATTATTAAAGAATTGTTTAAATTGATCCTGGCAGGAGAAAAAACAGTGAAAAGCATCCTGTTAACTTTTTTACATAAATTCGATTTTAAATTCAAATCCAAAAACAACACAGAATATTCCGTGTTCTTTTTCATCTTCTTCCTAACTATGGCAGTCAATCCTCTTCTGCCAGTGTCCAGTGTTAATTATATGCATGTTCAATATCTCAAAATGACTAGCTGGTTGGAAAATAAAACCAAAAAGTATTTAACAAGAGTTGGGAGTTGGGTATGTCCTTAAGTAATATTTTAAATTGTAGCATTCAGTACAATTTTGTTAGACTCGTTATCAGAGAGTCGTTGGGCAGACAGGGCATGCGGGTAAAGCCTTATCTGTGATCACCCGACGGAGACTTCATGTGATCAGATCAAAAGAGATGGAACATTAAGATTTTTGGAGGGAATCAGGCGGAGCGGTTGAGATTTTGTTCCAGTTTCTCGTAAATTGTGTAATAGTGATCTTCAATGTATATTTTTGGTGTTGTTACGTGCAGTAAAGTTTAATTTAATGACAGATTTATAGGTCAATAGGTTACCTCTGACCCAAAGGCATGTTACAATCTGCTACTGTCGTGGATTGTCGCCAGAAACTCCAATTAGCATTAGAATGCACACTATGCATTTTAATGCAACAAACACGAAAAGTAAGAAAATAGAAATTCTCTTAAACTCGACACTGGCAAAAATAGTCCCTGAAGAATATTGATTGCCAGAATTAGTAGTAGAAGATACAACATTATCATACCGAAGATATATTTAATTCAAACACATTAATTAAAACTATTGTCCGTGTAAATATAACCTTAAGAGCAGGACCTAAAATGAATGAAAAAAAAAACATATTTAGTATATGTCACGACCGGTTATGAAAAGGCAAACTTTGAAAAGCCATTGCAGGCTATTAATTCAAACAAAACCATTAATTACCATACGTTTTAATTACAGTCCGAGGTAATATGCTTGCTTCGTGAATCGTTTTAATACAGTACCACCAATACGTAGGTGATGATTTTCATAATAGCTTAATTGTATTTACTTTAACATAGCAATATAACCGGTTATTATCGAGAATAGCAGGGGTCTATAACAATTTCAAGAATTAGAACTATTTACATAAATGTGGATGGGTACAGGGGTCGAGGTAGACTTATGAAAAGATGGATTCTTTCACACAGTCCGTGTGAAAGATGAGATGGCCCAGGAAGGGTTGAACGCTGGATGTCAGGAGAAAGATGAAATCTATTTACATAAATGTTTAAAAAATTATATTGTGTAAAATATCTTATTTTCATTATTTTTAGGGTTTCTTAGGTCTAAAAATATGTACTTTAAAACATTATGCTAATATTTATAAAACTGTTGGTTTCGAGCTCACGATATAAGCTATAGTGATGAGAATAAAAACACAATAGCTTGAAAACAAAGTACAGTTAATTATTTATGATTTAGAGGGTGAATGTTACGGATTTTTGGTTTAAAAAAATGCGTATGGTCAAAACAATCCAATGGTTTTTCATCTCTGCAACACTGTGATATTCAAGCTTAGAATTCAGACGTATTTCGAGGTTCACAGCCAGTTCTCGTATCCAATACAAACGTAGTCACTCGTTTTGAAGTCAAAATGAAACTGCTGATAGAGAACCCTAACCTGTCTATCAGTAGATCCCTATCAACATTGAGAGTGGTAGGGTTTTGGGCGCCGGATGACTTGACTAAGCACCAAAGATTGCTGTATAATTGTTACACTGTCTGTTCGTTTATGTTTCTTTTGGGTTAGTAAGATTTTTTTACGTTATAAATATATATCTCACCGGAAGATAACAAGAACCGCAAATTTATGAATTTCCTAGGAAATTCTAGGAAATTTATCAACCTTCGTAAGATTCTAAACGAGAGATTAATTGTATTAATTTACGTTCACCGTTAATAACATTGTAGTCCGACATGGCCGTGATAGGTCAGAAGGCTTTGGTTGTTTTTTTTGTTCGGTAAGTTTATTAATTTGCGAAAATGTGGGCGTAAATTAATACAATTAATCTCTCGTTTAGAATCCTACGAAGGTTGATAAATTTCCTAGGAAATTTAAAAAAAAATCGATTCTTGTTATCTTCCGGTGACATATACATTGAGTCACTATTAGTTCAAAGAACATCACTTTCTGTTTTTCTATACTAATATTATAAAGAGGAAAGATTTGTATTTTTGTGTGTATGTTTGTGTTGAATAGGCTCCGAAACTACTGGACCGAATTCAAAAATTCTTACCATTAGAAAGCAACATTATCACTGAGTAACATAGGCTATATATTATACTAGCTGCCCGCACCGCAAGAACATCTTTCGAAAACCTTTTTTTATAACACTAAGGTGGCACACAAGCATACGGCCCGCCTGATGGTAAGCAGTCGCCGTAGCCTATAGCCGCTAATATGGAAGTGCAGTCCCCAGCGGCTCAAATTTTATTAATTTTTATTTTATAATAGGTTGCCTACAACATGTTAAATTTGACATTCTTATTTTATGTTGATATTAGGAACGTACCTGATAATCCAAGTAGTGGACTTATTCCTTATCTGGGGCGACCTGGCGCTGATGACGGGGACAGCCTTCCTGCTGTTCACCAACATGGCGCAGGCGGCCAAAATCGCTAACTTGCTGCTGAGGAGGAAAAGGATACAGCAGGCCATACGGGAGACTCGCCTGGTGCTCACTGGGGCTGATAATGAAGAGGCTAGGGAGATTGTTAAGAGGTTCAAATTAACTTATTTGTGAGTACAAGACCGCTGGTCTAGTGGTTAGTACCTGACTGCTATACTAGGGGTCGCGGGTTCGATTCTCGCCGGGGCGAGCATTTATGTGACAAACATCTAGCATCTGGGTGTTTGGTATTTACAAAAAAAAGTATACAAGTATTATATCAGCTGCTAATTCTCATAGTACAAGCTTTGCTTAGTTTTGTGCTAGATGGCGCTGTGTGATAATGTCCCAGCTTAATTATTATTATTATAGTAAAACTAGCTGCCCGCCCCGGCTTCGCTCGTGTGGACAATTTTTTTTGCATTTATGGGGATGAAAAATAGATGTTGGCCGATTCTCATAGATACCGGATAAGCACAAAAAATTTCATCAAAATCGGTCAAGCCGTTTCGGAGGAGTATGGCAACGAAAACTGTGACACGAGAATTTTATATATTAGATAGGGTCTGATGCAGGTCGTAAGCGTGGGAGAACGCTTCTATATCATTCAGTGCAAGGTTGGTTTGAGATCTAACTAACGCCCGACTTTACATGGGTACCAGAACAAAATACGCCTGCCTTTTTAACCCCCGACGCAAAAAGACGGGGGTTATAACGTATAAATTTAACGTGTGTATCTGTCTGTCTGTCTGTGGCATTATAGCTCCTAAACGTATGAACCGATATTGATTTAGTTTTTTGTTTGAAAGGTAACTTGATCGAGTATTGTTAGCTCTAATTAAATAACATTTGATCAGCCGTTTCAAGACCAGCACTCTCAACTCCTCACTATCATACAGCAAATATATCGTGATAGGGCTCATTGTAAATGTCTCAATGAATACAACGACATGGTGGCCTAGACCTGATGCAGAAACATCATCTGCAATATACAGGACACCCAACCCCTCACCAACTTAAAGCGTTTTTACCGTGGTGGCCTTGTGGTTGAAGCAACAGGCCTGTCATCTGATGGGCCCAGGTTCGAGTCCCGGCCTGTACCAATGAGTTTTTCTAAGCTTAAGTACAGTGATTAATTACACCATGAGCTTTTAAAAAAAGAGAGGAAGGGCGATTTAGGATTTCCCGTGGGTTATCCCATTTAAATTGGAGCCGCCCTACTGGGGACTGTAACTCCGCCTTACAGAAGACCGCAGTAAAATAACACTACTTGATGTAGTGTTGTGTTTCTGCGGTAAGTAAGGTTGCCAGTGCTCCACGAGGATACGCTGGGCTAGTAGTATTGCTGCTAGCACAGTGAGTCCTCATCAGCAACATGGTTGGCACCCCGTAGTGATACCCCTGGTATTGCTAGCGGCTATAGGCTACGGTGACTGCTTACCATCAGGTGGGCCGTATGCTTGTGTGCCACCTTAGTGGTAAATAAAAAGCAAATATTGTATCGTACTTGTTACCTTCTAGCTTAGAGTTCTATCCGCGCGGCATTTTTTCGGCATCTCCATTCAATATCGTCATATTTCAGCCAATTTACACTAAATCTTAATTAATCATATATTTAAACCCTCGTGATTAATTACTCCGTCCATTGGTGAAGCGTAGAGACACAGACAGACACGGTAGGTTACTTTGGTACAATGCGTAGTGATGTGTGGGGATATCCTCCGCTACTGGTCTAATATTTTCCTTTTATGTTCAGTTGTGATCGCGACACGCGAGTGCAGCAAGCATTATATTTCCTTCTGACGGTCATAACAACATCAGGGTGGGCGGCGAGCGCTGAAAAAAAAAGTCTACCGTTACGGGCTTGGTATGTTTAGCATTCAACATATTAATTTAGATACATTTAACTTTTCGTTCGTTATCTTCTTTATCGTTTCGTTCGTTCATTTTTTTTTACCACTAAGGTGGCAAACAACCAAACGGCCCGCCTGATGGTACGCGGTCACCGTAGCCTATGGATGCAACACCAGGGGTATCGCTCGCGCGTTGCCGACCATAAAATATCACACATGGTTAATTTTCTTGTGGATGTTGGAGTATCAATAAAGCTTATATTTCGTGAAGTAATGACCTCACAATAATTACCTGAACTATCCACACTTCTAACGGTATACCCTTACGTCGATGTCCGCGGATAGCGTTGAAGAGTTATATTAAAATGACGGGATTCTAGCAGACGCCAACGATGAAATCTCAAAGGTTAATATTACATAGAACGAATGTGTGATGAAAGTCTGACAAAATATACAGAATGCGAAAGCGGAATAAGCCGTGGAAGGCCAAGGTCCAACTCTGCATCAAATTACCAAACTATTGACGAGACCGCTGGCCTAGTGGTTAGTATACCTGACTGCTACGCTAGAGGTCGCGGGTTCGATTCCCGCCAGGGCAAACATTTATGTGACAAATATGTTTGCCTTGCGTTTGGGTGTTTGGTATGTATTATAAGTATGTATTTACAAAAAAAGAAGTATATAAGTATAATATAAGCTACTGGTTCCCATAGTACAAGCTTTGCTTAGTTTGGGGCCAGATGGCGCTGTGTGATAATGTCCAAGCATTATTATTATTATTATTATTATTATTCAATGATGGAAAAGTAAAGAGTACTCGGAATCGGCGGGCATGTGTGAAATGATTGATGAATGTAAAACCAGCATACGAGGTGTGTAAGTCAAGACTGAAATGGCGCTCTATACATACTGCCTACACAGAGGGACTTGGCCTTTTTTGTTGCATTGATTAATGTTAAAGAAGCAAAAGATGTGTACAATCCGTCGATTACTGAAAACCGCATTAAAATACGTTGCTTAGTTCAAAAGATCTAAGCATACAGTGCCGGTAGCAGGAACATTGTCGACAACGTTTTCGTTTCGTATAGCGTATATTTTTGTATTGGACAATGAACAGCGCTGCGGCGGTGAAAAGTGGAACTAAAAATTAGTATGGCAATTTTTATATTTCGCGAGCTACGTTGTGGACAATGTTCCTGCTACCGGCACTGGTGGGAAGCGGCGTCTGACTGCTTGACGGCAAAATTCCTGCTATAGTAGTCACCTAGTCGACCTCTTGTGATCGTAGTCACTTCATATTGTTCTCAGGTACCCGTACGACACTTCAAAGTCACCAGCCTACGAGTTAACATACGTACATCAAGTCGGTGCGCTGTTCATCGCTGCGTATCTCAATGTGGCTAAAGATTCTTTGGTCTCCGCTCTCATAGCGCAGTGTCGATGTAGACTGAAGTTGCTAGGGCTGTCGCTTAGAACGCTGTGTCAGGATATGGAGGTTGGGAATAAGGTTAAGATATATTTATTATTAATTCATAAAAACAAAAAAAAAATCTCAGATTTTTGAGTTTGCTATATAAAATTATAAATATCCAACCACACCACATATTGCAAAACTAGTGTCTTTTGTATTTTCTATACATCTCAAACCAGATACATATTAATTATAACGTAGTACATAATATTCTCTTAAGTAGTATATTATCTACTCTGCTCTGAGATTATAAGTATCCGATACGCCATCTAGCAAACATTTCACTCAGTACAATATCGTAGCAAATTTCGTAACTCATGCTACGCTTCGGTCGACTACGTCGTAGACTCCCGTAGGCAGCCCGTAGCAGGACTATGTAGGTTAATACAGGCTTATGACGAGAGATGGCGGTATTAAATAACCTATTAATTATTAATACTAGCTGTTTCGACAGACGTTGTCCTGTCTTAGATATGAGTTTATATGTCGAATACTCCATAGAAAATAGGACCTTTAGTTTATCCCGAAATTAAAAATGTTGCGGTTCCATTTTCTAAATTTTCTTAAAATAAAATTGTGTAATCGATCTAGCCGTTCACGCATGATGCCGTGACCAAGGCACATAGGAATTTATATACATATATAGATAATATTAATACTAGGATTTCCTAAGTATAACCTTACTTTCAGTCCCGCCTCTCCCCATCCGAGGAGCGTGTAATCTCGTCCCGTCTTCGTGAGTGCGTGACGCAGCATCAGAATGCTCTGGCCGCAGCCCTGGAGCTGCAACACTGTTTCTCTGAACCCACCTTCGCCCAGTTCACCGTGTCTCTTGTCATTATATGTGTTACAGCTTTTCAGTTGGTGTCGGTGAGTTGAAGCGAGCTGCAATTTTTTTATTTTTTACTCTGTACGAGCAGTAATGGATTCTAGCGTCAATTTTGTAAAAAATATGTTAAGTTTGCTATAACAATTGTAGATTATAATATGTAGTGATATAGAGTAATTGTAGAGAATTATATGTGTAGTATATGTAGAATTATAAAATTGAATATAATTGAGCTAGTGTATTCGTGCACAGGGCTACGTTTTTGCTGCCACGCCATTTTGGATTAGGCTCGACGTAATTAGTTTTATCATAATATTTATTATATTTTTCCATTCTTTTAAAGTGAAATAATATGAAATTAATTTTATTCATTAAATGATGCAGCTAACACATTATTACTAAAAACATGTTTTTTTTATTTTGACAGATTTTTCTGGCGATCGTTATCAGCTACATTTTATTATAATTGATAATTGATAGAGAATTAGTAATTCCTTATTATTATTCCAGCAAACGTCAAATGTAGTTCGTCTGGTGTCGATGGGTACTTATCTGTTAAACATGACCTTCCAAGTGTTTATCTACTGCTACCAAGGGACTCAGCTCTCCGACGAGGTTAGTGGTTACCAAGGGGCACAAACAACAGAACCATTCGTTTAAAAAATGGACCGCCTAGCCTCCACCTTACAGAAGATCTTAAATTATAAATAAACTTGAACACATATATTTCAGAGCAGCGAGTTATCAGTATCCGCGTACAGCTGGCCGTGGTACCTGTGTTCAGTGCGCGTGCGACGCTCTCTGCTGATACTGATGCTGCGCACGCGCAGGGTCGCCAAGATCACCGCGGCCGGCTTCACCACGCTCACCATCGCTTCTTTTATGGCTGTAAGGTTTTATTGTATACAGATAAATTACATCACTAGCTTTTCAATAACGCAAACATTGTGAGAACACCGGCATAAGTCTGAAATCGCTTCTGTGTTTTAACGTTTTGCGGCTATAGGCTACGGTGTCTGCTTACCATCAGGTGGGCCGTATGCTTGTGTGCCACCTTAGTGGTATATATAAAAAAAAACGTAATATTTTTTTATTTCCTGATTTAATTCTATTAATATAATTTCAGATCATCAAAGCGTCTTATTCACTTTTCACGCTTCTACAGCAAGTTGAAGACAAGAAGTAGAATATAAATAAATTAATGTAGGTAGTGTGAAATACAAAATATTAGTGATATATGTGTTTTACTTATTAATATGATATTGTGAGTGGAATAAAACACCGCGGAAAGCGTAGGCCTAACGTTTTTTTTATACCACTAAGTTGGCACACAAGCATACGGCCCATCTGATGGTAAGCAGTCACCAAATAATAATAATGCTTGGACATTATCACACAGCGCCGTCTGGCCCCAAACTAAGCAAAAGTAGTAGTATAGAAAACAGCAGCTGATAAAATCCTTTTTTTGTAAATACATACCAAACACCCAAATGCTAGGCTAGACAAAATGTTTATCACATAAATGTTTGCCCCGGTGGGAATCAAACTCTAGCGACGCAATCATAATAGCCACCCGACCAGCTGTCTAATCAAATGTCTTTTTTATTATTTACGTTTCCAATTGTGAGTCAAACATAATGACGCAGCTCGCAGTTCTATATGCAAATTTAATCATCTGTGCAAACGTTGCATAGTTAACGTAACTCTTATTAGTTTCCTATAATACCGACACAATAATTCCGGATAAAAAAGTATCCTATGTTAATCCAGGTTATAAAAGATACCTCCTTTTCAAGTTTCATTCAAATCCGTTCAGTCGTTGCGGCGTGAAGAACACACAAACTTTCGCATTTATAATCTATACTAATATTATAAAGAGGAAAGATTTGTATTTTTGTATGTATTGAATAGGCTCCGAAACTACTGGACCGATGACAAAAATTCTTTCACCCTTAGAAAGCTACATCATCACTGAGTAGCATAGGCTATATATTATACTAGCTTCCCGCCCCGGCTTTGCACGGGTAGACAAAATATTTGATACAAATGTCTACCCGTGCGAAGCCGGGGCGGGCCGCTAGTATTTACATACAAGCTTTTATTGCACGTATTAAACCCTTGTTATAATTAAATTTCCACCAAACAGTTTACAAACAGTTCTGTAATTACCAACGTGTTGATTGGTAGCGCCTTTGGTGTTAATTGTTACAGATGGCAGACACCGCTTCCACTTGGGAAACACTTCAGCTGTTCAACTACGTATAAATTAGCGAGACGTAGACTTACTTAGACTATAGTGCAAAACAATTGGTTAAGCCTAAGGTGACATAGATTAAAATTGGAATATATTAGGTTTTGTTTAAAAAGAAACAAGCTTTTATCCCCTGATCAAGCCCATTCTTTTTGTGACGTCCATATTGGATTAAAAATGGCAGTGTTTAAGTAATCGTGCGTTGTCACGACAATCGTGTACGCCAATTTTAAACCAATCGCACATTGGGAAGTGGGTCAAAAGCTTGCAGGAATTGATTGACACTAAATAAAAAGCTTGTGAAAATATAAAATTTCAAAAGTGATCCTGGAATATCAACAAAAATTTCTATATGACATTTTAGTAACATACCCAAGGACATAGTATGGAGTTATTTATCAGCAATATCAATGACAGCCTGTGGGTGTGTCTGAATATTTGTCGATGGGTAGGTTTCCTAGTGCCGGATCAACTGACTGGGGTAAAGAAGACTTTACTGCCATATTATGCATCTTTCTGGATTATGTTTACTGTCGGTACGTATGCCACCGTTTGATTCTATATTATTTGTGTATAAAAAAAATGGCAAAAAGTCACACTGCTGCCAGCACTACATCTCTTCCCAGAAAACATTAATAGTTAAATAATAATAATGCTTGGACATTATCTCACAGCGCCATCTGGCCCCAAACTAAGCAAAGCTTGTACTATGGGAACCAGCAGCTGATATTATACTTATATACTTTTTTTTGTAAATACATACTTATGATACATACGAAACATCAAGACGCAAGGCAAACATGTTTATCACATAAATGTTTGCCCCGGTGGGAATCGAACCTGCGACGTCCAGCTTAGCAGTCAGGTATACTAACCACTAGACTAGACCAGCGGTCTCCTCAAACAATATTTATTATACTTAAATACAAGAATGTCTATTGCTATTTGCGGTCAGTTCTAGGGAATAAATTGAGCCGAGAGCAAAAGGGGAAGGAACGGACGTTGTTTTTGTTAAAACCATTATGGTGGCATGCAACCGTACGATCCACCTGATGGTAAGCAGTCATTGCGTATCACAATCGCGTTGCCAACCCTATTCTCGATATTCAAATACTATAAACAATCATTGTTAGGAATCTACATCATAGTCCAAGCTGGTGACCTGATCCAAGTGTGGGGAGACCTGACTCTGATGACTAGTACCTTGTTCCTGCTGATCTTGAACCTGGCCATCTTCATCAAAATGATGACCGTGAGAGTGAGAGGGAAGGAAATTCAGATAATCATTGACGAGGGGGAGCGAACCTTGAGAGAAGAATTAAGGGAACAGGGGCGGAACATTGTGAGAAGGTAAATCTAAAGGTATCTTGTCGTATAGAACTATTGTACGTATACTAGCTGTGAATTAGAGTTGCCTGGATAAGACTACATAGCATGAAGAGTTTAAGCACCGTCGACCATTCTAAATCGTTCTGGAGCATTACAGAACATTCTAGAATGTTTGAGATCATTCACGGATACACACAACTAAGCACACACACATAGTTAACTTTAATGTGAAATACAATATATCTATTTTGTTTTATATCATTTACATATTATATTATTAAATAAATGAAAAATATATAAATTACCAGCTTTTACCCCCGGCTTCGCCCGCGTGGTCTAGATAAAGATAGGCTATGTCCATCCTCAGGCTATAATCTATCTCATTGCCAAATTTCATTACGATCCGTTTATTCGTGAAATGGTAGCAAACAAACAGAGCTACTTTTACATTTGTTTGAATTCAAAAGCCTGAATACATATTTTTAATTTTAGAACCAATCGGGAGACTACAATTATTTACTGGGTTCATGGCCTATTTGCCTTCATAACCGTCGCTGGATGGGCCACTAGTGCTGAGAAGAATGCGCTTCCTATGAGGGCCTGGTATGTTGTCTATTATCTACAAAAAACCTTAAACAAAAAAACGAATTCAACAAAATCTACCTAGCATTAGTTAAGTGCGCTTATAAATAAGTTTGACTTTTATATTAGTCTTACACATTTTTAAATAACTGCGGGTAAATAAGTTCTCTTTTAAAATATATATTATATTATATTATACTCCACGAGGATACGCCGCGCTAGCATTAATGCTGCTAGCACAGTGAGTCCTCAATAACAACAGGGTTGGCAATTCGTTAGTGTCCCTGGTATTGCTAGCGGCTATAGGCTACGGTGACTGTTTACCATCATGTGGGCCGTATGCTTGTGTGCCACCTAAGTTATTTTGTTTCAACTTCCAGGTATCCATATGACACATCTAAATCACCAGCTTACGAGCTCACTTATATTCAACAGGTATGTAATGTAGGTAAATATATCAGATTGAACAACTTTGGACCCTACTCTGTAAGACACAAGAGTTGTTTTTTTTTTATAAATATTTTTATTTTGTTATGTTTTTTTTGTAATATGAAAATAATAATATTGGACTGGGTTTCTTGCTTCGGTAAAATACGACATTCATAATGCCTCATTAGGGCCTAAACTAAATAAACAGTTTTAATTTTAATTTTCTTTTAATAAAAACTAGCTACCTGCCTCGGCTACATAAAAACCTTCTTCAATCACTCTGTCTATTAGTGAAAACCGCATCAAAATCCGTTGCGTAGTTTAAAAGACCTAAGCGTACAAACGTATAGGACAGATTGCTGTTTTTGCGGTGGAGACCCTGGGGCCATGGGGTCCAGAGGCTCATCTGCTGTACAAGCCTCCGATGACAAGAAGGCTGGAACATATTTTGCGCAAAGGATCAGCATTGCCATACAACGCGGCAATGCTGCCAGCCTTCTTGGCACCCTCCCGCGTGACAACAATTTGGGACAAGTGTTTTATTTATTTGATTTTTTTATATTAGGTTTGTTTTCCTTTAGTTTTAGATTGTATTATTATTGTCCCTTATATATTACGTGGACAGATTTCTGTTATTTTAGTGTGTAGCAGTCATCATGACGGCCACACTGAATGTGAGTGTGGATATACTGGCTATATCTCTGCTCGCAGTGTGTCGATGTCGATTCAAATTATTAGCCTCGTCTCTAAGGAGCCTATGCCACGACATAGCTATAACTAACAAGGTACATTCTTTAATAGCCTACTAAATGAGAGTCAATACCAGAGAACAAGGTATAATTTGTGTTTTAAGCATAACATAAGTAGGTACTCTTAAGATAAATACCTTTCTATGTAGATTTTTATGTGAAATATTTAAGCTATTGTTTCTCTTTCCTTTAAACATCAAAGGGTCTTTAAATTTAAACGCATGAGTGATAAAAGGCTGAAAAATAATATATACAATGCCAATGTGATTGGAAGGCCAAATTTATTTATTAAGTACAAAACAGAACACAATTTTATAAAAAAAAAACAAAAGTAAAATGAAAAATGTGATCTGAATTGTGCTCCAAGGTATGTGTGCATAGCGTTACAAGTATTAAAACTATTTTTAATTAAGTTGAACTATCTAATAAAAAAAAAAGCAATAACAGAAATAAAATTGTAACTATATATACAATGCGCATATGTGACTGGAAGAAGCCGTAAAAGGTCTAACTTTCGAGATTAAATTACCAAAGAACTCAATGCTGGAAGGGAAAGAGTACTCAGAACCGGCGGGAATTCATAGTGAGATTGATGAATGTAAACAAAGCAAAATAGGTGTGATAGTCGAAAGTGAAATGGCACTCTATACTCTCTGCCTACCACATATAATAATAATAATAATGCTTGACCGACCAATACCTAATCCACAAGTTCATTTTATTTTTTTATACCACTAAGCTGGCACGCAAGCATACGACCCACCTGATGGTAACCAGTCACCGTAGCTTATAGCCCCTAGCAATACCAGGGATATCACTGACGGGTACATTAGTACTATCCTAGGGTGTCCTCGTGGAGCACTGGCAACCTTACTTACCATTGTAATCTCTATTTCGTTTTTCAGTTGCTAACTCCAGAACAAGAGAACACAGTAGCTAGAAGACTTCATGACTGCGTTCTACAGCACCGAGCTGCCTTGGAGGCCGCGGCACAAATCCAGTCGTGTTTCAATCTATCAATATTGGCTCAACTCTCTGCTTCTACAATCATTATCTGCGTCACTGCTTATCAACTGACTTTTGTATGTGTTTGAACAACACGTTTCTGATGGACCCGCCCAGGCCTCGCACGTGTAGATCAGAGTCGAGGGGTTTTGGGACCGGGACCACGGTTCCGAAAATCACATAACGTTTATAATCTTTTTGAAGGGGCAATTGGGACCAGGACCGTGGTCCCAAACGCCTCCAAACCATTATCCCTTAGTCAAACCTATTTTCGTTCAGCTGATAGCAAAAAAATCCATAACTTGTGTTCTATTATTTTTATTTTCAAAACGACCAATTTTCATGGAGTTTCAAACCAAATATCCCCTGATTTTAGCTAATTGTTCGCAAGTGATACAGGGGACCTGCTAGTCTTTTATATTTTCATTTATAGGAGACTGGAGACAATTTGATTCGGCTGATATCAATGGTGTCATATTTGATGGGCTTGATGTTAGAAGTATTCCTGTACTGCTACCAAGGGACACACCTGGCTGAAGAAGTAAGGGTGACCAATGAATAAGTCTGAGTAAACTTTATAAAATAGGACCGAGGTATTCTCAAAAAGCACAAGGGAGAAATCTGATCCACATATAGGACACAAACCATGAATCTTATTATTATATCTCAAAAGAATCCTTCAAGCTTGCACACCCCAGAGATTTCAGAAGATTTGTAATAATAACTTTGACATCACTAATAAATTTGATATCTCGGATTAGAAAACCGGTAATTTGTGAAAAGTGAATACATTTCTATATACTTGTCTTTCTTCCCTTTTCTAATCGAACAGAGCGGTGAGATAGCGGATGCTGCATACGAGTGCGGGTGGTATGCGTGCTCGCTGCCCTTGAAGAAGGCCCTTCTGATGCTCATGGTCAGGTCGCGCAGGGTCGCCCAGCTGTCTGCTGGCGGGATCACTACCGTATCGCTTCAGTGTTTCACGGCAGTAAGTACTGTGGGGCGTAGCGCGTGAGCGCCGGGTTCAATTGTACAATAAAACTTTTATTTATATTAATTTTCGTGTTTATTAGGCCATTGCCTGTCACAGAATCCCATAATAAAGCTAAAAAAAACAATCTACAGATTTGAATTACCTTCTTTTTATAAAACATATTTACTGTATAGAAAGGATATATGTTGTTTTAATTTAAAATCTTCACGTCTTCACACAAAGGACTTGGTAGGCAGAGGTGTTACAACACCCACTTTCCACCGAAGATAATTTGGTGCCAACGTGACAGATGGTGAGTCCGTCGCCGTCTCTTAGGCACTACATACGTCCTTGAATTTCTTCTCAGACGTACGCGGGCTTCCTCACGATTTTTTCTTTCACAGTAAAGCTCGCGGTGTAACTAATCATTGCACTTAAGTCAGAAAAACTCATTGGTATAGACCAGTGGGATTCGAACTTGCGTCGCTAGAGTTTCAGGCAACGCTTCACACCACAATGCCATCACGGCTTTTTGTGGTTTGGAATGTTTCAATTGAATGCCAGCTTTATATGCTTTGGTTTTACTATTTTAGAAACCGGTTTTTTTTTCAGATTATAAAGGCATCTTACAGCTTATTCACAGTATTACAACAAGTACATGAAGAATAGATAACAATAAAATTATGCTGTAGGATTGCGACAACCATAGTTCTAACTGCTAAGTTAGGCTTTATC
Organism: Falcaria lacertinaria; assembly: GCA_951449985.1. Lineage (NCBI taxonomy): Eukaryota > Metazoa > Arthropoda > Insecta > Lepidoptera > Drepanidae > Falcaria > Falcaria lacertinaria. The sequence goes on along the minus strand of OX602121.1, from coordinate 9,391,411 downwards.
CCATAGGCTTTTTTAAAAACTGATTGCGGGTGATATTTTAAAAACATTGTCTGTAGATTTACCAGTTAATGGCTCATGTTAAACGTTTATACTGCGATAAATCACCTGCAATATTATTTATAACGTACCACTGTAGTTGATTTTAGTATAATATCTTATCTTCGCTGATATATATCTAGATATTGTATATGATAGGCCTTATTTGACTAATAAAGTAATACATGATGTGAAAATATGTATCATTTCATTGTGTTACCACGGTCGGTTTCCGCTTTGTGCTCAATAGGTTACGGTGACCGCTCACCATCGGGCTGGCCGTATGACAGCTTGCCATCTTCGTGGTTACATCTCAAAACTAATGTCAGCTTTTTTTTCTTCTGTCGAAGAATGAAAGAAGCACCAAATCCACCTGATGGTAAGAGAGTACTGAGAATTCATCCTAATGACGGTAAACAAGCATACGTCATACATGACGGTAAGCAGTTACCGTAGCTAATGGACGCTTGCAACACTTACTTGCTTTATCTGGGGCTCTTACTTCACGTAAATTCAGGCAATTCTTACAATAAAAAAAATTGTCAATTAAACCGAACTGACATAAAAATTCAACTCCGGGGCAGGGGTTTTAATTCAGCTTGCAAGATTTGACCTAAACAAACAAACATTCATCATCAGCCGATAGACGTCCACTGCTGAACAAAGGCCTCCCCCATAGATTTCCACAATGATCGATTCAATGCGGCCCGCATCCAACGCTTGCCAGCGACCTTCATCAGGTCATCGCTCCATCTAGTGGGGGGCCGTCCGACGCTGCGTTTTCCAGTGCGTGATCCACTCTAGAACTTTTTGGCCCCATCGCCCGTCCGTTCTACGAGCTGCCCATCGCCATTTCAACTGGCAAATCCGGCAAACAATGCATTAATGAAAGCTTGTATAGCGAATGGATTTGAATGTTTGGGGCACGAGCTGTGGGCGTGGACATCACGTCAGTGCCACACACCAGAACCACTAGGTTCCTGATTACGATAGATTAGATTGTATTATCAGATTAACGTACAATAAAAAAATACTAACCCGTTATTTAGACAGCTATTAGGGGGCGTTATACACATGTTTATGTATTACATAGGTGGCTTAGCTTTTGGCCCGCCTGATGGTAAGTGGTCACCGTAGCGGCATTGGCTGCAGCAATGATAAACAAACAAAATAATTGTATGGTGCACGTACTTACGCGCTATGTTACTTTTACTTTTTATGTGTTCTACTTTAGTTACTACAAAATTATCCGCCATTCGCAACACACGCCTCAACTGTTTCACTTCATCCCTTTAACCTTTGCGGAAAACTGGGTGATTTTGTGCTCATCAACATTATAAGATTGCGGTCCTATCTGGGATCGTACAATAATAGTGTATAGAAAAACCAGCGAACCTTACAGTAGTCGCATAAGATGTGTAACATCTGATATCTGACGGCCGACTGCGTGCGCTTATTAGTCAAATCAAAGAGCGCGCGCTTCCCAGACTTCCTGTAACACACCTCCGTCCCGTTGTTTTTATTCCCGCGGTTTATTTCCGCTGGATATTTGTTGACTTTATTTATATGTGACAGTTGTATTAAAATCCGTTCAACCGTTTTGACAGCACTGTCTACTTGCATTATTATTCATACCTATTTATATTCGCGACCTAGTAATACATAGTAATACATTACCAGTGATTGCATTAGTAAAGGAGTACAGCATGGCGTTCTTCAAGAAGAGTGTGAAGAGATTTTGTAGTACACCTCTGGTGTTGCAAGCGTCCATAGGCTACGGCTTACCATCAGGCGAGCCGTATACTTGTTTGCCACCTTAGTAGTATAAAAAAACAGCATTGGCATTAAGCAGTATGAAATAAAAAATCGTTAATTTGCACACATGTAAACGCGTCTTAAACGATAGCTATAAATAGTCTGTCAATCATAGACCGCTTCTTAGTCGTCAAGATGATGCTCCTACTATTGGTTCTCACGGTGGTCGCTGGTGAAAAGTCGTGCTACTTCAACGCCCAGTGTCCGTACCTGCTTCACTCCACCAAAACTCCTTATGACACCATCCGGGGAGATATAAGGGATTATAATACACCGCAGAGTGAGTTTGAGTTTAATAGTACTACGTTTTATTTAAACGACCCGTGGATGGGCTAGCTTTCTAGGAAAAATTGACTGTGATCAATTATGGAAAGCAAGGGCGGATCTAGCTTTCAATTCAGGGGGGGCATATAGTCGGGGTCTAGTCAGGGCAATTTCCAATTTCGATTACAATAAAATAAATTGAATTATGAAGAATTTTTATTTTAATATTACACGTCTAAATTAAATTTTATCTTCTATGGAAACGAGTTATGACTCCCGCTACTTGAATTGATAGAGCCAGGGAGTGGGGTCATGACCCCCCTCCCGGATCTGTAGTTGATGGAAATCTAAACAGTACCCACAACTAAGCTTGTAGATAGGTTAATGTTAAGCAAAAGAGGTGTGCAAGTCAAGACTGAAATGGTGCTCTATATTCTCTGCCTATCCGGAAATTTATAGTCAAATATATTTTTTTATACTAATAATTTGATGAGGACTAATTCGGCATCGTCCAAATGGTTACTGTAGCCTAAGAACGCTTTCTTACTATAAATGCTAAATCTTCTCTCTATAACTAGGAAGGTTACGTTCTGTTTTTTGTAAATAGCTTAATCTGTTTTGAATAAAGTTATTTTGTTAGTTTGATGTATCGTTCGTTGAACTGCAAATCAAGTTGGTTAAAAGGTGTATTAAGTATTTTTGAAACAAGACTTTATGATGAAGGACAGTAGGTACAGTTCATGTTAATATCGCTGTCCCAATAACAGTTCCATGTAACCGATGTCTTGAGAGTAGAGAATACAAATACATATATGTTAATCGTTTGCATATTAAGTGCTGTGTACTGACCTACTTTACAACCATGCTAGTCATGCTAGATTAGTATCTAGCATGACTGCTGCGTCCCACGATTTTACCCGTGATTTCAAGCAAAATTACTTAGCATCCCACTTCACTATTCTATTTTGGGGTCCAATTTTGGATTGTCAGATGGTAGTTGATTTGTGTAAAAATCTGAGTAACTAGACACAGTTCAGATCTAGTGACACCAGTATAATAATAATAATAATATAATAAAGCTTTATTAATTCCATTTAGGCCTACTTACATTACAATTGATACTGATTAATAAAAAAAGTAAATAAAAAAAGCATTACTGGTGTCACATCATAACGTGACACCAGTAATGCTTAGGAAATGGAAAGGGCAATAATTATCATATAAGGGCAGAATGATACCCTTGAAATTTGATTGCCAATCTGCTGTGTCATTTTTCAGATTGTGAGCCGGTCAGCATCTGGTCCCTCCACAGGCACGGCAACAGGAACCCTGGAAACAGTGCCACTGATGGCATGAGAGTCATGGCTCTGCTGAAGGATGATATCATAGCCAGCTACGACGCTGGTAACAGCCAGCTGTGTGCTCAGGTAAATAAATATCATCACTGCAAGGGTGTGCAGAGATAAAAGAGCGCCATTTTACACTTGACTTGCACACCTCTTCTGCTAATCTATATCTTCATAGATTACTACCGGTTCCAGGTATTTTTTACCATTCCAATATTAAGTACATTGGTATTTTTTTAAGAGAGGTAGGGCGATTTGGGTTTCACCGTGGGTTATCCTATTTAAATTGGAGCCGCCCGACTGGGGACTGTACTCCGCCTTACAGAAGACCGCAGTGAAATAACACTACTTGATGTAATGTTGTGTTTCTGCGGTAAGGTTTCCTGTGCTCCACTAGGATACGCTGGGCTAGTAGTAATGCTGCTAGCAATGTGGTAGGTGGTAATTTAGACCTTCATAAGGCCTTATTAGGGCCTAAACTGAATAAATGATTTTTGATTTTGATTTTGATTTTGAGCACAGTGAGTCCTCATCAACAACATGGTCGGCAACCCGTTAGTGATACCCCTGGTATTGCTAGTGGATATAGGCTACGGTGACTGCTTACCATCAGATGGGCCGTATGCTTGAGTGCCACCGTAGCGGTATAAAAAAAAAATTGATGTAAAAAGATTGACCGTGGCGTTTCACGGCCTCTTCTTCCATTATCATTCCTTTTTTAATTAAAAATGCCTAATTACTGACTCTCGGTATTTATCACGCACTAGTAGTAATATCTGTTTTAAGTGACGATGTTTGATTCCACGATAATTAATTTACGATACGGCAGTAGTAAAACGTTTTTACAACACGACTTAGTGTCAATAAAATCGAGTCAACATCAAATGAAAGATTGTTATCGATCTAAAACACGCGCGGATCTCGACAAATGACTTGGCTGTTCTTTATCTTATCGTTTCATGATCGCAATCCAGACGAAAAAATATACACGTACTAAAATTCATTACCTGTATTACCTCCATAGATATTATCTACTCTGAGTATGGTATCAGTAAAATTTACATATATTTTTTGCTGAATAGTTAGCCTACCAATGATTAATGCTGTCATACTTACGTACGCAAATTCCCTACTCTTCATTCCACTTGTCAACAGGACATTGACCTCTTCAGAGGCTGGACCTGGAACGCAACTCTGGAGGTCTCTCAGTCCGATCTCACAGGGACAGGCTACGAAGAGATCTATGACATCGCCACAAGACTTAGAATCAAATACCCCCAACTGCTGCAAGGAACTGAGAATGACTATTACGTCAGGCCTACGAATGAGCAAAGAACGATTACTAGCGCAATAGCTTTTGTCCATGGATTGACAGATGGCACTAATTTAAGCCTCTCTAGTGACTCCCCAAGAGAGAGAGATGATGTCGTGAGGGTGAGTAATTAGAGGCCGCATGCTAGAATTTATGCAGGGTTTAAAAGTAATTAGTTTTTTTTCACAGCCCTATGAAAATTGCGATAGATATCAAATCGACGTAAAGGGTGGCCAAGCCCTAGAAGATCAAATGGACGCTTACTACAGTACGGCAGATTTTATTGCTGTAAGTAATTTGGTCAAATTATAACTACTAGGTACACCAACATTATATAGCTGTTCATAATTGCGCGACTGTTATGAAAGTTTCTGAATACAAAGCACACATGATGGAAGAGGCATGATGTTTAATGGCAAAAGCGCCCCTAGTTAAAAATAATAAATGAATAGAATCGACTATTACAAAAATGTAACAATCCAATTTCTATACTAATAACGTAGAGATAAAATCTGTATAAATGGAGGGAGATATGATTTCTGAATAAAATCTCTCGCAATATTTTTGTAAAGCGGGGTTTTAAATAATCCTGCTTAATTCTGTTATTCTTTTCCTACGTTTGCTAAAATATTTAATATATAATTTATCGTAATATTACCATGTCAGGTAAGAAATGCAGTCCAGCAACGCTTAGGAATCTCCACCCAGCTGTCATCAGACGATGTGTACTCCATATTCGAGCTCTGCCGGTTCCTCCGGTCGTGGACGGAAAACCTCCAGTCCCCGTGGTGTTCCGTCTTCACCAATGAAGACCTGCTGGTCTTGGAGTACTATGATGACGTGAGGCATTACCACAGGAACGGATATGGGTCTTGGGTAAGTAGTGACAGCTGTATATATCGTTCAAGCGTCAATAATGAGTCGCATGTGCAATTCAGTCTTGTGACATGATGACTCTAAAATGGAATTATAGTCTTTGAATTGCAGTGTATAATAAATGCTGAACTGTTATTTGGTTACTCTTCCATCTAAATAAGCGACCTATTTGTTTTATAATAGGGTAAAAATTAAATCTTTTGGAATCCGTAATTTATCAGTAAATTAAATGTTTCAGATATTTTTGATATCGGTGAGATTCAAAGTGTACTGTCAGACCCGTTGAGTGAAGCAGCACGAACACTCTTTAAAGTTACTGTATGATGAAATATCCAAATCAAAAAATCATTTATTCAGTTTAGGCCCTAATAAGGCACTTACCAATAGTTTTAAGTAGAAGACAAAAGTGTGTGCATAATGAAGCTGTCACAATCTCAAAGCGAATAAAGCTCCTAAAAAATAAAACAAATATAAAAAATCAAATTTGTTAATTATAATACCCAGATTCTAATTTTTATATGTATTACTTGCCAACAGTCCATGGGATTGGATAGCTCGTCTTTTTATTTACGAGAGAAAATTGACCAATAGTTCAATCACGCAGACTTTAGCCCGACCAAGAGGCAACTTATGAAGGTCTAATTTACCAAACTTGCAATTACTTAAATTCTTACTACTCAAGAGCGTTACGAATACGTAGTTGCAATTATTCCTGCTTGCGCTACTGGACCGCTGTTTGAATTTATAACCATACCTTACTTTTCACCAATCCTTCTTCAGGTAAATGTGAATCTTGGAGGTCCTCCCCTTAAAGACATGTACGAAAATTTGGAGGCTGCAGTCCAGGGCCAAGGCAGGAAGATCGTGTCGTACTTCTCCCACGACACCATGCTGGAGATGACGTACTGCGCCATGGGGGTGTTCAAGGATGCAGAGCTACTGCAAGGAACTCATGTGGATCCCAACAGGCTTTGGCGGACCAGCATGATTGGAGCATTTTCTGTCAATATCATCGCTGTTTTGAATTCGTAAGTAAACTTTTAAAGAAACAAAATTACTTAAGGTCGGGTTTCAGAAGGCACCGGGGGGCGGAAAAATTATATAGGAGGGGGTCTAGTATATATAATATACTAATTTAGGAAAGGATCTCGGGCTTAGCAAAATGTCAAGTGTGTAAAATTCGAAAAAAAACGGTGCCTAATTTCCCATAATTACATTTGAATTTACCTATATTCGACGAGACCGCTGGTCGTGTACGTAACTGCTACGCTAGTGGTCGCGGGTTAGATTCCCGCAAATATTTATGTACACTAAGCGTCTGGGTGTTTGGTAGCTTAGTTTGGGGCTAGAAGATTTTTTACGATACGATTCTTTGAACAAAATTTTTTTGAATGAATAATTTCTATTGTACATTGTCGTTTTAAATGTCCTTCGTCCACAGATGCCAGGAGTCCGGCACACAGACCCATAGAGTCCAGCTGTTCATAAATGAGAAAGAGACAGAGCTATGTCCTTTAGACGGATGCACTTGGCAGCAATTCCAAGATCGCTTCCAAAGGTTTACCAGCGCGAACCTGGAGTTTTGTGATATGGCCTACCAAGTACCTGAGATGCCAGTCACAGACGGGGCTACCTCATTACTCATGCCTTGGTTATTAATCTGTGGATTGGTGGCGAAATTATTAGTATTGTAATTTAACTCAAAGCGGCTAGCAATACCAGGGATATAACTAACGAGTTACCAACCCTGTTGTTATTGACTCACCGTGCTAGCAGCATTACTACTATCATTATGCGCAGCGTATCCTCGTGGAGCACTGGCTACCTTACTCACCGCAGAAACACAATAGCTAATAGATAGAATATATTTATTAGTATGGACGAATATTGAAACGCCAGTCAAATCTGATGCCACATCAAATTTGAGTGGCTTCGATTTTACACGGGAAATTTCATTTTGACGACGCTTCAAACAATTACGTGAGTCTCAATGTTTGAATGCCGTCTCAGTATTCGGCCGTATGTGTGTAAAGCTATTGAGTAATTTGTCCCTACATTATATTTTCCAAAAAGGTTTAATCATATTGTAGGTACCTTATACATTATGTAGTGATCCAAGCTGTGGATTATTATTTATGTTGTAAATAAAGTTTTGATATTTAGTTTTAAGTAGCTACTCGTATGAGCTTTTTTGTATTTTGTTAACAAATATAATGATATTTTTAAATGTTGAATTCTGTTTTTCTATACATATGTATTTAAGCTGCAGTGAGTAATCTTGGTCTTTTACACCAGTGACTAGCTAAAAAGGAATTCGTTAGCATTATAAAGATATATTCAGAAATTAACCTTATCCCATATTATTTGTGGTCGGCGCAATATGTATTTCTCTTCCATACTTCTCTATCAGCCGTCATCTCTGTATTCACTTCCTTTCATAAATTAACATAAGAGAGAAAAATATAGTAATTTAAATGTATTCTTCAAGTTACGAATGATTGCCATTTGTTTTTAAAGGACTAAGCTCCTTTATTCGTATCGCTTTCGATTATTCTTATGGGTAAACGAACAGCGCTGCACCGGCGAAAAGTGCAACTAAAAAATCGTATGAAAATTTCGACACTTTGAGATCTACGTTTTCGAATACGTAGTCGATCGTTTTTATATGTAATGTTTTTGTGATAGTCTAAGCTTCAGGTATCATGAAAAACAGTCAAAATCATAATTTAAAAAAAACGAGCACAAAGCTACATACTTATCTATTTCAAATCTGGAACGAAGGAGGGCGCGTGGGTATTCATGCTCATTGGTGCCAATTCTGGTGTTCAAAATTTCTAAACTTAACTAATTTGACAGGTCTAAAAATACTGCCATCCTTATTTAACCCCGCACATGAGAATGTGATAACAAGACTTTTAGACCTGTCAAATTAGTTAAGTTTACCAATTTTGAACAACAGAATTGGCACCATGGACGTGTTATTCTAACAGGTGATGTTCGGTTTGGTTCTTACGTGTATTGTATGTCATGATGATTAAAACAAACGGTAAGTACCATTGTCTGTATACATATATGTATAAAATATGCTAGCAACCCACTCCGGCTTCCCATGGGTGCAATTCAATCCAAGTTTCCAAATTTTCAGGTGCATATGCCGAAAAAAAGTTACATACAAATATTTTCCTGACAATTCACACACGCGACTAAAAGAAAGCTACGTCGGTCGAGCAGTTCTAGTGATGTTTCAAACATGCGGCAATTAAATTATATTTATATCTTGTATATTGTAGGTATTATGTAGGTCAAATAAATGATAAACGTATATAATAACTGTGCTTTTGGAACTACAGTACTAGTTAAATTGTGAATGCATATTATTATAAAAAAATTAGAATATTAACTATTGCAAGAAGCATGCATGTTTGTAATCAAAATGACATTTGATTTAGGGCCAATTTGCACACATTTCAGTTAAGTTTCAAATTACCTACTTATATCATCACGCCAATTCGCTCACGGTAGTATAGAGCGCGTTTCACTCACTTCGTAAAGTGCATTATTTTTAGTTGTACGGGCGTTGTTGTCTGAGATAAATAAATATATAATATTGAAGTGGGTATTGATTGAGTGGAGGAATGAAATAAAAAGCCAATTTTAGTATTTTATGACAACGATATCGCTTTATTAGATGTCAAAAGGCGTGGGGCGGGTGTTGCGCGCGCGCGGCGCGGTGAGGGGGTGGGGGGCGTGTCTCGGACGTTCTCGCCCGCGCACGCGCACCGCCCGCCCGACGTGCGGTAATAAATTATATAAATAAATATCAACAATTACAAAATATCCTTTCGTAAAAAGATTAGATCACTAGAGTGTATATTTTTTTGTTTGGTTTACATTTTATTTTTTACAGTTTCTCGTTTCACGCTTTCGTAACATGTATTCAACTGTTATGTATAAAAAATTGAGTTATATTTAAACGAAAAATCTGTACAGTCCGTTTTTTTTGTAGTGGAACGTTTAAAAATCTTCAGGCGCCAGATCGAACCTAGGTGGGAAGGTGCCAAAGCCGTCAGCGAATGCGGGGCGCGAGCGCTGGGGCTGGAAAAAAATAAATAGGTCAGTGACTTGCTTTGGTGATTTTGGGGCTCAATTTCACTAGGAGGTCATAAAGTCGCTCATACTAGAAATTGCTCGTTGAAAATCTCAACTCATGACCTTCTGTGTTTATGAACCCTGGGTACCAGGCGTGCAGGAATCCATGCTAGATAAAGATGCATATACATTGGGAATATTATATAAGGCTCTATTTAAGGGACAGCACTGCCCAAGGTGCTGCTATGGGGTAGCGTGCAACAACAAGTTGCCAACTTACACAGAACTCCAATGCTGACTTATGGACGCCCTTTAATGGACGCCTGGACCAAAGAAAACAGCTTAGTATCTCGATTAGGGCTACGATTTAAGCAATTAAAAGGACCCTAACACCACCTGATGATAAAGTGACTGATCAACCGAGGATTTTAATACAAACTCGCCGGAATTATTTGCTGATGAACTATTGCTTGGATATAGAAACATATTCGGATCTAGAGATATTCTCAAGCGAATATTTTGTCTATAAATATTTGGATCAGCTGTACTTCGCCACTAGGTGGTGAGTCAGGCGGAAAGTGTAGATGTGTGAGCTTACCGCCGGACTGACTCCTCTCGCGGTGGATCCCGCGCGTCCCTTTCCACGGAATTTGCTGATGGCCTGCTCGGCGAGGTCTGCCCGCTCCTCGGCTTCCTCCAGTTCCTGCTGTGCCTTGCGGAACTTGGCAAGGTTGAGGGCCGCGATTTCTTCGGCTTCCTCGATCTGCCTCTTGTATGTCTTAATCTTCTGCTGCAGTTTGTCGACCAGGTCTTGCATGCGCTCGTGGTTCTTGCGGTCTTCTTCGGCCTGGAAGGTGAGCTCCTTGATGCGCCTCTCAGACTTGCGCAGGTTCTTCTGTGCGTCGGCGTGTCTCCTCTGTTCACCGTCGAGCTCGTTCTCCAGCTCCCTGACCCTCTGTTCCAGTTTCTGGATAGCCTTCTTGCCTCCCTTGAGTGCGTTAGCCTCGGCCTCGTCAAGCCTGACCTGGAGCTCCTTGATCTGTTGTTCAAGGGCCTTGCGCAGTTTCTCCTGGGTCTGAGCGTGGTCCTGTTCGGCGCGGAGCTCATCAGCGAGACGAGCGGCGTCAACCATAGCCTTCTTGGCCTTCTCCTCAGAGTTCTTAGCCTCGTTGAGGAGCTCGTCGAGGTCGGAGTGCAGGGTCTGGAGTTCCGACTCGAGTTTCCTCTTGGCGGCAGAGAGGGAACCGGCCTGAGCAGCGAGCTCGTTGAGCTGTTCGTGAGCGTCTCCAAGCTCCTGTTCGGCCTGGCGACGGGCGCGGTCGGCCTGTTCCAGGAGTGTACGGGACTCCTCGAGCTCGTTCTGGAGGGCATTTGCACGGCGCTCCGAGATACCGAGCTGTTCGCGGGCATCGTCGCGGGCACGCTGTTCCTCTTCCAGAGCGGTCTGGAGGTCCTTGATCTGTTGCTGGTAGCGCTTGATGTTCTTCTGTGCCTCAGCGTTGGCCTTGTTTGCGTGGTCGAGAGCGATCTCGAGCTCGTTGATGTCAGCCTCGAGCTTCTTCTTCATGCGCAGGGCCTCAGCCTTGCCCTTAGCCTCGGCTTCGAGGGAAGCCTGCATGGAGTCGAGGGCACGCTGGTGGTTCTTCCTTGTGTTCTCGAATTCCTCCTCCTTCTCCTGGATGCGCCTGTCGATCTCCTGTCTGACCTGAGACAGCTCGAGCTGAGCGCGCAGGACCTTGTTCTCCTCCTGTTCGAGGGCAGACTCGGCTTCCTCGAGGGCGGCCTGGAGCTCGTCCTTCTCGGCCTCGAGGCGCTTCCTGGCCTTCTCGATTTCGTGGATGTTGCGGCCACCTTCGCCAATTTGGTCGAGGAGGTCCTTGACTTCGTCGGCGAGGTTCTTGTTTTCGCGGCGGACAGCCTCGAGCTGTTCCTGGCCTTCTTCGTAGGCACCCTTGAGACGGAACAGTTCGGTGGAGTAGTTGCGGCATTCCTTCTGGCTGGCGTCGAGCTCGGCGGCAAGGTCGTCGACCTTGAGCTTCCATTCGCCAATGATCTTGTCGAAGGCCTTCTGCTTCTTCTCGGCGGCGTTGGCGATGGCGGTGGCACGGTCGACCTCGAGTTGGAGGTCTTCCACTTCGGTGGCAAGGCGCTGCTTCGTCTTCTCGAGGGCAACGACCTTCTGGTTGAGGGATTCGATGGTCTCCTCGGCTTCGGCGAGACGGGCCTGGAGCTTGCGCTTGGCTTCCTCGAGTTCCTCGGAGCGAGCGACACCCTCGGACTCGTACTTGGAGCGCCACAGTTGGGATTCGGCGTTGGCTTTGGACAGCTGGCGTTGTAGGTCAGCCTTGCCTTCGGCTTCCTCCTCGACCTGTTCGCGGATGTTGTCCAGGTCGTGTTCGAGGTTGCGGAACTTGCCAAGCAGAGTAGCGCGTTCCTGTGGGCAAAATAAAACACAATTAGTTTCAACTCAGGATTTCAGACTAAATATTTTTCCATAGTTCATTATTTGTATTTCATGAAAGTGAGATTTGTACATACCCTGCCCTCTTCGTCGGCGAGCCTCTTGGTGTCCTCCAGCTGCGTGGTGAGGGACACCTTGATCTTGGACAGCTGCGACACCTGGGACTCAGCCTCCTCCAGTTGGCGGAGCATGTCGGAGTTCTCGATGGACAGCTTCTTCTTGGCGGCATCCAGGTCGTTGAGGGTGCGGTTGGCCTCATCAGCCTTGCTCTGCACCTCGTTGAGAGAGTGCTGCAGTTGCTTGACGATCTTCTCTTGGGCAGCCTGAGATTATATTGGAATGTTAGAAAATTATATCTTTGATGTCACCTCTTTCGTTAGGTTTTGTGAGGAACATTGGGTTGGGGGCAAAAATATTCAAAACTTATTAAGTAGAAGCTGAATGTTTAATTGATAATTTTTAAAAAATTATATAGTTGTCATCATTATTATGAAATTTTGGAGTTTCGTTTTGTGATTTGTATACGTGGAAAATGAATGCCATAATTTTGCAGGATATTCTGTTATTTACAAGGTCAAAATAACTTGGTTATATTCTTCTTCAAGGTCTTAAGTATACGGTTAGGTTTAGGTAAAAATATTTTATTAGGGTTTAGTTGAACGAACGCCACAATAAATAATTATTAAACTCAACTCATGATCATGCATCATATCTCTTTTAGGTTGTTTGATATTTTTTAAAACAAACTAACACAAAGCATATTTAGCATTTATGTTAGTGTCTAATTGGATGAAATTGAATTTGTTAAACAAATTGTTATTTTTATAAATGAGTTGTAACTTGTATGGATGTTATGTGTTTGTGTATTTTTATAAGTCTCGACTATCTGCGGTAAGCTGCGAAGCGCTGTAATCCTGAGATGGCTTCAACACAACAATATCGGTTCCTGCAATGTATACCTTTTCGTTAGACAAGTGGTCGAGACCCGCACGCAGGTCATTGACTTCGCTAAAGTATTGAGAGCGCTCTTTCTCAGCCCTGGATGGATAAAATAGTACACAACAATTTAGTTTACCATTTACCAAAATATCAGAGACGACAGGACGGGGAATTAATCTTTCGACCAAATCAAAACGTTGACTTAGTATTTTCGTTCGCCTTAAATACCTCACTTGCATCTGTTGGAACGTACTGATTGATATGGCTATCACCACCGTTATTATGTTGTCCTGGCGTTGATTCAGGTCGAGTTTTAGAAGAGCCCTGTCCTTTTGCTATAATGATATCTGTATAAAGTGTATCTGTGGGACTAAGGTTCCATGCAAGGTACACCCCAGGCGGTAAACATGCCTCTACGGATGACATGTTACCTTATCCCTGGCGACTTGATCGACAGCCGCTCGCGTGTTGTTAAGCTCGCTGTAACAGGCTGCACGGTCGTGCTCAGCCCTGAATTTGCATCATTTAACTATAAAGTATCCACTTCTCAAAATAAACTAGCAATCAGATGGACATATGCCTCGATGACGCACTCAAAACCATATAAATTTTGCTGGCAATAAACATTAAGATAGACGACGTGCCTTTTAAATTCAGATCAAGTAACTTTATCGGTGGTCATAATAATATATCAAAAGAAATATGGAGGCCACACGAATTTGGCTACAAATATATGATCAATGTAGCCGTACTGATATATCATAGCCGTACTAAGTAGTCAATTTATTTTCTTCTAACTAAATACTTGTCCTGAGCAGCTTTCACTGATATCAAATTGTATATTTACCTAAGCAAATATGTTGTAAAAATATGAATACTCACTTGGCCTTAAGCTTGTTGAGCTGGTCGAGCTGCTCACCCATCTCGGAAACGGCGTCGTTGTGCTTCTTGCGGAGGTTGGCGAGGGTAGACTCATGCTGGATGTTGGCCTCTTCCAGGTCGCGACGCAGCTTGCTGAGCTCAGCCTCACGCTTCTTGTTGAGCTCGATCTGAGCTGAGGTGGCGCCACCGGCTTCCTCCAGGCGCTCACCCAACTCCTCGAGCTCGCGAGCCAAGTCGGCGCGCTGCTTCTCGGCCTTGGCACGAGCTTGGCGTTCCGATTCGACTTCTTCTTCGAGCTCTTCGATGCGGGCTTGCAGTTCCTTGATCTGTTTCTGGAGCTTGCTGACAAGAGATTGCTCGTCCTCCAACTTGGCGGTGAGGGAAGAGATCTCCTTGTCCTTGCGCTGGATGGTCTGCTCGAGCTCCTTCTTGTTGCGCTCGAGGTCGGCGACAGCCTCCTGGGTAAGCTTGAGGTCGCCCTCAACCTTCCTCCTCTGCTTCTCAACATCACCGCGCAGTTTCTTCTCGCGCTCAAGGGAGTCCTCAAGCTCGTCAAGGGTCTGCTCCAACTTCTGCTTAACCTTGTTGAGGTGGTTGACCTTGTCCTCAGCGGCCTGAAGTTCCTCGGAGGTCTTCTGGTTGGACTCTCCCTGGAGCTTCTTCTCCTTGTTCAGCTTGTTGATGAGCTCGTCCTGGTGGGCGATCTCGTCGTTCAAGTTGCGGATCTGGTGGTCCTTGGTGGCCTTGTCCTGTTCGGACTTCTGGACGGACAGTTCGAGGTCCTCGACATCCTTCTTGAGGCCGGACACTTCCTGTTCCAACTTCTTCTTAGCCTGGAAGAGCTGGTTGCGGGCATCCTCTTCCTGGGTGAGGCGGTCTTGGGTGTCCTAAGATACCAAAAATAATACAATTAATTAACACTCTACGCTCACCTCACATGGTTATAAACGAAAAACATCTGACTACTGACTCATGTCTATCCGCACGTTAACAGTTTGCAATAAAATCTTGCGACTTGCTGACGTGCAGTATAGTATTTTTAAACACTTTGAACTATTCCCCTTATAAACAATTCCCATGTTTATTTAAAGAATCACGTAGGGTTTATACAAAGTAGGGTGATTCGCAACTATGTAACCACGAGCCAACGCATTTAGATTCAACACGTGTCGAAGATGCCTATCAGCCAGACGAACTTTTCATCAAATTAAATTAAGCTAATTGGCTGAAGTGTTTACCTCACGCGTGAAATTTTCACGACCCTAATTAAAGTTGCTATTTCAGTTTCCTTCAAAACATCCTGGAACGAATACGATGTTTACTATGGCCCTAAAATTAAGTGCCGATTAACAGTTATAATGACTTACCCTGAGTTGAGTCTCGAGGTCTCCCTTCTGCGCTTGCAGCTTGGCAGCGCGCTCCTGGATCTCAGAAAGAGAGCCCTTCTCTCCCTCGAGGTTGGCCAGCAGGTTGGTCTTCTCCTCGAGCAGTTTGGCGTTGAGGACCTCGAGCTCCTTGCGGAGTTTCTCCTCCTTCTCGAAAGCCTCCTGAGCTTTCTGGGCCTTCTCCTCGAGTTTCTGCAATATATCCGCACTTTTATCTTCACCGTCCCACTCGGATATAACAACTGACGCCATTATTGATTATTATTTTAAATAAGTTATAAGAAATTAAATCATCAATATAAAAAATAGGAATGCAAGTGTTCGAGTCGTTCGTGTTTAGAGGGGTGGTGCGCGCGCCGCCGACCGCTCCGCTACTGAGGGCCGCTGGAGATTTCCAGCGGGCGCAACGCCACCTACGCATTGTACGTCGGAGGGGCGGGCGTCCAGAAATGGTCGCAGGTGCTGCGGTGTCGCGTAACCGACAGGTGGGCGCGGTCGGGGCTATTTGTAGCGCACCCTGAATCACCGCAGCTATATTCGCTGGAGTGAGTGCTGGATCATTTTAATGGTGTCGACAACAGCCCACCTGCATTCCAGTTATTCGAATTGCGGAAGACTTACTTTTTTGTGACAAAAATATTGATGTACCTTAATTGGTGTGGGATATGATATGAGTACTCACCGCGAGCTCATCCTCGACACGGGTGACGTTGAGGAGGGGCTTGACCCTCTGCCACAGCTTCCACCAGGGCCAGGTGCGGAGTTGCAGGTACTTGCGCAAGTTGCGCTGGACAACTTGGAGAGCCAACCTGGGTAACAGAGGTTTTTATGCGTGACGAATCGCGTGGCTATTTCGACCGGAAAAATGATGACTATGATTCATTGAATTCAACGAATGTACCAGATGTTCTATTTGATTTTTTTTACATAATGAAGCCATATGGTATATAGTAAACATTATAATTTTGGACAATTTCAGTATTTAAACAACAGATTAAAAATATCAACATTACTTTAACCCAAATAATTTTCACAAAAAATTTCACAAAATTCTCTTAATTCTGCAGCATCAAATAAAACTAACGCAAGCTATGCTTACCTCTGTTCCTGCAGTTTCTTGTATTCCTTACGGGACAAGTAACCACGGATGAAGGCCTGCAGCCAAGACACGATCTTGGACAGCCTGTCGTCACGAAGCTCTTCCATCTGACCCAGGACACCAGCGCGGAAGAACACCTGCTCACACGCGTCAGTTAGGAGACGAACAACAACACCGAGGACTTCAATATTAAAATTCCAAACATAAATAAAACATACCAAATAAAGCATTCTATGTTAGGTAAAGCATACGGGCCAAGAAGACATACAGACATCAAGGAAGAGGAAGATATAGGACAGAAAAATAGATGTTACAAAATCATGCACAGATTGAAAAGATGTTGTGTAAAGTGTAGTGTGTCACATGCTGTAACATCTACCTTGGTCTTTCCGAGTCTGAAAGACTCCGAGTCCAAGCCGGTTTGTTCGAGAATTTTCTCGGTAGCTTTTTCAGGTGTAATGGGTTCTTTGATGAGGTTCGGGCACAGAATTTTGTATCTGCGTTAGGGGAGCACATAATAATAAATAGTGTGTGTATGTGAATGACAGGTAGGATAGGACTACACACAGGGGTCTAAGTAGCTTGGACCCTAGAAGGAAAGCGCTGGTACAGGGTTTTGGTCAAATTATAACTAGGTCTCTGTTTTGCTATAATTCGACAAGCGAAAGCCTCACAATCCGTTTGGTGTATTCAGGTGGTCATCAAACGGCTAATCTACTGAAACGGGGCTTAAGACATGCCTTGGTGTGACCGAGACGGTAGGACTCGACATCCAAACCCGTAGCGTCCAGGATGACTTGGGCGATTTTCTTAGGATCGGTTTCCTTGTCCACAGCTTGGGGGGCCAGGATCTTGTAGCTACATTACCAAAATATATGGGCACACAATGAGGACAGGTCTCAAACAGTTTTCATATTACCATAACCTTAGAAAAATAAGGATCAAAGGGGTTGGATGCAAATTACTCAAAATGCCAATCCAGGATCTAAAAAAATTTGGAAATGCAGCATGTATGTACTACATGTAAATGGAATTTGTATGGTATTCATTCAAAAACGCAAAGTGTGTCATCAACCAGGTGCAAAAATATTTTTGACAACTGCCAAAAATACTTTGTGTGGATTCAAACAATGTGGGGCATCTAAAAAGGCTCTTTTACTTCAGAGCTTTTTTTAAGTTTGTTCAAAGACTACATGCTAACACCATTCTAGGATGGTATCAGTTCTACAGTCTTGCCTTTGTGTGGCCAATACGATAGCTTTCTGGGTCTAGCCCGACTTCTTCGAGACACTTCCTAGCTGCCTCTTTAGGTTCTTTTTCTGCTGTCATGGTCGCTGGCGCAAGAATCATGTAACTGTTCGTTAAATAACCACAATATAATTATTATCGATGTATATCATTCAATTACAAACTATGTTTCTTACTCACTCACATATAAAAAGACATGTGGAGGTGTGAATGGATCATCGAAATTATTTTCGGTACTGTTACTCAGTCCGATGACGTCAAAGCTGATGCAGCAGTACCAGAAATAAAATAGTGTCGAATATTCCACAGGCGTTGGAATTTTGTTTACACCCCAGACGAAAATTAGGATCATATCAAAATGCTTATAAAATAAATGGTCTAATAAATATTAACTATCACTCAACTCAAGGTCTTGTGACCTATTTTATGGATTAGATGGTGACTAAAATACATTCTTACCGGAGCTTGAAGTCGGGGTAGACCATCCTGTTGGGGAAACCTTTACGGCAAATACGGATGCCTTCAAGCACACCGTTACAGGTCAGCTGGTGCATAACCAAGTGAGAGTCGATGAGACCTGTACAACAAAAGGTGAATATGTACCTAGCGGTAATAACACTGAAGATTATGAAGGTACCAACAACCCTCATAAAGAAAATAATGAGGTATTTAATTACTTACCAGGCTGCTTCAACTCGTTGGGGATGATACAACGCACGAAGTGAGGTTGAGTAGACCTCAGAGTTGTCATCAGATTGTTAAGTTGTTCCTAGAGATAAGCATTAGATTAGAATCAAAATCTTGATCACTAGACGCTAACAAATAAAGCACGTATATTAACTTTTCTTTTTGAAATAACAGTATAGAAAAAGATGGTGTAAAAACATTGTTTTTTACAAATGTGCTCATTCCAGTATGAGACATTAAAAACTTGAATTAAACATTAAAAGCAACACAAATTTATGTAATGAAACATAAAGAAGTACTTTGATGAGAAAATGAGAATACATATAACCACACAGGTGTTAATAATAACAAAACACAAACACTATGTTTTACGAGTAATACTCAGCGGCAAAACGTATGATAGTACTTTTAAAGTTTTAGGCAGTTGTACCATATTTTGCAGCTGCGAATCAAACTGAAGTATAAATTGACACACTTGTTAAAGTATGTGCGTCTGCAGTATTTTCAAAGTGACAGTGCAACAATAAAATCATACATATTCATTATAAAAATATGTATAGTCGGTAGATGAGGGTTGACAGTAAAATTACCTTTATAGCCATTACAAAGGTGGTGAACTAAATTTTAAATCACTCGATGTAGAGCTACACCTAGGTAGTTGATTACATCGGTGAGGTGATCAAAACTAGAGTAAAAATAAAAAACAAACTCATCTACACAACATTGAGCCATTTCAAATACCTTGTAAGCGGAGGAGACAGTAGCGAAACCACCGCCCTTCTTACCACGACCGCCTATGAATGTACATTAGCAAGCAATAATTAGTACGAGGACAATCACAATGACGTCACAGATAAAATTCACGTTGACACTTTAGGCAATAAACCTGCGAGACAATTTGCGGCAACATGAGCTGTGCTAAAGACATTGATATACATGATACAATATTAATGTGAAAGCGTAGAAAACTGACATTTGCTTCGTTTAATTCTGATGAAGATGATAGAAGTAAAGTAACAGTAGGTCTGTAACAAGTGTCAGCTTTAAATGCGTTGATAGACGAGGACAGATAAGCCGTGTGGGAGCCACAGAAGCAAATAGTGGACATGTGATTGATTATCCGTTTTACCCTGTAGAGTGAAGATACGGTCTGGAAAGCAGAGCCCTTAGCGCGCTTGCCTCCAGCGCCTATTTGTTTGAAAACACAGTATCAGAACATGGTAAGTATAAGATCAACGCGTTCGTTGAATAGTTCATCAACTGAGTTGCATTAGGTTCAATGTGAAGGTATGCGGGTACTTTAGTGGACCGAGCCCATGGAAGTAGTACAGGTGGACTCGGTTTTGGTATCTTGTGAATGTATGAAGTAATGAACAAATTTGATAAAATATATGTGAAATGTAATGTTTCTATGTAATGTAATATGCAGCTCATGATACCTGTATCTTGACGTCACGGTCGTTGATATTAAACAGAATATAATTTTCAAATAAGTACACATTAATTTCAGGAACAGCGATAATTTCACCACCTGTCAATTTGGAATTTAAAATATCTTTGGTGAGAAGTATGGATGGACTGATGTCATTAACCCCCCAAGGGATTTATTTATTTCCATTGTATATTAACAATGGAAATAATACTGACAGCCTGTTACATCCCACTGCTGGGCAAAGGCCTCTCTCCGTGACTTCCAAAACAGTCTGTCCAACGCTAGTATAAGATGAAAAAAAATATTGTTCCAGTAATAAAATGATACGTACCCTTGCCACCAGCGCCGCCAGCATCACCAGACTGACCAGGATGGTCAGCAAAGATCTCGCACAGCAGTTTGTTCTGTCCCTTCTTGAACTGATCGACGACGGTGTCGTTAAGGGGGTCCTTGTTCTTCTCAAGCCAACCAGAGATGTTGTAGCCGACCTATTTGGTGACGACGATTCAAATAAGTTCATATCTTCATTACTTAAAATGTTACTCCACATTTGAGTGAAAGGTTCGGTCGTTTATAAGATTTAATTGAAAATTTCGAACGAATAATTAATGTATTGATAACATCTTTGAAAGAGATACTTACGTTACCGGCGTAATGGCCAATGGCGAAGTGAGCGGCTTGGCAACCAGGCTTGGGAGGCTTGGGCTTCAAGTAAGGAGCAGACTTGCCCAAGTGGTTGTTGTTCAACTTCTCAACGAAGGTGAGGTCAGTAGCTTTGGGGAACATAGACTCTTCCTCAAGGATGGAAAGGATACCCATGGGCTGAAATTGAACCAGCGGAATAAGAATCACGAACTTGGTGACAGCTGCTAATGGAAAATGCTTCGGAACTATTGTGAAGAATTGAATATTACTGAATGACAAATTATATCTGCTAAATGAAAATATAGGATTGAAATTATTTTTGTAGAATGAATACTATTGTTTTATTTAAACTGTTTCGATACTAAATTTGTTTTTTTTATTAGTATCAAAAGATTTTTATCATTTTTGGCAAATAAAATTACGATTACAATGAAGCTGTATGACAACAAAGTCTTAATAAAAGTGCATTTAAATAATAGTTTAAAAATATATATCAAAAGAAATATTTTGCAATATTTATAAACAGAAAAAGTATCTCCATTAAAAGGAAAATAGTGTGAAAATAAGCGTTAAGGTGAGCGACATGCAAATTGTAGTGAAACTGTGTAAAATGTTATTTAAGTATTGTGAAATCCAAATTAAACTAGAGCTAATTGCGAAAAATACATTATTGTGAATATGTCAGCTACTAGGAAACAAAGATTAATTTCATTAAGTTATCTACTTTTGGCTTTTAGAATTTAGCTGGACATTATTCTTGCAGTCATGTGTGCTCCTTACAGCGATGTAAATCTAGGTACTCGATTTAATGCAGATTCTAGCATATTAATCGTAGCATTTGTTTGTAGTAGCTATGACAGTGTCGGTTGCTTCAATTTGCGTGAATGATTCAAGCGATCTTACAAATCGTCTACTTATGATCGCGGGGGGGAGATTAACAGCCATCAATATTTACTTTTGCTCTTGCAGGCGTTCATGTAACAGCCTGAAGCTCGTCTAGCCGCGCTCCTATTACTTCAAGCTTAATACTTTACACCTCTAATACCTTTTCTATCAAATCTATTGTGGCTTGAAGATCCATACCAAAATCTATAAAGTTCCATTGAATCCCTTCTCTTTCATATTCTTCTTGTTCGAGGACGAACATGAAATGATTAAAGTATTGTTGCAATTTCTCGTTGGTAAAGTTAACACATAGCTGATTAAACCCGTTCATCTGGATCGCGGGAGCCATGTAAAAGTCGAGATAACATCTATTATTATTCAATATTGATTGGTTTTGTGTGACGATGTACCTTTGTGCCAAAAGTTTGTAAAGATATTAAATAGTACAAACACAAACAGAAGGAAACACACGGAAAACAACATTTTGCATACAGCATTGAGAGAGTAGTTTGAATAATGTAAGTATCTTGCGTAAAAGCCAATTGGAAATTTTGATTTGTAAATTAAGAATGAATTTAAAAATTAGGCCAACATTATTCAAACACTCAAGTGGCGTGAGGCAAGCGCTCATTGTTGCTTCAGTAACGCCATCTACCTTTTCAATAAGGTCAATGCAATTTTGGAGATCCATGCCAAAATCAATGAAAGTCCATTCGATTCCCTCGCGCTTGTACTCTTCTTGTTCCAATACGAACATATGATGGTTGAAGAATTGCTGGAGTTTCTCGTTGGTGAAGTTAATGCAGAGTTGCTCAAAACCGTTGAACTGCAGGGAGTAAGTAATGTGGAAGGTTAAGTTAAGGGTTAGGTGGAAAACCAGATATGACTACGGATTTCGTTCCGCAGTACAGTCCTGGAACCAGGAAATGGAGGATCTCAGGCCAGTCCCTTTTGGCCTGAGTTGTAATGGAGTGTAAAACGTTATCCCGTCGACAGTGCTCACAGCGACGACGGGGGTGGTACGACGCCTTCATCCAACTATTACCTTTTCAATAAGATCAATACAAGCGAGTAAATCCATTCCGAAATCGATGAAGGCCCAGTTGATACCCTCTTTCTTGTACTCCTCTTGTTCGAGTACAAACATGTGGTGGTTAAAGAACTGCTGCAGCTTCTCATTGGTGAAATTAATGCAGAGTTGCTCAAACCCATTGAACTATGAAATTAAATTTATTAATACCACAGATAAAATTATCTCTCTATCTACTATTCCATCTCTAGTGAATTACCGTTGCTTACTGAAAATGTGTCTTATCTTATTACCTATAATAATATAACCCTATGACGATGTATGATTTCCAACCTATAAAATAATGCATTACATAAAATATTATTATATTATTATTATTAAAATTATCGAATTTAAAAATTAATTGTTCCCACTCAGAGGCAAGCCCAACTTTTTTATGGGCACCACACAGGCGCAGTATACTCACCGGACTTCACATACATAATTGAAATCGTTCTATGTCGTCTGCAGATTTCCTCACGATGATTTCCTTTATCAAAAAGCTCGTGGTGTAATTATTCACCGCACACATCGGTACGTGCCAGAGTTTGTCCACCATCTCAAATGGAGGGTGACAACTCAACCAAATGACGATTGAAATCCAACTCGGTACAAATACTCACGTCGAAGATTTCGAAACCAGCAATATCCAGTACACCGATGAAATGCTGCCTCTTCTGCTTGGTGTCTAGGGTCTCGTTACACTTCTTGACGAGCCACTTGAAGAGACGATCGAAGATACCCTTGCAGAGGGCACCGACGGAGTTGGTCACCTGGTCCTTGTTACGACCCTGGGTGACGAACTCGTTTCCGACCTTGATGCGGGGCTTGAGCAAGCTCTTGTACAAGTCGGCGCAGTCGACACCGAGGAGCTTGGCAACTTTGTCACCGTCCTGAAAAGAGGAAACAAATAGTATTAGATTCTGAACAGTATTTTATTCAGCCTCGTCAAAGTAACATAGACTGGTATATTGAAAACAATGTACAATACGAAAGAACAAGAGCAACAGGGAGATAGAATATTATCTTATCAACCATGGTATCGAAGGTTTTAAAAATAATACTTTTGAAGATACAAACCTCAGTGCCGTCGGCCTCAGCCTGTTCCTCGCGACCCCTCTGCTTGAACTTCATGCAACCCATGTGCATGACGGCGGCGGTGATCTTGTAAACGTTGTCCTTCTCTTCTTGGGTGAAACCGAGGATGTCGAAGGCTTGCTATAATGTAATGTCAGTGTAAGAACGTGGTCGGGATAGGTGCGGAAAATTCCCCCCTAGAGATCTCCAAAATTATCAAATAAACTAGTTTTTTATTGAACTTTAAGAAATTTTGTAGGTCAGTTTTTTCTACGTTATTGGACTTAAACACAAAATAGGTATATGTAATACATATATACTGAAATACAAATACTGAAAATATGACTTGAAAATACAATTTTGAGTCACTAGTAATCTAGAGCGATAATTTTAATAAAATTCGATGCTAGCTATCTATAGCTATAGATTGTTTTCTTATTATCTCAATTAATAATATCCCAATAAAAATTATGAACACAAACTAATTTAAATAACTTACCAAAATTATTAGTAAAACAGAAAAAAGATGTTAGCTTATGAAGCAGGGCTGGAGACGGAGACTTGAGAAGTCAGGATTTGGTGCACATAATTATGTATTTCAAAGGCTCTATCCAAATTCCTCACACAGTATTGTGTATGAGAATCCAGAACTATGGGTATTTACGGCCGACCAAATCATATTTGTGGCAGTTCTATATAATAAACTATCCATTATAGTCAATTTTAATGGTATACATTTCCTTTTTTGAACGATCTCTCTGTATTTTGTTGTACAGAGTTGTGATGCGTCTCGTGGCTGGTTGAATAGGGCCACTACTTTTTCCACTGTACTATAACTTACATCGGTCAATAAACATTCTTCGCCGTCATCGACGTTGGGGATGGTAATCTTACCCTGGGCGACGTTATAGTAATCGTGTACATCGTTGGACAAAAGACACATTTCTGTGGGATAAATAACAACAATAACGTAAAAATTCTTAATACCAATCGTTTTTGAAATACCCTGGAACTCCTAACCAAGTCTATCTGTCTTTGTCGTGTCTGTACTTAATTAGTTTTGTGTAGGGGGTGCTCGTGCTGGAATGAATTCTGGTCGTGACAAAACAATGTGCAAAAAGCCCTTTGGAACACTTGCAGGGAGCGGGCACGTCATGATTATGTCAGAAATTTTGGTGTAAACGGACCGAATTCACGGATATCTGAGGCAAGACGCACGCTCCATGCGCGGTTCGGGACTTACGACCGTCAGATCGAATTCTTCTACGTCGTTGATCCCAGGTATCCGTGTCTTCCCCTGACTTATGAGGGGATAGTCCGAGATGCGGTTGCTTAGCATCGTTTTCTCTGTAAACACCAAGATATCGGACATACGCATGCGTAAGCTGATTCAAGTGTAGGCTTGGCTGGAAGCAAGCGAGTAGCAGAAAGAGAATGTAACAGATGAGCCAGTAGTCTCAGTTCTGGACTCACGTCGGTAAGTCTCATTTCCTCTCCGTCATCGACGCCAGGAATTACAGTCTTTCCTTGTGAGACGATGTTGTAGTCCATGACGTTGTTTGACAACAAACAGATTTCTACAAAAGTGTACCAATTATAGTCATGTTGGTAATTGGTGTCTTAAAACTAGGGACTAAACTAACTAATTGATACCAACAAAAGTGATATTGGTACAGGCATAGTGTAAGGGTATCTCAATGTTGTTCTTGAGCGAGATCGGTTGTCTGTCGCCCGGTTACTTGCGGGTCGACAGTCTAGGGAAACAAACACCGGACAACTCCGACAGCCTTCCGTTCATTGAAGGCTGAACTTACGTCAGTAAGAGTACATTCCTCGCCATCATCTACGTTGGGGATTGTAGTCTTTCCTTGCGATACGATGTTATAGTCATAGACGTCGTTTGACAGCAAACACATCTCTAAGTATTGAAATCAAAGTTGATTAAATCATGTCATTATATGATTTAAACAGTGTGTAGGAGTGTAAGGAGTCTACAGAGGACTGTGCTACATTGTATACTAGTGTGGTCTGTAGTGATATTTGAGAACATTAAATCTTAATAGTATATAAGATATTTGGACCTCAATTTTTATGAACAGCCTTGCCATCTAAGTAACGTTAATTATACAAATAAAATAATCAAAGTATAAATCCACAAATCTGAGAGATTTACCAACCATTGAATGTTCAATTCAATTACAATTTAATCATTAACCAATTAATTTCACAGAGTCTGATCTCTGAGATATCTGTCTCCAGGGCTCTGAGGTCACCCCAATAACCAAATATCCATCTGCTTACACAGATATTTTTTTTTTGTCATCAATCCTTTTTGGTATAAATTTAAATGAATTTTAAGATAAATGTTGTCTGTCACTCCAGTTGGATTACGCACCTTTAAGTCCTGGGACGGAACCAGACATCATCTGGTAGAAGATGTGGTAAGAACGCTCAAGGGTTTGCTGGGAGATGACACGGGCCTTCTCGAGCAGGTCTAGCAGGAAGAGGAGTGTGAGTTAGAACCATGTTGTAGTCAGCCTGGTCAACGGTGAAACGGTGACGACGATGAATATACTTACAGGTTTCAATGTCAGCACCAGCCAGTTTACCAGAGGGACCGAAGTGGATACGGATGAATTTACCCTGAGGGACGATGAAAAACATGTGTGATAAGTGAATTTGAACTAGTAGTTAAAGACTGTAGTTATCAATTATTTTACTGAAGCTACTATTGTTTTTAAACTTCACATATTGATATCTATATGTAACAAATGGATGTTTAATATCTTCCTTACAAATATATACAATTTTTTTGTTTGATTATATGTAACCTCAGGAACTACGGAACCCACATAACCCCAAAAAGATTTTAGTCATAGTAGCTGGTTTGATTTATCGGCGTTCGCTGGCTAAATTTAACAAATGTAAAAATAATGAAATGCAAAATTATTAGATGTATGTAAAGTCAGTGACATCCAACTAGTTTTTATATTGAAGCTCAATCATGAATCAAAGTGCAATTAAAGTCAGATACATCTAGTATTTTGACAGACACTTGGAAATCATATAGAAAGACGTTTGCCTAGCAGTGTGAAGTACCAGACTAAAAGTAACATCTCGTGATAAGACAAATAACATAAAGTGTTTACTTACGAAACGGGAGGAGTTATCGTTACGCACTGTCTTGGCGTTACCAAAGGCTTCAAGCACAGGGTTAGTCTGCACGACCTGGTCTTCAAGGGATCCCTTCTTCTCCTGGTTGGGGTCCTTCTTCTGAGAGGCACCGACGGTGGCGAAGTACGCAATTACCTTCTTCGTGTTCTCAGTCTTTCCGGCACCAGACTCTCCGCTGGGTAGAAAGGAGTTTATAAATCGGTGTTAGGAAGATTACCTTTTAGATTTTATGAAGTTTTTCTACAATGTACAACTTTTATAACAATATTTTTTTTGGGTACGACATATCTAAGATTTTGTGAGACTACGCTTTTTTTAATGACATATCTCTATTGCTTTTTAACTTGTCTCTAATAAAGCATAAAATCTATATCCATAATGATGCTGAATACTTACGTAATCAACATAGATTGATTCTCGTGGTTGGTCAACATGTTGACGTAAGCACCGTCGGAAATGGCGAAGATGTGGGGCGGTACTTCCGAGCGACGCTTGCCTCGGTACAGCCTGGCACATCGTGTCGTGTACACGGGGTACCTCTTGTAGGGGTTGATAGCCACACAGAAGAGACCCGAGTAAGTCTAAAGGGAGGAAATGCAGATTATAGTGTCTAACTTGGTGAGATCATTGAGGAAACAGTTCAGGGGAAAGTTTTGCGAGGTATGGAAGGTATTTTATGATGTGTTGAGGTATAAAATTACGTAGTTATGACAATGCAAGAGGTTTTTAATCTTTAGAATTAAGGTGAACATGGTGGTGTAAGTGAAATGAGAACATTTTATAAAACAAAGAATATAACACAGGTAACTATGGGGTACCGATGTTGCTTGTTTTTAAAGAAATTTACGGAGAGTTTTTAGGATTGCAAATTTTGCAATAAAATGTATATATTTTTGTTTAGGGTACAGATACAAAGACGGTGCAATTGACACTTTTGACCACTTGGAATTTAGCATATGCTACAGAAATGTATTGATTTGTGTTATTTGTATGATAGTTCCTTCATGTATTATGTGGGTTGCGAAGGTAAGATGGCAGATGATTTCTCTAAAAATATGATAACCAGCCAAATTGCGTTCGATCTAGTGCCGACCCCAACATTGCTTGAAAATTTGGCCGTAGCCAGGGCTATATTGATGATATAATGTTAATTTAACGTGACTAGACTATAAGGATATATGACACACAGAGACATGATTCATATAAATCTAAGTACACAACATAAAATAAGTTCATAAGCACACAACTCCAAAGACAGTATTGTATTGATACTTTATGTCTTTGAGACTAACATATGACAGAATTCTTTAGCCTCTAGAGTTCAGGAGATTATGTGGCTGATACGTTTAATACTGAAGTATCTAGAGTGATAGAAAATTCTGCCATAAATGATAAGCTACGTAATTCCATCAAAGAACGCTAAACGCTATAAAGTCCATAAAAATTAGAGCTGGGGTACAGTAATGATACCTTTCTGCTCTGCACAAAAGAGAAAGAGAGGTTCTTAAACGATTATCCGTATATAAATAATGCGAGAAAGAACCAAACAGAAAACCAACTCAGCAAAACGATGATGACGTGATTCACAATTCTAAAAAGTAAATAGAACAACAACCTCTATACGGCGTTGAGTCCTTATCACCGACTTGTCCTATGTCAACAGGGTTCAAGATCGGCTAAGGTGGTTTAGTCACAGTCGAAGAAGTCTGGCTGCGAGTAGACACATTATCGTCATGAATACCTGGATGATTATACTTTATAGTTCGAATTTACAAATGTTCAAGATAACTTTACAGCAAGTATATTTTTTGAAAGAATGGCAAATACTGAGTACGTTGTCTAAAAAAATACGTCTCTGAATTTCTCAGCTATAATCTCAAACGAGAGAGAAATCTGGTGTAAGCGACCAAAATATCCCGAAGTATTATAATAAATAAGGATACCAAAATAGATCCGCTGGCACGACGATGCAACTATTTTTAAATAGCAAATTGAAATATCAATCGAACGTTAATTGAGCCGTTCATGGTCATATAGTGCACTTTAATACTTGGTCGGCATCCAATGGTATTGTGAAATGTGTCTACCGCGACGAAAGATCGGAAAGGTGAGGAGCACACACTGCAACACTGCAACCTCCTATCGGGCCCTGACTTACGTAGATAAGCTGATGGTAATATCTCTGCTTCAAGTTATACAAAACTGAAGCGTCGTTGAGGTATGTCAAGTTGGACATGTCCTCGCATTTTTCGTACTTAGGCGGGTTGACTTGACCTACAAGATCCTTCTTGAAGTCTTTGGTCTGTGGGAGAGATGGTTCGATTAGTTCTATAGTTATGGTAAAGGCGCTCTTGGCGCCGACTTACGTAGATCAGTTTCGCATAGTATCGTTGTCGCAGATTGTGTAGGACAGCTGCGTCGTTAAGGTATGTCAAGTCAGCCATGTCTTCGACTTTCTCGAATTTCGGCGGGTTTACAGGTGATAGCAGTTCCTTTTTGAATACCTTCTCCTGCTCATTCAATAAATTAATTAGGAATAGAGAATTAATTAACAGTTGCATGAACTAAATGTACACTGAAATCTAGTTGAACATCATTGAGGTCAATGACAGCTCCATTTAAAAAATATAGGTATTGTTGATTGATGGTATCATCAGTCCTATCATGATTTGATTAATCATAATCAAATATCTACTAATCGTATAAAGTTATCAATTCAGAATTTCCTTGAATCAGCAGAGTCCTTCGGTTCAATAGTTTTCAAGTTAAACTCATTGTAAAATCGATATGAGGTGATAATTGCATGTTATATTATCAATAGTTTACCTCGCCACCAGGCAGGTTGACGGTCACGAGGTCACCTTTGGTGGCCTTAATCTCGCCCTGCAGAAAGCCCTCCTTCTCATCAGGTACCCAGCACGCCTTTTTGCCATCGTACGGCTTGCTCTGGTCGATACGCTTCTGCTCAAGAGAAACGAACAGGTACGGGGTCGGATCGGGGTCGTCCCCCACTTGAACCACTGGCTTCGGCATTTTCGGAGGGCTAACGAGACTTTTGGGCTAGTCGAGACACGAGAACAGAGCCCTGGAGCCTTCCTGTAAACACACCGCGCGGTTAGTGACTGCCGGCTCAGACTCAGGCGCAGCGTACGTCTATTTGTGGATTGTAACCCGAGTAGTGCCTGCCCCGGGAACCGTGCCAGCGCGCGAGTTTGCGTAATACCGAGTTTTATGCTCGCGTTTTTATTAGCTATCCCGAACGGCCCTTCGCGGATGTTACGTCACACAAGAATGCGCGCTGGACACGCGCCAACCGATTTATCCTATAGTGGATTGTTCATTGTCTTCTATGGTGCTGGATGAAGGGTCAATTGGATGCCGATTGTGGTCTACTTTGACATTAAGCTGGATTTTCCAATTTCAAATCTATTAATTTAACTTGAATTTTAAATTATAATTCCAGAATATTTTCTATTCTACTTTCAATATTTACTCGCTTACTGTGTTAAGCTTAACAAACTTGAATGCAACATCAAATTCTGCATGTATGCATTTAATTGGTATTAAAAAAAGCTGTATAACTTATGAAGCATCATTAAAGATTACCAATAAATCCAAGATCACACAAGTGTTTCCACAATATGCAATTTCCAACAATCAATTTAAAATATCGACGGTAAGCATTGACCAAACACCATGAACACCACTTCACAACAATCCAGTCCGGGATAAATCAGTTGTCTAGTCCATCGGGGCACGTCACTATGAATTTGTATGCGTATGCACTGTGCGGGCACTCGCGAGCCGCGTTGGGTATGCACTCCACTAAAAAATCGCACGGTGGGGCACGTGCGTGCGTACTCACGTTTGAAGCCGTTCTGACCGGCGGCGGGGCGCTCAGATTCTTTTTATACTGGCAACACGATACCACCGCTCGCGATCACCCCATTTTAGGCGGATGCCAGCCTGGGCTACAGCTACACTTTCAGACGAGCTTAGCTTTCACTTGGGCGGGCGCGCTCCACCTCTCCGAATCGCAGCCGAATTCAAATTTTCTCCTCTGTATCCTATCATCATAGCAAAATTCCTCCTCTGTATCCTTCAGCGTTCCTCCAGGCTGTTTACGAAATCAAAACCTGAACCGATCTCTCGATACGGTTATTGCTGTAATTGAAAACAGACTACGGCCTATATGTTTGAATCTTTGGTAGCGTTTGTAAACACATACGGTGTGTATGTCCGTTGAAATTGTTGTTCATGATTATAGGGTGATAAATATCTGATGAATCTTGTCACACGATTTATTTCTATAGTTATTACTTTGCTTTTTGCTTGACATTATTGATCGAATGATTTACTCTAATAGATTTTGAATACGATTGAATTACCGATTCACAAATAACTTGCCAGCTCTGACAAATGTATTCTTGTTCTGGTTCAAATTTGAGGAAATCGAAAAATATTTTAATGTTAACTCATTACGAAGAATTTGTGAACGATTTTTTACACAATCCATTTAGTGTTTTATTATTTATAGTACATTTTAAGCTTTATCGCTTTGCACGGGTACACATTTTTCAAATATTTTGTCTACCCGTGCGAAGCCGGAGCAGGCAGCTAGTATTAAATCAGTGATAAAGTAGCTTTCTAACGGTGAATGAATTTTTGAAATTGTCCCAGAAGTTTTGGAGCCGTTTCAATACAAATACATAAAAAAATACTAATCTTTCCTCTTTATAATATTAGTACCTATATAGAAGTATAGATTTGGCTTTATTAAAATCTAAGCGGTGATGAATATTAATTTCATCACGGTGTAGTTTTTTATTTATACTGTTTTGATAAACACACACTACAGAGCCACCTAGCTCCTAGCTTAGCAACAAAAAATGTACTGTAACATTAAATGATAAAAAATATGGATATTTTAGGAGGTTATTTTATGGAGAATTAGCCTATTATACTCCACTGAAAATGCATCAGTAGTTATTATCAATTTAGTTATTTTTAATTTTATTATTCCTTTGTACCATTTTTTTATAAGTTTTGCATTCCTGTCATGTGTAAATATATTTTGGGACTCTGCCTTGTAATAACTGTAATACTTTTCACCTGTATGTGACAGTGTTCAGAAAATAAAAAAAGAAGACATCTGTACCTCCACCTGACAGAAGACCACAGTCAAATAGCACTACTTCGATGTTGTGTTGTGTTACTGCGGTAAGTAAGGTTGCCAGTGCTCCACAAGGATACGCTGGGCTATTAGTAGGCAATGCTGCTAGCACAGTGAGTCCTCATCAATAACATGTTTTGCACACTGTTAGTGATACCCCTGGTATTGCTAGCGACTATAGCCTACGGTGACTGCTAACGGATGGGCTGTATTCTTGTGTGCCACCTTAAAGGTATAAAAAAAGGTCTCGCCCTAAATTTGTCCCTAGCCTGCGCTTCTCTGACTGACAGTTTTGTCCTTTGTTCGTCGAAACTAATTCTCAATCGTCCCCTGGCACGCCTACCTTCTATTTTACATTTCAAAATTTATATAAGGTGACTATTTATTATCCCTCTTCTAAATTCGATTTCGTCGCAGTCTCTTAGGCACTACATACCTATCTCCATGAATTTTTATGTCTGCAGGTTTCCTCACGATGTTTTCCGTCATTGTAAAGCTCGTGGTGAAACTAATCACTTTACTTTAAAAACGCATAGAACCTATGAGTTTTTAAAGTAAAGTGCCGGTAGCATGAACATTTTCGACAACGTTTTCGTATCGCCTTCGACTATTTTTGTATTGAAAAATGAACAGCGCTGCGGCGGAAAAGTGGAACTAAAAATTTGTATGACAATTTTGACATATCGCGAGTTACGTTTTCGAATACATTGTCGACAATGTTCCTGCTACCGGCACTGATCGGTGGGATTCGAGCTTATGTCGCTAGAAAGCATGCAACGCTTCATACCACACGGCCACTTCGGCTCATCACTAATAGTAATAGGTATGCCGTGACATAGTCTATTTTATTACGCTCTGTCTATCTATAACCAAAGCTGTATATTTTACGAACTGGCGTCATTTTATAACAGACAAGGACGTTTGTAAAATTGCTAAATATACAATCCTTCTGTGATGTGTACTCTAGCATTGCACATACATTAGTATTTATTGGTATAATCGTAGCGTATGAAGTGTGGATGTAATGCGAACAGTCCAAATAATATGAATAAGGTTAGAAGTGAGATGAGTGTACTTCACTATTTATGATTTGATGAATTTTCCAACCAGTCAAGTCTGTTCCAACTATGGGCATGTATGAAAAGATAGATGAATGTAAAACAAAAGAGGTGTGTAAGTCAAGAGTGAAATGGCGCTCTATACTCTCTGCCTACCCCGTGAGGGACTTTACGTGATCATGTATGTATAAATGTTCCAACCATAAAATAGGTTACCAACCTGCTGTGCCTACCAAAAAAGCTTTCATATAGCTCAATATCTAAAAAAAAATACAATATATCCTTTAGAATGATTTTAACATAAATATGTGATCAATTATACATCTAATTAATTATTTCCTCTCTAGATATTGTAGGGGCGTAGTGGCGGGAAGCACCATAAATAACACTCGGGTTCCTTCTATGATTTATATTTTTCAAATAATTATATAATTTCACTTTTTACAATCTTGTTACGATGACGGGCCTAAC
Organism: Falcaria lacertinaria; assembly: GCA_951449985.1. NCBI lineage: Eukaryota > Metazoa > Arthropoda > Insecta > Lepidoptera > Drepanidae > Falcaria > Falcaria lacertinaria. The sequence continues at coordinate 9,357,988 of OX602121.1, read as the reverse complement.
GTCATTCTATACTTCTTCTTCTTCTTCTTCCTAAGTATGGCAATCAATCCCTTCAGGGACTATTTTTGCCAGTGTCGAGTGTTAGAGAATTTTCAAGTTTCAAAATTTCTCAACGTTCTAATCTCTTATTTTTTCCTAGTGAGTTGTTTTTGGCTTGTTTTTATAACTAACCAGCAATATAGATGCCAACCAAGGCGTTACAATATTATTATGGACATGTGTAAATCTTTACGAAGTCCACACAGGTGTTATTCTTAGCTAAGCACAGATTAAACTTGTGTTTCGAGAGCAAATTTAGACGGCGGAAACTCTTCTGTTCATTCCTTTTTCTTCGCATTGAAATACATCAGTCAACTGCGTTTCATAGATAATAAAGATAATAATAGAACAAACGTTTCGTAGTGTTTATTCCCTGGATTTTATTCCATGGTATACTTAAGTGTTTATTTAGTCTACGCACGGGTAGACATTGATATCAAATATTTTGTCTACCCGTGCAAAGCCGGGGCGGGCAGCTAGTATAATATATAGCCTATGTTACTCAGTGATGATGTAGCTTTCTAATGAAAAAAGAATTATTAAAATCGGTCCTGTACTTTTTGAGTTTATTCGTTACATACAAAAATACAAATCTTTCCTCTTTTATTAGTGTAGATATTGATCCTTGATAATGTTCACAGTTTGATAGTTGTAAATAAAAAAATACCTTTTTCATAGTGGTACAGTTATATTAAAAATACTATCTGCATTCCCTTTTACACGTAATTTTCTATTCGAATACCACTTCATAATTTTGAAATATCATAAATAATTTCGTTCTAACCAAACATTTGTAAAAAGTATCGATTCTTCCACTCACACTAAAACATATTGTATTGTAAATCTTTCTTAAGAATATGTCTAAAAGCCACAAGTAAGCATTGTTTAAGGCCCTCAGTAGATTTATAATCAATTCGATGGTGGAAACGCCACTATGGTTGAAAATGAGTTTTATGTGCACTTCTATAGAGTTTTGGATTCACTATCGATCTGCCTAGGTTAGAAGCCAATCGAAAACTCACAAAATTAATAAAAAAAACTACAGGAGTCATCTATCTATATATATAAAAATAAATCCCTATGTCCCTTGGTGACGGTATCACGAGTGAACGGCTGGACAGATTTCGCTAATTCTTCTTTATTTGTGTTTGTTTTTGTCAGGAGAAGGTTCTGATGAAAAGAATAAAATAAAAAAAAGCCGGAACCATTTTAATTTCGCGATAAACTAAAGGTCTTTTTTGCTATGGTGTATTTGACATATGAATGCAAAGCTAAAACAGGATCGCCTGTCGGGTCAGCTAGTAGGTAATAATTTTAATGAAATTAAAAAAATTGAGCAGATCTGCTGAATAATTAACCAAACCCAACTCACTCGTAATAATACTTGGGATTATTTATAAAGAAGGAAATATACATGACTCATCCGACGAACATTTCACGACGTATGGTGTTCTTCAAGTGAATTTGATTATACATTATACAATGTTTAAAAGCCTTGTGACTAATCGGCTGTGAGCGTGAAAATAGACAGGCGCAATGACGTTTCCCATAAAAAAGATCCCTCTCCTTTTTGGGTGGGAATTAGGCAGAGGTATCTTTTTCCAGTCTCGTAAATTATAGTGATTGGAAGTGTATATTTTCAGTCACCGTAGCCTATAGCTAGCAATACCAGGGGTATCACCAACACGTTGCAAAGCATGTTGTTGATGAGGACTCATTGTACTAGCAACATTACTACTAGCCCAGTGTATCCTCGGGGAGCACTGGCAACCTTACTTACCGCAGAAACACAACACTACTTCGAGGTACAGGAAATCGCAATCAAAACACTGCTTTATAATATAATAATAATAATAATCTTTATTGTCATAAAAAATGTTTACAAATAATAGTATACCCTGTCTTCTGAGCTAAAAAAAAAAGCTTATGTTTCTACGGTCTCCGAAGCTGCTTAAGCATGCTGTGCTGGCAGTAAGGTGACCATATGTTTTAATTAATTGCATTGCAGCATCACTGTATCTACATTGTAACAGATTCTCGTGACTAATATCTGTCGAGGCTTAAATAAATCAGATCGCTTCATCAAAGATTATAAAGTGTAAGCAATAACATTATATATTGGTATTGTTCTCTATATTTTGAATAACTGAGACATTATGCTTTAAGTTTTTAGCTTGCAGTTGTATTATAGGTTTTCGTATTTACTGTAATTCAATGAATGCGAAATTTTGCATGTTTTTTTTGCAGTCACGCCATAATGGATAAACGGGTTTCATTGATTGGCAGGCCTGACCTGGAATCAAACTTACGACCCGGAATATTTTTATCCGGAAATAAAAGTTTTTGACCAAACTTTATTGTCCGATTCCCACACGTACAGAGTGCTATGCTGCTAGCACTGTGAGTCCCCATCAACAGCAGGGTTAGCGCGTCGTTAGGGATATCCCTGGTATTGCTAGCTGTGACTGCTTACCATCAGATGGGCCGTATGTTTGGGTGCCACCTTAGTGGTATAAAAATACATTTTGACATTTTGCACACGTAATAAAGGACTTATGAATTTCAAAACAATATTTTCCTTATGTCCTATCAAATACCACCAGGATAAATAAATGTATAAAGAAATGTTTTCAGCTACAATTTATTCTTTCTAAGCCTCAATAATCCCTCTGTACTTGTGGAGCTAACATTTATAATCTATGATCTAGTCTGAGCGATACATCGGTGCGCTGGCGCACAGCCAACCAGTGTCGGCTTCATTAAGTCTATCAGATACCTTGGCTTTTGATTTGGTGTCACTTACAGCTTTATAACTCTCAACATAACGAGTGCAGTGTCAAAACTAGGTCTTCGTGACCCAGTGACAAGTTTGTGGTGTTTTGAATCTGACCCGCCCCGGCTTTGCACGTGTAGAAGAATAATAATAAATTGTTGAACTTAAATATAATACATGCGAAAATTTGGATGTTCGTTTGATACTCCACCACAATAAAACAATTGATTGGATTTTATTTGATAATTACAGGTTTCCATACAAACATCCAAGCAATTTTTCTCTATTTATATTAAAATGAATTCGGCTAAGATGACCATATAAGTGATAGATTACTGAAATGGCATTTGACGCAAGCGCATCCTGATTTCTGGCGTTTACCAAACATTTTGGGGAGCGTGGTGACTGTCCTACCCAAAATGGATACTGATAATGACGTGCCAAATTTAATTAATATTTAAATAATTATATTTATTTTACCTACTAATTGATTTAAATTATTTGTGGAAATAATCTTAAAGAGGAAAAATTTGTATTTTTGTATGTTTGTATTGAATAGGCTCCGAAACGACTGGACCGATTTCAAAAATTCTTTCACCGTTAGAAGGCTACATTATCACTGAGTAACATAGGCTACATATTATATTGATACGCGGGCGAAGTCGCGGGGAAACAGCTAGTATATTATAGTTTAATTTAATTGGACAGACATTCTTGAGAGTCATGGAAGGAGGCATTTGCCCAGCAGTGGGATGTACCAGACTGACAGTAACAGTAAATAAATTGTTTAAAATGTTATTATAGTATTATTTTACATTCATTATTATTATTATTATTATTATATGTTTGTGTTTTAATCTCTCGCGTGGTGCGAGGTAGAATTTCATTTTCCGCGGGCTTTTGGCCAAACGAAAAATGATGAAGGAAAGATAGAGTAAGAGAAGGAAAGGTAAAGTAAGAGAGTACGAGAGGATAAACTAAAGCGATAGAAATTTGCGGACTATTCGGCATGTATTTAGAATGACAGCTTTTTGGAGTTGTATGTTTGTGAGCTTGTGCATGTCTAGAGTCTGGAGGCTTTTATGTAAGGTGTATGGAATGATGCCAGTGGAAGAAAGAACTATCGGGACTATTATTACTTTATCTACTTTCCACTGGGTTTTTATTTCGATGCTCAGGTCAGTATATTTGGTGAGTTTGTCTGTGTAGGTGGTTGAGATGTTGTGCGTGTTCGGTATGGCGATGTCTATGAGGTATACTTGCTTCTTTCTTTTATCATGTAGAGTAATATCTGGTCTATTGCAGTGGATTGTTTTATCTGTTATTATTGTCCTATCCCAGTAAAGCTCTGGGGTGTATTTATAGTAAGCTGTCTTGGATGCAATAAGATTATGCTTGAAGGCTAGGTATTGGTGGATGATGGCAGCAACCTGATCATGGCGGTGTTTATAGTCAGATTGTGTGATTGATCTGCAAGCACCGGTAATATGTTGGATGGTTTCCGAGCTACTGTGGCAGTGCCGGCATAGATCTGTTTGCAGTGATGTGTCTCTGATGATATGTTTCCTGTAGTTGCGAGTGTCTATTACTTGGTCCTGTATGGCTAGCATGAAACCTTCTGTCTCGGGGAACAATTCACCGTTACGAAGCCACGCGTTCGACGCAATTTTGTCGACATTTGGGTCTGTTATTATTAATTTATTTTGTATAATTGATGGAATGTGTGAGTTTCACGTGTTATATGGTTACTTCTTTTTGGCACTGAAATATAATTTATAAAAGTCATAGAACAAGAGAATGCCATATCCTGCGATTGAATTATCCAAAATCCCAGCTCCTTTGCATCGCACGCAGCGTTAAGGAAGCTTAAGCCGAGCAAAGCTGCAGTATAAATAGTAAATCAAATCATTCGAGACCGGATCTGAATTTGTATTACATATTATCTAGTTCAGTTATATTACATCTCAAAGAAAAAAGATGTACCTATAGAACTTTGCACACAACGAAGTGGCGCCGATTTTTTAAACATATAGTGCGTAGGCAAGGCGTAGTTTGGTTGTAGGTGTGTGCGTGTGTTGTTTAAATTGTGGATATGTACACTGCGAGGCGTAACCGGCGTCAGTGCGTTATTCGCAAAGATCCAACTATCTACCTTTTAAATTTGATCTGAGCATGGAATGCTGGCTGGTTGGTACTAAGAATTTCTCTTGCAAGCGGACATAACAATATTTTAAATTAGGAGCTCGAGATGAAAGCTTATACGCTACACCATTCTAAATAGTGTTTATATCATTTGTAACGGTAGCCGCTGCGGAGTGGAGAGTAGATTGGACAATATTTTGTTATAAGGTTGTGGGTTTTGATGCACTGGGGAAGTCGCAATAAGAAGATAGTATTGCAAAATGTACCTGGACGAACTTGAATGACGTCATCACTTGAAGACTGAATATGTCTGTTCAGTGTACATACACAAAAAAACTGTGTGCGGATTCATAACAGTTTTTTAATGTGGGATCTTCAATGAAATCCGGGTTAAAGAATATTTATTTCTCTTCAAGAAATTTCATTTTCACTTATATGAGAAAACAAGTTCGCTTAATAAGTATTAGGTGCTTCGGCATTGAAATAAGATAACTATTAAGTATAACACAGTAATGAAGAGGTATTTACAAACTACTGGTTCGGGAAGCAAGAAATCTGCTTCTAAACTATGACATTTCGCGTGTAAATCCATAGCGAATTCGCCCGATTCGATAATCATAAACTGTGCTCCTAGTTTGAAGTTTAAAGTGAAGACAGATGGCTTGTAAATTATATTTTACACGAAATATTTCGCTTTTCACACCTTGCACGTGTTTTGGTTTGCACCAATCAGATGCATACTAGTACGTTAGCCACAAGATTATCAGCAGCCAGTACCGGCGTTAGGGCCACTGTCGCCCCGGGCAATAATATTGTAGCACTGGCGCCCACTTAATAAAATCATTATCGTGTATACATTTTTCGCTGAACCAGTACGAACTTGTATTAAGAATTTAATCATTTCTTCAAGACCTGCGCAGAAGATGTACTGTCCCTTTTTTTCCATCGATAGTGATCTCTTATAATTGTATCGAATAACGCACACAAAGGACTAAAAGTACCCCGTACAAAAGGTCCCCCAAATAACCGAGGACACTGAGAGACTGGACTGGACAAAAGAAAGGGGGAGTCCCCGAAAAAACAGAACTAACGTAACAAGGTGCTACAACGCACACGACGGACTTAAGTCTGCACTGAGCGCCCGATAGTTTCCGGCCAACTAATGACCGCACACCGTGTATGGGTTTAGTCCGTGACAAGTACTCGGTGGTAATTTTTTTACACGATTCGGGGATTTTTGTGCCATGGTCACAAAAGTCCCTCGTCTGCACAGGCCCTTAGCGTTGCACGAAGCCAACGACGAGAGGTGGGGGCACAAAGTTTTGGAAATCATCTTTTTTTATTATTTTACTTTATTTTATATGGCATCCTACCAAATTTCGCACCCTGGACCGTCGCCCCATCACGCCCCCCTAACGCCGGCACTGCCAGCAGTCAGGTGTAAACATGGTTCGCTGATCAACTTGTTATTTACGATGTGTGAGATATACGTCAATGGAAAATAATTCGCATTCTATCAAAAGTTTTGAGTTTATATGCAAGTATTCTAATTTAACGATTGTGGATTTTACGCTCTTATATTTAAGGTACAATTTAAATTGTTAGGTAAAATTCTGTAGGTAAAGCACAAAGGTTTTGCAAATTCGTATCACATTCGTATCGTGGTACGGTAGATGACTGTCCGCGATTTTGATACAAAACGTCATTAAGCGCCAACGTAACGACGATACCTATGGGATGGCGGCATTTAGGTAATCGTCCATCGTAACGGAATCCAGTATTCGTTGTAGGTGTGTGCACTGCAAGGCGTAGTTTTAACCGGCATCACTTCCATGTTCGGCATAGTTCCATCTATCTTGTCTATTTGACCTGAAGTAAATAATCTTGCAATGCAACCCCAAACGGGTGCAATTGATCCGAAGCATTTATGAACGGGTAAAACCTGCAGATATAGAAAAGTAATCTTACAATGAAGTAAATTTTTTTATACACTATGGTGGCAAACAAGCATACGGCCTGCCTGATGGTAAGCGGTTACCGCAGCGTATGGACGCTCGCAACACCAGGGGTATCACTCGCGCGTTGCCGACCCTTCAAAAACTACCTACCAAATGACACTATTCAGACATCCGCAATAAAAAACCCATTTCATTCATTACGATCCCGCATATTCTCGTATGTTCAAGGGACAGCGCAAATCCGCTGTCAGATGGTAACAAACAATTTTATTTTCCAACGAAACCAAAATAACCATCATCCGAGCGGGCTCCGACAATTGGACATTCTTGGCACCGCACAATGAGCTCACATTGTGCATTATGCCTCGTGTTTAGAGGTTCTATTCTTCTCATAATATCGCTAAAAATTAATATAAGAGCCGTGCTGGCCATAAATGAAGCATTGCCTGCTATTTTCAGCGACGCAAGTTCTAATCCCTCTGGTCGGTTGATTGTTCTTACTTAAGGGCAGTGATTAGTCACACCACGATCTTTACGGTGATGGAAAACATCTTGAGGAAACGTGCATACGTCAGAGAAGAAATTGAAGTACTTACGTATGCCGTCTCTTAGGCACTACTATATAAGATAAGATAAGATAAGATAAGATAAGATAAGATAAGATAAGTTAAATTGTATTTTTAAAATGCACAAATACAGTTATAACAGTAAGTCCTGCCAAACTGCATTGCGGTTTGTTGGCAGGTGCAGCTCCCTTTATAATAAATCACATTATTATTGCGTGGTTTTTTTTATATATATTTATATGTATACTAGCGGCCCGGCCCGGCTTCGCACGGGTAGAGATTTATATAAAATTTTCCTGAATTTTCTTGCAATAAACCTCACGGAGCCCGAGACCTTTCCAACGAATGCAAAACCGTGGAAATCGGTTCGTGCGTTCTGGAGTTATAGCGTCAGGAAGGAAAACCCGACTTATTTTTTAGATATATATATATATATATATATTACAGATACGTTAGTTACGTATCTATATAGTAGTGTATTTTCCGGTTCTAAGTTTTACCTCAATGCACTGAGTTTCTTGCCGGTTCTTCTCAGGTGGCTCTTTTCCGAACCGGTGGTAATTTAGACTCTCTTAAGTGCTTTATTAGGGCCTAAATTAAATAAATACTTTTTTATTTTGATCTTGAGTGCTTAGCAGCACACATGAAATACTGCAAAAGCTTATCTGGTAGTTTGGTTCTGGTATCTGGTATGTGTCGGCTGACGGCATGGTATTTTTTTTAATTGACGATCTTTCCCAGAACTTTTGTTTTCATACTCATAATTTGTGTAAACCTTGAATGTTTTCGTAGTATACTGTAATTAGTGAGTGATTTATCTCCGTCTGTCTGGCCGTCCGTCTGTCCATTGGCTAGATATCAGCTTATCTTGTATCAGTAGTGCTCTCGGGACATTCATCTTGATATATAGTCTCCAGATTTCGTAAATAAAGGCTGACTCACTTGTTTTGATTAATCTATTTTCAAAGTAATATGCACGTTTTTTATAAAGAAAAAATATGATATAATTAGCTTTATTCCGCTCAATAGAATCAGGCGTTACATTGCGGGAATTCATACTTATAACATCTGATTCTATTCAGTATAAAGAAAGTTTGTCAAAATATTTCACTAAGTGTTCACTGTTAAGCCGTGGTGGCCTTGTGGTTGAAGCAACAGGCCTGTCATCTGATGGGCCCAGGTTCGAATCCCAGCCTGTACCAATGAGTTTTTCTAAGCTTAAGTACAGTGATTCGACGAGACCGCTGGTCTAGTGGTTAGTACACCTGACGGCTAGGCTAGAGGTCGCGGGTTCGATTCCCGCCGGGGCAAACATTTATCTGACAAATCTGTTTGCCTTGCGTCTGGGTGTTTGGTATGTATTATAAGTATGTATTTACAAAAAAAAAATGTATATAAGTATTATATCAGCTACTGGTTCTCATAGTACAAGCTTTGCTTAGTTTGGGGCCAGATGGCGCTGTGTGATAATGTCCAAGCATTATTATTATAAGCATTATTATAGTGATTAATCACACCATGAGCTTTTAAAAAGAGTGGTAGGGCGTTTGGGATATCCCGTGGGTTATCCCATTTAAATTGGAGCCGCCCGACTGGGGACTGTACCTCCGCCTTACAGAAGACCGCAGTGAAATAACACTACTTGATGTAGTGTTGTGTTTCTGCGGTAAGTAAGGTTGCCAGTGCTCCACGAGGATACGCTGAGCTAGTAGTATTGTTGCTAGCACAGTGAGTCCTCATCAACAACATGGTTGGCACCCCGTTAGTCATACCCCTGGTATTGCTAGCGGCTATAGGCTACGGTGACGGCTTACCATCAGGTGGGCCGTATGCATGTGTGCCACCTTGTCTTTTTTTATACCTTAGTGGTATAAAAAAAGAAAAAAAAAAGCATATGATGAATAAATCCATGTAGTAAATAAAGTCAACTATTCGTTATGGATCCTTCTTTTTGAACATACATACATATACAGGTTGTCCCAAAAAATTTAAACATTCTACGAAAAATTTTAGAACACACATAAGGTTTATTCGGGTCTTTTTAGGGGTGTGTACCTCTGCACTTCGGCTTTCCAAATCTTTTTGGACAATCTCTATATCTTTACACCAAGACCCACGCTAATATTATTATTGTAAAAAACATGACTAATCGAATTTAGTCTTAAAGACCACAAAGCAATGGTGAGTTATGGATGGTCCAAGGCCCACAACCATATTTATAGTTGTCATATTATATATTTTTATTATTACCGCATTTATTATACCTAAATACCTACTTATATCTATTTTATGAACCATTAACGTTACAAATACTAGCCGACTGCTTGAATATATTCAAATCCCCGACTTTTATTTGACAGAGCATACGTATGTAGTTGGCAAACATTTCCGCATATTAAGTTACGCAAGAAAATGGGCGAAGGAACGCCGTAACTGGGGCATTTAAAAGAGCTCATATTACGAAAAAATAATGTTAAAAATATTGAAAAGTCACCATAGATAAATAATTTAAAAAGTAATGCAATTAAAAAAAGTTATTAATTATTATTGGTAAAATTATGCACTTTCAATTGCAAGAACGTATTCGAATTTTGAATGATATCTCACAATTTCAATGTATTTTTATTACAAATCTATCACAAAAACTTTTTTAATTTAAAAATGGAAAGAACTGGCAGCTTATATTTATAAAAAAAATTAAATCTTAAATCGAACTCCACAGGAGCGTCTCGGCACACCTCACGCAACACGTGTGTTTCCCGTAGCATTGTAGATGGAAAAGCAAAAAGGAATGTCGACCCACATCGGCAGCGATCTTTGTCGTGATATAAATAGTATAGCTGGCTGAAATAAGCATCAGGGTACGCGACCGATTTAGAACACTGACCGTTCGACTATTGTCGCTAGCGGCGCCTCGATAGACGAACATTTTAATCATTATCGGCTAAGTCGGAAGATACATACATACTTATATCAGAAAAAAGCAGAGTGAGAGAGCGCCATTTCTCTTGCTTCTTTTATGTTCATCATTCTCTTCCAAGAAGGCCGGTGTTGGAAAATTAAAATTAAGTCGAAAAGCAAAGACTAAGTACTAACTATACATATTTATTTGTATTAAACACATACATTGTATCATTCAACCAAGTCCCTGACGGGCTTAGCAGAGATTGTAAATGCGTGATTGCTAGTGATACCCCTGGTGCTGCAAGCTTCCATAGGCTATGGTAACCGCTTACCGTCAGGAGGGCTGTATGCGTGTTTGCCACCTTAGAGATATAAAAAAATGTTAGATGTCTCCGATCTTATTACTTATATTGTTTTTAATTATGGCAGCGAAAAGTTCTTCCAAACTCTTTAGAATTTGTATCAGATTTGTATTTAGAATCAGGTTATGATAGTTCTTTTAGTTTTTAATTTTTAAGTAGGTATAATATTTAAAAGTACGTAACTTGTGTTTGGGACCAAATTTTAAGAAAAATGGGAGAAGAACGGCCTGGAATCACTGTCTTTTTACCTTTTTGGGTTAAATTCATTACACAATCTACTATTAAAGTGTGAAATTCAAGCACCTTAAATATAATATTACTTACAGTCATTACAATATTTCCCAAAACAATTTAAAAGCGCATACGTTTTCATTTAGAAAATGTTCTGAAGACTTTGTTTTTTGGTTAATTTAAAAAAGATGGGCTAAGATTATTTGTGAGATCGTATTTAATAACAAAGATATAAATAACTAACTCTGATGATACAAACAGTTTTTTCATTTTTATTTTAATACTATACATGCAAAAAGTTTTTATTTTCTGCTAATATTTTTTTGTACCACTAAGGTGGCACACAAGCATACGGCCTACCTCATGGTAAGCAGTCACCGTAGCCTATAGCCTCTAGCAATACCAGGGGTGGCACTTACGAGTTGCCAACCATGTTGTTGATGAGCACTCACTTTGCTAGCAGCATTACTACTAGCGCAGCGTATCCTCGTGGAGCACTGGCAACCTTACTACCGCAGAAACACAACTCTACATCAAAGTAGTGTTATTTGTCTGCGGTCTTCTGTAAGGTGGAGGTACCGTCCCCAGTCGGGCGGCGCCAATTTTAATGGGAAAACCCACGAGAAATCCCAAATCGTCCTACCTCTCGTAAAATTCCTCCCAAATGGAATCAAACCCTTAGGACTCCTTCGTTTATGGATGGTATCCATTTTGAGAGCACTGAGTTCCTTGCCGGTTCTTCTCAGGTAGCTTTTTTTTTTCCGAACCGGTGGTAATTTAGACCTTCATAAGTGCCTTATTAGGGCTTAAACTTTATAAATGATTTTTGATTTTTATTTGTCTTGTATACAAAGTCAAGTTTGAAGAGAAATGAAGCACATCCTTTAAAAAAACAAAAATTCTTGACTTTTATTTTTATTTCCTGCCCCAAAGCACTAAAGCCTTCGTCGAACCAATATAATATTGAAGATCGAGCAGTGACTCCCAATGACAGGTCCAGTTAGCTGACCTGTCAAACTATGAGTCACACGCCCTGGCCAGCATAGCTACCTCCATGTACGTTGCCAATTCTATTCTTATTAACAGGTTAGCGCTGCTTCGGTTTCTTACCCTATCATCAAGGTAGCAAAATTCAAATTGCAACGCGACAATTTTCCGACCGTTTTGTTAATTTAATTTAAATTTTATATAAAGAAGTGAAGGTGCAAAATAGATTGCGCGTGACGTTTTGTATCGCCAAACGTCATTTTATAAGTCCATCGAACGTGATAGGTCTGGAATATTCTCAATGCTAATGAGAGAAGATTCTCAATACAAATATTACGCATTATCTATGGAAGAATACTTTAAAATATAATTGCAAAAGTTTTTTTTTATTTGAAATACATGCCACTAAACGACCTGTATTCAGGCATGAAAATTAATTTAAAAAATGCTTTGGTTTAGGTATGTTGGGTCTTCTATTCCAAGACAGACGCTCGCACATCACAAGCTACACGGAGGCTACGTAGTGATTTTGACATCTGCAGAAACATTGTCGACAACGTATTCGAAAACTTAACTCGGGAAATTAAATATTTGAAGGCGATACGAAAACGTTGTCGCAATTGAATAAAGCATGAATATGCTTGCACTACTGGTCTAAAAAATAAGAACTTAGCGTAAGCGCCAGCGACGTCCTTATTCTAAGCAAAAACCGCTGCTGGTTTTAATTTTAGAATTAATTCTTTCATAATTACACTGCTGCCACCTTTCACCTCAGAATCTTCCTTATGAATGGCCCCGGATCGCTGGATTAGTTCCAGCTGGCTGTATATTTCGATAAAGCGGTGGCCTTGCTCAATATACAGCTCGTGGAATCACCTGTTTGCGTTGCACATGGGCTATGCTATGGACGCGATCTTCAACATTATTATGGGAATCGTTCATATTAATTGGAGACTATAGTAGTAAATGTTGTTTCACTGGTTCAAAGATCTAATAAATAATGAAAAATTACCAATATTTTTTACTTAGTCAAAAAAAATTTAGCTGAGTCGTTGAATGTGATAGTAGGTGATATGCTTGTATAATTGGCCGTTTGTGTGCTACTTCATTCACATACATACATTTATCATCACGACAAGTGCTACGGGGTAGGCAGAGAGTAAAAAGCGCTTTTTCTTTCTTGACAACCTCTTTTGCTTTTCTTACATTCATCAATTTCATTCATATGTTAGTTAAACAAATTATCTTGCTATGGTGAATACGTGGCAAGACATCTCATAACGTCGGATGTTTTGGAACCATGTTTAAATCTATCCCCCGTTAGTTTCATTACCTTGTATGTCTCCTCTCTGCGTTTGACAGGTGTTCCGTATCAGCTTCTTATTAATACATTCGACGTAATAAAACCGACATTCAAAAAATAGATACATGTAATTTGGAAGCGGGTAATTCATTAATGTATCTTTAAGAAAGAATATTGCTTTCTTTAACTCTTCTAAATTTAATAAAAAGTTTGTACTCAGCCTTGCGCAGCTTCTTCTCCCACTTACATTCGCATTGTACATCTATTTGTCCGTCTTTTCATTCATTCACTTCACTTTCTGGTGATGACTCACTGTGCTAGCAGCATTACTACCAGCTCAGCGTATCTTCGTGGAGCACTGGCAACCTCACTTACCGCAGTATTTGACTGCGGTTTTCTGTAAGGTGGAAGTACAGTCCCCAGCCAGGCGGCTCCAATATTATTGGGAACACCCACGGGAGATCCCAATTCAACCTACCTCTCTTTTAAAGGTGTGATTAATAACTGTATTTAAGCTTAGAAAAACTCATTGGCACACGCCGGGGTTTGAACCTGGGCCCATCACATATGCTGATATTCACAGGATATATTCAAGATAAAGGATAACCAACAAGTTTCGCGTTATGCACAGCATGTGTTTCTTCAGATGATGAATCTGCACAAATTTCACTGTTGACTTGCACACCTCTTTTGATTCTTTGACATTCATCAATATCTTCATACCAATGCTCGATTTCGTTCTCTTCAAGCTAGCTAACTTTAATTAAATCTCTATCATGAACACACATTCTTCACCTGCCCAGTGAGTCACAAGGACGTGTCTGCCCGCCATCTATTTATACCCGACACTGACGTCACATCACGAAACGACGATCGTTCACACTTGCCCAATTTAGACGTTTTGTGTGAGTACGACCCATTTACTGACGGCCGACAGGGAGAACTGAATGACCTGTATTCCATTTAGATTGTCTTCAGGTATCAAGTTAACTTTCTGAAATTTTATTCTCATGACTGGTTCAAATTTGGAAGCCATGGCAGATTTCGTATTAAATGAAGTTTCGTAAGATTAAATACCGGTAAGTAAGATTAAAAGCCGTGCTTAATTAATAATAAAAAAAATCGAACATCAGTTAACTGGATCCTAGACCCTAGTATAAAATAGCTGACCAAGAAATCACTATAGTACGCTCTGGCTGACGTACCATGGTTTTTAATAATGTTCAATACTTAAAATTCTACAAAACAAAGGTAGAATTTAAAAAAAAACTTTCTTAACGTGGCCGTCATAACAAAACTAGAAGATTCCTAGTTTCTCACTACAGTGCGCTTGGATGTGTCGATAGATCTTTCAATCTTCAAAACTTTTTATATGTGTTTATACATTTTTACCTCTGCTGGAGTATCCGCGTTCTTTAAAGTTGGCATACATTTACGTGTTGTGGTTAATATCTGTAGCTGCATCTAGGTCAGTGCTAGACTTCCACGAGCGCTGGAGCTCGTAACTGAAACCAAATATTGTCGCTTCTGTTGTACAAAATCACTTTACTAAAAAAAATCACAGGACTTGCATTTATATTGCCCTCCTTATTTAACCCCGCACATGAGAAAAGGATAATAAGATTTTTACTCCTGTCTTTGTTTAGTTTAGCTCTTATATAAAATGTAGAACCTTTTTCAGTTTACTTAAGTGACATTTACTTATAATTTACCGACAAAATATTGCGTTAAAGTACATATTTTACTGACTTTGAATCACGAAACAGTCGCCAAGTCGACAGTCAGTGCCGTAGCGCGAGCATGAATAGTTTGCGACAACGTTTTCGTATCGTCTTCGACTATTTTTGTATTGAAAAATGAACAGCGCTGCGGCGGTGAAAAGGGGAACTAAAAATTTGTATGACAATTTTGAAATTTCGCGAGTTACGTTTTTGTTTACGTAGTCGAAAAATGTTTCTGCTACCTGCACCGGTAGCAAGAATAAGAAAAGTTAATTTTTACGAGGTTTTCGAAAACGTTACATGCGATATTTCTAAATTGACTAACAAATTTTTAGTTCCACTTTTCACCGCCGCAGCGCTATACATTTAATACAAAAACACTCGCAGGCGCAACGAAAGCGTTGTCGCAAATTATTCATGCTCGCGCTACTGGTTACGTGCTCCCTGCGTTATAACACAGCCCTCGGAGATGACACATAATGTTTACAGATAAACAAAGTCTTATATATAGCACTGTACATGATTCACGTTACAAGATCGTCATGTAAAAATATTTGTGCGAGATTTGGCGAGAACCAACTAGTGGCGCATTACCCACGGCTTCCCTCTCACAGACTCATCTAGAAACTTTGCCTGAGTATTGTAGAACACTCGTTTCACATGACGATTTGATAGTTATTACTTGTCTAAAATAATAACGCTTGGACATTATCACACAGCGCCATCTGGCCTCCAGTAGTGAAAGCATCCTTCGACTGCGTATTTGAATACGTAACTCTCAAAATGTCAAAATGTTCATACTTTTTTATAGTTCCACTTTTCACCGCCGCAGCGCTGTTCATTTTCCCATACATTTCCCATAGTCGAAGGCGATACGAATACGTAGTGGCAAGTAATTGCTTGGACTGGTTTTCACACAAAACATGACAGACCCTGTTTACGTGTAGAATAGATTCTAGGACCAATAAGCAATAATTATCATAATTTGTACTCTGATACTGATATTTCATTAAAATAAAACTCCTGCTCATAATTTCCAATATCCTGTAATCACTCTTATGTACCAACAGTAACAGATTTATTACAATGACGCAAAAATTAAACCATTAGACGATAAATTAAGACTAGGCTGCTAGCACAGTGACTCGTAATCTACAACAGGGTTGGCAGGTCGTTAGTGATATCCCTGGTATTGCAAGCAGCTGTAGGTTACGTTGACTGCATACCATCAGGTAGGCAGCATGCTTGGCCACCTTAGTGGTATAAAAGTCATACATTACCGATGTCATAAATTTTCAATTATAATATTTTCAATAATAGTACAATTTATGGATAATCCTAAGCCCTTACAACTATTTCTTATCCAATCAAAAAGACGTAAATTTTGACAGCATTACACATCAATAACAGAGTCCGTCCGTCTCTACGAACGCAATAAACTCAAAAACTAATAAGCAGATTTCCATACAGTTTTCACCTATGGACAGAATACTCATGAGGAAGGTTTAGATGTTTAATTAATTAAGGTTCTGTGTAACTTGGCTGAAATATGACGATGATCATGCCGAACGTATATGATCAGCCAGCCATCTGAATAAATCGTTAGTACTGTAATAAAATAATTACGACCTAACACAAAATACCAATGCAAAAAACTAATACAATTTTCTAAAATAACTGTAATTTCCTCGGACCGATTGGCTATAAAATTGAAATAAAAACTCCGCGTATTTAGTTTCAAAAGACATAAATGTAAACACAGATTTAATTCGCTACTTATAGAATTGTCGACCGATTAATTGAACGCGTAATAAAACGAGTATCAATCGCTTTCAGGCCGCTGAAATATAGTGGCACTGGTTTCAGTAATCATTTGATAGTCGCACTAGTGACTAATATAGTGGAGCGGGCGTGATGATAGGCGGAGCGTTTGCAACAAATTAATTTATCGCTTGCGCTTATAAGTGACCATCATTCTTTGCATGTATCTTTATTTTATTCAAGAGACGAACAGTCAGTACTTAGGTTATAAACCAACATGTACTTACATTTTCTATTAAAGGTGGCTAATAAACAAGTGCTTCTTAACGAGACTACTAAAATGCACCCTGTGCTTGAATTAAGACCCCATAATAACCCCAGATGAATTAAGTCTACCGTTGAGCAAGCTTTATATCTCTGTTTTAGCAAGCGTCCATTGACTGCAGTGAAAATTTAACAACTCAAGGAATATAAACTTATGAACTATACTTTGACTATGAAAGTCGTAATTCGAATTACTCGCATTCTTTCACGGCGACGACAACGCCAGGCGGGCAATGTGACACAGTAAAACTGTCCACGCCATTTATCATCACCAGAAAATTACTCACCACACCTAGAAATTATTTGCTTCCAATCTTAGGAATTAATCCATTCGCTAAACGAATGTGCATCATTACACATACTGCTCTCTACTCTGCTCTCTACGTTTCCCTTACTGCTTAAAATATTATAAAAAATAATGGCTTATTTACGACGACACTATTGTGCTAGTAGTTAGTATTCCTATCTAACTGTCACAAAGTGTCATTGGTTAGTACAAGCACTGCTTAGTTTACGACAAGATGGCGCTGTGTGATATTGTTCGATCCTTATATTTATCATCAGTACTGACAGATATAATCAACCCGCTTCTCTTGTGCAATGAAACCTCACCGTCCGCCGCGGTATGCGCTCGCGTTGCAACTGCATGACATTTGCCAACGCTGGCAATCTGCTGACGTCAGTAATGTAGTACCAGAGTGATCGAGTACGTTCTCAATTAGCTAAGTACATTATGAGAAGAGTTTGATGAGCGTTTTTTTTTTATACCACCAAGGTGGCACACAAGCATACGGCCCACCTGATGGTAAGCAGTCACCGCAGCCAATAGCCGCTAGCAACACCAGGGTATCACTAAGAGAGTTGCCAGCCATGTTGTTGATGAAGACTCACTGTGCTAGCAGCATTACTACAAGCCCAGCGTATCCTCGTGGAGCACTGGCAACCTTACTTACCGCAGAAACACAAAACTACATCAAGTAGTGTTATTTCACTGCGGTCTTTTGTAAGGTGGAGGTACAGTCCCCAGTCAGGCGGCTCCAATTTTAATGGGAAACCCACGGGAAATCCCAAATCACCCTACCTCTCTTAAATTTATTTTTCTCGGCGAAAAGATTTTGGTCCATCAAATCCTCCTGAGCTTCGTCTTTCTTAATCAAATATTATTAGATTGATTTCTTGTTCTCACTGGATTACGCAAAACGGATGTGCGTAATTGGCGGTACAGTAGAATCCTCGGAGAAATGTTTATAACCCAATCAATTTTGTGTTTAATACAAAAATGTTCAACTCGTGGCGTAATAGATATAAATCTACAACTGAATGCCAGTACTACCGATACCGATACTAACACGATACCCGGTGTCCGTGGGTAGGCTGTATGTAACAAGGGATAGCTGGAGAAATACTGCAATATTTGCCGAGATTCTAAATATCTTTTAAATTAGACGACCCAGTGAACTTCGTATCATTACGTACAATCTACATCTATTTGTCAATTCGAGACCCTTATTTAATACGTTCTTTAATTTGAGAGGACACGAGCTTACCTAAGTAAGCAACGACGACGAAACGAACAATTTGTATAGGAAAATAAAACAGTTTTTTTACTTTTCCATAATTTTTTAGCCTTCCCTGGATTTTCAAAAATATTTCAAATCCAAAATTAGCCGAATCGATCAAGCCGTTCTTGAGTTTTAACGAGACTAACGAATAGAATAAATTTTTATATATTAGGTCCTTACATATGAAATTGGCGTTTTTCGTACTGGCCACTTTAATCACGAATTTCTCCTCTTTGGTAAGGAATTCCAAATTCAAATTTGTACAGCTATAGACTCATGTATTTGTGCTTCGATGATCGTCATTCATTTGTTTTTTTTCTTCTTTTTTTTTCTGTTTGCGTCACTCATTTTACAAAATGGAAAACCTTAAATATCGCATTATTTACGAGTACGAGTTCCGCCGTGGCACTAGTGCTGCGGAAACAACTCGAAGGGTGAATGATGTGTATGGCGGTCGTGTTGCAAAAGAAAACACAGTTCGTTTTTGGTTCCAACGTTTTCGTTCTGGAAATTTCGACCTGCAGAACAAGCCCCGTGGACGGCCTGAGACTCAAGTTGATAATGAATGAGTTGAAGGCTATTGTGGAAGCGGATCCATCGCAAACCACGTCCGAGTTAGCTGCAGGCTGCAATGTTAGTGATAAAACTGTTTTAATTCACTTGAAGCAAATTGGGAAGATTAAAAAGCTTGAAAGGTGGGTACCTCACGAATTGACTGAAACAAACCGGCAAACGCGCGTCGACTGCTGCGTTACATTACTAAACCGGCACAATAATGAAGGTATTTTAAACCGAATCATTACCTGTGATGAAAAATGGGTTCTTTACGATAATCGGAAGCGCTCAGCGCAATGGTTAGATCCTGGCCAGCCAGCCAAATCCTGCCCCAAGCGAAAATTAACCCCAAAAAAGTTACTTGTAAGCGTTTGGTGGACTAGTGCCGGTATTGTTCATTACAGTTTTTTCAAATCTGGCCAGACTATTACGGCTGATGTCTATTGTCAGGAATTGCAAACCATGATGGAAAAGCTAGCGGCTAAACAACCTAGGCTGGTCAATCGCTCCACGCCACTGCTGCTTCACGACAACGCTAGACCACACACTGCGCTACAGACGGCTACTAAATTAGAAGAGCTTCAATTGGAAAGTCTAAGACATCCTCCGTACTCCCCGGACCTTGCTCCAACAGATTACCATTTTTTTCGAAATTTGGATAACTTCTTGCAAGGGAAAAAATTCAACTCCGATGGGGCAGTCCAAATCGCCTTCAAAGATTTTATTGATTCCCGTCCGACTGGTTTTTTTAGTAAAGGGATCAATGAACTACCTATGAGATGGCAAAAGTGCATAGAAAATAATGGTTCATACTTTGATTAATTAAATATATTATATTAAAAAATATTCGACTTTTTGTTCCTCCCATACAAAACGCCAATTTCATATGTAAGGACCTAATATAAAAAAGAGATAATTTACGATTCCGCCATGGCTCCCAGCGTTTTTTAATAAGAGACCTGAAATGACCGTCACCTTAGTTTTAGTTTCCCAGCCGGTGTCACAATCATTCAATAAAAGATACAGAAACTTAAACGCAATTGCTCAGTAAAACTATATTTGATTGAAATATGAACTGAAAAGTATACTTATTCCACTATAATTATTATTCAAGCCTTCGTTTAAATATAATATAACAGTGCACCCGCTAATGCAAGATAAGCTATAATTTCTGCAAAGACCACTTATTATCAGGCGTAGCGTTCTTCACATCAACGGTGACCGTAGACTCCGATACGTTGTCATCCTTTTTCAGTTTCGGGGCTTTGATGAAGGGCTTGACCATCAGAGCCCAGGTTTTCTCGAAGATTCTCATCAGGCCGATTACGGAGAGGCCTAGGAGGAAACCCTGAAAATACTCTTAACTAAACGACTTCAATTCTTTCATATTAAGAGAAATAACAATGAAATAATTGAAGTCGCTTAAATAATTTGAAGCTTAAGAAATGTTTGGAGAAACAGCTGCTAACTCTGATGTAGTTCCTGTTCTTACCGACTACACAAAGAAGGTAGTTCTGAATTTGGATAGAACTTATTCATTGTATAAATAAAAGGGCTTGGATGAAGATATTGATGAGAATAGACGATTTAGAGATAGTATGGAAGTCAAGAGTGAATTGGCGTTCTATACTCTCTGCCTCTTCCGAAAGGAACTTTTTCGTAATAATATAACATATGTATCTATTTTAGGCGACAACGCTTATCACTAAATGAGCCATAGGTTGCTATGATGACAAAATCCCTACTTACTAATTTAAGCAGTCATAATAAACCAATAACGCGTGCTAACAAAGTTATTTGCAATAATTTTCACAAGGCTAAAGCAATCTAATCTTCATTATATTTTGGCATCCGTACATTTCAAGAATAACTGAAAATAAATCTAATAGTGGAGCGAACTGATGTATTGAAGAGTCGCTTGGCCCGCAGCCAACTCAGTTTGCTGTAGGAACACTGATTCTTCATAGGATGTTTGGTTTCAACCATGTTGAGATATAAATGCTTTATGAGTGGCCAGCGGTTCGCTGTGAGCATTAAGATCGTGATATTTTTAACAATTTTTTTATACCACTAAGGTGGCACACAAGCATACGGTCCACCTGATGGTACCAGGGGTATCACTAACGGGTTGCCAACAACGTTTTTGATGAAGAGTCACTGTTCTAGCAGCAATACTACTAGCCCAGCGTATCCTCTAAGGGCACTAGCAACTTTACTTACCGCAGAAACACAACACTACATCAAGTAGTGTTATTTCACTGCGGTCTTCTGTAAGGTGGAGGTTCAGTCCCCAGTCGGGATTCTCCAATTTAAATGGGAAAACCCAAATCGCCCTACCTCTCTTTTTAAAAGCTCATGGTGTGATTACTCACTGTGCCTAAGCTAGAAAAACTCATTGGTACAGGCTGGGGTTTGACACACACAAGGCCACCACGGCTTTTGTTTCCAAGGTGACTTAATCGAGAGTGTTCTTAGCAATGCTTTGCAGATCATTTTGTTCCTGGGGATATTTAACATATAATAACATAAATGACGGGAGAATATATAGCTTACAATGCTACCACCCAGATCAGCGATAAACAGGTTCCAGTCGTAATTGTACCGCTCCTCGTACACGGAGACCATCATGCCGTCGAGGTAGATGTACAACTGTGAACAACAATGATGAATATATTAATACATTATGTCCGAGTCGTATAATTTTAAATCCAATCTACCGACAATTTATGTATAAATTTATATTTATTTATGGCGTTTGGGGTCGAAACTCTTGGGCCGTGGGGGCCAGAGGCTCATACCCTTTTTAAGGAGACCTCAAACAAATTACGCGAGGCCTCCTGTAACAAGAGGGCTGGCGAATATTTGGCCCAAAGGATAAGCATTGCAATTCAGCGTGGCAATGCCGCCAGCCTTCTTGGCACACTTCCCCGTGACAGTGGTTCGGGACATTTATTTTACGTTTAGGTTAGTTTTGTACTTCTTAGTTTAGTTTATTTTAAGTTTTTATTATAATTGAGTTAAATTTATACATACATTATGTGATTTGATTTAAATAAACTTAAGATATATGTATTTAAGATCAGCGGCCCGCCCCGGCTTCGCGCGGGTAGACATTGATCAAATATTGTGTCTACCCGTGTGAAGCCGGGGTGGGCTAGTATAATATATAATGATAAAAATATCCTTCTGGGAGTTAGGGCGAATTGGGATCTCCCGTGGGTTTTCCCATTAATATTGGAGCCGCCCGACTGGGGACTGTACCTCCACCTTACAGAAGACCGCAGTGAAATAACTCAACTTTCATGTAGTGTTGTGTTTCTGCGGTAAGTAAGGTTGCCAGTGCTCCACGAGGATACGCTGGGCCAGTAGTAATGCTGCCAGCACATTGAGTCCTCATCAACAACATGGTTGTGATTCAATGCAACTCGTTAGTGATATCCCTGGTATTGCTGACGGCTATAGACTACGGTGACTGCCTACCATCAGATGGGCCGTATGCCTGTGTGCCACCTTATTGGTATAAAAAAGAGATAGAAAACCAATAATAGTGTAGACTGAGTACCTAATAGACGAAGATACCGCGTGCCCTAGAACGTGATGAAGATAGTTATCAATGTGTGCGATCGTGTGCGTAAAGTGCTGCCACAGGAGTGACTTCTCCCGCTTATCTGAACCAAAAGGTACGTAACATACATAAAGTATGTTACGAAACTTGAAAGAACTCTGCCGGCACGCGGTACGAACAAAAATAATATAGTTGTCCTTGTCTTATACGTTAGTGCCGTATATAGCCTTATCTGTGTGTGTGAGGAGAGCAGCAGTGACGCCCTCTGCGTGCTCAGGTGTTTATTGTTCACCTGAGTCTGTAGGGCGGCTGCTCCGGTCCTCATGTACCACCGCCGGTCACTGGAGTCCCAAGTGTACAGGTTTTGTCTGTCTGTCACGTATGTGTTGTAGAGATACGAGCGACAAAACCGTGGGCAGATGTCGCAGGTGTGGTCTTCGTAAGTACTGAAATGGATACGTATTTAAATGTCAAGGCATTGGGGCAGGTTTAAAAGCAATTGCCAGTTGCGAGCGGAACTCACACTGAGGGTTACGTACTGAAAGACAAGCTAGGTTAAATTACAAACTTAACTTTGCCGTTCGATTCTATCGTTCGTTCGATGTTCGATGTAGACACGGTTGCATCAACCACAAATAATAAGTATGTAAACTAAATTCGATATTTTTAAGCAAACATAACACTATAATACAAGCCTTGTGTGTTGTTTTTTTTCATTTTTTTTGATCCAAATTGGTAAAATCTGTACGATGTGATGGCCCCACTCATCCCTACATAGGTTTATTGGGTATCATCACCTTTTTACATATAATATCACCGAGTATCATGGTTTATGGTGTCACGTTATGAAGACTCACTAGTGTTATTTACAAGGACATAGGGCCTAAACTACGGTTTCCTTCACAACAACTGGTCATAACTTGGTATTGAGAGGCCATGATCCAGACCATTTGAGACCGCTGGTCTAGTGGTTAGTATAGATAACTGCTAAGCTAGAGATCGCGGGTTCGATTCCCGCCGGGGCAAACATTTATGTGACATACATGTTTGCCTTGCGTCTGGGTGCTTGGTATGTATTATAAGTATGTGTTTACAAAAAATATATATTTATAAGTATTGTATCAGCTGCTGGTTCCCATAGTACAAGTTTTGCTTAGTTTGGGGCTAGATGGCGCTGTGTGATAATGTCCAAGCATTATTATCATTATTATTATGTTATATGAGGACTTACTTCAGGTAGGCAGATATCAGCCTGGTCATGGCAGTGGCATTGTCACACCTCGCCAGCTCACTGTTCATCCACGGTCCAGAACAACCCACTTCTTCACCAACCACGTCAGATACGTAATTTGCGGTGCACTGAAATTTGAGCAGTTTTATACTCAGACCGACAAACGGTCTGAGGTTTCAAGTTTATACTTTAAAACTCAGACCATATAAAAAAATAGATGGACGTAGGCATCTACTATGGAAGGGTTTTTGGAAATAAGGGCGTAAAATATGGGATGTTAGTTAGTATGAAAATCCGTAATTTTTTAAGCTACACGCATGAAAATTGGTATTTGGACAGTTAATAATAAATGCATATTCGAGGATTTTTGGAAATTCCACCCCTAAGGGTTAAAATAGGGGATGAAAGTTTGTATGAACATCCGCAATTTTTTTAAGTTAAATTCATGAAAATGGGCAAAAGCTATCATTTAGATATAGGTACATGTTAACTTATCCACTTTACCACGCGTAGGAAGCCGCGTGCAAAAGCTAGTACGGAATAAGCCCACAGTTGTCAAACTTTCTGCTTTTGGCAGCCCTATTACGATTGCCAAAGCTGCTATTTGACAGCTGACCTTCAGTTTTTACTGCACAGTTTTAACTGTGCCGTGCGTCAGTTATAACTGCACAGTTCGCTTGTACAGTTAAAACAGTGCAGTTAAAACTGAAGGTGTGTAGCCCGCTTTACATTATTGGCACTGTAGTTCATCTCATTGGTACACGGATCATCCTTCTTGCTGATCTTCAAGTACTCGTCCACAGTAAGCTTAACATCGACGGTCTCTCCCACGTTCACGTATATGTGGTTCACCAAACCTCCATTGTACACTTCTACTTCTGAAAAAAAAATGCTGTGACAGGTATGATCTCAGAATAAGGACATCGCTTCGCTTACGCTATCCTTATTCTAAGGGTATGATATTCCTTTTTCAAACATGACAGGGGAAGTAAAAATGAAGCTTAGAATAAAGACTTCACATCAATGAAGCGAACTCCACGATTTTATTTAATAAATAAAAAAAATAAGACTTGTTTTAAATTTAGAACGAACGCCTCAATTTTATCTGTCGTTCCTATCTCAGAGTAATAACTACAATAAGCAAAAGCTCGCTAACGCTAGTTATTATTCCTAAGGTTCATTTATTCTGATAGGGTTTTGTTTGCTTTGAATTACACTTCTGAAAAAAATAACATTCACTGTTGTCATGAAAAAATCCTCGGTCTGTGGCTCAGACAGTAATACATCTTTAGCCCCACGAAAGAATATATTTTTCAATGTTCTTTTTATTAATATCCATACATTGCCATTATAAAAAATAACGTTTTACAGTTGCTTATTGGTCTTACCGGTGTGTTTCTCCCTGGTATAGTGTACGTACACGTGGTACCCTGGCGGCAGGATGCTGACGCTGTTCTCCACGTCCTCAGCGCTGTGCTGCAGCGTGATGGAGTACCCTGAGGACTTGGAGGCTCGGGTCCCCACCACTGCAGGGTTGAAGGTGTAGCAGCGCCCGTACACAAAGCCAATGCTAGCAGTTATATTTATGTCTGTTGATTTATATTTTTTTTATTAATTATATTTAATGCAGGTTATATTTGTTGATGCATCGTTTATTGATTAGCAAAGACAAGTCGTAAATTAAAAAAAATCTTTTATCCGATTTGATGAGAGCACTCTGTGGAACTGTTTTTGTTGTTAATGCTGTGTTTTTAATGCTGTAGCCCCAAAATAAGTTTTTTTTTATAATATAACAAACTTAAATACTGTATAGCGTGTTGGAATGGAATGTGTGTCCCTATCAGAATAATATTAAAACTTTTGTGTTTGATATAAGCCTAATGCCGGCGCGGAAAAAAATGCGCGACGGCTTGATTTTTATATAATATATTTATTAAGAAACACCAACACTATACATATTAAGAATTACTAGGGAAACATTCTTAATCAAACAAGTTCTTATATGTAAACCAATTACAGGTGTTTAGAACATTCACCATTAATAGTAGTGGTAAGACAAAAAAGGGTTAAAAACAATAACATAATCAATAATTTAAACAGGGAACGCTATAGATGCTCACTGTCCGGTGAACCCTGCAGTCCGTACTGCAGGAACATGTCCTTGTCGTCATAGGTGACCTCGTCCCACAGCTGGTCGAGACTGACACCGCTGAAGTTGAAGTCGCGCCACACTGACGTGTACCGAGGGTGACCGTACAGACCGTACTCCTGAACATATGGACGACGGTGGAATGGAAAACAAATGAAGCGCTATTTGGCCAATTGTTCATCAGTAGCCCAAGTAAGAATCATTTGCGAGTACGTATCGCCTTCGACTATTTTTGTATTTGAAAAACAGTGAGTAAGGTTCCATAACACTTCGCAAAAACACGAAGTAGCGACATAACTATCACAGGCGTAAGTAGGCGAAGAGTATCAACAAAAGAGAGGTAGGGCGAATTGGGATCTCCCGTGGGTTTTGCCATTAATGTTGGAACCGCCCGACTGGGGACTGTACCTCCGCCTTACAGAAGACCGCAGTGAAATAACACTACTTTCATGTAGTGTTGTGTTTCTGCGGTAAGTAAGGTTGCCGGTGCTTCACGAGGATACGCTCCACTAGTAGTAATGCTGCTAGCATTGTGACTCCTCATCAACGAAAGGTTTGCCAATTCATTAGTGATATCCTCGGTATTGCTAGCGGCTATCGGCTACGGTGACTGCTTAATGCCGAATGCTTGTGTGCCACCTTAGTGGTATAAAAAAAGCAAGCAATGCACTTTTTGTTTCCACACATTGGTGTGCCAGTTATATCTCGATTCCGAGCACTCTTTTAGCTTTCCGTTACCCAGTACTCAGTTGTATTGTTCTGGAAACTTCGAGATCATTCTCGGCTTGTTTTGTATAGTGAAGCTACGTACCAATAACTTGTCATACTTATAAGGCGGCTCTCTGCAGAAGGTAATGCTGGGATACACAATAGTTTTGTTGAAATCGAAGTGCGTGTATGTTGTTATAGGAATATTGATAAGCTTCTTCATACACACAGTGATCTGGAACACAAGGCATATGGAGAGGTCAAACATATGGCATATGGACACAAATATATCTCTTATAATCATTAACTATACTCGTCCGACTCGTTGAAGATTCGCTGGGCAATAAAAAAAGTTCTTTAAATTAATAATTCTACTACACAATCTCGTTGACAGATAAGTACTAAACGATTGACAGACAGACAGTGGTTTTATATATTTAGAAGAGATACGAAACAGTTATTAGAGATATTATGTAATGTAATAAATAAATCAGATTAAACAATTAACAGCAAGCAGAACTTAACCTACCTTAGATAAAAGGTTTGACCCAAACTTGAACCATGAGTTATGTCAAATATATTTAGGTATATTATTGTTATTAAAACTTACTTGTTGTACAACGATGATGACACAAGTTGCTATCACTAGAGTCTTTATAATGTTAGGCCCTTTTAAACATTTGACGCACTTCTCCTTCAGAGTGCGCGTAGCAATCTCTTCCACCTGTGTTTTATTGCTATCATTATTTCATAAGGCGCTATTTTCAGAACTAGTAAAAAAACTAGAAAAATAAACTTATAAAGTATTTTTATGTATTTTTATTTGACGAGACCGCTGGTCTAGTGGTTTGTATACCTGACTGCTACGCTAGGGGTCGCGGGTTTGATTCCCGCCGGGGCAAACATTTATGTGACAAATACGTTTTCCTTGCGTCTGGGTGTTTGGTATGTATTATAAGTATGTATTTACAAAAAAAAGTATTATATCAGCTACTGGTTCCCATAGTACAAGCTTTGCTTAGTTTGGGGCCAGATGGCGCTGTGTGATAATGTCCAAGCATTATTATTATTATTATTATATGTGGAATAGGTTTCTGATTTATCTTAAATTAGTATATTCACTGTATTATAAGGAATATATTAAAGTAGATCTTTATAGGGACTTATAAATAATGCACTTAGAAAGATAAACAAAGGTTGTGGTGGCCGTGTGGAATGAAGCGTTGCCTGCTATTATAGCGACGCAAGTTCGAATCCCACCTGTGCCAATGAGTAATATAACTTAAGTGCAGTTATTAGACACTCCACGAGCTTTACGATGTAGGAAAACATCGTGAGGAAACCTGCAAACGTCTAAGAAGTAATTCAAGGGCGTATGTAGTGCCAAAGCGGTAGCGCCTAAGTGACGGCGACGGACTCACCATCGGCCACGTTGACTCCAAATTATCTTCTTCGGTGGAAAGTTGGTGTTATGACACCTCTGCCCACCCCTTTGGGGACCCTTAAGGGAAGGCATGAAGATATATTATTATTAATATTATTATAGACAGAAAAACGACTTACTTTTTCTTCTTCAACCGCCATTGTGTGGGTTTTAGAAGTCCATGGTCACGACTATCTGAATCCACCGTCCAGTGTTATATGAAAAAATTTGATAAAAAAAACACAATAAGCAGAGCAATAAAGCAATTTACCATTGCCATAAATATAGATAACCCTTATTGGCCATGTAAGTATTATTCGATAAATGAAGTAGGGACATATTTTCGATATAGGTTTTTCCCTTTATGGCTCTTCAAAAATAAGTACTTAGTATTCTTTCACCGCGATGTCGATAAAATCAGTGCCGGCAGCAGGAACATTGTCGACAACGTAGTATTCTAAAACGTAACTCGCGAAATGTCAAAATTGTCATACTAATTTTTAGTTCCACTTTTCACCGCCGCAGCGCTGTTCATTTTCCAATACAAAAATAGTCGAAGGCGATACGAAAACGTTGTCGACAATGTTCCTGCTAGCGGCACTGTATTTGTCTACCGACGTCGTTAGCATACGCGTAACATAAAAGTCGGAACGCAAAACCTTCACGAGAATCAGACTAGAAATCGAATGATTGAACTAAAACTAACTAAACCGGCATTGCTACAAAATTTGCGGGCGATATATTTATATCGAAGCGAGAAAATGGGAGTTTTTCACGAGAAATGTACACAAGTAATAATGACAACTATAATAATCTCAATAAAAGTGTAAATATTCTTCTCTTTCTTTAAGAAGAACATTCTCGACCATGGCGCGCAAGTTAGGGAGCTTGAGAAACTTTACGATATTGACAACATTCGTCACTCGTGCGGGATAATTATCTCGTTACATGCATGGCACACTGTAGCAGTCAGGCTTACTACCGAAATATGGGATAATTACAATGATTCCCATTCACTTTCCCCAATGATGGGGATATGTGAGCTTTTACTCCACGAATCACCATTTATTTCTACCGCCACGGCTACGCACGGGAAGCGTTCAAATATTTTGTCTACCTGTTTTCAGACTATTACAGGCATTTTTTTTCTCTCCGTATGAACCATCCTCGTACTTCAAGGAATATTCTAAAAAATTATTAGCGAAATCTGTTCAGCTGCTCTCGAGATTTGCGCTTTGCATCACATATTTTTGTATTATAAATAATTATACTGGCGATTTGTGGAAAAATAATAATATAAATCCGTATTGATGAGGAAAGTCTCTGGAGATTTGGAGACGCTGCCCAGAAATAACTTGAACTTCGTCTTTAGGTAATGGCAAGTCCTGCGCACTCGGCTTTTTACGGTTGTTCCTCTATATCATATATTTTGTTCCGTATAAGATTGATAATTACCAGATTCATGGCGTAACTACGTATACTTCACAAATTCAAATAACAACATATTTTTATTAAAACAAAAGTCTAGCAAACTTTCAGGGATGTTTATTACCAATATTTTTTTAATATTTACAAAGTAAAACTACACGAATGTGTTTATACAACTAAATAGCTTACCAAAATATTATCACTTTTAAGGTGTTCACTTAATAAGTACATTATATGTTTGTTTCTTCAAGAATCACAATAAATAAACGATAAAGCTATTAGTTCAAACTTAGAATCGATTAAAATAACAAGAAAACTTTCTATTCGATTATTTTATCAGTTAATTTTAAAAAAATAACATGGCATATTTTATTCTCATTTCAAATTCATATGCAGTGTTTATACCACTTATTTCAAATAACCTACAAATTTGGAATGTATTAGGTCTAAAATGGCTACTATAGATTTTATTGTAAAAGCTTAAAGCTAAATTAACACATTGAATATCACGACACACAATTGTGTAGATTCTGTTGTACAAAATACTTAACTAATTTGACATGATTTAAAGTATTGCCATCCTTATTTAACCCTGCACATGAGAGAGGGATAGCAAGACTTTTGGACCTGTCAAATTAGTTTAGTTTAATAATTTCGTACAACATAATTGACACCAATATTAAACAACTCTAGGACTAGAGCTTCAGAAAAAACAAAACTACATACTGCATTTCATTCTCCTTTTGTGTTACGTAATCACTCAAGCCGCCCGGGCCCTAGGATACAGCGAGAGGAGTCGCTCTAAGCGTCAGATGACAAGGGGCGCCAAAATAATAATAATAATAATATAATAATGCTTGGACATTATCACACAGCGCCATCTGGCCCCAAACTAAGCAAAGCTTGTACTATGGGAACCAGCAGCTGATACAATACTTATATACTTTTTGTTTGTAAATACATACTTATAATACATACCAAACACCCAGACGCAAGGCAAACATATTTGTCACATAAATGTTTGCCCTGGCGGGAATCGAACCCGCGACCTCTAGAGTAGCAGTCAGGTATCCTAACCACTAGACCAGCGGTCTCGTAAAAATGTTTGTTTTTAAGTAACAGGATTTTAAGAGCTATTAGAACATCGAGAAAAGGTAAGATAATCTCGCTCTATCCTGTTTAGCAAGAAAAACTTTTGATGTATTCGAAAACTTTCATAATGTCAAAATTTTCATACGAATTTTTAGTTCAATTTTTCGCCAACGCAGGGCTTTTCATTTTCCCATACAAAAATAGTTGCAAGCGATACGAATTCGTAGTCGGAAGATGTTCTTTATAAGGCTATGGATCATGGACTAGGACCGGCGCTGCTCTTAAGACCACCTTTGAAAGACCTTTCATACAGTAAAGGTAGGTAATAAATACAGAATCAGCGTACTACGTTGAAATTATAAAATGACTCAGCTCCCACAAGAGATGGAACTCAATTTGCCATAGCAAGAGCAATCGCACTGAATAACACTACACTAGCAAAAGAAATGCCGTTGAAACCAGGTGCTGAATTGGGATTTAACTTCGAAGTAATTTTATTCGTCACATTCTTGACTTTATTCACGAATTTATCCAAGATATCAGACCTAGGTGTGATGTCACAGGCCGTATGGCTAATAGCGTCGACGACAGGAGCTGAAAAGATCCTAAAGTTCTCTTCGTTTGGGTCCAGTTTACCGTACATCCAAACTGGAAGCTTGTTGGATAGGATCCAGAGGTTGTCGTTGTAGTCCACCTTGATATCAGTAGGGTAGATCATCGTCGTATCGTTCATGTAGATACGGCCTTGGTTCTTCATCAAGTACTCCTTATTTGAAGTCTTCCAGCAAGCCACAGCGTTCAAGTTCACCAGAGAATAAAATAACACACCAGTTTTACGGTCCACGAATGAAGCACTGGATTGGGCATTCGGGCCTCGGTTTCCCAGAACTTTGAACGCTTCGAAGTTACTGTCGGCAATAGACTGGTTTCTTAAATATTCCGTTGACACAGAATACTCGCTGTAACTCGCCATTGGATGGAAATACAGAGTACTGAAGTTATCAGCGTTAGGGGCAGAAAGACTCATACCAAACAACGCGTCAGTCCAGGTAAAGTTGAGACCTTTAACACTGAAATCGCAAGCCAAAGGATCCGGGTGGAAAAAGTGGTGTGAAATCCTCCAAGATTCGTTCTTTTCCCAGGAGTAGACCACTAGGCCTGGTTTGCCCAAATCACCGGCATATGCATAGGTCTTCTCACAATCTGTATCTTCTACGGCAATATTGGCGAAGCCTGAATCCTCTTTGACTTGGTCTTGAGGGAACACGTACTTTCTAAGCAGATTATCAGTTCTTAAGTCGTAGACTATGATGGAAGGTGGGTACTTTTTGACCAGTGTAGCGTTTTCAGCGTTCCCGATCTTTCCGTTGTCCAATACCCACAGTCTCCCGCACTTGTCAGCTCTGATACGAAAGGGGGATATGATTTCTGGAGGTGAGCCGTCGAGCCCAGTGGCGTGAGCTGCCCAGCTCGGGTACGGGGTCAGGTAAGGTGACATCGTTTTGTTGTCTGAAAGTAATAATAATAATAGTAAACGAAAAGGTCAGGTTCCCAAGGTCAAGTGTCAAGGTGACAAGGTCAGCGCAGAATTGTACATTCCACATTAGTGAGTAAATTCGGTTAGTAATAAAACCTCTTCAGAGCTGTCGCGACAATATATTTTTCTAACCAGTCTTCAGGGCATAGAAGCTATAGCAAACATGTGAGCCAATGCTCACTCTCACTTTTCTATGTGACTTTCAATCAATAAACTGTCTATCTTTGTAGGAATTTCCTTTTAAAGAAATCTTAATGCTTTTAGCCAAATACTTGTTTTAAATAGTTTGAGAATGAACTGAACAATTAGAATTGTTCTGCCGCGGAGTGAACATAATTTGATTCAACGGCTATTGATAAAATTTCAATAATTCGACCGCAAGGTTAAAACGAATTCGTTGATATAGATTTCAAATAATTTTCTGGTAAATAATGACTAATGAACATAATACATAATACATTATGTATTTTCAAGACTCCACACGTTTCGTCTTCAATAGTATCGTTAATACCAATTGGTACCATTTATGGCGAAGTTACTCATGTGAATCATTATGATTGTAAAAAAACTTCAATAATTTTTGACAATTTAGTGAAATATAACTGTTTGTTCATTTTCATTTTTATTTGCAGCAACTTCAAGTAGTCCTTAGTTATTATAATTAGATCGCAGACTTGGATGTTGAACACATTATCCATAGCAAAAGGCACCAACCGTGATCCCAGTATACCATAGTGTGTCCTATTTACTCACCTTTCAAATCAACATAGGTCAGACTAGCCGGCACCCCGCTCCGCCACCTGGGCACAGTGACAAACAGCCTGTCTCCATATATCTCCAGCCCCATGGGAATGTTATTCTCCGGTATGTACGACTTGGTGTCTATCGCCTGTTGCCTCGCCTCAGGGCTTGCGAAGTTGTAGTCCAGCTGCTTCCACTGGTACAGGATGTGGAGCTGGTCCATGCACCTCGTGAGGTAGAACAGCTGGAGGATCACCAGGGTCTTCAAAGCCCCCATCGTGACCTGGAGACCGAGAAGGGGTTTCTGAGTGACATTGACAAACCATTGGTATACTAACGGCCCCAGGCTCGATACCAGCCTGGGAAAACACTGAAATTATTAACGAGAGTTTTATTTAATTCTGGTGTTGGTAATTATATTTACAAATTAAATTGTATTTAAGTATTCTATAGGTGGTTTGGTCTGGTTCTAATATAGCTCATACAACATTGTTGAGTTTGGCACCACATAGAAAATATTGTTTTTTTTGTTCTTTTGCAGTTTGACTCTTCAATAGTTATGAACTAACTCATATGTAGTTTTGGAAAATGTCATGAAATTCAGAACGGTGTCTTTTTATGGACAGATTTATTTTGCAACAAGTTAGTTGGAACGAATTCAGAATTGTTCGCTTTGTAGTTTCGGATATCCAGCAATCGAATAACTCAAAATCCTTAAATGTTGGCTTAACAGCACAATCAATCATGCGCAAATATCAGCTATCTTTCTGACTAATTTATAACTAGCTAGGTTGATAAGAAAAGGTGTTTGCTACGGTAACGTTACCGTAGCAAACACTTTTCGTGTGGCTCAGGAATGTCTGATCGCAGAAATATAAAAAATTCGGCCACATTTAAACTAGCCGAGGTTCAAATTATGTACATCATTTTAAAGAAAGGTAGGGCGATTTGGGATTTCCCGTAGGTTATCCCATTTAAATTGGAGCCGCCCGACTGGGGACTGTACCTCCGCCTTACAGAAGACCGCAGTGAAATAACACCACTTGATGTAGTGTTGTGTTTCTGTGGTAAGTAAGGTTGCCAGTGCTCCACGAGGATACGCTGGGCTAGTAGTATTGCTGCTAGTGAGTCCTCATCAGCAGCATGGTTAGAACCCCGTAGTGATACCCCTGGTATTGCTAGCGGCTATAGGCTACGGTGACTGCTTACCATCAGGTGGGCCGTATGCTTGTGTGCCACCTTAGTGGTATAAAAAAAAAAAAACCTGAAAAAAGAGCATTTCGCTAGTATAACACACACTTTATAGAGGCACTTCGGTTGTTTGTTGCTAGCCTAATAAGGTTGTTAATAGTGAGTTCCCAACTCCGGATATCGTTCAAAGTAATAAACACCTTTACTTACCAACTTAAGTAGTAAATTACAAAGCTAATTAATTAGTTGGCATGGCAGACCTTGAGATTATTATCGAGTTTCGATCAAGGAAGTCAAATTATAGTCTGTACCTACATAAGGTACCAAGTGCAGGATAATAATAATTGGCTTGAGGTTAGATGCAATGTCATGCAATGCAATGTTTAGACATTGCATAGCCGGTTCATTTCAATTAATAATTAACAAGAATTGTCATTTTGGTAACTTGTCAAACTTTGTTTAATTACAGAAGCTAGAACTATATTTTTTTTAACGTTAATTATTTATAAGTAGATATTCCGTGATGACCCCAATAATGCGCTGATTAACATCCCCAAAAATATAATGAAAGTGGGGATCCTAATATAAAAATAATATATTATGTCATAATTTTGCATGTCGAGTTTGTTACCTCTTCTCTTCTTCTTCTTCTTCCTAAGTATGGCAATCAATCCCTTCAGGGACTATTTTTGCCAGTGTCGAGTGTTAGAGAATTTTCATGTTGCAATATTTCTCGTGTTTGCCGCATTAAAATGCCTAGTGTCATGCATTCTAACGCCCAATGGAGTTTCTGGAGACAACCCACGGCAGTAGCAGATCGTAACACGCCTTTAGATTAGAGGTAACCTATTGACCAAAATGATAAATCACTTAACCCAAAAGTCGTATTATGGCATTATTTCCAATGTTCCTATAAATCAGTCACTAAATGAAACTTTACTGCACATATCGACACCAAAAATACACATTAAAGATCACTATAACACAATTTACGACACACTGGAAAAAATCTCAACCGCTCCGCCTGATTCCCGCCAAAAACTCCGTTTGTTACCTCGTGCCACATTATCATTTGCCTCGTTGCATTAATAAATAATCAATGAGTCAAAATCTGAATTCATCCATTCATAATTAGTTGAATGGAGATTTGAATGGAGTTAGAACACAACCAATTTGCATGCACTGTTGTGCAAAAAAACTAGTTATACCATTAGTGCTTGCAGCAACTGGGTTATGAGATTAGTGTTGTTATATGATACAACTCGATTAAATAAATATGTACACGTATCTACATACTAGTTTTGATAAGTATTTAATTACTCAATGCTAATAAAAATATAGTTTGTGTTGTGGAAATCCATTTTTGCTATTTAAATTTAATTCGTGATTTTAATATGGAACATTAAGGGTCCATGCTTGCCTATAAATTGAACAAAGACTCCAAGTAGGCATATGCAAATGCAGGCAAAGGCACGGAAAATGTCGCGAAATCTTTTATAAGAACGAAAATAAAATAACATGAACAACGGATACACATAATGAAACATTAAAAATATCTCTTAAGAAGCAGGGAAATAAAATGCAATTCAACAACAAAATATAGGTACATACAGTAAAATATTTACTCAAAGCAAACTACTTCCCAACAATGAACTTGCATAAGACCACGATCTTTGACATTCAACTTGTATTTTGGTGCGTGCTATTATCACGCGGTAATATTATACAATACTGTAAGTAGAAAGGTTTGGGCCTTGACAGAGGTCAGTAGTGGCGACCTCGAGAATCAGGAAGTTGGGCAACAGCCCTCAGAAGCAGAAAGTTCAGGTAAACCCGAATAGGCATATATTTGCGGTTATAATTAATAAAATGGTCATATGTGCTACAGACCGGTTTTGAGTTTACATGGAGCAGACTACGCATACAATTAAATTGGGTTTTGACCATGGAGCGATATTATCTATGGTTTCGCAATGATGTGTCAAAATTGAAACGTCATTGATGCGTCAGTCACGTGTCCATCGCTTTGCTGTTTAGCTGCAGATTCGTCGGTTGTCTTTCATATCTTAAATCTTACTTAAATGTACTGAATAAATTTCTTAATATTAAATTTTAACTAATGCGCTGCGAGACCCAATCCCTAGTCATCTTTATGAATTTCAAATGTCTCCGCTATGGACTGTTTGACGTGTAATATAAGGCAATACTTTTATGATGGCAATGTACTCAACCATGACATAAGAAAACGCTATAGAAATGTGAAAATGACTCGCCGTGCATTTAAAGTAGTGATTGTTATGTAAATGCAGGCAAACACAGCGCTTATGGCCAATATGAATAAGTCACATTTCCGTTTAGGTATAAATACATCTGAGCCGATTCGACACGTCTGATATCGGACAGGACTTTAATTTACTTAAAATTTGTGCATGTGGCGTTTCGCATGCGCTTTTTTAAATAAATGCATACCTACATACATTTGAAATAATTTAACCTAAATTTAAACACCCGCGACTCAAAATCCTCTAAAAGTTATAGCTCGATTAAGTTACCTTTGGAACAAAAAAAAACAATATGGATTCAACCGTTTAGGCGCTACGATGCCACAGACAGACATACAGTTATACATGTTTAACTTATAACAGTTTTCTTTTTGCATACAAGATTTTACCCTGTTTTTTCTACATAACAATATAATACAAGCAAAATAAATATTATTATAATCTAATTCAATTAAAGATAATTCGGAACGGGCAGGCATATATGAAGAGATTGATGAATGTAAAAGAAAGAAAAGAGGTGTGCAAGTGAAATGGCGCTCTATACTTTTTGCCTACCGTGAGGAACTAGACGTGATGCGTATGAATGAATTGAATTTTGCTCGGGTTTATAAACCTCGTTCGACTAAGCTGCTAGTGCGCCTTATTTTGGCGTTGCATTCAATAATTTTGTGCCATATTTTACAAACACAAACCAAGTTGGTTCTTTGTGTTGCAAGATTTGCATGACAATACCAACGCAAATTAAAGTCACCTGTGTCTCGCGAAGAATAAACCCACTTTTATATGACCTGGGTTTGTAACGAAATAATAAATATAAACCTTGTAGTTGTGCTTCAATAATACATTTTGCCTACATTATGAACGTG
This sequence comes from Falcaria lacertinaria, assembly GCA_951449985.1. Lineage (NCBI taxonomy): Eukaryota > Metazoa > Arthropoda > Insecta > Lepidoptera > Drepanidae > Falcaria > Falcaria lacertinaria. The sequence continues at coordinate 9,320,587 of OX602121.1, read as the reverse complement.
CTGCGGCAGCAAAAACAACTTTGTACCACCAAGCCATTTACGCCGTCGCATTGCTTTCTTAGTCTATGGGTGGGGTTTTTTGTTAAAATAAGTTCAAGATCGTTACATGCATGTAAGCACCGTATCTATTCTATACTACAAAAGTATGAAAATTATCGAATGTCTTTGAACAAAGCTTTCAAGCTAAACTAGCGTTAGAACGTAGCTTTGTGCGCGATGCGTTTCACGTTTTATGTTTTTTTTACTCCACTAAGGTGTCAAACAAGCATACGGCCCGCTTGATGGTAAGTAATCACCGTAGCCCATGGACGCTTGCACCACCAGGGGTATAGCTCGCGCGTTGCCGACCCTTCAAAAATCTCTTCACACCCTTCTTGAAGAACCCCATGCTGTACTCTTCGTAAGCTCCAAATATAAAAACAAAATGGCTGGAATACGATTCCCAAATTACCCAAATATAAGGGTTGGCTGGGGTTACCCCGTTTTTTATTGATTTGACATCTCTGTATGAGTCACACCAGTATAGGCATTTTTGGAAGTATATTTTAGGCAAAAGTTTGCTCGTTATACGTTACAAATTTATTTTATGTAGGTATTCCTAAATTCGTGTATACTTGAAATTATTAACATCATTACAATTGGGTAACAATTTGATAAACAAAAGGGACTGAAGCATTTCCACTGACCTAGGTTTTTTTTCGCTGGCATTTATTACTTTTGTGAGTATATTATCTACTCTGAGGTATAAGCAATCTTTATTTTAGAAACTCGAAGTAGTAGTTAGTAGACTTTTTTATACCACTAAGGTGCCAAACAAGCATTTATAATAATAATGCTTGGACATTATCACAGCGCCATCTGGCCCCAAACTAAGCAAAGCTTGTACTATGGGAACCAGCAGCTGATATAATACTTATATACTTTTTTTTTGTAAATACATACTTATAATACATACCAAACACCCAAACGCTAGGCAAACATATTTGTCACATAAATGTTTGCCCTGGCGGGAATCGAACCCGCGACCTCTAGCGTAGCAGTCAGGTATACTAACCACTAGACCAGCGGTCTCGTCCTTTGCCCGCCTGATGGTAAGCGGTTACCGTAGCCTTTGGACGCTTGCAACACCAGCGTTGCCGACTCTTCAGAAATCTCTTCACAACCTTATCTATAAAGGAGAATCTACGTTCGTCTGTATGTGGTGTTATCTCGCATCGCAAATCAAATCAAGAGCTATTTCTAGCAAATTTCCAGAATCTCCCAGCTGGCATATATTAGTAAGTAATTTATTAGGTAAGATGCGAGAGCACGCTCTGCAAACGGCCATAGAATCGATTAAAGAACTACCTCCTTATCGAGTCTTTCGTTTCGTCACTCGCATACTCAGCCTTACTTAAGTAATTCTAAAGTGACCTCTTAAGAATTGCTAATTCTAAGAGCCCTTTGCGTAGCTGTTAGGTATTTTAAATTGTCTCGCAATCTCACCAGTTACGACATTTCATGTGGGAGAAATAATCGACAAAGAAATACGAATATCGTTTAGACTAGGAGCTTGTGGCCGTTTGACGACATTCTTTGTATGTATTTTGAAACTATTTGTTTTAACCATTATTTTCATTGTATAAAAATTTTAGAGGGATGTATATTAATAAAAGTTATAGTCTATTTCAATCCTTTTTAATTGAATTCAGATTCTTTTGAGCGTTGACGTCACAATAAATATTCCAGTTTTCCCATTCTTCTATTAGCAGGAGAGATTAGTAGTAGTAGTTAAATTTGTTGACAATTTATTTATTTATATTCCTAAAATAATTAAATTCTTATAAAATAAATTTTTAGCATTTCCAATGTCTTCAGTCAATTAACATATGGTCCGTAGACAGTTAAAGAATCGCATTTCTAGCCTACGATTTACGCAATAGTAACTGAGTAATCACTTTTATAACGAACATATTACATTTTATTATCCGATTGACGCACAGAAACTTTCTCTCAAGCTGCAATTGACTTAGCGCAGCCTACAACTTTTTCTATTGTTATCATATATATATATGCCTAAAATCATAAATAATATTCATGCTATCATACACATGACCTCGGACTTGATAAATATGTGAAATAAATATTCGATGGGATAAATTTCAAAAAGCTGTGACGTGTGTGAATCTCGCTGCTTTTTTAAGAAATACGCTACAATTTAGTTATCATTAAAAATACTCTATATTTAGTACAGTGTGTAGAACTCTTTATATAGTGTACAAGACCTTAATATTAGATCCTTACTAAAAATTGAAAATAGTAGAATTGTATTATATGTCAGGATGCAATGTATATATCTAAAATAGGATATTATCATAAGCAATGGAGTTTTTTTTTATACTGAGATGTAGGGCATATTGGGATTTCTCGTGGGTTTCCCATTTAAATTGGAGCCGCCCGACTGGGGACTGTACCTCAGCCTTACAGAAGACCGCAGTGAAATAGCACTATTTGATGTAGTGTTGTGTTTCTGCGGTAAGTAAGGTTGCCAGTGCTCCACGAGGATAAGCTGGGCTAGTAGTAATGCTGCTAGCACAGTGAGTCCTCATCGACAACGTAGTTGGCAACCCGTTATTGATAACCCTGGTATTGCTAGCGGCTATAGGCTACGGTGACTGCTTACCATCAGGTGGGCCGTATACTTGTGTGCGACCTTAGTGGTATAAAAAAACATTCAAAAATAGTCGCAGTGAAAGTTAAACTAACTAGACCATTATTTTTGTTATGAATAGTAAGAGAGGAACTAAGTTAATAAAAGTAAAGTCCTAAGTAACAGACTCCTCGACTATGTTACTTAAGACTTTTTGCTTGCATGTCATTAATTACTGACACGCCAGACGTCTATTGTATTTATCATGTCTGAGGATAATTAAACAAATCAAGATATCCATTTGTGTACACTTAGCCTACACTAAGAGAAACTGTGAAGCAAGTGGATTAAAGTTGTTTTATTACAAGCTTCTGTTCAGTCACCAAGCCCTTTCTTATTACACCCATATTATATGTTTACTGTGGAAATTTGAAATCGCCATTTAGTGACGTGCGCTAGTTGAGAGTAAAAATGGCGGACACACACACCGGACAGTTGGAACTAAATAAAAACTTGAAATGACGTTAATTAAATGAACATTGTGTATTCAGTTTAGCTTTAGACCCTTGCAAAACTCTTATAAATGTCGTATTTTTCGAACATACAAACTAAGATACATTCTATAGGTATAAATAATAATAGATCCACATTTCAAATAACAAACCAATGTATTGAAAAACCTCGGCATCCTTACGCTGCCTAGTATTGTAATTATGCAAGTGGTTGTATACGTACGTAGCAACTTAGACAAATTAAAAAAAAATAACGACATGCAGTAGTATGGTACGCGTAATGCAGACAAACTTGCAGCTGTGCCCCGAACCCTGGCGAAGTCCTCCAAGCTGAGTCACATTATGGGTCCAACAGTGTATAATAAACTACCAGAACACAATAAAACTGCAAATAGCATGAACTGCTTCAAATCAAAACTAAAGCGTTGGTTGATCGAGCGGAGTTTCTATGACGTGGAAGAATTTTTTAGTTGACACTGTTGTTATATTAATAATGCAATTTTCATTATTTTTACTATTTAATAATTATGTTATTATTGACCTGTAATATTCGACATTTACCAATTAAATACTATTCACTATTCACTATTGTATTGACAGCCTCAGGTCAATTAAAAAAGATAGCTCTTTGCGAACAACGAAGCGACACCAGATTCCTAAGCATGTAGTGTGTGGGCAAGGCGTAGTTTTATTGTATTCGTTGTAGTGTGCGTGTAACTTTGTGTGTACACTCCAAGGCGTAGTTTTAGCCGACGTCTTTGTTCGACGTTGGTTGCTCGTAAAGATCCATTTACTTTTTTTTTACTAAATCTGAGGTGTCATTGTTATACGTTTGGCTTTTGCAAATATAACTAGCACATATTAAAATGTGGTCTAAATAAAATGTATCGAATCCAAGGTGAACCAGTTACAACTTAGGAGTCGGGCCCGGCAGCCTGCGCAGGTAAAGACTCTTGAAAACTCGATCGGAACTGATTTATATTTAAATGAAAACTTACTTACACAACTCCTATTAGAACTTTGCACTGGAAATATTTATTTGTTGATAGTCGCTCTGTAGATATACTATCCACTACCCATACCTAACTCCAACTAAACAATTATATACAAAAACTAAACTCTTTTATATCAAACAACTTTATACATATCACACGTGCGTTCTAGTTAAAAACATTACAACAAATTCCATCCAAACCAATATTCAAATTCATAGAAAAATATGCACACACTATCTGAGAAATAGAAATAAGCTCCAGTTACCTAAGCCTCGAACGGAGCATGGCAAGAAAACGATATTATTTGAGGGAGCACAATTATACAACAGGTTACCAAACGAAATAAAAATGTGTGAAACTATTAACATTTATAAAAAAAAAAAGTAAAACTACATCATAGACACTACCTAACGCACCAGAAGCAGGATGACTAACATTGTATTAAACAATATTGTATCTCATTTTAAGTGGACCGCTACGCTGTTCTTATGAGATATAAATTCTTTAAACCTATATAAATAAAATGTGTAGACATTTATATGTATTGGTAGATAAAGTTATATTCTGTTGTTCAAATTACTAAACTTAACTAATTTGACATGTCTAAAAATATTGCCATCCTTATTTAACCCCGCACATGAGAAAGGGATAGCAAGACTTTTTAGAACTGTCAAATTAGTTAAGCTTAGTAATTTTGAACAACAGAATCGACACCAATATCTATATGCCTACCATTAACTGTCCGGAAGGGTAGGCAGTAAGGGCACGTCGATTCTGGCGATTTATAATCCACTTATTTTATTTCCGTGGCCTGACTAATGACTAGTAAACGGTCAATGATTCGGTGATTCAATACTTATTTTCCACTTATATATAAGTAAGGGATGGAAGGAAGCTTGCATAATAAATTGTAGTTGCAGTAGAATGCTCATTGAACGCTCGCTGAACATTTGGAACTTGGAATTCCAAGGGTTTATAAAGGGCATCGCGCGCGTGCCGACTATAATGACTCACCGCGATCCAAAGATGTTCAAGCTTTGCCCCCATACATTATAGCCCTTCGTAAAGGGACTCCCACGCTGGTTAGACAGCTATTCAGTTGAGAACCCTTCCTTGCGATAACGCCGCCGTGTGGGCGTTTGAACTTTCAGGGGGGCAGTAGATTTTAATTATATTAAATTAAATTTATAATAATTAATTTAAATTTAATTAATTTAATAACATAGAGTAAAAGAAATGGGGAGCTAAAGAAAAAAAACATTCTCGTGGGCGGTGGGCGAAATAATGTTAAGAACCTTTGATTTCAAATCTAGTCCAGTTCCTAGATCATTTCGAAACCGCAAATAATTGTCTCAATTGCTCGAATAGGTAGTCAGAAAACAATTTTACTGGCCTCTACGTTGTCGGCTCGTTAATTCCAACGCACAAGGAAAGGTCGAAAGGCCACAAATGAGATTGTGACATTTCGTCTGCGCACGCGCAAGGTAAGGTCTACAAATTGTCGCACGCATTGCACGCATGTTGTGAGGTAAAATTTAAACACGACTGTGTTAGGCCATACAGATGTGACGAACGCCAGGCTTTGTAGGAAGTACAGGCTTGGGGAATCCGGGGCAACTGAGAATTGATAGCCTTCCCTAGCACTGGGATTGTAACGGCTTATAAAATAAGACTATTAACGTGCTATTAACCCATATATTTTGCAAACCAGGATTCAGGGCATAAATAGAAAAAAAAATTAAATAACAAAAAATCGACTATTTTCTTAATATATACTACGTGAAATCAAAACCTTTGTACTCCTTTTTAAGAAAATTACACGGTGTGGAGAGTATGAAATATATGTGTAAGGAGTATATGAAGTTAATATTGTTATATAATATGCATTAGAAATACAGTACATTGATAAAAAAAACTTTACACACACTACTATATAATCAAAGACACTGACCCTTTGTTTATATACTTGACACTACCTCAGAGTAGATAATATACTACCTACAAACACTACCAAGCGTTTGACACGCCTGACTGAATGTCATAGTTTGTTTACGTTTCGAATTGAGGTTCAATTTCGATCACTAGGCGACTGCTATGTACTTAATGTTTTATTATTAATTTCATCATCTTTAATATGTCTGTCTTCTTTTTTTTAAGAATTTACTGTTTCGGACGTACTCGGAATGTCGCCAACTATGATATACTGGCAGTTGCCAGCCATGACCCACAAATATAACAAGCTGTGACCAAATTAAGGTCTGTTTATACGACGCTGCGGCGGCGCTGTCACCATCTCGCCAAATCAACCGATTTTTGTAAGTCCATACTCCATATATATAATATAATTTCATACAATTATAGGAGCGCCAAGATAAAAGGTAACTTTTGACAGCTAATAGAGTGACGTAAGCCAACCGGTAGCACGTCGATAAAAAAAATATATTCATAGATATACAGACCTTTAAAAGCCGCGGTGGCCTTGTGGTTAAAGCAACGGCCTGTCTGATGGGCCCAGGTTCAAACCCCGGTCTGTACCAACGAGTTTTTCTAAGCTTAAGTTCTATTATTAATCACACCATGAGCTAAAAAAAAGAGAGATAGGGCTAATTAGGACCCCCGTGGGTTTTCCCATTAAATTTGGAGCTGCCCGGCTGGGGACTGTACCTCCACCTTACAGAAGACCGCAGTCAAATAACACTACTTTGATGATTTTGATGTAGTGTTGTGTTTCTGCGGTAAGTAAGGTTGCCAGTGATAAACAAGGGTACTCTGCGCTAGTTGTAATGCTGCTAGCACAGTGAGTCCTCATTAACAACATGGTTGCCAATCGGTAATAATATCCCTGGTAATGCTAGCGGTTATAGGTGAGCTTACTATCAGGTGGGCCGTATGCTTGTGTGCCAGCTTAGTGGTATAAAAAAGGTTTTTTTTTGTCAAAGCTCACCTTTTCACCACCACCAGACTAAAGACAAGAATAAGAATAATTCTTCCAACAAAATATTCCTAATAAATAATGATATTACATACGTATTTTATATATTAATATGATTACATGGTTCGTGACAATAACGGCGATATGATATGTGCACAAGTGGTCGTGTGTTATTACAATAACGTGATTTATTGCAAGCGCTCCAATTATAACAAGAACGTGTCAATAAATAACACCATACAACGGTAAGTACCTATTTAATTAACATACCAATTGTGCGAGTTAAAACATTTGTTCATTAATCAATAAAATATTTTACAAGTTAGGTAATCAATTATAATTTGCATATAGCGTTGGACTTAGACATAAATTCTCAAAGTAGCCGTAACACTAACACCCCCCAGTGGGCGCTGATCTGAGATTTCTGAGGGGGCGATTAAAACTTGTAATATTGAGGGTGATAAATAAAAATCGGTGGACAGTGGAAAGTGTAACGAAATGTTTAATTTTATACATATATTGGTGTCGATTCTGTTGTACAAAATCACTAACCTAAACTAATTTGACAGTACGAAGTCTTGCTATCCCTTTCTCATGTGCGGGTTTAAATAAGGATAGCAATACCTTTAGAACTGACAAATTAGTTTAGTTTAGTGATCTTGTTCAACAGAATCGGGGCCATTGTAAAATAACTCAACCTAAGCAGTTATTGTCATTTCGCTAAATATTTCTATGAAAAAAAATATTAATAATTCGGGGCGCGGCACGGCGTTGCGTATATTTTTTTCCCAAGGGGGCGACACCAAAAAAGTTTGAGAAACAATGCGAACCGAATTGTGACCTCATCTCATACGTGCTGCCATTATTGGCTGCATGAACATTACTTCTGAAAAAAAAAAAGTTTTTCAAGAAAATAAAAAGTATGTCGATGTAATGTGTTGTTGATGTGATGTGTTTAATAGAATATTGAATAGGTTTTAGAATTTTGTTCATAATAATTTCAGACACCACTATTTTCTTGTTACATACATTTTAGAGCGTGATTTTTCAGCAGGCGTGGAGTCAGTGGAAGTGATTCCGTGACAGAAAGCCGGGGATGCGCGCGCAATTTTATTTGACCAATGAGCCTGCGCGATTGTAAAGTTGGTCGTCAGATGTCATTTGCGACTACTGTTCACTGTTTTTTTTTTCATTGTTTTTTTTATAAAATTGCCAGCTATAACATTCTCTAATCAATTTTTTTTCTCTATTCAAAATGGCCTTCCGAAAGGCGGGTAATAAAAAATATTTTTGCACTTTAATTAGTGCACTTCCAGACATATGTACTAAAGTATATATGTAATTGCAAATATACACACATATGTAGATGTTTATGTAATGCCAAGGATACTTTTAGTTCGTCTGTTGTAAACAAAACAAGCAACTTTACGCTCTGCTTAATTTCGGCGCAAGTTTTAAATGAATATGGCTTAGTATTGCGAACGGTGTTTAACGACCGCGCTAATTATACAATTAGCACCAGCAACAGCTTGAAAACTTAAATGTATGAAAAAGGGATTTAGTTTTAGACGAAATATAAAAAAAACAGACGGAATTTGTGAAGTCGGTTGTAAAATGATGCCTGGAAGACCGAATAGGTTGAGAGCTGGTGAGTAAGGTTTCAAGAGCTCTTCGAAGATACGCTATGCTGGCAATCATATGCTGTTAGCAGTGCTAAGTTGCTAAATTGAATACTCGACGGTAAAGAGCAAGTAGTAGACTGCTTACAATCAGCCCTATGATGGCTTGGCAATTTTATAGAAAAAAAGTTTTAGCATTGTAGTGATGTAGTTAGTGTCCTGTGTCTCCTTACGAACGTGTACAAGCGCATGGCACACCTGATGGTGGGCCATACGCTTAATAAACTAAAAACACGCTTAAAATGTATTTGTCGTGGCAATCACGATAAAGACACTATGGGGGAGAGAGAGAGAGAGAGAGAGAAAGAGAGAGAGAGAGAGAGAAGGATATGACATTATGGTAATGTCATCGGTCCGCTCAAAATAATCAGATGTCTAGAAAATATTGTGAAAAACTAGTTCATGAAAAATTCCGTTACATAGACAAACAGATACATACACATATACTTACATACAGATTAAGCTAATAAGACTGTGTTGAAAAAGGTATTTTAGCCCTCAAATCCCAAGCCTAGCCTTCAGCTTCGACCGTGGAGGCAACTTAAGTGTTTATATCAACATCAAATAATAATATTATTTGAGTTACCGATGAACAATTGTTGTACGAAACTAGCACATCACGAGGTGCACTCGCTGTGGGCTGTGGGTACACACACAGCACACTTGGCTATAAACAAGACACGAGAATTACATGTCAATATCACATGAATGTCAGTCTGAAATACGCATTGAAACTTCGACTTTCACGTATCACTACATTTTTAAATACATATTATACTATAAAACAAAGCCTCTTATGTCTGTCTGTCTGAGGATTTTCATACGGTTCTTACAAATGGACGGAGCGTTTCATGACAAAGGTTTTAGTGTAAAATCTTTAAGGTTTTGTGTATATTGACTGAAATATGACGGTGATTGTTAAAAACGGAAATCGTAATGCCACCGGATAAAACTCGGCGAGCAAGCGGGTTCGATACGATACTACCACGAAGGAAATACATAACAATAATATAAGTATGGATAGCAGAAAGTACTCAAAGGAGTCACAGGCTCGATTCTAATGAAAACTAAAACTGCATCATTGGATTTTTAAAAATCAATCGTCCTAGCCAGAAAAAGGAACCCGTTGATTTTGAATAAACACACTGAATTATTGCTCCATTCGACAGATTTCCTAATAACTCACAGTAGATAATATACTACGTATAATTAATAAGGAACGAATTCAGGGAAACAATGACACATGAATGGCAAACGTAAGGAAAATATTGGATTTAATATACTGCTTCACATTTTAAAGTAATAAAATGAATCTTTGATTCATACCTACAAGAAAAATGCCACTTAGACTGTATAGACACGATATGAGACGTGAAATAACTCCCAGGACAAAAAGGACGCAACTGACCGTTATAATATGTGGACTGTGTGTACGGACCATAAAATTAGACTTTTTGAACACAGTCTGGGCTGTGGCACAAATGAATTTATTTAAATGAATTGTGTGCCTCCTCTTGAATAAAGTTGAGAAGAAAAAATTGCATTAAGTAATTGGTAGATAACTTAATTGCTAAATGCATAAACCTATCTGCCCTTTACTTTACGTAGTAAGGGCAGTTTAGTAAGGCTGGCTCCAATTTTCCCAATTCGCCCTACTTCTCAAAATAATAGAAATAAAACTCTTGAGTATAAAAATAATTTGATGGATAAATCCAGAATGAGTTAATTTTTTTATACCACTAAGGTGGCACACAAGCATACGGCCCACCTGATGGTAAGCAGGCAGTCACGCAGCCTATAGCCGCTAGCAATACCAGGGTTATCACTAACGAGTTGCCAACCCTGTTGTTGATGAGGACTCACTTTCCTAGCAATACTACTAGCACAGCGTATCCTCGTGGACCACTGGCAAGTCTGGCAACCTTCCTCACCGCAGGAATATAACACTACATCAGAATAGTGTCAATTGACTGCGATCTTCTGTAAGATGGAGGTACAGTCTCCAGTCGGGTGGCTCAAATTTTAATAGGAACACCCACAGGAGATCCCAATTCACCCTACCTCTCAAAATAATAAAAATAATACTCTAAGTATAAAAATCATTTGAGGGAAGAAATCCAGAATGACTGAATGAGTTCATATTTAATTTACTTACCTACCTATTAAAATTTTATGAGACCGTCGCTGCGATGGATACATGACCTTTAAAACGCATGCGCAATTAAATTAATTCATTAAGTTTTATTATTTATAACGATTGTTATAACACGTATACGACATACATAACAATTTTGAACAATAGTGTAATAAATTACTAACAATTAAAAAAAAGTACCTAACACCTAATTGCCGGTCGTGTGGAATGGTTTGGTGGCTTAAATATTGGTCGATTATCAGAGTCGCGGGATCAATTTTTTTTATTACCACAAATAGATCAATGGTCGCTCGTAAAATGTTGGTAATTAGACTAAGTAGCTATTGTTGATTGTATTGAGTGTCTATAAACTATGGTGACCGTTTACCGTAAGGCGGGCGGGACATAAGCTTCCTTACCATCTTATAGGAAAAAAATATTATAACCTAAATTAAAAGTTTAAAACAAACCCGAGAGCAAAGCCTCTAAAATCACAACTAAGAACACTCGATTAAATCACCTTTAAAACAAAGGATGGTAAAAAGCTTAATCAAAATCGGTTCATCCTACATTTTCGCGTCGGGGGTTAAAAATGGTCAAGCTAAAATTTTCCGTAATATGTAATTTCAAATAGTGTCTACTGCCTAAGAGTAAAAAGAAAAAAATAAAGTAATATAATGTATAGGTAGCCAAACGCTGAACCAATCTTAATGAAATGTAGTCGGAAGATAGCTTGCATTTTAAAGTAGGGCAAGCGTTGAATACGGTAAACATCGCTGGTATACTAAATCTCGGAATAGCGAAATAAAATACATTTTCGCTACCCACTGCTAGCTAACTTACTTTAAGGTAACAGTATAAAAATAACTTCATGACTTCACCATTGGCCGACAAATTGGCTTACAACAAGCTTTCTACCGCGATTCCGCCCGTGTTGACGTAGGAAAAAATCCGTGAGTTCGATTGTTCGGGATAATAGTAGCTTAAATGTATTTTCCGTGTCGCCAGTTCATTTTTTTATTACTTAGCAAACAAACTTTCGCATATTTTTCATTAGTAGGATAATTGAATTAAATTTCCCGGGAACTAATGATTAATTTAAATATAGACTGTAAAAGTCAAATCAAAAATACGTTGACAGTTTAAAAAAAACACATACAAAAACCACCACTGCGTTCCATTTCCATCCCATCACACGAACATCTGAGAAGACCGTTAACCAACACACGATCTTTCACACGATGTGGGTTGGTGTTGCGAATTAAATAATAAATAACCGTAATAAAACTTTGTACCAACCTTATAATTCACCGCCGACGAGGAATATAACTTATAGGACTTATCTGAACACGATTAAATTTATTAATCTCAGATTGGCGAATAAAGATTATTTTTAAAGTAACAACCGAACGCTTTCGCGCTACGACGTAAACTAAGGTGATCAAATCATTTCATAAAAGCCACTACTATGGACTTTTCTTGAAACAACCGATAGCTTAACTCTTCTAATATGTGAGATTGAAAAGAGACAAAAGTATGTGTGGTTTGATATCGAGTAACGCGTGAGTCACTGGCCCGTGGTAATGGAACGCGTACCGGATTGTGATGGTGACAATAATTTGAAGGTCCTTGGAGATATTTCTCACTTCCAAACCGGTGTTTAAAGTGTCTACTTAATTCATTGGCATGTCATAAAAGGACCTGAAGTAGGCCTTGCCAACGTATGGCCATTTTTAAGATGCGAAAAGTATTTTTTTTGTACCCATATCATCCAAGTAGAGGATAATATCCTCGTGATTCTTAGGTTATATTTTTACTTTTCCTACTAAAGCTACAACGGTTCGGCTCGCCTGATGGTCAGCAGTGTGTTGAATGAAGCATTTCTTGCCTAACAGAGTTACAAGAGTGAGTGGTCACATCATGGAATAAACTCCTAGAAAAAATTGTGATGGCTCCAAACAAACTCCTTTAAGAACAGATTGGACAAGAAAGATATCTCTAAGCTATTTGATACACACGCATCAGCTAATTAGCTCCTAGTGTGTCTTACCAAATAATTAACTTTTTTTTTAATCCAGTCCACAGTCCATCCCACAGTTCCTGTCCGTGTTCATGGTCATCCTTCAGTCAATGACTCAAGGTGGAAGGTAATAGCAGACTCACTGTCGACTGCAAATCGACTTCACGCTACTATGATATGTAACACATATATATGTAATATGTATGTATGTATTGGAACGATATACCACGGCTATATGCAACATTGAAATACCTATGCGTATCTATTACTCGTGGGGCCCTACATTTTTATACAATGCAATTGTATTCGGTAATACTTTAGTATATTGTACAGAAACTGCAGTGACGTACTTAGTTTATTTTTATTTTCCTCGATGTTTCGGCCAGGTTGTATGCAATGGACGGTCACATGGTTAAAAACTGCGCCTTGCACTGAAAAATATACACAATTACACGCACACACCTACAACGAATACAACGATACTACGCCTTGCCCACACACTACACGTTTCAAAACCGACGTCACTTCGTTGTTTGGATAGTTCCATCAACCTTTTATATTTTGATCTGAGGATGAGACTGAGGAATGTAGACGAAGTAAATATAAAGGTCAAGTGCGAGTTGGGCTCGCGAACCGAGAGTTCCGTACTAAATCAAAAAAATGTTAAATGACAAACTTAACTTAGCCGTTCGATCCATTCCACCAACCGCAAATAATAAGTATGTAATAGTAAATTCGCTCTTTTTTAGCGAATATAGCAGTACAAACCCTGTAAGCATTTCAAGCGTCTACTTGTTGCCATTAAAAAGGCAAACAAAAACTAAATTTTCCTTACTATTATATAATTATATTGACTGATACAATTGTGTATATATTATTCAAATACATACTTAAATAAAATACATACCCAACTCCCAGACGCAAGACAAACGCAAATGATAGTCCAGGCAGAAATTGAACCTGTGACACCGAGTGTAGCGGTGTTGAACACGTAGTGATTGTATCTAAGTTCGTAGTGATTCTTGGTAACTAAAAAGAACCTTGAGCAATTTTCCCCCTATTAAACTACTTCAAAAAGAAAGACATCTTCTTCTTCCTACATATGACAATCAATCCTCTTTAGGGACTATTTTGCCAGTGTCGAGTGTTAGAGAATTTTCAGTCTCAATTATGTCGTGTTTGATGCATTAAATTACCTAGTGTCATGCATTCTAATGCCCATTGGAGTTTCTGGAAACGATCCACGGCAGTAGCAGAAGCAGATCGTAGACGGACATCCATTCCTATTATTCAAAATCACAGAGTAGATAACCACTACGTTTAACCGTAATTTTTAAGTACCTACTATATTTTTATAGGTATTTTTTAAAGTGTTCTGTACGTAACTGGTCCCTTAGCAGGTAATTATTAGGTATAGTATTATTATATGCTGTATGTTTCTTATTCTTCAATGTAAACTAAATAAATAAATAGCATCAATTTTTTTTCCATCAAAAACTACTCGTATCTCTATTATGCAAGAACTGTAAGTAAGAAGGACCTTTTGATTACGTACGGTTAAATTAGACACGTCACAGCCATTGATTGCGATAAATTAAATGTTTATTTCCCTTATTGGTTAATTAATTACAATTACCTAATAATTGGTTTAATTACATGAATGCCGTAAAGATAGAACAAGTGAATAATACATAAACAATACATAAATATTATAACTCAGACTGGCTGGATCAGCTGCAAATTTTGACCACCAGCCATTTATTTAAGAAAAAGATAACATTTTTTTTTTAATTTTACCTAACGGCCTTGATACCATATTTTTCAATGAATGCTAACCAGCTACTAGGTAGGTATGTCAATAATTCATTATATTAAACTTACTTTCATATTCATTTTATAGTTAACTGTTTTATGTTTCACACAAGTTTCTTTTAATTTCATACAATAACAAGCTTTCAAAAATATTAATTCACATTTTCAAATTACTTATTACAAAATTTACAAGAAAGAGAAACGAAACGTGAAAACATATCTGTCAAGTGTTGAATTGAAATTTGAATGTCAAATTGTCAAACAATACGAAGATTACGAAGTTATAGAAATCTACTGTTTACGATAAGGAATGGAATATGGATTTCAATGTAAGAAGTTGAAGATAATTTAACATAACTTATAATATAATTAAAAACAAAATGTGCATTCTTTAAATTACACTCACAGACATAATTAATTCAATCTTCAATACCAATTTATTGCTAATCATGCCGATTTGTTCAGCAAATGTAATAAAATTAGGCTTAGTAGTTATTTTATCATTATTTCAAGGATTATCAGCCAATACGTGTAATTTTAATGTGAAAATTAAGCAAACACTTCGTAACGAAGGATTTCATAGGTGAGAATGATCAAATTAGTCATTTATCATTGTTTTGGGCACTTATTATCACTCGTAATATTTTCGCGATATTATGACTGCTACATAAAAAAATTTGGCATTAGTTTTATAGTCAACTAGCGTTTTCACCGCAACTTACAGCAACATAACATATTAACCTATGTTACTCCGTGATAATAAAGCATTCACTGGTGAGATATTTTTAATTGGGCCAGTAGTTTTGAAGTTTATTTGTCACATGCCAAAACACATCTGTCCATTGTAATGTTATTGATGATTATTGATTACTTATTTAAAAATTGTGTCTTCTTACTAATGAATGGCTACAGAATGGCATTCTGTTTTAACTTATAATAAAAATATCCATATAATTTCAGAAACCTAACATATGGCATAGTATTTAGTGAAGATGGTGTGAAAGATAAATGGCTTTATAAAGACTGCATAATTGGGCTTGACCAGAGCTTACCAGCAGGAGTTTATGTGAATCCAGATGAACTAGGTGACCTGAAGCGAGCTCACAGAGTAAGTATAGATTTTCTCTAATCCCAGGGGATATAGTTTGCCAGACAGGCGAACAGACAGACAGCACAGGCTTAGTAATAGGGTCCCATTGGTTACCCTTAGGGTACAGACCCGCTTAAACACAATTTGAACCTAAGATTTGTTACTACATTATAAATTTTACATTGAAATTTCTAGAAAGAAGGACATTCATGCTCATCTATCCATGGCATATACGCATGAACCTTCACATAAAGTAAATGTAACCAATTAAAAATGTTTCCAAACTTTCAGCTGAATGCTATCCCAAAGAATCGTGTCAATGTGGAGCTGCCTGCAGAGCAGTCATACATAAGCAGTGTGTATATTATGGGACAAGTTATGCATGATAAAGGCTATTTGTGGGTACCAGTACATGCCAGGTACCACCAAGCAGTGCCTGGTGGGGGGTAAGTTCACAGAAATTTATTTCTTTTTATGCTACTAGGGTGGCAAACAAGCATATGGCCCACCTGATGGTATGCGGTCATCATAGCCTATGGACGCTTGCAATACCAGGGGTATCACGCGCGCGTTGCCGACCTTTAATTTATCAACAACCTTTTTCCTGGATTTCACCTCTGTAGTAATATGATATAATATAGCCTGTATTACTCAGTGATAAATTAGCATTATACATTTTTGTTTGCCTTTTTTACATTATAATGTATGTATAATATATCTTCACACCTTCCCACAAACAAGGGTCCCCAAAGGGGTAGGCAGAGGTGTGTGTTACTACACCCACTTACCACTAAGGATAATTTGGTGCCATTGCTGAATTGTAACAGATGGTGAGTCCGTCGACATCTGTTAGGCACAACATACATCCTTGAATTTCTTCTCAGACGTATCACAATGTTTGCGTATTGGATGTCTTTACAAAAACAACGTATCTCTTTTTTCTATCAGGTATTCCATAGTCTACTCACAGTACAAGCTTTGTTTTAAACACATGTATAATTTCAGCACTGCAACAAATGAAATAGAAGCACCACGCTTGTACCTCAGATGCCCCGACCAGCGGCTAGACGCGTGTGACAAGGCCATGTCACCGGCTGTCTCATTCCTGTGCAACGGTAGCTCCAAGGAGAAATGCAGCTGGAAGGAATTACCTTACACTATGGTCAGACGATTTAACCTTATGAGTTTGTAATAGTAAATTTGTTTTTTTTATACTATAATCATGCAAATACAGCCTGCTGAAAGATGCGGAAAGAAGCGGACGGATGGACGGACAACATAGTCTCGGTAATAGGCTTCCGTACCTGAAGGATAAAAAAGGGATAATAATAACAGGGGGAATGTAATAGAATTAAAAATCTTTTTAGAACTGCCCAATTGGAGTGTACCTTCACTTGAGAAAAACACAGCAACACAACTCTGATGTAGTATTGTGTTTTTGCAGTTTATTGTGTATCATTGTTACAAAGTAGGTAATAGGTATCTCCAAACCAAATATCATACAAATTCTCTCAGCCGTTGAGCTGTGAAGAGGGTACAAACACACACTTACACAAAAAATTAGCATTTATAATATGGTCTGGTTTAGTGGTTAGTATACCTGACTGTTACGCTAGGGGTCGCAGGTTCGATTCCCGCCGGGGCAAACATTTATGTGATAAACATGTTTGCCTTGCGTCTGGGTGTTTGGTATGTATGTATCAACAATAAAACAGTATACAGGTATCAGCTGCTGGTTTCACATAGTACAAGCTTTGCTTTGTTTGCAGATGGCGTTGTGTGATAATGTGATAAAAAAATAATGTGGTGTGATTGAAAAATCTCTTCCTTTCCAGCTGACCAGCACAGTTGTGTGGCACACCCCAGTCGGTGACACTCACCACTACAGCACAGTGGCGGCTGGCACTGCGATAGTACTTACCATCGGCTCTCTTTACTTGCTCAAAGCTATTCATGAATATCAAGTAGCTGTCAGAAGGAAGAAATTGTGATAAACGGCCTGTGTGTCGTTGACGGATTTTGGACTCAACTTTAGTTGATGCGGAAGTCATGTTGGAAATGACTGTGGTGTAGTATTGGATTTTGGACCTTGTGGAAATTCTCATTTGGTATAGAATTGCTACGTCCAGTTATGGGTTGTTTAATTGAGATAAAGCTTTATTACTGTTGGCTGAAAGTTCAACTAAACTAATTCGACAGGACTAAAAGTATTATTAAACCCCGCACATTAGAAAGGAATACAAGACTTTTAGTTCTGTAAATTTCGTATAATTAGTTCAGTTTAATTTAGTGTATAATTGTGCATTTATTAGCTTAAGATAATTGAATTGTAAATTATGTATGGAGCGTCGCCTCTACTTTACAAAATAAAATGCTTTGTGAATTTCAACTTCAATTTTTATATTAATGGCTGGGTTGCCACAATTTCGCCAATGTCGCGTTGGTAGAACTAAGAACAAGTGTTGGAGATTAACTGTACGGTGTAAAATTTTATGACCGGTATTGAGCATTCGTACATTCTGAATTATATATATAGGACAGCACAGCACTATCACAGGACAAATGGACATATAAAAAGTAATATGTATATACTTAACTTGCAAGTGATAAAAGAAAAACTTATTTATTTAGCGCTCCGACTATTGCGCCATCTGTCGGGCAGATTGCTAAACAATATAACTGAAGTGTTGTTCAAGACACAACTTATAAACGGTATGTTAGTTACAATAATGCTGCATAGATGGCAGTACAATACTTTGAAGTACTTATAAGTCAGAAGTCACCAGAAACAAACTAGGTTTAATGACAAACTTAACTTTGCCGTTCGATTCCTAGATATGGCTATTGCACCAACCGCAAATAATAAGTTTGTAATATTAGGTAAATTTGCCCTTTTTTAGAATGTGTAGCAAATACAAACCCTGTGTGAATTTCAAGCGTCTACTTGCTGCTATTATTAAAAAAGAGCAAAGAAACAAGTCTCTAGCAGTAGCCCTTTTTTTATATTTTCATTCTTATTATTTGTTGCTATTGCGGCTACATAAATACACATTCTCAGAAAATTTCAACTATTACGGATCATGAGATACAGCCCGCTGACAGACAGACGGACGGACAGCGAAGTCTTAGAAGTAACGCGGATCCGTTGGTTACCCTTTGGGGTACGGAACCCTAAAACAGTGAACAAGTGGTTATTAAACAATTCCTACAATACAATATAAATCTTCACAGACCTACAAACTTACTTGTCTATGCTTATCATGAACGCGGTAACAAAGGTAAAATATGATATTGAATTTCAAAATCTAAGTATTAGCAATTAAGCTTCAATTTATAATAGCGTCCATCGCCTCAACACTGTAATACCTACAGGTCAAGCTAAAAGCAATTAGTTCCAAAATCAAACCAAATTTAATTACGTCACATCCCTTTGTCTCCCCAATGTTTGCGCTAACTACCCACGTCCTGTTTTGACATGCGTTTGCAATGAAAGAGCGGGATATGTTCGGCAGACCGCAAAGCCCAGACGGGAGGCCGACACCCTGGTGGGTGACGAATGGTACCCCTTGTGGGTGACACCCAGGGGGTTGGTCATTTGAAAGTGAGAGATCATTACGCAGTGACGGCTTAACGCACTTGCACGAACGCATAATATTATGAAACATACAAAAATAAATATATAATTAATAAACATAATTAAAGTTAACAAAGAAAGTTTTCCTTGCTGGTTTAGTTTGTAAATACGTTCTTCGTGCAAATAACACCAGTTTCGTGTGAAATACTTAACTTATCTCTAATAAAGATTTGAAGCAAGAACGTAACGTTTGGGGAAAGCTGGGGAAAGTAAGTAATGACTGAACGAAACGTCGTGTTACTAGTTCCGCTAAGAACCGCTAGTGGCGCTAGTATAGCGAAGTATGAGAAAATGTAACTGGATTTTAGTATTTTGTTGTCAAAGAAGCCGGGTGACCGGGGGCGTGCCGTACGCGACCGCCACACAGACACACAGATATGGATTTAAGATTAACGAGGCCACGGAGAGCGGCGCGGGGCCGGCGTGTTTACATGCGGGTGCAGGCGCGGGTGCAGCGGCCGAGGTTGCCATGCACAACGCCAATGCTGCACGTGGCCTCGCCAGAGCCCGGGCAAACAGGCTGGGAGATGTAGCACTTGCATTATTAGCAGCAACTCAGGTGGAAACTTATATGAAGCTTTCTTGCCTAATTTGAAACATCGAAAACTAAATTATAGCCCAATATGCTTAATGCTTGGTAGATTGTAAGTATTTTTTAGAAACTGGAATATACTAGTGCTGACATATAAAGTTACTCCAACATTTGAAATTCTTAATTGTAAATAAGTATGAATTAGAAGCGAGTGTAAGGAAGTGAAGTGATATTTGGTGGGGAGTGTTGTTCGCGTGTGTGGCAACCCTCGGCGGGCGGGTATCGATCGCTGGGCGGGGCGGGGTCGCGGGGCGGGGCTGCAGCGCGCGGCCGGCAGTCCGCGTCGGGGCCGCGTCCGCGCGGTCGTCGCCAGTCCCGTAGTGCGGCGCGCCGGAGTGTCTCCGCGAGCGCCCGGCGGCGGCGGCGAGCCTCGCGCCGCCCGCACCCATGCCGGCCGCAGCCGCAGCGCCGCGCGCCCGCCCGCCCTCCCTCCGCTCGGCCGCCGCGCGCGCAGCCTGGCGCCCACCCCCCGCGCCGCGCCCGCCCCGCGCCTGCGCCCCCTCTTCCTCTGGACCCGCCACCACGAGGGCACCGTGCACCAGGTCCGCTGCGAGGACTACGACCCGCGCAACCGCCTCCGTATAGCGCGAACAGCCGTCGGCTGGTGCGTGATCCCGCGCACAGAGATATACGACTCCATCCGCATACCGCATCCGCCGCCCGCCGCACCGCGCGAGCGCACCCAGCGGCGCCGGCGACGCTCCGGTCGTTCCCGGCGTGCGCCACCCGCCTGGCTGGCCCCCGACCTGGAGTCGCACATCCCCTCGCACACCATCGCCGTGCCGCGTGCCGCACCGCCACCGCCGCCGCCAACGCCGCCGCCTCCGCCGCCTCTGGCCCCACCGGCGCCGGAGCCCACGCCGCTCGACAACCTGCTCGCGGTGGCCGAGCTGGAGTTCAACCAGCAGCGCGGTGAGGAGCTCGAGCTCGATCAGTTGTTGCTGCCCGAGGAGGAGGTCGCTCGTGACGTCATGTCTTTCCAACTGGGTGATCCGAAGACACCCGACGAAATGTTCTTCGAGGCGAGGAAGTCGCTTGCGCCAGAGCGCTCCGAGGATGATGCTTTCCAGAATGATATGGGTGTCCACAAGGATTTGTTTGAGACCATAAGCGAGGCGCACTACCTACCCGAGTTGAGCGGTCCGCATGATGAGGCGCTGCTCGAGTCGCTAGTGGAGAAAGGCTGCGAGGACAATCAGATCCTCGGCCAGGCACTCGACAAGCTAGCACATTTGGTGCACGCGTCGGGAGAATATCGGGAAGACGAGGAAGCTATTTTGCTCAGTAACGCGCCGGTGGCGGACATCATCGACCGGCTGGAGTCGCTGGGCTCCCCTGGGCGGAGCAGCATCACGGCCGCGCAAGGCCTGCTCCACCTGCACCACATAGGGGGTCACCTGCCCCCGTCAGACCATCAACCCGACCAACCTTACATTCCCGAACAAGTATTTGCACAAGAACCTTCAGCCGACTGTTCCTTGGACGCACTACATAACGCGCCACAAGATAACAGCGATGTTAACCATTTAGAATATGAACATGCGCCACAGATGCAAAATAATAGCGATGTTGACCATTTACAATATGAGCCAGCGCTACAGGTACAAGAAAACAGCGACGTAAGCCATCTAGAGTATGAACCAGAGCGACAGATACAAGAAAACAGCGATGTAAACCATCTAGACTATGACTCAGAGCGACAGATACAACAAAACAGCGATGTAAACCATTTACAATATGATCCAGATCCACAGAGAGAAGAAAACAGTGAAGCTAACCATATAGAATATGAACACGCGCCAGAGTTACAAGAAAATAGCAATGTAAACCGTTTACATTATGAGCCAGAGCCACTGGTCCAAGAAAACAGCGATGTAAACCATTTAAAATATGAACCAGATCCACAGATAGAAGAAAACAGCGCGGTTAACAACTTAGAATATGGACATGCGCCACAGACACAAGAAAACAGTGATGTAAACCATTTGGGATATGAACAGCCGCCACATATACAAGAAAATAACGACATTAATCATTTAGAGTATGAACAAGATGTTGATAAGAATCTACACGAAGCTGAGGCGCCTAACATGATGTATACTAAATCAGTACCTGATTTACAAGAAAATTATAAGGATAAGAAATCTTTCGAAAGTAGTATAGAACCTCATCAAGAAACATTATCCGAACAATCTGAGGTAACCTTACCCGATGAGACAGCTACTGATATGGATGATAATGACCACGTCGAAAAGATTGAGCCACAACCTGACATGGAACAAGAACCATCTGAAGGTTGCGAGGAGACTATACCAAAAATAGAACCTGAAGATGAAGACAATTCTAATTCGAATGACAAAGATGTATACGACTCAGGAACTGGCGGCGTTGAGTTAGTAGCAACTGACTTGAGCTTAAAGAATTTCAAAACCGCCTCGGCTAGAGCATCCGCTCGTGTAGCGGCAAGTATTAGCTCCATGGAGGATAAGAGTGACGAGCCTAGAGATTTAAGTCTACATAGAAGGATGCCTACCCCGCATGCGTCGCCGAGGAGGATAGAAATACCGCGGGCTCCATCGCGCGAGTCGGATGCGATGCAGTCGCCTCAGCCTAGCGGCATCCCCGCCGTCCCGTCATCGCCAGAAATATTCACTATGCCACTCACAAAGAGCAAACAGACATTGTTTTTAGAAACATTACTCTCATCCCCATCTCCCAAAATGTACACTTCAGAAGTAACCATCACTAAACAGCAATGTGAACCGATAAATTTGGGTAAACATAGAAAATCAGCCAGCCCGACCGTGTCAAGTTGCTCCGACGATATACGAAAAGTTATCAAAGAGTGTGGCGAACCTCAAGAGAAAAAGATTAAAAAGGATTTGGCTAAAGTTAGCAAAGTTTTCAATAAGTGCAGTGAGGAAGTGTCCGAATCTAAACAGAAAAAACCGGAACTTTCGCAGTCTAAGACCAGCGACGAAACTAGCCCCTTAATGCAACTACAAGTACTAAAGTCGAGTCCCGACTTTACCATTCCAGACCCCTTGCTTGTTCCAAAAAGTAAACTTAATGATATACTTGCAAATCCCGGGGCAGAAATACCGGCGTTACTGTTACAAAGGCCAGAACTCAGGTTGCCAGAGGCGTTCGCTTTCCCGGCCATACTGCAAGATCCAGATATACTGGTTATATCACTGGCACAACTAGAAACGATAATAGAAAATAATGCTATAAAGACGCAGATGTCGCCTAAAATTAAAGAAACCAAGCGCCCAGTGAAAAGCGTGTCTAGTGAGCGATCGGAGCAACAAAACACGCAACCAGATCAAACCAATATACCGAAACCAATTCCTTCGATGGACGCTCTCGCCGGCGACATCGACGCTGCAACGTCGGCCGCGCTCAACCAAATGCTGTGGCTACCTTACCTGAGCCAATTAGAGGCAATGGCGACTTGTTCACAAAACATGGACTTCCTTAAAGCTCTCAATTCATCCGGTTACACGGGACAGAATTACCCAGACATGTCGCAAATGTTCAACCAGCAAGCACGCTTCATGGGCCCGACCGGGTTCCCAATGATGCCACCTATGGATTACGACAACCGGGTGCAATTTGCCATGTGGCAGGAAGCCATGAACCACGCAAACGCCTCGCAACGTTCCAAAACGAACACAATGGATACGCAAATGAAGGAGATGCCTTCAAAGACAGGCGACGTGCAGAATCCGTTCGTGCATTCGACGAAGAGTCATCAGAGCAAAACGCATTCGTCGGCACGAACAAGCCCGGTCGTGCACAGCTATAACAGTAACCAGCGGTCAATGACCCACAATCAATTCCTGCAGGGCATGTATCCGGGTATGAATCCAAACATTCGGCCGAACGTGCCGCTGCCGGGATTACAGATACCTTACTTCAATCCGAGCATGATGAGCCAGCGGTCGCCGCGCACGGGGCAGCAGAAGAGCCCTACGTCTCCCTACTACCCGAACAACAACTATCTGCAGAGTGTAAAACATTCAGAGGCGCAGGGGCACCAAAGGAGCAGTAGTGGGAGCTCCCAGGGGTCGCCTCGGCCGCGGATCAGTGTCAAGTCGCTACACAATCTCTTGGAGCCTGCACCGACTGGTTCGGGAATGAATCCCGTGCGCAGACCGTCGAACCCGCCTACAGCATCGCTGGGACGCAGGAGAGAGGAGACGGAGGTCGGCAGCACCACGCCGTGCGAGCCCCCGCCGCACATGCCGCCGCATCCTCACGACCCGGCCTCCTTCCACTTGTGGCATCCTCTATTTGGCAAGTAAGTACTAAGAACTCACTATACACTAATGGTTTCGATTCTGTTGTATAGAATCACAATACTAAACTAATTTGACAGGACTAAAAAGTTATGCCATCCTTATTCCACCCCGCACGTGAGAAAGGGACAGCAAAATTTTTTGTCCTGTCAAATTAGTTCAGTGATTTTGTACAACAGAATCTATGCCATTATCTGCGAAGATTGTAGTTTTACAACGACGTCATTGTAGTTTTAATGCGCACAAATATTTTACATTCCATTAAACTCTTAGCAACTTAAACAGTAAAGTTTTACAATGAAGAAGCAACATTACAAAGTTGTTAACCATTTCCCATGAGACGTTTAATATCAAAATAATTTAATTCTATTTTGAGTTGAGGCTTCCGAACAAATGGTCTCAGACAAAGATATATTAATGCCAGGATATATGTCTTATTTACCTACCTACTTCTGATATATAACTACTCATCCGTATATTGTACGTACGATTCAATCATTTACGTCAATTTAACTTACCTAGAAGCTTTTTTATACATAATATTAAACTACAGAGTACATATAATTGATGACGTCAATCGCACTTACTTGAACTTAAAGAAAACATGTCATATCATTATGCGAGACACATTTTTGCTTTGAATAACTTAGCAAAAAACGACGTAAGAACTTAATTATAGAAATAATATTTTATAAAAATTGTATGCAAGTTAGTTAACGTCATATCATTAGATATGTCAATGTGGTAAACGTTTTATTTTCTTTCCGATTTATGGTGCGCTACGCGATTCTCTAAAGCAGCGCGCGAATTCGTAAGTCGGTAACTGCGATGCGAGATGTTAATCAAGAGGCCTTTGACACTTATGTCACAAAAAAACATGTGTTCCAAATTCAAAATACAATTCTATTCAGAATCGCATCATCTCAAATTCAAATTTTAAAAATAATATACAGATTCGTATACTGACTGATCAGGATATTCGTAAATTGTTTTTTTTTATAGACCCGATGAAGGTTTTACATCATCCTCTCCTCAGAATAATAACTAAAGCTCGCTAAAGAGCTAGCTTTAGTTATTGTTCTGAGATCCTCTCATCCAATAAGAAATTTAAACGAAAAGTTAATTATAATCATAGACTAAGATGCCTGCTCTAAGCTCGGCACCTTTTCAAGATATCTTTTTAACGACCTAAACAATTACGATAGTTAAATCTATTCTGAAACACTTAGAACATTTTATTTATATACTCAACAGCATTGGCTCAGACGGCCAGAGCCTAATCGATATAGTAGAGGTGTTAAAAATATATTGGAATACACGTAGTTGACATATTTAAGGTTCACTTCAAGTACTGTACCAGAACCCGTTCAATAAATATTTTTATGTTCATATTATGAGGACTAAAATCGAATTATTAACATCAAAATTAAAGGAGTTAGTCAATTAATTAACTAAATACCACAAACATATGATCACGCCAAGTCCCACACGGGGTAGGCAGAGAGTATAGAGCGCCATTTCACTCTTGGCTTGCAATTTTTTGCTTCTTTTTTTTTGCAAATCTACATTCTCCAATCTCTTCATACAAGTCCTCCGGCTTTGATTATATTCTTGTCATTAGACTAGTATAATAATCAAAGTACCGAGTGCTCTTTAATAATTTTAACCCTTTTATAATTAATATCTTATATTAATATTTATTGTAGGATAAAATTATTAATAATTGTAAAATTTGTGAGAATTAAAAAAGGAACCATTATGGATGAACCCACACACTTCAAAGAATAATAGTAAATTTTGTAAGACCAATCCAAATAGGAAACTTATACCAGGCTTCTGAATTCATTCAGGAAGTATTAAAAATTGTCACGAACAATTTTTTTGTAAATACATACTTATAATACATACCAAACACCCAGACGCAAGGCAAACAGATTTGTCAGATAAATGTTTGCCCCGGCGGGAATCGAACCCGCGACCTCTAGCCTAGCCGTCAGGTGTACTAACCACTAGACCAGCGGTCTCGTCGTTAATTTTTAAAGTTTTTTAAAGTTAAAAATTAAAGTAAAAAAAACTCGTGCACCAGATACATACTAGCAGATATATAATCCGTTGAAAAAACGTTGCAATATCTAAAAACAGAAGAACTACAACCTACTTACGCTACAAATTGTAAAGCCGTTGCAAAGGTCTCAAACAGGAAGCTAATGTCCATAGATTAAAATTGATAAGTATGTCCGTACAGTATTTTCTAGGTCTAGATAGTTAAACAATAGAAGCCGTGGGAACTTAGGTCTGTTCATTTCCATATATAACCAGCTATTACAAAGAATCAATAGTAGCTCCTGGCTTCAAAACTGACCTAATGACGAAATACCATTAGCATATTATTTATTCAGTGTTCCGCTGGCTTCTTCGCGCTACTTTAATAGAGTAGGCAAACTAAATTTCAAACGTTAAAATGTTACTTCGGTACAAAACAATGGTTCTATTTTACAAAACACGAATTTTACAGTACTAAACTGTCTTGCTGTCCCTATCCCACATGCGGAGTATGGCAATAATTTTAGTCCTGTCAAATTAGTTTTGTTTAGTCATTTCGTTACAGAACTAGCGTCAATGTGTTCTTCGGAAGATGGATAGGAGACACTAGGCTTCGTAGGCGCTGTCAAAATTAAGCTTTTTAAATTTCGGTGAAGATTTGGAACCTGATCTTACCCAATATGAATGAACACACCCTGAAAAGGAAGAAATTAATTTTTGACTGGGCTAACTAACTCCAGTCCACTAACAAAGTCTAAATATAATATACCAGCTTACTTTTTTTTAAATATAACTTGAAGGAGTTTCAATGACTTCGTTCCAACGATGTTCCTATGAATTGAACAGAGTTCTATTACAAATGTATTTGTAGTTTCTATTTCATTCGTGCCTACATCTATCTACACTGTAAACGTGGCTCGGCAGCAAAAACAACTTTGTATCATGCCGTTTTTTATACTTGTCTTCCTTCCTTAAATTTGTGTTATGTTTTTTTCTTTCTTTCGTTTATTGTAATGCTCTAGGCATGATGAGTATGTCCTTTTTCACCGGGCAGGTGGAACTTACATTTTCCTAGACATTTTTAACTAACTGGCTCCACACTAACGTATTCTCTATGAATGGTTAACTAAATGGCGACCCGGCACTGTAATAATAGATAATACTTGTAAATTAGCCTTTTCTTTTATGTGACATCAAAGACACTTTCATTGTGGCCTCTTTCTCGTAAATTATCTACTTTGACATTTAAATTAACGCATTTATAAAGAACGTTTTTTTAAAAGGATTTTATTTATTCTACTTTTTTTTTAATTCAAACAAAGAACTGTTCTCGCATGTCCGTTTATTTGCCGCAGCTATTTTACTCACAGCCAGATAACTTAAAGGTTTAGGTACTAACCGTACTAAGGTCTGCCAGTTATCAAGATTGGAACATCTTTCGAATACAAAACTCGAACACGTTGAAAATGTCAACATTTTCATGCGAATTTTTAGTTCCACTTTTCCCCGCCGCAGCGCTGTTCATTTTCCCATACAGAAGTAGTCGTAATCGATACGAATACTTAGTTCTTGCTACAGCTTTACTTCATAAGGCTTTCGACAGGCATTACCGATTCACAAAATATGTGCTATTGTCAACTCTAACACTGAGAACATTACGTAGGTGAGTCTAAATGGGTGGTATATCATCCAAATACCAACCATGAGCATCATTGCTTAACGTAACAGATTGTTTGACATGCGCAATAGCAACTGCGCTATGTCTATTGGCTGAACACTGAAACGCCAAATCTGATGCCACCTTAATTTTGATTGGCCTTCTATTTACAAGCCAAATTGTATTTTGACGCTCCAATCAGTTGAGTGGGCCTTCAAACTTTGAATGTCGGTTCAGTGATTCCTGCTGAGCGAAGCCTACCTTTTCAAAATAATTCCATCTAGTACGGAGTAGCATGATAAATGTATTAATTTACCAAAATGTTTGCCTTCACCGGTACACCTTATTTGTGCAAGTAGGTCAAGGAGATCATATAATTTAATTTATCCTTAGCGGGAGGAACGTATAGAAATGTTTTTAATCCAACGGATCCAAGAGCGAATGTCAGTAGCGCAAGCATGAATAATTCGCGACAACGTTTTTGTATCGCCTTCGACTATTTTTGTATTGAAAAATGAACAGCGCTGCGGCGGTGAAAAGTGGAACTAAATATAGTATGTAAATTTTGACATTTCGCGAGTTACGTTTCGTTTACTTAGTTGAAAAAATTTACTACCGGTTGTTCGTCCAACTCGTTTCTTCTTCATCTGTAGATATATCGAATTAAGGCATCGTATTATGCCAATCTCAATATAGTATAATAAAAAATCGCTACCCGGCGTTTGTACGCTTAGATCTTTTAAACTTCGCAACGGATTTTAATGCGGTTATCACCAATAGCCGGAGTGATTCTTGAGGAAGGTTTTTTATGTATAATTCATTGAGGTTCCATAAGGTACATGCAAATTATATATAGTGGAGAAAATCAGACCCGACATGCATCCGTGCTAATCCACGGGCAGGTCGCTACCGCTAGTTACTATACGCCGAGAAATAAAACAAATGAAATATGTGAATATAGCATCAAATTCAACATTTCAAACCTAACAGGAAAAGTTTCTAAGAACAAAATTTTTATTTTTTCTCGAACCAAAAATCGCATTATTATCCCAATTTTCTTCTCGCGACATAAATCCGCGGGAATCCTACATTTAATCTTATAGATTAGATCATGTGATAAATCGCGCACGCGCATAATAAATTAAATTACGTAAATCTCTCCTAATGCCTGACGTCATAGGCTACCTCGTGATTGGTTGATGTAGCCCGAGCTCACACGTGATTTGTCGAAAAAAATGTAATCTGCCGTGTGATTGGCTCCGGCTGACATGTATTAATGTTTAATTCGCCCCGTGATACAATATTGATTCTTAATTGGGTCATATTGACGAAGCCCGCTGTTTGTTTTATGTTTCTTTACTCGTAAGGTTCGTGATTAAGCATATTGAGGTTATTGGAATACTTTATAAGAATATTTGCTGTTCTGTTACCCGCTACTTCTTCTGCATTTGTTTCAAGACAAAAGTAGCCTCTATGTCCGTCCGCAGGATATAATCTATCTCCTTGACTAATTATATTACGATCCGTTCAGCCGTTTTAGTTTTAGTTTTTAGTCCTGAAAAGGTTGCAAACAAACTAACAAGCAGAGTTACTTTCTTATTTATAGTATTAGTATGGATTCATATCTACTTATTTCGTTTTTATTAACGCCTGGAAAATTTCCTGTCGTCTATCAAAGCATGGATATATATTTTTGAATAGTTTGTACGTAAGTTATGTCAAACGCATGCCTGCTCTTTGCACTCAGCAGGCTTTAGAAATGTATTTTACAATTTCGACTTTAAGCTGTGTTCACTCCGGTCCGCTTTCGTACGCAATTGATTCGTACAAAATTCTCACGAATTTCCCAGTCGCAAATACTATGAAACTAGCAGACTGAATAGTATGTACTGCGTATTTCTGTGGGATTACAATATGTTTACCTACTTGTTTTTTATACCACTAAGGTGGCAAACAAGCATACGACAAAAAAAGAGGTAGGGTGATTTGAGACTTCTTGTGGGTTTTCCCATTTAAATTGGAGCCGCCCGACTGGGGACTGTACCTCCACCTTACAGAAGACCGCAGTGAAATAACACTACTTGATGTAGTGTTGTGTTTCTGCGGTAAGTAAGGTTGCCAGTGCTCCACGAGGATACGCTGGGCTAATAGTAATGCTGCTAGCACAATGGGTCCTCATCAACAACATGGTTGGCAACCCGTTAGGTCACTAACGGGGTGTCAACCCCTGGTATTGCTAGGGGCTATAGGCTACGGTGACTGCATACCATCAGGTGGACCGTATGCTTGTGTGCCACCTTAGTGGTATAAAAAAACCCGCCTCCGCAACTCCGTGGGATTTATTTAAGTCGCGCGTTGCCGACCCTAAAACAGGCTTAGATTCGACAATTACATAATTCTGGAAGGACAGAATCTTAGGCAAAACCGTCGGAATCGATTTTTACGAAGTGTACCGAATTACATACGACAAGAATCGTATGTTTACGTACAAAACTCGTTTCCAATATGCGACGAGCCCTATAGCTACGTACTTAGCTGTAGAATGTAACTGGTAGTACAGCTACATCGTAAAATACACACATCTCGATTGCCCGGGGGATGCGAACGCAATAAAATCAATGTAGCCTCAGTTTGAAGGCTATCCAGGGCCTGACGTGTGCGAGACAGACATACTACAAACCCTGAATGTGGAAAAGAGAGGGAAAACAACGTCAACGTGCAATATAGTTACGCTAATGGTTCTTAATTGGGGTTGAGTAATTGAAAAGAGATTTTTAATATGAATATCGTGCCTTAGAAGAGCTTTCGTTGCTCTAATTAATTTCGTAACCGAAAGTGCCGATTCAACGCCGAATATTGAGATTCTTAGCTTCAATTACACCAATTTTAACCTTATTACCGTAAACGTAAGGTTCTTTTTCTAATATCAAGCGCTAAGCTACACCAATATTAACATTTGCGAATATTAGGTTATAAAAAAACACTACTCATATCTCTCTCTCAGCTTTTTGGTAAAGACACACGGTTTGACACTACAATATTCGTGCCGTATTTTTTTTAATTACGTACTTATATACTAGATAGAAAGAAATAATGTATTTATTCTCCACTCACACACGACACAAGAAAAAATAAAATAAAAAAGCATGCGATTAACAGTTAATAATAAAAAAAAACTAATTAATAATAATAATAATAATGCTTGGACATTATCACACAGCGCCATCTGGCCCCAAACTAAGCAAAGCTTGTACTATGAGAACCAGCAGCTGATATAATACTTATATACTTTTTGTTTGTAAATACATACTTATAATAAATACCAAACACCCAGACGCAAGGCAAACATATTTGTCACATAAATGTTTGCCCCGGCGGAAATCGAACCCGCGACCCCTAGCGCAGCAGTCAGGTACACTAACCACTAGACCAGCAGTCTCGTCTAATTATAAATCATCTAATTAAAATAAATGATTAAATAAAACTAAATTAGACTATGAACATAATTTTCCTCACAAAATAAACTATTATCATAGGTCTTTTTCGTGTTGTGTGTAATAAACTAACACCTATGATCTATGGACTATTGGAAGGATTCATCAATTTCATCATGTAGCCATTACAAGTCTACAACCTGCTTCAATATCTTATTTCACCAACTTACCTGGACCGCCTGCGTGACACACCACATTCGATTATGAAGTAAGCAGTCAGCCTATAATTGAGACAATACTTAGCCTTAGAGAATGATTTTCTGCGTTTATTTGTGTATGTTTTATTGGTTGTCCTATCTATACTAACATTATAAAGAGGAAAGATTTGTATTTTTGTGTGTGTATGTTTGTATTGAATAGGATCCGAAACTACTGGACCGATTCCAAAAAATGTTTCACTGTTAGAAAGCTACATTATCACTGAGTAACATAGGATATATATTATATTGATACGCGGGCGAAGTTGCGGGGAAACAGCTAGTAATAAATAAACATAATTATCGCGTGAATCTTGAATCTTAGATAACATTTTCATTGGATGAAAGAGCTTATTAAATAAGCTTTACGATGGCGACTTCCTAATCCTTGATGTTGTCGAGTTTGAAAATTGAAATTCTATTGAAAGTATACAAACCGCAGAATTCTATATTAATCTTTAGGTAGATCCTGCAAAATGTCTTTTCATTTCCAAATCTAAGAAATTTAACATTTCTAAGCGATGAACTGGACAAAGCAATCAAAATAGGAATCTCATGCTTATTTTATTAAATTCACTGAATTATTTCCGTTTGGTATAAGGCCAGGGTGATGAGTTGATGGTAACAAGTCGTCTGGTGTGACGCGATCGCGTGACAGTATATTGCGGTAAAGCTAGATGCGGTAAAGAGAAATGGTGATGGTGACGCGCTCAAAAAAAATATGCAAATGTTCAAAATAGCCAATATGATGCTACAAGTACATACAATGATATACATACATTTATTTGTGTATCCATACTGAATAATCTAACAAAAATGACTTCCGATGTCATTATATCACTAGCAATACCAACCCATTAATTTGGAAGGTATCCAGAAACCTGGTTACACTACCTTCGTCCGTCTGTCACAGCGTTGAGGTCTCCAATTTATTTATGAACCGAAAACCGAACCGAAATTCCCGACAGACGTTGTTGTGACTTAGCTATGAATTAATATGTCAAATACACCATAGAAAAAAGGACCATTAGATTATCCTGATTTTTTTCTTACCCTAAGAACCTTCTCTTGACAATAGAATTAGTGAAATCGGTCTAGCCGTTCACACGTGATGCCGTGACCAAGGGAAATAGGGATTCATTTATATATATATTAATACTAGCTGCCCGCCCCGGCTTCGCACGGGTGGACAAAATATTTGATAAATGTCTATATGCTCCGAAACTACTGGACCGATTTCAATTATTATTTTTTAATTTAGGCTTATGAAAATATATGTTGTCCGATTCTCAGACCTACCCAATATGCACACAAAATTTCATGAGAATCGGTCAAGCCGTGTCTGAGCAGTTTAACTACGAACACCGCGACACGAAAATTTTATATATAAGATATTTATGCCAACCTCATGTTTCGACATAATAAGTATAGCAACTAGGTCCCTAGCAGCCATGGTTTGCTGCATTCTTACTCGCAATTTGGCGAGTAGATATTTCTCTATCTACGTTTATTGCACATAATTACTTCCCTCACTTTACCAACTTTTATTAGTTAATTGGTTGTTATCTTCTGATGGTTACTTTAGTTATGTGTCCGGAAGAGTACTATGTACTTAAAGTAATCTACGTGTACAAAGCTTCATCATATCGACATTATGTTCATATATTGCTTGTTTTGACTAGGTTCAATTTAGGAACTAACCCTGCAATAAAAAAATAGAAATAATTGTGGCAACGAACTAAAAAAGCAATGATTTATTGGCGTCAGAATTATATCATCTAATACTTTTACACACACTTAAATTTGGAAAGAATTGTGGGAACGAAGTAAAAACCAATGATTTATTGGCGTCAGAACTGTATCATCTAACACACAAACTTCTTAAACAAAAAATACTTTAATTCCTCGGTAACGCGCGAGTGATACTGGATACCCCGTGTTGCAAGCGTCCATATCAAATCAAATCAAATCAAAAATCATTTATTCAGTTTAGGCCCTAATAAGGCTCTTATGAAGGTCTAAATTACCACCGGTTCGGAAAAAAAGCCACCTGAGAAGAACCGGCAAGAAACTCAGTGCTCTGTCTTTTTTTGCATTTAACAATCATTATATAACAATTTGTAACAAAATTCTTCTAGACATTGGTATGAAATTACAAATATCAAAATGAAAGCTACCAAGTTGGTTTTGTCACTGCTTTCATGAAATACATATTCCAACTATTACAATTACCAGGAGCGGGGAGCCACTTGTGCAGAGTGAGTCTATATATTCCAAGCATTTTTATCATTTACATAATCATTAATTTTATAATAGGCTTTATTTATCAAAACTCTTTTGACATGAGTCTTAAACTTATCGTAATTCAATTCGGTAATAGATTGTGGGATTTTATTGTAAAAGCGGACGCAGTTTCCCATAAATGATTTGTTTACTTTTGTAAGTCTAAACCTAGGAGCCACAATTTTGTTTCTGTTTCTTGTATAAATATTATGGTTGTCTGAATTTAACTGAAAACTTCTAATGTTCTTTTTTATAAACAACAAGTTTTCAAAGATGTAAAGAGCCGGTAACGTGAGAATATTAATTTTCTTAAACAATTCTCTTAACGATTCTTGGGGACCCATTGCAAAAATTGCCCTGATTGCCCTTTTCTGTAGAATGAATATCGTATCCAGATCCGCCGCAGATCCCCATAATAACACGCCATAAGACATGAGGCTGTGGAAATATCCGTAGTAAACTAATTTTGCAGTATCAATATCTGTCAATTGTCTGACTTTCCTAATGGCTACGGTAACATAGGTACGGTACGGTAACAACGGTACATAGGCTACGGTAACCGATTACCATCAGACGGGTCGTATGTTTGTTTGCCACATTAGTATAAAAAAAATTATGAATGACCATTCGTAATAATTCGTATACAAACAGAATATGGTGTTATTTTAAGCTTATTTAAGTATGTGTTGTTCTTTTTATACATATTTATGAAATCTTTGATTATATACTAGTCAAATATTCATGTCACGTAGGTCATTGAAATGATTTTTCATTGTAATTACTGAGTTTCTCACCGGATTCTTCACAGGTGGTAGAGTCGGTGATGATGACTCTGAGTTTGAGCTTGGACATCCGTCTCAGGCATACAGTCCGAGGCGGAATTTGTGGCGGAGGAGTAATAATAATAATAAACAATTTATTATTATTATTATTATTAGTTTATCTCTTTACTCGTCTTGTCGTTCGAGGACCCTTTCAAAAAAGCCTGACAAAATATGCTATAGCTTAGTGAATCTTGATACTAAGCGTATGCCATAAATAAATAAAAATAATTGCTCCACTTTTAGCGGCTGGTCGGAAAGACTTTCGGACCACAATTTCCGTTTGAATTATTTGAAGAGCTTACGGTCGGAATATACGAGTATCGTACTTGCGTCAACGTTTATTACGATGCCAAAACTCATTTCTACAGCAAACGACAAACGGAACTTTAAAAATGATATTCCAGAATATAATCTATTGCCGTTAGGTTTAATTTTAATCATAAAATTTCCCTGTGTTTCCGTGAACTTTATGTAGCAGTACCTAAATCTCCAGAGAAATAAGCGTATTTATTTCTTTTGGTCTCCGAACTTCTAAACATGGAATTTAGAAATCGTGAATTGTGTGCTAGTACAAGAGATAGCACCTATGGTGACAATATAATGGACGGAAATTTGTACGTTTTGGAAAGACAAGTTCCTTTATTATAACCGGTTCTCCTTAAGAACATGCCCAGAGAAGGATTTAATCCTACTAATATTATAAATGCGAAAGTTTGTGATTATGGATGGATGGATGTTTGTTACTCTTCCACGCAAAAACTGCTCAACGGATTTGAATGAAATTTGGAACACAGATAATTTAATTTATAACCTGTATTAACACAGAGGATACTTTTTATACCGGGAAAATTTTAGGTTCCTCTGAGATTCTAAGCTCAACGCGGACGTAGACGCAGAAGCTAGTCAATAACTAATTTGATGAAATACGTGTCTATCTTTTGAAATTATAGACCTGAGATTGGACGGCTTACTAGCATAGTTAAGGATTCCGTAGAGCACAGGCTCACTGCATGACGGTTTAAATGCTACATCCAGTTTATTGGTTTCAATTGCTGATAGATAGATACCTTCGTCTAAAATAGAAGCTCTCTCTTTTCATTGGGCTTTTGTATCCTCCCTTCTCCTCTAAAGGGATGGGGGCTGAGGTGTCACGTCAGTCAACACGAATTTCTCACCGAATTTTTTAAGGTCCGTTATTAAGTGCTAATGGGATTTTATTGTTTACAAAAGATGTACTTCGTTGAGTAAATAAACATCTTATCTCCTGAAGATGAAATGGATGTCAAGAGCCAATGAAATACAGAACATTTTAAGTTAAACCTTTCTTGTTTTCTTTAGCTGTAAGATATTCATTCCAATTAATTAGAGTGTTCTCGGAAGCTTGGAGATTATTTCGAGAGGTCTCAATTAGTTGAGCGTAGGCTTACCTATTCGAGAAGACAATACAAGTATGTACTCGTATTATAATTAGTTGAAATTGAGATTATGTACTATTATTGAAACGAATTTCTACAGCGTAAGAATACTTAAGGTAAAGTAGACTTACAAGCTTGGTCTACCAATTTATAAGGGCGGGTTTTAATCACAGATTATTGTAAAATATTTTATTATAAAATAACATTAGGAACACGTCAAAAGGGGCTACGTTGGATTACATACCTATATAGAAAGAATGAGTTACGAATCACTGACAAAAAGAAATAAAATGCGACTATATGTAAAAGAAAGCTTGTAATATGGGAACCAGCAACTGATACAATACTTATAATACATACCAAACACCCAGACGGAAGGCAAAAGACTTTCTTACATAAATGTTTGCCCCGGCGAGAATCGAACCCGCGACCCCTAGCGTAGCAGTCAGTTATACTAACCACTAAACCAGCGGTCTCGTCATCATCGAACCTAGAACCTAATGAAATCATCATAGAACATACACATGACATTTTGTATGTACTTTGTATGTCCACGCGGACTCTCTTCTAGCTATTCGTACACGTATGCAGGTTTCCTCAGGTATCCCTCATTGAAAAGCACGTACGTACCTACAGGCATTTCTCAGACTGAATCTAACCATATATAACTTCGCCTTCGTTATAAAACTGTGCATTTTCACTCGAACTAAATAAAACTCACACATATAAGAAGTATTATATTTCTTTGTAGTATTTATTAAATTATTTCAAATTTTAACATTCTATTCCAAAACACTATAAATTACCGCTCACAAATTCTGGAATTATTCATGAAAGCGTTGAATTATAATTTCTGGAATGGCTCGCTAAGCTGACAGTTGGTGGACGTCAAAACTGACATTTGGGTTGGTCAGTGACCGGAATAAAGATTATTGTTCTACATTATGAAAAACAGCCGGAGGATGAAACACATATTATAAAAGCATGATAACATTTTTAACATCATATTCTACATTATTCGAATTTTGAATTATTACGCAACAGTGTCACAGGCGTCTAAGTTTTTTTTATTTGTGGTATCAAACGTACTACATCACTAGGATGTGTCAGCGTGACAGATATATTGCATTGCAAGCATAGAGATTGAATGCAAAGGCATTGATTTAGAATTTATGGTTTGTGCAGTAACTCTCATCCGCGCCAAATGTCACAGTTCTTCTTTTACATTGGCTGTATCCGCCAATCCAGTTATTAAGAGAATTCCACAGCTGTTCATAACAGCTTCCTATTTGATTGCAAATCTTGAGAATTCTCATTATTTTTTAATTATTTTAAGACACGTGCCATAACGTCTTGCGTGTAACTTCAATACGTGTTTGTTTGTTTTGTTGTCACAATTAATTTCTTTACAAATACTTCGAGTGTCAAGTATTTTTTCTTAGGCTTCACCAATTCATAACCATATTTTTTGGTCAGTTCATTGTAAATTGGTTTTAATTGTTATATCTTTTGTTTGTTACGGCTTCGGGTTTTAAACAACTGCGGTTGTTATTCGAGTTTATGCAAATATGGTTTACCATTTATTTGGTACGTAGCCAAGGCTTTTTAGATTTTAACATATGAGGCGTTAGATTCATAATAATTGTAGGTAATATGGTTATAAGGTATATATATTTTGAATATGCTTTTTTGCACAATGTTTTTTTTATTTAGTTGTTTTTCTACGTTTACTCGCTGCATAAACACTTGAATACGAGTAGTTTTTGCTAAATGTAACAATGGAATTAAATATTCTAATTTATTCAAATAAACCAATTATCTATATTGAATTGTTACTAGTTGAAAATACTTCAAAATGTAAAGGACCTGCATACAGTTTATTTATTCGGGCGACGCCGTCACCATCGTCAAAAAGAGCTTAACTAAATTATACCTTACGTCTTACTGTTTTAATTCGAAACTTCACTAGCGACGTTACTGGCTAAATCTTTTGTGTATATTGATTTGATTTACTTAAATATCGACTCTGTGCCTTTGATGTTAGAGTCTCTTGTATCGCTAGTTTATGACGTTCCGTATTGAACAATTCGTGTTGTTTCAGTGCCTATGTTTATATTAATTCTATGCCGTAACTAGAATTTATTACTTCGAACGCAAACTAACAGTAATAAATAGAAGAATTCAGTTTTATCACCATTTTTGCCCGTAGCGAAACAAGTGTAATAAAAAAGCTATAAAACCTATTATTAATAACAATTTATTATGTTTCACCGTTCAGTGTTCAATTAAATGTCAATTAGAGTTCTTAAAAGATTAACTATTTTATTATATATATCTGTGCCGCTTTGATTATAGACAAGTATATAATCAAATCTGTGCCGCTAACTTAGATACAGTCGAAATGTAAATAACTAAACAATACAATTGTTATCTAGAGATCTGCCAAATGCCTTAAAATAAGAATAAAAATGTGGTGATTTTTTTAAATTCATAAATTGCCTGACTTTTGTGGTCGTGGTTTCGTTCCGTAAACATTCAGAATTTCAGACAATCGAGTCTACCCGATTGTGGACAAATAACTTACTAGTTTAAAAGACTAAAATGTATTATATATATCATGATCATCGTAATTATCCTGTTCCGGTAGCAGGATCATTTTTCGACTACGTAATCGAAAACGTAACTCACAAAATGTGAAAATTGTCATACTAATTTTTAGTTCCACTTTTCACCGCCGCAGCGCTGTACATTTTTACAGATGGTAGCCGTGGCACCCAGTAACTAGTGACCAAAGACAATAACAAAGTTCTATAACTTATTCCTTAACCAAACTATTGATAATCCGACCAAAACACAAAGGTTAAATACGAAAATTGACTAGACGAAGTCGACGAGGCGTGAATTGGAGGTCAAGGGTTCAGAGCCCACAAAGGAGCTGGTGCGTTCACCCCGGTTACATCATTTATTTGGGTTACTTAGCAGAATTTGGAGTGTATTTATATGACACAGTTTGTGTAACGGTCGTTGAACACCTCGCGAGTGTGAGTCACGGCTATATGCGAAAACTATGGATGGTGCTGATAAACTCCAGTGGTACCATCACATCAGCGAGCTAGGCTAAAGTCTAGCAGAGAATTTGTTCACCGATTTTGGAACTATGCCCTATGCCATTATTAAATACTAGCTTGTGCCCACGACTTCGTCCGCGTTGAGCTTAGAATCCCAGAGGAACCTAACATTTTTCCGGGATAAAAACATTTTCCCGGAAAAAATCCGTTCAGTAGTTTTTGCGTGATAGAGTAACAAACTTGCGACAGGAATAACGTATTTATACAAGACATCTTGTATTCTTCTTGTGACTGCTTTTTTTTTTCGAGAGATGAAAAAGATTTCTATAATTTGATAAATATGATATCCTTCTTGATACATTTAATGGTGCGGTACGGTATTTAAATAAAAAAAATCTTCACACAAATCATAAAAATGTTGTGCCGGAAAAGTATTTCAATTCAAATACTCTAAGGGTCCGGTTACCAGCGTCTATAATACAATGATATGTTATACTATAATATTGATATATGACGGAGTTACATAACCTGTACTTTGATTTATCGTGCTAACTATTGGACTACTTTCACTCAGTTTCCAATACGAACTGAGGCATTTGATTTCTAGGTTACTGGAATATTAAGAGGTAAGATAATACACGAGCGAGGGCTAGCGGCCTGTGGCCGAGTGAATGGGGCACTTACCAACGAATATGTATGACCTACATGTATTTGTCCCAAATCTAGGTGCTAGGGCGGGTTTAAGTTAGTTCTTGGCCTCAGTTCATACATTATAAAAGAGATAGATAGAGATATTATATACATTTTAAAAGAGATAGGGATTCCAGTTATCCCAAAAAAAACGAACCTTGATACTAAGACGACCGTTCTTGGCACTGGTTCATAAAATTATAAAAGTAGTAGAGAGTTCTTTATTAACTAAAAGAAGTTAAGCCAAGGTACAATCCGTACCTCCAAAAATGTATGCCTGAAGACTGTAGGTACTTCCTACTTACAGAGGATTGCAGTCAATAATGTATGAAAGTGAACCAGAGCTCTAGGCACCGCTTAATCTTAGGCAATTCTTTTTAATGCCTTTTTCTTTTAATTTCATAGAAACTCGATATTTGCTGAGTTACAATTTTTTCAAGATTATTTACTCTCTAAAATGCCATAGTCAGTTCAGCCATTTCGGAGATTAGTTTGCCCAAATAACAGGACAGACAAACATACATATATTTTACAAAGTCAATTGCTATTGAAATAAAATAGACGTTGATAACATTTGTGAAGCTGCTGAAAAAGCTAAAGCTTGCAAATACAGGGCTCTAGGCTTCGAATATGATTTTGTCCCATTTGGTGTCGAGACCCTTGGTTCGTGGGGCCGTAGCGCTATAAGGCTTTTTAAGGAAAAAGCAAAAAGGTTAGTCGACATCCTAGGAGACCTAAGAACTGGCAGCTACCTCGGACAAAGAATTAGTCTAGCTATACAAAGAGGGAACGCTGCCAATGGTGTCGATTCTGTTGTTCAAAATTGCTAAATTTAACTAATTTGACAGGTCTAAAAGTCTTGCTATCCCTTTCTCATGTACGGGGTTAAATAGTGATGACAATAGTTTTAGACCTGTCAAATTAGTTAAGTTTAGTAATTGTAACAACAGAATTGGCACCAGGACCTTCGGAACCCTGCCGAAAGGGACTCCTTTTTTATAATATAATTAAATAATTTATATGGTATTTTCTAGGTTTTTAGTTTTAGGTTCATACTGATCTTTGTGTATAGAAATAAATATTTCTGTAATTTAGATAAGTATATTACTATGTATACGAGAAATCGAGCGAAAAAATGAAAACGGCCTTCAAGCGTCGACATGAAATTAGAATTTTCCGGTGGCCTGGCCTTTTCACAAATTAACATAGAAATACAGGCTTGGCCTACACTGCACCGGTGCTAATGATGGCTAATGATATGTTTCGCGGAATATTCTCCTTTGAGCAGTTGCTTGTGCAATGGTTTTTTTTTATTTTTATTACCGGCACAGAATCTACGTCATATAAGTTTTCATTTGTCTTGTATTCCCTTTTAATCTCCGACGTAACAAGTTTTGAAAATGATCTTAATATTTTTTATTTTATATGGCGCCCCAAATTTGCCCCCCTGGGCCGTCAGCCACCCTAACACCGGCACTAATTAGTCATAATATTTGCCACGATAATGTACAACAACTCGTTAACGAAGTTTCTGAACGCACGTCATGGCAAAATTCGATATTACAATTTTATCAGTTTCAAGGCACTCTTATCAATATTATGATTGTGTCCAACCAATGCTATGACGGGGAAGTTGTCGAAAGCATGGAACCTTTTATTCTTTATAGCTTATTCCCCGCGGCATCGCCCGCGTAGCAATATAATATATACATATATAGCATTCCAACTGGTGAAAGAATGTTTAATATCAGTCCAGTAATCTATTCTCTTTATAAATTTATAGTCATTACTTTTTATCCGATAAAATTTCTGAACTCAAAGAGCATAATATATGAATGTCTAAGACCTGTAGTCTCAGCAAGAACAACATTCGACTACGTATTCGTATCGCTTTCGACTATTGTTGTATGTGAAACTAGCGGCCCGCCCCGGCTTCGCACGAGTAGACATTGATCAAATATTTTGTCTACCCGTTTTAAGACATTTTCAGGCAATGTTTTATTTTTTCTCTCCGTTAGAACCATGCTCGTGCTTCAAGGAATATTCTAAAAAAGAATTAGTGAAATCAGTTCAGCTACTCTCGAGATTTGCATTTCATTTTTATATTATAGAACAGCGCTGCGGCGGTGAAAAGTGGAACTAAAAATTCGTATGAATATTTTGAGTTACGTTTACGAATACGTAGACGCAAATTATTCATACTCGGGCTACTTGGACCATTTTCAGCCATACCTTGGCAATATAACGCATATAGTCTCCATGCTATTAATGATAGCATCAGATATGCTGATGATTGATGATATCGCTGTGCTACCAGGCTAAGCTTTGTTTCGGCTTTGTATGTAGATACGTTGTCTTGTTTGTATTGTATTGTGTGGAGGAAAGTAGGATCGGATAAATATCTTTTGTTACATTTATAATGCTTTGATCCGCTTACTGTGTTCTATGTATGTTGACCCGGTATACATAGTGCTCCCATATCTTTAAAAGAAAAATCATGTGCCAAGAATTCGTTAAACATTGTTATATTATGATTGTTACATGAAAACAAGACAGAGCACTGAGTTTCTTGCCGGATGTTCTCAGGTGGCTTTTTTCAGAACCGGTGGTAATTTAGATCTTCATAGGGCCTAAAATTATGTTTTATTAAGTGAACGACGACAACTCAGCGTTGACTTTCACATTTTTACGTTTTGAATAGGGGATGAATAGTGTAGTATCCTATGTGTTAATCCAGGTAATAAACTATCATTGTATTAAATTTCAGCCAAAAAAAGAGTGCGGCCGCCCCGGCTTCGCACGGGTAGATATTTATCAAATATTTTGTCTACCCGTTTTTAGTTTTAAGGCAATTTTTTTAATTTTTCTCCCCTAATAACCAACCTCGTACGTCAAGGAATATTCTAAAATAGAATTAGCGAAATCGGTTCAGCTGCTCTCGAGATTTGCGCTTAGCAACAAATTCAGTGATTAATTTTTATATTATAGATTATCATCGCAATGACCTTTTATTCAATATAACTCCGGCATAAATGGTACCAGTTGCCGCACCCTGTACACATAACATATATATATGATGTTTATATGTTTATACATACATACAAGGAGCGTATATATTATTAAATCCTACTAGCCTACGCATTACTAAATCCTCTTTATCTGTTCTATTTGCGGTGTTCTGTAAGTGATCCTTTGACGTTGC
The DNA here is from genome assembly GCA_951449985.1 of Falcaria lacertinaria. Taxonomy (NCBI): domain Eukaryota; kingdom Metazoa; phylum Arthropoda; class Insecta; order Lepidoptera; family Drepanidae; genus Falcaria; species Falcaria lacertinaria. The sequence goes on along the minus strand of OX602121.1, from coordinate 9,277,384 downwards.
TAGGGAAAGATTAAGATATCGGATCTCAGACGCTATTGTTGTTCGCTCTATATAGTTTTCCTCAGGGATTTATTTACCTATAGGTAACCGTTTTCATAAGAAAGCAATGGATATCAAAATCTCTGCTTACCCTTCAATATAGATACACTTCTAGGAATATAGATTAGGGGACATACCCATACTACGTGACCTATTTTTTTATATTTTTCGACCCCTCCCTCCCCTTGGTGACCACTCGTAGTATTTGCCAATACGGGGGGTCTTGACCTATACTACGTTTCTCAAAGTTTTTACGTAGTAGGTATAAGAAGCACTAAGCACTGCGCGCCATATTCAAGGATAGGTCGTAAAAGTGCGAAATTTCTATTGCTGAAATCGACTATGTCACAGAAATCTAAGCCCCCCCCCTTCTGTGACTGAGCGTAGTATTTTGAAGAACCCCCTCCCCCCCTTAAACGTGTCACGTAGTATGGGTACGCTCCTTACAAATGAAATAAGATTAAAACTACGTGGATGTAACATTTTTACCAAATCTTTCATGTGTACCTAATCAACCTGGCTTTAAACATGCATATAATATCTCCATACGAAAATCAATTGCCGTACGTTTTATGTCGAAAGACAATAACTTGACAACGGCTCTACCGATTCGGCGGCTGTTTTTTACCTACTTAATTGACAGGATCAAGTTTATACGAACGTTTTTTTTAGAGAATCCAGCTTAATATGTTTTGTTTAAATTGCACCCGTGCGAAGCGATTTGCCAGTAAAAAATGATATAAATAAATTTTGGCATGATTATCAACTTCACGGAAAAACTGCTTGTCTCTACGAACATCCCCCCGCAACATCGTACGGTGACTAAACAGGTCGGCAACATTTTTCTTCTTGGATATATGGATTTCACCAACCCGAAAAAAAACTCAATTATTGGAAACATGTAATTATTGGATTTCTTTTAACACCCGTCGGAAAAAGAGGGGTGTTATATATGTATACGTGTCGTATAATAATCGTGTGTATCTGTGACTGGCTGTATGTTGCATCGTAGCTCCTAAAGAGATGAGTTGACTTTGATTTAGTTTTCTTGCATCAAAGGTGGCTCAATCGAGATTGTCCTAAGCTATGTAGGTATGCCTTAGCAAGAACAACTTGCGACTGCGCATTCGCACGCTATCGACATTTTTTATGGGAAAATTTATTATCAACTAACTACAATTTGACATAAGGTGTAATATCGACAGTGAAGACACCTTCGCCTAGCTAAGCTTTACCCAGCATTTAGAGCATCCTAACTAGAGAGGTTGAATTTATATTCACCATCAACCAATAAATTAAACTAATATTATTTAATATTAACCATCATATCCAATGAATAGAATTACCGTTATCGAATAAAAATATCAATATTGTGTTCAACTAAGCGATATTTTTTCGGTAACATGCTTTTGAACCGATAACTATTGTGTTGAATTTATTGTATTAAAATAAGCGATATTTTTATTTTCAAAAAACGTTTAACTAATAAAACATTTTTACATCTACATCTCTGATCCCATCCAGCTATCAATTGGAGTCCAACCAATTATCTTGTACATTTCAGTCATGCGTGAATCTGAAGCCGTTGATAATAATATCTCTATTCCAACTACCGCCTTTGTTCAACTGTCTAGACTGAATTAAGCCTCAAATCTTCTGTCACCAGTTGCGTGAAAAGTACTGTTAACTGGAAAGTGTATGAAAATTTCTTGGTAAAAGGCTTTGCTCCCGCAGTTCTAAAGAAAACTGAGTTTTAGAGATTTATGCTCTAGATCAGCGGTACTCAACCTTTTTTTTCATAGGGGCCACCAACATGTGTTAGGCATGGTATCGAAGGCCGCGAAAAATGGTGCATGTTGATTTCTTAGCGTTTCTTTGAGAGAGATTGTTACAAATTTAATTAAACAACTATGGACGGAATCATCACATATAATTTTATTTTTATATGTCATATGCCGTATATTACGGCAAATTACCGTATCAATAATAGCACTGCACACCGCAGCGCGGTAGTGTTATGTAGAACATGTTTACACAGCGCTCTCAATTTTTCTTATTGGCGCGAAATTGATTTAAATTAAATTAACTCCAGGTGGACCAACCACAAAAGCCCTGTGGGCCGCAGGTTGAGAACAACTGCTCTAGGTCTGCGGCGAAAAGTGATTCTTATGAAATTTTGACATTTGTGAGTTACGTTTTCGAACACGTAGTCGATATATTTCTATCATAAGTGCCTCATTAGGCACAATTTCCATTTCTTGTCATGTGCGTGCAAGAGTAGTGGCGCTTTATTTTCGCTTTAAGGAGTACAGCATTATAGTAGATCGATTAAATATAAAAATATCAATAGATATATTTTATCCTTGCCAATCAAATGTGATGACCAAACAAAATATAGTCATAAAAATGTGCGACGCGTATAAAATACCCTGTTTTACTGCTTGTGTATCATATTTCGAAGATAAGACGGCAGATGTGCTCTTAATTTTAGTGCTTGGTTTAATACGGTCCTCAGTGTCGAAGCGACGGCTCTTAAGGGTCCTACACACATGACCGGCGTTAATCGCGACGAACCGGACACAGAAAACATTGCGGCTCAGATAACGAAGTAATGCGTAATGCGCGTTGCCACTTCTCTCATATATTGTATGCATTTATTTACTAGCTTCTGCCCGTGCCTTCGTCCGCGTTGAGATCTAAATCCCAGAGGAACCTAACATTTTCCCGGGATAAAAAGACACGGTTTAAAAAGTATCCAATATGTTATAAACCAGTGCCGGTAGCAGGAACATTGTCGACAACGTTTTCGTATCGCCTTCGACTATTTTTGTATTGGAAAATTAACAGCGCTGCGGCGGTGAAAAGTGGAACTAAAAATTAGTGACATCATAAAATGAATGACATCAGGTAGTTTCTGTTTGTGACTTTACTATACTTATATAAAACACCGTGAAAGCATACGGGTAAATTTTCCTAGGATTAAAATTGGTACAGGTCGAAATACAGTTCTTAAACAATTTGATCGCCTTAGCACGGATATGTGTGGAATCCTTAACTGGCGCCACGACGCGAAACATATTCGGCATTGGCTATGAGACGAAACTTATGTTTTATTGGGTACGACATATGGGCGAAGTTATTTTACGTTTTACTGCTTTTCTTGTAGATATATCGCCAAGCTATAATAGCTAACATGTAACGGGCTATATTTATAAAACGTCTTGTTATTTTGCTTCCGATATTTTACGCTTTCACCAGCATGGGTGTACATTAATCATTGAAATATGTGTCCCGGGCGAGTAACAGGTGACACTTTCGTCCGTAAATCATAGGAGTTTCTGCCATTCATGCTCGCTTTGTCATTTGACATTGTGTTAACTTTTCCTTGTGTTCCTATTTTGTTCAGCATTGTTACTCGTATTAGTTTTAAATACTCTTCGATTTAAATTGTTATTATAATATCTAATATAAAAAATCTCGTGTCAGTGTTTTTGTGTATATTTGGTAGGTCTGAGAACAGGACGCAAACTATTTTTCATACCCCAAAGTCATAATGGTCCCACCCACAAAATATAGTCTTTTATGGCAAAACAACGTTTGTCAAGTTTTTCAACATTTTTCTACAGAGTATTACCAAAAAGTGATTAGTATAATTGGGCCAATTGTCGAAGCGAAATAATAACCGCCGTAATAGCTACAGAATTGTGATAATTGCCTTCAAATTACATAGTAATTACATTACATACTGCTGACTGAATTTTAATTGTGTCTGTACATGGTCTGTACTAAATTATCGATCAAACCTAGTGGCTTAGCAAAGTTACATTAAATTCCGGCTTGTTCTCAGTAGTAAAATCTACTATATAAAAATAAGTCGGGTTTTCCTTCCTGACGCTATAACTCCAGAACGCACGAACCGATTTCCACGGTTTTGCATTCGTTGGAAAGGTCTCGGGCTCCGTGAAGTTTATAGCAAAGAAAATTCAGGAAATTTTGATATAAATGTCTACCCGTGCGAAGCCGGGGCGGGCCGCTAGTAGATTATATAAATAATAAATGCCCTCTCACTCACTGTTACAATTGCTGTGCCCTATAAACAGTGGGTGTATTAGTATAAGACTTAAAGCTTGTAAAATACTGTACTTACACTTATGCTATAAAGATTTTATGATTTATGATTAGTTTTTTAGATAAAGAGAGATAGGGCGATTTGGGATTTCCCGTGGGTTATCCCATTTAAATTGGAACCGCCCGACTGGGGACTGTACCTCCGCCTTACAAAAGACCGCAGTAAAATAACACTACTTGATGTAGTTTTGTTTCTGCGGTAAGTAAGGTTGCCAGTGCTCCACGAGGATACGCTGGGTAGTAGTATTGCTGCTAGCACAGTGAGTCCTCATCAACAACATGGTTGGCACCCCGTTAGTGATACCCCTGGTATTGCTAGCGGCTATAGGCTACGGTGACTGCTTACCATCAGGTGGGCCGTATGTTTGTGTGCCACATTAGTGGTATAAAAAAAAAGTTCCTTTAAAGTAACTACCGGGAATTAAGGTACTTATGAAGGTCTACTTAACCACCGGTTCGGAATGGAAATATTGACACTGATAACCATCGACAGGGATTCATCGTCACACATTGCAACAAAAATGTTGTCTCACACAAGTTTCGATCGCACCTTTATAAATAACAAGCTGTCTGCTTCGTCTACGACTTGTTCCCGAGGGAAGAAAATATCCTATCGGTGCTTTCGTAGAAAAGTTATCTATTCGTAATGTGATCTAGGAATAAAAGTCCCGCGACCGCGAATATATTTAAAAACAATATATGGTGTGACGACTCATAAACGAAATACATATTTTTGGTAAATATAATATACCCCAACAGTTTTTTTTTCTGGTATTTCTGTATCAGTTTTTATCCGAACCAGTTGAAGCACAATATTTTTTTGTTCACGTATTGGATGTAGTTTTCATATAATTCATAAGCATCGAGAAAGTTACTGATGATGAAAATTTAATATTTCTGAATTTGAATCCGACCGGTTTAGTGAGCGAAATTAGTGAAATTAGGAAAAATTGATTTACCCTTTTAAATAGTATTAGCGCATTACATAACATTACGTGAAGTTATATTAAAAGGATTTATTGTTTTTTGTAACTAACTTAATTATTTTATTAAACCTATAAGACTATTAAAGCAATACACACTACCACACTCTGTGTTATGTATATAAAGTATATATCCTCTTTGTACATAGCCTAGGAAGCTTGGCAAAGGCAACGACACGCGAAATTGGCACCTGACGCTGCCAATCTACATTGTAAAAGTCTTTTATACCGCCTAGCAATTTAGTCTTTACGTACAAAATTCACGTGAACCTTTTAAAGGCGACAAATTTTTCCTTTTTTAGACCTTTTGTCCTCAATGAGGGGGTGTAAGAGGAAAGAGTCTGTGAGTCCCGTCACACACTGACTGTGTTCGTTCAATGCAACGTCCTTCTCAAAAAGGCTTTTATTATACCATTAGGTGGCACAAAAGCATACGGCCCACCTGATGATAAACAGTCACCGTAGCGTATAGCCGCTAGCAATACCAGGGATATCACGAGTTGCCAACCATGTTAGTGATGAAGGAGTCACATTTTTTTTTGAAATTATTTTGGGATAACAGAGCATAGACTAGACTCTTGAATTGCACAACTCTTTTGTTTTCTTCTTTTCTTTTCCATTCATAAATTTCAAACCTACATGTCAGCCTGTTTCTAGTACCTATTCTCTAAACATCTCTATCGCCTTTTATATTTACGTAAACTCGTTTGGCCACGCTAGAAACACCATCTGATGCAGGTATAACTCTAGTATGTGTGAAAAGACATTTATTAACAAAAAACAGATTAAACTAATTACAAAGACTTGACCTACTTACTTATAGATAAAAGATCCGACCCAAACCAGAATCATGCGGGAGCGTACCAAGAATGCTGGCAGCATTGCCACGCTGGATAGCAATGCTGATACTCTGTGCTACGTTATTTTTCACATCAAAACACGCATTACTTGTCACTCGGAGCAAATATAGTTTTTTTTTACTTTAGAAGAACTTAAATGACAAGTGGAAAAGTTATTTTTCTAAGGCTTTTCCAATTCATACAAACTTTCTAACTTCGTTGGAACTTACTTGGAAAGTTGTTTTAGTCATCATCCTTTTTTAGGCTTCGGTAAATTTCTTATTTTCCTTCGTCTGAGTTGAAACCTCGGAAAAGCTTTGTTGTTAGAATTACCTGTTGGTAGGTGCTCGAATTCTTTTAACTGTAATGTCTGTCTTTTTTTTTTATTTAAGACAATAGCATACAATATAGGTTAGTTTATAATTGTCTTAAAACCTATGTTAGGTTTAACTAGACAACTGGCTCTCGTTATACAAGTTAAGTTATGTTAAATGATGTATTAAACTATGTGTACTATAATAATAGAAGATGTTATTGCAATATACAATAATACAGTTGTGTGTTGTGTTGTTATATTTACTTGAAAGTTTTAGCAGACAAACCGAATGAATAAGCCGAATGATTTTAACTATTAAAGCTGTGCTAAAACCAAGCGATCCGTACAGTAGTCGCTTATGATGTGTTACATTTGTCAATTTTTACCTCTAGGTATTTTATTTTTAGTCGACACATCTAGTGACAAATTTCCGTCCCTTTTCACCATATTACTCCTAAAAAAGCGAGAGGTAATTGCTACACACTTAAAGTCCTTATTCTATGGTTACACATCAAACATTTTAATTTCGAATCTCAGTCTTCATCAAACTTCAACTATTCTATCCTGCTCTGCTATCGCAGTTGCCTTTAAGAGCGAGAAGGATATAATTATTCGTAAGAACGAAGAAGATAGAAATAATTTTGATTGTAAGACAATCTACTTCAACCTAAAGGCCGAATATTGAAACGCCAGTCCAAATTGGTGCCACATAAATGTTGAGGACCCTACGATTTTGACATGCCAAATTGTATTTTAACGATGTATAACATTGAATGTAGTTTTCAGTATTTGGCCGCAAAGGTTTCTGTCGTCGCCAAGAATTGATCATATTATTATCATAGTGACAGACACATATCACACATACACTCGGGGCTCTTATTAGAACCCTCTAAAGACAATGCTCTTAAAATATTCGACGGAAACGTAAATTATTTTAATACTCTAAAAAACTCATAACCTTTCCTTTTGGCTTCGCCGTAGTCGGGTAAAAATTTGCTTATTTCCATTCATACAGACTGCTTTGTCCGTGACCTTAGCTCATTAATTCAGTAATATATTAAACTTTCGAAGGTTTTAAGAGGGAATACTTGATTTGCATCAATGTGACTCAATGAAAGATTAACTTTGATGGATTTGGCGATCTCTGTGAATTTGTTTCCTTAAACCAATGCGCCAAACTTCGGGTGAAGTTTGCTCGCGCACTGCTAGATCATCGGCCATGCTATTACGACACAATACGATTACCATTACCCTATGGCGAATTTAATTAGCAGATTACCAAACGTGACGGAATTACCGTTATAAAAAAATTTACTGAGACTTAAGTCAACAATTAACTGACACAAAACAGATTAAACTAATTAAAAAAAACAGTACTTCACCTACCTACTTATAGATAAAAGATCTGACCCAAACCAGAATCATGCGGGAGCGTGCCAAGAATGCTGGTAGCATTGCCACGCTGGATAGCAATGCTGATTCAATCAGCGAGATTTGAGAGTTTTACTGATTTCTGCTGAGATTTTATAAAGGTAAACTGTAAACCTTTAGGTATCTGGAAGCACACTTAACCAACGCCTCGTTCGGTCATCAATTAAGCAACCTTTGCAATTGTTAGTTGGTTAATTAGTTATCAACTACGACTAGAGTCTAGATCTAAAACATTGCTCTATTCAAATCAATACGCTTCATTTTTCTGTAATTTTTAGTGAAAATAATAGGTATATCTACACTTCTATCTACACTTCTACACTAATATTATAAAGAGGAAAGATTTGTATTTTTGTGGGTTTGTATTGAATAGGCTCCGAAACTACTGGACCGATTTCAAAAATTCTTTCACCTTTAGAAAGCTAAATTATCACTGAGTAACTAAGTCTTTATATTATACTAGCAGCCCACCCCGGCTCCGCACGGGTGGACAATATATTTGATAAATGTCTATGCTCCGAAACTAATGTCTACCCGTGCGAAGCCGGGGCGGGCCGCTAGTTCATTATATTTAAGTTCGGAACGTCGTCGTCGTCGCCTCGTCTGTCGTGTACGACGTACAGTGTTGGACACAGAAAAGGCGTGACAAATATTCGTGTTCTAATCGTTTACCACGCGTGTGACGAGATCCGTTCGGTATTCGCTGATGGAAAACGTCACGCATTCGTATGATAGCAGTTATAATGTATTACTAGGACTTGGCACGCATCGCGCTCAACACCTAAAACTTTACCCTTGAACTGATTGCTCCTCGCGCTGTTGTCGCTGGCTTTTTGATGTTATGTATCAGTTATTTCGTGAAAAGGGACGGAAGTGTGTTACAAGAAGCCGAAGCGCACGCTATTTGATGGCAATCGGTGGTAGAGTGACCGTCAGATATCAGATTTTACACATCTTATGCGACAACTGTAAGGCTTGTTTTTGTTTTATACCTCACGGTGGAAAATAAGCGTGCGGCCCTCCTGATGGTAAGCGGATACCATCATATGGACGCTTGCAACACCAGGGGTATCACTACGCGTTGGCATCCCTAGCATTTATTTACCCTGCCTGAACCTTACGACTTTAATTATTCTCTTCGCCGATTCGATGTTGCCCTACGCAAGCAGACACTGTACTCATATTCATTGCCATAGTCCATATTCGTCTTTCGTCAATATTGTGGCAGCACGCGCGCCATGGGACGCCTTTAGAACATCGCAAATTACTTATAGAGCAACTATCGGCTGATTATAGAGAGCAAAAACCTACAAAAGGGAAGCAGTGAGCGTAACGAGACATATAGCCACATTACTACTCTGTCTCTCTCGCTCAGTACTTGCCCTCCACTCAGCGAGTGTGGATGGAGCATCCACATGAACCTTTGTCTCTTCTCAATTCTCATGTTGTAAAAAGGGTGGGTTTAAATCCTGATCAACAACGATGGGCTTGATGCAAGTCAAAGCCCATCGTTGTTGATCAGGTCATGCGTCCATCTAGCGTTCCGAGTATCGACGCTGCATGTTGGCCCTTAAAAGGTCCGTTAAAAATTATAAAAACTACCTAAAGCTCATATAAATAGAGGGCTAAATACTCAAAGTCCTAAGTCTTAATGGTATACAGAGGTAACAAATGGAAATGCCGAGGCGTGGACTAAAAGTGCCTAGTGCCCACGCTTAGTTATTTCTGTAAGGAGAAACTATTATGAAAGACAGATATTTATTTTTCCATTTGTTCCATTTTTAAAATCTCAGTGTAAAATATAAACTGAGAAAAAAGTTTGAATTCGTATTTCAAACTGGCCTAAATGACAAGAACGTAAAAATTTTTTTTTCCTTTTATTCTGTCACTGACACCTTGGCTTTCTGACCACAACCGTGTGAATGGAAAGCAACGTTATATTCCCGCCGTGGATTCGTGTCAGACACGGTCTGTGGCTCAGTGCACTAATACCGACCAGTGAGATTGTAGATTAGAGCCCTGAACACTAATGAACAATGAGTAGAAACCTCCAGAGAAAGGGAACTAATGCATGCGCAGTATAAGCGTTTGTTGACGTACCACCCGGCCCCTCGCCCCCTTAGTGCTGCCAATTAGATCAATTTCTTATACTGCGCTAGATGAAGCATTTTCCTTTGTTATTTATTAATTTTTTGTAGTAAGTAAAAATAACTTGCCATATTCCGGGAAAATGTTTAGCTTCCTAAGGTATTCTAAGCTCAACGCGTACGAAGTCGCCGGCAGAAGCTAGTTGTTTTATAATAGATCTTATGCCGTAGTCTGCTAATCATTCGGCATAGATAATGGCTTGGTACTCGTGTTGAGTCGGAATTATTTTTCAATTAAAATCTAGTCCCAGGAAGAATGCGCCCTTATAAATCCATCTAATGAAAAGTCTGCAATAAATAATTTTATGTATTTACGGTACTTCAAAAGAAATTACGGAAACTTCGTTTCTCAAACTTACGTATAAGAAGCTTTCTAGTTAATTGGTTGTTCAGTTGTTGAAGATTGCTTCGCAGTTTTCACTACAAGATAATAATGTAGAAGTTATGGAACATCCTCTCATAAAATCGATGTTCCATTACTTTGTAGCAAATTCTCCCTTCACACTTCACTTCACTTCACAAGATTGTTGATTCTGTAGCTTGTTTATGAATTTAGTACCTTCTGTGAGTTGTGCTAAGACTTAAAATCAATGTTCTAGGAATGGAAAGCTGGAAAACAGCTATGTCATGCACACATTTGTTTTTATCTTTCGTGTAAGACTGTAAGGAATTTTGGTATTTTGTATCGCGACCGTCTAACCTCAATTTTGGGATAACGGATAATACGAAAAGGTTCTACATCTAAAGGGGTATAAACTATCCTGCGCTGTAAGTGGGGGGCGCGGTCGATCGCCTCGAGTCGGAGTGGCAACCGCGCTCGAGCGGGGGCGGTGCGGACCGGCAACAGCGCCGATCAGCTGATGCGGCTATGCGAGCCACTTTATAAATTCAAAACAGGCCGCAGAACGTGACGGATTCGCGTCCCCGCCCGCCGCCATGTAGGACGCGCCAAAACAATGTCTCTCAATTCGATGTTCCCTTTCTATACTATGCTATCCTACTTCCCATCCTACTAATTTATAAATGCGAAAGTTTTTGTTTTTGGATGTATGGATGTTTGTTACTCTTTCACGCAAAAACTACTCAACGGATTTCGATGAAATTTTGAGCAGCAATAGTTCATAACATGGATTAAGATAAAGGGTACTTTTTATCCCGGGAAAATGTTAGTTTCCTCTGGGATTTTCAGCTCAATGCGAAGTCGCGGATAGAAGCTAGTTTCTCATAATCAGGAATTTCCGGAATTCCGTAACAAAAGAACCGCTAACAGCTACTTAGACTGGCGGTTAGACATTTTATGTTGTTTAGTTTTAGTTCCTTTTTCAAACGTTTTTTTCTTTTTTGTAACGCAATGAGGCTACGATTTTCTTTGTTCATCAGATTTAGTTTTTTTTTATCTCTATAGAATTTATGTCTATAATTCAATGTATACAGAGCTCTTAAATTAATTGGTCGATAGCAATTAGTTGCAATGAGAATAGAACGTACAAAGTGCTCAAAGCTCCTCCTCTGCAAAATTCTCAGTAAATATTTCCGATATATTTTTACCTTATTTATGAATATTCCGGGAATTGCGTAGGCATAACCAAATACATTTTCAGGTGGAGCAAATAAATAATTCCCGGGAAACGTTACTTAGTATTTCCGGCCAAATCATACATTTCCTTTTCTCTCTTATGGAGAAATAATTGTGAGGGAAGTATTCAATATTTAACTAGAAACGATACACGTGTAAGACTTAACGCGTATTTACGAGTAGATGTCGTGGCTTATATATTAATTGTAAATGGGTCACCCATACAAATTATTATATAATAAATATAAAATATTATACAATATTATTTTGAGAAATAGGCATCAATGTTAAGTTAGTATTTGAAATGTAAACTTTATGTAATTCTTTTGGTTTTTAAAAGAGTAATTGCTGAGTTTCTTGCCGGATTCTTCTCAGCAAAACCGACCTTCCGAATCCGGTGGTAGATTCTGACGATTTGAAAGTGCTTGCCTGTAAAGTCTAGTCAAATAAAGATCTTTTAAAATTTTGAATTGAATTTTGAAATAATCCTTAAGAGGCATTACGGGTTATTATACACAAAATGTATTGGCTTACCCTTCTATCTGTAAATAACGACAAGACCGCTGGTCTAGTGGTAGTACACCTGACTGCTACACTAAAGGTCGCGGGTTCGATTCCCGCCAGGGCAAACATCCATGTGACAAATATGTTTGCCTTGCCTCTAAGTGTTTGGTATGTATTATATCAGCTACTGGTTTCCCTAGTACAAGCTTTGCTTAGTTTGGGACCAAACAGCGTTGTGTGATAATGTCCAAACATAAGTACTATAATACTGCCTACAACATACATTACATGTATGCATATTGCTTGCCTTACAGTTTTTCTCAGTCTGCCCCCGAATAGATGAAACATTTTTGACCCATATTTCTTAGTCTCTTGCTTATCAAACTACGAACGCTTCATTCCTGAATCCAAACCTAACCTAACTCAATCCTGTCAAGTCGAGTGAAACTAAAATCCCGGGCGAGCTGTGGGGGGGACGCGGAAGGAAGTGCAGCGGGAGGGGGGAGTAGCTCAATAATTTGCGTTCGGGGTGTGGGGAGCAGGCGGGGGGAGGGGGGGCAGAGCGCGTGCGGTGCAATAGCCTGCCCGGAGTGCCCGGGACAGGCGACTCTGCAAGGTCACTGCCGATGTGAACACGACTCTTCCATTCATGGAATCATGGGTGCATTTTTTTAAACAGTTTTCCTTCGAAATTTAAATTGGGATTTTTTTTAACCAGTTGCGTTGTTACTGAATTCTGGCGGTTTAAGTGTTTCACCACGTTTTACTATCCACCGGTTGGTTCCTTTTTTTAACTTATGACCCCGTAGATATTTAAAATCACATGAGTTTATTAGAGGAAGTTTGAAAGTTGCTCTAGTGATAGAAAAGTTGAGAAGCAAGCGTTTGTCATGGTATGGGCATGTTATGCGGAGGAATGAAGATATCGTGGTAAGAAAGGTTTTATGTATGAATGTGGATGGGTACAGGGGTCGAGGTAGACCCAAGAAAATATGGATGTACCTACTGTGTGAAAGATGTCATGGCCAGAAAGGAAGTGAATACAGAGATGACGGCTAATAGAGAAGGATGGAAGAGAAATACATATTGCGCCGACCACAAATAATATGGCATAAGGGCAGGAGAATGGTGAGGTATTTAAAATCAAAAACGTCTTGCCTTCTTATACTTTATCGCTCATCCTTGCAAATAATAATAATTTAATGAGTAATTTTAAAGAGTCGAGATGACCGCGTCATATTAGGCGTTGCCTGCTATTCTGCAGTGCTTAGACACACCACGACCTTTACGGTGAAGGCAACACCGTGAGACAACCTGTATATGTCTGAGAAAAAATGCAAGCATTTAGTGCCTAGGAGCCGGCGACGGACTCACCATCTGTCAAGTTGACACCAAATTATGTTCAGTGGAAAGTGGGTGTTCGGCTCCTCTGCCTACCTTCTTGGGATCCTTGTGGGAAGGCGTGAAGATATTATTATTAAATGATTATCTTATAGCGTTACGGGGGAGGGCGCAAATAAATATATTCTCAAAATATTATTATGCTGAGTATATCTAAGCAGCTTAGTTACCTGGTATTGCATACTAGGCAATTATTTATTATATGGTTTGAATTGTTCGACACTAAGTAGTGTAAGCTTTTTCAACCTATCTAGGTTGTCTGTGGAACAAAACGTAGAATGTCAAACGGGTTTGACAGATAACTGAGTGATAGAACGCCAGAGGCGCGAACGGAAGAAGTATGGATAATATAATACAAATAAAAGAGAAAGATTGTGTATTATAAATATAAAGATATTGTGATATGTGTAAGAATGAGACCACGATTTTGTAGGCAGTTGTATAAGATTGATAAGCAGTAATTGAGAGAGGCTTTTAACAGTAAGTATTATTATTATAATCTACCTCGAAAGTACAACTAAAGCGTAATGCATGATAGGTAAGAATTCAAAAGGGCGATTCGTGTATTCTCTCGCTTGTAAGAAAGTCTACAAACAAAATCTACATTAACGCGAAATTAAAAGCGATGTGGCGGCTAGACGTGAACAAAGAAAAAAACATGGCTGCCGAGAAATTAGTTTGCGTCTGACGTTTCGTCCTAATCTTACCGTTATTTTAAATCTTCTGCACAGACACTATTAAACACTTAAACAGGGTTGCCAACCGGGGGTGCCTCGTACAAATACGAAATTTGTGGTCTGGTGTACGACTTACGAGCTAAGTATGAGGAGTCGACAAAATGTAAGAGATTTTGAGATAGGAGTTATTAAAAAAAAATGTGTTCATTGCAGGGATAATTGTATAGCATACAAGGGTAATTATGTCGTTGGTTGCGTTCGCGTACATGCATACGTATACAAAATAATTTTTTGGTTGTCAGTTTTTTTGCTTGTTCATATCCGCTCGTGTCATTTAGTATAGTTTACGTCCTGTACGAGGTACGACTGCAAAAAATTTGGCTCTTAGCTGTTATGTAGAGAAAAAAGTTCCACGGTTGGCAGCCCTGCTATTAAACTTGGCGCTATTCACAAGAGGTTCATCTATACGTAGGTAACTAGATATCCTAACTATATAAAGGAATATAACTTTCCAGATCCAATTAGCAACGTACTCAGAGACGGAAAGGTAAAGACTAAAGAGTACTCAGAAACGGCGGGCGTGTGTGAAGAGATTGATGAATGTAAACGCAAGAGGTATGCAAGTCGATAGCAAAGGTACTCTGCACCTCAGTGCCTACTGCCTTCTGCGAATGGATACGGCTTTGTGATATCGTCGACGGTGGAAAGGAAAAACAAAAGGAATGCCACTTCGGTCAAAAATGAGTTTTAAATACAGTGCCGGTAGCAGAAACATTGTCGACAACGTAACTCGCGAAATGTCAAAATTGTCATACTAATTTTTAGTTCCACTTTTCACCGCCGCAGCGCTGTTTATTTTTCAAAACAAAAATAGTCGAAGGCGATACGAAAACGTTGTCGAAAAAGTTCATGCTACCGGCACAGTTCGATAGATGTTTGTATCGATCTTAGAAGATTAGAAGCCAATTGGAAGCATTTTCTGGAGTTTCATTTTAAAGACAAAATAAAAAGGATGTAGTGTTGTGTTTCTGCGGTAAGTAAGGTTGCCAGTGCTCCACGAGGATACGCAGGGCTAGTAGTATTGCTGCTAGCACAGTGAGTCCTCATCAACGACATGGTTGGCACCCCGTTAGTGATAACCCTGGTATTGCTAGCGGCTATAGGCTACGGTGACTGCTTACCATCAGGTGGGCCGTATGCTTGTGTGCACCGTAGTGGTATAAAAAAAAAGGATATAATTATTGCAGCAATGCTACAACCTACCTACTGAGCTATGGCCCTTTCCCACTGCAACACACGCAGTGTACTGAGCACTTTAATTTTATCTAGTTAAAAAAACTATGTGTCACTAACATATTTTTAAGTTCCAATTGTAACTAACCCCTACTTCCGTTCTTGTATTAATTTACTTAGGTCTGTTACGTATCGCCATTTGGCTAATGGCCATTCTGCACTAACAAAAATCGTTATAGAAAAAAGTACACTTTTCTCTGTAACGATTTTTGTGAGTGCAGTTTTCGGTTGAAAAAATGTGTTATCTATCTATCTATTTTATTTTTATGAAGTTTTAAACATTGAGCAGCTCTGCTGAACAATTAGCCAAATGGCTCTTCGTTTGTTTTGCTTTCAACCGTCGTATGTATGATTTATGTATGGACGTATGCAATAACCAAACCCATTTAAGCCTATAATGAAATAACGCTGCACTCACTCACCCTTCAACAGACTAGGCTGGTCCACCCCATTGTAAGAGCATCAGTCATTAAGCGTTTCACGTATCTCAAAACAACGCCATTTTGATCAATTACGCGTATTTATTTACACACGAATCTAGCGGTGGCCTTGTGATTGAAGCAACGGCCTGTCATCTGATGGTCCAGATTCAAATCCCGGCCTGTACCAATGAGGTTTTCTAAGCATAAGTACAGTGATTAATACCTACCTACATACCATGAGCTAAAAAAAGAGGTAGGGCGAATTGGGATCTCCCGTGGGTTTTCCCTTTAATATTGGAGCCGCCCGATTGTACCTCCAACTTTCAGAAGACTGCAGGCAAATAACACTACTTTGATGTAGTGTTGTGTTTCTACAGTATGTAAAGTTACCAGTGCTCCACGAGATGGGATATTTTAAGTATTTTAAATCATTGCATTACCTATAATTAAAATAAATAATCTGCATTTAGCTATCCATATTAATTTTATTTGTAAAACTTAAAACTAAAAAAAAATAAAACTTAAATACTACCGGACCATTTAAAAAAGAGACCAGTAGAATGCTATAAAATATTAATAATTCTTGGACATTATCACACAGCGCCATCTGGCCCCAAACTAAGCAAAGCTTGTACTATAGGAACCAGTAGCCGATATAATACTTATATACTTTTTTTTTCCGTAAATACTTACTTATAATACATACCAAACGCCCAGACGCAAGACAAACATATTTTGTCACATAAATGTTTGCCCCGGCGGGAATCGAACCCGCGACCTCTAGCGTAGCAGTCAGGTGTACTAACCACTAGACCAGCGGTCTCGTCATCTCATCTCTAAGTAACATAGGCTACATATTATATTGCTACGCGGGCGAAGTCACGGGGTAAAAGCAAGTAGTTAATACAGTGGCGTATAAAGCTTTTACAGCTAATTGAATACAATATACGTATTGAATGCTACAGTACATGGCTTTACTCTGCGTCTCGTATTTCCAATAGCGATGGAAACCCGTTGTAGCACATTATACTGGCTGAGTACTTATATAGCTACTTTATTTTCTTTCTCAATGAATTATAGTATAATAATAATAATGCTTGGACATTATCACACAGCGCCATCTGGCCCCAAACTAAGCAAAGCTTGGACTATGGGAACCAGTAGCTGATATAATACTTATATACTTTTTTTTTGTAAATACATACTTATAATACATACCAAACACCCAAACGCAAGGCAAACATATTTGTCACATATATGTTTGCCCTGGCGGGAATCGAACCCGCGACCTCTAGCGTAGCAGTCAGGTATACTAACCACTAGACCAGCGGTCTCGTCAAATGAAATATAATAGAAAAGGTTTACAAGTGGCAAAAAGAGTCCGCGTACGAATTTGTACGGTTAAAGCAAGAGATGTGCTGATAATTATTTTTAATCGAAGTAGCTTTTACTGCTCCGAAAGCTTATATTTTTTGGCTTAGTGTACAACCAGCGACAACAACAACATAGTCCTTGATTAGGGTAGAGCAAGATCTTTCGGGCGCCCTTTAGTTTATGCTCTAACAAGGATTAAAAATCTATCTCTATATATAAAAATGAATCCCTATTTCCCTTGGTCACGGCATCACGCGTGAACGGCTGGACCGATTTCGCTAATTCTTTTTTATTTGTGTTTGTTACTGTCAGGAGAAGGTTCTTATGAAAAGAAAAAATTGAAAAAAGAACGAAACCTTTTTAATTTCGCGATAAATTAAAGGTCCTTTTTGCTATTGTGTATTTGACATATGTCGGGTCAGCTAGTTTCTTAATAGAATAATATACATTGTGGCACCCTTCGTCACCTGACGGCTAGAGCGACCGCTTCTCTCGCTCTACTAGGGCCGGCGCTGCATAAATCAGGGTGGACAGAGAGTATAGGCCATTTTTTATACCACTACGGAGGCACACAAGCATACGGGCATACGGCTCACCTGATGGTAAGCACTCACCGTAGCCTATAGCCGCTAGCAATACTAGGCGTATCACTAACTCTTTGCCGACCCTGTTGTTGATGAGGACTCACAGCGCAGTGAATCCTCGTGGAGCACTGGTAACCTTACTTACCGCAGTGTTATTTACCTGTGGTCATCTTTAAGGTGGAGGTACAGTCCCAATTTTAATGGAAAACCCACGGGCGATCCCAATTCTCCTTACCTTTCTTTAAAACTCTTTACTTATACACCTCTTTTGGTTTTACTTCAATCTCTTCAAACATGCCCGCCGGTTCCAAGAACTCATACCTTCCCGTCATTGTTTTATCATTATTTTGTTCTTCTGACAAAACACGATATGACCGAAACCGTTTTTAATTAGCAAACCTCATACTTAGATACAATAACCATTTATTACAAGCCCACTACAAGTTCAATTACCGGGTGCAGATCAGAAATTAATTCATTATTTATGATTCCGTTAAACAATTACAGCTCCAATTATTTTGTGATGAATTATTGCATTAATCTATCGCTGGTTGGATGATAATGTGAGGAGCTTTTTTTCTTCAAGTAATTACAGTTTAAAGTAGGGCTTACACACGTCATGTACAACGTCAGAAAATCATCGCCTTATGTTAGTGTTATATGTTTGTCAGTCACACTCATGTATATTCTGGGCTTTGTTTGTAGGTGTCACAAATACCTTTAAGAAGGGCCCAACAACCATAAGAATAAGTAATTACTCAGTAATTACTAATAATTATAATAATAATATTGATTAATGTTTGTAATGTTATTTATATTATTACTTATTCTTATGCAACAACCTTCGTAGTGTAACTTCTTAAAAATTTGCCAAGTGCGAGTTGGACTAGCATACCGATGATTCCTTACTGTTGCACTCTTTTTTAAGAAAATATTAATACAATTGCGCACTCCATAAGCATTTCAAGCGTCATTTTGTTACAATTATTAAGATATAGCAAAAAAAACGAACAAACTCGTTTCACACTATTTTATTGTGACATGTGACATTGCCAGCGACGTCATGTCATGTCGTATGATGTTACAAATATATTGCCCTCTTAAATAAGAAGGACGGCGCTGCGTTATTTATCATACTGAGTTAACAGCATTTTATTTGCAGTTGTTTTTATAATTAAGCAAATTAAACTGTACTGCGCAATACGTAACTTTAAACAACTTTCTGTCAACGACTTTTATATAGATTCTTTTTTAATTTATATTCTAGTTCGATAGTAATTATATGAGGGATTATTCGTACTTACTAGCCTATGGTAGGAATTAACGCGACCCAACATAAAAAAGCTGCTGTATTAATTTTCTCCGAAGATTCCCTAATAAAAAAAAAAAAAAACGTATAAAGAAGTTTGAAATGTTTTCATATAAAAAGACTTCTTACGTATTTCTGACGATTTTTTATTAAAACATGCCATTCTTTTCTGACATGCCAGATATTGTTGCCCTTTAGTAAACGAGTCAACAATCGTGAATTTATGTAGTTGGCTTTGTATTTTTTATTTCTTTTATTTAGTTTTGAGCCGTGGTGACTTTGTGATTTGAAGCATTGCCTGTTATTCTAGCGACTAAAGTTCGAATCCCACGCACTGGTCTGTACAGTGCCTAAGAGACTGCGACGCACTCACCATCCGTCACGTTGGCACCAAATTATCTAAATCATTAAAGTAAACTAATTTGACATGACATGGAGTACTGCCATCCTTATTTAACCCCGCACGTGAGAAAGGGATAGCAAGACTTACTACAGAATTCTACAACAGAATCAAAACCATTGTATATGTACTTTACTTTACGACGGAGAAACAATAAAATAACCGAATCAGTACGGGTAGCAAGAACCTTCGACTAGGAATTCGAAAACGTTACTTTCAAAATGCCAAAATTTTCATAATAATTTTTAGTTCCACTTTTCGCCGGCACAGCGCTGTTTATTTTCCCATATAAAAATTGTCGAATTATGTTCTTTCTAAAGCTACAGGGCATAATCAAGTTTAGGAAACACTGGTCTAACCAACGTCCGCTTAAAAATGATTGCAAAATGTCGATTGATAAAAATCGAGCAATTATGTGGTCAACTTAACAGTAACCACAGATAGTGATCATCATTAAGGGCGTTGACCTTAGCAATCGTGTACCCTTGATCTTTATTAAGTACTAACTGTTCCCGCGACTTCGTACGCGTGTAGTTAATTTTGTACACAATTTTATGGGTTTTGATTTTTTGAACAGAACCGTAATTATGATTCTAAAGTAAAAAATAGCCAAGTTACGCCTTGTAATATCAGCTAGCTACCAGTGAAAGTCTCGTTCAAATCGGTCCAGCCGTTTAGGACATGACTCTGAACAAACAGACAGACACGCATATAGGTAGACGAACATGTTTTAATTTGTTTTTTGATATTTGTGTCGTTACTTTAATATGCATTAGGTAAAAAGCTAAAAACAACCATATTATATACGATACGCTGGGCTAGTGGTAATGCTGCTAGCACAGTGAGTCCTCATCAACAAAAATGCTTGGCAACCCGTTAGTGATACCCTTGGTATTGCTAGCGGCTATAGTCTACGGTGACTGCTTACCATCAGGTGGGCCGTATGCTTGTGCCACCTTAGTGATATAAAAAAAAACATTTCCAATATCAGGATAATGACCTCTGTGCCCACTTCAATATAGCTTCTTCAGTATATATGGGACAGCGTGTATATTTCTTTAATGGGAACTAAACACTCGAGCCGCAGAACCCCACACCTCACACTACTCTAACTCAATTATGACCATAAACAATGAGGTCTCACCCCCGATGCGTCCATTATAAAACAAACAACAATGGCAAACAATATGTCACGGGTTTTGACTTCAATTGTCTATGCCTGTCACCGTATAGGGGGCAAGAATGGCTGTTGTAGAGCTGTAAACATAAAAAGGTATTCTTCATATGTATATGTGCATAATGCCGCCAAAGTACCGCCGTAAAGTTGCCTTATTTTGAAATGTTGCTAGATTTTAGGGAAATTGCGTTTGTTTGTATACTTCAAATAAGTATTATAAATAATCAGTTTTCATAACTAATATTTTTTCTGGTAATTACATTGGGATATATATGTGTGTGTGTTATCAAATCTTGCAAGTTAAAGACACATTTCCCAGTGTCTAATTGAGATAAAATTTGGCATACAAGTTTCTTTCCCGTGACAATTAACGATTACCTAAATGCAGCCTAAATGCTGCCATTTAGCGGTCACGTGGTGGACGTCAACTAATTACGATTTATTATCCTGTAAGCTCTATTTTGGGTATCAAATGAAAGGCCTTGGTACCGCACCTAAGACTTTATAAAAAAACCCTCTTCTTTAATTTCACAAGTGTACTGATGTCATGTGGAGTTTTTGGCGGGAATCAGGCGGAGCGGTTGAGATTTTTTCCAGTGTGTCGTAAATTGTGTTATAGTGATCTTTAATGTGTATTTTTGGTGTCGATATGTGCAGTAAAGTTTCATTTAGTGACTGATTTATAGGAGCATTGGAAATAATGCCATAATACGACTTTTGGGTTAAGTGATTTATCATTTTGGTCAATAGGTTACCTCTAATCTAAAGGCGTGTTACGATCTGCTACTGCCGTGGGTTGTCTCCAGAAACTCCATTGGGCGTTAGAATGCATGACACTAGGCATTTTAATGCGGCAAACACGAGAAATTTTGCAACATGAAAATTCTCTAACACTCGACACTGGCAAAAATAGTCCCTGAAGGGATTGATTGCCATACTTAGGAAGAATAAGAAGAAGATGTCATGTGACGTATTGTATTGACGTATCCCAGTAGCACAGTAGTACGTCAGAGTAAGGGACATTGAGCCCCCCATCAATTAATATTGGGTCCCTGCGGAATACTTGCCAAGGATGCACGCAGGAATGCAGTCCAAAACAAAACATTCGCCGCTTACATTCATTCCAAATTCAACCTTACCCTCATAAACTTAAGGCGCACACGTCTGTGAAATTAAGTATGCAATCGAAAACAAGTTTAATTTACTGTCGTGCTAAAGGAATTTAAACGCTATCTGAAGGTGTTAAAGGTTAATTGAGCGGTATTTTATTGATCAATTTATGGTTTTGTAGCGAAGAGGGCGCGTGTCCGTTGTTCCGTGTCACGTCAAGGGCTAGCACGTGGGAGGTTGAGATTTTTTGAGAGGCTTATTGTGTTCGCTATCAATTAATTATAATAGGGTAATTTATACAAAAAACATTTGGATTGATTCAAAAATATTCATTGTTGTTTTTAAAAACTATCGCTGTCAGTAAACATAGTAGTTTTTGACTCTTAAGCCCGGAATATAACTTTATAACTAAAGTTTTTTTTAAATAAACGGTTTCACGGAGTTGAAACTTCAAATCTATGTATAAATAAAAATAGATCGCCGCATTTATGATCACTTGAGAATATCTCGACTAATTTATTTCAGCAGGGTCTTTTTAGTTGCAGGCAGATTCTTTTTAGTTGCATTCGTTCGTAATTTTTAGGACAGGGTTTTTATATATAATTTGTACTGAAAAGTTTGCCATTTGGAATCTTTGGTATTATATAATTAATCCAGTGCGAAGCCAGGGCGAGTCGCTAGTGGGTAATAAAGTAACGTTGGTCCTGCCCTGGGAACTTGCGGTTACGACTGTAAAATAATTTAAGATTAACTGTTGTCGCCTCGAACACAAATCGTTTTTGCAGATAAACTAGTTTAGTACCAAGCTAAGTCAGTAACTGGTATAGCAGTTAAATTACAGTAATAATTATATGAATGTCTGATTAAATTAATGGGTTCCGTTCTAGCAATTAGATCATTCGTTTGCTTTTAAATTGCAGTTTACTGAAGTTTATGTACAACAGCAAGTTGCTACTCAGATTAAGAAGAATAACTGCAGTTTTTTGTTTCAAACATATAAAAAATACACTAATATTTTGTATGAGCCACACTTCAGAGTTAGATCGTTTTTTCCGTGAATATATTTATTGTAATATTTCTGAAATATGAATGGTGTTGATGAATTTTGTTATTAGACGGACGACGAATGACCTGCAGATAGATGCCTGTGGTTTCGTAATCTAAAATAATCTACAATATGTGATGTATGTAACTCAACCATAGTGTGTATACGTCACTGTAATGGTATCCCTCATCCCATGCAAACTAACCTCACCCAACGGCAAAGGTTTAGCGAGATTGAAACAGGGTTGATTGGATGTGTGCTTAGTTTCCGTTCCGATGAACACTATCGATCGTAACCCACGAATACTATCAGCGTCGGCTGATAATATATTCAAAGGTTGTTTGTATAGAAATTGTGTCTAGGTTTTGGAATAGATGGTTAAAAGTAAATACTGATATCTAAATAAATACTTAAGAAATCTGAACCCAGAATAAGCCTTAAATCACCCTAGTCAATCTATTCGAGAGTGAAATTGTGCTCTATACTCTTTACCTACCCTGACCGAAAAAAAGAAAGATTGAAATGCGTGCGGTCGGGGGAACATAGTTCCTTACAAATAAGTTTTAACGGTATTTTCACTCGTTCTCTATTGACGTTAAGACTTAAGTCCCACAGAATACCGCGTAAAGAAACTCAGTTCCAAAGGCGAAAATAAAAAAATTGTGTCAGAGATATAAAATTCTCAATGCTGAACCCTAACAAAAAATCATAAAAAAGTAGCCAATCCTCCTACAGTTAGCGCCAGAATCTCACGCGTGCAGCGTACTCGTTTTATTTCTTTTCCCACTGAGTTCCCGTTTCGTTTTTCCTTTAGTCATTTGATGACGCCGCGCATTTTTTGTACGTTAATCTCTTTGATGGTCTTAACGTGAAAAGGAGTTATTTTTACGCAAGATCAAAATATAAGAAGAACGTTGTCACTGGATACAATTATGTTCCGTGTTTCGTCTGGCAGGATTCATCTGATAAACTCATCATTTGTGTCAGTTTTTGTGGTATCTTTTTATCTCTTCTTCCTTTATATTTCACTTTGTGGTTCCTTGATCTTTGACTGTGGTATTTTATGTTTAATATACGTTTGAGCTTATAATAAACGCTTATTTGCGTTATTTTAATGTGGCAGGGATTGTGTGTATTATTCGAGGTAAGATCTGATGATCTGTTTGTTGCCGAAACAGATGGAACATGAAACTCCTTAATCTTTATTAACAACAAATCATTCGTGCTGCAAAATCTACATCTACACTTATAATATTTTAAAGAGGAAAGATTTGTATTTTGTATTTTTGTGGGTTTGTATTGAATAGGCTCCGAAACTAATGGACCGATTTCAAAAATTCTTTCACCGTTAGAAAGCTAAATTATCACTGAGTAACATAAGCTATATATTAAACTAGCTGCCCGCCCCGGCTTCGCACGGGTAGACACAATATTTGATAAATATCTACCCGTGCGAAGCCGGGGCGGGCCGCTAGTCATCAATAAAATGGAAACAATCCTTACCTACTTGTTTTGGGTAATACTTATGTTCTGTAAGAGGTAGGTTTTAACTTGTCTCTTTACTTTAATGACTATTATCAGTGACGGTAGCAGGAAATTTTGTCGACAACGTATTCAAAAACGTAACTCGCGAAATGTCAAAATTATCATACAAATTTTAGTTCCACTTTTCACCGCCGCAGCGCTGTTCATTTTTCAATACAAAAATAGTCGAAGGCGATACGAAAACGTTGTCGACAAAGTTCATGCTACCGGCACCGTATACATCTTTAAGACGACAGATATTATCCCGACTTACAAAGCACAAGCATATAGTATATTTAGAATTCTATCAGCTGTATTAGAGATTTCAGTTTTTAAAATAATATCTCTCTTTTAAGTGAACTCCTTAGAGTATACATATCTCAGGAATATATATACTAAGTCATTTATCAGTTAATTTTTAATTAGCTTGCTAACTTAGCTCATAAATCCAGAAATAGACTTTTGACTTGCCTAGAAACACATATTTTTTCCTCATTCTGTTAACATTCATGCATGTGAACTACAAGCATTACTAAGTATAGAAAAATATCGGCTCTTTTATCAAAGGACATCCTTCAATGCACATGCCCTCCTACTTCATCCGTGCAATGATCGTCAATCGAATTCATACATATTTATGTACGTGTGTATGTGAGCTTAAGTTCAACGCAACCAGCCAAGGTTGTTGCCAACTGGCAGACATTAGTGCAAAAACATACGTAGGTACTTGGGCTATTTGTGGCAATTTAAAACAGATTTTACAGATATGCATGTTTGAACTATTCATCCATAGTCATCATACTCTAAGACACTTGATGGCTCCTTATAAAAAAGACACATTGAAAACAACACGATACTACCTTCTCTGTTTTGAAATATGTATTTTACAAATTTGGAACTTTTTATAGCAAAGGAAAAAAAAACAATAATAATTTATTCAGTTTAGGCCCTAATAAGGCACTTATGAAGGTCTAAATTACCATATATCTAATCTCAATCCACAATTTTTCATTTTTATACCTCGAGGACAAGCATACGTTTGGCCTGACGGTAAGCTCTGATAGTTGCATTAAATAAACTAGTTATTAGTCTTATTTTATTATATTCAACATAGTCCGAGATATAATTTTACTAGTAGAAGCGTCTATTTTTGTTCGGACTAAGTAGAATATAATCCAGATAGAACTTCACTTAAGATAAGTTTGTTTAATCAAAGTAATCTTTAAGTTATATGTTGTGAAACTTTCAGATCCCTTTCAATTGACACCCAGCCAACCCAGTGGCTAGTGATAGTAATTAGCAATACATTACACTTATAATGTCTTCTTCAATTGCAAAGAAAGGGTTTTTCAATCTTCCTCTGTGTATGGAGCTTTTTTTTACTAAAATGCAGTAATGGAAAAACTCGCAACCGTTTCCATTTTTTAGAGTTCCGTATCCGAAGGGTATCCAACGAAAACCTATTACTAAGTCATCGCTCTCCTTCGTCGTAAAAAAAAGAGCGAATATGCTACTACAAACGTATTATTTGCGGTTGGTGCAATTGCCGTGTCAAGGGATCGAACGGCGAAGTTAAGTTTGTAATTTAGTGCGGAATCCTCGGTGAAACTCGCATTTGGCCTGTTTTCTTACGTCGCGTCGGTATAACGTTTTATGAAACAATTATATTTACTCCATCCATACAGCATCTATGCGCATATTGTGAGAATATTTTGGCCTTTTCTAAGGTGGCCGACCCCTAACCTAGATACAGAATGTAAATAAACTCCACAATGTGAGTGATGCAAATAAAGAACAACAAAGGGGTGAGCTGTGCACATAATATTCGTGCTTGCATAACGTAAAAGGTCCTTGCTTGAAGCGCACTTTGTGTGTTTCCATTCTATAACACGTTCCGTGACGTTACGACGCTCGCTCTTTTTGAACACCGTCAATATAATTGAATGTAATTTAATTTGCAAATACTATTTTTTTTATGCCAGTTTGTACTTAAGATATTTCCTTATTGATTTTAGTTATTCCATTTATTTTACATATTTACAATGTCTAAAATTTGCATTAATTTTGGTAAAATTATTAATCTAACATAAAAAATCGAAGTAATCATAATAAAAACTTAAAATAAACTAAACTAAAATACATAAATAAAACTAATAATAATATGATATTATTCGATAAAGACTAGCAAGACAATTTATTTTTCATTTTTATTCGGTTACACAATACCAGTTTTATTTCAACATGTAAACTTTTAACTTTAATATTTTCCATTTCGTGCTACATAATAATTACCGATTAGATAAACAATAAAAAGTCCTTATACAATACACAGAGTCGCAATATCGTAGCATAAATAGTTAAATATGCTCAATGGTAACATTTATATATTGAATTTATTTTAATTGAAACTCGGTCGGGTAATAAAACACCCATAAAACCAATTTAAGTCGAGTGTTGAAGGACTCGTTAAATGTGCGTGGTAGGTATACGTAGGTTTATTTCGTCGTGTAGTATTATGTAAAGAATATTCAAGTAAAAAAAATAATTATGGTTCCTTCGGCTTACAGCTTCTATTACATTTGCTTGGTTATATGTAAACAAAAAGTCAATTAATGTTATTTTGCTTTAATTAAACTTCTTTTTAATTTTTGACGAAACAATAGATGCTTTTGAATAAAAATGACAACTGAAAATGTTAATACCGCTATTTTGCTATTCAACTTCTTTGTGGATTATTTAGTTTTTCGTCACAGCCTTGATAAATAAATATGTTTATCATACATACTTTGGCAAACTTCATTTGTATAAACAAATTAAGCGATTTGTTACGTTTTTTTGGGAAGAATGCGGTATTTTGTCGTCTAATGCAAAATAATCTCAAAATGCGTAGTTTTATAATGTCGTCTATGTTTTCAAGACATTCAGTAACATTTTAACATGTCGGTTTGTCCATAAGACCAATAAATAGATCACGTCCTACAAACGTTACCGCTGCCAGTCGGAAGGGTAGCGAACAACCATTGTGGTTACGAACGAAATATGTTCCACCGAATAATGTACTTCACTCCGCAGTCGTTCAAACACACTTTATGGTAGGTATGTTATTTCCAACTGCGCAACATAACATTTTTAACGTGATTTTGCCAAATAACATTGACATATGAGGTGAAAAGAGCCGCGATTCGAATTTCAATGAAAATTCTAGACTTCTACGGCAACGCGCGAGTGATACCCCTGGTGTTGCAAGCTAACATAGGCTGTAGCCTATAGGCTAAAAACGTTGTTCTTGATTGTATTTAATTGTGAATACGTCGATATATTTCTGACGATTACGATTGTAACTCTTTCACCAGCATAATGCTATATTATCGCTGAGTAGCATAGGTTTTATTATGTTAATACGTGGGCGAAGTCGCGGGGAAAAGCTAGTATTATATATTTGCGTTAATCACTCTGGCTCTATTTGCAACTGGCCTTCACTGTTAATTAAATACCAAATTAAAAACTCGCCAGTAAATTCGTATGTAGGTAGGTACGTAGACAGTACAATGAATATAAGTAATATTTGAGGTTAAGTGTTTAATATTCAGCGTGTTTAGTTGACTCAGCTGAACTTTCAAACTACCTATTAAGAATTTTATGGGTTCCCTTTATTCTTGGTTATCGCCTTTTTTTAAGTAGGTTATAATTGTTGTAGTATTTAAGTACGTGTACACTGGGTCTACGCCTTGTTGCCGGTCGCTCTCTAGGTTGGGTAATTAAAAGTAACTATGTGTATACATATTATACAAAAAAAAATTAGCTAAGAATATAAATAAATAATGAGAATAATAATCATAATGCTCGGACATTATCACAGAGCGCCATCAAGCCCCTAACTACGCAAAGCTTGTACTATGGGAACCAGCAGCTGATATTTAATCTTTTGTAAATACTTCGTAAACACCCATGTACCTACGTATGTACATATTATGTACTCGATATAAACGTTAAATCACCTCTCATATTTATATCAATGAAGTACCTATCTAGATTTGAGTTATGTAACAATCTCATAATAATAACTAAAGCTCGCTAAAGCCTTAGTTATTGTTCGGAGGTATCAATATTGTTTCTAATCCAATAATTGATTGAGAGCTTTATCACGTGTCAGTGTGACAAAAAAAACTAATAAAAATTATATCATTAATTTATATCGTATTTTATGATTGTTGTGACGTAATGACGTGTGTCAGTGGAGACGTGCAGTCTCGCGCGCGAAGGTCTTTGACCCGCCGGCGCGCAATCCACTGCTTAGGAATTCTATAAGTAACAACCTTTTCATATTGTGCTGCTGCTGTGCACACCGCTTCTACTTACATTTATAAGGGCTAAATTAAATACCAAACGAATAACTTAATTTTACGAAGAACACCTATTTCTATAGGTTGGTACTACTTAAGCGACAGACGTCTATCTGTCTGTATACATAGCGTATCTTGTGTTGTAACTACTGAAGCAGCAAATACACTGTCTGTAGGTAACTACGCAGTTGGTAATCCCGTGCATCCCGCGGGATCGATCGCCTGGTATCTGCGAGACGGTTCAATTGCACCCGACCGACCCGACTGATCCGTAGTAACAAGTATTGTATCCTTGGTACTTTAGATAGGCATGCCATGTTAGTAGGTTGGCACTTCTATTCACTCTGTATCAGAACGTGTATCAGTGAAAATGACGTCGTTTGCAGAACGTCGGCATATTAAAACGTCTATACCAGAGGTTCACAAACTTTTTCCCATAGACCACTTTCTAAATTGTACTGGTTTCGGTGGACCTCCTACTACTGCTGAATTTTTATATCTGAGATCAAATAAAACAGGTACTTAGATGGAACTTTGAGAACAATTAGTGACGCCGGTTTTTTAAACATGTAGTGCGTAGGCAAGGCGTAGTTCCTTTGAATTCGTTGTAGGTATATGCGTGTAATTGTGTATATTATATGTACACTGCATGGCGTAGTTTTAACCGGTGGCGTCATTTAGTTGCTCACAAAGACCCATCTGCCTTCTTTATTTCAGATTTTTACATGTGAAATTCTGACGGACGCTTCCTTGAAACAGTTACGTAGGCCTTCAAACTTTGTAATTTCAGTATAGCAAAGATTATGTAATTAAAATGTTGCCGGTCTCTATCTCGCTCTCGCAGTCGTATTTTTGACATTGTCGGATTGGTGGAACAGCAATAAGCTCAGTAGCAGTTCTTTTGAGAATCGTATAGCTGATCTCAAAATACTAGTCTAGTAGATAAGTAGTCTCTGGACTACTATAGATAAAACTTCAAGAAGCATATAACAATATTATCACACATATACATTTATCAAATGTTTGGTTGCAATCTTTGATTATTTGCAATATTTAAAGCATAGACTGACTCCCCCTACGGATTTAAAGGGACAAAACACAGAAGCCACTGACAGCTGTCTGACGTTCATGCCACCAGCGACATCCAGCGAATATTTTTTGCAACTTCCGTATGAAAGTTAAAACACAAATAATTAAAAAAGTTTCGAAGAAACCTTTCACTATGCATTGAACCAGGAGTTTGAAACTGTCTTAAAAGGGAAGCATGAATGTTATTCAACGGAGTGGAAAAGATGTGCGCAAATTACTAATGCCTTCCGAACGCCTCCGTTTTCCGCCCCGCTTCCTCGCATTAGTGGAACCCCACCCTATATATATACATATAAATATACACTATAACACGCATTATCTTAAGATAACACACCCATTATAAATGACATCCGTTTCCGACTCGCACACACTATCGATCCCTACGCGCTATAGACTACATACATAGCTGAATAAAGACATTGGAAAACAATACTTATCCCTCGTAACATATGGTCCCATTTAGATCGGGATGCCATGACCTACATTCTGAGGTCGGAATAATTTGCAGTAAGCACGAGCTGAAAAATGTTTTTCGTCTGATGACGTCAGTTTCCACATACCTAGATTTTACACGCGAATATAATCCCCGGGCGGCAAGGATTAGGTACGTGTCGAGGTGTCGAGCAATAGCTTTACAAAATGTGACAGCGAAATTGGCGGGAAATATTCTGTCAAAGCATCTACCTACCTATCTATTTATTTATAGAAGAAAAATGAAATATGGATTCGTAAGCGTGGGCGGAATCATTTACTTACTCACCTACGATCAGTACATTAAAATTGATTAAAGTTTCCTCTTGATAATGAGAGTAGACATTCTTTTATATTCTGGTCTATGATTTCGGAACTAAAAAGAACGAACAAGGAAAAAAAATGCCAAGAAATATAAGCATTATTTATTTTATTTTATTTTATTTATTTAATAAGGCTTACCAACTAGTATACATACAGAAATCAGTGTTAGATATAATACAAATTATTAAGTAACTATGTATGTAACTAAATTATAGGTTAGCACAACATTCAAACTTAGGTTTAAAAGTAAAATTATAATATAAAATTGTGCTTGTGCTTGTGAGAAGCATATAATGATAATTAAATTAAGAATGTGCTAGCTTACAGAATAATAAAATTACTTATTATAATTATAATAATAATAAGCCTTTTTTATTTTCATAACATTAAAAAAAGACATATAAAACAAACTATGTTTAGCAAGTGTAGTGTAGTGTAGGTATTTGAGATCAATATTTGTGTCATGGCCCCTTTCGGGTAAAGGCCTCCTCCAGTTGCCTCCATTTTTTCCTGTCGCTAGCTGTTTTCATCCAGTCTCTTCCTGTCAGTTGAAGTATGTCATCTATGCAGCGAGCTTTTGGTCTGCCCCTTGCTCTTTTGCCTCCAGGACCTGTCCATTTTGTTACTCGTTTAGGCCATCTTTCTTCAGGGGAACGAGCGATGTGCCCTGCCCATTTCCACTTCAAACGCTGTGCATGTTGTAATGCGTCTATCACTTTAGTTTTGTGTCTAATTTATGTACTATTGACTTTGTCACTGGTCTTGATTCCAAGGATGCTCCTCTCCTAATATAAGCATTACTTGTGCCTTTTTATCACATGACTAACTGGTTAAGAAATAAAATGCCAAAAAAAGTAAACATTACTTAAGCCATTTTTTGTCACATAACTTGTTTTTGACTTCTGTACATGTAACACCTTTTTAAGTAATTGAGCGAGTGTTAAACTAATATCCAGCTCCATAGCTACCCTGAACAATCGGGTATAGTTCACACGTGCGTTCAATATAACAGCAATGAAACAAAAAGCGGTAATTAATTAATTACTAAGGCCCCCCGCACGCGTAGTAATAGTCACGTACGTAATCCGGTTAGAGTTCCGTTCGTGTATAACGGACGTAAGTCTCAGATTTGCTGGAGAATTTAGATTTTTTCCTTCAATCGGATTGCTGGTACGTGTGGCTTAGGTAATTGCGGGATGGATGGCTGGCGTGAGAATGGATTGTTGCATAATATATACAGTACAGTGTAAGGAGAGGTTAAATTGACTAAATTAGCCTCCTATTCTTCCGATTTATTGCGACGTTACGGCAATTTCAAAAATTTATTATTATTATTATTATTTCGGCCCTCTCTTAGCTTTTTGTAGTTTTTGATAGTATTTTATCATAAGCATTTTTAGAATAATCACGAATACAAATAACTTAATTTAATTAAAACATAAATAACCCTACTAAGATGTTTAAGCATTAAATACATGGTTCCTTATTGTATCTCACATCTGGAAACTTTACTAAACTCGTTCGTCACGCCATATTACCTTATATTTCACTACAAATTAAGCTAGTTTTTCGCCGTACTTTGATCGTGGGGAAGAAAAGTTAAATTAGAATTCGCTAAGAAAATCTAACGAGGAAGGTACATGGTTTTATTCCACCCTCATATGACAAGACATGACTCACCCTATACATATAAACTTTATGACGTCACATGGCACTGACAGGCCTGTTTCTAACGTTCTCTGTCTATTTTATGTCTGTCTGTCTTTGTATCTCATGTCTGTAATATATTATGTTTGGACATTATCACACAGCCCTGTCTGGCCCCAAACTAAACAAAGCTTGTACTATGAGAACCAGCAGCTGATATATGCTTATACATTAATACATACTTATAATACATACCAAACACCCAGACGCAAGGCAAACATATTTGTCACATAAATGTTTGATGGCGGGAATCGAACCCGCGACCTCTAGCGTAGCAGTCAGGTATACTAACCACTAGACCAGCGGTATCGTCGTAATACAGAACAGATCCTACTGGGTTACTTTTACCTCAGAGTAGATAATAATACTCTTCTACGTAGCTATAGCACGCCTTTTGTGTGGCGACTCAATCAAAGTGGTTAGTCTGATTGCTGGAGTCCGCCTGGGTAGGTTCAAATACATATCGTACTATATCTACAGTTCTACACTAATATTATAAAGAGGGAAGATTTGTATTTTTGTATGTTACGTATAAAGTTAAACCTAACGGACCGATTTTAAAAACTCTTTCACCAGCATAATGCTATCTTTGATTAAATAATGCTAGATTATCACTGAGTAACATAAATTATGTTGCTACGCGGGCTAAGTCGCGTGGAAGAGCTAGTATATACTATATACTACCACCAAGTACTGCTGTTTATGCGTCACTGTTTTGGCATGAAGGGCACTAGAGAGAGCACAGTTGCTTAAAGTTCCGATTTGAGGCCTGATTTCGCGATGCTGGACAAATTTGAAAAAAAAAAAAAAATATTAAAGATAGTTATTTATGGTAGCTATGTTGTTTGTATTTGATCTATTTATGACGATCGTAACATTTGCAGAATGCATCAACCGACCTACATCAAAATTTGTCGTAACTTTTTCCATTTTCATTAGAAACTTTTCCTCGCCATATATTTTAGGCTCGTATTTTAACATGTAAATGAAGAAATAGTGCTGTCGCGGAGCGGCGTTACATTTGACTCATAAATGACATTTTTATTGTTAAAGCTCGATCCCCATGTAGCGTCAAAATGCTGCGAATCACATGTATAAGCTTTTAGTGTATAGGTGGCACGATATACAAGTGTGTTTGTTTTCACGATAAAGTAAAATTGGTAGATAAGTTAAATTATCTTGTACTTTTTAACGGACTTCAAAAAGAGGAGGTAGTTTCTCAATTCGACCGTTTTTTTTTTTTTTTAATAATCATTAACTCGGGCATACATTTCAAATGTTGAAGATTTTCATAAGATTAGTGTGCATTACAAACAAGTATTTGATTATCTTTGTTTGATATATAATCATCAGCAGAACAAAAAATGGTAACCTGTAGGTAGTTGCTACTGTATTTTCATTACATTTTTATCAACAGATTCTGAGCGAAATATTCTTCCATTTGAGTCAGTTCCTCCGATTTAATTGGTACCTATTCATCTTCAAAGTTCAAAGTCAGATGTTTTGTCATTGCCCGTCTTCTAAAATTTTATTATAATATCATATACAAACTCGTTCACGATTTTCTTTACTTTCACGTGCCGTTGCGTTCCTGCCACGTCACGTGCATTCAGCCTTAGGGGCACGCATGGGGTGTAGTTGGGATACAGGGCGGGCCACCCCACACCCCACCCACCCTGGGGGCTGGGGGCGTCACCCCACACCCCATTTTTCCACGGATTTGGACTAATTAGCTTTTTCTCTACGATTCATTTGACGAAGCACGTTTTTTTATACATTTGTATGTTTCGTTAAGTTCTTGTGTTCTTTTTTGTTTGTTTTTGGTACGATTTTTTGCACGTCTTTTTTGTGTTTATTCCTTTTATTTATGTCTGTAATTGAATTTTATATTTCGTTACAAAATATTCTAGTAGAAAGGTGTTTTATAAAACCTTTTAGTTTTTTACATAATTTTTTATTTACTTAAGTGAGTCTGTTGAATCTTCGTTCATTTATTATGCTAAAATTTATTTTGTCTGGTTGGTTATTTTCATTTTACATTATTAAGATTTTATAATTAGTCTCGGACTCTTTTATTCTTTAGCAACAACATCAAATAAGAACAAAACAAATGAAAGCGAATGTATTGTACAGTTCTAATACCATTTCTACCTAAATCATTGCACGGTTATCGAACCATCTGCATTGTTTATGGCAGAACCTTTACCGGCGTGGCTTTTAAATGATAAATCGGAAATTGCTCCGCGACCTTTATTTAACAATATGTGTAAACATAGGGTCGAGATCCTAGGCGCACGTTTTTGGCATTTCATCTCTAAAAGTCAATCTAGCTACATCAAAAAGTCGCGGTCCTTCTAAATTTATTACGTCTTTAATATTATGAACTAAGATTTCTTCGTTTTTTAATATTTTCCTTGTATCAGAGCGGTTATTGTGATAATAGCGGAAGGGTTGTCAAATTCAATAATACTGTTCATTGGGGGACACTAATGTACTGTACTTACACCCTTCTAATAAACAAAAGTAAGATTTAATTTTGTAATACCCTTTTAAAAAGCTCTAAGTAACAAATTAATTTAGTTACTCCCTTTTAAAAATCTTCCAAGTACCAATTAGATGTACTCGTTTAGAAAGTATAGCGGCCCGCCCCGTCTTCGCACGGGAAGACATTTATATCAAATATTTTGTCTACCCGTGCAAAGCCGGGGCGGGCAGCTAGTCTATGTTAATCAGTGATAGTGTAGCTTTCGAACGGTGAAAGATTTTTTGAAATCGGTCCAGTAGTTTCGGAGCCTATAGACATTTATTAAATATTTTGTCTACCCGAGCGAAGCCGGAGCGGGAAGCTAGTATAATATATAGCCTATGTTACTCAGTGATGATGTAGCTTTCTAACGGTGAAAGAATATTTGAAATCGGTCCAGTAGTTTCGGAGCCTATTCAATACATACAAAAATACAAATCTTTCATCTTTATAATTGAAAATAGGATGAACTTACCTAACTGAAATCCAATTATTATTTTATGATAGTTGATCTGAAATATAATTGTTTAACAGTGTAGTATTCCTCTTCGTCACTCTATGGCGTCGCGATTCGTTCAGAGATAAAAAAGATTTTTACTCTCTGGCAACTCTATTCGTTACGTCACTGATTTAGAGCCAAGTCCGGGTAATCGGGTACCCATTAAGCTCGGGATCAGTGTTAGCTGATGAATGGGCAGGGTGGGTGATTATATTTCAGATCAACTATCATAAAATAATAATTGGATTTCACTTAGGTAAGTTCATCCAATTTTCAATTTTATTTCAAGTTGATCTGAAATATAATTGTTTAACAGTGTAGTTGTTTAGAGACATCTGCATAATGGGTAAGATTAGTGATAATAATAGGCAATAGTTATTATCGTAAAACTTTACATTCAGTCATTATAAGACTTGTTATTTTTAGGTTTAATTTACACAAACTGGCTCATTACCTATGTAATGAGCTAATCCTTATTCGTGAACTTAATAGTTCATACTAACTAAGGAGTCTTATTCATTTATTTAGTATTAGCTACTTGTACATGATCAACTAAATATAAGTGAGGTCAAGTTACCCTACCATTAGTGCTGTATTTGCACTTGATATAAATTAACTCACTGCTATCTTCTTCTTCTTCTTCTTCCTAAGTATGGCAATCAATCCCTTCAGGGACTATTTTTGCCAGTGACGAGTGTTAGAGAATTTTCATGTTGCAAAATTTCTCGTGTTTGCCGCATTAAAATGCCTAGTGTCATGCATTCTAACGCCCAATGGAGTTTCTGGAGACAACCCACGGCAGTAGCAGATCGTAACACGCCTTTAGATTAGAGGTAACCTATTGACCAAAATGATAAATCACTTAACCCAAAAGTCGTATTATGGCATTATTTCCAATGCTCCTATAAATCAGTCACTAAATGAAACTTTACTGCACATATCGACACCAAAAATACACATTAAAGATCACTATATCACAATTTACGACACACTGGAAAAAATCTCAACCGCTCCGCCTGATTCCCGCCAAAAACTCCTCACTGCTATCTGTATATGTATCTGCCTATGTTACGATCACAGATAAGAGATAACTTGTTTTTAATTAAAATTAAATTAGTAATCAGAGTTTAAAAATGGCATGCTTGATTATCTATAGTCTTGAGTATAGTATATTCTATATATATAAAATATTTTAATGCATATGGTTATACCAGTTACCAGAGCTGATTTACTTGTATAATCAAAGGTGATTTAGTTGGTATATACAGTTTACGAAATCACAAGTGTTATCATTGCTTTGGGTGTAATTTGTATGATTTTTTACAAATTTAATGAACTTCCTACCTAGTCACATCTAAAGGCGCACTAGCCGTTGAGGTGGCATGGTTCAAAGTGCTATGTGATGTGTTCTCTATTATAATAATTGTCTTACTTTGTATTATTCTCTTTTATAAAATATTAATATGAATCTTGAAATTTTTGCACGCTAGTATATGCCTAGCAAAACATGTAAATGGACTCCATAAATATGTCACACCTTTTTATGCCATGATTTAGCAAATAAAGGTTATTATTATTAAAAGTGGTTTCTTAGCAATAATACAGTGGTGACATCCCTAGTAAGTATAAAATATGTGTCAGGAAGTCACAACTCTTCTAACTATTTTATATGTATTTACTTATGTATATAAGTGGAATTGATTCCATCTCACTTGATTCTCTAAGGTGAAATTGCCTTTAGTGTGCTCTTAATATTAACATTATGCTGGGAATAGTCAAGAAGAGACCTGGCTGGACATATTTTAATCTGTATGGAATAAAATGGTAGGTCAACTACAACAACTTCTACCCTTTTTGTATGTAAAATTATTATTATTATTAATTTTTTGATCCCAGGTACGTTATCTTTCCGTTAGATAAGAAAAAAGTCATTCAGTTTTATAGCTGACAGAATATGCACCCGTTGAGCACTTGCCAAAGCTTAGTTTTTGGTGAGCATTTCTAGAGCCAGAGGTTCGCGGTAATTCAACTAGATGATTAAATACAGTAGATGGTTATAAATTTACATATGAGTATTGATCTGTGATCCGTTTCAATCTGAATAGGCCTATTAAGGACCACTTCATACTATCGTCAGCGCTTATCTTCCCTTCCATGAAAAGGTAAAGGCCAGATTTCATCAGGGTATTGTAAACAGCTCTTCTAAAACTGTATAATAATTGGGTATAATATGAGTACTGTTCCCAACTTGTGGTTATTACAAGTAATACTGTATTGTTTCATCATACCTGGTCAGATGGATGTTAATATTATATTCCATTGAATAAATAATTAAGTAGCTCTCTGCCATACCTCGGCGTCTCAATGCTGTCTGCAGAAGATGGTCGTTGCTAGGGTGAGGTCGCGCTCAGTGGGCTTTGCATTCTAAAAGATATGAAGAGGTTAGTGCTGGGCAAAAATATAATTGGCTTGGTTATTGTGAAGCTCTTTGCTAAGTGCTGCCGAGGCTATGACTCCAGACTGGATAAACCAGAATGTTTTTAGTTTAATCGATACTTTTTGTCATCAGGGCAAATAGTGAGAAAGCATAAAAGGTATTTTTGCTCTTAGTGAAGCATCAAAATGCATAGGAGTACCATTTCTATTGATCTTAGATGCGAGAAGATCAATATGTGAAATCCATAGTCAAGCCAAGCAATTTTTAAATTATCAAAATGCCTTATCACACTATTCCCACTCTATGTCCATGTTTGTTGGCCAAAAATGCTTTATCAGCAAATGTATTTTCTTTAAATGAAATAAGAAGCATATACATTAACACTCCACTTCGCATACCCACAATTATATCTCTAATCGTTAATTAATTAGGGAGAGGAAACTGCATACTGCTTATGTTAATAGTACATGCAATGGCGGTTGTGTAACAAAGCTAAAGAGCGCTGTTAAGATTGCCAAGTTATTAATATGGAATTTCTGCTCATTGTCCATCTGTAGGCTTCCAACACTGCCGCCATTGCAGTATGCTTCCCATCCTGAGAGTGATGTATCTGAAAGTGTATTAGTTTATAATGTCTAAGAGAAAGTATTATTTTGAAAAAAAAAACTGTTATAATTTTTGTACAAGGTAAGGTAAGTTGTGTGTAAGGTTGAGTACCCTTGGACAATCGATTATTGTGATAAAATAATGCTAAATGTTTTCCTTTCCATAGTTTTACTATACACCAAGCCATATAGTATGGCAGGACAAGTGTGGCTTAAGTTCTAAGTATTTTAGCCAATTTCCTTTATTGGTTAAGTAGTTTTTATAATGATGGAACTTTTTTGATGGTTTACAACGAGTAAGGCACTGAATAAGGTACAGTGTTGCATCTCTATTAGCTATGCATGCATCATAACTATAGCATACACATAGATAATCATTAGGAGTATTGTTTGCAATTAACCTTATTTTTGGTAATACACTGGTTACCGAAATTTTGTAAAACCGCTCGGGTCTGTACACAGGCCACAAGGTAGTGTGCTAAATTGATATGAAACACATAATGTCTAGAACTGCAAAAAAAACCGTGTTCTAGTGGCACTGTATGGGCAATAAAAAAAGAATAATATTAAACATATAAATTATGTCAAAAACAACAGATACAGATATTTACTGTATTCTATATGCACTGCTGCAAAAAAAAAAAAAAAAAAAATTCTTTCTAATCTATGGAATTGGAACACTATGAACTTAGTTTTGTTCTTATTAACTTCCATTTGGAAATATTTTATTTAAAGAAAAAACTTGGTCTCAAACATCCTGTAGTTATAAATTGGCTACTTTTACAAGTTTGTTTGTAAAGCCACAGGCTCTATTAAACATGTTTCAAATTGCCTTTTGTATATTAACTAGGCTCCCTTATTAGGTGCCCTGTTTTTTGAGAAAGACAATTTGTATTAGTATTATTGAGAAGGGTAACCCATTAAACTCAAAAATTTGTGTGT
This sequence comes from Falcaria lacertinaria, assembly GCA_951449985.1. NCBI lineage: Eukaryota > Metazoa > Arthropoda > Insecta > Lepidoptera > Drepanidae > Falcaria > Falcaria lacertinaria. Next base: position 9,238,164 of record OX602121.1, on the reverse strand, counting down.
GGTGAGGACCCCCACAAGAGTATTACTAAGGTATACATAAAGAATAATTTGTAATATTGTCAGCATGTACCTGGGTTTTTATGCCTCTTGGAGGTCTCCAAGAAGAAGAGCTGCACTATGGTCATAGTGCAGCTCTCTCGGAGCAAAATGGATGTGGTCTGGGCGGTGAAACTTACTTTGTGGCATGGTTCCCCGAGTCCACCATAAGGTGTCATCACCCTGGTTTGCTGCTGGGGTAAACTTGGAGGTAGACCAAACTGGTTTCCTATTGTACTTTGTTCCATACTCGGCCCATCAGCAACCTACTAAACTTGTGAAGATGGGAGCTCCTAATTAGGTACTCAGCATGGCTGCTAGGGTGCAACTGTATAAGTGCCCATCCCTTTTAACTTCTTGCAAAAAATATGTTGTGATTATTATTGAGCACTGGAAACATATATCTGTCAGGAGCTTTGAAGCTTCACAGAGTTGTTCATAATAATGTGATTTTTCGGCTGACTCACATCAGCCAGGTTGCTTTCAATAGTAGTGGTTATGATCCCCGCTGGTGTGGGACAGTTACTAGGTAGTAATCCCCTATTTCAGAGCTCTCTATTAAATGTACTCTCTTCATTTAATTTATGAACTTCTAGGAGACATTTTTCATTTCCTTTTTTCTTCCTTGTAAGGTCCATTCGGTACAATATGTACCCAACATATAAATATTTGGTAATATTAAATTTTATTAGTACTGAAGGCCCAATACCTTTCGAAAAGGTGCTTGCCATTGGGTCTGGGTAGTTCTCATCAAAGTGCTCGACCTGAGTAACTTCCTCATTCAAAACTATCTTGCATGCATCCATAGCTGTGTCTATATTGATGCCTGAGTCATACCTTTTGTCACGGTAATATCATGTGGCTATGCCAGATACTTCGTCGTTTCTAATATCTGGAACGGACATGGGTATTGTTTTTTGAAGTTGTTGGGACACTTTTACACTGAGATTAAACGTATCTCGTACGCATCTCGGTGGGCATCTCGTGCCAAATCAAAGCTGTGGTATCTCGTACCAAGTTTGATCTTCGTGATAGAGTATCTCGTACCAACACGGTAGAAACCCAGTATAATACAATGCAATTTCTTCGCCATGTGCGTTATTGAGGTTAAGTATCGGTAAATGGTATGTAGGTAACTGAAAGAAAGAACCTGAAAAATTTAATTAATTATTTTTCCTTTAAACATTCGGATCATTCCATTTGTGGTGCCTCCAGACGCCGTCTTGTCATCGTAGAGGGTCTTCGATATCGTCCTTTGTGATATATGATGGTCTTGTGGCTACCGATATTTTATATCAGTTTCCTTTCACTGGCCGTTGCGACCCAATTTATACGTGCACTATACGATATTTTATTTAATAAAGGTAATATAGGTACTTGTATTGTACCATTTTCACAAAAACCCATAAAAACTTGAGGAACAAAAGTTTTTTTCACGATGCCGTTGAAGTCGCGAAAAGAAAAGTGACGTAACGAATAGAGTTGCCAGAGAGTAAAAATCTTTTTTATCTCTGAACGAATCGCGATGCCATAGAGTGACGAAGAGGAATACTACACTGTTAAACAATTATATTTCAGATCAACTTGAAATAAAATATTAGTATAGATGGGTAATTTATTAGGTCCTTACATATGAAATTGGCGTTTTGTATGGGAGGAACAAAAAGTCGAATATTTTTTAATATAATATATTTAATTAATCAAAGTATGAACCATTATTTTCTATGCACTTTTGCCATCTCATAGGTAGTTCATTGATCCCTTTACTAAAAAAACCAGTCGGACGGGAATCAATAAAATCTTTGAAGGCGATTTGGACTGCCCCATCGGAGTTGAATTTTTTCCCTTGCAAGAAGTTATCCAAATTTCGAAAAAAATGGTAATCTGTTGGAGCAAGGTCCGGGGAGTACGGAGGATGTCTTAGACTTTCCAATTGAAGCTCTTCTAATTTAGTAGCCGTCTGTAGCGCAGTGTGTGGTCTAGCGTTGTCGTGAAGCAGCAGTGGCGTGGAGCGATTGACCAGCCTAGGTTGTTTAGCCGCTAGCTTTTCCATCATGGTTTGCAATTCCTGACAATAGACATCAGCCGTAATAGTCTGGCCAGATTTGAAAAAACTGTAATGAACAATACCGGCACTAGTCCACCAAACGCTTACAGGTAACTTTTTTGGGTTTAATTTTCGCTTGGGGCAGGATTTGGCTGGCTGGCCAGGATCTAACCATTGCGCTGAGCGCTTCCGATTATCGTAAAGAACCCATTTTTCATCACAGGTAATGATTCGGTTTAAAATACCTTCATTATTGTGCCGGTTTAGTAATGTAACGCAGCAGTCGACGCGCGTTTGCCGGTTTGTTTCAGTCAATTCGTGAGGTACCCACCTTTCAAGCTTTTTAATCTTCCCAATTTGCTTCAAGTGAATTAAAACAGTTTTATCACTAACATTGCAGCCTGCAGCTAACTCGGACGTGGTTTGCGATGAATCCGCTTCCACAATAGCCTTCAACTCTTCATTATCAACTTGAGTCTCAGGCCGTCCACGGGGCTTGTTCTGCAGGTCGAAATTTCCAGAACGAAAACGTTGGAACCAAAAACGAACTGTGTTTTCTTTTGCAACACGACCGCCATACACATCATTCACCCTTCGAGTTGTTTCCGCAGCACTAGTGCCACGGCGGAACTCGTACTCGTAAATAATGCGATATTTAAGGTTTTCCATTTTGTAAAATGAGTGACGCAAACAGAAAAAAACAGAAGAAAAAAAACAAATGAATGACGATCATCGAAGCACAAATACATGAGTCTATAGCTGTACAAATTTGAATTTGGAATTCCTTACCAAAGAGGAGAAATTCGTGATTAAAGTGGCCAGTACGAAAAACGCCAATTTCATATGTAAGGACCTAATATTTTGCATCCCATACATTTTATTAGTACCGGACTAAGTGTATTCCAGTCTATCGATCTCAACTATTACCGTGAAAGGTTGTCGGTCTCTTGACATTTACTCAAGTAGAAGTCCTAGTAATGACTATGATTGCGTCACACTGGAAACATTAATATTATAATATCACATTATTAACGTTGGTATAAAAAATACTTACCTGTTTGTTTGTCTTCTATGCGCGCCTATCCCTATACCTCACGTGGACATATTATAAAAGAAAGCTTTGGATTTAGGTATGAGATTTTTTGTTTTTAACTGCATTTTGGGGCTTTGGATACATATCCTTTTAGGTACCCTTTTGAAGTCTTACATTATTTTTGATATAATTTCACCAACTTCCTAAATCTTCTTGTCACTTGTCATACTTTACTGGTTTCTTCACTTACATCTTTAAGTTTCGAGAGACGATATGAAGTCTCAACAGATAATAGATAGCGTTAATTTTTAATAACCACATAATTTACTGTTATTGATTCTAATCGAGAATGTTTCGTGACTTACACGTAAAGTACCTATCTAAAATTGTAACAGTCATTTTCTGTATATTGTACGTAGGCTGCTACGTACTACATATACGTTGTATATACTCACCCTACGCCGAATTCCCGGAAAAAGTGAGGAGAGGAATTCCTGGGGGCTCCTTTTTCAACTTTTTGCAACTCAGCGGAGGCCGAGTTAAAACATTTTTCGCGTTTTTTTTACGCTTGATAGCTTTCGTTGCGTTGCGTTGCTCCATTGCTTGCCAATATGTATTGTTTTATTTCTATTAAATCAGGCGTCACTTTCAAAGTCAATATTTTAGCGATGTCAATCATATTTTGTAATTTATATAGATTTAGTTCCATTTAGCTCATCAAAAATATTAATTTGATAAACTTTTAAAATGAGTATGAACCATGAACATGAATATATAAACATTTCCCGGGACAAGTCAAGTATAACATTTTTCCACTCCTACATGAAAAATTTCATATCCACACATTTTTCGTAAAAAGGTCCTTACAAAAATTTTGCTTCACCTAAGTATTATAATGCCAATTGGAAAAATAATAGACAGCCACAAAAAAAATATATTTTTATTTAATTTAATAGGGTAAACAAACAGCTACATAACGGGAAGTACACAATTATTATAGGATAATATGTGGTTATTAATTATATAGCCAGCTACGTTTACCACAGATGCGGAAAACAAAAAAAAAACATACCATAATGTGTACCATACCATATCTAGGTTCATAATCCGACTCCACCTAATACATGGAACAATACGTCGTTAGTAGATTGACACTGGCACGAGAGAGACGGACATATACAGCTGCCTACCTGACCTTACGGTCACCTCCAATTGGACTCAATTGCCATGTGAACCGGCGAATTGTGTGTTGTGTATGTATAAAAGATACTTACTTACATATACATACATGCGTTTAGATTATATAGCTTGACAGTTATTTAGGAAAACTAGCAATATCGGAATACACTACGCTGTGACAAAACTATAGTTCGTCAATAGAGCTACCAAACGAAAAAAAAAACATTCACATAGAGGAGGAATGGAAATGAACATAATAATAATAATAATCTCATAATGAAGATAACAATGAGTCAAATATGTTTTGTGTTTAGCTAGCTCAGCGTATCCTCGTGGAGCACTGGCAACCTTACTTACCGCCGAAACACAACACTACATCAAATAGTGTTATTTCACTGCGGTCTTCTGTAAGGCGGAGGTACAGTCCCCAGTCGGGCGGCTCCAATTTAAATGGGATAACCCACGGGTTATCCCAAATCGCCCTACCTCTCTTTAAGAAGTATTTACAGATCAAAAACTTACATAGCAAGTGTATTTTTTCAGTGACTAGCGGATTAGCCGTTATCCAGATTAATCCGTAGAAGAAAGGAAACTTACTTGACAGACTTTTTAACGCACAGACAAAAAATGCGAGCTTCTTGCGTATCGGTATTGGTCTAAGATTAAAAATGCTAAAAGAAAGTTTGTTATTTTATTGCTAGCTCACAGTTATACAGTTAAATTGTCAATTTCACTGAGTGTAAAAACTTCCTAACCAAATTTTGTATAGTTTTGTGAATACCAGCTGCAAGACTAGGGCAGTAATTTAAATGAACTTTCTTATAATTAGGGCTTAGTGACGATATGCTACAAGCAAGAAAAAATAAAATTATAGATATGTTACAATACAAGCAGATTTAATTTTATAGATTAAGTTAAGGATGTAAAATGAAAATAGTATGTAGTCTACACTAATATTATAAAGAGGATAGATTTGATTTGTGTTGAATATGCTCCGAAACTACCGATTAAAAAAAAACCGAAAATTCAAAAAGATCTTTATTTGACTAGACTTTACAGGCAAGCACTTTCAAATCGTCAGAATCTACCACCGGATTCGGAAGGTCGGTTTTGCTGAGAAGAATCCGTCAGCAGAATTAGAGGCCGACATTATCCCTGATGAACATAGGCTACTTTTTACCGCTTGAAAATGCTTAATTCCTTTGGGAAAACGGGTACTAGTATACTATATTGCTACGGCGAAGTCGCGGGGAAAAAGCTATAAGTATGTAAACGTGATATAAAAAATAGCAACATATTTTCGCAGTAACATAATAATAATAATAATGCTTGGACATTATCACACAGCGCCATCTGGCCTCAAACTAAGCAAAGCTTGTACTATGGGAACCAGTAGCTGATATAATACTTATATATTACTTTTTTGTAAATACATACTTATAATACATACCAAACACCCAAACGCAAGGCAAACATATTTGTCACATAAATGTTTGATGGCGGGAATCGAACCTGCGACCTCTAGCGTAGCAGTCAGGTATACTAACCACTAGACCAGCGGTCTCGTCATAAACATAAACACATAACATACAAATACCTTAGTACATAAATACAATTATTTACTTAGTTACATTGAGCAAGCGACATTCTGGCATTCAGAAATACCTCGACCTAATACCTCATACTCAGACTCTGAGGTGAGGTATTCACTACGCAACGTTAATTAAGAACAGATTTTATTTGAGCTCTTAAGTAAAAGGACATAGTTGTACCATTAATGTTTTACGGCAGGTCTCCTACGCAGTTGAATCAATAGAAGGTGGGTTTTAGTTTAATTGTCGCACGAATTATGGTGATTCAAACCCACGTTGGAGTGAAAGAGATGGAAAAAGTTAATGGTACCTACTGCTGTAGGTACCATTAACCTGCTGGTTAAAAGAGGCAACCTAACGATTTTTATACTACTAAGGTCAAAGGTGGCACACAAGAATACGGACAACCTGATGGTAAGCAGTCACCGTAGCTTATAACCGTTAGCAATAATAGTGGTATCACTAACGAGTTACCAACCATGTTGTTAATGAGAACTTATTATGCCAGCATCAATACTACTATAGTCGGAATTATAATTCGATTCCACATTTGACATTAGCTACTGTCATTTTGTAAAAAAATGATACCACATATAATAGTGTAGTGTTGAACACAAAAATCGATAAACAATCGCGATTTATGTTTATGTAATCATAATGTGTAAACGAAATGGCAGCACAACATGGGATCACGGTTTTAAGACTGCCCCCTTACCATTGCGAGCTGAACCCTATCGAATTGATATGGGCGCAGGTAAAGGGGCATGTAGCTCAAAATAATAAAACCTTCAAATTGACAGACGTGAGAAATTTATTTGAGGAAGGCATTCAAAAAATTACGGCTACCGAATGGTCTAAATGTGTATCCCATGTTGTCAAAGAAGAGGAAAAAATGAGTAGGCTAGATATGTTATTTGATAATATTACAGACATATTTACAATAAATGTTACAGAAAGTGACAGCGATAGCGATAGCAATGACGGCGACGATTAATAAAATAAAATATTACCATAATTCATCTATTTGTTTTATTTCTCATGTTCCTGCATCATCACATTTTTTTTATTTATTTCATACACAATTATTAAAGAAAACTCTCAGATCCTTAATAAAATTAATGGTCATAACTAAATTATCCGTTTAGAAATATTTAATTTCATGATATACCTACTTAGTTTCTATTAAAGTAATAGTTGTTTAGATATACTACTATAAACGAGAGGAATCGATCCGGAAATATTCCATTTCCGTATCGAATAATTTCGTAACGTCACTATTTAGTACTTGTCATAACTTTGCAACACTGAAATTGTCAAATCTGGAATCGAATTAAAATTCCGAGTATAGCGCAGCGTATCCACGTGGAGCACTGGCAACCTTACTTACCGCAGAAACATCACTACGTCAAAGTAGTGTTATTTGACTGCGGTCTTCTGTAAGGCGGAGGTACAGTCGCCAGTCCGGAGGCTACAATTTTAATGGAAAAACCTACGGGAGACGAAAATTCGCTATACCTCTCTTAAAATTAGCTAAAGTTAGCTGAATTATATGGAACAGCTACGAGTCAGCACTTTTATCTCGAATCATAAACCATTTATAGGTGAAATATAAAGTACACCAAATTATTGCTAGCACGTGACTGACGTCGTTGACGAAATTGCCAGCGAAATTACCGTACTCTTAGCAATTTACTATCAACTTAATGTAATTAAGACATAAGGTATACTATAATACATATTATTTGCGCGAGACGGTGTTAGGGCACCCTAATCCGTTATAAACAGAATATATATATACATACTTGTTACGCTGTGTCGTGCGTTGCGTTGTCTTGAAATAGTCCTCCTTCATTCTCACTAGTACATAGCGTTAAGACTTTTTGAAAATTTATTTACACTTTGTCATGTTTCAGTAGATGCCAAGGGAGTTACGCCATTTGAATGAATGGCCGGTCGCAGAATTACTTGCGGATATGGTAAAATTATCGACAAAAATATTCGACTACCCACTGTTCTGTTACTGCGCCCAGTATTGGAAGTTGTAACTCGCACGATATTCACTTCGTCTACAAAATGTATCACCTGTATGTAATATGTATTTATCTATCGATGTAATGGAATAATTCAATGTCAGTTTCACCGATTTCCAGACTTTTATAATTTGCGGACCGATATTGTCATCGGTCCGCAATAAATCCATAACTTAGTCTATTGTCATGATAGATATATTTATAACGTCTATTTAGTTTTTTTAATCTGTAATATATTTTTTATCTATACACTTGTAGGTAATTATATTACATTGAGCGCATACTTCAGTTCCATAGGGGAAAACATTAGCACGCAACATTTTAATCGTAGTCAAAAAGAAATCGCATCGATGAGCAATGGAGTGTTTTGTGCAGCGTATAAGTAGGTACGCGAGTTTTTCTATGAAACTTTCCTGTTGCGTGATAACTCACTTAGTTATTTAATTATAATTTTTCGTTGTCAATAATTTACGTTTCTTTTTTAAGGTGATTCTAGTTTGTACTCTATGCTTAGGACTTAAGACTAAAGTGTGTGCGTCAGAGAACGGTGTTTATGATAAGATTGATGAATGTAGATGAATAAAAAGAGAAACAATTTTGGCGGGAATAATGCGAAACAGTTGATTTTTTCCAGTGTCTCGTAAATTGTTTTATAGTGATCTTTAATGTGTATTTTTGGTGTCGTTATGTGCAGTAAAGTTTCAATAATGAACTCATAAGCTTTGAATGGTTTGAGTACTGAAAGCACTGTGTGAGATTCTAAATATTATGAACCACTCCGATACGCTATCACTAACACCCCACCAAATGCAAGTAACTGCAGTAAAGGATGCGTCTGAACATTCGCGTGCGTATGCAAGTAAATAATTGTTTGCTCCTCACAATTGGGTCAAGAGCTCGTGATCGCAGCCGTGAGCTGATGGCAATGCGTAATATGCGTTCTGTTTTTTCTGCCATTTATTGATTGACTCGTTCGTAATTAAAATCTTTTCAATAATTATAGTAACTACTAGCTTCTGCCCGCTACTTCGTCCGCGTTGAGTTTAGTCCCACAGGAACCTAACATTTCCCGGGATAAGAATACTTTTTATATTGTATACTGGATTAACACATAGGATATATTAGGTATCAATTATAGTGATTCAGCAACAAACATACATCCATAAATCCATTCCTACAAGCTTTCACATTTATAATATTGCTATACCCTCTAGCTAGCTGAACAAGCTAAGTTGTGGCAAACGCATCCTTAAAAAAGCCTATTGATGCCTATTGATGTGCGATCTTTCGTCTCGCTTTCCTGCTAGTGATTTCGTGACAAGGGACGGAAATGCATTACAAGAAGTACGGGAACAACGCGGCAGCGGCGCCAATTTCAATAATTTGTTGCTAGAAGTAACGACTGCTGTTTAAGTCTTGCCTACGAAAAAAAAAGAGGTGGATATTGTGAGTTAATACACCATACATGCATCAGTACGGCTTGCTCGATTCTTTATTTATAGATCGACAAAGATTTTGGTGTCGGAAAACCTCTGACTTATGCACCTGCAAGTCGAGAGCTTATCGTGATCTCGAGATAAGCAGGTGTGCAGACAGACTGATGCCGAAGCGAGATGTTTTTCGTTGCACCTTTTGATTTTGACAAAGGAATCAATCACTGTACTTGAACGAACTAGGTAGGATTGCCGTTCGATAAGCGATTATCGATTGTGTATCGATAGTCCAGGCAACCTAAAGGTATGTTGCGATCTGCTACTGCCGGGATTGTCTCCAGAAACTCCCATAAGCATTAGAATGCATGACAAAGATTGAAACTTATTAAATCTCTAACACTCGGCACTGAGTACTCTTTAATTACCTTTTCATCATTGAGAACCAACATCCATGTTTATATTTAAAGTTTAATGCGATGCTTTCCCCATGAGAGCGTGCAGACGTATGTGACTGCACCATAAAGGGCAGTGTAACGTGTTCCATCTCTTTCTCTTAAACTAGTCTAACGTGATCATCTCTTTCTTGCAGCCAGAAGAGCTACAACAGCCCGTGGAGTTGGACGACGGTGACAGCGACGGGGGACTGACCGCGGGCCCCGCGCGGGCCGGCGCCCGCGCACCCGCACTGAGCGACCGGGGACGAGGCCGGCAGGCGGGGAGGGGACACTCACTGACACGTCACCGTTTGTGGGATGCGTGATTCCATTTTTGAAAACATTTCTTTTTAAACTTGCAGATTATAGCTGTCTAAGCGGCCATCGTTATTTCAAAGGTCATGCGTTTAAAACAGATCTAGTAACATTAAGCCTTACGTGCATGCTTGATAGAGTCGTTATTCGAAATCGTACAGCACACAAATAACGACTTAGTGTTGTTAAGATTGAAGTTTAATATCAATTACCCGAAGATTTGACGTTGAAGGCATGACGTCCCGCTTAAACAGATATCAACTCCGGTGTAACGGGAAGCACTAATCTAATATATTTAATTACCTAGTATCCCCATTGACCAATTTACGATAATTTGACATCGTTTTTATTTTCATACAAAAGTCATGTAATCAAATTTGTATGAAAATGTAGCCCCATGAATGAAGATTAGTGTTTCCGAACTGAACACTTCAATGTATCCTTTAAAATTACAAGTTGGAGTTACTTGTGCTAGGAGACTATCGTATTGGTAGCATCTAGCTTCTAATAATTGTATGGTTGTGGCGATGACTATCTGTTAAAATCATTATAATAATCGTTAATGTATGGAATGATAGATACTATTCAATGTCTGCAACTGTATTCATGTAAGTAGGTATACTACTATATATTTCTGTCATTCGTGTTAGGAAATATCAGTAATATTAATAAATTTATAATCGTGATTTCAATGCGATGGTCTTTCGTCAAGGGTAATTCAAGCCTGTGATTTCGGGAGGGTTGATGTTCGAATTGCTTACAATTAAACTTTTTATGTGTTTAGTGTACTGATCTGTCACAAACGGTTTAGATAGATTGTTTTAACACATTATTTCATGTTAGTTGTACGTGTCCTAAAGTTAAATAGAACATTTTGATGTTTAGGTTTAATAACTTCTATCTTTTTTTTAAGAGATTACTCAAAGATATCAAAACAAAAATATTTTCACCGATCAGTTTAAAAGTACAGTTAGATGCAAAAAATATGTTGCGAATTGTAAATTTTAGGACACTATATTTTAAAGTATACCTAATTGAATGTTTATAAAGTTGATTTTCCATCAGCCGGACCCCAGTGAACCCTGAAAGGTGAACGAATTGATCCGTCCGATGATGATGACCCGCGCCGCGAGCTGCGGCCGTCCCCTGTGGGACTTGAATTATCTCTATTGACTTGTGCATTATTTACTCGGCACACTACAAGTTTTAATCAATTATGGACTAAATGGTTTGCAAAGAGACTTCATGGCACACATTCTGTACCATTCATGAGAATTAGATAATTAACGTCACTTGTCACTTATGTGTCATTCTTTCCTAACTGGCATTGTCAGTGTCAATAAAATTTTAAATAATATAAAAGATCTTTATAAAGATAAAAATACGAGGTAGATACTTATGTTTTCAAAGATTAAATGCTGATCTGTCAATTGGAATGATTGTAAGTGATTCAATTAGGTAGTTTATTCTCAGAAACAGTTGTGAAATGCTAAATGTTCGACTGAGCGGGTGAATAATGCACACGCATGCGCCATAGCCAGCATGTGAATGTGAACTATCTGTATCGTGGACATTCTTATGACGAAGGTGTCGTGTCTAGGTGAATTGTAAAAACGATGAGAGCTTTAAGAGCGTTAACTTAACTATTGTCGTCTATTTAATCTAATACAGGGAGCAACGGATGGTTTCGGTCATATTTGAGAGAAATATATAATAATCAAGACTTGAAAGCTTTTTCCCGAATCTTTCATATCGATGACACAGTCGAAAGGAAGTTGTCGACCTGAAATATGACTGGGCCCGTCTGTTACCATCTGTGCATACCATTTTATAGTAGGTATTTACTATTTATATACAGATAAGTTCACACATTCTATGTGTGTACACGGAATTGCTAATTGTACTAATCCCACCTCTTGGAGCATCTGCCGTTTACGTTACCAACAGCAACAGCAGCCATCATTTTCCTAAATTGATGTTAATTATTAAACCATTGTCACATATTCTGACACTAAATAAAGAGACAGCAGGTAATAATACACGTGGCAGACTGTACTGTACATAAGTACCACGTAAATTTGGATGCTCGAATAACCATATCCGTTAATTTTAAGATGGTGCGTCAAATCGGGTAAGGTTTACAGATTAATGTGCGTAGAGCATAATTTATATTATAATTTTAGTTGTGATATTTATGAGAAGCGCAGTCGCGCGGTTCCACGAGTGCAATCCTCGGACTGTATTGTATATCGTAGTTAGACAAGTTAAGTGGCAAAACGATGCATTTAATTTATGTATAGGGGCCCCGATGCGGGTTGAATTTAAAATTTCAATGATTTCTCCATACATTAGAACGCTCTCTCAAATGCGGCGGATGCAGCGATGCATTTATTTAGTTCCTCTCTTCTACCATAGATGGCGCTCTTATGTATTATTACTGTTAAGTTTCATTATTATAATAAAAATCTGTTACGTTACAAGTATTTAACGAATGTATATTATTTAATTCAAACGTGCAATATTGATTTGTTACAATTGTACCTTAAATTGTTTCTACCAGCCATCTATGGATGTACTTAGAATGTTAAATTCAACTAATATTAGCCCCGTTTGTATTTAAATATAGATCGTGTCACGATAAAACATAAAAATTGTTGGAATTACATCGACCTGGTTAAATTGAGGGCGATTATTTAAGAATATCCGAGATCTCTGCCCCTCTGTAAGCTAATACTAGAGATGTACGTGACAATAGTTAAGCTTCGTCCACACCTGATTGTGATTCTGGTGTATGATGTACAGGTAGGTGTGAACGAAGCTTTACTCTCATTTAACCAGAATAGTGTATGTATGTATGTGTTAGCGTCGTCCCTTAAAATTAAATCGTGACGCGTTCTTAGAACTAGCAAAGTACTATTCATGTGAAATAGACAGATTTTGAGGATAAAGTGACATTATTATCGACACTTTTAAAACTATACTGCTTACTCATTTCATTGTAACACAATATGGTCACTCGAAAGTTCTAAGAATGTGGTGTCGATACAAGCCTTTTTATTAGAAAAACTTATTTATTTCGTTATTTTTGAAGTTTTCGATGATTTTAATTGTTCTCGTTACTTTCCTTGGGAATATTTATCGATTTTTTTAAGTATTAGAAAGTACAATTCTCGCGCCGTGTGAAACGGGGATCGAAAATTGGTAAATAATAATATCTTAAAAAAAGCAAATTGGTAAAATTAAATACTTTTCTAGTGTACAATTCCATTTTTCTATTCCGATAGTCAGTTCCGTGAGTAATATCGATATTACGATAATTCGCGATTCGATCCCCGTTTGTGCGGGAGTAATGTTGTTCGTTATAAATGTATGTGAGTACTCTATTCCAAAAGTTTCCTGATGTAATTTATTGACTTGGATAAATGAATTTACGCTTCTAAAGTGTATTACGTATGTAAATATAGGACGGACTAATACCTATTATAATAGTGAATGTTGTAATTTGTATATAAGTAACGAAAATTAAATTTTAAATACATAGATAAATATTGTGCGTATTCATTTATTTATTTCCCTCACTTTTTTATCTATCCTCTCAACCGTCAAACTGACATAACCTTACTTCACGTATTAGGCGACGCGTAACTTCACTTGTCAGAAATCAAAGTTATGGTGGTAATTCAAAGTACGAAGTCATTAAACTAAACTCATTTGAGAAAACTTAAAAGTACTGCCATCCTTTTTTAACCCCGCACATGAGAAAGCGATAACAAGACTTTTTAGTCCTATCAAATTAGTTTAGCTTAGTGATTTTGTACAATAGAATCGGCACCAATATTGGTTAACCAAAAAAAGAGTACTTAAAATAATACTTCAGATTTTCTTTTAAAACGAAAGTGAAAAATGTATGTACAGAAATATATATTTAATTTCATTACATATATTATTCAGGGTTGAACAATGTTGTAGGAAATGTACCGAAACTGATTAACATACATACTTTAAGGTACATAATAATATAATTAAATAGGTGATGTATATAGTATATAGTATATAGATACGTACATATTCAGTATTTTGCACATATATTTTTGTCAATAGAAAACTATTCACATTTGTAATTAGTTGTCGATATCGTACGCAGATGGTGCCGTAATTATAGTGAAAGTATAATATTTAATAAAATTTCCGATAGAGCGCCATCTATGGCCTAACATTGGATACGGGCTTACAGGTGCATGAAACTTATTACGTTATTATTCGTTTTTGACGGAAGATGTCGCTATTGTTGATAATCATTTTGTAGTTCATATGCAAAATACTGAACACGCTCTATTGTAAAGATCACAGCTGAAGCGCTAACTTACAACTATGGAATATTCCATATACTATACATTGAATGTTCTTGGAAACATGAATATCACTGGCTTAAGTACTGATACGAAGCTGTATATTAAATTTATACCCCGTTCCAGTTGGATTAATAAGAATTAAAAATTAGCGCTTTAATAACACATCGCAGCCATATTGTAAGCGTGACTCGGGAGCTAAAACAACTTTGTATTTACATGTTTTTTTTTACACTACTTTGTATTATTATCATTACCAAGTTGTTTTTGTTGTCGCGTTGCTCTCACGGTCTATGGGTGGCGTGTTTTTGGACTGCAAATAAAATTGGTAATCGTTATTAAATTTAGCTGGAAAGGGGTCCAGTAAAACCCATTAATTTGATCTCATGTCATTAATTTCTTAAAATAACTTCGTTTGATTGGAATTAAATCACGAACAGTTTTTTAATTTACACAACATATAGCTTTGATACGTGTTATGAGCTTTTTACGTTGTATTTGCAAGCGTCCTGTGGTAACCGCTTACCTTTAGGGTGAGCCTTTAGCTGGCTGGGCACAGTTCATTAGAGAAGGAACACATGTTTTTTTTACTAAAGTTAAATATCTTACATGAAAGTTCTAATATAATAACAGTATCTATATACTAGAGTGCTTTTATGTTTACCATAATGTTTGATTGTTTATTGTGAACGTAAGTCAAGCACTACAGAAACATAATTATAATATAATAAAAAATATATGTAATCACAATTCCATTGGTTACCGTTTTAAATCACGGAATAAATACTTGAATAACTCACTCACTCAAAACTAATACTCAGTGTAACAAGATCAATTTTATCAACGACTAAAATGTATTGATGTATCGTGAAATATCAAGATTAAATTCATTTGTGACAACATAAACAAACATGTTCAATTTATTTTATTATTAATTATTAATTTATTTAAAAAAATGTTTATTCATCTTCTATACGATTCATCGGTGACTTAAGTGAGTGTTAAAATTAAGTTCTCGTAAAGATTACTTCGATTAAATTACAAAGGACACAAGCAGTAGATTAATAAAAAAAAAATCCTTTGCATGTCATAAATAAATGACGTGTGTCAAAATACAGTGTTGATTGTCACAAGTAGAGATTATCGTATAGATAATAAATAATGCCTTTGATTATATGTCTATATCATCAAAGTATAATGTTTAGTTTGTTTTATTATCCAAAAGATCTAAGTTGTATGAAGTCAATTAATTTACGTTATATTTTTATTTAATAAGTATATAATAAATGAACAAGTCAGCTCTTAAAATAACGTTTAAGATATAAATTTTGAAACCATTCTCCAATATTTCACGATACAAATTGAATAATAACACTTAAATCACCATCTAAGTAAAACGGCCTTATTAACTATGGACATAATATACAAGATAAGCCTCCTTTACATAATATTATGTATAATTATTGCTTACCACAAAAATCTCCCTAATTTGGTAAAAACACTAACTTGGGGCGGGTCGCGTATAACTACAAGTAATTTAAAAGTGTATTCATTATACATATGCTATCACTGACGTATTAATAAATGGACTTCGTATCCACGATCCAAAGTAGCCGGACAAAAACGAAAAAAAAATTGTAAATCAGTAAACCAGCTACATTTTGCAAAAAAAGTATTCCTATCGTTAACGTAAATATTTCTATGGTTTCCTATTTCTTTATGTATGTCCGGAATTTTGACCCCCTATCGTGCGTAAAAGGAACTAAACCTCGTAATGCACAATCTTATTGCGTATCGCAAGGGTATCGTCGTTGCGACGGTAGGTACTTATGACGTTTTGAATAAAATTGCGGACGTACGTAAACAAATAGGTAACCATGGAAATGTTTACGTTTCCGATACGAATAGTTTTCAGCAAACTATTGGGGCTTGGCAAAGATTCGCCTTTTTATCATTGGGCTTGGGGCACAGATTAGAAAGATCTAGTGAAGACTAGATCGTCCCCAACAATGTGTGGGGTAAGGCATTTTGTATCGTTGGTGGTTATGATAGTGGCTTTAATCGAGCACCGCGATGCTGACATCAGAGTGAAACAGTATATGTATTTCCAAATTTTGTCGAAGCGCATATTTAATCTCTTAAAGTACTTATAAATTAATAATTATCCTAAAACATTATTGCTTGGTATTGCGATGTGTATAATTGTAAATAGGTAACATAATTAAATATTTATAAAAACTAATGAAATCATTGGTTATAAGTTATAACTGGTCAAATAGAAAACCAGACCTAAATACATTGTGATATTTACTTTTTACAAATCTAAATATATATAAATATTTGTGGAAAAGTTCAAAATTCATCCGGTCTCAAATCTAACAGTGAAATAATGTGATTCTTGTATTAAACATTATTTTATATGTTTTACAAACCAGCCCCGTTTCCAGAGTTTATCTTCTTATAAAATCTTCTTCCATTGGATATATCTTTCTTGATAAGCTATATTTCTGACAGATATGAATATATTTAGTTAAGGGAATAGGATTATTATTGGTAATGATCGTACAATTGTATCGTCTCGGATTTCTTTCACAGCGATATAGTAGACTTAACATTTTGATTGGTTCACACATTTAGTTTTTACTTAAACGCGCTTGAGATCATAATAGGAGCGATTTTTTCATTAAAAAAACATTTCAAATACCCGTCATCAAACAAACTATACTTGAAAATTTTAAGTAGTTAATTTTCGTAATTATTTTGAAACTGATATCGCGATTTCTGAGAATAATATATAATATATATAATATGCTAAATAAGTAAGTAAATTAGCCTAGTGTTTACATAAGGACTATATATATTAAATTCATCTACATCATAATAATATGATTTTCCACGACCTACCTTAATTATATGTATGAACATATAAACAGTTGGTTAAACAAAGATACATCGCCATGTATATAATACATCTGCTTACATATAATATAACATATTACATAACTACAGTGTATACGTTTATAGATTAGGCGTAAGTCTTATTTTGGTGGACGCATTATTTTCATCTTTCAGATCTGAAACACAGAATTTTAATTTGTTTAACTTATTTTTAAATCACTAAAATTATTATTACGACAATCCAACAATTTGGTTGAAATTGTATACGAAATTGTTTTCGGTTGTATTTATGAGAAATTTTGAACGAAATTTGTGGAGAAAAAAAGTTTCACTAGTTTGTTCAAGCCTCTGCCGCTGAATCAATGACTCTGACTACTGTACTATACTGACCTCAACCTAATACATTTTTTTTATACCACTAAGGTGGCAAACAAGCATACGGCCCACGTGTTTACGTGAATTCGTATCGCCTTCGACTATCGATCGCCAGCGACTAACAGCGCTGCGGCGGTGAAAAGTGGAACTAAAAATTCGTATGAAGATTTTGAGAGTTACGTTTTCAAAAACGTAGTCGATAGATGTTTGTGACTTCATTATTAGATCAGTGCCGGTAGCAGGAACATTTTCGACAACGTATTCGAAAACATAACTCGCGATGTCAAAATTATCATACTAAATTTTTAGTTCCACTTTTCACCGCCGCAGCGCTGTTCATTTTTCAATACAAATATAGTCGAAGGCGATACGAAAACGTTGTCGAAAAAGTTCATGCTACCGGCACTGTATGCAGTGAAAACAAAAGATATGGAATATAAGTGGAAGTCATTTGGGCGAGATATTGAGCGGCGTAGGCCCGGCCGGCGCGGCAGATCGCGCTCGAGCACCGGCCAGCGTGCGACTGCGACACGATTACACGTCGGCGTTTACTATTTAAAATAAATAATAGCGACGAGAAGCGCCATCGTTAGCTATCTACCCTCATCTCGAGGATCTCGAAGACAAATTGATATTTCTCTTAGGCCGAGCCCTTTAGCGCCCTTCCTACCCTCTGACGCTAAAGGGGCGCAGGGTGCAGGGCTGGCAGACAACAATACATCAATCATGACCGAAGCGGCATTACAATAACAACGTCTGGCGCGAGCCGAGTGTCTGCGCCCGCGCCTCGAATGCCAGGTCCATTGGTTTATAAGGTCACACCAACCACTGGCTTTTGAATGTGTGTACTGACCTTATTTATCAATCATGGAGATCCTAATGGCCTCGTCCAGCGCCCGCTGCTCCTCCTCCAGCTGCTCAGCCCTGGAGGCGTGTTCCCGCACCGACCGCGCCAGCGCCTCTCGCAGCTCTGGGTCTGGCTCCGGCTCCGTGACGTCACTCGGCGAGGTCAGTGACATCGACGCTAAGGACGCCTCTATCGCCCTGGTAAGGGAGGAGAACTAGCTTCATCTACTACACACGTGTCGAGACTATACCTTGTTTGTGTTCCAGCGGCTACCAATTTTGTTTGCTGTCAAAAATCACGCCACCTATTTTACTTAGCAGGGCAGAAACTTGATAGTGACGCCCCTTCTCTCCGGCGTTTGAGATACATTGGTGCCAATTCTGTTGTTCAAAATTACTAAACTTAACTAATATGACAGGTCACAAAATATTGCCATCCTTATTTAACCCCGCACATGAGAGAGGGATGGCAAGATTTTTTGACCTGTCAAATTAGTTAAGTTTAGTAATTTTGAATAACAGAATCGACACCATTACTTAAAAATACTCATAAATACAAAATGGATGTCATTTTTCGTAAACGAGACGAGACACATTCATTGGTTAATGTCCACTTGTAATATTCATGTTCTCTTTTGTTCGTCTTCATCGACCAGATCAAAACATTTTCTAGCATTCGGCAGCAAAGCAAGTTAGCAGTTAGCACCAAGAAAGGATTTAAGGCGTGGATATACGTGAATTGGGCTTCATTTAGGATATATTAGAACCTTTTTTTTCCGTAACCCATGCACGATTTGTTTTCAAAATAATATATATTTATTATTAATCTGCACAAAGTAGAGCATGACCTCTTGGCTTCGAAAAAAAAAATTGAAATATCATAAATAAATATGCAACGTGGCCTCTGTTTTTGTAACTTACTACAATTTTTCTCCTAAAATATCAATCACAGGATCTTTCAATTGCCATCAATATATTATATTAAGTAATGCCGAGGGGACCTTTGGCTTATTTTTGCCAATAACTTTCTTAGTTATTTATACCGTTATGTTATGTATCAACTTAAGGCGCTTAAAGGAGGGTATGAAGTTTGTACGCCGCATATCTATTCTAAATGATCGAAATGTACTTAATCAAAAATATCAAAATCATTTAGGTATTCAGTTTAGGCCCTAATAACGCACTTATGATGTTCTAAAGTACGACAGGTTCGGAAAAAAAGCCACCTGAGAAGGACCGGCAACTGAGTGCTCTGTATTAATTTTCATGTAACAATCATGAAAAATTATGTTACAAATTGTTTCAATAAATATTTCCATACATATTGAATGCACTTAAGAAGCACAACTGAATGCAGGTAGTAAAGATTTATTAATTTAGGTACTCTTAGCATACACACCTCTCAAAGTTTAGTTCATCCAAAATGCATTCCATGTATATACATCTTATTAATTTATCTGATTTTGCACATGTTTTTTTGCATTTTGTGATGAAGGGAAAATAAAATTAAAAATATTTTAAAGACGAGACCGCTGGTCTAGTGGTTAGTACACCTGACGGCTAGGCTAGAGGTCGCGGGTTCGATTCCCGCCGGGGCAAACATTTATCTGACAAATCTGTTTGCCTTGCGTCTGGGTGTTTGGTATGTATTATAAGTATGTATTTACAAAAAAAAAATGTATATAAGTATTATATCAGCTACTGGTTCCCATAGTACAAGCTTTGCTTAGTTTGGGGCCAGATGGCGCTGTGTGATAATGTCCAAGCATTATTATTATTATTATTATTATTATTATTATAAAAGTAATTTAGAACCCACCTCCATTTAATAGTCGATTAATTTTTTTAGCTAGGTAGGCTACCTAACAACACGGGTGCGGGACTAATTGTCCAATAAAGTACACCTGGCTTAATGACGTGACATGTCATTGTGTTTCTTATTATTTCCATAGGTATTCTATTAATATGTTACGGTTGATTATTCAAATTAAAATCCCTACATGACGTAAGCTATATGAGACTAGTTGCGCCCTGCGGTTTTGTATGCCAACTTGAGTACCATTAGAAACCATTTGGTTGTATTGACGTTATCGATTGACAGATAAAAGGACATTGAAACTTTTGCATTTACTTGTAGTTGGTACGCATTTTCTATACCTAAATATAATATCATAAAAAAGTAGTTAAAGCCGTGGTGGCCTTGTGGTTGAAGCAACAGGCCTGTCATCTGATGGGCCCAGGTTCGAGTCCCGGCCTGTACCAATGAGTTTTTCTGAGCTTAAGTACAGTGATTAATCACACCATGAGCTTTTAAAAAGAGAGGTAGGGCGATTTGGGATTTCTCGTGGGTTATCCCATTTAAATTGGAGCCGCCCGAGTGGGGACTGTACCTCCGCCTTACAGAAGACCGCAGTGAAATAACACTACTTGATGTAGTGTTGTGTTTCTGCGGTAAGTAAGGTTGCCAGTGCTCCACGAGGATACGCTGAGCTAGTAGTATTGCTGCTAGCACAGTGAGTCCTCATCAGCAACAGGGTTGGCAACTCGTTAGTGATACCCCTGGTATTGCTAGCGGCTATAGGCTACGGTGACTGCTTACCATCAGGTGGGCCGTATGCTTGTGTGCCATCTTAGTGGTATAAAAAAGAGGTGTAATTGAATTACAAGCTATAACAACAGAAACAGACTCGTTATAAAATGGTCAATAAATAAAATTAAGTAGGTAAGCCTTTTTATATTACGTAAATTGTGTTGTTGCGTGAGAGAGATAGTTGAAACATATATTAGATTAAGACGTCTTTTCTGACAAACATTAACATTAGCGAAGCGGATTGAACCATTATGTATGTATTTCAAATACTAATAATAATATGACGCAGGTTTCAAACCAGTGCTGCCAACTCGAAATCTGCAAGGTGGCAGATATAAGAGTTGGTAGTTTGAACCGATCCTACTTTGAAAAGTTGGTAGATCAACACCTAGATTTTGTATAGTTCTTTTTTTTTATATACCACTAAGGTGGCACACAAGCATACGGCCTACTTGATGGTAATCAGTCACCGTAGCTAGCCGCTAGCAATACCAGGGATATCACTAACGAGTTGCCAACCCTTTGTTGATGAGGAGTCACTGTGTTAGCAGCATTACTACTGGTCCAGCGTATCCTCGTGGAGCACTGGCAACCTTACTTAACGCAGAAACACAACACTACATCAAAGTAGTGTTATTTCACTGCGGTCTTCTGTAAAGCGGAGGTACAAGCCCCAGTCGGGCGGCTCCAATATTAATGGGAAAACCCATTGATTCGCCCTACCTCTCTTGTTTAGCTCATGGTGTGATTATTCACTGTACTTCAGCTAAAAAAACTCATTGGTACAGGGCGGGATTTGAACCTGGGCCCATCAGATGACAGGCCGTTGCTTCCACCACAAAGCCACCACACCACGGCTTTCTTAATTTTCTAGAGACCTAATTTACTGTTCTATTTGAATTTCATCTCATGTATGATGGAACCAATGAAAATACTGAGTTTCTGATCGTTACTATTTAAAATAGGAATCAAACAGACGAAAAAAATATAATTATAATAAATCTCGTGTTTTACTATAATATTATTAAAATCAGAAATTAAAGGGATTATTCTAGTTTCGATTAGTCAAATAACGGCGACAAAAACATCACAAGGCACGCATATACACCAAACACCAATTGATAAAATTCATCCATGTTTTACACTGTCACTTGTCTTGTGTCACTGTCGCCTGTCGGTCGGTGTCAGTCAAGTCAGCTGTCAGTGCTGGCCGTCACGCCTGTCACTGTCAGTCAGCCAGCTAGGTAAAGCTATGTTACCCATGTCATGTTTTACATAAAAAATAAATAAGACTGTAAATTCATGAAAGGGTAAGGACAAAGGTAGGTAAATATTAGGTCCTTACATATGAAATTGGCGTTTTGTATGGGAGGAACAAAAAGTCGAATATTTTTTAATATAATATATTTAATTAATCAAAGTATGAACCATTATTTTCTATGCACTTTTGCCATCTCATAGGTAGTTCATTGATCCCTTTACTAAAAAAACCAGTCGGACGGGAATCAATAAAATCTTTGAAGGCGATTTGGACTGCCCCATCGGAGTTGAATTTTTTCCCTTGCAAGAAGTTATCCAAATTTCGAAAAAAATGGTAATCTGTTGGAGCAAGGTCCGGGGAGTACGGAGGATGTCTTAGACTTTCCAATTGAAGCTCTTCTAATTTAGTAGCCGTCTGTAGCGCAGTGTGTGGTCTAGCGTTGTCGTGAAGCAGCAGTGGCGTGGAGCGATTGACCAGCCTAGGTTGTTTAGCCGCTAGCTTTTCCATCATGGTTTGCAATTCCTGACAATAGACATCAGCCGTAATAGTCTGGCCAGATTTGAAAAAACTGTAATGAACAATACCGGCACTAGTCCACCAAACGCTTACAAGTAACTTTTTTGGGGTTAATTTTCGCTTGGGGCAGGATTTGGCTGGCTGGCCAGGATCTAACCATTGCGCTGAGCGCTTCCGATTATCGTAAAGAACCCATTTTTCATCACAGGTAATGATTCGGTTTAAAATACCTTCATTATTGTGCCGGTTTAGTAATGTAACGCAGCAGTCGACGCGCGTTTGCCGGTTTGTTTCAGTCAATTCGTGAGGTACCCACCTTTCAAGCTTTTTAATCTTCCCAATTTGCTTCAAGTGAATTAAAACAGTTTTATCACTAACATTGCAGCCTGCAGCTAACTCGGACGTGGTTTGCGATGGATCCGCTTCCACAATAGCCTTCAACTCTTCATTATCAACTTGAGTCTCAGGCCGTCCACGGGGCTTGTTCTGCAGGTCGAAATTTCCAGAACGAAAACGTTGGAACCAAAAACGAACTGTGTTTTCTTTTGCAACACGACCGCCATACACATCATTCACCCTTCGAGTTGTTTCCGCAGCACTAGTGCCACGGCGGAACTCGTACTCGTAAATAATGCGATATTTAAGGTTTTCCATTTTGTAAAATGAGTGACGCAAACAGAAAAAAACAGAAGAAAAAAAACAAATGAATGACGATCATCGAAGCACAAATACATGAGTCTATAGCTGTACAAATTTGAATTTGGAATTCCTTACCAAAGAGGAGAAATTCGTGATTAAAGTGGCCAGTACGAAAAACGCCAATTTCATATGTAAGGACCTAATATAAAGAAAATATTGTGAATAAATAAAAAATCGGAAACTTGAAAAGTTGGTAGATTTTCGATTGCAAGTTGGTAGAGTTGTCGAAAACACTCAAAGTAAGTATTGTTGGCAGCACTGGTACAACTAACAAAAGCTGTGAGCCGACCTTAGATAATCATGTTTGATTAACTGGTTACATTGACAGCTTATACTATAAAAACAGCGTATTTAACTAAATATGTGTACTTCAAGAACAACTTTCTTGATTTATTGAATAAAATCAGGTGTTACTTTGCGGTAATTCATATTTATAAAATACGAAATATAATATAATTTGCTTCATATCTTGATTTTAATCCAAAATGAAAATTGGGTTGCTCTATATATTTGTCGTCGCAACTTTATTCGACAGTATTGTAAATTCTAAAGAAAATTCACTTCTAAATGATCCTTATAATATAGAAAACATACCAGAAGACGGAAGGCTGAATTTCACAGACTTGGCTGAAAAATACGGTCACCCAGCGGAAGAGTTCCAAGTCATAACTGAGGACGGCTATATCCTAAAGTTATTCCACGTGCCAGGGAACAAAAGTCAACCAGTACTGTTGACTCACGGCCTTCTGGATTCAGCCGATACCTTCATCATAAGGGGCAATGGATCTCTGGCCATACACCTGGCAGACGCGGGCTACGACGTCTGGGTGAGCAACCACAGAGGGAACAAGTACTCACGCAGACACATCACACTCAACCCCGACAAGGACAAGAAGTTCTGGGACTACAGTGTGCACGAAATTGGTTACTACGACATGCCAGCAAATATAGACTTTGTTCTGAACCAGACAGGGCAGAGGCAGCTGCAAGCCATCGGACACTCTGAAGGCACTAACGTATACTACGTCCTCACCGCAACGCGACCAGAGTACAACGACAAGATCAAGGTATTCGTCTCCTTGGCTCCCATTTGTTATACAGAAAATATTAGACCGCCTGTAGGCTACCTAATAGATATAGGTCCGCAAATAAATGAACTTGCCATTGCTACTGGTATCGAAGAAGTGCTCGGAAATTACTCACAGGTCAAAGTACTAGAAAACCTTTTATGTTCAAGCGTGTTAGCCGGCTATCCATTATGTTCCGTAGGAATATATCAGTATGTATGCGGATATGACAGCGACGAGATAGGGCCCAATTTTTTTCCCGTCGTAGTTGGACATTTTCCCGCAGGTACATCCAGAAAGAATTTGATTCACTATACCCAAATAGGACTCAGTAAAACCTTTGCTCAATACGATTATGGACTTGTTAAGAATCTTGCCGTATATGGTTCCCCGCATCCACCAAAGTACAATTTAAGTAATATTACAATGAGAACAGTACTGCTCGTGGCTAACAACGACAAATTATCAACAAAGGAAGATGTCGCCAAGTTCCGAAAGCAATTGCGGAATGGTACCGTTGTGGAGCACCGAGTGCTTCCGAGGAAACAAATGAACCACATGGATTTTATTTGGGGTAAACACATGTACAAGTATTTATTTCCGTACATATTTGATGCACTCGAGAAGTACAATTGAATCAAACCTCATTTTTACACGTTAATTGTCCTGCGTTAAGTGCAGTACCAGTAGAACTAAGTAATAAACTTATGTATGAAGTTACGGTCCTATATTATTGCCTGTCATTCATAATTAAAATAGAAATAAAGATGAAAATAAATAAAAAAACATTTATACATTTCACGCCCTAATAATGCACATGTGAAGGTCTAAATGACCACCGGCTCGGATAAAAAGCAAGAATCGGCGAGAAACTCAGTGCTCTGTCTTTTTTATGTAAGTAACAATCATGATATATAACAGTGTAACAAATTTCTTCGATATATAAGTAGGTATTTATAAATTTCAAAATGCAAGCTACCAAGTTAGATTTGTCATCGTTCATAAACTCACCACAAAACAACGACAATGCAAGAACAAAGGGAATTATTTAGACTATGTTTGAATGCATAGATGTTACACTGTAGCCGTGGTGGCCTTGTGGCTGAAGCAACGGCCTGTCATCTGATGGGCCCAGGTTCATATCCCGGCCAGTACCAATGAGTTTTTCTTAGCTTAAGTGCAGTGCAGGTAGGAGAGTTTTTCTCATTATTATTGGAGCCGCCCGACTGGAGACTGTACCTCCACCTTACAGAAGTTGGCAGCTCGTTAGTGATATCCCTGGTATTGCTAGCGGCTATAGGCTACGGCGACTGCTTACCATCAGGTGGGCCGTTTGCTTGTGTACAACCTAAGCGTTATAAAAAAGCGAGTCTGACTCGCGCACCGAGGGTTCCGTATACACTTGTAGGTAAGGCTTAGGTATGGTTAAAAGTAGGCAAACTTCAACTGTGGTCATTATTCGTTGGTGACTCTCAACAGCGCGATACAGGATTTTATTATTAGTTATTTATTATTAGTAAATTCGCATTTAGAAAAAAACAACATATTTACGATTATCAGATTTTTCCCTTTACTTGTGCTGTAAGACACTGCTTCCTGCCAAATTTCATGGTTCTATGTCAACGGGAAGTACCCTGTAGGTTTTGATTCCCTTGTGAAATCGCAAAATATGCGAAATTTTTCGACATAACATAACGGTTCTATCTTTTCTTCATATTGACTTGATTATATTATAGCCGAAAGGGACCACAGACCCGGGTATTACTTTTTGTTTTTATTATACATTTCAAATTGATAACTCCACGCTTTCTTGAGATAAAAATTTTTGACAGACAAACAGACAGACGGACAACAAAGTGATCTTAAGGGTTCATTTTTACCTTTTAAGGTACGGAACCCTAAAAACATCATGTTTATAAATAACGTAAAAATAACTATACATCGGCACAAAACTTATTGAACAATCAAAGTACAGTTGGGTAAATGATGACACAATTGTGTTTGTAGCTAATTATTCAGTATTTTTTTATACCATTAAGGTGGCAGACACACAAGCATACGGCCCACCTGATGGTAAGCAGTCGCCGTAGCCTATAGCCGCTAGGAATACCAGGGTTATCACTAACGGGGTGTCAACCATGCTGTTGATGAGGACTCACTGTGCTACCAGCAATACTACTAGCCCAGCGTATCCTCGTGGAGCACTGGCAACCTTACTTACCGCAGAAACACAACACGGGAAACTCACGGGAAATCCCAAAACGCCCTACCTCTCTTAAAATGAATCCGTTACATTCATACATACTCACATACAGTCAAGCTAATAAAAGCGTGTTATAATATATAGTCGAGGGGTGAACTAAAATAGGCCCAGATGGAAAGGACATCATCCATGTTTCAGAGATTTGGTCCAAATATGAAAGCCGGCCTCTACGCATCTTTTTGTATATTCTGTTAGAGCTGGCCGTCTGAGCCATTTTTACTATGGCACCAAAGTTGGACATTACAGTAAATGTCATTTGTTTTGATTGTTTTGAATTCCTATTTCCAACAAAAATGATTGAAAATTCAGATTTTCGAACTCAAATAAAATCGAGGACAAAGGTCCTACAGCATTGGTGCCACAGCAATATATGTTCAGACGGACAAGCTCTAACAGAATATACAAAAAATGCGTTGGCCGGCCATTTCAGATCTGGACCAAAATTGATGGTGTCCTAGAACACACAATAAAAGCAACACGTGTAAAACAAAATGCTGGCCTTTAGCAACACACACGCATAGACAATTAACAATCTCTACAAGTTACGCCGCCGCCTGTAAGTTAATTGACAAAACAGTATGTTCAAATTAATTAACGTGGCGAAGAAAGCAGAGAAAACTAATTGAGGTAACCCAATTTGATAGGACCTTTCAGCATCATCTATTTTCACCCGATTACGGCGAAGCCAAAACGAAGGGTTATGATTGTAAGCAATACGTATGTATTTATTATATATATGTCACCGGAAGATAACAAGAACCGCAAATGTATAAATTTCCTAGGAAATTCTAGGAAATGTATCTTTGTGGGATTCTATACGAGAGATTGATTGTATTAATTTACGTTCACCGTTTGTAACATTGTAGTCCGACATGGCCGTGATAGGTTAGAAGGCGAAGGCCTTAGCCGACGTAGGTTGTTTTTTTTGTTCGGTAAGTTTATTAATTTGCGAAAATGTGGGCGTAAATTAATACAATTGATCTCTCGTTTAGAATCCTACGAAGGTTGATAAATTTCCTAGGAAATTTATAAATTTGCGGTTCTTGTTATCTTCCGGTGACATATACATATTTGTACAAAATATCATCACGCCAAGTCCCTCACGGGGTAGGCAGAGTGTATAGAGCGCCATTTCACTAGACTTACACACCTCTTTTGGTCTACGTTTATCGATTTTTGTACATGCCCACCGGTTACCTTCAGCTGTTTTACCCGCGACTTCACCCGCGTATCAATGTAATATATATCGTTTGTTACTCAGTGATAATGTAGCTTTCTAATGGCAAAATAATTTTTGAAATAGGTCCAGTAGTTTCAGAGCCTGTACAATACAAAGAAACAAACAAACAATCAAATCTTTCCTCTCTATAATATTAGTGTTGATGTAGATATGTATGACTGACCTCTGCAGCTGGGTCTCCTCGTGCGCCAGCAGTTGTTGCGGGGAGTCCCGCGCCGGCGCGGGGGACGCTGGCGGGGCTCCCCGCAGGGCTTCCCACACATCCACCTGAGGAAAAATTAATTTTTACACTACAAGTCAAAAAACAAGTGACAATTTACGTGAAAATAATAATAATAGCAATAATGCTTGGATATTATCACACAGCGCCATCTGGCCTCAAAACGAAGCAAAACTTGTACTAAGGGAACCAGCAGCTCACATAATACTTTATACTTTTCTTTTGTAAATACATACCAAACACTCTGAGGCTAGGCAACATGTTAGCCATATAAAAGTTTGCCCCGGCGGGAATCGAACCCGCGACCCCTAGCGTAGCAGTCGGGTATACTAACAACTAGTCCAGCGATCTCGTCAGGTGCTGCGGCTGCTCTATTAGCATATCATATCAGGGATTCAAACATGCGTCAACAATAGATAAAAGGAGCTTTAGTGTATCGCGAAATTAAAAAAGTTAGTTTTTTTTTCATAAGAACCTTTTCCTGACACAAATAAAAAAGAATTAGCGAAATCGGTCCAGCCGTTCACTCGTGATGCCGTGACCAAGGGAAATAGGGATTAATTGATATATATAGAGATAAATGTAACCTGGTCGTCGTGAGTGCCGGGCTCCATGAGGCTCTGGTGTATGGCGTACTGCAGCAGCCCCTCGTCGCCGTCCTGGTGGTCGTCGGGCGGCGCGGCGCGCCGGTAGCCGGCGCCCAGCGCGAAGCACCCGTCGTCCACCACGCACGCCAGCCGTGCGCCCTCCCACATGCTCTCCACGTGCGCCACCGCGCTCTCCGTCGCGAATATGTTGCCGAACGTGATGCGCGCGTTCATCACGTGGAACAGAGGGATCTCTGACAATGACAGAAAAACTATTTGTTCTACTTCATGAGGGTGGATTCACGACCTACCCGCTGTGAGCGGCAGCTAAGTGCGGGGCGGCGAGCGGTAAGATCAAAAGTGTTCGAATCGCATTTTAGCGTTGTTGCGATAGCGATAGTCTATCGATAGCATCGTGATACTATCGTGACCTCGAAAATCAGTTACTCTATCGATAGTCCTATCGAAACTATCGAATTTTGGCATTACTATCGATAGTGTTGCAGAATTTCGATATTTGAGCAGATACACATGAGCAGGCCCTGACTCGCATCTCCCAGCTGGAGAGCCGCTTGAGTCTGGCCCACACTCAGGTGAACAAACTGGAAACGGAGCGGGACACCCACCAGTCCAACACAACACTCAGTCTCTACGATGAATTGATGAGTACTGATTCTGGAGCTGTGCCTACTGACCATCTAGTAACAATTGACTTAACCAATGATATGTCCTCAAATATACAGTTGGCTAGCCATAATAAGTTAAAAAAGTATATTAGGGTGCGTAGGTACATTAGGAAAACAAGAAAATTAATTAAATCTAACAAAAAGTTATATGACAGCATTAAGCTTTCAAAAGAGTGCATATCTTTGAGCCATACACTTGACACATATGTATGTGAGTTAAGTAACCTGAAAATTGCCTATGACACAGACACCCAACGATTGCAATCTGACTTACAGAGTAAAGAACAATACTTAGTTGACTTGACATATAAATACAATAAAGCTCAGAAACAAATAAGTGAACATATTCTGGCAACAACAGAGCTGGTAGACTTGTGTAATTATAATGCAGACCGTTTTGACTCATTGAAAACCAAGCACACATGTAGCTGTGCATATAATATACCATCAGCCAGCGAGCCTGAACCTGAGCCTGTGACACTGCCCTGTAAGTTGCAGGTTGCTGAGTTGGGTGAGACTGTGCAACAAATGAGACCATGTCCCACTAAATACAAAATAGTGTTGTATTCTGACAAAGTAGGTCAAGATTTAGGTTTTATTTTAAATAATAAAATAGCTCACACAGTTATTAATTATTGTATGCCAGGAGCCTCATATAGGCAAATTGTAGATAAAATAAGACAAAATAACCATGACAGTTCCACAATAATAATAATTTTAGTAGGTCAATGTCTAAACTTAAGCAGAAAAGAGTTTAGTAGTAGTTTTGATGTGTTGACAAGCCTAAATGCTGGTAAAATTTTATTGTGTACATTTCCTTATAGTGCATACTACACTGAGACTGAGAATAAACAGATAGCCTATATAAATAATCTAATGCATATTATGACGACATATAATGAAACTTTTAGTCTATTTGACACAAACCATTTTATTAGTGGTGTAAGACCGACCGGGGAATCACTATTTATCCCTAAGAAATGCAGACTGCATATTGCTACATTGTTAGGTTTTTATATTAACCCTGTTATATCTAATACTAGCTTTTGCCCGCGACTTCGTTCGCGTGGACTTCAGGTTCGTCCCGTCTTCTAGTAATAAGTAAGAAATACGGTAACTAAGCACTGCAGAGCCCTAATCATAGGCCTATAGGTAGCTACTGCAGTATGCTCCTATAAACTACATTTAACGATCTTTTTCCTTCAGCATAAACATGCAGATTCTTCGCTTTGGAAACACGTGAGCAAGCCACATAGAGCTGACCGTGAGAAAAACATGGCGTGCCCAAATGTAGGCCTGCTACCTTCAAGGTTTGACCCTGCGATTTGTTGATCGTCATTGAAAATGCGACTTTTAATGGGAACTGCAGGCGTTTAAAATTGAATGGCAAGTTGTTGGGTATGATTGGGATGCGCGGTATAAGAACATTGTCTCCCTTGGCTTCTCCAGTTAAAATTGTAGCCTTCACTATATGCCTTCCTAATTCGGTAACTCGCAACCGAGTACCGTTGCATAATCTTGGCGCATCCAGGTTACGCATTAACAAAACGGGTACACCTACCTTTAATTCCAACTTGTGTGATGGCACCCCGGACAACTCTAAAGAGTTTAGGAACTCTACGGGATAACTTGTAGTGTCATCGGATGACATAACTGTGTCAATGGAATTATACACTGATGTTTCGCTGTTTATTTCGGCCAAGATTTTTTTATTTATTTTCGCAACAGTCTCATTTTTTGGTGCCAATATGGTTCTTTCACACAACCAATTTTCGTCAAGAATATTTTGTTGCAGATTCGGAAAAACTTGTTCAATAAGTTCGTTTTCTGTCTCCACAGCATGACAAAATTGCTGTGTAAAAAGAACCATACCTTCTTGGTCGGTGTTTAGGTGGCCTTCACCAATTTCTAGCAGTTTTTGAGCATATGCTCCTGATTCGACATCGCTGAATAACTGGACTCGCATGTTAGTGGTAAGATAAAGCTTTTCAACTTTAGACCACAGATATGAGGCTTTTAGACATGCGTTAATTTCATCTGCTGCAGTGCCTCTCTCGATAACAGGTAAAGTCTGTCTAAAATCCCCTGCCAATAACACTACCACACCACCCATCAACTTTCGATTGCTGTGAATATCTTGTAGACAGCGATCTAGCGCCTCAATGGCGCGTTTGTGTGACATAGTGCACTCGTCCCACACGATCAGCATACATTGTTGCAAGAGGGCGCCACGGGCACTGCTCTTACTGATGTTGCACGTTGGGGTTTCTTCGCTCACCAGATTAAGAGGTAATTTAAAAACCGAATGTGCCGTTCGTCCACCGCTCAGCAATGTTGCAGCGATCCCAGAGGAAGCCACCGCTAATGCAACTTTACGGTCCTTACGAATTTTTGCTAGAAGCAAATTAAGCAAAAATGTTTTACCTGTACCGCCCGGGGCGTCAAGAAAGAAAAGGCCGCCTTTGTCAAGCTCAACTCGTTGTAATATTTTGTTATAAATGTTTTTTTGTTCGGGTAGCAGGCGTGGTTTAGTTTCGCTGACCTGAGCGTCTAATAAAGCAATATCGTAGCTTAGCTCTTTGATCAAATCGGTCGACAACTCTCCTCGACGCTCTGGTGTAGGCATACCGAAGTCAGACAATTTCTTACCGGAAATCGTTATTATTTTGTCCTCTATATGTCTCAGTGCTTCATTGAAACATAGATCATTGTTGACTTGATCCATCCTTTCAAATCTATGCAAGATATCCTCCGATAATGCAGATTTATACTTATCCCATAGTTGAAGAGGATTGGATAAACCGCAAGTGCATATCAATATTGCAAATAGTTCTCTTATTTGCGAAGGAGAGCGACACAGCACTGCCTCTTCCATTGTGGCATCCCAGTGGTTGTCATCTTCCAACAACCCCAACTTCTCACACGCTTGTCGAAAAGTTTCAAGTTCTTGGCCGTCAACTGTTTTTAGATCCAAAAAGCTAGTGGGGCCCTGTACTACATTCAGCAGCATTCGCAAACAGTAACATTCGAAGTTACTAACATGCACTGTGTAAATGCGCCCAAGAGCATCTCCTGCCTTCACACCTGGCCAGCCGTCGACAGGTGTGCCTTGTAAACGACGTTTCCATTCTTTCGACGACACGTTCCATGTATAGTAGCGGGGTACGTCAACATAAAGTAATGTTTTTGCAAATGCGTCATTTTGGCAAAGCAGGAAAAATGCAGTTAGTGTCGTCTTAGGTGGTGCGGCCATTCTCTCTCTAAAATTGTTTTCAGTGAAGTAAATCCGCTGACCATTAGGCAGATGAACCGCAAGGTGAGTGACTGTTGGGTGTCTTTCATGCAGAGGCAGACCCAAGATCCGCCACGCTGCTTCGTTACTACTAACATATCTACCGGCTCGATACGTTTGCACCTCATCTCTCGGGTCAATATTAACATTCCCTTGCTGTCGAATGTTAAAAATAGCCTGGTCGCTGCCTTTGTTTATATATTTACAAATATATTTTATCGCCTGTACCGTATTGCAGAACTCTACATTTATGTGACAGTTATAAATTTTAGACAGAAGAGGAGAATATGGGACAATCCAGCTATTGTCAACCAATACTTCCTGTGTTCCACCTCGGGTTTTTAGAGTTATCGTACGGCCGCCATCTCCTGGTGTTCTACGCCTGTACAAAGGATAGCCTTTGTCGTTAGTTTGAGTATCTTTTAAAAGCGCCCTTGGATACTTTTTGGTGCATTTTCCTTCTTTCATGCATGGTGATGACGGATTTAGTGCACCACAGGGACCGTGAATCATATTTTTGGTTACAGTATCGTAGAGTTTTCGATCACTTTCTGGATTTGGTATCTCCGCACTTATGACTTCATCAATTTGGTTGGGGCGTAATTTTTCCGTCAACCACAGCAGTAAGTGCACGTGAGGCAGACCTCTTTTTTGCCACTCGATCGAGTACATGAAACACTTCATATCTCCAAATATTTTACCTTTTGTAAGTAGAGCAACCAATTTTTGTACTTTTATTTTAAATAACCTGGCTGTTAAGTCATGTCTGTCTGTTGCATTTTGTCCTGGAATGAGCTCTTTAGTAATTTCTGGCCAAGCGGGATTACATGTCATTGTAATAAACAGGTCAGGCCTCCCGTAGTTACGCACGTATGTGAACGCATCCTGCGTGTACTCATGAAGATATCTCGGGCTATTTACAAATGACGATGGGAGTATTACCAATTGACCCAAATTGTTTGGATCTAAATCCGCATCATTCCTGACCGCGTCTTGTAAATGTATATAGTTTTCTGCTCGCAGTTTTGTTTGGTTTAAAGCAATAAACCTTAAGCGCTCACTCTCCACTTTGACATACATGTCCACCAAAAACTGAAGAAAGAGAAGCCTACATCGAAGCAATAAATTAAAATTGTTGCGACGTACCATCATATGATACGCATAAAAGTCTTTGCACGACACTTTTTTGTTCGGTATAGGCTGTTTTGTAACTGGGTTTGTCTGAGGAATATCAAAACTGTACCCCTCTTGTCCTTTCCAAAAAATTATCGGGTACTCGAGAGCATCATAAAATCTATGAGTGTCCGGAACTCTAGTAAGCCGGCCATCGTGCGCCTGAATAACAATGTCCCGAGACGCAGTTTGTTCAGTACTAACTACTACGGCAGCTATTTCGTTTGTGGTCGGGGCATTGAATCGTCTTTCGTGTTCACCACGTGGTACACGATCTGGGTGTATCACGACCTTGTAATTATCGCTAGTCACTCTATCTTTAGCCATTTTAAATTCATGCACTAAAACGTTGTGATCATGTAGAACTTTTTGTATTTTTTGAACTGTGTTTCTTTCCACACCTGCTACGTACTCAGAACGCCTATCAACTTGTGCTTCCTCATCACCCATGAAATAAACTTGCAAAAATTTTGGTTGCGTATTAGCAGCAGGAAGCAAAGAGCCAATTGTGTGGTATATTTGCCCTTGGATTGTAAAAGTCGGGCAAAATCCTGGCATCGACACAATGTTATCAGCTCCAAAAGAAGTCATATGGAAGCATGTATTGTATTTTCTTATGTTTTTTAAAAAACGGCGAGACTCATCTGTTTCATTTGAAAAAAGTTCTTTAAGAGGTTCAACAGGCTCGTCTATTGAAGGAAGAACTACTTTTCCTCCCGAACAACACATGCCTGCAGCTTCCTCTTTCCATTTAAGAGCACCGCAAAATCTGCATTCTTTATTCATCGCTTCTATTTTTATAAGCTTGTGGCTTTCGTAATCAAGAGTTTCATCGTACTCAAATGCAGCTTTATCGAATACTCCCCACGCGTTTCTTGTAAATATTAATCGTCGCTGTTGTGCCCTTTCAGCAACAGCGCGTCTGCGAGCTTCAGCAGCTTCAACAGTTTCAGTAGCTCTTTGGGACCTTATGTAATTCGCTTGCTGAAGACGCCGAGCTTGAGACTGTTCGGGTGTCTCCGCAGCCCGTTGAGATGCTAGATACTCAGCATGCTGTCGACGTCGATCCTGGGACTGTTCGGGTGTCTCAGAAGCCCGTTGAGATGCCAGATATTCAGCGTTCTGTTGACGTCGAGCTTGAGACTGTTCGGGTGTCTCTGCAGCCCGTTGAGATGCTAGATACTCAGCATGCTGTCGACGTCTATCTTGGGACTGCTCTGGTGTCTCAGCAGCTCTTTGAGCTGCCTCACGCTCTGCTTGTTTAAGCCTTCGCAGTTCGGCTTGTGGAAACGTCTCGTTAAGTCTAGCTACTTTCATAGTTCGAGCTTTATTAGAGCTTTGGGAAAGATTAGACTTACGCTTTCGCGGCATAATTCTTAAGTACGTGTT
Source organism: Falcaria lacertinaria (assembly GCA_951449985.1). Taxonomy (NCBI): domain Eukaryota; kingdom Metazoa; phylum Arthropoda; class Insecta; order Lepidoptera; family Drepanidae; genus Falcaria; species Falcaria lacertinaria. The sequence goes on along the minus strand of OX602121.1, from coordinate 9,202,614 downwards.
GTTTCTATACTTCCAAAAAATACAGTACGGTAGTTATTGTTATGATTGTACTTTAATGCAATCCTTGCCTATTTAATTAACCTATCTATATAGTAATTCAATTATCAATGAAGTAATTCGTTATAATTAACCTATTTATATAATTTGTTATAATTAACTGTAAATAACCTATCTATATAGTAATTGAATTATCAATGAAGTAATTTGTTAAAATTAACCTATTTATATAATTTGTTATAATTAACTGTAAGTAACCTATCTATATAGTAATTGAATTATCAATGAAGTAATTCGTAAAATCATCAAATAAAACTTAGCGCAGTTTTTTACAATAAATTCTTTATCAAGATTACAAAAAAAAACTTATTCTTTAAAATTAACTCTAAAAAGTATTTTAGGTGGAATTTTCTGAAAAAAAAGCTGGTAGTTTTTAAATTTTTATTTCGCTGTAGATTTATTTGTTTCTTTTCTTTATTTTAAATTACTTGTCAGTATGTCAACGCTTGAAATTGATAAATTGCCTAAATTTTGCTTACTTTTTACCAAAGAACCTTAGTAGAACAAAAATTCGCAAAACGGACACAACCGTCAACGACGTCTGCCCTCACGCGTCTGCCCGCGTTCGGGTCGCGCATTCAGCGATGAGCCACTTCTTCCCCACCGCACCTACCCCGCTCCCCCCACGCCCCGTTCGCCTGGCGTCGCTGCCGGTATTTATCACCGAAACTGTATTTATCGCCGAAATTGCTATGACTCTGCATTTTAAATCTGTGATATCTTCGAAAATATTTATTTAATTTACATGCTGTAAAAAGCCATATTGATCTTTATTAAATGCACAATGTATTTAAGATACTTAATTGGATAAGGATTAATACTGTATTGCTTAAAATCGCTTCGTAAATAAGCCATTATTTCTCGTACAAATTAAAGGATAAAAAATGGTTATTATGGGTTATTCCTAAGAGATAAACATATACCATCACGGACTTTTTTGTAGACCTTTTTAAGTTGTACAATACTGTAGTAAATTGTTTTGATCTATCTTGTAGGATTCAGTCAGCGTTTGCAATGTAAGCGCAAAAAATGTGTTTTTTTTACGACCTCACATTAAAAACCTAAAAAATTTTAGCCTATGTGTTATTCTGATGTATAAGCTATATTGTGGTAAAGTTTCATTCAAATTCATTCAGTAGTTTTTACGTGAAAGAGTAACAAACATCCATACATCCATACAAACGTTCGCCTTTATAATAGTAGTAGGATAACAACGAATAGCTTAAGAGACGAAACAGTGCTAGGTAGTGGTTCTACTAGCACTGTGAATAGTCATTTTGACACTTTAAACTAGTCCGTAAGACAAGAGAGAAGTCGGATGCATGTTATATACACCTTTTACACCAAAATATTAACCGCTTCTCTGGCAAAATTCTCGACATAGAATTATTACTAGACAAATTTCCAATTGATTTACTATGTTTTACAGAAACTTGGTTAAAACCAAACACCATGCATTTCAATATTAGTAACTTTACAATTGCCAGTGTGTTTAACAGACTCTCAGCGGAGGGTGGTGGATCGATTATATTATTGAATAGTAATATAAAGTGCAAAGATAGAAATGATATCACTAGCTTGTCTGTTGAGCGGGTTTGTGAAGCAGCTTGTGCAGAGATAGATAAATACATAATCTTATGCGTATATAGACCTCCAAATTCGGATATTCGTTTATTTTGTTCAACAATGGAGGCAATGCATAGAAAATTATTTTATAAAAATAAAAAACTAGTTATATGTGGTGATTTTAATGTAAATACTTTAAAAATGTCAACTGAGGCACGCTTATTTAAAAATCTTTTCAAATCATTTAATTTAGACATTATATTTAATGAGCCCACAAGAATAACAGCCACTTCGCCTGCATTGATAATATAATATCAAATGGAAATATAAAAAATAAGTCGTTAATAAGTGGCATTAGATCAGATCATATGGCTCAATTAGTTGAGTTGCATGATAGTGCACAACCTAGCACCTCTATGAAAGAGTGTAGACCCCTGTCTAAGAATAGAATGGAAAGGTTTAGGAAGAATTTAGAATCAAAAATTTATAATTCTAAGTCTGGTAAGCCCAATGAATGTTTTCAAAAATTACATAACGTTATATGCAGTGAATTTAATAAGGCCTGTCCTAAACGAAAGATGAAGCTAAATAACAAATTGAAATTTAGTAACTGGGCAACTAAAGGTATAAGGAAAAGTAGAGACACTTTGTATGAGTTGTATTATAAGAAATCTCATACAACTAATGAAGAGTTACATCTTTGAGAACTTGTTGTTTATAAAAAAGAACATTAGAAGTTTTCAGTTAAATTCAGAAACCCATAATATTTATACAAGAAACAGAAACAAAATTGTGGCTCCTAGGTTTAGACTTACAAAAGTAAACAAATCATTTATGGGAAACTGCGTCCGCTTTTACAATAAAATCCCACAATCTATTACCGAATTGAACTACGATAAGTTTAAGACTCATGTCAAAAGAGTTTTGATAAATAAAGCCTATTATAAAATTAATGATTATGTAAATGATAAAAATGCTTGGAATATATAGACTCACTCTGCACAAGTGGCTCCCCGCTCCTGGTAATTGTAATAGTTGGAATATGTATTTCATGAAAGCAGTGACAAAACCAACTTGGTAGCTTTCATTTTGATATTTGTAATTTCATACCAATGTCTAGAAGAATTTTGTTACAAATTGTTATATAATGATTGTTAATTGCAAAAAAAGACAGAGCACTGAGTTTCTTGCCGGTTCTTCTCAGGTGGCTTTTTTTCCGAACCGGTGGTAATTTAGACCTTCATAAGAGCCTTATTAGGGCCTAAACTGAATAAATGATTTTTGAATTTGAATTTGAATTTGAATTTGAATTTGAATTTGAGTTTTATGTAGGTATATGTAGTTACGTGAGAAAATATTCTAAATTATTTAAAACTGTTTGTCAAATAGCTAAATCAAAATATATAAGTAATGAAATAAGTAATTCCGATGATAAAATAAAAACGGTTTGGAAAGTTATTAATAGGGAAACGGGAAAGAATGGAATTAAAGAAAAAGTAAGCACACTTAAAATTAACGAGAATCTTGTGTCGGATAAGTTAGACGTCGCAGCAGCTTTTGAGAGCTACTTTGCCAATATTCCGTCCGAAATTACAAAAAACCTTAGCTCGTGTGCAAATACAGCCGAAGGCTTACTTAAGAAATCGTTTAATAAAGTTATTCCAGAGTTTTACTTTCGACATGTAAATGCAAATGATATTATTAAAACATTTAAAACGCTCAAAATTAAAAACACGGAAGATTTATGGGGACTTTCGATTAAAGTTATTCAAGCAATTCTACCAACGATTGCTCCTATACTGGCAACCATTTTTAATACTTGCATTGATCAAGGAATATTTCCTGATTTAATGAAATTTAGTAAAATAATACCGATTTTTAAGGCGGGATCTAGAGAAAATCCTTCTGATTATAGACCAGTATCAACACTGCCGGCTTTGAGTAAAATATTTGAGAAAATTATGTTAAATCAAATGTTAGGTCACTTTAATGCGCATAATATATTACATGGAGACCAATTCGGTTTTACTAAAGGTAGATCTACAAGTGACGCGGCGGCAAAATTACTGAAACATATATTTGAAGCATGGGAAAGTTCACATGATGCCCTAGGTGTATTTTGCGACCTATCTAAAGCATTTGATTGCGTTGAACATAGTACGCTACTGCTCAAACTAAAATATTATGGTATCCCCGGAAATGCCCTTGATCTTGTAGCCTCATATTTGTCCGGTCGTCAGCAAAAAGTCGGTGTCGGAGGCATAACTTCCAAAGGCACATTAATAAAATGGAAGTTCCGCAGGGTTCAATATTAGGTCCTTTCTTATTTTTGGCATACATAAATGATCTCCCACTTGTAGTGGATAATATCTGTGACATAGTCTTATTCGCGGATGACACGTCTCTGGTATTTAGAGTGAGCAGAAAAGACAAAGAAATGATAAGTCTAAATGAAACGCTAGCATCCGTTTCTAAATGGTTTGACGCCAATAACCTAGTTTTAAATTCAAAAAAGACAAAATGTATACGGTTTTCTCCTCCAAACTCATCGCAGGTAGACACGAATGTACAATTGGATGGCAAAAAACTTGATTTAGTTGATAACACGATTTTTCTAGGTCTAACACTAGATTCAAAATTGCAGTGGGGCTCTCACATTGAGACTTTGTCAAAGAAACTTAGTTCAGCTGCGTTTGCCATTAGGAAAGTCAGACAATTGACAGATATTGATACTGCAAAATTAGTTTACTACGGATATTTCCACAGCCTCATGTCTTATGGCGTGTTATTATAGGGATCTGCGGCGGATCTGGATACGATATTCATTCTACAGAAAAGGGCAATCAGGGCAATTTTTGCAATGGCTCCCCAAGAATCGTTAAGAGAATTGTTTAAGAAAATTAATATTCTCACGTTACCGGCTCTTTACATCTTTGAGAACTTGTTGTTTATAAAAAAGAACATTAGAAGTTTTCAGTTAAATTCAGACAACCATAATATTTATACAAGAAACAGAAACAAAATTGTGGCTCCTAGGTTTAGACTAACAAAAGTAAACAAATCATTTATGGGAAACTGCGTCCGCTTTTACAATAAAATCCCACAATCTATTACCGAATTGAATTACGATAAGTTTAAGACTCATGTCAAAAGAGTTTTGATAAATAAAGCCTATTATAAAATTAATGATTATGTAAATGATAAAAATGCTTGGAATATATAGACTCACTCTGCACAAGTGGCTCCCCGCTCCTGGTAATTGTAATAGTTGGAATATGTATTTCATGAAAGCAGTGACAAAACCAACTTGGTAGCTTTCATTTTGATATTTGTAATTTCATACCAATGTCTAGAAGAATTTTGTTACAAATTGTTATATAATGATTGTTAAATGCAAAAAAAGACAGAGCACTGAGTTTCTTGCCGGTTCTTCTCAGGTGGCTTTTTTTCCGAACCGGTGGTAATTTAGACCTTCATAAGAGCCTTATTAGGGCCTAAACTGAATAAATGATTTTTGATTTGATTTGATTTGGACTACTCGCGCTATCGACTATTTTTCGAGGTCAACTATCGATAGCGAAACTATCGCTATTGCAACAACACTATCACAATTTCGCTATGAGCGACGTCTTATGGCGTGCTTCAAACATTTTAATACTTTTGATGTTACCGCCGTGCCGCCCCGCGCTTAGCCGCCGCTCACAGCGGCAAGGTCGTCAATCAGCCGTAACCAACGAAACCCGATTACTAAAGTATTACGTAATCACATTTATTATAATTAGTTACCCCAGCCTATGTTATCAAAAGCTTGGTAATTTTTGAGCTAAATTCTAAACATAAGAAACTTTTCTTATGTTGTCTTATGCACTTGCATAACACGCGGTTATTCCCCTACTCGTTTGTTAGCGAGTACCTAAACATATTCATTATATGTGGGAATGCGTTTCGTTTTCAAGCATAAACAATGTGTGGGTCGCCATATGTGTAAAAAGTAAATAACTACTGCTGACGTCATCACCATCTAAAGACGTAATGTACTCATTGGATACCCCGTAAAGACTTGGCGTGCCATTGTGTTTTTATACCACTATAATGTGGCAACAAGCATACGGCGCGCCTGATGGTAAACGGTTACTTTATTTATTTACTAACGGCCCGCCCCGGCTTCGCACGGGTAGACATTTATATCAAACATTTTGTCTACCCGTGCAAAGCCGGGGCGGGCAGCTAGCCTATGTTAATCAGTGATAGTGTAGCTTTCTAACGGTGAAAGATTTTTTGAAATCGGTCCAGTAGTTTCGGAGCCTATAGATTTATCAAATATTTTGCCTACCCGAGCGAAGCCGGGGCGGGAAGCTAGTATAATATATAGCCTTTGTTACTCAGTGATGATGTAGCTTTCTAACGGTGAAAGAATTTTTGAAATCGGTCCAGTAGTTTCGGAGCCTATTCAATACATACAAAAATAAAAATCTTTCCTCTTTATAATATTAGTATAGAAGTATAGATTTAATAAAAGTTTGCAACAGCATGTTACATTAGACATTCTTATATCTATTCATTGGGATTCGTCGCGATGTATGAAAAGACGTATCCGCGGATGTCGTGAGTGTTTTGTATCGAGGCCCAAATTTAAAAACTCATATGGAGGTGGATAACAATATTCGTTCTACCCGCGAATCAAGAAGAAGGCGACGTACACAACTACAATCAGTCAGCCCGTGACCACGGCCGATGCAACTCGGTCGAAACGTCGGGAGGTAAAAAAACAATTTAATATCGCGTATAAGACCCGTTTTCTTCTTCTTCTTCTTCTTCCTAAGTATGGCAATCAATCCCTTCAGGGACTATTTTTGCCAGTGTCGAGTGTTAGAGAATTTTCATGTTGCAAAATTTCTCGTGTTTGCCGCATTAAAATGCCTAGTGTCATGCATTCTAACGCCCAATGGAGTTTCTGGAGACAACCCACGGCAGTAGCAGATCGTAACACGCCTTTAGATTAGAGGTAACCTATTGACCAAAATGATAAATCACTTAACCCAAAAGTCGTATTATGGCATTATTTCCAATGCTCCTATAAATCAGTCACTAAATGAAACTGTACTGCACATATCGACACCAAAAATACACATTAAAGATCACTATAACACAATTTACGACACACTGGAAAAAATCTCAACCGCTCCGCCTGATTCCCGCCAAAAACTCCAGAGCCGTTTTCATGTCATAACTATGTTTTTAAATCGCGAAAGTTTAAAAAACAGTATCTATTCATTGATAATAAAAATACTTATTCTAATGTACATGCCAATTAAGTTCTAACACAGTTTCAGTACGACAATAGTTTAAAGAACATATTACTAATAGTGAGGTGTTACTCTAATAAGTATAATAATTTGAATGGCTATTAGAGGAATATAATAATAATAAGTTACAAATACATTAATTCATTCATTTTTAAAATCTTGGCTTTGAAAATTGCCTTGGAAGTTACCATATCCTATGAACGCTTGCAACACCAGGGAGGGGTATCACTCGTGTGTTGCTCACACTAAAATTGCCTGTTACTCACCAATTTTGACAGGGAAGCCCGCTGGTAGCTGCATTTGTATGAAGTCTTTTAGTTTCGCGAAGTGCGGGGATGATATCGACGCCATCAAATCTAATATCGGCATTATTTGTTCTTGCAGCTGAAACAATAACATATACATTATAAGGGATACAAGCTGTTGCCCGCGGCTTCGCTCACGATATATTAGGGCTAAGGGTTTATCCCATTTCACGCCTTCAGCGGTAAAACTTTGCCTCAAACACGTTGTTGTTTATATATTTATTGACTACTCCTGTGTGTGTGTGAGTACTCCTGTGAGTGTGTGTACTCCTGTGAAGTACCTATCTAATCTTATTTCTCCATACAAACTTGGGACCCCCCTTTTTCATTAGGGGGTGAAAGGTAAAAATAACCTTCCGTAGCCAATAATTTGAGAAGAAATTCAAAGGCGTATGTAGTGCCTAAGAGACGGCGACGGACTCACCATCTGTCACGTTGGCACCAAATTATGTGCGGTGGAAAGTGGGTTGTGGCTTTAGGGTCGGCAACGCGCGAGTGATACTCCTGGTGTTGCAAGCGTCCATAGGCTACGGTACCCGTTTACCATCAGGTGGGCCGTATGCGTGTTTGCCACCTTAGTGGTATAAAAAACATCTTCCTTTAGAAGCGTTGTCATAATTCGTTAAGTGTTTATGCGTGAGGTCATAGTGTTCACACTGGAATGCCTTCAAACTAGGGAGATTTGTATCATCAGCTGTTCTTGGCCTATAAAGGTTCGCATGCGTCAAAAATATTTAAAAAATGCGTTACGTAATATTTGAACGGTCCCTTTCCATAGTCGAGATGAAGGCTCACCTCTAAAGGATAGTTCTCGCAGAGCCAGAGGGTGGCCCGGAAGCGCTGCACCTTGGTGGTGACGTCACGCGGGCGGCCGACGTCACGCGAGAGAGGCTCGCCGAAGTACTGCTGCCACGACACGCGCGCGTCTTCCTGGACCAGGCCCACATATTCAGACACAAACAGACAAACTTCTTATTTACACAACCATACGGCCTGATGGTAAGCAGTCACCGTGGCCTATAGCCGCTAGCAATACCAGGGGTATCACTAACGGGTTGACAACCATGTTATTGATGAGGACTCACTGTGCTAGAAATTTTATTACTAGCCCAGCGTATCCTCGTGGAGCACTGGCAACCTTACTTCCCGCAGAAACACAACCCTACATCAAAGTAGCGAGAAATCATATAATTATATACGTATAATTTATTTTTCAGTTACCTCCATAACATGCATATGTAACAAAGAGACAGATACGTAAAAAAATAGTAAGCATTGTGTCCGTATTTTTATTGTTAAAATTATTTGTTTTTGTGTTTATGTCGTCAATTTAGTATAAAGTGTAGCAACCTGTTCGGGCGTAGGCGTGTCGGGCGTGTGGTCAGACTTGTTGTCGGGGCTGTGGTCGGGGCAGAGGTGTTCCCCGGGGCCGTAGTCGGGGCTGTGGTCGGGGCTGTGGTCGGGGCTGTGGTCGGGGTAGTGGTCGGGGCTGTGGTCGGCGAGCGCCAGCAGGCCGGCGAGCGGCGCGGGGCGGCGCGCCAGGGCTTGCTTGGCGCTGGCGGCGAGGTGCTCAGTCCTCGTCTTGGACACCACCTCCACATTATTGGCGCTGAACACTTTACACTCGTAGCCGTTCACTTCCTCAGTCTTGTCTTGCCGCCAGCCCCAGATACCGCTCTTGTTCCTGGGAAAAAACAAGTCTTATTCATGTCCGGTCAAATTAAACATATATTTCGTCATAGAGATATATAAAACTAGCTTTTTACCCGCTAATTAGATACTCTACCTGCTAAGGTTACAGTTAGCACTCTATTTAATATCATTCAATCAATCCGTAATTAGAAAATTTTAAAGGCTAGAAAGCCGCGTTCTAAATTCATATTTAAAATTTCTCCATCCACACGTGACAACACTGGCCAGTGGAATCTTATTCGGTCCAAACCAGAAAAATAAAAAAAAGGGGAAAACTGACCTCTCGAAGCTGATCTTGTCCGTGTCGAGGTAGTTGAGTGCGAGGGGCGCGGCGAGGCGCTGCCGGAGGAGGGAGGCGGCGGGGGCGGGGGAGGCGGCGGGGGAGGCGGCGGGGGCGGGCGAGGGGTGGGGCTGCACGCGCTCCAGCCACGCCGTGCGCGCCAGGTGGTCCAGCTCCACCAGGCTGGCTGACTGACCTGCACACGTGGGCTTAGTTACCGACCGCCCTCCGAGATGGTTTACATAACCCAACTATATACCAAATTACAAGCTCAATCAGACACTGGAAAGTGGGTCAAAATTAACTTGGAAGATTTGATTATTAACACACGCACGCACTTACGCATGTACCGCACGCACGCACGCACGCACGCACGCACGCACGCACGCACGCACGCACGCACGCACGCACGCCCATGCTAAAAACAGTTCCATACTACATCTGTTTATTAAAAAAAGGTGCTACTATTAGAATCGATTACATGTACCGCAACAGTTGTACAACTGTCAAGTTCGTCACTCGCCAGACGCTCACGACACATGAGTCGCATCAATTCACAGTACCTGGATGACCGAGCTTTGCTCGGTATTTAAATAAACAATTAAGTCTAACCTCAAAGCAAACACTCATTGACTCCGTGTTACTTAACAACGCCATCTGCTGTTGTGCTCACAAAAAAGTAGTATATTTATTCGCCAATAGATGTCAGGAAGAGTCAACTCCTTTTTGTTATTTTTCTTCCAAGTTTATGTTTAAGTTGATAAAACACGAATAAAATGTCATTTTCTAAAAATAATATAAAAATGATTCCTAGCTAGATCGATTTATCGCCCCGAAACCCCCTATATACTAAATTTCATGAAAATAGTTGGAGCCGATTCTGAGATTCCAATTATATATATATACAAGAATTGCTCATTTAAAGATATAAGATTAATATAAATTAGGATTCATCACCATCAGTCTCCTGCGCTTTTCCCATATTATTTGAGGTCGGCACAATGTGTTTCTCTTTCATCCCTCCCTATCACCCGTCATCTCTGTATTCACTTCCTTTCTGGCCATCTCATCTTTCACACAGTTAATTCTTATTTTCTCAGGTCTACCTCGACCCCTGTACCCATCCACATTCATACAAAACATAACCTCTGTATGCACGTTATCTTCATTCCTCCGCATAACATGTCCATACCATGACAAACGCTTGCTCCTCAGGTTTTCTGTCACAGGAGCTACTTTCAAACTTCCTCTAATAAACTCATTTCTTACCTTGTCCATTCTCGTTACGCCACACATCCATCTCAACATTCGCATCTCAGTTGCATGCAGTCTTCTTTCATCAGCCTTTGTGGCCCGACACTCTGATCTAAACATGACAGCATAGTGAAAGAAATTGGGAAATCCATACTAATAACATAAATGCGAAAGTAACTTTGTTTGTTTGTTTGCTACCTTATCAGTACTAAACGGCTGATTGGATCGTAATGAAATGTCGCGATGAGATAGATTATAACCTGGGAAAGGAGAAAGGCTGTCTTAATTTAGAACCACGCGGGCAAAGTCGCGAGCAGAAGCTAGTAGAACATATTTACAGGCACGCGCATAGCTATTATTCCATAGTGAACGCAAGCGAAGTGTGTCGACTGTCGACTCTCAGCACTATATTTAAGTATGTATGTTGTATATGTCTCACCATGTCCCCTGAATATGTAGGTGCGGTCTCCCCTCTGCCAGCGGTTGTTCTCGAAGCCCACGAGCGTGGTGTCGACGCGCACGTTGCCGCCGCGCTTGTACACCTTGTATGTGTCGAAGGGACACATGCGCGACACTAGCGGCACTGCAAACAATATTTGAGCTTTAAAGAGAGGTGGGGCGAAATGGGATCTGCCGTGGGTTTTCCCATTAAAATTTAAGTCACCCGACTGGGGACTGTACACCTTACAGAAGACCGCATTGAAATAAATCTACTTTGATGTAGTGTTGTGTTTCTGCGGTAAGTAAGGTTGCCAGTGCTACACGAGGATACGCTGCGCTAGTAGTATATGCTACTAGTACAGTGAGTCCTCATCAACAACATGGTTGGCAACGCATGGTTGGAAACGCGTTAGTGATACCCCTGGTATTGAGGACGGGCCGTATGCCGCTTTAAACAGTTACTTGGGTCTTCAAACTATGAAAGCCATTTCAATTCGATCGTTAGACTATCAAGTATTGCACTCACCCCAGCTAGTAAATTCCCACTTCATCTCAACATAGAAGTCCGGCGCGAGGCTGAGTCGGTGCAACAGGTCCGGGATACCACCGGAGCGCACCACGTGACGCTGGTAGTCGCGACGCGAGAGCACCAGCGACAGGAGCTCCGGGTCGCCTGTTGCTGTTGCTTCCTGAACAGCTATAAGTAATAACATTTGCTTAACTATACGTAGGTACACCTCACGGGGTATGCAGACAGTAGGTATAGCGAGTCGTATCATCCGACTAGTATCCCGCGTCTTCGTCCGAATGGAATTAGTATTTTGCATAGAGCATTGAGAATGAGTGTGACAAAATCCAACAGCCTACTTTTCGTGTATTTTGGTTGCATCAGTTACTTTAATTTTAAAATAATTTAAATAGGTTGTAGGATATTATCCTCAGCAGGTATCAGTAGTCAACGTAACTAAGTAATCGCAAATTGCCGACGATACCAAAAAAACAAGATCAAGATAAATACATTGCAACACACTTGAAAAACAAAGCAATCTCTTCAAAGAACACATATACCTAACGTAATTAACTATTCAATTGAATAATTTAAGCTTGAACCTTTTAATCTACGTACCTGTCCACCCATCCTTTTCGCAATTGATATCAGCGCCTGCCTCTATCAAAACACGAACCACCTCTATGTACCCCAGCGTCACAGCCAGCAGGAGTGGCGTGCGACCCCTGGGATCCTTCAATTCTATGTCTTCTGCTGTAAACTGGTAGAAAAGCATAGATATAGACATAAAGCTCCCACGGTGCTCTATTTTTGAGAGAAGAGTAATTTTTATAGAAAAAGGCAGTATACAAGCATAAATACAATCTTGATGGGAAGTCTGACTGTAAACCTTGCAGAAGACAAATAATACTACCCTTATTCAGTGTTGTGTTTCTGCTGTGAGTAAGGGCACCAGAGCTCCTGCAGGCAGTCAATTATTGCGTCATTGCAGATTCAGTTACTATTCTTATAATGGCCCCTATAATGATTTGGGTATCAAACCCGGAAGGTCAACCACTAATAACAAAGAGTGTTGTCCCACACAGAAGCTGTTCAAAATAAGATTATGTTGATAAACCTATCTTTTCAAACATATACAATGGACCAACCACGTTACTCTGCCAAAATGTTAATATCTAAGTTATACCAAGCAACAAATTTGAAGAAAAGGATCGGTCAAAGTTCAATGACCACAATTTGGCAACCAGCCATACACATTTGGCAAGGAGATGCCAAATAGATGTGCCTACAGATCAGTTAAGTTGTATGCCAAGAAATTGGTGTGTAATCATGTAGAGCTTTTCAGTTCAATACTCAATCACACCACACGCAAAGGGCAGAATATGTTTTATATGTTAGATATCTTATAGATACTATCTTTTCCATTGCAACTTCTCCCACATAGCAATATAAGATGCTTATAGCCTATGTTACTCAGTGATAATGTTACATTATATCTAAAACGAATTTTTAAGTTTGGTTCAGTAGTTTTTGAGATTTTGTGACAAACAAATTGTGGGGTTCATTAATTAGAAACAAAAATACAAATAATTTCTATTGGGCTAATACTGGAAATAATACTGGGATAACTGGTAACATTATTATTTTAAAAATCAATTAGCAAAGCAAAACATGTAAGTTCTTAATGCAAATATTACTCCAATTGTCTGTTCACCCTTTTATGGCTTTAAGCTGAACTGAACTACATTAACATTTTTGGAAGGTTTTTGGGAAGTACTCAGAAGAAGTGCAAAGGAATCTTGAAACTCTGATGATACATATATTTATTAATACAACACAGATGATTTAATTTTATATGGCTCCTTCAAAATAATTAATGCAGTTTAGGCCCTAATAAGGCATTTATAAATGTCCAAATTACTACCGGTTTGCAAAAAGCCACCTGAGAAGAACCAGTAAGAAACTCAGTGTGTCTTTTTCACACATGTTTAAGAAAATTCTTTAACACATATGTAGTTACAAAGATCAATGTACATAATATTACCAGGACACTATTTGGCAATATCATTGAACCTTCAGCAGAGCAGACTATGGCTTCCTAATAATAAGATTATTTTCATGTAGATTGTTTGGCTTCATTGATTATTCAATACTTCCTTGAATGTACAATACACTGAATAAATGGATTCTATAACTTTAGTTTGTCTCCCTGGACTTCTGTATTTTAATTAAAGGTTAACAGTGGATCAAACTATCCTTTGCCCTTAGGTTTTGCACACTCAAATACATCAAGATTGGTCCAGCAAGTCATGAAAACATTCAGGCAGATGGACAGTTACTTTCGCCTTTACAATAAATAGGCATGCTTAGATATAAGCTATGGTTGTATTTGAGAAACCCAGTAAAACAAGTCATCAAAAATTATTGATTGGATCAGTCCTACTTTACATAAATTCATACATACATTATTGAACTCAGTTTATTATATCTAAAATTGTGTATAATATTTAATAAGGATAGGCTGTGCTTACGAATAATACCTTACAACCCATTTTTATTATAACTTATTTTTTAATAATATTATAAAGAGGAAAGATTTGTATTTCTGTGTGTGTATGTTTGTATGTAGCGATTTCAAAAATTATTTCACCGTTAGAAAGCTACATAATCACTGAGTAACATAGGCTATATATTATATTGATACGCGGGCGAAATCGCGGGGAAACAGCTATAATATATATAACGGGACCCTCGGTGTGCGAGTTGAACTCGCACTTTTACTTTAGTTCACCCTATTTTAAATATGTATAAAATATAAAAGTGGTTACTATTTAGCAAGTGTGTAAACACGGTTGGTGTCGGCTACGGATTTAGATATTCGTAATGTGATTACATACCAATATAGTACCGAATACCGATTGACAAAAAGTACAATCAAAGTATAGTAATCTAATAAGACATAATAACATAATTTAAACATACCCTGTTAGCTCCCAAAGAATTCTTCAGTTCTTCGTGCTGGTTGTTCCAAACCAACCAGTGAATAGGATAGCGTGAGCATACTTCCTCCTCGGTTAAACCCATGGTACATACGCTACTCTTATATTACACAAGCCTTCTGTATTCTATTCTAGATTATATTATTACCACCTAATCACAGTTCGTTGCTCCAAATACACATTAAATTGTGTTTAGTGAAATTAAGTCAACAAAAGAAAGCCTCTACTCTAATCGCTGAGACCGAACCACCGAAAAATTGACAGTTGTCATTTGTCAAACTCAATCAAATGTCAGTCTATAATAAGACGCGTACGTTGCCAAGAGGATCCTCTCTATTAGTTATTTGACATTGGCAAAATACGAAATGTACTTTTTTGTGTTGCCATTAAATAAATAAATAATGTGTTAGAATGGAATCAATTTTTCTTTAGTTTTTGAGACTCTGAAAGTGCGTCTTTTGAGCCAAAATATGATTGTATTCGTTGTATTAAAATTATTTAATGACTTTTAAAAACGAGATTGTAGACATGGCTGTGCGGGTAACGCTTGTTCCTGTTTTTCCAAGAGAATACAAACGCTACGCACCTTTTCTTTGCCAAAAATATTACTCTTAATTTCCATTATCATTGTAAAATGTCAACGTTAGGCCTGTGTCACTGTCAGTAGTTTGATTTCTTCTTCTTTAAGTTAATGGCGACGAGCTTATATACAGCTATTCCGCCAATGTCAAGTGGTGTGGTAGGCACAGAGTACATAAGTACTAAACGTAGTGGACGTTTATTAGTCGTAGGTGAAGATAAACGATGGATACTGGTCAGTAGAAAATTTATAGTTTAACTTTATTAAATAAAATGGAGAAATTTATCTAAGAGAACACATTATAGTGTTAAAGTTTAATTTTGTTAATGTCAATAAATACTGATAATTTTTTGACGATAGCTGTCCCGTCAGACCTGACTGACAGTGTGACTGAAATTACGATACTAATTTCTTAGTAGTTTATCAGACTAGTGATTATGTACTCTGTGGACTAGTCAAATATAGAAAAAAATGATAAAATTTATGTGATTTGTTTTGAACAATATTTATTTTAATAATTCATACATAAAACATAGAATAGTTAATGTCTCTGGTAATGTTGTGAAATGAATAAATCCACATATTGTTTAATCTGCAACCAAACAGGCAATAAGTTACTTTATCCTGGTGTTCTAAAAAAATATATTTCTTTTAAAATATCAGAAAAAGAGATCGAAGTGAGTGTGTTATCATTTAAACATTGAAAGTATCAACACATTTATAAGGGAAGATCAACTACTTAAGATTTTCTTATACCACCAAGGCAAGCAAGCATACGGCCCACCTGATGGTGAGCGGTTACTGTAGCCTTTTTGCTTGAGACAGACCCCTAACAATTGCCAAAGATAAATTGACAACCAGGGGCGATGGCTTAACATGGCCTTTGAAGCATTGAGGAGTCTAAGTAAAATAGTCAAACCCATGAGACTCAATAGTTAAGGTTGCTAATCATTCCATATCAATTTTATTGTGATATGCACCTCTGCTACAAGTCCCCCCAAGCAATTAATCATAATTTTATCAAACAACTAAAACACATCTTGTACTGTATTTCAGGAATGCTACCACCTGTTGAAAGTACCTTTGCATTCAAAGCAAGATGTTGTTCGCAAAGCATTCCTCGAGCTGGCGAAGAAGTACCACCCAGACTCAGGGTCTCCAGAAGCTGACATGGACAAGTTTGTAGCCATCGATAATGCTTTCCGGACACTCTCAAAATATAATACTGGTGTTAGTAATAAGGAGGAGGTAGAAAAAATTGTCTATGACATAAGAGTAAGTGTGCAGATATTTTGAAGTTCATACCTGTATCCTAGGGTAGCTTTGCCACATGTTGGGATCTGTACATACTTCACAGTCTTGGGTTCAAACACTGGAAGCCTGTACCAATGAGTAACTCTAAGCTTGAGTAAATTAATTTAAAATATGAGGAATTTTCTATTAAAAAAATTTAAATCATTCAACTGTTTCCACCTTACAGAAAATCACTGTCAAATTGCATAACTCTGATGTAATTATGTGTTTCTTCAGTAAGGTCTTCTCAGAGTTCCTTCAGGATATGGTGTGCTGGTTGGTAGGGAGTATAACACTGAATGATCTGAGTCTGCGTCAACAATTTGCCTTTGTAGGCTATGATGGCTGTTTACTATGAGGCAGGCTGCAAGCTTGCCACTATTACAAAAAAAAAATATCTCATTTCATAATTATATTCTAGCACACAGCTCCACAACATCGCCAGTACTTGAGCTTTGAAGGCATTGGTCATGGAACTCCCTTCCAACGTGAAAAGCAATGGGCTCAGGCCCGAGCCCAAAAGGCAGTCACAAATGTCTTGGAACATCGCATGTCTAACGCTGTGGCTACAGACAAGACTCTCATGAAGAAAGGACAGTATGGTAACAAACATGATATCAAAACAAAATATGGATATGAAAGACTTGTTGAAGATTTGATACAAGAGGCCATGTCAAAAGGAGAATTTGAGAATTTAAGTGGTAAAGGAAAGCCTCTGAAAGACCAAAACATGAACCCCTATGTGGACTTTACAACACACAAGCTGAATGAGGTATGACAGTAGACAATGTTTCGTGTGAATAATTCATCTCATTTTCATCAATTACATTTTTTCTATTTAGCCCTCGCTGTCCCACTGCTGGGAAAAGGCTTCTCTCCCCTTTTTCCAGTTGCCTCGGTGTTGTGTTGTGATGGGCCAAATGTCCAATTTACATCTACGTTTTTTTTTAAATTTATTATTATAAATCTGCAATCCGTCCTATAAACTATAAGCAGATGTTTTGTGGGATTTCTGTCTTTAATAACATCTACCTAAATAACATTTTTACATTTGGGGAAATGTGTTGCTTTGCTGAATTTGTTGATTCATTTCAGGCATTGTTGAACAAATGCAATTTTTAGAGTCTACAATGCGCAATTGATATGGGCCAGTGCTACATATTTTACTTGCTTGACTTGCTCACCACATCACCAAGTTGTCTAAAAAGTACACATGAGTTTAATTATTTTAGGTTCTTATCAACAATGGATTCACGCCAGAGTGGATAACAATGAGCAAAGAAATAGACCATGACATAGAGCTATTGAAAGAAGACATCAGATCTGAGAGAAAGTACCTCGGAGCATATCCATTGACACCAGAAAACCAAATGAAATGGGACAAAATATATCAAAGTAACAACAATCTAGCAAAGTCGATCAACAAGAAAATAAATACCTATAATCTAATTGTGCCTTTGATAAATAAACAAAAATTCCATGTAGAGTTTGACAAGATATGCGAAGAGATCCTGAAATCAGGTGAGCATTCAGTAAAAAAAAAGTCTGAAGACATAGATAGCACGCCTGCTGAGCAGTTTGTTTCCAATAAAACTGATGACTTATTTGGCCTATTTTACAAAGCTGTATGTGAACTACTATCTTTTAGTAAGGAGAAAAAAAAGATTGGTAATTAATACATTGCTGGAAATATTATTTCTCTACTAAAACCTAAGTATAAATTAGTTATTATTATGAAATGAAATTGACAAGTTCCTATTTCCATTACCTTAGAGGAAAAAGACATATATATTTTATAAATAGTCAAACATGCTGTGATAGTCGTAGATGTTAAAAAATATATACACTTTTAATTTTTTTATAAAATAATAAACCACTTTTAAATTAAACATTTTCTTTTATTTAATAAACACTGAAGTTGTAAACTATGGTATGTTTAACAGACATTATACATAATATCTAATATTATTGTATAGATTCCTAATAAAACCTACTTATAGTATACATTTATAAACTATCGAACATAATATACAACATTATTCGAGACATGACTTCATAATTACCGTTTTTTTTATTGATATTTTTTTTCTTTAAAAGCACTGTTTTCTGCATAAGGATCAAAGCTACAAAATATAAAAAATAAATTTAATTTTCTTTATCACTGCCTGGAACATCCTATGGATGGGTGTCACAGCCCAAATCAAGCGTTGAAATTTAATATCTAAGTGAAGTGACGGCTAGTTACGAGTACAGTACAAATCTTTTCCCCGCTTCAAGATACAAATTCCAACGCTCTGTCGCTGCCAGATGTATAATGCTCTTAATTCTAATAAGTAAAGTAAATATACTCTTAACGATTTTTAAAATCATTCCTTCATTACACAAAAATAATTGTCGTTTGAAAATTTTATTATATTGATATTGGTCCCGGTATTAGATCATATGTATTAACTTTCATTCATCACTTCATTTCACGATAAGGGGAGTATAACTTAATGTTATACTTTAACAACTAATTCTTAAGGATCTTTATTGCAGTAATTTTGAACACTTTAGATTAAATTGTAAAAGCTCACGTGGCAAGGTATCACATTAACTGGTTTAACCCAAAACATTATTCCCTGTAAAGTGGGTTGCGAAGATCACGTAAGATCATCTTTCGACTAAATATTAAACGTAGCTCAAAATATCAAAATTTTTATTTTTGTTCCCCTACTCGCCGGCGCAGCGCTGTTATTTTTCCCATACAAAAGTAGTCGAAAGCGATACGAATAAGCAGTCGAAGGTTGTTCTCAGACGGCAAAGTAAACCCAGCCACATCAGGTTAGATTTAGAACCCCAACAATGTTTTGAACACAGAATGAATGGCTAGATAGCTGTCGTGTGATATTTAGAGAGAGTGAGAGCGCGATATTCGCCGCACTGCTCACAGGG
This sequence comes from Falcaria lacertinaria, assembly GCA_951449985.1. Lineage (NCBI taxonomy): Eukaryota > Metazoa > Arthropoda > Insecta > Lepidoptera > Drepanidae > Falcaria > Falcaria lacertinaria. Next base: position 9,183,399 of record OX602121.1, on the reverse strand, counting down.
TATAGTCTAGGAGTACCACATGAGTTTCCCTTGCGCTGAGAGCCGTACTCGGCCTGTGGCCAGCAGTCGTAGGGCGCGAGGGTAAGCGCGGTGTTCGGCTTCGTGGATCCGAGCGGTGAGGGTCTCCACGGTGTCGCCCTTCAGTACCGGCACTCGCTCCTGCAGGACTATAGGGCCTGTGTCCATGCCCTCCTGGGGTGAACAATAAACAAATCCACATTATCTTCTTTGATTATATAAGATTATCTTATATTAAAAATTCTCGTGTCGCGGTGTTTGTAGTTAAACTCCCCCGAAACGGCTTGACCGATTCTCATGAAATTTTGTGTGCATATTGGGTAAGTCTGAGAATCGGACGACATCTATTATTCATCCCCTAAATAAAAAAAAATTGAAATCGGTCCAGTAGTTTCGGAGCATATAGCCATTTATCAAATATTTTGTCCACCTATGCGAAGCCGGGGCGGGCAGCTAGTATTCATATACACGGACGAAAGAAGAGAAGATATATTGTGAATTTGTGAGGGAAAATGTGATGTATTGGTTAATAGTACTTCGACTTGTTAGTAATAAATGTATTGAAGTGACAACTTTTTTAGTCGCGATGACCGATTTTTGGTAATGCAAAAGTTAAGGGTTCGCGTCACTGACATGCCATGCGACATGCTAATGTTACGTGTTTCATCAAATAACGTATAACCGCCGCGCGTCTGTCTGAATGCGATAAACTCACAACAATTTGGCATATATTATGCTCTGCTACCCGTGCGAAGTCGGAGCGGGTCGCCAGTACACTACCTACAATAGATCAAGTTCCCTCCCTGTGTGTGTGTGTGTGTGTGTGTGTGTGTGTGTGTGTGTGTGTGTGTGTGTGTGTGTGTGTGTGTGTGTGTGTGTGTGTGTGTGTGTGTGTGTGCTCACATCAACGAAGTGTACGGTGCAGCCGCTCTCCTTGTCGCCGGCCTGGAGGCACTGGTGCTGCGCGCGCAGGCCGGGGTGCCGCGGCAGGAGCGACGGGTGGATGTTCAGCAAGCGGCCGCGCCATCTGGACGACATACATGACTCACGTACAATACAACAACATGAATACATACAAACATTTTTTCATACAGCGCGCTAGTCGGTGGTTATAGCAAGTAAATATAGGGCGAATTGGGATTTCCCGCGGGTTTCCCCACAAATAACAATACTTTGATGTAGTGTTTCTGCGGTAAGTAAGGTTGCCAGTGCTCCACGAGGATATGCTGCGCTAGTAGTAATGCTGCTAGCACAGTGAGTCCTCATCAACAACATGGTTGGCAACGTGTTAATGATACCCCTGGTATTGCTAGCGGCTATAGGCTACGGTGACTTCATACCATCGGATAGGCCGTATGCTTGAGTGCTACCTTAAAGGTATAAAACATATAGGCTGGCCAAACTTCGGTTATTACGGTAATAGGCAAATATAATAAAAATAATAATGTTTGGACATTATCACACAGCGCCATCTGGCCCCAAACTAAGCAAAGCCTGTACTATGGGAACCAGCAGCTGATATAATACTTATATACTATTTTTTTTTGTAAATACATACTTATAATACATACCAAACACCCAGACGCAAGGCAAACATATTTGTCACATAAATGTTTACCCTGGCGGGAATCGAACCCGCGACCTCTAGCATAGCAGTCAGGTATACTAACCACTAGACCAGCGGTCTCGTCAAATGATGATAATGGAGTATATTATCTACTCTGAGACAATGGTGATGCTGGTAGAGATTAGAACATACTTTTGTACGAACTCCGCGGAGAGGATCCTCATGTATCCGGCGAGGCAGACGATGTCCACCTTGTGAGCCTCCAGCGCGGCCGAGATGGCGCGGTCGTACTCCTCGCGAGACGCGTACTCTTTGGGGTTCAACACCTGCAATTAAACAATATTGCGTTTGGTTTACTTACAAAAAAAAAAAGTATATAAGTATTATATCAACTACTGGTTCCCATAGTACAGGCTTTGCTTTGTTTGGGGCCAGATGGCGCTGTGTGATAATGTCCAAACATTATTATTATTATACTTTCATAATGGTGTCGATTCTGTTGTTCAAAATTACTAAACTTAACTAATTTGACAGGTCTCAAAGTCTTGCTATCCCTTTCTCATGTGCGGGGTAAAATAAGGATAGCAATATTTTTAGACCTGTCAAATTTGAAATTAGTTAAGTTTAGTAATTTTGAAAAACATAATTGGCACCAATATATACTTATCTATACCAATATTATAAAGAGGCAAGATTTGTATTTTTGTATGTATTGAATAGGCTCCGAACTACTGGACCGATTTCAAAAATTCTTTCACCATTAGAAGGCTACATTATCACTGAGTAACATAGGATATATATTATACTAGCTGCCCGCCCCGGCTTCGCACGGGTAAACAAAATATTTGATAAATGTCTACCCGTGCAAAGCCGGGGCGGCCCACTAGTCTATAAATAAAAGAAGAAACTGACTGCCATATTGTCAACGCACACCCTAAACGGCTGGGGTTAGAGACTTGAAATTTTGACAGTAGGTACCTTTTTTGGAAATACCACCTCTGAGGGGGTAAAATAGGGCATGATGATGCATTTGTATGAAAATCCGTCAATTTTGAAGTTAAACGCCAAATACCAATTTTCATTGGTATTTGGTCTTTCAGTTAAAAATAAAAAATACATATATTAGCATTTTTGGATCGCCTTTAGATCGTGCTTTGGTTTCGCGTATTCACTTCACAACGCGTGTGAAGCCGCGGGCTAAAGCTAGTAAATAATAATAATAAACCATATTACCATAACACCAAGATAAAAAAGACCGTGGCAATCGAATATAATACCATGATAAAAAAAAGTTACTTACATTACTCTCCGACAATGTCTGTAAGGTTAATCAGAGAAGACAGAGCACTGAGTTTATCGCCGGTTCTTCTCAGGTGGCTTTTTTTCCGAACCGGTGGTAATTTAGACATTCATAAGTGCCTTATTAGGGCCTAAACTGAATAAATGATTTTTGATTTTGATTTTGAATCAGTTCCACATTTTATACATAGATTTTAATCTATCTTCGCCGGTCTGACCTCGTACTGAATCCGCGAAAGTTCGAAACGAAAACATTATCCATACACATTTCTACACGCAAGATTGCAACCAAAAACTTGCCACAAACAAAAACGCACGTCGGACACAATTATTTTTATACCACTTTTTTCATACCACTGAGGTGGCAAATAAGCCCGTCGGCCCGTCTGATGGTAAGCGGTCACCGTAGCATATGGACGCTTGCAGCACCAGGGGTATCACTCGCGCATGTAAATATTTAATTTAACATTATGTAAAGTAAGTATGTAACTAGTGTATAATGACCACGGTAGGCAGGCCGGCGTCCTTTGCCCGTTGCAGAGCGAAGGCATCCTTCTTGTTGGAGATGACGAGCGCCATCTCCGCACACATACACTGCGCCGCGTCTCGGCTCGTGTCGATCAGAGCCTGCAAGTTGCTACCGTTGCCAGACGCCAGTACGGCCACCTAAAACACAACATATAACAATTAATATAAAATATACAAGGTGTAACCAGAATGTGGTATGTATCTTAAACTATACTAAAGTACCCATGATTACGAACAACTTTTCTATATACGACTTTCCCCAAAAGTCAATAGTTTTTGAGTTATAAGTGTCTAAAGATTTCATGACAAATAAGCTAACGCAACCCTATCATCATCTGTGTTTCATATTTGGGGTAATGACCGCATCTGCAAAATGGCCGACGGACGCTACCTATCCGCATGCCCTATCCACAATACCGACAAAGGAGTCAAAGGCACCGCCGCACGCGCAAACTAGCCTACGCGGCTCTGTCGGAGCATGTCCTTTGATTAATTTGTTTTACCGCCATTGTATAAAAACCTAAATTATTTTTTGTAGGCAAAATTAATTTCTATCATCGGCTTCAGTTCAGTTGCTCTAAGCAGCTAAAGGCATTCGGGTGTTTATGTCGCTAATTTGCTAACGTGAGTCGTGTGTTTTTGTTCGGATTATTGTAGTTATTGTTATTGCTTTTTAGTATTGTTTTGTGTCAAAAATGTCGACGGAGACCTACACCAATCAGAAGGACTATTATGTTGTGCATTGGTAGATTTGCGATGGATGTAGGTACGTTTGAGAGCATCGGGGGTTCTCCGCAAGTGTTTCGAGACGTGATAAAATCTGTTCATCGACCGACGTGCCGCTTTATGCATCGAGCGAGAAGTGCGACATATGAACCCTTCTTGTAGTACTTGTTGGTAGCAGCTCGCAGCAACCGTCGCTTTGACGTCGCGACGGTTGCGAGTGCGCCAGCCCTTGCCCTTGAAGATTCGTACCCACGTACTCAAACAGTTCGTAATAGTGTAATAGATGGATTCTATTACACTATTATATACTATATATATACTGCTTCGTGTTTTACAATTTCCAATTACTAACCTTCTTTAAGTGTCCTTCCCTACGGAAAACGATTAATTCTTAAAGTGAACAAATACGTGACGTGTCCGATCAAATAAAGCAACATAATCATTAGAACAGGTAAGTTTTAGATAATTTGAAATCAAACAAATAGGTAGACGTAAATGGATGCACAATCCACTGTTACTGAGTAGGTTAATTTCAGCGGGCGGGTGCGGCACGTGTAAGGCGCTTTGTAGTTTACCGCCTGCCGCCGCGCGCCTAAAGCTCATGAGGGTTGCTACTATTTTGAAATAAATTGCATAAGTTAATTTTAGTATGAAATTAAAAACATACGATCTCCGAGTCGGGACGTCGGCTGTGTAACAATCACAGGTGATACTTTGTATTGCCTAAATATCAGGACTCCCTTTCCGATAAACTTTGTATATATTCTTGCCTTGCCACAAGGGTACCCGAAGAGGAAGGCGGAGCTGTTACAACATCCAATCTTCACCGAAGATGATTTGGTGCCAACGTAACAGATGGTAAGACCGTCACCAACGTGACAGATGGTAAGTCCGTCGCCAACGTAACATATGGTAAGTCCGTCGCCAACGTAACAGATGTTGAGTTAGCCGTCTCTAAACCAACACTAGAAACTGGCAAAAATAGTCCTTGAAGAGGATTGATTGGCATAGTTAGGAAGAAGAAGAAGAAGAAGAATGTGTGTAGGAGTGTAGTGTACCTTCTTGTTGGGCAGCAGCGGCATGCGGCGCGTGAGGTCGATGGCGGAGGCGAAGTTGTCGACCACCACGCGCGCGCCCGCCGCCGGCCGCGCCTGGATGCTGCCGATCACCAGCGCGCCGAACGAACGGATCTTGTTCATCACCTACCAACACAGACAGACACACATTCAACACATAGTAATGACATGAAAACGGGTCTTTTACGCGATATTAAATTGTTTATTTACCTCCCGACGTTTCGACCGAGTTGCATCGGCCGTGGTCACGGGCTGACTCAGTTCAGTCAACCAGTGACCGTTTTCATGTCATTACTATGCGTTTAAATCGCGAAAGTTTAAAAAACAGTACACACATTCAACATCATCTTTATATGACAACACTGAAAAAAATTTTTCCACGAGGATGCGCTGGGCTAGTAGTAATGCTGCTAGCACAGTGAGTCCTCATCAACAACATGGTTGTCAACCCGTTAGTGATACCCCTGGTATTGCTAGCGGCTATAGGCTACGGTGACTGCTTACCATCAGGTGGGCCGTATGCTTGTGCGCCGCCTTAGTGGTATAAAAAGAAGCCGTGTCTAGGGATCGAACGGCAAAGTGAATGCTTCATTTTCATTTACTCTAGCTTGTGTTTAGTAGGGAACCCTTTGGTGTAGGAGTTCCACTCTCATTTGGTAGCTCATTATATACTCACGTCGGCCTGGTCTTCCGGCGCCACGACGAGCACCAGCCCGATGCCGCAGTTGAAGGTGCGGAGCATCTCCTCGTCCTCAACACACCCCGTATCCGCGATCCACGCGAACACCTAACAAAACACGATGTGTCACTATCAATTTTAACAGACTTCAAAGAGGACATGTTCCTAAACTTCGGTTTCCGACCCTGTAATGTGTTTAAGTTGATGTTAATGCAACAGATAAATGGTGTCGATTCACGACACAATTTTTTTAATTTCTCAGGGCTAAAAAGTATTGCTATCCCTTTCTTATATAGGAGGTTAAACAAGGATAGCAATGGGTTAAGCCCTGTCAAATAAGGTTAGTTTGATGATTTCGTACAACAGAATTAGCACCAATATCCATTCAGATATCAAGCACCAACTTTATATGAATTCAAGTAATACATCACACACCGGCAACAATACAAGAGATCTATCGGTTAAAAAAATATGCAAAATTGCCCAGTAACGTCCACGCCAGCGTAATTGGTGTAAATTAAAAGGATACGTAACATGTTTCTCTCTTTTCCAGCTCATGGTGTGAATAATCGCTGTACTTAAGCTTAGAAAAACTCATTGGTACTGGCCGGGATTTTAACCTGGTCCCATCAGACGACAGGCCTTCCATTCAACCACAAGGCCACCACGGCTTCAACATTTTTGATCAATTATGGCGTGGACGTTACTTAGAAAAATTTGCACAGTTCTTTTTTCATCCTATATGATACCTCACGTAGTGGTGCCAGTGTGTGATGTATTAATCTGACTGGATTATCTGTTGCTTCAGCTTCAACCAAATAAATAATATAGCTATTTGCAAGCGTCAATATGCTACGGTAACCGCTAACCATCAGTCGGGGACTATGCCTGTTTGCCACCTTAGTGGTTTAAAATAACATATGGTAATCTCTATATATAAAAATGAATCCCTATTTCCCTTGGTCACGGCATCACGCGTGAACGGCTGGACCGATTTCGCTAATTATTTTTATTTGTGTTTTTTCTTGTCAGGAGAAGGTTCTTATGAAAAAAAAACTGGAACCTTTTTAATTTCACGATAAACTAAAGGTCCTTTTTTTCTATGGTGTATTTGTCATATGAATTCATAGCTAAGACAGGACATCGCCTGTCGGGTCAGCTAGTTACTTATACATTTTAGTATTTTGACTTTAATTTCCACACTGATGGTAAGCGGTTACCGTAGCCTATGCACGCTTACAACACGTTTCTTATTTTTTTGTGTTCGTAATACTTACGGGTTGCACATGCCACCAGTGCGCGTTAAGCCTCGCCCGCACTGTGTCGGGGATCACCCGCGGGATGTTCTCCACCAGCCCGCCGCCGGTGATGTGTGCAACGGCCTTTACCTTCCCGCTCTGAAGCGCGGGCAACACGCTTTTCACGTAGATGCGCGTCGGCTTGATTAGTTCCTCACCTGTTCAAAGATATCTTATAAAATCCCTTTATCTGTGGTGTATAACATGATCATAATTGTTACGTGAAAAAGACAGAGCACTGAGTTTCTTGTCAGTTCTTCTCAGGTGGCTTTTTTTCCGAACCGGTGGTAATTTAGACCTTCATAAGCCCGTTTATAAGGTTCTAAACTGAATAAATTATTTTTTATTTATATTTTTATCTTTAAGCTCACCCAAAGTGAGTCCCTCCTTGCTGAACGGCGCCTTCTCGTTGAGGGAGAGGCCGCCCTTCTTCATCAGCTTGTGAATCAAACTGAACCCGTTGCTGTGCACGCCGTTAGACGGCAACCCAATTATTATATCACCCACCTGTACCAGACAAACAACAAGGACTGTAGTAGTTGTAATTTGTATGTGTGCGTTGAACCTCATAACACAGCAGAGCTGTGCCGTTAGCATGAACTTTTTCGACAACGTTTTCGTATCGCCTTCTACTATTTTTGAATTGAATAATGAAAAGTGGTGGTGAAAGTGGAACTAAAAATTAGTACAATTTTGACATTACGCGAGTTACGTTTTCGAATACGTTGCCGACAATGTTCTTGCTACCGGTACAGGTTCATCAACGAGCTATGGAGAGTGCTACAAGGATATCCACAGGATTAAATTTACTCTTATTTCTCAAAAGACAAAGACATATACGAGGCTTTATTCTTTTTTTAAATATAAGTTTGGGGCTGGAGCTAGACTTCTTTTGAAGACATCCATACTAATATTATAAATGAGAAAGTAAATCAAATGAGAAAGTTGTTCAAAATTACTAAACTTAACTAATTTCACGGGTATAAAAAATATTGCCGTCCTTTTTTAACCCCGCACATGAGAAAGGGATAGCAAGACTTTTAGACCTGTCAAATTAGTTAAGTTTAGTAATTTTGAACAACAGAATCGACACCAATGTGTATGTATGTACCGTAATATCGTTGATCTTGGGCAGTACGTGTGATCGCTCGACTACGCCCAGGGCGAAGCCCGCGATGTCGTACACCCCCGGCTCGTACATGCCGGGCATCTCCGCCGTCTCACCACCTTCACACAATCGTACAACACTTGTACAATACAATACAATACAATACAATACAATACAAAGAAATACTCTTCATTGTACACCGCAAAGAAAAAAAAATACATACAAGAACAAAAAGATACAGTGTAGTGAAGACAACAGGCGGTCTTATCGCTAGAGCGATCTCTTCCAGACATCCCTTATACATTGCCATTTCACTCTGGAAGTCTCAAAAGGATGTAGAATAAATAAGCCCAAAATACCTACCCACCCCGTTAGGGACTTGGCGTGATGCAAATGATTAAGGAGCTTCATTCTGTGAACGCTTGGGTAGAGGAATGCGCTCCCGCCGTGGTTTCCCAAGAGAGTACCACATAGGGTTCCTCAAGAGAGTACCACATGGGGTTCCTCAAGAGAGTACCACATGGGGTTCCTCAAGAGAGTACCACATAGGGTTCCTCAAGAGAGTAACACATAGGGTTCCTCAAGCGAGTACCACATAGGGTTCCTCAAGAGAGTACCACATAGGGTTCCTCAAGCGAGTACCAAATAGGGTTCCTCAAGAGAGTACCACATAGGGTTCCTCAAGAGAGTAACACATAGAGTTCCTCAAGAGAGTACCACATAGGGTTCCTCAAGAGAGTAACACATAGGGTTGCACAAGATCTGAAGAGATTGTTGCAGGGTCGGTAACGCGCAAGGGATGCACGCTTAGTGCCACAAGCGTCTTTAGACAACGGTTACCAAGACAAGAACTCACTAGCAGTATTCTTTACGCGTATGCTCCAATTGGTGTGTTCAGTTTTGTTGGAGTTGTGTAATTGAAATCACCGCTTGCTATTTCAATGGTGCCGGATCAAACCTCGGGCTATAGATGAGCTCAACTTAGTAGTACTGCTAGTATTGCACTGGTAACCATATCAAAAAATGCAATTCTCAAAATGTCAAAATGTTCAGATGAAATTTTAGTTCCACTTTTCGCCGGCGCAGCGCTGTTCATAATAGGTAGTGAAGTAGTAGTGGTGGTGGCTACTGACCGATGAGGGCGGCGGCGGCCTGGCGGCAGCCCTCGACGCTGCAGTAGGCAGTAGTAGTGGTGGTGGCTACTGACCGATGAGGGCGGCGGCGGCCTGGCGGCATCCCTCGACGCTGCAGTAGGCAGTAGTAGTGGTGGTGGCTACTGACCGATGAGGGCGGCGGCGGCCTGGCGGCAGCCCTCGACGCTGCAGTAGGCAGTAGTAGTGGTGGTGGCTACTGACCGATGAGGGCGGCGGCGGCCTGGCGGCATCCCTCGACGCTGCAGTAGGCAGTAGTAGTGGTGGTGGCTACTGACCGATGAGGGCGGCGGCGGCCTGGCGGCATCCCTCGACGCTGCAGTAGGCAGTAGTAGTGGTGGTGGCTACTGACCGATGAGGGCGGCGGCGGCCTGGCGGCATCCCTCGACGCTGCAGTAGGCAGTAGTAGTGGTGGTGGCTACTGACCGATGAGGGCGGCGGCGGCCTGGCGGCAGCCCTCGACGCTGCAGTAGGCAGTAGTAGTGGTGGTGGCTACTGACCGATGAGGGCGGCGGCGGCCTGGCGGCAGCCCTCGACGCTGCAGTAGGCAGTAGTAGTGGTGGTGGCTACTGACCGATGAGGGCGGCGGCGGCCTGGCGGCAGCCCTCGACGCTGCAGTAGGCAGTAGTAGTGGTGGTGGCTACTGACCGATGAGGGCGGCGGCGGCCTGGCGGCAGCCCTCGACGCTGCAGTAGGCAGTAGTAGTGGTGGTGGCTACTGACCGATGAGGGCGGCGGCGGCCTGGCGGCATCCCTCGACGCTGCAGTAGGCAGTAGTAGTGGTGGTGGCTACTGACCGATGAGGGCGGCGGCGGCCTGGCGGCAGCCCTCGACGCTGCAGTAGGCAGTAGTAGTGGTGGTGGCTACTGACCGATGAGGGCGGCGGCGGCCTGGCGGCATCCCTCGACGCTGCAGTAGGCAGTAGTAGTGGTGGTGGCTACTGACCGATGAGGGCGGCGGCGGCCTGGCGGCATCCCTCGACGCTGCAGTAGGCAGTAGTAGTGGTGGTGGCTACTGACCGATGAGGGCGGCGGCGGCCTGGCGGCATCCCTCGACGCTGCAGTAGGCAGTAGTAGTGGTGGTGGCTACTGACCGATGAGGGCGGCGGCGGCCTGGCGGCAGCCCTCGACGCTGCAGTAGGCAGTAGTAGTGGTGGTGGCTACTGACCGATGAGGGCGGCGGCGGCCTGGCGGCAGCCCTCGACGCTGCAGTAGGCAGTAGTAGTGGTGGTGGCTACTGACCGATGAGGGCGGCGGCGGCCTGGCGGCAGCCCTCGACGCTGCAGTAGGCAGTAGTAGTGGTGGTGGCTACTGACCGATGAGGGCGGCGGCGGCCTGGCGGCAGCCCTCGACGCTGCAGTAGGCAGTAGTAGTGGTGGTGGCTACTGACCGATGAGGGCGGCGGCGGCCTGGCGGCATCCCTCGACGCTGCAGTAGGCAGTAGTAGTGGTGGTGGCTACTGACCGATGAGGGCGGCGGCGGCCTGGCGGCAGCCCTCGACGCTGCAGTAGGCAGTAGTAGTGGTGGTGGCTACTGACCGATGAGGGCGGCGGCGGCCTGGCGGCATCCCTCGACGCTGCAGTAGGCAGTAGTAGTGGTGGTGGCTACTGACCGATGAGGGCGGCGGCGGCCTGGCGGCATCCCTCGACGCTGCAGTAGGCAGTAGTAGTGGTGGTGGCTACTGACCGATGAGGGCGGCGGCGGCCTGGCGGCATCCCTCGACGCTGCAGTAGGCAGTAGTAGTGGTGGTGGCTACTGACCGATGAGGGCGGCGGCGGCCTGGCGGCAGCCCTCGACGCTGCAGTAGGCAGTAGTAGTGGTGGTGGCTACTGACCGATGAGGGCGGCGGCGGCCTGGCGGCAGCCCTCGACGCTGCAGTAGGCAGTAGTAGTGGTGGTGGCTACTGACCGATGAGGGCGGCGGCGGCCTGGCGGCAGCCCTCGACGCTGCAGTAGGCAGTAGTAGTGGTGGTGGCTACTGACCGATGAGGGCGGCGGCGGCCTGGCGGCAGCCCTCGACGCTGCAGTAGGCAGTAGTAGTGGTGGTGGCTACTGACCGATGAGGGCGGCGGCGGCCTGGCGGCATCCCTCGACGCTGCAGTAGGCAGTAGTAGTGGTGGTGGCTACTGACCGATGAGGGCGGCGGCGGCCTGGCGGCATCCCTCGACGCTGCAGTAGGCAGTAGTAGTGGTGGTGGCTACTGACCGATGAGGGCGGCGGCGGCCTGGCGGCAGCCCTCGACGCTGCAGTAGGCAGTAGTAGTGGTGGTGGCTACTGACCGATGAGGGCGGCGGCGGCCTGGCGGCAGCCCTCGACGCTGCAGTAGGCAGTAGTAGTGGTGGTGGCTACTGACCGATGAGGGCGGCGGCGGCCTGGCGGCAGCCCTCGACGCTGCAGTAGGCAGTAGTAGTGGTGGTGGCTACTGACCGATGAGGGCGGCGGCGGCCTGGCGGCAGCCCTCGACGCTGCAGTAGGCAGTAGTAGTGGTGGTGGCTACTGACCGATGAGGGCGGCGGCGGCCTGGCGGCATCCCTCGACGCTGCAGTAGGCAGTAGTAGTGGTGGTGGCTACTGACCGATGAGGGCGGCGGCGGCCTGGCGGCAGCCCTCGACGCTGCAGTAGGCAGTAGTAGTGGTGGTGGCTACTGACCGATGAGGGCGGCGGCGGCCTGGCGGCATCCCTCGACGCTGCAGTAGGCAGTAGTAGTGGTGGTGGCTACTGACCGATGAGGGCGGCGGCGGCCTGGCGGCATCCCTCGACGCTGCAGTAGGCAGTAGTAGTGGTGGTGGCTACTGACCGATGAGGGCGGCGGCGGCCTGGCGGCATCCCTCGACGCTGCAGTAGGCAGTAGTAGTGGTGGTGGCTACTGACCGATGAGGGCGGCGGCGGCCTGGCGGCAGCCCTCGACGCTGCAGTAGGCAGTAGTAGTGGTGGTGGCTACTGACCGATGAGGGCGGCGGCGGCCTGGCGGCAGCCCTCGACGCTGCAGTAGGCAGTAGTAGTGGTGGTGGCTACTGACCGATGAGGGCGGCGGCGGCCTGGCGGCAGCCCTCGACGCTGCAGTAGGCAGTAGTAGTGGTGGTGGCTACTGACCGATGAGGGCGGCGGCGGCCTGGCGGCATCCCTCGACGCTGCAGTAGGCAGTAGTAGTGGTGGTGGCTACTGACCGATGAGGGCGGCGGCGGCCTGGCGGCATCCCTCGACGCTGCAGTAGGCAGTAGTAGTGGTGGTGGCTACTGACCGATGAGGGCGGCGGCGGCCTGGCGGCATCCCTCGACGCTGCAGTAGGCAGTAGTAGTGGTGGTGGCTACTGACCGATGAGGGCGGCGGCGGCCTGACGGCAGCCCTCGACGCTGCAGTAGGCAGTAGTAGTGGTGGTGGCTACTGACCGATGAGGGCGGCGGCGGCCTGGCGGCATCCCTCGACGCTGCAGTAGGCAGTAGTAGTGGTGGTGGCTACTGACCGATGAGGGCGGCGGCGGCCTGGCGGCATCCCTCGACGCTGCAGTAGGCAGTAGTAGTGGTGGTGGCTACTGACCGATGAGGGCGGCGGCGGCCTGGCGGCATCCCTCGACGCTGCAGTAGGCAGTAGTAGTGGTGGTGGCTACTGACCGATGAGGGCGGCGGCGGCCTGGCGGCAGCCCTCGACGCTGCAGTAGGCAGTAGTAGTGGTGGTGGCTACTGACCGATGAGGGCGGCGGCGGCCTGGCGGCAGCCCTCGACGCTGCAGTAGGCAGTAGTAGTGGTGGTGGCTACTGACCGATGAGGGCGGCGGCGGCCTGGCGGCATCCCTCGACGCTGCAGTAGGCAGTAGTAGTGGTGGTGGCTACTGACCGATGAGGGCGGCGGCGGCCTGGCGGCATCCCTCGACGCTGCAGTAGGCAGTAGTAGTGGTGGTGGCTACTGACCGATGAGGGCGGCGGCGGCCTGGCGGCATCCCTCGACGCTGCAGTAGGCAGTAGTAGTGGTGGTGGCTACTGACCGATGAGGGCGGCGGCGGCCTGGCGGCAGCCCTCGACGCTGCAGTAGGCAGTAGTAGTGGTGGTGGCTACTGACCGATGAGGGCGGCGGCGGCCTGGCGGCAGCCCTCGACGCTGCAGTAGGCAGTAGTAGTGGTGGTGGCTACTGACCGATGAGGGCGGCGGCGGCCTGGCGGCAGCCCTCGACGCTGCAGTAGGCAGTAGTAGTGGTGGTGGCTACTGACCGATGAGGGCGGCGGCGGCCTGGCGGCATCCCTCGACGCTGCAGTAGGCAGTAGTAGTGGTGGTGGCTACTGACCGATGAGGGCGGCGGCGGCCTGGCGGCATCCCTCGACGCTGCAGTAGGCAGTAGTAGTGGTGGTGGCTACTGACCGATGAGGGCGGCGGCGGCCTGGCGGCATCCCTCGACGCTGCAGTAGGCAGTAGTAGTGGTGGTGGCTACTGACCGATGAGGGCGGCGGCGGCCTGGCGGCATCCCTCGGCGACGCCGGAGACGACGCTGCGCGCGACGCTGACGTCGAGCGCGCCGCACGCGAAGTAGTCCAGGAAGGTGAGCGGCGCGGCGCCGTTGCAGAGGATGTCGTTGACGCACATCGCCACCAGGTCCACGCCGATGGACCCGTGCTGGTTGACCTTCTGCGCCACCTTCAGCTTCGTGCCCACGCCGTCCGCCGCCAGCACTAGCACCGGATCCTACATTACACGTATATATTCATTATCATCACGCATGCCCACGTTATGCCTCATGACAAGTTTAAGACTCGTATCAAAAGTTTTGATAAATAAAGCCTATTATAAATGATAAAAATGCTTGGAATATATAGACTCACTCTGCATAAGTGGCTCCCCGCTCCTGGTAATTGTAATAGTTTAAAATATGTATTTCATGAAAGCAAAGACAAAACCAACTTGGTAGCTTTCGTAATGACATGAAAACGGGTCTTATACGCGATATACTTTAGACTTACTTTCAGTCAGCTCGTGACCACGGCCGATGCAACTCGGTCGAAACGTCGGGAGGTAAATAAACAATTTAATATCGCGTATAAGACCCGTTTTCATGTCATTACTATGTATTTAAATCGCGAAAGCTTACAAACAGTATTGGTAGCTTTCATTTTGATATTTGTAATTTCAGACCAATGTTGTAAGTAAAGTTGTAGAAAATTTTTGTTACAAATTGTTATATCATGATTGTTACATGGAAAAAAAGACAGAGCACTGAGTTTCTTGCCGGTTCTTCTCAGGTGGCTTTTTTTTCTGAACCGATGGTAAATTAGACCTTCATAAATGCCTTATTAGGACCTAAACTGAATAAATGATTTTTGATTGTTTTTTTTTGATGCGGAGAAATGAATACGACGTTGTTTTATGTATGAATGTGGACGGGTACAGGGGTCGAGGTAGACCTAAGAAAAGATGGATGTACTGTGTGAAAGATTACATGGACAGAAATGAAGTGAATACAGAGATGACGGCTGATAGAGAAGTACGGAAGAGAAATACATATTGCGCCGACCCCAAATAATATGGGATAAGGGCAGGAGAATGATGAAGTCTTTTAGTCCCTCATGGGGTTGGCAAATTGTATACAGCGCCATTCCACTCGACTTACACAAGTCTTTTGCATTAATCAATCTTCATACATGCCTGCTTATGCCGAGTACTCTTTACCCTTCCATCATTATGTACTTTGGTAATTTGATCTAGAAATTTGGACCTTGGGCTTCCACTCTAGTCTTTAATCAATCATTCGTTGTATATGTCCAAAGCATTGCCAATTCATTTTTCATCTTTATCACAATTAAACCCTCCTTCATTGAACGTATTGCCAAAATAAAAACATAAGCGTCCCCGAAAGCTTCCTTGGATACGCACAGTTCGAGAATAATAATGCTTGGACATTATCACACAGCGCCATCTGGCCCCAAACTAAGCAAAGCTTGTACTATGGGAACCAGTAGCTGATATAATACTTATATACTATTTTTTTGTAAATACATACTTATAATACATACCAAACACCCAAACGCAAGGCAAACATATTTGTCACATAAATGTTTGCCCTGGCGGGAATCGAACCCGCGACCTATAGCGTAGCAGTCAAGTATACTAACCACTAGACCAGCGGTCTCGTCAATAAATGTGTGAGAATAAAAAGTGTGCCACCCTAGTGGTATTAAATATTAGATTGTATAACACAAGGTGCTAAAGTGAACCGTTGTATACGAGGTAGTGTATGTCTTTTTATTTATTCAGTAGTATCAACGCAATGCACGTATTCCTCCGAAGAAATCACCGATTTGGTAGTTCCATTTTCAAAATTTAAATTTGATAATTTTTTATAAAACAGTGAGAAGTCGAGTCTTTATTCATAATTCTATTTATGAATAAATATTTTCGATTTTATAAGTAACAGACAAAAAGTAGCAACTTTTTCCCCTAGAGCAGGACATTCAATTTTTTCCCAACAATTATATATTTTACAATATTACCTTGTAGTCCTGTTCAACGGCCTTCAGCTGGAAGCAGCCGCCGAACCCGCCGAGACCGCCGAGCACTCCAGACCGGGTCGTAGACCTACGTGCAAACAATTATATTGTAATTTCCAAAAATTTCAAACCCCAGCCGTTTATGCTGTGCGTTGATATGTCAGTTTCTTCTTTTATATATACATATTCCCTGTCAAATACCTGGCTAGTGGCTTTATGAGGGACACCAGAGAGTCGCCGGCCTCGATGTCAACTCCACTGTCTTTGTAGGAAAGGGACTTTTGAGGGACGGCTTCTGGCGTCACGTACGGTTTAGTTAGCGGCGCCATTGCTTCTTTGAAGTTCTCTACCACCACTTGAAGGCCGCCTGGGGAATACATACTGTGTTAATTGGAAGGGCAGTGCAATTGAAAATATTATTGTATCATAAGGGAGCAAAAAAGTTTTTTTTAGGTCGAGGGCGCTTTTTTGAATCAAGAGCGAAGTGAGGAATTCTAGTGTAGAATCCCGAGTGTAGCGAACTGGGCCGATTTGAACGGTACTTTCACTGGCAGATAGCTGACGCTTTAAGGCTACTTTTATTTTGTAATGATAATTAAGGTTCCGCACAACAAAAATCAAACCCATGAATTTGTGAACAAAATTAATTCTACGCGTAATATCGCGGGCACAGATAGTTTTCAAAATAATTAAACTTCTTGATGTGGGTAAAAATACGTTAAAATATTATTTGATCATTAAAATATTAATATCTTTATCTATATACATATATAAATAAAAATTAATCCCTATTTCCCTTGGTCACGGCATCACGCGTGAACGGCTGGACCGATTTCGCTAATTCTTTTTTTTTGTGTCCGTTATTGGCAGGAGAAGGTTCTTATGGGAAGAAAAAATAAATAAAAACGGGAACTAAGGGATAGACTAAATGTCCTTTGTTCTATGTATAGTTATTTGACATATGAATTTATAGCTATGACAGGACGTTTGTCGGGACAGCTAGTATATAATATATTATAGGGTATTCAAAGGGAAATGTATAATAGGCTTCATGTTAGAAAAGTCTGACCTTCTTTCCCCATGTCCTCCACGCTGCCTACCAGGTCCACCTCGCCCTCCACGGCGGCCAGGAACTCCGGCACGAGCTTGGGGTCCACGATGGCGATCATCCCCACCCCGCAGTTGAAAGTTCGGAGCATTTCAAAGTCCGATACACGACCTGAAACACACATTATAAACAAATAGTTTCATGATTATCATCTATCCGCACTAATATTATAAATGCGAAAGCAGCTAGGTTTGCTTGTTTTCTACTTTTTCACGACTAAACAGCTGAACAGTGCCGGTAGCATGAACCATTTCGACAACGTTTTCGTATCACCATCGACTATTTTTGTATTGAAAAATGAACAGCGCTGCGGCGGTGAAAAGTGGAACTAAAAATTAGTATGACAATTTTGACATTTCGCGAGTTACGTTTTCGAATACGTTGTCGACAATGTTCCTGCTACCGGTACTGGTCATAATAAAATTTGACAAGGACGTAGATTATACCCTATCCTGACAAACTAATTATTTAACTTATATTACATGTCTTTTACAACAATGTACAAAAACAAAGTTGCCATAGAATAAAGTAGGGCGAAATGGGATCTCTCGTGGGTTTTCCCTTACAGAAGACCGCAGTGAAATAACACTACTTTGATGTAGTGTTGTGTTTCATCGGTAAGTAAGGTTGCCAGTGCTCCACGAGAATACGCCGCGCTAGTAGTAATGCTGCTAGCATAGTGAGTTTTCATCAACAACATGGTTGGCAACTCGTTAGTGATATCCCTGGTATTGCTAGCGGCTATAGGTTACGGTGACTGCTTACCATCAGGTTGGCCACCTTAGTGGCGTAAAAAATATTAGAAATGAAAGAGAACTATATTAATAATCCGATATCAGTAAACACACCTTTAGCCTGAAGCCATCCAAAAAGCGGTTTTATTCTGAACTTGGTAGCGTCCAATTTGACTCTGATCCCTGGAGGCAGTATCCTTGGAATGTTCTCTAGGAGTCCACCGCCAGTGATGTGGGCGAGACCTTTGACCAGCTGCTTCTTGAGGACAGGCAGTAACGCTTGTACGTAGAGTGCTGTTGGCTGGAGAAACTCTTCGCCGAACGACCGGTCGCAGTCACTGAACGGTGCCTTGTCTGTGTACCTGTCGTGGAATCATATCACACTAATATATAAATAAATAATATCACTAATAATATATATATATATATATATATATATATATTATTAGTGATATTATATATAGTTATAAAGTGATATATATATATATATATATATATATATATCACTATATATCTTTATATATAAACAAGCTTTTTAGATAAAGATAGCCACGTCATTCCCCAGGTTTTAAGCCGTGGTGCCGTCGAGGTTGAAGCAACGGCCTGTACCAATGAGTTTTTCTAAGCTTAAGTAAAGTGATTAATCACACCATGAACTTAAAAAGAGAGGTAGGCTATTTGGTTTTCCCGTGGGTTTCTCCATTTAAATTGGAGTGGTCCGCTTGGGAACTGTACCTTACAGAAGACCGTACTGAAATAACACTATTTTGATGTAGTGTTGCGTTTCTAGTGATGAGGACTCACTGTGCTAGCAGCATTACTACCAGCCCAGCGTATCCTCGTGGAGCAATGGCAACCTTACTTACCGCAGAAACACAACACTACATCAAGTAGTGTTATTTCACTGCGGTCTTCTGTAAGGCGGAGGTACAGTCCCCAGTCGGGCGGCTCCAATTTAAATGGGATAACCCACGAGACATCGCTCTACCTCTCATAGAATACTAGAATACCTTTATGAGAAGGGTTATCAATCACCTGGCGCCCGCGTCGGCCATGATCCGCTGCAAGAGGCTGTACCCGTTGCTGTGCGCGCCGCTGGAGGGCAGCGCCAGCACGGCGTCGCCGGCGCGGATGTCCCTCACCCGCGGCAGCTGCTTCGCGTTGTCCACCACGCCCACCGCGAAGCCGGCCAGGTCGTACTTGCCCACTTCGTACATAGACGGCATCTCCGCTGTCTCGCCACCTGTGTAATAGGTACCACGATTTTTTTATATTAATGTGGCATGATGGTAAGCGGTGAACGTAGCCTATGACGCTCGTAGCACCAGGGGTATCAATCGCGCGTTACCGACCGTACAGAAATCTTTTAAAAACATGCTGTACTCCTTTAGCGGTTCTAAGCCACCTTGTAGTTTTTTTTATATTGGCGTCAATTCTGCTGAACAAAATCACTAAACGAAACTAATTTGACTGTATTAAAATATTACTATCCTTATATAACCCCGCACATGAGAAAGGGATAGCAAGACTTTTTAGCCGTGTCATATTAGTGATTTTGTACAACAGAATCGACACCAATTTATGTCTCCCAAACTCGTCTTAGAATTTTACTCTAATACAAATTTTGGCGGAATAGCTATATTAAAAGCTTGTCGCCATAAACTTAAAGAAGAAGAAGAAGTGATGACCATAATTTATTTTTGGACTGTTATATTTTTTCACTTTCGTAGTGAAAAGCAGAGTGTTACACACGGTGCTAAAACCCATTGCAACTCGGTTTCTATTATCTCCCTCGTTAAAGCTCGGGAGTAAAGCTACCTCGTACACAATGGGTCACTTTAGCGCCTTGTATAGCAATCTACTATTTAAGGTCAACTATCGATTGTAAGTATATACAAAATAGATTACCTAAAAGAGCACACCCGGAGCGCAGACAGGCGTCCGCGATGCCTTTAACGATGGTGATGGCCACGGGCACCTGCAGGCGGCCGCACGCCATGTAGTCCAGGAAGGCGAAGGGCTCGGCGCCCGCGCACAGGATGTCGTTCACACACATCGCCACCAGATCCTGGCCGATGCTCTCGTACCTCTCCATTATCTCCGCTATCTAGTACATTACTTATCTTAAGTCAAATGCTTACCATTAGGTGGGCCGTATGCTTGTTTGCCACCTCAGTGGTATAAAAAAAAATCTACTTCTTTACTAATATTATAAGGAGGAAAGAATTATATTTTTCTGTGTTTGTATTGAATAGGCTCCGAAGCTAATGGACCGATTTAAAAAAATATTTCACCGTTAGGAGGCTACATTTTCACTGAGTAACATAGGCTGTATATTATACTAGCTGCCCGCCCCGGCTTCGCACGGATAGACAAAATATTTGATAATGTCTACCCGTGCGAAGCCGGGGCGGGCCGCTAGTTATGTATAAATAGCCATGGTGGCCCTGTGGTATGAAGCATTGCCTGCTATCCAAACGAGTTCGAATCCCAATTTCTGTACCAATGAGTTTTTCTGTGATTAGTATACATACGTCTGAGAAGAAATTCAAGGACGTATGTAGTGCCTAAGAGACGGCGACGGACTCACCACCGTCACCACGTCACATTGGCATCAAATGATCTTTTATGAAAAGTGGGTGTTGAAACATCTCTGCCTACCTCTCCGGGAACGTGTGAAAATATTATTATTATTTATTGACATCTGTAGCGACCTTTCCTCTACATATAAAAAGGTTAGAATCTACTAACATAACGTAAAACAGATAGATTCATGATTTGTTAAGTTTGAAATTTCTAGTCTGTGAAGATCGTCCATTTGTGACAACCGAGCTTAATCAACTCGGTGGGATTTGAACCTGCGTAGCTTGGATGGCAGGCTACGCTTCACTTCACAACACACGGCCACCGCGGCTCTTTTGCAACTCTTTCTACAGATATTTTATATAAAAAGAACTTGTAACTCGACTCAAAAAATGGAATGAAATCTGTTAAAATCGGGGTTTACATGGTAAAATCAACTTCTCCTCTTGTTGAAGGTGGTTAAAATGTAGCCTATGTTACCCGGACCATAATAACGAATCGATTCACAATAAAAATCGGATGACCAGTTTAGACGCTACGGTGGAAAATACGTAAATAAAAACATACATATGGTCGAATACTGAAATGCCGTTCAAATCTGTGCCACATACATTTTGATTGGTCTCCTATTCGGTAGTGAGGTAATGTCGGTAGTGAGCTGGTGAGGTAGTGTCGGTAGTGAGGTAGTAAGGTAGTGAGGCAGTGAGGTGGTGAGGTAGTGTCGGTAGTGAGGTGGTGAGGTAGTGGTGTACCTTGAGCTTGGTGCCGACGCCGTCTGTGCCCTGCACGAGCACGGGGTCCCTGAGCCCGGGGTCCATGGCGGAGAGCTGGAACAGGCCGCTGAAGCAGCCCAGGCGGCCCAGCACGCCGCGCCGGTGCGTGCCGGTCGCCAGCGGCTCGATCTCGCGCACCAGCGTCGCCGCCGCATCGATGTCCACTCCACTTTGCAGGTACGACAGCCCGTTGATCCTGGACAACGGTCTCCAACTCTTATTACACTGAATTGGCTATATCTATACACATAAATACAATTTAAGTGTCTGTTTGTAATGTCAAAATAACAGCTTTATACAAAATGCATATTATATGAAAGTAAACACAAAAAAGACAAAAAAACAATTAATTTTTGTTATGTCTATTTGTTTGGGGCAATCTCCGAAACGGCTGGACCGATTTGAACGAGACTGTCACTGGTAGATAGCTGATTATACTGGATTTAATTTAGAAAAAATAATTAGGGTTCCGCACAACGAATAAATTGTGAACAAAACCCGAACGGCTGGACCGATTCGAACGGAACTGGCAGATAGCTGATGCTATAAGGCGTATAAATAAAAACCAATTGATTTGTCAATAACATTTGAACGAGCGGAACCGATTCAGTCTGTCAGTTTCTTCTTTATATATATAGACTAGCGGCCCGCCCCGGCTCCGCACGGGTAGACATTTATCAAATATTTTGCCTACCCGTGCGAAGCCGGGGCGGGCAGCTAGTATTTAATAACGACCTCTTACCTCAGTTTCCGGCCCCGGTACAGTGCCGGTAGCAGGACTATTTATTCGAAAACGTAACTAGCGAAATGTCATAATTGTAATACTAATTTTTAGTTCCACTTTTCACCGCCGCAGCGCTGTGCATTTTCCCATACAATAATAGTCAATGGCGATACGAATACGTAGACGCAATTTATTCATGCTCGGGCTACAGTACAAAGACAGAACATACACTGGAGACTAACCGTTGCTATTATAGGTTGTAACATTCACAAGGGCACGCCAGACTATTTCTCCAAATCGCAAATGTGCTTTGATAACTGAACTAATCAGCCATATCTGCACAAATATCATAAATTTGTTTCGTTTGTTTGTTAGTAGCTTTAGGATAAGGTTTAAAATAGAATGAAATGCGAAAGAGGACCAAATTATTTTATTATTGGCAAAATAGAGCATAACATGGAGTGTTGAAGAGAATTCTTACCATTGTTTTCCATTCACAATGAGAGCTAAGACAAACAAAAGCATTACATAAAACATGAGATTACTAATTAATTTCCCCATGCGATTGGCCCCAATTTACCTCTGCAATTGGCCCTAAGAAATAATGTACCCCACGGAATGGCCTCAATTTTACACCCGTAATTGCCCCTAATTACTGAGTTAGATATCCCAGTGTTAGGCCCCAATTACTAATAAACCCGTGCGATTAGTCCCAGCTTACTTGCTGAAACAAAATTTACGATATGATGAATGAAACCAGGATAAAGATTTTAACAGACAGACAGAAGAAAATAAAGCAGACAATTTATAGTAATAACTAGCTGCCCGCCCCGGCTTCGCACGGGTTGACAAAATATTTAATAAATGTATATATGCTCCGAAACTACTGGACCGATTTAATTATTTTTTTAATTTAGGGTTATGAAAAATAGATGTTGTCCGATTCTCAGACCTACCCAATATGCACACAAAATTTCATGAGATTCGGTCAAGCCGTTTCGGAGGAGTTTAACAACAAACACCGCGACACGAGAAATGTATATATATATAAGATATGGATGATAAACAAGACAAATGTACATTCATTATGATGAAGAACATGCATCCATATTATACAATTTGACAAGGAGGTTATATCCTGGGACGGGACATAGTCTACTTTTATCTTTAAACAAATGAAGGCGAAGTCGCGGGTACAGATAGTAATCTATGTATTTAATTTAGGAAACATGGGACATGCGCCATTTACGGGTCATTTTGGAACATTTTGTCCACCAACTCGTGCTAAAAAAAAAATTACAGGAAATAATATAATTGGATTTTATTTTGTTCATTTGCGCCTCAGACAAATAATGTAATGCAGTTTTAATTCATTTAGAAATATAAATAAATGCTTCTTTTGAATAAAATTTGCTATGTTCACTGTTTAAAATAATTTCTCTAGAGTTCGGTTCGTTTATTCCAACTAGTATAAGGTCACAGAGGCTAACGAGCGTATCGAATACATTACAGGCTGTCAAGGCTATCAAAAATGGTCTCTGAATAGCTGTGATTACTGTCACAGATACATATAAATCATAGCGTTATCGATCAGTGGCGAGACAGTAGGGTATTCTAACTATACATACTGGGGTGATATTTAAGTGCCTAGATTAAACATAAGAATACATATAAAACGGTAATAATAAAACTACATATAAATAGCAGGTTTTTTTTATACCATTAAGGTGGCAAACAAGCATCCGGCCCGCCTGATGGTAAGCGGTTACTGCAGCCTATGGACGCTTGTAAAACCAGGGGTATCAATCGCGCATTGCCGACCTTTCAACAAATCTCTTCACATCCTTCTTGAAGAACCCCATGCTGTACTCCTTTGAAAAACCTCGGCAGGGAGTTCATTCCAGTTTAATTGTGCGCGGGAGGAAGCTCTTTTAGGTACATAAATATATTTGTGTCAAAACGAACATTCTTATATATAAGACAATAATATCACGAAGCAACCGTTAACCGCTTTAAGTGAGTGCCCTCGAAAACTAATTTCATGTATGAAAATGCTAGGTTGGTCATTATTCTTCCTTGTCTATCTATATATAATGAAACGAATCCCTTCCCTTTTGGTCACGGCATCACGCGTGAACGGCTGGACCGATTCCACTCATTATTTTATTTGAGTTTTTTATTCTCAGAAGTTACTATGAAGAAAAAATTTAATAAAAAAAAAAGGTTTATTTTTATTTTCGGGTTAAACTTAAGGTACTTTCCTCTGGATTGCAAGCTAAGACAGAACAACGTCTATCGGGACAGCTAGTTATTTTATAATGTTCGCTAGAAGAAAATATTTTGATTAGTGGAGTTTTACTCACTTAGAGAAGGCTCGGTGAGCGATGTCCTTCCTGTAGTGGCGGCCGGGGAAGTCCACGAGCGCGGCGCCGGCGGTGGCCGCGGCGGCCGCCCCGCGCAGGGAGGCTGCGCGCGCGCACACCAGCAGCACGCGCCCGCCCCACGTCACCAGCGTGCCGTTGGCGCCGCGCGCCACGCCGCTGTGGAACACCACCAGCCCGGGGGTCGACTGCACTTGCGACACACCTACACACCATCAATATTACTTACCTTGTTTTTATTCCACTAAGGTGGCAAACGAGCATTCGGCCCGAGCAAAAGTCATGACACATACCGCTGATAACACACCCCTTGGTGGAAGTTTTAGGGTAGCCCTTAGATGCTATGACCACCCCAACTGACGACATCTTGGTGTTCCACATCACTTGCAATTGCTTCAGGGTGCCGTTGACACACGCCTAGAATAAAAAAAAATGGTGATGAGAACTCCTAGAACGCAATGATGATAATCATAATAATGTAGAAAAAAGTTAATTCAAAATTTTTGAATCCCCGACACATAATCCTCATAAGTCACCTTGCAAACTAACAAAAAAACTCTCAAAATCGGTTTATCCGTTTAAGACTTACGATGCTACAGACAGACACACAGATACACTCGTAAAATTTATAACACCCCTCTTTTAGCATCGGGGATTAAAACTATACTATAAATGAGGCAAAACGTTCTGTTTAGCGCCAAAATGTCCTGCGAGACTTCGAAATAATTAATACTGTCTGATTACAATCATAAAAAAAACATTGCAGAAAAGTAACATCTTACTGTAATCTGTCTAATTGATAATTAAAATGTTATATAATATAAATGTTTATTTCTTAGTAACGATAAAGAATAATGAACACATAAGAAATAAGGTAACATTTTTAAACAGTTGTGTGGCAAGTGCCACCAGGATTCGTCGCGATTGTTCCTGCCAAAAAGTCTCCACTCAATTATTAATATTTTGTGGGTTCTTGGCTCGAGTAAATATTATTGTAACAGAAAATCATCCTACTAATATTATAAATGCGAAAGTATGTGAGTATGGATGGATGGATGGATGGATGTTTGTTACTCTTTCACGCAAAAACTGCTCAACGGATTTGAATGAAATTTGGAACACAGATAATTTATTACCTGGATTAACACATAGGATACTTTTTATCCCGGGAAAATTTTAGGTTCCTCTGGACGTAGTCGCGGGCAGAAGCTAGTCAGATTATAGTTTGAATATCGGATAAGATATAATTTTATAAGAAGTAATGAATTCGTCATCGTGTAACTACCTCCATAATGTTGTAGAGGTCTGACTCCAGAAGCGTCATCAGGACTTGGGTCTCGGGGTCCCCGAAACGGCAGTTGAACTCCAAGGTCATTGGCCCAGATTTCGTTACCATCAACCCAGCATAGAGAACACCTGTAAATAAAATACATAATATAAGGAAATGTCCTTTAAATATCTCCGCGAATTCGGTTCAGCTACTCTCGAGATTTGCACTTAGCAACACATTCATCAATTCATTTTTATATTATAGATTAATTTTATTTACTTTATTTTTAACAACTGTAGACTGCAATATTTCGTCCGAAGTCTTATTGTATGTACGAATTTACATACATAATATATTATAGTCCCTTTCGGGATAGACAAGAGTATAGAGCGCCATTTCACTCATTCATAAATCTCTTCATACATGCCATACGGTTCTCTTCTCTCTTCTCTTTACTCTACTATAATTGAGTACTTTGGTAATATCTGCTAGAAAGTTGGACCTTGGCCTTCCACGGCTTCTTATTCCACTCACATTCCCACTGTATATATTTTTGTCAGTCGCCTAGCATGTTGCTAACCTTATTGTTTATAAAGACAACCCTACGCCTGCACATTCTATATGTTTAATTCTTTAAGTCCAGTATAAAATTTTCTTATTATCTTAATGTTGCAACATTTAATAAAAAAAAAATATTCTGTACAGGTTCTTTTTGGGCAACCCATTTTTAATATACATTTTTCATTTAATCACAATTATAGTTTAAATCAAAGTCACTCCCGTGTCTGTCTGTCCCTATGTATGCTTAAATCATTGAAACTACGCAACGGATTTTGATGCAGTTTTTTTTAATAGATAGAGTGATTCAAGAGGCAGGTTTTAATGTATAATTAATTTGTGTTTTGTAGGTATCTAACTTATATGGCTGACGCTGGCCGTGCGAAGCCGGGGCGGGTCGCTAGTAAACAATATTATGAAGACATTTACTTAGATTTGCATTCAAAAGATAAAGTTCTGACGTCATACAGACTGATAGCACCCAGACCGGATCTGTACACTACGACTTCAAAGCATAAGGTTCAATCTCTGATGACAATATTAAAAAATATTTACATGCTGATGAAACAATCATGAGTCAAATTGTCAATCTATGTTCAGGAGCAAACAAACAAATACGCAACACACAAATGCGGTTGCCAACGATAACCCAATCAATTTCTTACTGTATGCCCAGCACAGTAAGGTCGGCAATCGCTCTGGAATTTACAAGTCAACAAACTAATCCAGTTGCCTTTGATATGTTATTGAATAAGAACTGTATTCCCATGACGACAAGGCTTATAGTCGACATCTGTAACTTAGCTGATGTTTGTTATCTGAAATTGGTAATGTTGGGTCAGGGGGCAATGACATATGCTGGATACGATTTTTTACTTTAACTAATTTCTTCTTTATTCTTTATTCTTCGCGTAACGACACTACGAGAGAGTTCCTTATCTGAAATTCTTAGGGCAAAGACCGTTTGTTGCCATCTTATTATCGCACATAATAACTTTAAAAAAAAAAATACATTAATTAGGTAAGTTACGTAAAATAGAGGCGGGACGGCCGGCCGTCATTGTTCTGTAGGTAGTCGATTTTGTTAGTAATTAATTATGTAATGTTACTAATATTGCTTGAATTTATTTTAGATGCGATCGCTATTTGCTTAACATAGGTTGATAAATATTGTAATAGGTTTGTATAGTAATAAAAAACCGGTCAAGTGCGAGTAGGACTCGCGCACCGAAGGTTCCGTACACACTTGTTGGTAGGGTTATAATAAGCGAGCTTCAAATGAGGTTTAAAGCCGTGGTGGCCTGGTGGTTGAAGCAACGGTTTTTCTAAGCTTATGTACAGTGATTAATCACACCTGTGAGTTTTCCCATTAATATTGGAGCCGCCCGACTGGGGACTGTACCTACGCCTTACAGAAGACCGAAGTGAAATAACACTACTTGATGTAGTGTTGTTTCTGCGGTAAGTAAGATTGCCAGTGCTCCACGGTGATACGCTGAGCTAGTAGTATTGCTGCTAGCACAGTGAGTCCTCATCAACATGGTTGGCACCCCGTTAGTGATACCCCTGGTATTGCTAGCGGCTATAGGCTACGGTGACTGCTTACCATCAGGTGGGCCGTATGCTTGTGTGCCACCTTAGTGGTATAACAAAAAACATGACCCTTTAATTATAATAGATTAAAATTTGTGTATACATTTATAATGGTCTAGTAGTAGTGGTAGCCTTTGACCCATGAGACGCGATATAACCTGGTGATTGAACATGTACCGAGTATATAATTATAATTAACGACTGATCTTTGCACGGCTGGGTTTACGGCACGTGTGCTCGTTTAGATAAGCGGAGCTTTCACACCGATTGCTATCTCTATAAGACTCGGCAATAGGTACAAAGTCACAAAGTATTTAGTCTGAAAAGGAAATAACACGAGAAAGTAAGAAAGCCTTACAGATTTTTTATGGTTGTCAGGTTATCTGTATATATTCGTTTTTATTCTCTTGTGAAATCTCAAAATGTGCTAAAATTTGCGACATAAACGGTCATATCTTTTCTTCATATTGACTTACAGGTTTGATTATTTTACAGCCGAAAGCGACCATAGATCCGGGTGTTTCATATTAATTTCAATTTGATAACTCCACGCGTTCTTGAGATAAAAATTCTTGACATGACCTACAGATAGACAGACAGACGGACAACAAAGTGATCCTATAAGGGTTCCTCTTTACCTTTCAAGGTACGGAACCCTAAAGACAAATTATTCAAGGGCAGAGACGCTAAATGAGCACGCAATAAATACATAATCTTAACATAACTATTATCTTCCAAATATGTTTGCGTGGCTAGTGTTCAATTATAGGCAACACCAAACTGGATAACCTTTGACCGTTACATTCAAAACATTGGAATATTGCCACATAAAATCATAATTTTTCAATCAATGCATCCATACTAATAATATAAATGCGAAAGTAACTTTTTTGGTTTGCTACCTTTCCTTTTTGGACTAAACGGCTGAACGGATCGTGATAAAATATGACAAGGAGATAGATTATATACTGGGGAAGGACAAAGGTTCTCTTAAAACATATGCAGAAGAAGTCGCCGGTAACAGCTAATTATTATTACTCATTAAAACAATAATCAACGCTTAACAGTTATCAGGCCGGTGTTTGGCTTGGTCAATAGGACCGCATTAGTGACCTTAAATGGCCTTAAAATGATGAAAAGACCCATTCATGATGCGCATCATCGTATTCTATGGACTCAATCTTATGACAAAATCACAAGTTAACCAAATTCCAGATTAAGGCCATAATCATACCATGAAAGAAAAAGGTGCAGAATTAGCTTTGTCTGCAAATAAATGTCTAAATTTAATGTTAGCATAAGTTTAGTGATAATTTAAGCAGATCATCAAAGTAATAGCTGCTAGGTAAATTCATCACAAAACACAATTTGGAATTTGCCACCTTGGTGATTTTGACCCAACTGTGCTTTCTCAACTCACCGACGTATTTAATGCCTTCAGCCTTCAGTCCGTCGACAGCTCGCTGTAGGACCTGATCTTTGACGTCGGCGAGCTGGTCTGGAGTGATGAAGGGGCACGGGGAATAGGCTCCCATGCCTCCAGTGTTGGGGCCCGTGTCCCCGTCCCCGATGCGCTTGTGGTCCTGCGCCGGGGGCATTACTGAAACCGTCTCTCCGTCTGTGAAAGCAAGGATCTGTAAAAGAGGAATTGATGTCACTTTTTACTCGATTGGACACTGAAGGGTTATGTTTTTCGCGTATATCACGCGAGCAGCGTGCTATTGTAGCCTAGGCGGCTTGACAATGGTGCCAATTCTGTTGTTCAAAATTACTAAACTTAACTAATTTGACAGGTCCAAAAATATTGCCATCCTTATTTAACCCCGCACATGAGAAAGGGATAGCAGGACTTTTTAGACCTGTCAAATTAGTTAAGTTTAGTAATTTTGAACAACAGAATCGACACCAATATGATGTAAGATTCGTCTTAATTTTCTTCTTCTCTCTCTCTTCTTAATTGTAATGGTATATTTAAATATGAAGAATTTTACACAGAAGGTATAATGACTTTTAGATCGAGAATTCAAGACACAATATAACATCAAAGAAGTGAAAATCTTCAAAATTTCACATTCTACTATGGCCTACAATGCTTACACACTGTTACTTCGCTGTACTGTAGTGATACCTAGGGAACTGCCTACCATTTAGTGAAGGCAATAAGCCGGATATGCTAAATATCGTCGCATTACTGGTTCTATTGACTGATAGCGCCACAATATTGTTAAAGATCGGAAGGGATGAGGAATCATAGAAGACGGGATTATTATTACGGAAAAAATCCGTATTCCGGAATCATTTCATTTAACACACAACGGCCTACGTCCTGTCAGTTGCATTACCAACAGTGTGGGAAGGATAAGGCGATTATGTCCACGGACTAACAAATCTTAATTCGATATACACAAACTGGTTGACAGTTGACACTCACACGACCCTGAAGCTGCTTATCCAAAAACCGGCCACGACTATTGGTAGATAGCTGACAGTCGTGGCTTGCGGGGCGCCGGAGCATATGCACCAGGGTCCCAGATAACGAGAAGACAGGTCACAATTTAAACTGGGTTGTATGTAAGTTTGCGGCGTCTAGCACGATATAAGATTTTCAGCTTATTGAAAGCTAGCTTTTGCCCTGAGTTTTATACATTTCTAGCTGTGCCTGCGTTTTCGTATGCGTGAAATCGTATTTTGTTCACAACTTCATGGTTTTTATGGAACCAATTGGTTTCATTTCATATGTCGTTGAATTCGTTTCGGTAATTAATTAGGACAAATCAAGTAGATACGATTAGTGCTTGGGGACAATATGACGGTAAAATAGTAATTTGGGCCAATAGCTACATATTAGTATCTGGGGCCAACTGCTGGGGATTGTAACCAATCTCTGAGACAATCAATAATATCTTTTCACATCGAATGTAGTTTTTTTTGCTCTATTTAAAATATTATACAGCTAATATGTCGATTATAATCGAACAGCCAACACATTATGAAGTGGTTGTAGCGACCTCACGGCTACATAAACCAACGTTAGAAATCGACTAACTAGCAGGACAACATTCAACGAATGACATCACAATCCTGCCACGCGCTAGCGAAGTTTTCTACGCAATTCAACATATATACAAGTTTCCGACTAGAACAGTCGGAGCCGCGGTTCCCCAGGCAAAACACCCGCCTGGCTGGAAGATCTTCCCTTTGCGGTGGCTGAGCATGATCACCTCGCTCGCCCCACATGGTAAAGCATACTCTACGTCAAAGGTACCCAACCTTTTTTTCTTGTAGACCCCTTTCCAAATTTTACTGCAATCAGTGGACCCCTTGTTGCTAAATTGTTACTATATTGCTCATCGTCTAACTACAACATCATCAAAACTCGTAATAAATGTGAAGATTAGATCTAACGATGGAAAATTTTGTACTTCACCATCGAAACCAGATGCATTTTCGTGGACTCCACTTACATCTTGCGAAAACTCCCATTTATTTTTCACGCCAACGTAGAGCCCCATATAGACTCCCGTGGACCCCTGGGGGTCCATCTGGACCACTTTGGGAATCACTGCTCTACGTTTATATAGAGGGCATAGTGTCATTTCTCTGTTACGTCAATGGGTGAGAAATAATGGTATTACTTGGACATTGCTGATGAAACATCGTAAATACATTATTATCTCTTCTTCACGAGCCTTCAGACGATTCGTATCGATAATAAATGAACAAATACTGTTGTTTTCATGTTAAGGTCAAGGTCAGTTTGTTCGTGTGAGACTATCGTTACAATAATTCGGTAGTTTAATCATCTTTAAGCTCTCAACTGATTCTTTATACATATTAAGTACTTATGCACCGAGCCGAAATTAGAGACTCCAAGACTAGGTCAGTGATTCCAAGGTATATTCAAGTATTCTGTGATTAACGTGTTTTTTATTTACAATTAATAAGAAGACTGTTTACGATAAAGTTCGGTTTTAATTTTTGAAATTGCAACGCAGACAATTTATCGGCTCAAATTATTTCGGAATTAATTAAATAAATACCAATTTAATATACAAATTAAGTCAGGTAGGAACTCACCGAAACTTCGTCGCCCTCCAACAATTCTTCAATAACCACGGTCTCACCAGCACTTCCATACTTGGCGTCAGTCAGGATCTCATCGACAGCTTGGCAGGCCTCCTCTTTGGTGGAAGCCACCACCACTCCTTTGCCGGCAGCCAGCCCTGACGCTTTCACAACCAGGGCTTGATATGGGGCACTGGAAAACATATATAAAAGTATATTTCTCTATTAGAGATCCATAACACAGATTAATAAATAACACATACTCCTGTGCCGTTTTCGTATCGCCTTCGACTATATTTGTATCGGAAAATGAACAGCGTCGCGAAGGTGAAAAGTGGAACTAAAAATTAGTATGACAATTTTGACATTTCGCGAGTTACGTTTTCGAATACGTTGTCGACAATGTTCCTGCTACCGGCACTGATAGGTTACAATTTAGAAAGAGGGTATTTAATTTTTAACTAAAAAGAAGTTATGGCGATTGGTCTCATTCTTTCACATATTATAAATAACTAGTTCTCGCCCGCAACTTCGTCCGCGTTGAGCTTAGAATCCCAGAGGAACTTAACTTAAATTTTTCGAGGATAAAATTATGCTATGTGGTATTCCATGTTATAAAATGTATATGTGCGCCATATTTTATACAAATCTGTTGAGCAGTTTTTACGTGATTGAGCATCAAACATTCATACATTCATCCTAACAAACTTTCATATTTATTAGTAGGATTTTTTACGGGCTACTATAGTAGACTGTCTGCATAACTAATTATATGGATACTATCACATGTTTGTGATGAAATTATCCACTCTGATTGTGCATGATTTGAATGGCCCAGATTCAGCAAAAATAAGTGAAAGTCTAAAAGAAAATATGATCCAATATGTATTAGAATAGAATAAAAAAGAAAAATAATGATAAAGAAACTTATCAATAGCAAAGAGAGATCAATAGTTGGTCTACTTTGTAAGAAAGCTCACTATTTCCTATTAGACATCTTACACTTATTTCAGGAATTTGAATATTCTATCGCAGAATACACAATAGTACAGATACATAATAATTCTGTCCAATAGGAACTATTTAAGTATATTTACTATTAAATTAAATTAATAATATCCATATTCCAGTAGAAATACCTATTTTATACAGTATTTTAATTTTATTAAGAGTATTTTCCGAAATATTATCTATGTAGAATACTTTGATTATATAAGTATATAATCAAAGGTACAATATTATTATCTATCATTATAGACACTTAATTATTTTTTTACACATAATGTATTGCCCCATTCGCCCATGGTTCTTTTCGTCATTTTTCTCTATCAAGAACTAAATGTAGAGAATTATACTTATCTGCTGTCTTGAAAAAAACAGCCAGCAACTGTCAGTGTCAGTGTCACTAACCTGTTTATAAACTCTTTAGCAGCAGCTGCATCAGTGAAGGACTTGTGCCTTGCTGTTGGTATCTGGTATTTGTCCATGAACTTCTTGGCCCAATCCTTATTGGCTTCAATTTGGGCACCAGCTCTGGTGGGCCCAAAGCACTTGATGCCCAATGGAGCAAGCCCATCAACAATTCCATTTGCAAGAGGATCTTCAGGGCCAACTACAACAATGTCTATAGACTTGTCTTTGCACCATTTCGCTAAAACCTGCCAAGAGGATTTACAAGTTTAATTTGTTTTTTACTTTTTTTTATGAATCATAAAGGCCAACACCCCATTATGCCCTATAAATTTAATACTACAACCCAACAAGAAAAAAATACAAAAGAATAAAACCTACAAGACAATCACCTTGTTTAATTTCTTAAGCAAAGTTGAACACCAAATGCATTATGTAAGTAATTATTTTATTATATTATTACAAATATAAACTTTTTGTTTTTCTTTTACTAAAGAAATAAGTTAAAAAAACTGATATAATTAATAACTGTTAGCTTTATTTATCATGACAGGAATTACTAAATATTTATTTTACGTAAAAGTGATTTATTTATGTAATTTTGAAATAAAATTAATGTACTGATTTTAAGAAAAGCCTCTTTGTGATTTTATTCAGACAGTCAAAGTCAGTAATATATTTATGGACATTTTGGCTTATGTACATTACTGTAGGTTTTTCATTTTTGAAACATCCAGTGTTAGTTTTCTGTGATGATAAAAATTTACATGATCTCATTTCATGCACTCATTACCGCTTATATTATAAAAGACTTACAATATGCAATTACGAACATGTAGCAAGCTACCTCTTTTGTTTATAGATTTGAATAGTCCCACCACAACTGATAACCCTTACTTCACCTATCAGGCTAACTGAGCGGGGCTGAGGGCATCACCATTAGTCAAACTACGGCTTCATGATAACAGCATCCAGTTTATGCAACATTTTAGTGTTTTGTTGAAAAGTTGTGATAATTTGGGTTTATTATATTATGAAGTATGGAAAATTATATATAAAAATAAATTTTATTTTCATAGTAAGGTTATACAGAAATTATATTACCATAAATAGTCATTCACCATGTAGTTAAAATATGATAAGGATAATAATTTTCAGTTACTATACTAACACGAACGAACTTTGTTTTAATTTTCAACTTTCATAAAAGTTGCAGTGTAGTTTTTCAGGATGATTCTGATGATATAAGACTACTTGGTAGGGCTCGTGGTACTCTTTGATATATATTGTGGTACTATGGAATTAATTTACTGGGGATCCATGCACACACATACCGGATAATCTTTAATATCGAGATCGACGCATTCAACTTTATTGGTTGTGGATATTCCGACACTGCCGGGCGCGCAGAAAATCTGCTTCACATGCGGCGAGTCCGCCAGCTTCCAGCACAGGGCATGCTCCCGGCCACCACTGCCGATCACAAGAACTCTCTTCTCAGTCATATTCGACTCTAAAACGAATTGTTTACGCATATTTAGCCTAATATAATATCACGTGTTGACATATACTATAACAGCAAATACTAAACTATTTATGTAAACACTAAGATAACGTGTTTTTACAGAATTCTTGAATTTAAATAACAAGTTATACTAGCAGTACTAGAACGATGTTATAAAAAAATATTAACTTCAACTTCAACTTTTTTAAATGGCTTCGAATAATGCCACTGCCGTCGTCAACAAAAGTAAACTTTCAAATGAATGACAACACAGACAGACGACCTACAGACAGAGTACCGTTTAACGATACGTTTGACATACAATTGACTTCTTTTTTATGCAAAGACGTTCCATTTCATCATTCACAAATCATATTTTTTTATTGCAATAGTGTACAGCATTTTAGAATTATACTAATACACAGTACACACCTTGTTTATAGGGCACAGCAATTGTGATAGTGAGAGGGCATTCATATCTATTTTATATTACACTTAATATTAATAATAATTGAATACACATCTATCTTATTAATTATAATAATATGTTCTATTTAATATTGCTGTTTCATATCACAGACAAAATAAGAATACTTATTAAACTAAACTTTGTGTCTACTATTTTATATATAATATTATAATTTGCTAATTCTTTTGCCGTGTAGTAAGATTTTTCAATTAATAATGTTTTGATGCTCGTGTTGTCATCTTTTCACCTAAAACTTAGATTATTATTATTTTTTTCATAGTGCTTGCTTATTTTTATATAATTACTAGCTGCCCGCCCCGGCTTCGCACGGGTGGACAAATATTTGATAAATGTCTATATGCTCCAAAACAATTGGACCGATTGAGGTCCAGGAGATTTAAGGGGATGAAAAATAGATGTTGTCCGATTCTCAGACCTACCCAATATGCACACAAAATTTCATGAGAGCCGGTCAAGCCATTTCGGGGGAGTTTAACTACAAACACCGCGACACGAGAATTTTATATACAAGATCTTCTTCATTTTATTCTGTATTAATCACGGCATCCTGGAATTTCTAGGAAGGGACAACTAAGCCAATTTTTTTAACCTGCTTTAACAGGAATAATGATATAATATAAGTATTAAAATGAGAATGAAATATCGATTAAATATATTAATCTTATATTTAATCGATTTTTTTATGATGGTGTCAAGGTGTAATGGTAATGGTGTAACTAACCAATTGTGTAACCGAAAGATATTTTAAAAACGGGGTACAGCTCGTTCCATTTTACAGTATTGGTCCAAAAAATATCAATGTTACTAATAAAATTATCGTTGAAAATCGACAAAATATAATAAATTAAGATCAACTTTTATCAAAATCGATTATCAATATATCTTTGTATTTAAAAGTAAAATAATATGAAAATGTGGGTAAGAGGTTAAAAATGTTCCGAAAGGAGGTTATGGCCAACTAAATATTTTCCACAGAATGGAACGTTTTCTTTTAATATGGCGAAAATATTTCATTCTATTATTTTGCTGTGATGCTTGATCGCTATTAAACTCGTATTTTGTTGTTATAAAATGGCTGACACTGGGTTACGTATGAATTTCGCCGCGTTAAAGAGGGCAGATCCATACGCCAGAGAAATAATTGACAGTGCTACCCACGTTGCCCTTTATACATTTGAAGAGAACGAATGGGAGAAAACGAACATTGAAGGAGCTTTGTTTGTTTACAGTAGAAATGGGGAACCCTATCATAGTTTGGTGATTATGAATAGATTGAGTACGAATAATCTCATTGAACCTGTGTCGAAAGGAATAGAATTGCAACTAAAGGAGCCTTTCCTTTTGTATCGAAACGCTAAGTGTCGCATCTACGGCATATGGTTCTACGATAAAGACGAGTGCGTCAGAGTAGCCACGAAATTGAATTTGTTAGTCAAGGAGTCTATAAAGCAAGGACCTGCGGAGAACATGCCCCAGAATCCTGTTTTCACCGCGTCGACGCCTTCGAACACGACCGTCGACATATTCAGCATGTTGAGTAAAGCCCAGGACGATTTCAACTCTAACAAAGGCCTAGTTGCTAGCAAAGGCGATTCCACACCGGCCCGGGCGCCAGACATGACCTCGCAAAGCGTGATGGATTTCTTTGCGAAGGCTGGGGGTGGAGCGTCGGCGCAGATGCCTGCGGTGTCGTCGCTGCCTTCGCCGGGGATTTTTGGGCCGCGGCCCACGGACGCGCGCGAGGTTCCGCACCTGCTCCAGAGACTCATGAGCAACCCGGCACACTCTGTAGAACACATAGAGAAGCAGCAGCGATCCGTGACGCCACAAGAGGTGCAAACATCCAATGGCAACAACGCCATGGACTCTTCTTTGCGTAACAATAGTGGTTTTCAAATTAAGTCAACTCCTATTGAAAAACCAAGTCAGCAAAGGATACCTGGACTCAAGCAGGGACATGGTCTGGACTCTAGCGATGGCAATGGGCTCATTGCTATGGAGAGTGAGTTAAACCTTATGCATATATCATCTCCGAAGCCTAATTCCCCACTGGCTAGTTATCTTAATCAGTCCCAGGACATCAACCATACAGTAGGCTCTTTTAATGGAAGCAAATTGGAAGACGTTGGAATGTTCCCAATGATTGACTGCATGAGCACCCAGCAGAAGCCTGCACTGATGCCCCCAACAATGTTCACAGCGAGCACCGGGGGGGAGGTGGCCCCCACACCTGAGCCTCTCACTAGGAATCAGCTGCTTCAGGCTTTCAACTACCTGCTTAAACATGATGCTGACTTTGTCAATAAATTGCATGAAGCTTATGTTAAATCATTCTCAGAAAAAGCATTCTCGGTGTCATAAAATCATTGCTACATAAAACAGCTGATGTTTCCTATCTGCTATATATTATGTACAGTTGTAATTTGAAGTATAAATCTCCTAAAATGTTGTGTAGACCCTCTAGTTTTATAGTAACTCATTATTTGGACAGAATATTTAAATAAGTTTCAAACAATTGACTGTGTCATCTCATTGAGAACTGTAATTAATGAATTTTAGTGACTTACCTCCTTCAGTTTTGTTTGGAGTTCTCAGAACCTTAAGTAGCCTTGTGATATTTATATTGGTGTCAGCTTGAGGTACAATGCAATATCTAATAACATAATTAATGTATGCTCACCACATACTTAAGTTTAGCTTGTGTATTGGTTCATTGCAATATTGCCAAAACAAAGAATTAAAATGACAATACAAACTTGGTTTTATAAAAATATATTTTATCTCTTGTAGATACTATTCAGCTTTAAGGATGCACATTATTGTTGCAATGGACTTTTTGAAAGTAAGGAGATGATTTTGAAAATAGACATTTTGTTTATAATGTTATAAGGACTGCAGATTTGCTATTTGTTTACAATAATAATAATTTCTTATCTGTTACACAGTAGGCGTCAGTTTTTTTTAGTTTTATTGTATGTTATATGTTTTAATTCACATAAAATTTTGACAGTTGCTAAAAATTAAGGTATATCCCTTCAAATTTTTTGTTCACTAACTATGGCTAATTGCAAATAAGAAATACTTATTTGATTAGTAACAGGAAATAATCTGTTGATATATTTTGGTTAAACATTTCTTATTTAAATGTTAAATTTAAGGAGAAAATGAAATTAAGTTATATTTCTCCTAAGATTTAATTTTATTCTATGGATGCTAAAATTGTGTGATAAAAACACTGACTTCCAACAAATATAATCATCTAATAAGGGAATATAGCAACTATTCCTATAAAAAAAAGATGTTATGTCGATTTTAATTACCATTTCTTGTTGGTCAACTTGTATCTATGACCCAAATATAATAATGATTGTAATCTAAAGAATGTTTGTGAACATCTCAAGTGTTAACTGACATAAATTGTTTCAGACTTTTCAAATTCAATTACTTAGGGATTGATTTTGCATCTAATTGTATCCTGAAACAGAATGGGAGTTTATTAAAAAATTAATTAAGTTTGGCCTACAGGACTTGTAAATAACATTGAATTTGAAAAGTGAATTAAGGTATTTGTAACTAATACCTCCAACTACCATGATAGATAATGTTTAACAAATTGTACAAAAGTAAGTAGTTCTGGCGATAAAAGTTGTATTTTGTCAATTTCATTTAGGTATCTATCATCAAATTAGTCTCAAATTAAAGGGTTCATTGAAATTCTCCGTTTTTCATTTTATTAATTATCTATATGTTTTATCTGATTGCAAAAAACATCAGAATTTTTACCATGTGTAAAGTATACTACTAGTGACTATTTTTACACCCAGTATTACCGAGGGCCTTGTGATAGTATGGTATTGTACCTACGTAATATAATCCTCAAGGATTTAGGATGCCCAAATGATAAATTACCAGCCAGCATATTTTAATTTTAGTTATCAACCACATATGGCATGTATCATAGCCTAAATATCTCTTTGTTTCCACCCGGTGGCGATCTACCGCAGGGATATTCGATGCATGACAAAAACATTTGTTTTTATATCGATTTATTATTGCTACATTACAAATCGCATTTTGAACTTTGAACAACCAGTTGAGACCACAATATTTATACATGACTTATTGTTTCCAACACAGCTTAGTCCATAGATAAACTATCTTAACAAACTAAATACATCCAATCTTGGGCCTTACTGTCTCTAAACTAAATTTACATTTTTATGATGCTTTTATCATAAAAAGCTACAAATTGAAAACCTCCTTTTAAAGTCGGTCAAAGAGGTTTTAATAGGACAATGCATGTTCAGTACAACATTACAGATAAATATTAGTTTCTTCATATTAAAGGTATGTTTGATAACTATAATGGCACCGTTCAAAATATAATTTTAATTTAGAGTTTGGATAGAGGCCTCTGTATCTCGATTTTGCATCTGGTAATACCTACTAGTAGGTAAACTTGGCAGTTTATTGGTATCGACGTGACCGTCTCATGCGCTGTTATTTACAAATAAAAGCTGCTTAGAATAACTAGTTATTCTATGTAGTGTTTAGAAATAGCTTTCGGCAAAATAACAGTAAAACCGTGTAGCATCTACCTGTTGTTGTGCTTTGCGATTTGTGAATTGTTGGCTTACCGCAAAAGTTACTTTCTGTGTGATGATAAAAATTAAAAAAATACCTAAGTCCTGTCAAAATACCTGTCCCGCCGACACTAATTAAATAATTAGTGTCGGCGGGACATTTTGAAAAAGCCTGAATGTTAAAATATTTTGTTATTAAATCACACATAATTGTAATGTTTGCATCGATCGATTCCTACTATGAGTATAACAATGGAACTAATCTCACATTATAAAGAAAACACCCTGTGGATTCGAATGGAACATGATATGGTACAAATATATTTACATAAGGGGTATAGCATGATTCTCATGTACACCTCTCGAGACATACTAGCTAGTGAATTAAATTAATATTGCTGTACATTAACAGGGTCCTGTAACTGAAATTACTGCGGTTTTCTGTTTGCTCACAATTTTCCCTATGTTGATAAACAATTATTTCACTAACTATATCGTAACAATTGATTTTGTACTGCAGCGCAAACAATTTCTTGTGTGTATTTGATTGATGACAGATTATTGAAATTGTATTTAAACATTTAAGTAAATTTGTGGTTTGATAAGCCGAAGCGAACAGCCAATTTAAAAAAAAATCCTAAATCATTTCATAATTATTGAAAAGCTTCTAAAATCAACACATTGTCGCTGACATTTCGCATCTGATTTAAACGTTAAGACATAATTTAGTTCGAGCTGGTTTTAAAATTTAACGAAATTGTACATTTACATGATTAAGCTCATGCCCTTCGCACACTCTCCCTGATAAATATTGTAAGGCTCAAATGAACGTAGAAATTATTACAAAATTTGGGATAAAAACAGCTTTGTATTTGTATCTACTTAGCCACATTTGCCGGGGCTTTCGCATAATTTTGGACCGCAAGTAATGTTGGTAATCTTTAATGAGGGCTACTTTAAAGTTTCAATAGAGATATACATACTGATGCCAATTCTCTTATCAGACATCAGTTAGTTAGTATAAATTATTTATACACTAAATTCAAGCTTATTTATAGTGCTACCAAACGATGAATATTTAAGTTTCAATTAATAACAGAATAGGGTGGTTTTAGTTCTGACAGGTGGACAAGAGAATTGGCACCAATGAGGAGAAAACGCAGCCTTTGTTATTTCAATGTCAATAGTCTCGGGACCTAAACTAAATAACATAGTTTAAAGAGAATTCTTTGTCAATTTGGTAACATTTAACAGGATTGTACCTGTAATTTATATGCAGAAATATGAATGATATTAGTTTCTGGTGCTTGCACATCTCCATTTTTTTTAATTACAATTGAATTGCATGAAACTGTATACAATTCTGTTGTACAAAACACTTAACTAAACAGTCATGCTTTTTCATGTGCGGGGTTAAATAAGGATGGCAATACTTTTAAGTCCTGGCAAATTAGTTTGGTTTGATGATTTTGTACAACAGAATCGACACAATTATCTATATACACAGGGTTTTCAAATTCAATAGGCTCACTGAACTATCCGCTTCAAACAGATGTAACAAAAAAGAAACTGTCCAATAACCAAAAGAAATTAAATTTTAACAGGTCAGGACGTGACACCTACTTCTTGCGTACGGCGTGTGAAAGAGACAACCAACACACAAGCACTTGTAATTTAGTTTTCCTGACTGTTTTTGGTAATTTCTTGAGGATAAATTTCTATTAATTATTTAGACAGTACACACAAGGACAAGTCTCGAGGACACAATTGACAATGCAACGCAGTTTTTACAGCAATCAGAAAAATCTTTATGATCAACTCATAATTTAGTTTACAATTTAATTTGAGTATTCGCATATTTTTGCGATTATTAAATACATGTAAATATAAAAACTGTCTCTTTGTTTACATTAGGTACACATATTGTTTATACTAAAAACTATATATTTTTATATCAACTATTTGGTTTAAAAGAACACTCCTTCTAAATATAAACAATTCAAGATATTATACTAGTGAGACCCGCTGGTCTTCACAATTGTTGTAACACAGGGACAGCTTACATTATGTTATGTTAGTTTTGTTTGTCATAAACGCTGGAGTAGAATTTTTCTTCTTAAGTTAATGGCGACGAGCTTTTAAAACAGCTATTTTTATTGGCGCCTTTCCGATACTGACATGGAAATGGCAACTTGAAAAGCCGTTCCAATCCCGAGATAAATAAAAGATTTTTAAAACGTCAAGGTAAGTAATCGTTTCTTGTATTATATGATGATTACTATATACCAAGGTAATGAATTTCAATTCATTGATAACTTAAAGAACTACATCCTTATTTTATGTTAGGTGTCTGAAGCAGAAACATCTCTCGACTACGTTCCGAAAACCATAATACAAAAAATTAGGTGTGGCACTCGGAGACTGCCGCGGTAAAGCTATTGCATAGCATTTTTTATCAACTTATGCAATTATAATTATTTATTTATTTTTTTAATGCAGTATTTTTTTATACATATACCTATATACTTTCTCACAAACAGTTGATTACGGTAGTTTTCCAATACAACCAATGCCACCTAAAAGCTGGTTGCTGAACTAAAGAGACAAGCGTGATATTTAAAAAAGTCATTAAAAGTTCTGGTATTTATCGATAGATGGAACTAAAAAGTATCACCGCTGTGCCGGTCGGAGTGGGGGGTGTTAGGTTTTTTTCGTTACGGAATTTCTGGATTCGTTCCCCACGCTCAAGGCCCGCGATAAAAGCTATGCAATAGCTTAAAATTTTCATACAAACTTTTAGTTCCACTTTTCGCCGCCGCAGCGCTGTTCATTTTCGCATACAAGTCGGAAGCGATACGAAAACGTTGTCGAAAGCAATT
Source organism: Falcaria lacertinaria (assembly GCA_951449985.1). Lineage (NCBI taxonomy): Eukaryota > Metazoa > Arthropoda > Insecta > Lepidoptera > Drepanidae > Falcaria > Falcaria lacertinaria. Next base: position 9,140,826 of record OX602121.1, on the reverse strand, counting down.
CGACAGTCTTAGTCTTCCTGCTAAGGCAATTTGACATGTCAAAATCATGAGTGTCTCCAAATCATGTCTCTCCAGCGTTTATCACAACAAATATCCCGCAAATGGTTTCTTAATTAAAGTACATTTGTACACGATAGTTATAAATACTATCGTATTGTCATAAAAACGTTTCACAGCTCGTGTGACTAACACAAACGTAATTAGGTCTTGGTGATTTGCCCATTTTTAAATAAGAACCCATTTTACTAATGTTAGTATACCTGACTGCTACGCAGAGGTCGCGGGCTCGATTCCCGCCGGGTAAACATTAATGTGATAAGCATGTTGTTTGCCTTGCGTCTGGGTGTTTGTTATATGTTTCGTATGTATTCGGTATATGAATTTACAATAAATTATTATACGCGTTCTATTAGCTGCTGTGCCCACAGTACGTACAAGGCTTGCTTAATATGAGGCTAGATGGCGCTGTGTGATAATGTCCAACCATTTTTGTGTATTTGGTGTTTTACCTTTTAATAAAATATATTATTATACATTTTTCAAACACCTTGTGGACAACGCTTAAATCTTAAAGTACCTCCTACATTTATTTGGGAATAAAAAGACCGGTATCCATCTTTTATATTAATGTCATGTGAACAGCTTCAATTGTTTTTTTTGTTCCATAGAAAAATGTATCGATCCTTTAAGCATATATGAAAATGTGCCAAAAACAAAAACGAAAGAAATTGTTCAAAAATAGGCAAACCACTGTGACAGGAACATATTCCACCTAAGAATATTTTTGTTTATTCGTTAGTTCGTATGACTTGGATATCTAACGCATATTTACTAATTAAAATAAGACAGACTGAGATAGACATACCGTCTATCTCATGAAACTGAGAGCAAATGAGACAAAACATTTTAGAAAATTTGTAATGGGTTACGCTTAAAACCCTTTACTGTTCGATTCTTGTTACAGTGCCGGTAGCAGGAACATTGTCGACAACGTATTCGAAAACGTAACTCGTGAAATGTCAAAATTGTTTTACTAATTTATAGTTCCACTTTTCACCGCCGCAGCGCTGTTCATTTTTCAATACAAAAATAGTCGAGGGCGATACGAAAACGTTGTCGACAATGTTCCTGCTACCGGCACAGATAACCCGACTTTTGTTTCCTTAAAAAAATATAAGACTACATATATAATGTAAGGAGTATTTCAGGCTGAGATTTGATGTAACGCAATTCTCTTTACATAAAACAATTTACTTTAATAGGACATTCATAAAGTTACAACACTATTTTTATGGAAACAAAAGCGAGATGTTAGCGAGTTTAAGTGACTATTGGCCGAAAATTGAAACGCCAGTCAAATAAATATTGTAGGATGACCACGCTTCAAACAGTGACATGGGCCTTCAAACTTTAGACTGTATTTTTAGATACTAGCATCATTCACAAAATGGAATCCATGCTATGACGTTTACTGTAAAATCAATCAAGACGGCTGATGCTCTGTACGAGCTGTAGTTGCCATACGAACGGCACAGTGGCGCCCCTATTATTTTCTTCTTTTTGCCAGACTGAATAGTGAATAAAAATAGGGCTGCCTCAATCTGAACGAATATGTTTTATATTAACGCGCAGAGGAATAGTAATTCCGGTATGATGTTTTTTAAGGAATTACTTGAATATAATAATAATATTAGGTATTTTTATTTCGATTGTAATTTGAAAAACTATACTTTGCGGAATTTCATCCTAGTTACAGTGTACTTAGGCTATCTCTCTTTACGACTGTAGTAGACTCAACATTCATAACTGCCTTATTACGACCTTTATTTACTTACATAACAATAACCATTTTGAATTAACTTATTCCTGAACAGAGTTTCAGAATTAAGCTTATTATTGTTTTTGAATAACAGTGTTATATCGAATTTTATGATTTTATGATGAATGAAATATTTAAAAACAATTGCTCAATATGCAATGAAAAATAATGATCATGACAACAATACGATTTTAATTTAATTGAGAAATAATTTCACCGGAGTACATTTTAATAAATTCGTTTTGTTATGTGTGGTTCAACTGGCGAAAGGTTGCTTTAAAGGGAAATTCATTGTATTGTATAATTATTTGACAATGTACAAGTAACTTTATGTACAACACAAGTAAATAAGTCTATATGCCAAGGTCAATAACCTCAACACTTCTAAAGAGAGCAAACTTGTTTTTTTATACACACATTTGAACCATATATATAGTATAAAATGCATTAACCGCTTCCAGATTTACAAAAACATATTTTAAGGACGAGTATTTTTTTTATTTCTTCGAGACAGCCCTATTGTGCAACGATAAATAATATATTGTCGTCTTTTTCATCTTGAATCAGAACGAAAGGGATAGCTAGCGCCGCAGCCCCACAAAAATCAAGAAATCAAGACCGGCCGACTAGATTTTACTGCGTTCAATATTGCTTCCAATAAAGCAATACTCAGAATATGAGACAGTATTGTTCCAAAGGAATATATATATATAAATTTATTCGCCCTTCAATAACACACCGGGCCTAGATTGTACACAATACTAAAACTTTGTATTACCAAGTTGTTTTTGCCGTCGCGTTCCTCTCGAAGTCTATGCGTGGCGTGCTATAAGACCGCAAATAAAATTGGTATCCGTTTTTAAATTCATATGAAACAAGATTTAGTTACAGGTCAGCCACTTGTATAAGTTACACCGATGTAACTGCGCAGAAGTCTTATTTTTGAAAAGAAAATCTTAGCCAATCGTAAGGCTCGGCGTAAACGTATTCGTTCGCTATTGGTTGATACGTGCGTCATGTTCTGTTTAAGCTGCATCGCATCTCGACAGTTGCGAGTCGTACTGCGACAACGTGGCGTATTGTAACGGAACAAAGCCTATATTTCAACGGTGTTAGTACACTTATGCTTGCTTTCTTTTGCCGACGATACATTATTAAAGTGGGAAGACCTGTGCTACAAGTGAGTCCACAATTAAACTAAAGTACAAGCCGACAGTTTCCAAATTATCGTTTTAAAAACGCACACCTACGAAACGTAGAGTACAACAATGTCATATACATCGTCTCTATGTAATTTACATACCTGTTATTCACATCCCTTTACGTTAAACAAAACTTATGAAAAACATTAACTATATTATATTCTATATGTATATTTGTTTTAAGCACTGAACTGCCTAACGAGTGAAAAATAATAAATTAGTTCGGGAGGCCCGGAGCGACCCACTTTTGTACAAAATCCGGGTTTCATCTGAAAATAAATAAAAAATTACCAAGTTTAGTACATAATGTTCTTTCACTTTCAAACAAGTGTTTTGGTATGTATGGAGTAATTTCAGGAAATACTGACTGAACAAGTTAATAAAAACCTATAAATACTACCAATACTACCAAGTATAGAGAACTGAAAACGGGACTACATAAGACTGAAAAAATATTTTACTGTACTATCCTTAAGTAATGGAACAGTATTTTTATCATTAAACTGTGAGTTATGTCTATTTAAGACGGGGGTATGGCGACCGAAAGCTAGTATATTGCGTTGGAACGCTGTATAGTGTATAATAGGGGGTCGATGCTGACCTGCGGCTGCCTACCTCTTGTGGCGGCTGCCTACCACAGGCGGTGCAGGTGCAGGTTGCACGGAGCGTGTATCGGTATAGTGTATAAGGGGTCGGTGCTGAGCTGGGCTGCCTACCTCTTGTGGCGGCTGCCTACCACAGGCGATGCAGGTGCAGGTTGCGCGAGAGCACGGAGCGCACGTCGTGCGTGAAGCGCAGCGCGTCGAGCAGCGGCAGCAGGTTCAGCAGAGACACGTCCAGCGGGTCCGAGAACCACGACTTGATCGGGATCGCGTTGTCTGCAACACAAACATATTATGTATTCCAACACAAGGCCACTGACCTAATCATACGTAGACATCGGGTCTGCAACTAATGCAAAGCAAGAACATTTTTCTACAACATATTCCAAAACTTTTATACTGAGATTTTAAGAGACTAGCTTTCCAAATCCTATCAAAAGAACTCTTTTCAATTGTACCTTCACGCCCGCCGTTCACTAAGGTTCTCAGTGCCGCCGGCAGCATGAACCTTTTTCTACATATTAAAAAAGGTTACCCGCGAAATGTCAAAATTGACAAAAATTTTTAGTTCCACTTTTCACCGCCGCAGCGCTGTACATTTTTCAATACAAAAATTGTCGAAGGTGATACGAAAACGTTGTCGCAAATTATTCATGCTCGCAGCGCACTACAGAAGCGGTAGGCGAAGGTAGGACATATTTTACACCTCCTTCTTACCAAAGATATTATGGTTGCCAACGTCACAAGTTGTGAGCTGTTCGTCAAGTTCCGTGGTAAATGTACATAAATAACAATAATAATATATCATCACGCCTTCCCACAAGGGTCCCCGAAGGGGTAGGTAGAGGTGTTACAACACCCACTTTCCATCAAAGATAATTTGGTGCAAAAATGACAGATGGTGAGTCCGTCGCCGTCTCTTAGGCACTACATACGTCTTTGAATTACTTCTTAGACGTATGCAGGTTTCCTCACGATGTTTTCTTTCACCGTAAAGCTCGTGGTGTCACTAATCACTGCACTTAAGTTAGAAAAACTTTTGGTAGAGACCGGTGGGACTTGCGTCGCTAGAATAGCAGACAACGCTTCATACGACTAGGCCACCACGGCTCTGTGCATAAATAGCAACCAATAATTAACCTGGGAAGTCCCGATACGCCCCGGGCGAGTTGTCCAGTATAAACACCCTGTTGAGGTCGTCACATATTGACGACAGGTTCTTGGTGTACGAACCGTGTTCTGCGGTGCAATGTTGTCTGTAACATACAAAGCGTTTTAGGGTTCCGTACCCAGACGGTAAAAAATTGAACCCTATTACTAAGACTGCGCTGTCCGTCTGTCTGTCAGCGGGCTGTATCTCATGATGCGTAATAGGTAAAAAAAAATTAATAAATAAAAATAACGTGTTTTTTTATCAAGTAGGTAGACGCTTGAAATTCTCATAGTGTGTATTGCTATTATTGCAAAAAAAACCAGCCAAGTGCCAGTCGGACTCGCGCACCGAGGGTTCCGTACACACTTGTAGGTAAGGTTAAAAGTAGGCGAACTTCAAAAGAGGTCATTATTCGTCGGTGACTGTCAACATCTCAAAAATATGTTTATATTGCAAGTAATATTATAATTTTTGTAATTTTCTTTGTAATGAATAAACTCAAAAACTACTGAACCTATTTCATTACCAATTCTTTCACCAGTTGAGCCCTATATTATCGCTGAGTTGAGTAACATAGGCTATAAATGAAAATAGATTACCCGCAGCATATCAAATTTAACATTCTTAAATTTATTTGGCGAGACCATTGATTTTGTGGTTAGTGACTGTTAAGGGTCGCGGGTACGATTCACGCTGCGCTGGGGAAATATATAACTATTGTATCAGCTGCTGGTTCCCATAGTACACAACTTAGTTTGGGACCAAATGGCGCTGTGTTATAATGTCCAAGCATTGTTTTATTGCTTCACAATAATGCAAAGTGGTGAAAAAGCTAGTTACCTATAAAACCGCCGCCGCAGGATACCTCGTCCATTGTCCAGTTTGTCGGCAACCGCCGCGCCGTATATCTCCATCGACGCTGTGAACACCACCAGCTCGTACCACTGTGACACCTGCAAAAAATATATGTATATCATCATACCATCACGCCAAGACCCTTTCGGATGTAAAGAGAAGACAGACTGCCATGTCATTCTTGACTTGCACACCTTTTTCGCTCATTTTACATTCACAGGTCTCTACATTCAGGCCCATCAGTATCCAAGTACTCTTTACCCATCCATCATTGCATATTTTGGTAGTTAAGAATAATCCAGAAATTTTGACTTGGCTTTTTTCATCAAACCACAAACAAAAACACTGATATATACATATACTAGCTGCCCGCCTCGGCTTCGCTCGTGTGGACAATTTTTTTTGCATTTATGGGGATGAAAAATAGATGTTGGCCGATTCTCATAGATACCGGATAAGCACAAAAAATTTCATCAAAATCGGGCAAGCCGTTTCGGAGGAGTATGGCAACGAAAACTGTGACACGAGAATTTTATATATTAGATTTAGATGGCAAAGGTGGTCTAGTGGGTGTTGGGGGTTCACTTACCGTCAGGCAAACATTAATATACCTACATAATATCAACAGGGAAGGAACATAAGCAGAGTATAAAGCACCATTCCACTCTTGACTCTACAACCCGCGAGACTATATGTAGATGAATGATGATGAATATAAACAAACACAATTTCTAAATATTATATCAGTTGCCTAATAGCCATAATACAAGCTATTTGACTGTGGTACCCTTATCTACCTTATCACACAAATGTAAATTTAAAATAATAATAAATAGAACATTAATTTTAAACACTTTTGTAGTACTTTGTAATAAAGTGTTATTTCATATTATTGTAACTGCTTCTTCAAGTCCCCCATGGGGATTGTATTTACAAAATTAATTCATGACCGTGCCATATGCTGTATTACCACCTGATATTCCTTAAGGTTGCAACTTGCATCATAGTTAGAGTACTTGCAATGAACAGACATGCATGAAGATATTGATGAGTTTGAGTATGGATGAAGAGCATAAGACAAAATGATACACATATCTTGAAGGAATATAGTAATTCCTGTGTAAGACATTAGCATTCAATTTATCTCTGTACACTATCATAGCACATGTTTAAATAATGTACAATATTTTATTGTTGTATGAGAAACTAAAAATAAATGCTTATCTTCTTGTCTGGCCTATAAATCAATAGAGTACAATAATGGCCTCCGTATGTAAAAAAAATAAATTTATAACAATTGCAATGTGATTGGAAATATTATACTGAACAATAATATAGATAATGTAACCTGAGATCAAAACCTCTTAAGGAATTATACTACATCAGTGGACCTAAACATACAATTTAAAAAATATTTCAATCATGAAAAGTTACACTTTCCCAGAGTACAATGTTTTTTCTTCTGCTTCTTGTAGCAATCTGTATATAAGTATAAAAGAAGAAACTGACTGACTGCCCAACATATCAATGCACAGCCTACATGGCTGGTTAGACTTGAAATTTTGACAGTAGGTACCTTTTATGACAATGGCATCTACTGAAGGGTTTTCGGAACTATCACCTTTAAGGGGTAATATAGGGGATGAAAGTGTGTATGAAAATCTATCATGTTTGAAGTAAAAAAAAAACATATTTCAATACTTTTGGAAATTCCACCCTTAAATGGTAACAGCAGTATGGTAAAGGTGGGTTTCAGACTTTGCTTCTGACTAATAGTGATTGTGGAATATAATACATATTATCAGATCAATACTGTTTGTGCATTTAATGAGACCCAGCACATACTGAGTTGGGACCATTTTATAATGACTCCCTCGCTGTATTTTGTGTAACCTTACTATAGAATCATTATATCTATTAAAAAAACGCATCAAAATCCATTGTGTAGTTTTAAAGATCTAAGCATACATACAGACAGACAGCGGGAAGCAACTTTACTATACAATACTATGTAGTGATTAGCACATACTTAGCAGCATATAAAATACTTACTATATCCAAAAAGTAATCAACATGAGGCCGTTTATGAACAAAGAACCGCACCGGGTGCTTGTCTATGGTGACTTTTAGTACAAAGTCAGGCGGCGTGCCTGGTTTGACTGTTGGTCGGAGCATTGCATCATGATGCGAGTGGATTAGTGTCTCATCTAGATCCAACACTAGCATTTTTCTTTTTACAAGACCTGTAAAGAAATACTAATGAGTAATTTTTCTTCTTCACAATGTTCTTAGATCAACTATATAAAACTGACAGAAAATATTCAATAATTCTCAATAGATAAATATTTATATCGGCTGCAATACATGATATTTCCAATTAGAATGTTCATACAGTGAAATGAGCTGAAATCATTGTAGCATATTGTCAACCATATCATCAATTATGATAATGACTACATTTTATCACAGATTTTGGACTGACAGCTCAGATAAACCTGAACATTCTCTAGATAAGTACACGTACGGTAGCAAGACTATGAATTGGCACTACAAAACGGGTAATAACAATAAATACTCACTCAGCCTGTGTCTCGATACTGGGGAAAGTGGGTACAATTCATATTTGACAGATTGATACTGAGCCAACTGAAAAATGCAAGCACCACGTGAGACTTGAACATGCTGCGTAAATACAATAAATCACGTAATAACACAGCCAACGCAGCCAACAAAACTCATATTTACCGCTCGGTATTGCTTCTTAAACATATAACAAAAACAACTCCATACTTTAGATGCCAGGAGCATGAACGCGCGAAGGCCCATTTGCAACCTTTTCAGCATTTGAATAATATAAAAAGATAACTAATATACAAATACGCTTAGTGTTATACAACAAGGGTTGAAACGAGATCATTGACGGCGTAATTCAAAACAAATTCAACGAATTTAACAGCCGCAAACATCTAACCCGCCATGACATAATCGACCCAATAATGCCATAGACATTTTTCATTTTTTGATTTTTTGTTTCCTTTCCTTTCATTTCAACGGTCTAGATAAATTTTATTTGTCTATGGTGTAGTGGCGCTACTATCTATAAAAACCGTAGATAAAAAACAATGTACCGGTTATTATTTGGACATCAATATAATTAAGGTCAGATTTAGGAGAAATAAATAATCAAGACCATGTCTGGAATTATTTTTATTTGTTTAGAACATCAGAGATTTTCATCATTTGCTTGTCTAAATGTTATTTGAGTTCAGCGCAATATAATACATATGGATATGATTCTTTCTTAAAACCCTTCTATCTGCCATCACGGTATTCACTCGACTCTTGCTGATGTCTTCATTGTACGACTTCATTGTCCTGTATTCAATCTCATAATATTTGGTTATCCCACCTTATTAAGTTCAAACATAGAGTAAAATAAGTATAGATTTTGAGGAGGGTTTTGTCTTAAACTTCAGGAAAAAGTAAAGATATTATTTATATACGAGAAATATGGCCTGTACAATTCACAATACAAATAAGTCTTCATCGTTTGTCCACCACACATTGCGCCTTTTTTTATTTATGTATGACGTCTTTATTTTGTTTGAACTTGAAATATATTGGTATGCAAATTTGATTGAATAGATTTTTTTTAGAGGTATAGTTATGGAGGGAATTACCAGGAAACACCCTTAATATTGTAGACAGCATATATTTTGAAAGTATAAAAAAACAGTTTTTTTTAAACATTTATGTAATTCGATATTCGGAACCAATAAAATCCAAACAAAATATTGCGGTACCTTTATGGCGTCAAGCGTACTTACATACATTTGATTTAAGAAAATACCTTTGTCGCGATATAAAACCTTTGAGAATATTCGAAATTCCTTACATATTTAGTCATTCAAGGGTGCAGAAAAGATCATATTGATGGTGAGTTTATTTGAAAAAATACCCAAGGAGAATTAAACACAAAAATTATTAAAAAGAAATATATTCTAAAAGTTTATACTAAATAATGTATTTAAACATAAATGTATCTTAAAATCATGTAAATACGTATTAAAGTTGATCAACAGAAGCCCGGTCCGTTCGGGGGTTGGGCGTTGATTCCGCGTGCATTCATGCGGCAGACATGCTCCTCTAGCCGTCTTCGCGTGGAGTCGGGAATGGAAGAGCTCGATACTTGTGGACTCCATAGCCGTTCAGCCACGGCACTCGCGCGGGGCCATACTCTACAAAATTAAAAATAATATATACAATACTGGACAACACTAGCGTTGGAAAGTCATTCTTGGAAGTCATAGAGGGAGGTTTTTATCCAGCAGTAGGACTGACAGTAACAGTAGGTAACAGTATCAATAGTTAAACTTTCACTGGTAGATAGCTGATGCTAAAAGGCGTAACATAGGCCGTTTTTATATGGGAATATTATTAGGGTTCCACGCAACAAAATAAGCCCATGATATCGTGAACAAAATCCGAACGGTTGGACCGATTTCAACTGAACTTTGACGAAAAATTTATGCTATTTAGGCGACACTTAGGCTACTTTTAATTTGTAAAAATAATTAGGGGTCCGCGCAAAAAACTATGAATAAAAAACATTCCACGCGTATGAAGTCGCGGGCCTAGCTAGTACACAATAGATCTGTTGTTCTGTGTATGTATGTCGTACTAAGTAATATAATATTAAAGTAGGTTAAAAAAAACCATTAAAAAACCTGCTCTGTATGTTCATGTCATTGACCACCTCGCCCCACATGCAGGCCTCTCCACCGACGATGTTCTTTAAGTTAAGATTCTGGGATGCGTTGAAGACCATTTGTCTCGGATCTGCCTTGTAAAAGTCTTCCCAGTCACCGCCAGTCTTCAGATGATCCAAGTACCACGAAGACGAATATATAAGACGATGGCCCGCTGACAGAACCTGAAATATATACAAATAATAATAATAATAAAAATTCATATTACTGCAGACTGGCTGCGGTATCCTTCCTATGATTTTTGAACGCCAGACTTCGGACTCTTTCCATGCATCAATCTATATTTGAGTAGGTATACTTATTTTAGATGTACTCACAGATATCATGTCGGTGATCGGTGTCCATTTCCACACCTGAATAAGCGTGTCTTCTGATAGTGGCACGTTTTCGTCAAACACTTCCTGAAAATGAATTCGTACCGTTTACCTTTAAGCATGGTCTACTTAATCAAGGAATAAATTTTCTTTAGTTACAGCACTTACAGCTTACTGACAAAAAGTTTTATGGGTAAAATTATTAATTAGGTTGGACCTGGCACCTCAGATACAATCAAAATCAAAATCAATCAAAATCAAAAATCATTTATTCAGTTTAGGCCCTAATAAGGCTCTTATGAAGGTCTAAATTACCACAATGACTGATGACACCAAATTCAGAATATCCGATTGGTAGCCCAAAATCCAAAGCGAAGTGATCCTGCCTCATGGTAACCTATTGGACGCCCACAATACCAGACAGAAGACAGAGAGATCAGATAATGTATACTCACTTGCCATACGATTGGCAGGGAGCGATCACCGAGCAGTGGTATGACTCTACGCATGAAGAGTGCGTGCAGCTCTTCTGCATTCGCTATGTTGTGGAGTTTCATGTAATTCCTTACGTCGGGGTTCGATTGCCTGTAAAGAAACATTTTAATAGTCCTTGTGAACAACTCTGTGTGTATATTGATAAGTAAGGATTTAGGTAAGCAATTCATGTAAATGCTTAAAATAGGTGACCCAGATTATGGAGTTAATTGCAGAGTGCACCTTGCTGATAACAATGAGTATTCACCTACACATCTTGAGTATACCATTGCAAAATATATTATATACATAAACAAGTGAGTGAATAATCTCATATATAAGTACTTGATAAAAAATATGAATCTATATGAAAACTATGGAACCAATATATTGGAAATAGAAAACGTGTGTTTTCCCGCGACTGCGTCCGCGTACGAATCTGGTCTCGACAGCGCCACCTAACGACCAATTATGAATATAAACCACCCAGGGAACCACTCAAATACACCAAATAATAAATTTAAATCGGTCCCGTCCTCCCGTCGTTTAGGAGGAGTTCAATAACTAGTACAGAAGAATTGTATGTCTCCAAAAAAAGATTGAAAACTCACCAGCATGCCAGCTGCACCTCATCTCCTCCAACGTGTAAGTATCTATCAGGGAATAGAGACTGCACCTCTCTGAAAAGATCTTGCAGCAGCTTGTAGGTCACGTTTTGTATCGGGTTCATTGGCCCGAGGTTGCCGGTCACTTGGCCCATCTCATCGTAACAGTTCGTAAGTATATTGGGGTAAGCCTCTCCCCAGGACCTTGTGTGTCCTAGGGAATAAGATATGGCATCTTAAAATAACAAAAGAAACCAATTTGGATTCTTTATTAAGAGAGGTTGTGGTCATTTACCTGGAACATCAAATTCAGGCAGTACCCGAATGCCCCGTAATCTCGCATATTCAATTAGTTTTCGAATGTCTTGTTGTGTATACACCATGGAGGGTTTGTACGCACCCCGGCGGCTGAAATAATAATCTTTTATATCATCAGCAACACATTCACAGTCCAGGTGCTTTTGAAGTTATATGGGTCACTGGTAAAAGCTGCTATCAACATTTTGTCATGGCAACGTATAAGGTTGTCCGATAAATTTTGGGAGTAGAACGTGTGAAGTTTTAACAGTGTGTATGAAGTAGGTAGTTATTATATTATGGTATTGATGAATCTCATAGTCTACCAGCACGTTTTCACCAAATCACAAATGCTTAATAAAATCTACAGGTTTCCCAGTAGATACACTTGAAATGGCTCATAACAAAACTTTAATACTATTGAGTTGGCGAACAAGCATATTGCTCGCTTACTGATATATAATTACCGTAGCTTAAAGTATTATGGACGCTTGCAATACCCAACAATCATCCAACCCTTCAAAAATGTCTTTTCTAACTCCTTGAAGAATATGAGGCTTTCCCCACAGCATGTGATTCTTCAAGGAGTTTAATGAAACTTATAGTTAGCTTGGTATTTACCAAGCCAACTATTAGTTAATTACCGGTCAAGAATTCCGAGCCGGCGCCGATATGAGTAAGTTGTTTTAGTACGGGTTTTTGTTTTCTTTTCTTATCTGTTATTTTGAACTTAGTATTGCTAAACAAATATTCCTTATCTTCAAAATTATCTATGTATAACAATATTACTTGCAACTTGTGCATGTTTTCTTTAGCGGGGTAGGTCGAGATAACCTCCACTGTCTACATATGACACAAAATGGGTAAACCTCATTGGAATGTTACCTCAATTCTGGGAACTTCTGACTCTGGTAAGGAAAGCTTTGATCATCAACGATGTGCCAATGGAGGACGTTCATCTTGTTCATGGCCATGGCATCGAGTGTTCTGTACAGGTTCAGAAGCGAGATGTAGTGCCTTGACGTATCTACGAGGAGGCCACGGTGGGTATATTGGGGCTCGTCAATGATATGCGTTGCGTTTATGTAGACAATCTGTAGAATGGTATAAGAAAGATTTTCATTTCACAAACAAGCTCAGATTGTGAAATGCCGTGGCTAAAGGGTCATAAGTCGTGATGGCCTTGTGGTTGAAGCAACAGTCGGACTGATGGGCCTAAGTTCAAACCCCGGCCTATACCAACGAGTTTCGTCTATAAAAAGAGGTAGGGCGAAATGGGATCTCCTGTGAGTTTTCCCATTAAAATTTGAGCCACTCGACTGGGGATTGTACCACCACCTGCCAGAAGACTTCAGTAAAATAACACGATTTTGCTGTAGTTTTGTGCTTCTGCGATGAGTATAGGGCTTATTTTTATTACCAGCCAAGCCACATACTTGGTTGCCGACTTCGTAGTATACGTAGCATTACAGTTTACACCAAATTATTAATGGCTTTGGACTCGTTAACTAGAAACATTGGATAAATTGTATTATTAGGTCAGTGGGAAATTTGAACAGATTTTAGACAAATTATAATAGTCGATAACCTTGTAGACGTAGATGAGCTATCGTTAGAGATCAAAGAAAAGCACTCACATCACTTTTGTCTGTGTAGAACAGCTGTGCCCAAGATTCAAGTCCTCTTAACACACCCCAAATTTCGAAACTTCTCAACAGACTTGATTCAGCTATTGTTAAATTGTCTGAAAAATATAAATCATAAGTTAAGTTCTTACTTAGCATTTTGATATGAATAACTTCTTGGTTATTCATATCAAAATGCTTAGCGGGTCTATAAATGTTGTATATGCAAGTGGTCAAAAAATGGTAAGCAAGGAGTTTAGTTTGGACTGACATTGATCAGGAACAGAATATTTACATGACTCTATCATTTCAAGATGTGGGTATTCTTCGCATGGCAGTAAGAGGTCTATTCGAAGTTCTGTAACCGCTCCACGTGGGTTTTCCGTGATTCTTCGGTGATATCCGCCTCGCGAGGTACGCCATTCCCGTGCACGAAATGACTCGCGAACAATGAAAGAGTAACGGTCTATTGCATCCGTTAGGATTTTGCAACTTTTCCCTATAACCTGTTGGAAAATTACGAATGTATTACTTACTTAAGTTTCACTTACATAAAATAGACCATTGGGCGTCTACTCGAGAGACGTTAGGAACGGATTTAGTTTCTAGGCGTCGTGTTTGGGCATGTACATGGAAAGAGCATTCAAAACGCTACCTTACATGAAATGAGATTTAATAAATAAGATAGTCAGATACATACTAACAATTGAACATAGATGAATGTCCGATATGAATACCATAGATGAATGACAGATAGGAATATTGAACAACATAGATGAATGTCCGATATGAATACCATAGATGAATGACAGATAGGAATATTGAACTACATAGATGAATGTCCGATATGAATACTATGAATGTTAGATAGGAACATTGAACTACATAGATGAATGACAGATAGGAACATTGAACTACACAGATGAATGACAGATAGGAATATTGAACTACATAGATGAATGACAGATATGAATAACATAGATGAATGTTAGATAGGAACATTGAACAACATAGATGAATGTCCGATATGAATAAAAATAATACTGGTTTTATAAATACACCAATTAGTGTGTGTAAAAACAAACATAGCCTATAATACTGAATTACTATGTTGAAACAGATGTTACAAGACAATACATATTCAGGGTAGATTTCATATAAATGACCATTTGAAATATTGAATTCGTAACGAAGTAGAGATAAAAGAGAAAGATTTTACCTAAGTACAAGAGAACATAGAATTTTTACGCCCTTCCCTGAATTTCCCTTTATTCTCCATTTTATTGCTACGTTTATTTGTAAAACGGAGTCGATAATTATGTAGTGCTGGACAAATTATAAGTCTTCACTTTTGCTTTTTCCTCATAACAAGAAGATTGGTAACCTCTCTTATCTTCATGCAATAATGCAAGTGAATCGTGTATGATTGACAACGGTCGATAAATCAATTTGCATAAATTTATCGCACCACATTCCTATAGACACATATGAATGAAATCAACTTAAATAATATATGGTTTAGGTCAGGGCATACTGTCATCCAATTTCCTCGTTTGTTTATCATTAACGGATCTAATCGCCGATACGGCCAACCTCTGCTAAATTGGCAAAAGAATATTCTACAGTCCATTTCCTTAGTCGTAACTTATAAGGTATGTTTAATATTTTGGCAGGTGTTTTATTTGGAGCACATACATAACATTGTACGTATCGTATAGTATCGAATGGTGCGTCGATTATATGGGGGACCGTTTGATTTGGTTCCATTGTAACATATTTCGTTCTTTTGTTTCTGTATACGTGCCTTATAGGTAGCTGAGCCTACGCTGTCTTTCTGTATTTATATATATGTATACAACCTTCTAAACGCCATAGCAATAGCCTCACTTTTTTTTACCACTAAGGTGGTAAACAAGCATTCGGTCCGCCTGATGGTAAGCGGTTACCGTAGCCGATGTACGCTTGCAACACCATTGGTATACTCGCGCGTTGCCGACCCTGCAGAAATCTTTTCACACCCTTCTTGAAGAACCCCATGCTGTACTCCATACTAAATAGTAATAGGCAACTGGCTAAGTACTAGCAGAATGTGATAATTCTGTTTTATATTTCTTGTGATCCAAATTCTTTGTGGTCGGCGTATGTGACATTAGGTGCATAGTTATGTATGCTTCTTTCTTAATTCGTACTATCCATTATATTTCATAAACTTCTTCTCATATCGTGTTTAAACCATCCGTGTCTTGTAGTTTTCCTATTCTCATGACTTCTATATTCATCCACCTTCGTACCTTTTCAACACCCGTTTTAGCTAATACTAGGCACCTACTTATCAGAACATTAATAACTACAATACCCGCGATGATCCGCAATGCGGTCATAACTCTAAAACAGTTTACTACTAGTTAACTTATAATAAATATTTATGTTATTATTACAAGTTCTGATAAGTAGGTGCCTAGTATTAGCTAAAACGGGTGTTGAAAAGGTTAGGGTCAGGAGAATAGGAAAACTACAAGACACGGATGGTTTAAATACGATATGAGAAGAAGTTTATGAAAGATGATGGATAGTACGAATTAACATTAGTTAACTAATGATCTATATCTGTCTACTTACACAGTTATCTTAAAATTTTCTTACGAACTAATTATGTAGATACCAACCCATTTGTTACGACGCACTTTAGGCGATTATTTCTTATTTTAAAGTCCATTTGCTTAATATAGTTAATTAATGTTTGATTAGAAGTGACTAATCACTTCTTTCTGCGCACATCCAGAAGATGATACCTATAATCTCCTTCTTATTAGGTACTTTTACGCGTAATTGCATAAAAAAAAGTAAATGCACATTTCCAACATAATTATTAACATAAAATTAGCACGAATTATCTAAAGGTCATGGAGAACTAATAACAAATTATAAAACAACGTATTTTTGAAATTAATATATTTGGCTGCTATCAACTGTAAGCCGTAATCTTTAAGCTGTATGCTATTTAGACAGCGGCTTTATTTTTTATGGGGAACTAGTTTCTACTCGCGACTTCGTTCGCGTTTAACTTAGAATCCCAGAGGAACTTAAAAATATTCCCGGGCTAAAATCATTTTCCCGGAGTAAAAAGTTTTCCTTTGTGTTAATCCAGGTTATAAACTATACGTGTGCAAAATTTCATACATACCCGTTCAGCAGTTTTTGCGTGAAAGAGTAACAAACTTCCCCATCCATACTCACTTTTCGCAATTATAATATTAGTAGGTTTCTATTAAGGTCTACCTCTTTTTAAGCTCGTTGTGTGATTAAGCTCTGTAGGTACTTTGCTTAGAAAAACTTATCGGTTTAGACCGCGGGGGTTTGAGCCCAGACTGCCGCAAATAGCAGGTAGTCATTTCAATCTCAGGGGTCACTACACTACGACTCCTTAATTATATACATAAGTACTACGTTCGTAGCATAAGTAACTCTAGAGCCCGCCAATGATATAACTTATAATATCATTGTAGCCCGCATTCAAATTTGGGCAGTTGAGATTATATTCTATTCTTAATCAATGAGTTGAGATTAAAAATAATAAACTACGCGCGTTTCTACATAATCACCATAGCCTTGTAATCGCTAATATAATTATATTTTGTTCTAAATCATAAAATTAACCCTTCATTCCAGAGTTATTAGGATCCGAATATTGATCCTAAATACGTCCCGATGTTAGTTCTAATTCCGTCCGTATATCAAAAATCGATAATTTCAACAATATATTCCTTTAATGATGTTTTCATGAATGAAACTAAGGGTACATCTGAAATTTTAGTTACCACAAGACATTCCAACTATCGTACTTACCTTAACCGTGAAATATGATGGATTAAATGTGAAGCGAGTATTATTAAATTTCTGGTACAACGGCTTAGGCCATATAGCGCCTCTGGTTGCTGGGTATTGTGGCCCAGGATTGATGCAGGATACAAAAACTCCAATGACGTTCAATATCACAAGATAAAGTAACATTTTTTCATTAAAACTATTTTTAAATCGTCCTTAAAACTAATAGGTGACCGCTAGACGGCCGATTGAAGACTGTTGTTGACTTAGTGGTCGTTGCCTCTTTATATATGTACTGATATGGAATGCGGTAATTAAACATCGTGGTTTTAAATTTTAATGTTTGTTAATATGTATAGAGACTTTTTGGCAGTGTCACACACAATTATCAATTTTGTTTGTTCTTTTTCTGTCACTTTGAGATCATTTTAGTGCAAGGATTTTACTCGTTATACCTATGATTATAAGTATGCTATTTTTTTATTGTTTTCTGTTAAATCCTTAAGAAATTCTATAGCACTGAAGATAGATCCAGAAAATATTGAGAGATTTCTGAAATAATTTGCAAGAATAAATTATAAAGTTCTGTTTTATTAATATTTTTCCCTCCGATACTTCTAGCAGCTCTAGCGATATTTACCGGTTCTAACTCTAAGAACCACAGAATACGTAACCACTACGTAGAACCTTGAAAATGTTCTGTCTATATCTGTATGCATTGTCTACGGCTCAAAATAAGGAAATCGCTTCGCTGACGCTCATTGAATGATTCCAAGCGAGAATAGAGTAAGAAAAAAGGCAATCCCTCGTGGCAATGATAATATTATGTGTAAAAAGGCACCCTCGTGGTGTATGAACTAAAGGACCTATCTTTTCAAATAAGGCAAAGTTTGCCAAACAAACGTTGATATTTAGATTATTTGTGATTTTAAATTATATTTTTTTCTCATTTATGTGAGTAAAGTCCATATATACCCGTAAAATTGATATCAAGAAATAAGCAATATTGAATCAAGTATATAATCAAAGGATTGATAGAGTTACTCTGTCTATGCTTTTATCGATCTCTGCCTGGTCTACATGACATGTCACTTGACGTTTGACGTTTCGTTTCAGTTTTAATTTTCATACATTTTGGGGGCGGGTTCATTCATTCATTCCCGTCGATCGTATGTTTCGTCATTAATTTAGTGGTTTTCCTAAAAAATGCGATTATCTCTCATTGTTCGCTATTATTGATGTAGTACTTTCTTAATTAGATAGCGGTAATGCTAATCTGTTTACTGAAAGAGCGACTGGTGAGTTGGTTTTGTATATGCGTTAATACAAAATCTGGGCCATATACTCCTTATTGATTTCGAATGCCCATGCATCCCAAGACTAATTTATTCTGCGTAAACACTTAAACCACTTCCATCTAGGCTATTATTCCATGAAAAGTGGGTAGATACGAGGTACGGTAGCGATTCGGCAGAGAAAAACTAACGGCAGTCATCACTTTCATTCTATGCTTTGAAGATTATTATCTCTTAAAGTACCCATTATATGTATAAGGGAATACTGTTCGTGTTTCTGTTCAATTGGTACGGGCCACAAATATTAAGTAAAAGGATGACATAATGTTCAATTAGTTGCCTACTTTGATTTAGCCCTTCTACCCCCATCAGTGCTATGAGAAAGTGGGCGTCATCAATTTTAAAGGTGTCAAATTTGTGGAGGTTTTGATGTTAGCTTCTTTTGAAACAATATAATACACCAATAGGTAGTTTTATTTCTTAACACTTTTATTTTCCCTTAGGCGTGATTGAAAATGATTGGGGGCCTGTTTGTCTATAACCACAAGGGCGAGGTCCTAATATCGCGGGTGTACCGCGATGACATAGGACGGAATGCTGTGGACGCATTCCGAGTGAATGTTATCCACGCAAGGCAGCAAGTGCGGTCGCCTGTCACAAATATTGCTCGCACATCATTCTTCCACATCAAGGTATGTATCAGTGTGTGGAGTACTTGAATCAAAATTAATTGGTACTTGAGTAGCCAAGTCCAAAGCAGGAATCAATCGAATCTGACTCCAGTCAAGCCGTACTTGGCACATTACTACTATTTTATACATAGTCTATAACATAGCCTTAAAGATATGTATAAGCAAATGAAAATAAACACCTACTAGGTCATCCCTTGAAACTTTGGGGAAACTCAGCAAAAAGAAACCCAATGATGCATTTCCTGCCTAACAGAGTGGTCACAGCATGGAATAAACTCCCACAAACAGTTGTAATGGCTCCAACCCTAATCTCCTTTAAGAACAGATTGGACAAGGAACATATTATCTCCGAGCTATTTGATACACACACATCAGCTAATTAGCTGCTAGTGTGTCTTACCAAATAATAATAATAATAATAACATAGTTCCATAATATCAAAATGATTTAGTATTTCCTAAGTGCAAATCCTGTTTAAATTATTGTTTTTTAAAGAATTTAAAGTCCTGTTAGAACCAAACATTTTCCATTATCTTTTCTTTAGCTTAGACCCACCTATTGGTCAGCAGTCACCATTGTCTATCAATGCTGGCAATACCAAAGGTACCACTAATGCACTACTAATGAAGCATATCCTTGAAGAGCTTTGGCAACCAACCTTACTCATAGAACAAAGAAGAGTACATTAATGTAGTTATTTGAATGTGGTCTTTTGTTAATGTTGAGTTACAGTCCCCATGCAGGCAGCTCAAATTTTTATGTGACCCACAGGATTTCTTTTTTACTCTTCCTAATGAGTTTTTAATTGACAGCGTGCAAACATCTGGCTAGCGGCAGTGACCAAACAGAATGTGAACGCAGCAATGGTGTTTGAGTTCCTGCTGAAGATCATAGATGTGATGCAGTCCTACTTCGGCAAGATCTCCGAGGAGAACATTAAGAACAACTTTGTTCTTATCTACGAATTGCTTGATGGTGAGCTCAAATATATTTTTTACATACATGATGATATCATCATGTCTTTTTCAGAAAACAGGGAGTGTAGTGTGCCATTTCACTCTTGCACACCTCTTGCTTTGCTTACATTAGTTAGTCATTTCACACATACCCACCAGTTACATACAACTGCAGTACAGTACAGAACGGGCAAGATCAAAAAATATTTAATTCATTTTAGACTCTAATAAGGCACTTACGTAGGTCTAAATTACAGTTGATACGCAAATTAATGTTGGCTGAATAGTTTAAATTTTTTAGAGAGATTATTGCAATCATTTTGATAATGACAAAACAGTGATGGAATAACGTTTGATTTGGTTATGGAAGCAGTTTTTTTTATTTATTTTTATATTTGCTGATACTAAAGATAAATTATTCGTATGATTCTCAATGTGACTGGTATTATGTGCAGAAATCCTGGACTTTGGGTACCCTCAGAATTCAGACACGGGTGTGTTGAAGACCTTCATCACTCAGCAGGGAATCAAGTCTGCATCCAAAGAGGAACAGGCTCAGATCACTTCTCAGGTACAGTTCTGTTAATGAATATTCTTTAAGAAATGGTATCCCAATTACAACAGGTCTATAAGAGAAAGGTGAAGCAATTTTTTTTTTTGTATGACGAATAACTGTGTTTTTTACCCGACTACAGCCAAGCGAAAAAGTAGGGTTATGATTTTAGCAGTAGTATGTTGTATGTAGATATGTTCCTCAGTAGCGCCTCAATTATTCATTCGATTTTTGTTCACTAACGTGTCTATCGATTCCTTAGATATAGATAGCGTTAGTTATAGCATAGGAAACATTTTAACCGACTTCAAAAATAGGAGACTCGATTTTTATTTTTGTACTGATTGTATTTTTTTTAACATGCTTGTTGCTAAGTAGTCAATTTATTAACAGCGCCTGTGTACCACATACCTTGTCCCTGTACCCGCTCTAAAATGATTATTAATGAATGTACTAAATTGTTTTACATAACACTAGCTGTCACGACAGACGTTGTCTGGTCTTAGTTATGAATTCATATGTCAAATACATCATACAATTAGGACCATTAGTTTATTCTGAAATTAAGAATGTTCCCGTTTTTTCTTTTCATAAGTACTTTCTGATAATAGCAAACACAAAAAGGAAGTATCGAAATCGGTCCAGCCGTTCACGCGTGTTGCCGCATGCCGTGACCAAGACAAATAGGGATTATTTTTTGTATATATAGATTAAACATATTCTTTGTTCAGAATCACCAGAAAAAACATAGTTTATATTTATTGATAGAGAGAGATGACATACATCTCTCTTTATTTAAAAGAGACAGACTGATAATTAACATTGATTTGTGTTTTTTTTTGTGACTTGTTCAGGTGACCGGCCAGATCGGTTGGCGGCGAGAAGGCATCAAGTACAGACGCAACGAGCTATTCTTAGATGTCCTGGAGTATGTCAACTTGTTGATGTCCCCACAAGGTGTGTGAATAGGTTTTTTATTATTTAAGTCCTCGGATAGAAGTCCGTTAGGGTTGGTAAAGCTAGATTTATACACTGAGTATGGTAACCCTCTACGTAAACTAATACAGGTTTTTTTTTTATCCCGTAATATGTTTCTGTGAGGCTTTCTCCTCTCTGGACCCATTTTTAAAGTCAGATCTAGCGAGCAGTATAGGTAGCAAGAACATTTTTCGACTACGTATTCGAAAACGTAACTCGCGAAATGACACAATTTTCAGACAAATTATTAGTTCCACTTTTCACCGCCGCAGCGCTGTAAATTTTCTCATACCAAAAGTTGATGGCGATACGAATACATAGTCGCTAGTTATTCTTCCTCGAGCTACTGAAGCCAGTGTGTATTAATATCATAAAGGGAAAACATTTGTATTTTTGTTTGTAATGCATATACTCTAACCAATAACCAATTAAAAAAAAGTCTTTCATCTACAGAATGGTATATTATCTTATCACTGAGTGACATATTATACTAGCTGTTACCAGGTCCAGACATAACTTATATATTATACTAGCTGTTACTGGTAACTGGCCATGTCTGGACATAGTCTATATATTATACTAGCGGCCCGCCCCGGCTTCGCACGGGTAGACATTTAGATCAAATATTTTGTCTACCCGTGCAACGCCGGGGCGGGCATCTAGCCTATGTTACTCAGTGATAGTTTATCTTTTAAACGGTGAAAGATTTTTTGAAATCGGTCCAGTAGTTTCGGAGCTTATAGACATTTATCAAATATTTTGTCGACCCGAGCGAAGCCGGGGCGGGCAGCTAGTATAATATATAGCCTATGTTACTCAGTGAAAATGTAGCTTTCTAGCGGAGAAAGAATTTTTGAGATCGGTCCAGTACTTTTTGAGTTCATTCGTTACATACAAAAATACAAATCTTTCCTCTTTATATTATTAGTGTAGACTACCTGTTACGCGCGACTTCGTCTGCATTTGTTTAAAGTCAAAGTAGCCTTTGTCTTTCCCCAGGATATAATCTATCTCCTTGTAAAATTTTATTACGATATCCGTCCAGCCGCTTAGTCTTGAAAAGGTAACAATCAAGAAACAGACCTACTTTCGCATTAATAATATTACTATGGATTGGTAAGCGGGCGATGTCGCGGGTAAGAAGCTAGTGTGGTATAAAGAGAGGTAGGGCGAATTGGGATCTCCCGTGGGTTTTCCCAATAATATTGGAGCCGCCCGACTGGGGACTGTACCTCCGCCTTACAAAAAGACCGCAGTGAAATAACACTACTTTGATGTAGTGTTGTGTTTCTGCGGTAAGTAAGGTTGCCAGTGCTCCACGAGGATACGCTGGGCTAGTAGTAAGTAATGCTACTAGCACAGTGAGTCCTCATCAACAACATTAAAAAAAGCCGTGGTGGCCTTGTGGTTGAAGCAACAGGCCTGTCATCTGATGGGCCCAGGTTCGAGTCCCGGCCTGTACCAATGAGTTTTTCTAAGCTTAAGTACAGTGATTAATTACACCATGAGCTTTTAAAAAAAGAGAGGTAGCGCGATTTGGGATTTCCGGTGGGTAAAATCCCATTTAAATTGGAGCCGCCCGGCTGGGGACTGAACCTCTACCTTACAGAAGACCGCAGTGAAATAACACTACTTGATGTAGTGTTGTGTTTCTGCGGTAAGTAAGGTTGCCAGTGCTCCACGAGGATACGCTGGGCTAGTAGTATTGCTGCTAGCACAGTGAGTCCTCATCAGCAACATGGTTGGCACCCCGTAGTGATACCCCTGGTATTGCTAGCGGCTATAGGCTACGGTGACTGCTTACCATCAGGTGGGCCGTATGCTTGTGTGCCACCTTAGTGGTATAAAAAAAAAAAACTTGTTTGGCAACCCGTTAGTGATTGATAAGTAGTCACCGTAGCCTATAGGCTACGGTGACTACTTATCATCAGGACGTGGGCCGTATGCTTGTGTGCCACCTTAGTGGTATAAAAAATAATAATAATAAAGGATGAATATAATAATTATTGTGTGGTTCAGGTCAAGTGTTGTCGGCCCACGTGGCGGGCAAGGTGGTGATGAAGTCCTACCTCTCCGGGATGCCCGAGTGCAAGTTCGGCATCAACGACAAGATCGTCATGGAGGCTAAAGGCAAAGGGAACAGTATGTCTTTTTTTTTCTCCCTCGCATGATCAAATTGTGGAATGAACTCCTCACTGAAGTTTTCCCAAAAGAGTACAGCATGGGGTTCTTCAAGAAGGGTGTGAAGAGATTTTTAAAGGGTCGGAAACGCGGTTTGTACCCCTGATGTTGCAAGCGTCTATAGACTACGGTGACCGCTTACCATCCATGCCGTACACTTCACATTAGAGGTACACAAAAGAGTTAGCGGCATAGCATAGAAGAGATAACAATCTCACTCCTTTTTTTCTCAAATTAATTTTTTTTTCGGTAATCAAGAACTTTACATTTTATTCGCATATCAAATAGAAAATAGGGGTGCTGTGTAAATTATAAAAGTGAATTCTGTGATGTCCGCCATATTGGATTAAATTAGCGACATTTAAGTAATCGTGCATGGTCTTGCGAACCAAACGTGTTTGTCGAATTTCAGCTCAGTCGGGTACCGGGGAGTGGGCCAAATTTAACTTGCACCATTTTTATTTATACCACCAATGTGGCAAACAAGCATTCGGCCCACCTGATGGTAAGCGGTCACCGTAGCCTATGGACGCTTGCAACAATCTTTTAGATATAGAAATAGATACTCATATCACGTGGAAACCGCACATATTAAAAATTTAATCTAAATTATTAAAATTTGTATACGCTCTACGGGAAATAAAGAAAACCACCGACCTGCAAACTGCACTAACCACGTACTACGCATACGCCTACTCATGGCTCATGTACGGTATTTTATTATGGGGACACAGTACAGACGCGCCATCATTGTTCACCCTCCAAAAAAGACTCATTCGTGTTATAGCCAATATTAAAAATACAGATAGTTGTAAGCCCATATTTAAAAAATACAATATCCTCACTTTACCAAGCATATACATTTTAGAAGTCTGCCAATTTGTTAGAAAACACCCACATTTCTTTACCAAATGTGAAGATGTACCGACTAAATACACATTACGACATAAATATAAATGAAAGCTGCCCACTTCCCGACTAACACTACATTCAACCAGCCCCTTCATAATGGCAACAAAAATATACAATAAAATGCCCGAAACTATAAGACAAGAAAATAATACCATAAAATATAAAAAAACTAATAAAAGATTTATTACATAAGAAATGCTACTACACTTTACGAGAATTTATAAATGACAAACATAAATAAAACACCGTCCACACACTTATATACATAATTATATACATAAGAAACTGTGATATACTTACCAATTTTTATTCCTGTAAGTTAAAAATTAATATATGTATAATTATAATAATAGATAGAATATTAATTATTACGTAAGTAAGATAGTGCCTCTCTACATTGCTGTGCCGTAACCGGGTTTTTTGTTATAATATCAATAGTTATTAGTACCACTGTAAGTAATTGTAACAAAAATGTGCAATAAATAAATAAATAAAAAAAAACCTAGTGGAGCAATGGCAACTTTACTCACAGCACAAATCACTCGTGTGTTGCCGACCCTGAAAATTTGGTGTAAGACGTCTTACGCGAAATCGCGAGCCGTTTAGGCGGCAGACGTATGCGTGTGAAAAGGCCCGTATATATAAAAGTTTTTACTGAAATCCGTGTGTGTGTCTGTCGCTAGTGTCGCTGGGTGGCATCTCGGGCAACACGGACAGCGACCCGGCGCGCTCGGGCAAGCCGGTGGTGGTGATCGACGACTGCCAGTTCCACCAGTGCGTCAAGCTCAGCAAGTTCGAGACCGAGCACTCCATCTCCTTCATACCACCGGACGGGGAGTTCGAGCTCATGAGGTCACTTACATACACACACACACACACACACAAACACACACTCTCTCTCTCTCTCATTCTCTCTCATTCTCTCTCTCTCTCTCTCTCTCTCTCACACACACACACACACACACACACACACACACACACACGCACGCACACACACACACACACACACACACACACACACGCACACACACACACACGCACACACGCACACACACACACACACACACACACACACACACACACACACACACACATACATACATACATACATCTAAATCAAAAAACCATTTATTCAGTTTAGGCCCTAGTATGGCACTTATGAAGGTCTTAATTACCATGGCATACCACTTAAATATCAACACGCCGAGTCCCAAGTCACTCCATCTCCTTCACACCACCGGACGGGGAGTTCGAGCTCCTGCGGTCACTTATCACTTTCATACATACATACAAGGTAATAAAAATGCCGTCTCTTAGCAACTACATACGTTTAAAAGACGTATGTAGTTGCTAAGAGACGGCATTGTTACGTTTTAAAGAAACGTACATACGTTTTAAAGAAAGGTAGGGCGATTTGGGAATTCACATGGGTTTTCCCATTTAAATTGGAGCCGCCCGATTGGGGACTGTACCTCCTTACAGGAGACCGCAGTGAAATAACACTACTTTGATGTAGTGTTGTGTTTCTGCGGTAAGTAAGGTTGCCAGTGCTCCACGAGGATACGCTGGGCTAGTAGTATTGCTGCTAGCACAGTGAGTCCTCATCAACAAAAATGGTTGGCAACCCGTTAGTGATACCCCTGGTATTTCTAGCGGCTATAGGCTACGATGACTGCTTACCATCAGGTGGGCCGTTTTCTTGTGTGCCACCATATTGGTATAAAAAGAAACGTTTTTTAATTTCTTCTCAGACATATGCAGGTTTCCTCACGATGTTATCCTTCACCGTAAAGTGGGCTCCACACGTTTCGTTTTAACTGTACAGTCGAACTGTGCAGTTATAACTGACGCCCCTAGTGTCTATACGCGTTCAGTTTAGATCGTCAGTTCAACTGCACAGTTGTCAGTTTTGCCTACACACCTTCAGTTTTAAAACTGAACGTGTGTAGCACGCTTAAAGCTCGTGGTGTGACTAATCACTGCACTTAAGTTAGAAAATACTCATTGGTGGGCACCAATATCGGTGTATCTATAGTAATCGCCGCGATATATCCAGATACCGCACCACGAAGGACATATCTCTGCCGTTCCGCGTGATCCCGCTGGTGCGCGAGGTGGGCCGCACCAAGATGGAGGTGAAGGTGGTGCTGAAGAGCAACTTCAAGCCCTCGCTGCTCGGACAGAAGATCGAGGTCAAGATCCCCACGCCGCTCAACACCAGCGGCGTGCAACTCATCTGCCTCAAGGGGAAGGCCAAATATAAGGCCTCTGAGAACGCTATTGTTTGGAAGTGAGTATGGTTGTATGGAGCTGGTGGGCTTCGAGGTGGTAATGGCAAGCGGTCACCGTAAACTCCCATAGTTTACGGTGAGGTCAGCTCATCTGCGTCAAGGTCGGCTCATCTGCGTCAAGGTCGGCTCGTCTACCTCAAGGTCAGCTCATCTGTCTCAAGGTCAGCTCATCTGCCTCAAGGTCGGCTCATCTGCGTCAAGGTCGGCGCATCTACCTCAAGGTCCGCTCATCTACCTCAAGGTCAGCTCATCTACCTCAAGGTCAGCTCATCCATCTCAAGGTCAGCTCATCCATCTCAAGGTCACCTCATCCATCTCAAGGTCAGATCAAATAATAATAATAATGCTTGGACATTATCACACAACGACATCTGGTCCCAAACTAAGCAAAGGTTGTTCTATGGGAACCAGCAGCTGATATAATACTTATATACTTTTTGTTTGTAAATATATACTTATAATAAATACCAAACACCCAGACGCAAGGCAAACATATTTGTCACATAAACGTTTGCCCCGGCGGGAATCGAACCTGCGACCCCTAGCGCAGCAGTCAGATACACTAACCACTAGACCAGCGATCATCCATCTCAAGGTCAGCTCATCCATCTCAAGGTCACCTCATCCATCTCAAGGTCGGCTCATCTGCGTCCAGTTAAACGACTACAAGTTGTAATGAGAGATCTCATTACGTTCTACCTCATAATTATAATTTATTCTATTTCTCCACTGACTTTTCAAAGAGAGGTATTCGCCCGAATACGGATCTCTCGTGGGGTTTCCCATTTCGAGCTGGCAATAGGCTAGGGGACTATACTTCCACCTTACAGAAGACCGCAGTCAAATAACACTATATTGAAGTAGTGTTGTGTCTGCGGTAAGTAAGGGGGATACTCTGCGCTAGTAGTATTGCTGCTAGCACAATAAGTCCCCATCAACAACATGGTTTGCAACCCGTTAGTGATATCCCTGGTATTGCTAGCGGCTATAGGCTACGGTGACACCTTAGTGATATAAAAAAACTGACAGGTGTAGAATGCTAGTGTGTATAACTGTATTCATATCTTCTCCTCAGGATTAAGCGCATGGCAGGCATGAAGGAGACTCAGCTGTCTGCGGAGATTGAGCTCCTGGAGACTGACACCAAGAAGAAGTGGACTCGCCCACCCATCTCCATGGGGTTCGAAGTCCCGTTCGCACCTTCAGGGTTCAAGGTGTGGCACACATACTCTCTAATATGACTTACTAGCTAATATATAACATAAAGATTATATTGGAGAAAGAAACATATTTTTACAAGAAGACAAATCAACTGACATTTTAAATAGACAAGTTAAGGAAAAAAAGTTGATTGTCACCATCTTAATAAGTATATATATCGCTTTGTGGTTGTATCCAGGTGCGGTACCTGAAGGTGTTCGAGCCGAAGCTGAACTACTCGGACCATGACGTCATCAAATGGGTGCGCTACATTGGCCGCTCCGGACTGTACGAGACGAGATGCTAGGCGTATTATGTGAGTTTATCACACTTCTATACTATATACTAATATTATAAAGAGATATTTTTATTTTGGTGTGTGTGTATATGTTTGTGTTGAATAGGCTCCGAAACTATTGGACAGATTTCAAAAATTCTTTCACCATTAAAAAGCTTCATAATCACTGAGTAACATAGCCTACATATTATATTGATACGCGGGCGAAGTCATGGGGATACAGATAGTATAATATAAATGCGAAAGTTTGTGTGTAAGTGATTTTTGGACCTTCTTCATTGGCTGAATGGGTTTGCATGAAATTTGGAATGGAGGTAGCTGGATTTACTTAAAGGATACTTTGTATCCCTTATAATTGTATGTTGTCCACCTTATAAATTTCCCCTGTTCCAAATTTCATGCAAATCCATTCAGCCGTTGAGGCGTGAAGAGGGTACAAATACACACACACACACACACACACACACACAAAACTTTAGCATTTATAATATTAGTGTGAATTAAATGTCTCGTTTCAATAGTTACATATATTCGATTTTTAAATGCAGTAATAGATACCGGCAAGGGCTGATCCGGCTTTCAAGTCAGGGGTCATATAGTCCAGGTCTAGTCAGGACATGCTACAATTTCGATTACAATAAAATAAATCTAATTAGTTATTCAGTTTAGGCCTTAATAAGGCACTTATGAACGTCCAAATTACCACCGATCATTATATTTTTCCACTACTAATAATTTAAATCAAATATCAATTAAATTTTGCTCTTTTGTCTTCCACTTCCGATCAAGGGTCCGCAACGTGCGAGTGATACCCTCGTGTTGCAAGCGTCTATATGCTACGGTGATCGCTTACCACCTGGTGGGCCGTATGCTTGTATGCCCACTTAGTGGTATAAAAATGATGTGTGGTTGTTGCAGGATGAAGCACACAACGGGAACATCATAGAAACATCTGCAGAAATGGCGCGTCACGTAGTATACAGAATGCCCCGTGTGATACAATTTATGCCGACAGCTATGGATAATATACGTAAAGTTTTATTTTTAATGTTCTTATTTTTATTAACATAAAACAGAGATTAACCTACCTACTTATAGATAAAAGATCTGACCCAAGCTAGAATCACGCGGGAACGTGATCAGAAAGCTGGCAGCATTGCCACGCTGGATAGTAGTGCTGATTCTCTGAGCGAGATAAGTTGATCTTTCTTGTAAATTAGTGGTCTGTGACCTACCTATATGAAGTTATGACCAGTTGAAACTCCTTAGGGAAAACCTGGGTTAGGAGTTAATTTAAAAATTAAACCAGGAATGTATATCATTTGTTTCTACCATCAATGAGTATGTATGCCTTGTTCCAAAATAATTTAAAAACGATTACCAATTTTATTAACGGTCCAAAATCATGCCACACATACACTGGGAAAGCAACGCGACGGCAAATTTGGTATTACAAAGTTATTTATACTGCCGTGTAACGGATGGCACAGCTATCTGCAAATGAAAGTCCCGTCAAAATCGGCCCAGCCGTTTTGGATATTATCAGGATCGAACAGATAGAGAGACTAAAATTATACAACAGACACTTCAGTTTTATTTATTTGTATAGATATGTCAAGATAGTGATCTCATTAACATTTACTTAGATATAGCTTCGGCATGATTGGTATTAATTGGGGCATTCTGGTTACTTTGGCACCACCCACATTGTCCTGAAATCCCTCTTATGGTATCACTATGTGGGTTGGTATAAATAACTTTATGCAACTTTGTTATAAAGTTCATTTTAGAATGCAAGCTAAGGAATCAGCTACTTAAAAGTGTGCTCACTGATAGTTTATTTATGTATTTATGTTGAAAATAATAAGATGTATTTAAATATTTTTATTCGTTTTTATGAAATGTTTATAAGGCATCGAATCTCAACATTTTTATTTTGTAAATTAAAGTTACTCAGTTGGAATTTCCGTTTGACACTTTCAGGCATACTTTTTTATAATCTACCGAATTGAAATTAATATAGCAACATCTGTATTTCCCCGAATCCTCTTCATTAGATTCCTAAGTGAACCATTCCTTAGATTTTTATTTTTTTTATTGTCATTGATTTGTATATTAGGTATACTTATATTAGATTGATGTTGAATATGTATTTTACTTTTTAATAATATATAATTATTATATAATAATTATTACTATATGCTAATTAGAGTTAATAATTATGATAGTTGTCAAAGTAAGTGTTTAAAGGTTATGGATCGTCCATACACTACGTTTTACTACTGTGCTAGTAGCAGGAAAATTGTCGACAACGTATTCGAAAACGTAACTCGCGAAATGTCAAAATAGTCTTACTAATTTTTAGTTCCACTTTTCACCGCCGCAGCGCTGTTCATTTTTCAATTGAAACATAGTCGAAGGCGATACGAAAACGTTGTTGACAATGTTTCTGCTACCGGCACTGGACATGTACTGTGCTTTCACGTAATTTTCTATTTAAAATACATGCGTCTCGAAGATATTACCTAAAAACTGTAGCGTGGTTTGTGGACGATACCTCGTAGAGATTCGGAGTGAACGGAACTATTCATGATAGTTTCAATCGTACTCGTAATAAAATGGTAATTTTTTAAATGTTGGTGAACGAAATTTGAATAATGTAAACTTACTTGCAAAAAAAGTGCTACACTATAAAATCTATATGTTATTTATCGTCACGTTTTGTCAAAATCAGAAATCAATTGGTTCTAATTTCTCGCATTATGAATACCGATTTTAATAAAAAAATAATGTAGTTGGTCTGAAGTTGGGCAGTTTATTTGCAAGTGACTGTATTGTCATCAGTGTACGCTGTTATAGGGAATGCTTGCGTTGTATCGTGTTACAAAAACAATGTACAATAATAAATGGTGAAAATATTTATCGCATTTTTATTTGACCTTAAGAAATAATTCATTTTGACTTGAAGACCAAAGTCTTAACTTCCCAGATCAAAATACTTTTTTTTTTATTAATTACCGTCAGCGATTGGCCACGATCTCATCTGAGTGAAGATGTGGTCGAAGATGGAGCTCATTGATCGAAATACTAAGTGATGGAAAAACAAGAACGATTAGTCACATATTGGTGTCGATTCTGTTGTTCAAAATTACTAAACTTAACTTATTTGACAGGTCTAAAAGTCTTGCTATCCCTTACTCATATGCGGGGTTAAATAAGGATGGCAATATTTTTAGGCTTGTCAAATTAGTTATGCTTAGTAATTTTAAACAACATAATTGGCACCATTATCCGAGACGTCATTATCATATTATGATGTATTTGGCGGTCAACTCTAAAACCGCGCGCTTCCCCGGCTGCCTGTAACACACTTACGTCCCTTTTCTCTAAATGCAGATTACAGGAAAAATGTAAACATGAAAAACTTTGAGTAATATCAAGTTATTGGTGTCGATTCTGTTGTATAAAATCACTCAACTAATTGGACACTAAAAGTATTGCCATCCTTATTTAACCCCGCACATGAGAAAGGGATACCAAGATTATTTAGTCCTGTCAAATTAGTTTAGTGATTTTCTACAACCGAATCGATACCATTATCGTCGTAATTAAGTTTGTGTTGGTGAAACCGCTGGGCCAAGCTAGCTATAATGTAAATGCGAAAAATCACTACATAGTCTAAAATCTAAATCAAAGTCGGTTCCCACTGTCTGTCTCTCCCTACGTATGCTTAGAGCTTTAAAACTACGCAACGGATTTTGATGCGGTTTTAATGGATAAGAGTGATTCAAGAGGAAGGTTTTTGTGTTTCATGTACCTATTCATTTAGGTTTTGTGTAACCCTTGCGAAGCCGGGGCGGGTCGCTTGTGGTACATAAATATAATGTTTTTTAAACTTTCGCGATTTAAACACATAGTAATGACATGAAAACGGGTCTTATACGCGATATTAAATTGTTTATTTACCTCCCGACGTTTCGACCGAGTTGCATCGGCCGTGGTAACGGGCAGTCAGCGTGATATAGTGATACAGCGTATAAGACCCGTTTTCATGTCATTACTATAATCACAGCTCTTTGATTAAGTACCTTATTATATTTACCAAACGTAAGTAGGTACATTTTATGACTAAACGTCTGAATCAGTCGCGAAAGATAGTAAGGAAATAGTGCATTAAAGTGGAGGTAATACGCTATGTTTTATAAATTACTAGCGACCCGCCCCGGGCTTACACAAAACCTAAATGAATACATAAAAACCTTCCTCAGGAATCACTCCGGCTATTGGTGATAACCGCTACCGAAAATCCGTTGCGTAGATTAATAGATCTAAGCAATGATATCATATGTTAAAATAATATCATTGCATCTAAGCGTACAGACGGCGGGAAGCGATCGATCGAAGGATTTGTATCATATTAAGATTTTGGTGTCGATTCTGTTGTACAAAATCACTACACAAAATGTATCTAAAAGACTTGCTATCGCTTTCTCATGTGCGGGCTTAAATAAGGATGGCAATATTGATATAATCTATCTCCTTATATCATTACGACCCGCTAAGCCGGTAAGTCCTGAAAAGGTAGCAAACACAGAGTTAGTTTCGCATTTCTACACTTCTACACTAATATTATAAAGAGGAAAGATTTATATTTTTGTGGGTTTGTATTGAATAGGCTCCGTAACTACTGGGCTGATTTCAAAAATTCTTTACCGTAGAAGCTAAATTATCACTGAGTAACATAGGCTATATTATATATTATACTAGCTGCCGGCCCCGGCTTCGCACGGGTAGACAAAATATTTGATAAATGTCTATGCTCCGAAACTAATGTCTACCCGTGCGAAGCCGGGGCGGGTCGCTAGTTTATTATATAAGTGTGGATCTTCACAGTGCATGAAACTGCATCGCAGTCTCGTATCTTCTATAATGTTGCAGTATTAAAATGAAAACACGTTTTCAATTCCCTCTCAAAGTGAAAAAAATAACCGCAGCTGAAAATCCACTTTACTAAATAGCGCTTTTCTACAAAACAAACAGAAATATTCTCGGTCAGCCAATTTTATAAAGTAATGACGTTCCCAACAAAATGGAATAGGAAAATCTAGATTTTTTTGCAGTCTACAAACAAATCTAGCTTTGGCTGATCTCGGCCGAGGCAATGTAATATTAGACAAAAAAAGTGGAAATAATGTTTTCTAGCAAGTGTGTTCTTGTTCAATACTGACGGTTCTTTTCAATAAAATTAAAGGACCTGGTAACAATTAAAAAACTATCGCAAGAGCGTGGTACAGTGTCTCGCAGGACTGAAAAGTCCTGGTTGCATGGCTGAAAATTGATATTATTAAGTAGGTATTCGAACATTTTAACGAACAAAAATAGAGCGTACAGGCTACAGTTGCTGCAGATTATGATGCTGTGTAACATCTGTCAACCCTTCACATAATTTTTTTTTTATTTAATAAAATTGATAACAAAATATTGGGGGTAGATGAAGAAATGTCTACCTCACAAACGGTGTCGCCTCACTGCGTCAGTCTGCCCGTGACCACGATCAGTGCAACCTGGTCGAATCGCCGGGAATTAAAATTTAAATTCGCGTTAGTTCCCGTTTTTATAATTGTATCAAACTGCAACGCGAGAGTTTAAAAGTTAATACCGGATTAAGGGTTGCGAAATCATACTTTATTACGATATTACTGACAACAAATTGTCATCTCTACTCAGTATGACTGCAAAAGAAGCAAGAGGTTGCACGCCGAGTCGTACAGTCTCTGCCTACCCCGAAAAGGACATGGAGTATGTATGATATATTATATATGTAAATATACTACATAGAAAGCATATTTAACCGACATCGAAATCAATAGGTACTTCCTGTCAAATTTACGAATTTGTGAAATGTCTACCAAAAGTAATGTAGCTTTTAACGTCATTAGACATCGATTTGCGAATATTGATAACTTATCAGAAGTTCATTAGGACGATGATGTACCGTATTTCTTACGGCCAAAGGTTTTTTTGACAAATTGCCTCTACTGATATTGAAAAGATAAGTTCTACTACCTACATTTCGGCACTGATTACCTAGAGGCGCGGGAAGTGACGAGAAATGGAAACGGAAGTGGGTGTGCCGACACGCGTAGGTCCCTAAAGGTCTATGACTAGCCAGCACGTGAAGCCTGAAATGAGAACAAGGTAATGCTAAAATATATTTTAGGCTAGTGCCTATCCACGGTGCCTATGAATATATGAAATATCATTTTTATTTAAATATCAATTCTGTTATTTAAAAGTCATGGGCAATCGTTAAATCTAATTTGTTTTCTCTTTCTGTCAGTTTTTAATTTTGGAAACGGTTTAATATTGTTTTTTTTCTATAGGTTTTATCACAGAATAATAACCCAAGCTCGCAAATATATTTAGTTATTGTTCTGAGGGTTTTATACGTTTTTTTATTACGGTCACATCATTATAAAGTAGGTATGTGATACTGGCTGGCCAGACAACTACGGTTCGAATTTTAAATGGAATTTTAGAAGATATTTAGTGGTGAGTTTATTTGTAAGTGTCAAACAGTGATTTTTATATAATATTTAGTTTGAAATACCTACAGAAATTATAATGCCGTTAAAAAGAAATTATAATAATTCGTTTAACAGATCCTTCAGTGAAACGAGTTGCTATAAAATTATAAATAGAATTCAGTTTTAGTAAATATACAGACGAGGAACTCTATAAATAATATGCAATTCGTAGTTCTACGCTGTTGCAGTCCGTACAATAATACGATCCGTTTTAATCTCCGGTCGGAGAGCTGACGTCTTCGATTAAACGGCTAGAGATGTGCTGGCACAATGTCGAGGTTTAACTTGAAGTCTTACTATAAATCAGGTTTGTTATAATTTTTGTATTTATTAAACTATCGATCTCTATTGCCCTGTTAAGGCACTTTTAAATTTTTGCTCTCAATATTTCGTGTTCGTGAAGGTAATTTGACACCATGTTAGGCACACGCAAGTTCCAATAGCATAGCAGCATTCCATAGCAGGCAATGGTACGTACCACACGTCCACCACGTGAATTATTAATATTTTATTAATTTTTATCGACCATCAACCCGCAACACATCCCTACAAGATAATCAATAAACCTAAATCGATGAGGACACACGTGTAAAGTTCTCTTAGAGATGTCCTGACTTATGTGATCGATGCCAATCTAGCTAGGCTCGACGCGCTTTACATCTGTTCTGTAAATTTGCTACTCCCTAGGACGGGCGGGAGAACTACCCACATGGTTTTTATTAATTAAAAAGTATCTTTTATGTCAGTCATATTCATTTATTTTATTGTTTTAGCATACGTAACTACAATAGTTACTCCGTCATTCCTATTTATAATCCAATACGTTATCTCAGTTAGTGAAATGTAGCTGTTTTTATGAGAAAATAGAGATCTGATCACGTATTTGCTCTTCTACGTCCTCCACGAAGATCACAGCCTAATAACACTAATCTTTTGTAGTTGTGTGGAAGGTTTCCAGGTGATCTTTCCCTTCACTGATCATTCCCTTCACAATTCACTCATTTGAACGGTCTATGGTTCGTCGTCCGCACCAGAACGAAGTACTTTGGTGTTAAGGTTTCGTTTAAAGTGTTCGGTGATCATTCGATTCTATTCGAATGATCGATAATCAATGTAGACCGCAGCTCGTTGAGGATGTGTTTTGTTTAGTAAGGAAACCTGTTAATAATACCTGATCAGAGATATACCATACTTAAAGAGGTTGTCCCTTTAGCTGAGTGTATGTTTGCAGTCTAAACAGTTTAGTACATTTTAGCTTAAGAGGTTTCATGCGCGGAGGTCATACGAGGATTCGTCTAAATCACGAGATAAGACACTTGGTATTTTAATTATTTTTTTCACGCAGTCGATATTTTTGTTCTTTTTATTGCATTGCCACCTTGGGGCTGTGTGAAAATTTCCCAAAATGATTATTTATTATATTTCTCTATATATTACGTGGTGGGAGGAATGTGGAGCAAATAAAACGCTACGTTTTATGATAACATACGTGACATAATTTAAACTTCCTCCTTTTCTTCGCGTATTTGAATCTAAGTTAGCATCTTGACTACCGCCTCTTGGCTGCAAACCAATTTGTGACGACATTGTTTCATTTAATGTTCAGGGCAAGCGTACTGAATTAAAATAATTCAAATATCATAGTATTAGAATAAATTCTTTACACAATAAAAGAAAAAAAAACTAAATTCTACTTTAATAACATATCATCGTAGGCCTCTGTCTACTGCCTAGTCTTTGATTATTTAAGTATATAATCAAAGTGCCTAGTATGCAGCGCCATTACTCTCTTCACACATCTTAACATCAAATTAAGGGTCGGCAACGCGCGAGTGATACCCCTGGTGTGGCAAGCGTCCTAAGGCTACGGTAACCGCATACCTTCAGGTGGGCCGTATGTTGGTTTGACAACTTAGTGGTATGAACAAAAAAAAAAGTAGTGTTGTTTGTCGTCCCCAGTCCAAAATAGGAATTCAAAATTACCAAAACAAATGACATGTCCTGTAATGTTCAGTTTTGGTGTCATAGTAAAAAATGCTCAGACGAACAAGCTCTAACGGAATTTACAAAAAAGAATTGGCCGGTACATTCAAATTTGGACCAAATCCCTATGAAACATGGATGATGTCCTTTCGGGTTACTATGATTCTGAGTAACAGGACACACACGCGAGTGAGTGATTATTGATTAACAGATTTTTTTTATTGGAGGTTCGGCTTTTAAAATGCTGTCGAGGAGTCGATCTGGCTTAAGATTTCGGTAAGCGTTGAATTAAAATTATTAGTTTTATTATACTTTAGTTCTACGAAGTCTAAATAATTTCTTTATTAATTTGGTTGTTCATTGCTACCAATATCTGTGCTCGATGGCAAGCAGAAGTTACCTTGGATTACGGATGCGTTTAACATCTGAGCTGACCTAGTGCTGAGAGGAATCACAATGCTACCAGCATACTAAGTGAAGAATAGGTACCTCTCCTGCAAGCACTATAACTTTACAGGAGTCTCATGGAGGTATGCAAGCCTTATTATATTATCTTTGGGGATCTCCCGTGGGTATTCCCATTAAAATTGAAGGCGCCCGAGTCGGGACTGAGGACGTATTAGAACACTACTTTGATGTAGTGTTGTATTTCTGCAAAGATTAAGGTTGCGTGAGCTCCTCGAGGATACGCTACGCTAGAATTGTAAGCTGCTAGTACAGTGAGTCCTCAACATTGGGTTGGCAGCGCGTTTTAGTGACATACCTGGTATTGCTGGCAGGTGGAATATGAGCTTGCGTGCCAACTTAGGTACTAGAATAAAAAAAATCCTTTGGCTTTTTCCGGTTTATAGCTAAATTAGCCAACCATATTCACAGTGTAAACTATGTACTAAGCATCCTCAACTAACTATATGGAGCCAATAAAAATCCACAGGTGTAAAACGGACTACCCACCACCTAACCGACTGCCGGCGCCTTCCCGTCTACCCTCCGTTTAGACAAAGCCTGTTTGTTTTCCAACTACGAACTAGACAGTAGCAGTTACGTCCCAGTGACCGAGTGTGGGGAATCGACCCGCGCATGCGTCGGGATACGTCCACCCCGCTACCACTCAGTCACCACTCGCGCCGCTCCACCGACGGACGCCGGCGACGGAACCTAACACACCATCGTTATAAAGCTAATGTCACTTGTTTACATCACTAATATCACGTGACTCTGTAATGGCGACCACTGGGGGCACGTGAAACAATCATTGAGAACGCAACGAAGAAACGTAAGTCACATCACAATATTTAAACCTTAATTTATACTTCGCCGTACCTCAGTCTTCCTGAAACTAATAAAAATGGAGGCAGGTAATAGGATAAATTTGGGCCTTGAAGTGATCTACAAGTCGATTTGTGTCACGTGGAATGTCAAATGCCATGATGTCATTTTTTTATTTTTTATTATATATTTAAAGGAACTCGCGATACGGGTTCAGAAGCCATTAATAGAAAAAAATAAAGTTGATACGGGTTCGTTTGATTTGCTAAATGTTTGAATTTGGAACGATATTTTTTAAATTATTTATCTTCACGCTAAATCGCTCAGGATAGGAAGAGCTAGATATTTAATGAAAATGTATCCTGGTGGAATTATGTCTTTCACGACAAAATTGTAGGTTGGCTTTAGTCGGAATCAACGAATTAAACATTTAACGCAGAAAGGATTCTAAGGATTTTTTTTTTAATTCACTACTGGCCTAGAAGCTAGGGCCTTTCCGTGTATTATAATAATGATTTATGAAACGATGTACTTTTAATATGAATTTTGTTTTTCATCTTGAATATAGAATTAATACAAAACAGATTAAACTATTTATAAAAAATATTAAATTTTATATCTTTAATTCAATGATTAAGTTACACTATTTTATATTTGGGACGTTAAATTGCGGAGGATATGACAATATGACAAAACATTTATCTAAGTTTCCAAAATAGCAATCACAGATATTTAGCTGTTTTTTTAAATAGCGGTTCATACACACTGTTTTAAATAATAAACTTAAGTATCCACACATACATATCATCACGCCAAGTCCCTCACGGGGTAGGCAGAGAGTATGGAGTGCCATTTCACTCTTGACATGCTCACTAAACTGAAGTATTTGCGTAAAATATGGATAGGTACCTATTTGTTGGTTAATCGGTACTTTGTTACAACGTAATTAAAAAGGGTATCCTGTTACATTAACTTTACCTATTTGCATATCTAATTCTCAAGGAAAATACGATAAGTTTAAGACTCATGTCAAAAGAGTTTTGATAAATAAAGCCTATTATAAAATTAATGATTATGTAAATGATAAAAATGCTTGGAATATATAGACTCACTCTGCACAAGTGGCTCCCCGCTCCTGGTAATTGTAATAGTTGGAATATGTATTTCATGAAAGCAGTGACAAAACAAACTTGGTAGCTTTCATTTTGATATTTGTAATTTCATACCAATGTCTAGAAGAATTTTGTTACAAATTGTTATATAATGATTGTTAAATGCAAAAAAAGACAGAGCACTGAGTTTCTTGCCGGTTCTTCTCAGGTGGCTTTTTTCCGAACCGGTGGTAATTTAGACCTTCATAAGAGCCTTATTAGGGCCTAAACTGAATAAATGATTTTTTATTTTATTTTATATTTTTTAATCGCTAGCCAATTTTAAATAAAAGATGTATATTGGAGCGAGGGATTAAATAAATAGTTATTTTATAATATAATATTTATAATATGCATTTATAATATGAATGCACGTGGAACGGATGCAATTCCTATGAATTGCATCCATTCCACAGTAAGATCCCGGGTCTGAAATTTCCGATGCCGTCGACCGTCGCGTCTCCTTCCTACGTGCTTGCTTTTTTTTATATGTATAGTTTAGTTGCCTACAGTCCTACCTTAAACTCTTTATTCAATCGCTGTAAAGCGTTACCTTCTTGATTTAAAAAGGATAGGCTGCGGATGGTATAGTAAAGGAATTGTATTAGCTATTAGGCCCGGTTTGCTTCGGCATAGAAATAGGAAAAATAACGATTTAAGAAAATGCCTAGAATCCTTTCTATTTTTGAAATA
This sequence comes from Falcaria lacertinaria, assembly GCA_951449985.1. Classification (NCBI taxonomy): domain Eukaryota; kingdom Metazoa; phylum Arthropoda; class Insecta; order Lepidoptera; family Drepanidae; genus Falcaria; species Falcaria lacertinaria. Next base: position 9,100,247 of record OX602121.1, on the reverse strand, counting down.
TAAATACTATCCGTTCAACCGTTTCAGCATGATTGAGTAGCAAACTTACAAAAATAATTCTCTCCTACACGCAAGATATTGTTTTGTCAACCAACTTTTTTCCCAAGTTAATATCGTCCCCAATTCACCACAACTAATATAAGCCACACACAGCACAGACAGGTAACACCAATAAACATAATATGGCTCTATAAAAATCCAATAACGTAACTCAAGTACTAGTACCAGTACATAATGCTATTTTAACGACACTTATATTTACGCTGTAACTCAGCTTGTATTATTAGCTATTATTTAGCAATAACATATAGTCATTTGAATATAATTTTAGTAAAATTTAATTTTCTATTGCATTTATTGAAACGCCATTATTTAAGTATTTACATCCATATTACTAAATTCTCGTACATATCATCACGCCAAGTTTCTCACGGTGGAGGCAGAGAGTATAGAGCGTCCTCTCACTCTCTTGACTTACACACTTCTCTTGCTTCTTTTCATTCATCAATCGTTTCATACATCCCCGCCGGTTCCGAGTACTTTTTACCTTTCCATCATTGAGTACTTTGGTAATTTGATCTTGAAAGTTGGACCTTGGCCTTTCACGGATTCTTCTTCCACTCACATTCGCATTGTATGACGTTTGTCAGCCTTTCATCATTCATTCGGTCTATATAGACTACTTGCTTTTCCCCGCGACTTCGCCCGTGTAACAACATAATAGCCTATCGTACTCAGCGATAACAAAGCATTCTACGGTTGAAAGAATTTTTAAAATCGGTCCGTTAGTTTTTAAGTTTATTCGTAACATACTAAATGTACAAATCTTTGTTCTTTATAATATTAGTGTAGATGTATTTATAATTTAGGTGCGGAATTTTCTCTACAATTTCTCTAACATCCATTTTATCTGAATTTACCTCCTTAGTATATGATTTCATAACAAAGAAGTGTTCCTCGCATAATAAAGACTGATCCGTATCACATCATTGACTTTGAAGATTTACAGATCAGCTTTGAAATATGCCCTGTGGATGAATCAATATATTTGGGAGAGTACGGGGACATTTTATGGTGCCCTTAGTTATGAAAGGATGAAATAAAACCGTAAGTGAGGTACTGGGGTGTGTTGCGGGGGAATATAGAAGACTGACCACAAATGAGTAATTTTTCATTATTTTCTGTAATTTTTATGATATTATGTCGAAGAAATATGTTATGAGCTGCATGAGTGGGAAATTTCCCCTCTCACGGAGGAATCAAAAAGAATAAAAATCATTAATCCAGTTTCAGTGCCTTTATAACGCACTTATGAAGGTCTGGTTTAGAAAACGCCATCTGAGAAAAAACTGGCAAGAAATTCAGTGCTCTGTCTTTTTAATGTAACATTCATGATATTACAATAATTAAATTGTTTAACAATTGAGTGCAGACATGTAGCACTGCTCCTTTGATTTGTATTTGCCTCGATCTTAATAATTGCAAAAAGTAGACGCCTTATATATTACAAACATATTACTTGCGATTGGTCCAATAGCTAAGGATCGAACGGTAAAGTTAGCATTGTTATTTAACCCAATTTGTCTTTTAGTAAGGAACCCATGGTGCGTGAGTCCAACTTGCACTTGACCGATTTTTTATTATCTATTTCATTTATTTTTAATTCCTTATCGCTTAATTACTTAATTATTTTTATTTAATCACAATCAAACTGCATTCGTTAACAGCACGGCGTGTTTTATCGTATATTGTAAATCTGTAATCTTATCTTTACTTGGTATCAAAACAAATATGGGTTTCGTTGAAGAATTAACGTGTGTTTCTTTTATAATAATCTGAATTTTTTTCAAGGTTTTCTTAGTTCATATAAAAGGTTTGGTGTTAAGAATATGTTTGCTGTAATATGTAGGCTGGTCATCAAGCCTTTTTTGATTCACTACTAGCTTACATCTTAATTTCAAGCTTTATATACTTGTCTATGTGTTAATATTATATTTTAGTGTTATCAATTGTTTTTATATATTATTTTGAGAAATAGGTATCCATGTTAAGTTAGTATTTGAAATGTAAAGTTATGAAATTCTTTTGGTTTTTAAAAGAGTAATTGCTGAGTTTCTTGCCGGATTCTTCTCAGCGAAACCGTCCTTCCGAATCCGGTGGTAGATTCTGACGATTTGAAAGTGCTCGCCTGTAAAGTCTAGTCAAATAAAGATCTTTTTGAAATTTGATATTTTTGACTTTTTTTTTTTAATTTTGTATCATCTAGGTCTAACCATCGTCGTTAAACATATACGTTTTCATATAATATAAGTTTGTTTTCTCGAAATGTATATTCTAATATATAAAATTTATAAAATAACTATCAAATGTATTATATTCCAAAAACAAAGACATACGCATCATAACTCCAAGTCGCCCACGGGGTAAAGAGTATAGAGCGCCATTTCACTCTTGACTGAAACACCTCCTTTGCTTCTTTTTCATTCATCAATCGTTTCATACATACCCGCCGGTTCCGATTACTCTTTACCTTTCCATCATTGAGTAATAAAATGTTCATTTTAAAATTTTTTTTGTCAAATATTCATATCACGTAGGTAATTGTTGAATTTTTTGTCGGAATCTTAAGAAAATGGATTCGCAAATTCGTTTTGGCTTTCCTAATCCGGTGGTAGATTGGGACGATTTGAAATTCTAGTCACATAAAGATAATTTTGTATATGAATTTGAGTTTTTTTTTAATATCTATGAAAAAAAAAGTTTTTGTGAAATAACTTCTTACTTCTGGTTAAGAACACTTCCCAACTTGATTTGCTTTCACTTCATTTATTTTCTCAATTCTCTATATAAATATTTATAGTACATTAAAACCATCTGCATGTATGTATGTTTTCTGACGATGCACTTCAGGTCAATATAGAATAACCGTTGGCTTTCAGCGGTCCAGTGGGATTAAAACGAGTGCGATGCAAAATAACATTTCGTTTTTTAATAAACCGTTACGACTTGCAGTCCTTTGGCCCTTTTTAGATCTAGTTTGTGCAATTTAATCTTTGGTACTCAAATTCTCTTTGAACAAAATTCTATTTTCGTATATGGGTGTTCTTTTTTAAATATTTATTAAAATATTGCTACGAAATAAAACATAATATGATTAGGCGGTGTAACTTCCCAAATCAAACAATGACGGAACGGTATAGCGTTTGGTATCGGCGGGCATGTATAAAGAGATTGATGAACGTGGGGGAAGCAAAATAGTTGTCAAGAGTGAAATGGCTCTCATCTCTGCCTACCCTGAAAGGGATCTTCTTCAACTTATAGTATCTTAGACTTTACTTTCCTGAGAGAAGCAATGAAGATCAGTGCCGGTAGCAGGAACATTGTCGACAACGTTTTCGTATCGCCTTCGACTATTTTTGTATTGAAAAACGAACAGCGCTGCGGCGTTGAAAAGTGGAATTTAAAATTAGTATGACAATTTTAACATTTCGCGAGTTACGTTTTCGAATACGTTGTCGACAATGTTCCTGCTACCGGCACTGAACTGTGTCTTAATGTATCCCTCTAAATAATGATTTATTACAAGGGGCGTTCGGGACCACTCTTGTGGTAAATCATTATAAATTAGAAAAATATTAATTAAACGTAAGGTGGCTTTCGGGATCGTGGTCTCGGTCCCAAAAGCCCCCCGACTTTAATTGTTGCATTCCTGCAATAAAATTTACTAGTATGATTGATTTGTTTATTTTACTACTTTGTATCATTACAATTTATCATTTGTATTTGTGATTTGTATCATTAAAATACAGTCAATTTTTAATAAATACAGTTTAATTTCAAATAATATTAAGACCAGTCTGAGATAAGTAGCATCCTTGTACTTAATATTATAAATGTCTCTATTTGTCTGTGTATTACGGTTAAACTAGCGCGTACATTACACAAAGTTGTTTCAATGAAATGTGAGGAAAGACCTTTGATTTTATACGCAGTAAAGTTGTTTTTTTTTTATCTTAGAACATGATAATAAAAAAAACTGAGTAGATATGTTTTGGTATATATGGTATGTGTATGTAATTTTCAAGGGGCTTTAAGTCGCGTTGAATAAACAAAAAGTTCCAACTTTCAAAGAAGGAAAACTTACCAAAGCTGTCACAATTTTAGTGTTCTGAAAGCTCATCGGATACACAGTGTTTTGTGATCTAGACAATGTAACTTTCATCTTGTGTTTACTTCTGTACATCAAACGTGCTAGATAGTAGATTTATTCCTTTGTTGTTTTTTTCGGACAACACTCGACATTCAATCTTATATTGTATTGCATTAAATTACAAATTTTATAGACGATAGAATTGTGTTTATAAGTGAAAATTGTACGTTTTTCTGGCGTTAGTACAGTTATAAATACCACAAGTGTTAAAAGTCGAGGGAGTAATAGGACTATATTTTTTTAATGCAACCGCTCAACGTTGCATTACCTATATTACACTCCGATGTAGTATTGTGTGGCTATTGTAAGGATTCCATGAAGCAAGCGACTGTTAGCTTAGGTGACCGCTTACCATCAGGCGGGCCGTTTGCTGGCTATATAACATTATATAATATTGAAGAGTTCGGGGATAAGTTTTTTCAGAGAATAACCCAAGCTACATTTATCTAATGAGATTTATACGTCCTAAATTAATGTAGCCGAGTCGCGGGAAAACACTAGTAGGCACATAAATTACACCGCGTTAGCCTAAAAGTTTCATATTATACGCAAAAGCTACCTCCGTCTAGACCTTCACCAGGGAGGCTTTTACGGGCGCCTTAACAAGTCTTCTATCGCTTGTTTTTTTCCTTTATGCGAATCCTGTATTCTGTTACACACTGAAAATTGCAGTGCTTGCTTTCAAAAACCTCAATCGACTTATTATGCTGGCGTAGCACCGTAGACCCTCGATGCACGTAGCGCTACGCCTAGCGCTGCCATCACAAAAACAGAAAATGCGGGACTTACCTCTCAAAAAAGCCGGAATTTTGAGTCCTAAAGACAATTCAGAAAATGTTTGATATTTTGACATAAACATCGAATATAACACATATTATTTAAAAGCCAGACTTTTGAATTCTAAACCGGACGCAAAAAAATAATAATAAAACACATACTTACCTACTTTAGATTTTTTTTTTATAACATCATATATACTTTTCTTTTAAAGAATCACGGTTTCAGCAAATCTCTTTCGTTTGCTTCTGACTGAAGGGATTGAATTTAACTATAGTATAAAAAGCATAACAAAAGCCCGACAGGCCGGACGCAGTCAAATTTGGCCGGACAAGAGGTCAAAAAGCTTAACACTGTCCGGCTTTATCCGGACGGATGGTAACGCTACCTACGCCACATTATTGCTACGTAGAGGTAGTATAAAGTAATTAATATTGGGAATTCTCCGACTTATATTGTTTATGAAATTACTTTAGTTTTATGATGATCACCGAAATGTTTGTGTGTGTTGTTCAGAAGTAGGTTAAACTGTCTGTATAGGAATTTGGGGCTTTATAATTAGGGTCAAAAGATTCAGTTTTGAAACTTGGTAGGCTTTAAAGTATCTGCGAGTTGCTAACTTTCTTGTATAACTAGCAGTTTTCCCCGCGACTTCGTCTGCGTATCAATATAACATATAGCCTATGTTACTCAGTGATATTGTAGCTTTTTAACGGCAAATTTTTGAATTTGGTCCAGCAGTTTCGGCACCTATTCAATACAAACAAACAAATGTGATTGTAGATATTTAGATTGTCGCATTAAAATAATATATATAAAGGTACTCAAGGTTACAGCATGGTGCCCTTCAAGAAGGGTGTGAATAGATTTTGGCAGGGTCGGCATCGTGCAAGTAACCCTATTTACTTTTCAGTAATTTTGTTATTTGATATCGAAAGTTAGGTACTTTGGCCTTCCACGCCTTCCGCTCACATTCAAATTGTTTTTATTTTTTGTCAGCCTTTAATGGCCCATTCGTTCTTCAAGTAAAAACCACCGTAGTATTTTATACACCCTTTTTCATCTTTACAATTACACAAGTGCCGCGAGCATGAACAATTTGCGACAACGTTTTCGCGTCTTCGACTATTTTTGTATTGAAAAATGAACAGCGCTGCGGCGGTGAAAAGTGGAACTAAAAATTTGTAAGACAATTTTGACATTTCGCGAGTTAAGTTTCGAATACGTAGCCGAAAATGTTCCTGTTACCGGCACAGATTTCACTAGATATTTACATACATACATATATGCAGAAGTTAAACAAACAGACAAAAACGGCCAAGTGTATGTTGTCTGTTCTAATGATGGGACAATCGCGTGTTAGTAGGGGAGCCGAAGCGGGGATTTTGGGATTTACACGAGCGCGTCAGATTAACATAAGGGGGGTACCCTGCACCATGATGAGTACCTCCGCCATATATGAGCTCTCCATATAGGTCCGCGCGTCTAGGGCACCTTTTATTAGTTTTCAAACTATCAGTTTAAGAAATATCCTCTCTATTACCGTCAGATTATAGTGTCAGCATGACTGGGACATCAAGCTGAATCATCTGTAAAAAAATCTGACGCGCTCGAGTTTTCAAAATCGCTTTTTTGTTTTTTTGCATATTGTAATTTCAAAAATTCATCACGAGCTTGCGTCACGTCCGAATCGTCAGTCTTTCGAATAGTAGCTTTTGTCGGGTTCGCTTAACACCCCCTCTGAAAATCTGACGCGCTCGAGTATGTCCATGTGGCTGTTTCTACTACATTTTTTTTAAAACTTGCAGCCGCGGTCTACCCACCGGCTTAGGGGGGAATACATCATATAACCTTATTTTCTACCTACTATCTAACCTTCAAAAATAGGTCCCCATGACGCTCGAGTGAATCCCCATTTAGCATCGTGGGCTCCCCGACTATGTCGGCACACGTCACGATCGTTCTCGGAAGTTGCTTTGTCTAGATTTAGCTCTAGAATTAGTATTAGTAGTTAGTAGATTGAATATAATCAAATATAGTGTTGATGATTTGATCCCGATTTACACTAATGTCGGTTCTTTGTACCAAGTTGATTAATTTAATCTGAATCCTAATTAATATTAAACTTATATTAGCATCACCAGTATATTTATGTATGTATATCTATCTATATACAAATTTAATGAAATCGTTACAAGTATTTTTTACCAGCTTCAAAACGTCCAATCATTTAAAATTTGGCACTCGTGTGACAATTACGTTTTATTTTAAATTTTATCCTATTATTCTGACCGGGATCGTCAAGATAAATACATTTTAAGCCTGTTCTTTAATAAATATTAATTAGTAGAGTTTAATTGATTAAATAGTGCGTTAATTTTCCTTTACTTATATTTACTCTGTTCTGTACTCCTGGAATTTAAAACCACGGAATTGTTACTCTGAAACCTGTTGCAAATTGAACTCAACTTTAAATGAATAACCACAAAAGTTATTTTTAATTAACAACACACCAATCGGAACTCGTTATTTCCACGTGTTATGTAATCAGTATAAACCGTTCGCTGTCCGAATGAATATAGTCCCTAATAAATTGTAAGAAAGTACATTTCCTTCTGTTTGAGTTGAAAAATTATTTCGTGTCTGGACTTTACAAAGGCCAGTGTAATTTGATATATGAGATTGATGTGTATGTACTGGATGGAAGGTCAGGTATTGCTGGCGAATCTGACCCAGCCCTGACCTCCGAAATAGGTATTTTGCGTGTTAAATTTAATAGTTTAGAAAAGGTGAGGAGATGGTTATGTTTTTATATAATTATTATTTATTATAATGTTCAACTTATGAGGAAATTGGTTTCCATAACAAAAAAATGTAAAAAAAAAATATTTTACTTGTAGGTAATTTTGTACTTCTTAGTTTAGTTTATTTTAAGTTTTTAATTCCTTGACGTATTCTGTTTTCCAGTTGGATACAAAGTTACCTACGTTCTAATCTAATACAATACAATGTGCATGATCATTATCAATTAATTTTGTAAGTTACAAGTTTTAAATTAATGTTTAGTTAGAATTCGTAATCTGTATTTAATATCAAAGAATAATTAAGATCTGTGAATTTTAACAAAAAATATATGGACCAAATCTCTATGAAAAATGAATGTTGTCCTTTTATTTGGGAAATTAGACCTTGAACTTCAGCGGCTTATACCATTCACATTCGTTGTATATCTTTATTGTCAGTCCTTACTATATTAAGAACTAGCGGCCCGCCCCGGCTTCGCACGGGTAGACATTAGTTTCGGAGCATAGACATTTATCAAATATTTTGTCTACCCGTGCGAAGCCGGGGCGGGCAGCTAGTATAATATATAGCTTATGTTACTCAGTGATCATTTAGCTTTCTAACGGTGAAAGAATTTTCGAAATTGGTCCAGTAGTTTCGGAGCCTATTCAATACAAACCCACAAAAATATTAGTGTAGAAGTGTAGATGTAGATGTAGACTAGTGTAGATGTAGATTATTCTAAGTCACAAAACAAGAGAGAAATGTGGTATCGTAGAAAACAATGTGTATAACGACGTAGCTTTAAACTGTAACTGACATATTATGTGACGTAAATTCGCCATAGACTTTATGACCGCGCGGAGTAGATATAGGTAAGATATTTCGTATATTTATAACACGGATAAAAGTACCATTATAGTCTCACTCGCATTTCAAAATTTATTTTATGGTTCAAGCGTACTTTCTGTATTACAGTCACATCTAGTATTTTATATCATTAAAACAACACGTGAACCTCTAAAATTCATGTATTCGGTACATAATTTTTCACTTAAACTCCAGACACGCCAAAGCGAATACGAACGCAAAATCTTACAGCATAGTTTAATCAAAAAATGGTCCAACAGGTTTGGTGCCTCAGTAAAAAATGTTCAGACGGGAAAGCTCTAACAGAATATACAAACAAATGCGTTGGCCGGCACTTTCAGATTTGGACCAAAATTGACGATGTCCTTTAAAGTTTAATTTTAAGTTACAAACCTAATTGTTTTTTTTTATTTATAGGCATGCAAAACGGAACACATTATATTAAAACAGTTACATAATTCAATACTTTTACCCGAATTTGAGACATGAAATTGATGGCTCTAGAAAGTTCTATCAAACGATTTAGATAAATGAGGCATCGTTACGATCGCTCACATCCACCGGGTATCGTGCAGTTTAAGACGTGACGAAATTCTTAGTGAGAGTTTGACTTTGAACAAATTTTGCCAGGTATTTAGGTCGTTTGATTTTGTAAGTAAGAAGTTCAATCATGAGCTGTTGAATATTCTGTTAATAAAACGTTTGTGAAGATGCTTGCGGCCAGCCTGATAGAAAACGGTCACCGTAGCCTAGTATAGCAGCAATGATAACCAAAAGCAATTTTCACTACGTATTCGTATCGCTTTCGACTATTTTTTGTATGGGAAGATGAACAGCGCTGCGCCGGCGAAAAGTGGAACTAAAAATTGTTATGAAAATTTTGACATTTTGAGAGTTGTTTTAGAATACGTAGTCGAGATTGAATTTGCAATACGTAGAAGAACATATTCTTGCTAAAGCCACAGGGGTATGTGTCAGGACACCTTGGCTTGGAAATGATTGCATCCTAAGATTTTCTTCCTACCAGCTAAGTACGCTTTTGAGAAGTTTTAGAAGTCTTACTTTGTACAAAATTTTAACGTTATCATATTTTTGAAATACCTATTTTATATCGTATGGCTGGCTACACGGTTGAAGTCGAGAAAAAGTTAGTATATCTATACAGGGCTTCCCATGGATATGCCACATGGAGATAAAGACATTATTTGAGTTTTTATTTATTATTTGAAAATTTTATGCAAAAAATAAATCGTTATGATGAAGCCTTTCGATCGGTGTGATAAAGCTACAGGATGATTAATTTTCTCGTGTAACGGGTTAAATTCCCGGTTAAACCACGTACTATTTAAATATCTATGAATGCAGTTTAATTTTTTTTTAAATTCAAATAAAGTCTTCTTTCAGTAAAATGTTCCATCTACAATATTCAAGGTACTTTCCCTCCATGTGGCTTATCCGTGGGACGCCCTGTACAGATTTTCCATTTCAATTTGTGTGTATGTAATTATGTTGTAGTTGCATAATAAAGAAAGCCGCTATTCACTTCAGAAGCAAGCTAATGTAATTGAATGGTTTTTTTGGTTCTCCACCCTTCAGTGAAATTGTAAGGGATAAGGCTCGTACAACATGAGGTTATTTTGTGAGGTTTTAATTAAGATCTCTTTTAAATACTCTTTTATACCACTAAGGTGGCATACAAGCATACGGCCCAACTAATGGTAAGCAGACACCGTAGCCTATAGACGCTAGCAATACCAGGGATATCACTAACGAGTTGCCAACCCTGTTGTTGATGAGGACTCACTGTACTAGCAGTATTACTACTAGCGCAGCTCGTGGAACTCGTTTATCCTAGTGGAGCACTGGCAACCTTTCTCAACGCAGAAACAAAACTGCATCAAAGTAGTGCTATTTGACTGCGGTCTTCTGTAAGGTGGAGGTACAGTCCCCAGCCGGGCGGCTTCAAATTTATTGGGAAAACCTACGGGAGGGAAAACATTTTTCTGTTACGGAACAGTATATTCTCGTAGCTGTGAAATAAAACATACAACAGGACAGAATTACTATTTACATCAAATCAAAGCGATGAAAAATCTGTTAAAAAACGGGCATGCTTAGAGCGATCGACACATGTTCAAACTAAATAACTGATCCATAATATTTTACCTAGAGAGGGTAGAGTAGGCAAAGTAGAAATAAAGTGGAGTACGGAATACTACAAACATCTTCTTATCGTTCTAACTAAACTTACATCAGGAAATTTCCAAATAAAAGCAGTTGCAATGTGAAAGCGCCTTTAGTAAAGCCCCATTTTCAGTTTGGAATGAATTCTTTTGAAACTGTGCAACGTTTTCGTGTATGACATTTTTATGAAGTTATTCGATCTCGTTCGTGTTTTTGTCGAATTGTTCCGATGTAAATAATTGGTTATTCCTTATTAAGTTATGGTCGACAGGATGCTCGGCTAAGTTTAAGTTTGCGTTTCAAGTCATACTTTTTGAAGTCCCTAATTGGAAGCGTTCGGTTTTTCTTGTTTAATATTATGAGCGTGCAAAAATAATGGTTTGCGATTCGAGTAAGCTGTAATGGGATTATTATTCATAATGGCTATGTTGTTTATTTGACTATTAATGACCAAACGACTCTCATAAAAAGCCGTGGTGAAGGAACGGCAACGGGTAGATTTATTTTCTTAAATTTGGCGTAGTTTAGTTAAGTTTAAGTTTCAAATTGTTTTTTTATTCAAAACATATTTTTCCCACCATGTACCGTATGTTACAACTTCAATGCTATATGCTAAATAATATCAAAATCATCAAATCGTTCATTGGTTTATGTGATCGAGGAACAAAACTTCAAAACATCCGTCTTTTATTATCCAATACTTACAAAAATATATGAGAAGTCGTCAGTGAAAAGTACGTAAAACCACACCATCAGAATTAAACCTTTTGCCACTTTGTATATCAAACGAACATTAAATTGAGATTATTATCTTAAGACTATAGATATGCCCACATCAAGTACCCTCGTAAATTATCCTTATGCTTTAAATAGGCATGTACCAGTAGGTAGGCAAGTTATAATAACACATGACAAGTTATCCTCAGGCTTACACCTCACTTAAGCTGTTACAACTTAGATTGCTTACGCATAACTTACGCATAGTAAATAACTGTAAACAGTAAATCAGGTGCTTTAGAACACCGGATTTCGTAATATATAATAAGGCACTCATAAAGGTCGTTAAATCAACCAACGGTCCGGAAAAATTAAATATAACTTATTTCCATTGGGCTCGGAGGCTCTTTCTAAAGAGGTTTTACGTCATATAGTCGAATTCAAAGCCGCTTGTGACTGGCGGGTCGGAAATTATCTGTAAGGTTTTTAGTTAATTAAAAAACATTTAACTTAAAGAAATATTTTGTTCAAAGAATTAGCAATAAAATCCAGCGGGTCCTTGATTGAAAAACCTTCATTCGTTTTTTAAACCTTCATTTGATTTATGAAAATACTAAACTCTACAGTGAATGAAAATATCGTGAAACAACCCGAATATGTCTGAGTAGAAATTCAAAGATGTACATACATATATGTATAGTGCCTAAGACCCACCATTTGTCACATTGGCACCAAATAATCGTCTGTGAAAAGTAGACATTGTAACACCTATCTCTTCGGGGACCCTTGTGGGGGCGTGAAGAAATTATTGTTATTACTTTTTAAATACTGGATGGAAAAAATAACAATAGTATTAAAAGAACGCTGTATCTTGCAAAGTCAAACTCTGTGCTGTTAGCTGACTGAACACTTTGACAACTTAAGTAATTGCCCGCATAGAGACAAGGCATGAGGTACTGCATAGATCAGTGTATTGTGTAGGTATTAGGTATGATGTTTCTAATACCGGCCGGGTAGGGTGAGTGGTTTGGGGGGGGGGGGGGGGGTATCGGAACATTAGTCAGTGATAAATGATGACGTGTAGATGGCAATGAAAAATATGCATATTCTGGATGTCTTTAGTATAGGGAAGATTTGTATAGAATCAATGTGCTGTGTGCATGTGTGTGTTTGTGATATTAAATTATTAAAAGTTACTTTTGAAATATTTTGGTTACTGTTTATTGTTTGTTGACTTTGGAATTTTGATAACATTTTATCAAGATTTTTAGTGCTGATATATCGTTTTTTTTTTCAAATACGATAATCGTGTTTAAATTACTTTGTACGTAATACATTTTTATTATTATTTTACTTTTTCATTTTAAATACATTTATAACACATTTGCTAACTAAGTACTATGTCTTTTAAATACTTATTTCAATAACGTTGCAAGCCACTTTTATAATAAGTGATATTTGTGTAGTGAAATTGCACTAAAAACTAATAAGTAGGTAATTGTATGTGATCTCCATAGGACCGCTGAGCCCCGGCGAGACGATAATATTTTTTTAAATAAATAAAATATCCTAATAAACCTTATAATACAATGACACAATACCATTTTTTAAAATGAAGGTGAAAATATGCTGTGTTCCCCTTTCGGCCACCCGATTCCACCCTCTTTTACGAGCCAAGTCGTAAAACGGGTTGCGACGCTGAAATTCTATTTTTGAAGTTTATATAACTCGTAGTGGGGCCGAGCAGTCGCTCCACGCATTTGAATCTGGGATGCATTTGTTAGTGTTGTTTTTTATCTTCTTTATCGATAGGGGAAGATCTTTGAGGTGTAAGTGGAGGATAACGTTGTGACGGAGGCGTGTTTAGTCATGTTTTGTTATAAATTATGCAAATTGACGGATGTAAATGTATTTTAAAAAGCCCCGTGTTTTTTTTACGTGCTTTATCTTTTAGAAAAGAAAATGCTCAGTAGCTTTTGTGAGAAGGTTGTTTCTTTCGTGGCATTGTTCTAAATTTAAATAGTGTTTGTTTTAGTAATATTAAAATTTTAATAAAATGTCTGTATATTTACTATGGATTTTTGAACATGATAAGTTTTACATGAGATATTAATACGTGTGGTAATTTAGACCTTCATAAGTGCCTTATTAGGGCCTAAACTGAATAAAGGATTTGTCGATTTTGTAAAGTACTCTACATAGGTGTTTAATAAACATGTTTATCGCTTATCACTTTTGTGATCACGTTTCGCAATTTTTTATATAATTAATAATATTTTCCATGTGTTTGTACATGTCTTGTACTTACCTAGACACATATAAAGATATTAACAAACCAAAACAACAGTACATAATGATGAGGTTATTTACGATCTTCACATTGTCCGAATAATACAAAAAGGGAGTTGTAAAATACACTTTTTTTTTAAAATCCTTACAAATTATTTTTCTTTTACGAATTTTCCATTGTCATAAGAAAACCTCTGAGCTACCGTCAAAATTTTACAAACATATATAAGCTACAGTAGCTACACTCACAAGCTAACCGTATTCTAGCCTGCAAAGATAAGGAAAGCATATAAAATTGTATATCTTTCTTGTAAATTGGTACCTGTACAAGTGACGAGAAATTTGCAGCATTAATTATTTATGTAAAATTATTCCAATTAGACTTGCTTCAATTTTGTTGAAAAGGTGTATTCATCGAAGGCAAATCAAGGTTATTGTTTCGGACCACGTCTCTAGGTAAACAAAATATTTAAAAAAGTAACGAAATAAACTCGGAGTTTATTTAAAAATCCAAACGTGAATAGCAAACGCGAGTGGCACGTGATAGCAGTCATCCGGCCATTTCGAAAGTACAAAGCGCTTTTATATGTCGGCTAAACAAATAAGGTTATTTTATTTTTACATTACCCCCTACGCTTAGGCATCATGGCGTCATAAAGATATTTTTTGTTAGGAAGCTGTATTGTGCTCAGTTCTAAACCTGTTTGCGGTTTAAGAAAATAACTCTTCTTAAAATGGAATTATCTATAAATAGCTTCTGCCCGCGACTACGTCCGCGTTGACCTAAGAATGCCAGAGGAACCTATAATGTTCCCGGGATAAAAAGTATCCTGTGTTAATCCAGGGTATAAATTATCTGTGTTCCAAATTTCATCCAAATCCGTTGAGTAGTTTTTGCGTGAAAGCGTAACAAACAACCATCCATCCATCCATAATCACAAACTTTTGCATTTATAATATTTTAAGGATATATGTATTTAAAATAATACAATCTACTTAACTAAAGCTTACTTTTTAGATACAATTGGACACTCGATGATGGAAAGGTAAAGAGTACTCGGAACCGGCGGGTATGTGTGAAGACATTGATGAATGTTGATGAAGCAAAAGAGGTGTACAAGTCAAGAGGGACTTGGCGTGATGATATGTATGTTTGTAATACGGGTCATAGTATATATAGCCAGGCTTTTTTTTCCACTAATGTGACACAAGCGAACCTGATGGTGGTGGCAGTCACTGTAACCTATAGCCGCTAGCAATACTGTAGGGTATCACTAACGAGTTGCCAACCATGTTGTTGATGAAGAGTCACTGTTATAACAGCATTACTACTAGTGCAGCGTTTCCTCGTGGAAGTCTTGGAGCAACCTTACTTACAGCAGAAATACAACACTACATCAAAGTAGTATTGTGTGGCTGCGGTCTTCTGTTTTCTCCTAGATTTGTATTAGTTAGTTGTAATTCTGCTTTTACTCTCTAAATCTCTACTAGTACTAAAAAGAGATATTTTTTCTGCTTTTTTTGTTTTTATGTATGGGGTAATCTCTCATGTAACGAACCAGTTAGAAATCTATTACAAATGAAAAACTACACTATCCCATAATAGCATAGACTACATTTTAGCTTAAGGCTCTGTGTAATCCTATTCCTATGCTAGCGAAGTCGTAATAGCTAGCTCGATATAAATAAATACTCACTACTTTAAGAAAGACAAGGATAGATAACGTAATATGCTTGTATCAGCTATTTCACAACGTCATACCGCTTAAGCGCTTGAGGCAAATTCGCTGTTATAGATGGTTTCATGAGAAATAAATGTAGAAGCAATACGTGTTGTTGTCATGTCAGTGTTTTACTTCTCCTAAGAGATAGATATAGTGAGTAAATTATGCACTAAAGAAATTTAAATGACATCATCAATTTTGGTCCAAATCTAAAAGTGCCGGCCATCGCAATTTTGTATATTCTGTTAGAATTTGCCCGTCTGAACATATATTGCTACGGCACCAAAGTTGTAGGACCATAGTCGTTGATTTTATTTGAGTTCGAAAATTGAATATTCATACATTTTTGTAGAAAATAGGAATTCAAATTAATAAAAACAAATGTAATGTCCAGTTTTGGTGCCATAGCAAAAAATGCTCAGACGGAGAAGCTCTAACAGAACATCAAAAAAACCTATTGGCGGCACTTTTCAATTTGGATCGAATCTCTATGAAACATGAATGATGCCCTTTGACAGTGAAACTATTTTATTATCTTTATATTCGCAGTATCGAGAAGTGTGTTTCGTTCACCTGATGTTATGGAACACACTGATTCTATAGTTATTTTATTTTTCTAGCTTTTCATCTTTTTTCTTCTATTTTCTTAAACTATAATACTTACCTATTACAAATTCCGTGTCACGAAGATTTTACGCGCTAAATTTCAAAACTACCGCTGTGTGCAAATTGAGAAAGAGGGTAGCTTCATGATATTGTTTTTATTGCAAATTAAAACTTTTACGCACCTCAACAAACTCCATAGATGAACAATGTAAGCAGAAATCGAATAAGTCGGATGGTTGGCCAATTGAGAGCGGCGAATAATTTGACTTTACATTCATGTCACAGTTTGAAAGTTAACTAATTAATGCCAAAGCGTATGCGAAATTAGACTACTGTATAACTAAAAACCTTATAAATATTTATAGTATAATATTATATAATATAAATATTAAAATATATTATTAAAAGGAGTCCTTGTAGGCAAGGTTCCGAAGATACTGGCAGCGTTCCCCCTCTAAACTACTGTATTATATTATATAGCGTTTGTATTTATCAGGCTGTGGACTATAATGCTTTAATTTTAATTAATGTTTTTCTCTCACTTTAACAAAGGTTTTTTTTGAAAAGGGAATTCGGAATTACCTTACAAAATCCAGAAAACACTGTTACCAATTTACAATTTAGCGAATTTGTCGCTAGAAGTGGGTTTTTTGGACTTAGCGATAAGAAATAAGATATATTTGACAGATATTACACAAGATATGCGACCTGCTATACGGGTGGACAGTTTTTTTAATTTAGGTAACTCATAATATACTCTACAGCTACATGAGCATACGAAATATAGATATTAGAACTAGCAGTACTTACGGCCTTGATTTCTGTTTTGATATTCAAGGTTGGAAGGTTTCAAATGGTACCCTATTATCCAAGAGGAAGTCTATGGACGTGTTTAGCAGTTTGACCTCAGTTAGACCCAGTCATTTACATTTCGGATACAATATCGACGAGGGCAAACGTGCTTAGGGTTTAAAATAAGGTCGAAACAACCGGTTTTTAGTAGGTACTATGTTTTTATATCAAATAAATATTTTCCAAAGATAAAGACATGCAATGTTATTCAACGTAAGGAATCAGTCATTTGTTATTTTAAATGAAAATAACTGTGATCATTCTTGATTCAAAATACGTAAAAATAAAGCTAAGATTAAAGTTAATAATCTACAAAACAAAATGTTTGCTGGAATTCTTTACAATCAAATATTTAAATTATGTAAATCTCTGATGAAAGAAAATGTAAAAATTAGGCTTATACGGTTTACATTAGTCTACGAAACTCTATTCAGTTATAGTTGACAGAAAATTCAAAAATAGATTTCATATTTCTGATATGCCAGTACGTGCACATTCTCGGACCAACAATGTGTGTATATAGTTGTAGCGTAGCGGTTGTATTCTCTTAGTATATTATATTATCTTTGAAAACGCGTAGTATACTAAACATGTGTATAAAAATATGATTTAAGAAAAAAAAAATAGATTTTATTTTTCTGATGTACCAGTACGCGCACAAGCTACCTTACAGTGTATCTCTTTTTACTTTTCTTTTCCCTATAAACCTTGCACAAGTTCAACCGTGATTTACATATATATCATCACGCCAAGTCCCTCATGGTGTAGGTCCCTCATGTGTATAGAGCGTCCTCTCACTCTCTTGACTTACACACCTCTTTTGCTTCTACATTCAACAATATCTTCATACATCCCCGCCGGTTCCGAGTACTCTTTACCTTTCCATCATTGAGTACTTTGGTAATTTGATCTTGGTAGTTGGACCTTGGCCTTCCATGACTTTTCGACTTCGACTCACATTCGCACTGTATATATTTTTTGTAAGTATTTCATCACTAATTCTTTCTTTATGTCCAAACCAACGTAGCATTCCCTTTTTCATCTTTATAATCACCCCCCTTTTTCACTCCAGTTGCTTTAGGAATCATATATAATACTAGTGGCCCGCCCCGGCTTCGCACGGGTAGACATTTATCAAATATTTTGTCTACCCGTGCGAAGCCGGGGCTGGCAGCTAGTATAATATATAGCCTATGTTACTCAGTGATAATGTAGCTTTTTGGATGAAAGAATTTTTTTAATCGATCCAGTAGTTTCGGAGCCTATTCACTACAAACATACACACAAAAATACAAATCATTCCTCTTTATAATATTAGTATAGGAGTATAGATATAGAAGATATAGATAAACAACAGCAATCTTCAAAACTATGAAGTTATAAACTTGAAAGTTGGCAGACATGTGTGTCTCTTAACTGCTAAGTGCTCGTTAAGAAATTTAACCCCTAGGGGGTAAAATGGGGTGCAATTACTTCAGAAGAAGTTGTGGGTGGAAATTACTTAGAAGATATAATCTAAGACGTAAAAATTGGCCAAGTGCGAGTTGGATTCGCGCACCAAGGGTTCCGTACTAAAAACAAACTAAACTTTACGTTGCGGTTCGCCCCCTACAGCGCCAATGCGTCAACTTGTTTCCGTTATTAACAAAGAGCAAAAAAAAAGCAATTTTCTTGTACCTCTCCTTATATATATCTTTTTTGCTATATGCGTATATTACGTATACTATATATCCTGAAATATTACAGGCGCAGTAAAACACCGTATAATCTGTGAAAATATTAACTATTTAGGTTCAAACGATACAGCTCATTTAAGGTAGGACGCAGACACAGTGTAGGTTTATTTATTTTTTTATTTTTACTTGTATGCAGTATTTTATGTACTCTAAGGTATTATGGAAAAGTAAAAAGGCCGGTTGTGACTTAGCGCATTGTAAATAGGTGAGCGAAAAAGTCTTGTGTTTGCGCTCAAACTGATTTATTGCCGGGAAAGTATCTCCTGAATAAATAAGGGTCGACATAAGGTAAATGAGAACAACAATTAGTTATCCGCTTCTTTAGAAAAATGCCTGCAAATTAAAACTAAGCTTAACTAAGCGCTCATTTGTTTAGGCCGAGAGTAAACCAGTTTTGAAGATTACTGTAAATTCCGTTTTAATTTTTGGACTGTGTAACCTCGGTTTAATTTTGTATCTGCGTAAAGCTAATTACTACCTTATTGTAATAAACAAGGCTTATATTAGCTTCGCGTACTAGTGACCCTGCTGGCTTCACTTAGGTATATACTCAGAAAAAATAAAAAAGTTCATGGAGTTTTGCGAATAACTAAGTGACGCCGGTTAAAACTATGCTTTGCCCATGCACTTCATGTTTAAAAAAAGGCTCCACTGCGTTGTACGCAAAGTTCCATACACCTTTTTTATTTGATCTGAAGGTATTTAAGTAACTACAGAGAGTCGCAATAATGTTGTACAAGATTTAGTTCCTTATAGCTAGAAAGTACGTATATACATGCGTAACGCAACTGATTATAACCCTTACTTATTTTGTATTAGAGATATTTATCGGAAATCGCGAATTTCCTCGCAGTTACCGTTATATGCTGACGCGTGAATAAAATAGTTAGACTTTGCTTTTAGTCTTGCTAACGTCTTTAAGCGTCAATAAGCTGGCTTAGAAGAAGCCTTTTTCAAGATAGGTCTAATGACTTGACGCTGTTTGTAAAGGCATCTTCGAGAGTCGTTATGAGAGTTTAAATTTTTGGAGAGTAATTCATCTTCTCTAGCGGATAGGTTTGAGAGAACACTAGGGTAGAAAAATATTACGTTATTTCCTTCGGGAATTGAATGTCAGCCGTTGAGGTGAACGCTTAGCGTTTGGCGGTTCTTATTCGCTGTCAGAAATTTACGTCATGTTAGCGATATTTTATATTCAGTTAGTTACTTATGCAAATGCGAATGTGAGTTGGTGTGTTTATTCGTTACACTTTCCGATCATTATTAAATTTTGGGCACGCGCTTCCGGGGGTGCAGAAACACAACACTACATCAAAGTAGTGTTATTTCACTGCGGTCTTCTGTAAGGTGGAGGTACAGTCCCCAGTCGGCGGCTCCAGTATTAATGGGAAAAGCTACGGGTGATCTCGATTCGCCCTACCTCTCTTTTCTTAGCTCATGGTGTGATTAATCACTGTACTTAAGCTTCGAAATAGTCATTGGTACGGGCCGGGATTTGAACCTGGGCCCATCAGATGACAAGCTTTTGCTTCAACCATAAGGCCACCACGGCTACCTAGGTACAGTACCTACTATAATTCCTTTAAAAATATATTGCAGTAACTGTGAAGTAATTGAATTAGTTGTATATTGTTTTGATAACATCCTTGTTGTTGATGAGTCCTGCTTAATTAATTACGAACAGACTGACTTTAAAAAGTTATTTATAAGAAACATAAGTTCGTCATCGAAGGAAAAGTAAATTGGAAAATTCTGTTCTACTAATTGCAGTTTTGAAACTTTGCAATGTAACAAAGAATGGGTGCAGTCGATCTATTGAAGTGCAAGTTGGGTGTTGTATCGGCAAGGTTTTTGGGAACAATGGATAGGTAGGTATCTCCGACGGGAGTTAAATCTTTATTGCCGATATCCAGTGGTTCACACTCTTCTTGAAGAACCCCATGCTTGAAAAAAGCTTATAATATCCTTAAGCTTTATATGCATAAGCAGGCATCCATCTGAGTTAAGCTCGTTGCCAGAATTTAATGTTTAAATGATCGTCTCAACACTCAACGCTTTGTGTGAAAATTTTTGTTCCTTTTAAAGAGCATCAAAATGAAAACAATATATTAACGCCGACAAGTCTTCACCCTAATACCTCCTACGTGGCAACTGGCAAGTAAAACAAACAGGGCTGTCCTTTGTTTGTGCTCTTTAAAGTTTTGTTCTAGATTATTAATTTAAAAAAAACTATTTTTTATTCAACTACTGAAGTTCAGCTTAGAATCCTATAGGAACCTACACTTCCTGGGGAATAGTACATTATGTGTGAGTCTAGGTTATAAACTATACGTGTGCCAAATTTCATACAAATATGTTGAGCCGTTTTTGAGTGATTGAGCAACAAACATCCATCCATCCATCCATCCTCACAAACTTTCACAATTATGATATTAGTAAGAAGTAGGATATACTATGAGTAGAATTAATGTGTCCTAACTTCGAGTTAGACTTGGCGAAATTTTTTATACATTTAAAAGCTGGCATCCCTAAGCCCAAGTCAGGTGAGATCATTAATCTGCCCACCTGGCGGCCTTTCGTAATCGGCTAAGATTCCCTCTTTCGCCAGCTATAAGGATTTCCCGCGAGAATCTAAAGGAGCAAGATTGTGCCCGGGGATTTGTCGGTTGTCGCTTATTGTTGTTTGAAAGTGGGTTTCGGATTTTCGGTGAACTTGTAGTAAGGGAAAAAGGTTTGTATTTGTTTTCTGAGGTTCTGTTTGCTTGGCATTTTCATTCACATCAAAATCCTTGATATGCGAGAGTTTTAACTGACCTATTTTCTTTATAAATATAAGATATTTTTAAAGTGCTCTACGACGCTCATTGACAAACGCATAGTATCCAACATTGTACGTTTCAATGTAAAAAATAACGCGCGAGCGAGATAGGTGACAAAGCAAAAAATAAAGTTATGTATCTGTCCCGCTCGCACAGCCTTGTTACGTATAACTATTGAAATCTCTCATCAAAATACGGTCTAGCAATTTCAATCCCCGTTATTCAGAATTGCACTTACAGTTCATCGAACGTTTTATTCCGTAAGTATAGACTGCTATTTATTTATCTCTATCACAACGCGTATAAGCCAGAAAAGCGGTAATGTATCAAGAATTGTCGGATGCACTCGTCTCAGCAGAAAAAGCATTGTTGTCGCGATTCCGACGTCTCCTTATCGAGATCGTTGGCGGGCAAACGCCAAGTCGCGTTTTCGGCGAAGAAGACATTTTGTTTTGCCTGTATGTCACGACTGGAGCATCCGTCTTAGTATTTTTGTTCTTTGTGAAAAAAACAGTCAGCTCACGAGCACGGCTAGTGTAACTTAACTGAAACTTTGAAGATAATAAATTAATTACGATTAAGACGCATTGATATGTAGGTAACTAAAAAGTGAGGAAATCCCATTATGCCCTCTTCTAAACTCATGATGTGTCGTTAAATTAAATTGAATTGAAATTGATAAATCATTGCGCCAGGTCCATCAGGGTAGGCAGAGAATATAGAGTGTAGTTTACTAATTGTTTACTAATGTTGCTAGCCTTCTTGGCACCCTCCCGCGTGACAACAATTTGGGACAAGACAAGTGTTGTGTATATTGCTTTAGTTTTTGCCTTTAGTTTTAGATTGTATTATAACAATGTCCCATATATGTATAAATATTGAAGAAAATTAAACCGAATAAAAGTTTAAAAAGTGGTTTTCAACCTGCCGCTTTTTCTTTACATGACAATTACTAGGGAGGTCCTACCGCAAGCCGCGTTGCGTGGTTTTAAAGATCTAAGCACACATAGGGACGGACAGTTTTTTTTTAGGGATATGGTCTCTCGCAGTTAGTTCGAGGGAACTTTTACTGCTTAATCGGACTAAAGTGGCGAGGCCATTTAAGGCCTCCAGCCAGAAGGGGGACTTAATCTAAGCAACAGAACTAGGGGCTTTGCTGGGAGGTGGGCTATGGAGCCGCGACTGACATTAGACACGAAGAAGACGGGATGAGTGCGACGGTGCTCGCCGGCGAGGGCGGTATAGGGGTCGGTTTGAGGATTGTTGGGACAGACAGCGGCAAGCGACTCTGTTTTATACTATGTAGTGATGAGTTATGTAAATTTGCTATTAGGTATAGAGTAATTTAAGATGTGTCCATCAATACTTTTCTTACTGTCTTTATTAAGGGAAAGACACTTTGTTGTTATGTTCTTTGCTTGTGGCACTCCACCATATATATTTTGTGTCTTTCCTCAAATCAGAGCAATATATCATCCTCCACTTCGTATTGCACCTTATTATAACACCAATATGCCATAAATTTGTCTGTCCCGTGGTTATATTATCCGGGAGTCTACCGGTGGAGCTGTTAGGTGTCGACTGACAATTAGGATCGACTTGGGTGCTGTAAATTACCTGTGTATTACTTACATGACGTTGTTTTGGGATAGTGCTGCGAGGATAGTGTATAGCGAGTATAGTAATATTTACTGCTCCACTATCCATGCTTTCCTCTAGAGATATGGACATCCTTATTTATTAATCGATTTCAAAAAGGAAGAGGTTTGTGTGTTCTCTTGTCTGTTTGTATTTCTTTTGTTATTTAATTTCTTCGTTTCCAGCCAGCGTTTACTTATTCCTTGGAAGGTTAGAAACAATGTTTACGTCAAATAAGCAAAGAGCAAATAATTGCTGTTCTTTTTATTCTTTCTGATCTTTTACAAGATATCTTTTGGAAATATTTCAACCCAAATTACATATAAATGTGTTGACAACATTTTGCTTTGGGCAGGTCAGGGATATAAACTTGCCATCATTGGAAGATTGATGCAGGAACACTGCACATATATTTTTTTAAATATAAATCGTAACGACCTTTATAGTTTAATATAACAATGTATAAAGCCAAGATCCTTCCAAAGGATTTAATACTCTAATCGATCGCTATTACCGCTTGTTTTTCCCCGTCGCTGTAAATCCGCTCCGCCCGGCGCCGGCCTGACATATTGCTCTATTATCCGAAGTAGGGATAAGACCCGCCACTGAGGGAGATGCACGGTGCAAGTCGATCATACTCACTCATACGTTTAGAGGCTTTGAGAAAGCCTATTATTTTTATTTTGTATGTCTTTTTTTTGTTTTTAAAAGAGTAATTATGAGTTTCTTGCCGGATTCTTCTCAGCAATACCGACCTTCCGAATCCGGTGGTAGATTCTGACGATTTGAAAGTGCTTGCCTGTAAAGTCTAGTCAAATAAAGATCTTTTTGAATTTGAATTTGAATTGAATTTGGTGTCCTTTTTTTTTATCTTGTGTCGTGTGTGAGTGGAGAATGAAAACATTATTTCTTTCTAAAATAAAAATGGGTATCTATTTATGAAGTGACAACTTCTTTAGCCTCTGTTGTGTGTAGCATCAGCGTTTGCAAAGTAAATTCTGGACATATTTAATGTGCTGCCAAGTTCTTGGTAAATATCGGGTGCCAACTTTAATAAGGAATATGAACATCTATTGATAAAATTGCATCATTTGATTTCAAGCTATTTAAATAGTTCATAAAAAAACTTAGTTCTTACAAAACTGTTGGACATGTAAGATTCATTTTAATAATTTGGATTACATGGTTAAACGTAGTGCGAGATGTTCAGTTAAAGGTTATTTTACGGGAGCACAATCCCTGGTTAATATTCGGTTAGACATTAAGGTTATCCCACATCGCACGCAAACAAAAACTAAGATACAAATGATCTTGCTCGGTTGTGACGTCTGAGCCAGCGCAAAAACAACGAAGACAATAGAATAGCACTTCAGTCCTGTGTGTGACTACCTTTATATAATAATACTGCTTCATTACTTAGGATCCTCTTAGAGATGTAGCATTGAAACTTACAATGAACTTTATATAAATGCAATAAAGTTTAAAGTTTAAATGGCATTTACCTTGGATTCGATTTAAGAATACTTCGAGTAAAATCGGATAGGTAATTCGTTATTCAAACTACCCTATTATCATTTGTTGGAAATCCTAATATTGTAAAATGCGAATGCGAGTTAACTACTCAACCAATCCTTATGACATTTTGTACACAGGTTGTCAGGGGCACAAAAAAGTCATAGGGAGATTAGCTACCATCCAGACTACAAAACTTCTTTAAAACCACGCGGACAAAGCTAGTACCTACATTATAATCGCTCTTTTTCTAAACGTTAGGGTTGTCACTTGAGTCGATTAACCTGGCTTATATTTTATCAACAGTGTGCTATTTCCACGCTAATAGTTTCCAATGTAAATAGACAGCCTTGGGGCCTTTTTTGCTGCCCTTCGTCAATGTTCTAAGGCTTTTACCTGTGCAATAGGTAGACAAGTTGCGTGTATTAGGAGTGGATAACATTGCTAGGGCTTCTATCAAGATATTTTTATACTACGGGACAACGGGTAATAGTATATTATATTGCTACGCAGGCGAAGTCGCGGGGATAATGCTATAAATAATGAAAGCTAAGAGATCCTTCCAAAGGATTTAATACTCTAATCGATCGCTATTACCGCTTGTTTTTCCCCGTCGCTGTAAATCCGCTCCGCCCGGCGCCGGCCTGACATATTGCTCTATTATCCGAAGTAGGGATAAGACCCGCCACTGAGGGAGATGCACGGTGCAAGTCGATCATACTCACTCATACGTTTAGAGGCTTTGAGAAAGCCTATTATTTTTATTTTGTATGTCTTTTTTTTGTTTTTAAAAGAGTAATTATGAGTTTCTTGCCGGATTGTTCTCAGCAATACCGACCTTCCGAATCCGGTGGTAGATTCTGACGATTTGAAAGTGCTTGCCTGTAAAGTCTAGTCAAATAAAGATCTTTTTGAATTTGAATTTGAATTGAATTTGGTGTCCTTTTTTTTTCTCTTGTGTCGTGTGTGAGTGGAGAATGAAAACATTATTTCTTTCTAAAATAAAAATGGGTATCTATTTATGAAGTGACAACTTCTTTAGCCTCTGTTGTGTGTAGCATCAGCGTTTGCAAAGTAAATTCTGGACATATTTAATGTGCTGCCAAGTTCTTGGTAAATATCGGGTGCCAACTTTAATAAGGAATATGAACATCTATTGATAAAATTGCATCATTTGATTTCAAGCTATTTAAATAGTTCATAAAAAAACTTAGTTCTTACAAAACTGTTGGACATGTAAGATTCATTTTAATAATTTGGATTACATGGTTAAACGTAGTGCGAGATGTTCAGTTAAAGGTTATTTTACGGGAGCACAATCCCTGGTTAATATTCGGTTAGACATTAAGGTTATCCCACATCGCACGCAAACAAAAACTAAGATACAAATGATCTTGCTCGGTTGTGACGTCTGAGCCAGCGCAAAAACAACGAAGACAATAGAATAGCACTTCAGTCCTGTGTGTGACTACCTTTATATAATAATACTGCTTCATTACTTAGGATCCTCTTAGAGATGTAGCATTGAAACTTACAATGAACTTTATATAAATGCAATAAAGTTTAAAGTTTAAATGGCATTTACCTTGGATTCGATTTAAGAATACTTCGAGTAAAATCGGATAGGTAATTCGTTATTCAAACTACCCTATTATCATTTGTTGGAAATCCTAATATTGTAAAATGCGAATGCGAGTTAACTACTCAACCAATCCTTATGACATTTTGTACACAGGTTGTCAGGGGCACAAAAAAGTCATAGGGAGATTAGCTACCATCCAGACTACAAAACTTCTTTAAAACCACGCGGACAAAGCTAGTACCTACATTATAATCGCTCTTTTTCTAAACGTTAGGGTTGTCACTTGAGTCGATTAACCTGGCTTATATTTTATCAACAGTGTGCTATTTCCACGCTAATAGTTTCCAATGTAAATAGACAGCCTTGGGGCCTTTTTTGCTGCCCTTCGTCAATGTTCTAAGGCTTTTACCTGTGCAATAGGTAGACAAGTTGCGTGTATTAGGAGTGGATAACATTGCTAGGGCTTCTATCAAGATATTTTTATACTACGGGACAACGGGTAATAGTATATTATATTGCTACGCAGGCGAAGTCGCGGGGATAATGCTATAAATAATGAAAGCTAAGAGATCCTTCCAAAGGATTTAATACTCTAATCGATCGCTATTACCGCTTGTTTTTCCCCGTCGCTGTAAATCCGCTCCGCCCGGCGCCGGCCTGACATATTGCTCTATTATCCGAAGTAGGGATAAGACCCGCCACTGAGGGAGATGCACGGTGCAAGTCGATCATACTCACTCATACGTTTAGAGGCTTTGAGAAAGCCTATTATTTTTATTTTGTATGTCTTTTTTTTGTTTTTAAAAGAGTAATTATGAGTTTCTTGCCGGATTCTTCTCAGCAATACCGACCTTCCGAATCCGGTGGTAGATTCTGACGATTTGAAAGTGCTTGCCTGTAAAGTCTAGTCAAATAAAGATCTTTTTGAATTTGAATTTGAATTGAATTTGGTGTCCTTTTTTTTTATCTTGTGTCGTGTGTGAGTGGAGAATGAAAACATTATTTCTTTCTAAAATAAAAATGGGTATCTATTTATGAAGTGACAACTTCTTTAGCCTCTGTTGTGTGTAGCATCAGCGTTTGCAAAGTAAATTCTGGACATATTTAATGTGCTGCCAAGTTCTTGGTAAATATCGGGTGCCAACTTTAATAAGGAATATGAACATCTATTGATAAAATTGCATCATTTGATTTCAAGCTATTTAAATAGTTCATAAAAAAACTTAGTTCTTACAAAACTGTTGGACATGTAAGATTCATTTTAATAATTTGGATTACATGGTTAAACGTAGTGCGAGATGTTCAGTTAAAGGTTATTTTACGGGAGCACAATCCCTGGTTAATATTCGGTTAGACATTAAGGTTATCCCACATCGCACGCAAACAAAAACTAAGATACAAATGATCTTGCTCGGTTGTGACGTCTGAGCCAGCGCAAAAACAACGAAGACAATAGAATAGCACTTCAGTCCTGTGTGTGACTACCTTTATATAATAATACTGCTTCATTACTTAGGATCCTCTTAGAGATGTAGCATTGAAACTTACAATGAACTTTATATAAATGCAATAAAGTTTAAAGTTTAAATGGCATTTACCTTGGATTCGATTTAAGAATACTTCGAGTAAAATCGGATAGGTAATTCGTTATTCAAACTACCCTATTATCATTTGTTGGAAATCCTAATATTGTAAAATGCGAATGCGAGTTAACTACTCAACCAATCCTTATGACATTTTGTACACAGGTTGTCAGGGGCACAAAAAAGTCATAGGGAGATTAGCTACCATCCAGACTACAAAACTTCTTTAAAACCACGCGGACAAAGCTAGTACCTACATTATAATCGCTCTTTTTCTAAACGTTAGGGTTGTCACTTGAGTCGATTAACCTGGCTTATATTTTATCAACAGTGTGCTATTTCCACGCTAATAGTTTCCAATGTAAATAGACAGCCTTGGGGCCTTTTTTGCTGCCCTTCGTCAATGTTCTAAGGCTTTTACCTGTGCAATAGGTAGACAAGTTGCGTGTATTAGGAGTGGATAACATTGCTAGGGCTTCTATCAAGATATTTTTATACTACGGGACAACGGGTAATAGTATATTATATTGCTACGCAGGCGAAGTCGCGGGGATAATGCTATAAATAATGAAAGCTAAGAGATCCTTCCAAAGGATTTAATACTCTAATCGATCGCTATTACCGCTTGTTTTTCCCCGTCGCTGTAAATCCGCTCCGCCCGGCGCCGGCCTGACATATTGCTCTATTATCCGAAGTAGGGATAAGACCCGCCACTGAGGGAGATGCACGGTGCAAGTCGATCATACTCACTCATACGTTTAGAGGCTTTGAGAAAGCCTATTATTTTTATTTTGTATGTCTTTTTTTTTGTTTTTAAAAGAGTAATTATGAGTTTCTTGCCGGATTCTTCTCAGCAATACCGACCTTCCGAATCCGGTGGTAGATTCTGACGATTTGAAAGTGCTTGCCTGTAAAGTCTAGTCAAATAAAGATCTTTTTGAATTTGAATTTGAATTGAATTTGGTGTCCTTTTTTTTTCTCTTGTGTCGTGTGTGAGTGGAGAATGAAAACATTATTTCTTTCTAAAATAAAAATGGGTATCTATTTATGAAGTGACAACTTCTTTAGCCTCTGTTGTGTGTAGCATCAGCGTTTGCAAAGTAAATTCTGGACATATTTAATGTGCTGCCAAGTTCTTGGTAAATATCGGGTGCCAACTTTAATAAGGAATATGAACATCTATTGATAAAATTGCATCATTTGATTTCAAGCTATTTAAATAGTTCATAAAAAAACTTAGTTCTTACAAAACTGTTGGACATGTAAGATTCATTTTAATAATTTGGATTACATGGTTAAACGTAGTGCGAGATGTTCAGTTAAAGGTTATTTTACGGGAGCACAATCCCTGGTTAATATTCGGTTAGACATTAAGGTTATCCCTCATCGCACGCAAACAAAAACTAAGATACAAATGATCTTGCTCGGTTGTGACGTCTGAGCCAGCGCAAAAACAACGAAGACAATAGAATAGCACTTCAGTCCTGTGTGTGACTACCTTTATATAATAATACTGCTTCATTACTTAGGATCCTCTTAGAGATGTAGCATTGAAACTTACAATGAACTTTATATAAATGCAATAAAGTTTAAAGTTTAAATGGCATTTACCTTGGATTCGATTTAAGAATACTTCGAGTAAAATCGGATAGGTAATTCGTTATTCAAACTACCCTATTATCATTTGTTGGAAATCCTAATATTGTAAAATGCGAATGCGAGTTAACTACTCAACCAATCCTTATGACATTTTGTACACAGGTTGTCAGGGGCACAAAAAAGTCATAGGGAGATTAGCTACCATCCAGACTACAAAACTTCTTTAAAACCACGCGGACAAAGCTAGTACCTACATTATAATCGCTCTTTTTCTAAACGTTAGGGTTGTCACTTGAGTCGATTAACCTGGCTTATATTTTATCAACAGTGTGCTATTTCCACGCTAATAGTTTCCAATGTAAATAGACAGCCTTGGGGCCTTTTTTGCTGCCCTTCGTCAATGTTCTAAGGCTTTTACCTGTGCAATAGGTAGACAAGTTGCGTGTATTAGGAGTGGATAACATTGCTAGGGCTTCTATCAAGATATTTTTATACTACGGGACAACGGGTAATAGTATATTATATTGCTACGCAGGCGAAGTCGCGGGGATAATGCTATAAATAATGAAAGCTAAGAGATCCTTCCAAAGGATTTAATACTCTAATCGATCGCTATTACCGCTTGTTTTTCCCCGTCGCTGTAAATCCGCTCCGCCCGGCGCCGGCCTGACATATTGCTCTATTATCCGAAGTAGGGATAAGACCCGCCACTGAGGGAGATGCACGGTGCAAGTCGATCATACTCACTCATACGTTTAGAGGCTTTGAGAAAGCCTATTATTTTTATTTTGTATGTCTTTTTTTTGTTTTTAAAAGAGTAATTATGAGTTTCTTGCCGGATTCTTCTCAGCAATACCGACCTTCCGAATCCGGTGGTAGATTCTGACGATTTGAAAGTGCTTGCCTGTAAAGTCTAGTCAAATAAAGATCTTTTTGAATTTGAATTTGAATTGAATTTGGTGTCCTTTTTTTTTCTCTTGTGTCGTGTGTGAGTGGAGAATGAAAACATTATTTCTTTCTAAAATAAAAATGGGTATCTATTTATGAAGTGACAACTTCTTTAGCCTCTGTTGTGTGTAGCATCAGCGTTTGCAAAGTAAATTCTGGACATATTTAATGTGCTGCCAAGTTCTTGGTAAATATCGGGTGCCAACTTTAATAAGGAATATGAACATCTATTGATAAAATTGCATCATTTGATTTCAAGCTATTTAAATAGTTCATAAAAAAACTTAGTTCTTACAAAACTGTTGGACATGTAAGATTCATTTTAATAATTTGGATTACATGGTTAAACGTAGTGCGAGATGTTCAGTTAAAGGTTATTTTACGGGAGCACAATCCCTGGTTAATATTCGGTTAGACATTAAGGTTATCCCACATCGCACGCAAACAAAAACTAAGATACAAATGATCTTGCTCGGTTGTGACGTCTGAGCCAGCGCAAAAACAACGAAGACAATAGAATAGCACTTCAGTCCTGTGTGTGACTACCTTTATATAATAATACTGCTTCATTACTTAGGATCCTCTTAGAGATGTAGCATTGAAACTTACAATGAACTTTATATAAATGCAATAAAGTTTAAAGTTTAAATGGCATTTACCTTGGATTCGATTTAAGAATACTTCGAGTAAAATCGGATAGGTAATTCGTTATTCAAACTACCCTATTATCATTTGTTGGAAATCCTAATATTGTAAAATGCGAATGCGAGTTAACTACTCAACCAATCCTTATGACATTTTGTACACAGGTTGTCAGGGGCACAAAAAAGTCATAGGGAGATTAGCTACCATCCAGACTACAAAACTTCTTTAAAACCACGCGGACAAAGCTAGTACCTACATTATAATCGCTCTTTTTCTAAACGTTAGGGTTGTCACTTGAGTCGATTAACCTGGCTTATATTTTATCAACAGTGTGCTATTTCCACGCTAATAGTTTCCAATGTAAATATACAGCCTTGGGGCCTTTTTTGCTGCCCTTCGTCAATGTTCTAAGGCTTTTACCTGTGCAATAGGTAGACAAGTTGCGTGTATTAGGAGTGGATAACATTGCTAGGGCTTCTATCAAGATATTTTTATACTACGGGACAACGGGTAATAGTATATTATATTGCTACGCAGGCGAAGTCGCGGGGATAATGCTATAAATAATGAAAGCTAAGACTTGCGACATCTAAAATTCTAGTGTCACACCGGATTGGACACACAGTGGATTTTGTGTGTTCGTAATTTTTCTGCTATACAGTCTAACCGTTTTTTTTAACATCGGAAAAAAGGAGGTCTCTCTGCTAGTTTATAATACTCGAATCAATACTTACTTCCGTGCCTTCAGTAAGTAATATCCGTGTTATTAAATAACAGCGACAAAGGGGCAAACACGGAAACAGACTTCAATATCTAGCTAAAGCCTTCACCCTAATACCTGTAACAATTATAATTAGTACTACACAGTCGGACAACATTATTTCTAAGCGTGAAGGCCATGACACGATGTAATTTTTCAATCAAAAAAGTATTTTATGTTTAGTGAAATAACGTCGAATTTACACGTACCACGTTTCTTGTTTGAAAACACATTTTTAGATATTGAAACGTAATTAATATCTTTCTGCCTTTAAAAAAGGCTTCGAAGAGATTGAAAGAAATGTGGCGTTAGACGATGAACACTTCCCAATCTAAGACTCAAACATGACAATTAGATATTGTTATTATTATAATGTTTAACGGACTTTTGACCACTAGATGTCGCTGTAATGTAAATAGGCATTATTAGCACGCGCGGTAGAGAGTCTCCGTCGCTGTGCTATATATCTCAGCGACGGAGACTCTTTGAACAAACCGAACATACCGACCAGAAGCTCAATCAAACCAGTAAACCGGACTACGCATAGAACCAACTAGTTTTATTTACCACCACGCACAACAAGACCTGCTGCTGACTGCCTCCACTCCCAGGACTCAGTATGATGTCATACAATAATAAGTATTAGTTATAGCTATACGCTTATTACCAACATAGCGGTACAACAAAAACCTCAAAGAGAGTTTATCTCTTTAAACTTATTCCATTGTGATTGAATATTCGGCATAACTCTTATTTAATTTGGGAAACAAAGAGTAAAATGGATTATTATATCCATACGAATCCCCCGAGAATATGTGTGATATTTCAAAACAGACATATGTGCTATTAGGTACTCTTGTGTCTAAACTAATT
This sequence comes from Falcaria lacertinaria, assembly GCA_951449985.1. Classification (NCBI taxonomy): domain Eukaryota; kingdom Metazoa; phylum Arthropoda; class Insecta; order Lepidoptera; family Drepanidae; genus Falcaria; species Falcaria lacertinaria. Next base: position 9,067,539 of record OX602121.1, on the reverse strand, counting down.
TATTTACCCTATTCTGTTGTTCGTTGAAAGTAATATACTAACGGTTTTGACAGGCTTAACATGAGTATTAATTTAGACAGTTCTAAGCTTTTGATTAGTGTCATTTAGCCCAATCAAAAATCAAAATCATTTATTGACGAGACCTCTGGTCTAGTGGTTAGTACACCTGACTGCTACGCTAGAGGTTGCGGGTTCGATTCCCGCCGGGCATTTACAAATATGTTTGCCTTGCGTCTGGGTGTTTGGTATGTATTATAAGTATGTATTTACAAAAAAAAAGTATATAAGTATTATATCAGCTGCTGGTTCCCATAGTACAAGCTTTGCTTAGTTTGGGGCCAGATGGCGCTGTGTGATAATGTCCAAGCATTATTATTATTATTATTATTATTCAGTTTAGGCCCTAATAAGAACTTATGAATGTCTGTGGCGGTAGCAGGAACATTTTTGTCAACGTATTCGAAAACGTAACTCGCGAAATGTCAAAATTGTCATACTATTTTTTTACTTCCACATTTCACCGCCGCAGTTCATTTTCCAATACAAAAATAGTCGAAGGCGATACTAAAACGTTGTCGACAATGTTCCTGCTACCGGCACTGATAACAGAATTGACTGACACCAACATTAGATCGTCTAAAACCAATACGTGTTAGATTAATACACACTTTGCAAGTTCAAATATCCCTAAACAATATCCCGCAACATAATTTATAGGACAATATATCAGCATCGGTATCGCACACGTGGCTTCCCGAGGGAAATTCAGGGTAAACTCTAGGCGAGTCGTACTAAGAGTTTGCATTCAACGCCGTATTAAACTCTGCTATCATCGGTCATACTTTGATTAGACACGGGCGGTAATTAGGTGCGGTTATGCCGATTTTTTTATTTAATTGTGTGGCACTTTATCTCACCTAATGTGACGGGTTACCAGATTTCAACACAAATCTACTGCCACTTTACCTTCACAATCATCATTATCGTCCCTGTTAATGATCGTTATTGTCCCTGTGCCACGAGCTCCACTGCCGAACATAGCGCTATAAATAAAAAAAAATACAGACTATAACTTGAAATACATTCAATATTAAGTAAAAATAGCACGACATAAGTACAGAGAAGGATCAACATAACATAAGAGCGTAACTCAATATTGTGATGTTTTGACGATTAGTGCTATAGGCGGAATCTGCGTATTCGCATTATTATTAAAAAAAATGTTTAAACGGTTTTTTGTTGATCTACATTATTATTTGGTGAGTAAATAAAAAAACAAAAAGCTCAGTTATAAATTAGGCTATAATTAAAAGCTTTGTGATGCAAAAAGAGCAATGTGTGTTTTCACTTGTGGATGTCGGAAGCGTCGACCACACGTTGCTCCGAGGAATCCGGGACACCGTAAAATTCCGCAAGTTTCCGGAATCCGTGCAATTTCGCTTCTGAGGGAGGAATTCGTGAAAGTCGACAACGCGAGCTCGTTTTATTATCTTTTGATCGCGTTTGACGTGGAGCTAAGGAAATGGGTGAATAGCTAGCTTTATTGTCGAAACCTAAGCAGACGTATTTAGATGAAGCATATTACTATCCGTCATTGAATGTATTTCAAATGAAAGTACTTGAGAAGTAAAATTGTATCTTATGACATTCCAAAATCAAATTAAAAAAACTCTATACCTTTTACCACCAACTTTACTCGCACTTTGAAATCTAAATTTTATTATACATAAAATCGTTCGCATATTGTGATATTGCGTTTGAATAATTGATCACTCATGAAATGAAATCGTTAGAATTGGGATGGAATTTACTACAGGAAGGGTCTCGGTTCAACCTCCGTTTGGAATATACATTTGAGTTACTAACTTATTCGTAAATTTAATACATAATATAGTTCCTTGCCGCCAAAACCGAACTAGGCTCAAAACATTCAAGTTGTGTGTCGCTTTGAGCTGCTTACCATGTATTTCGACTGCGACAAAAATTTGGTGTTTAAATGCTTGTGGGGCGAGCGAGGTGATCATGCCTAGCCACCGCAAAGGGAAGATCTTCCAGCCAGGCGGGTGTTTTGCCTGGGGAACCGCGGCTCCGACTGTTCTAATCGGAAACTTGTATATATTTCGAATTGCGTAGAAAACTTCGCTAGCGCGTGGCAGGATTGTGATGTATGTAGTTTGTCATCCGTTGAATGTTGTCCTGTTAGTTAGTAGATTTCTAACATTGGTTTATGTAGCGGTGAGGTCGCTACATGCTTATAATAATACATGTTTATTTGATCTACATACATGAACTAAATTACCTGGCTGAAAACAAGTCTTTTAGACTTGTTTTCTATTCATGATCACTTCTCGGCTGGAAGCAGTTCTAATTAATTAAATAAATAAATAAATCTTTGATGCCGATAGTCACCTATACACTATATATATATTTATAATATTATTATTAGCAATTTATTATTTTGGGCTTACTAACGCTTTAATTACTAGAAGTTAACTATTTACAATGATTTAACTATAATTTATTCATTCAATTGTAGCATTGCAGTGTATTGAACATTTTTTTCGTAGTGCATATTACCCGTTGCTTTCTAGGCTTTGAAGGATGGAGGAGCCCCGGAGCTCCATGAAGCTATCTTGGCTCAGCGCCCGCGACGCCGCCAACTGAACTTACTATTATTGCGATTATTCTTTTATTTTTATCTCTCAAGTCCTTTAAGTGTAACGCGATTTATGAATAGTGAGTGTAGGGTTGTAGAGATAGGAACGCATTTGTTCTCGAGTCCGACCAAAGTCGATTTCTGGAAGCGGAGCCCAAGCCGAAGCTTAAAATCAATACCTATAATAAAAATTCTACTGGTTGCTATCTGTACATGGAAGATATATGAGAAAAATATTATAGGAAGCCTTAATCAATGCAAGAGAATTCAAATAATTAGGTATTGTTGGATTTTTGTCTGTACGTTTGTGCTCGGTCAACTCAGAAAAGCCTTCACCGATTTGTATTCATTACTAATTTATTATGCTCATAGTCTGTATTGCTATATTTTCTAAAAAAAGAACGAACTCACTATTATGGACTCATTATTTGCGGTTGGTACAGTAGCCGTGTCAAGGGTTCGAACCGCAAAGTAACGTTTGTCTAAACTGGTTTATTTTTAGTGATGAACCCTCGTATACGATTCCAACTCGCACATGGCCAATTTTTAAATGACATCACTGACTAAGAACCTAGTGAGGGCTATAACATATAGGGTAGGTATAGTAACATTATATAAACTTAAAAACTAAAGTTAGGAACAGGTCACGTCTCTCGAACGCCCCTGGCAAAAATTGAAATGGGCTCCGCACGCTCAAATTAAATTCCCTCGAAATGCCTGGTATGTAATTAAATTATAGTTTTAACCAATTGGATGGTCTTGCTTATGTTAACTAATACGGGTTCTTCTATCGAAATAATAAGAATGTAGTATATATATTGGTAAAATGGAACCTTATATTTTTTTTGTGGATATGAGAGTTCACAAATCAATGGGGATTTGGAATGGGGACTATCGCCTCTGTTACAGCGTTGTGTTTCTGCGGTAAAACTTCCATAGCTTCTCGAGGATAAGCTGTGCTAGCAGTAAGGAGTTTAAGGTTAGCATAGTGAGTTATATACAACAATATGCTTGGCAACGCACTAGTGACATTTCAAGCGTTTAAAAGCTACGGTAACCACTTACCATCAAGCGGACCATATACTTGATAGCAACCTATGTGGTATATAAAATAAGAGATGTCGTCCTAGGTTTAATAGTAAACGACATACCTACGGACAAAATTCGGTATATTATTTCGCTTGTTACCTCAAGACATTATTTTTTATGAAATACTGTTTTTTAAACTTTCGAGATTTAAACACATAGTAATGACATGAAAACGGGTCTTATACGCGTCGTGACCACGGCCGATGCAACTCGGTCGAAACGTCGGGAGGTAAATAAACAATTTAATATCGCGTATAAGACCCGTTTTCATGTCATTACTATATTTTTTATGAAGGCGTGAAGATAATATAATTTAAGCAGGATTTAAGTCTTGAACCAAAAACACAATGTAAATACACGAAGTAGGCTAGTAAATACATTTGCAAGGTCGTCTACGTATGACAAATCACTTGTTTAATTATTTTTATCTTTACAACAACGGAGATAAGAGCCATTTTCGATATCATAGATAACAGCTCCATGGCGTCGTTTTGATAGCACGCCAGTCAACAATGCGAAATGTGAAATTCGTTACATGTTTCTTTGTTTGAGTTCCACTTTTTTAATTATAATTAGAACGAGTGAGATATTTATTGTACTCTAGAGGTTAGAATGCATATAATTCGAATTTAGAATTTTGTGTGTTTGTAGTGACCAGTATTTTGTCAGCTTTTAATCGATGGAAAGGATCTAATTGTAATCAACAGAGCTGTTAAATTTAGACATCAGTGATGTTACTGTGAGTAAAATATGCTAAGGAAATGGCTAGAATGATTGTTAAGAACAGTAAGTGGTTTTTTGTTTAATTGTTCTTATGTTCAATATTCAAAACTCAGAATAATAATTAAAGGTTTATCAAGGCTAGGTTAATTATTGTTCTGAGATTCAAAATTATTCGATGAAATTACTCGATTAGTTCATTTCAATTAATTTCGTGCAGTGACATTCGTATTCTGCGAGTGCGACAGAGATGGCTAATGTTTTGTAGTTTCTATTTTCATCAATGGAAGCCTTCGAAATTCAAAAGCGTGCGAGCACAGTGTTGCCATTAAACAAATTGATTACATTCACGAATAGCGTTGCCTCATTGACACGCGCTAATGAAATGGTAATCGATCGATTTCGGTAAACAGTTCCACGCATTGAGGTAATTAATTATAATCGATGTGTACGCCGAATTGGGGTTCCCAATATGATTATCGTTTGTTTGATTTAGGGTTTAATAAAGAACTGCTGAATGTGAGAAACAGTAAGGATTTTCTATACACACATTTGTTTGAACGTTTTTCTTATGTGACATTACACAATATTTAAACGTAACCAACTTCTCAGGTGGTTTTTCTTATGTGACATTACACAATATTTAAACGTAACCAACTTCTCAGGTGGTTTCTCTTATGTGACATTACACAATATTTAAACGTAACCAACTTCTCAGGTGGTTTTTCTTATGTGACATTACACAATATTTAAACGTAACCAACTTCTCAGGTGGTTTTTCTTATGTGACATTACACAATATTTAAACGTAACCAACTTCTCAGGTGGTTTTTCTTATGTGACATTACACAATATTTAAACGTAACCAACTTCTCAGGTGGTTTTTCTTATGTGACATTACACAATATTTAAACGTAACCAACTTCTCAGGTGGTTTTTCTTATGTGACATTACACAATATTTAAACGTAACCAACTTCTCAGGTGGTTTTTCTTATGTGACATTACACAATATTTAAACGTAACCAACTTCTCAGGTGGTTTTTCTTATGTGACATTACACAATATTTAAACGTAACCAACTTCTCAGGTGGTTTTTCTTATGTGACACTACACAATATTTAAACGTAACCAACTTCTCAGGTGGTTTTTCTTATGTGACATTACACAATATTTAAACGTAACCAACTTCTCAGGTGGTTTTTTCCGAACCTGTGGTTATTAAGAGTGCCTTAATTTTGTAATGCTGATAAGAATGAAAAAAATAAAACTTATATCTCTCTTATATCTCTCACCTCTCTATCGGCGGGGAGTAGTCTTTGGTAACCGCTTAACCTGAGGTGCTTATTTAGTTCTATGTTAAAAGTATAAAAATAATTAAGTACGTGGGTAAATTTCGATCGCATTCTCTCATCGTCGATAAGGAATTAGGAATCGGTAACCGCTTAACACTATGCTGAGTTGAGCCCTACAGCTTAGTAGTATAATCGTATACTAATAAATACGTATAATAATAGAGCCGTGGCTGCCTTGTGATATGAAGCGTTGCCTGCTATTCTACCGACGCTAGTTCGAATCCCACCGGTCTGTACCAATGAGTTTTTATAACTTTAGGGCAGTGATAAATCACAAAACAAGCTTTACGGAGAAGGAAAACATCGTGAGGAAACCTGCATGCGTCTGTGAAGAAATTCAAGGACGTATGTAGTGCCCAAGCGACGGCGATGGACTCATTATCTGCCACGTTGGCACCAAATTCTCTTCGGTGGAAAGTGGGTGTTGTAACACCTCTGCCTACCCCTTCGGGGACCCTTGTGGGAAGGCGTGAAGTTCAAGTTGAAAGTTTATTACAAAGGTATTCAGCTGTAATTTGATCAAAAAAATGACCATCGTGATCTAAATCTAGATTAGGTACAATATTTGAGAAAAAGATTTGAACCTTTTCATTTTATGATAAAACATGCTACAATTCCTTCTGCATAAAGATAGGCCATTCAATGCGAGTCAGCATTAGGGCCTTATACTCATTACAATAATTCCTACAAATAGGGGTCCCTAAAGTTGACTACACAATATACAGAACCGTGTCACGTTCGTAGAGCCAATCACGTACTGGTAACAAAACATGGTTATCTAATATGCATTTTATTGTCGAGTGTACAGACGACAACTTGTGGTGTTGCCTTTAAGGAAATTTGCCACGTACAGTCAGCATCAAAGTTTTCAAATTATGGAATTTGGCTGTTTACAGGTGGCTAGTGATTGATGTGTACGTTTTTGAGACTGTGTTATTGGACTAATATTATTTGACTAATTAGTTTGTTTTTATTTTAGTCAACTTCATAAAAGGAGGTTCTATTTCGTATTCGTCTGTATGTTTTTTTATTTATGACCATCGATATTTTCGCCAAATGTGGACCGTTTTTTATTTATTTAATGGAGATGTAGCTATAAGCCCTTATTAGAATATTTAGCACACATCACTGTATAAGGACTTCGAAAATTAAAAAATATGACTTTTCTACAATAGTCAAAGCGTAGAAGATTATTCTATGGATTTCTGAATACTGATTGCATTTTTTTGTAACATAAATCTTATGAATCGTTCCTTTTTTTGCGTATACGGAAATACTTGTTGTTATTTTGTTTTTTTTTTATCTTAAGAAAGGCTACTTTTTTGCGTAGACGGTACACAACAAGTGTCGTAGCGGCGTAGACCACAAGTCGCTACGCCGCGTAGAGGCCTACGAGCGTGCAACTTTGATGAGAGTCGTAGATGCCACATGCCACCCGGCTTATTTGTTCTTTCAAGTTTGCCGCCTGTGTCATAGTTAGCGGCACTTTTGTTCTCATGTCTAGATATTCCCACAAAGAAATAACTATTCATTTCATTTTAGATGTTATGTAAATGGACAGACAGTCGGACGAGTGTAGTATTCTTTTAGTGTGGTGAAGTTACATACATTTTATTAGAGGATATAATCTATTTTTTTTCTTTTGGTGTCCTACATGAGTGAGTCTCTCACTGAGCCAGGCACATGGCACATATTACCGATCATTTTTTTTAATATACACAAAAGCTATATAAATAAGCCACAATTGAGACACAAAGTATACATATTTACTCCCACATTCCCTAAAGCTGCGTAGATGGTACACAAGTATCGTAGTAGCGTAGACCACGAGCCACTACGCCGCGTAGAAGCCAACACGCAAAACACTGCGTTTTCTACACTAATATTATAAAGAGGAAAGATTTTATTGTTTGTTTGTTTGTATTGAATAGGTTCCGAAACTATTGGACCGCTTCAAAAAATCTTTTGCCTTTAGAAAGCAACATTATCACTGAGTAACATAGGCTACATATTATATTGATACACGGGCGAAGTCGCGGGGAAAACAGCTAGTATATTATTAAGTTACCTTTGCTTTTACCTTAGAATGAGTTAGAAAGCGTAAATATCCATGAACAGTAAGTTTCCGGGATAAAAAATATCCTATATGTTAATCCAGGCTATAAGCTACTTTCATCCCAAATTTCATTCAAATCCATTCAGCCGTAGTGTACAAACACACACATACTTTCGCATTTCACCAGACATACTTTACTTCTACGCCATGCTCATCAATAATGACGTGTCTAAATAGATGACGTATGTAAGTCTATAGACGATGTTAGTCTAGACTAGATCAGTGTTTTTCAACCTTTTTCATGACACGGCCCCTTTAGTATGAAGAAATATCTCGTGACAAATGTCCAATACAACATAATTATTTATTTTCTTAATTAAGGTTCGGATACATACCATCTACACTAATATTATAAAGAGGAAAGATTTGTATTTTTGTATGTAACGAATAATATCAAAAAGTACTGGACCGATTTTAATAATTATTTTTTCATTAGAAAGCTACTTCATCACTGAGTAACATAGGCTATATATTATACTAGCTGCCCGCCCCGGCTTCGCTCGGGTAGTCAAAATATTTGATAAATGTCTGTAGGCTCCGAAACTACTGAACCGATTTCAAAAAATCTTTCACCGTTAGAAAGTTACACTATCACTGAGTAACATAGGCTAGCTGCCCGCCCCGGCTTTGCACGGGTAGACAAAATATTTGATATCAATGTCTACCCGTGCGAAGCCGGGGCGGGCCGCTAGTACATCATAAATTAAGAATGGAAATCTTCTTTTTTGATACAAATGATTATGTCCTTTAGTAAAAAAAAACGTTTTAATGCAGTATCTTTCCCAACTCCCCTTTAGAAGCTTCGCAACCCCCAAAGAGGCTTTGCGACCCCCCAGGCGGTCGCGACCCACAACTTTGAAAAACACTGGTCTAGACATGTCTGTATTACGATTCACTACGTCCTCGCACTTAACCCTGCGTATAAATTTTAACATATACATTGGTACTTGATTACGTCTTTTAGTAGACACTTTAAGGCTTAAAAGGTTTCCTTAAAATTGGCTGGTGCCTCCGAAGTCGCTGGTCGTCTAGTAAGGTCGTCTAATCCAGCTTACTGAGCATTATGCCTGCGATTTAACATCGGTGTTCCGTTATCTTTTAACGATAATTGGTTATACGGTTTGGGACCGCGGTCCCGGACTTGAAAGCCCACCAACATTTTCTATACCCTTAAGGTGGCAAACAAGTATACGGCCCACCTGATGGTAAGCGGTCACCGTAGCCTATGGACGCTTGCAATACCAGCGGTATCACTAACGGGTTGCCGATCCTAAATGTCGCCATCCATGGTCCGATCTGAAAATGCCGGCCAACACTTTTTTTTTAATATTTTCTGTTAGAGCTTGTCCATCTGAACATTTATTACTATGGCAACAAAGTTGGACATTACAGGACATTTCATTTGTTTTGGTAATTTTAAATTCCTATTTTTAACGAAAAATATGAAAATTCAGATTTTCGAACTCAAATAAAATCGAGGACAAAGGTCCTACAGCATTGGTGCCACAGCAATATATGCTCAGACGGACAAGCTCTAACAGAATATACAAAAAAATGCGTTGGCCGGCACTATAACATTTGGAGCAAAATGGATGATGTCCTTTCTAAGTGGCGTCCGATTTCCCCCTCAAAAATATTTATTAAATCCAAGATGGCGTTTGGGAGTCTTGTGTATCATTTTTAGCTAGGCTTTAGCTAGGTATAACAAGAAGGAGAACGCCAGTGTAGTTGAATCTGATGGTAATTTATGTTTTTACAGGTGCGGCTCAGTATCCGGCGGCCAGTGTCCGCGGCGGGCATGTGGCGAGCGGGCGGCTAGTCAGCAGGCTGGCGGGCTACGGCCGCCACACGGTGTACGCGGGCGGCGCTGCCTACCATGCGCGCGCGCCCGCCGTACCGCTCAATGCCAGTAAGTATCAACTCTACTTTGTTCAATTTGGCAAGTACATTCGTGGCGGCTTTTTATGAACTATTTAATGCCATTGAGTAACACATGAGAGATAATACATAAGTGTGTGTAACTACACGTAACTTTTTTTATTTGATTAATTTTCCACTTATAGGGCAATGTTTATTTATAAGTTTATTCGAAAGTTAAATTACATGTTGGCCTTAATTTGGCTAGACTGTAATAAAATAGAGAATTTACTACATAATTCCCTGAAAAAATATATATTTAAAATCTTAACGAATACACAGTTATAGAACAATGGTGGACTTACGCTAAAGCATATATATAGTAAGTTGATCCGGATATGCTAGCTTTCCATCAAAAGCTTAGACACACATATGCCGACCTTTAATTACGACATAAAGCATTGACAAATTATTCGCAAAGCATTGTGCGCACAATGTGCATTCTCCCTATGTTGAGGAATGCAGGACAATGTACACACAGCTTTAGATGTGGGTGATATAGGGGCGGAGTGCGCTTGACAAGTCAAACGGCATAAATCCATATTCTATTATGCGGTGGAGTGCGAGCTTTATCTGTCCTTAAGTTATTTCGCTTGGATATTTAAATAGAGCTATTTTATTTTGTCGAAGTAAGTTTTGAGAATTTAAATAATACGAGAGATATTATCTAAGATGGATGTTCTCTGGTCGGCACAGACACACACAGTCATAATTTATTAACTGGTTAATATTATACTAAAACAATTTAAAATATATGTATCGTAAACTAGATGTGAATGTCTATTTCTGTTGGAGCTATAACAAAAAAAAAAAAAAAATTAAAATAATTATAAAAATCAATAGGTACCAATCACTACACAGTTTAAAACAAAGTCTCTTCCCGCTGTCTGTCTGTCCCTATGTATGCTTATATCTTTAAAAGTACGCAATAGATTTTGATGCGGTTTTTTTAAATTTAAAGAATTATTCTAGAGGATTTTTATGTGTAAAATTCAATCGTGTTTTGTAGGTTTTTAACTTATGTGGCTAACGCTGCCCGTGCAAAGCCGGGGCGGGTCGCTAGTAATTAAATAAATATTAAAAAGTAAACAATAAATGAGGTTGGTCGACATTACAAATTGGAAATAACAGACGCTTGAAATGCTCATAAAGTGTGCATTGCTATATTTTCTAAATAAAAAGTGTGAATGTACAATTGCAAACAAGTTATTTGCGGTTGGTGCAATAGATCTAGGAATCGAACCGCAAAGTTTAGTTTGTAATGACAAACTTGAAATGTAGCCTATTTTGTTTTTAGTATGGAATCTCGGTGTGCGAGTCCAACTCGCACTTTTTGTATATTATATAGATTTAAGATGGAGATAGATTAATTAATTGCTTAAACCTGCTAGGTTTTACCGTACCATCCGACTCAGAGAGCACGGATTTTGAAGGAAAGATTAGTTTTGCCTTGATATATTATTCATTGAAATGTATTTAACCGACAAAAATGGCGCACAATTGCAAAGTTGCCATACTAACGAAGGAGTCCAACGACGATGAAACCCTACCATGTCAATCATCCACACAACCTCTCTAATCTGAGAGAACGCATAAGTAAAAGAAGAAGAATTATTCATTAAAATGTCTCTAGTTATACTAACATCCATAGTTCAAGGTTCATCCTCACCATTTCATCAAAAATAATGACTTGAACTTCTCCAGTGTCTAGACCATCTCATTTGCTCAAAACATTATTCAACGCTTCAAAAGCATCTGCTGTATATTAATTAACTGAACATGTATCGAGTTTGATAACATTTGCTTGTAGCCTACACGTAAGATTATGTTAACACAAAGGTTGTGTTTTCCTAACGAAACAGAGGTTCTGCACCTTATTATCTCTGTTGGGTATGAGAAATGACTTGTAATAACAGAGATGAATAGAAGATCAGGTTGTATGATTGACACCCCTACACCCCTGATCAGGGTTGTTAAAAAAAAGATTCGTTACCTGTTTCCAAGTAGGGTTGTCACTGCGTGAAAATCCTTAAGATCCACAAGATAAAATTAGTTTTTTCATCCTAATATATTTTAATATTTAAAGCGAAGAGGTGTGCCAATCAAGAGTGAACGAGCGACGTAGCTATTAATTAAAATTTATCGACATTAAAAAAAAAGTCCATTCTTGCAGTGGATGAATCCTATGGGTATAAGGGTCGCGACCCTTCTATACTCTCTGTCTACCCCGAAAAATGATATGTATGTTTGTATTATAAGCGTCTATAGATAATAGTTTCTTGTTGGAATGTCTAGATCAACAGCTGAATACCAATTTTTAGTACTGAATAATTAAAAAACGCTTACCAAAGTAAAACTTCACCTTACAAAAGATATAAAATGGAAGTGTCTGTTTTTAGTATCAGTATAACAGCTTTTTACTAAATGAAAGTAAATACGACATCAATGACAAATAACAATTTCTGAATTTTTCAGTCTTTCTGTCTGTCTGTATGTTCTAGCTAATCTCCAAATCAGCTTAACCGATTTTGACGAGACTTTCACGTGAAGATAGCTGATGTATCAATAAGCAACTTAGGCTATTTTTAATTATAAAAAGAATTGAGACTCCGTGCAAAAAGAAATTGAGGATAGAATCCGGTTTCACCTGTACGAAGTCGTGGGCACAGCTACTAGCACATAAAAATATGTGTCAAGAAATACGATAAATTCGTTTGTATGTAGCCTACTCTGTAAGGTTCGCGATAAAGTCCTCTTAAATGTTTCAGTCGGATAGCTGTCGTGTGTCGGGCAAAATGTCGATGGAATGGTAATATGTCTCGGGAAAAAATGTGTGTAATTCAACATTCTGTCACAAAGAGACCGGAATCTTATATGTCATGTTTCAAATTAACGAAGGGAATACTTGGTATTGTTCTACTTTAAGGGTTTCATATATTTTTATAAATAAAACTAAATGAATCAAATTGTATATCAAAATGATGGAAAGGTAAAGAGGACTCTAAACCAAGCATGTATGATGAGATTGATGGATCAAGTCAAGAGTGTCATGGTGCTCTAGACTCTCTGTCTACCCCTTGAAGAACTTGATGATGTATTTAAATATTCTATCAGTTTACTGGTGCCCACCAATAGTACAAGCTTTGTTTTGTTTGGGACCAGTTGGCGCTGTTTATTAATGTCAGAATACTAATATTATTATTCGTTTAATAAAACCAAAGAAGAGTTAAGTGGCAGAGTAAATTTATTATCCTTTTACCCTTTTTGCTTCGAGAGGAACAGTGTAAAGGCTGCGTTACGTCCAATAACTGTAGGCACCGCAATTATCATGTGTTTGTTCAACCCTTTTTAAACAAAATTTATAGGCAAATTTAATGCTAAGCCTCGTCTGCAAATATCCCTGACCTTTGCCTACAGCGAGTAATCCTAATATACCTCATAAAACCAACATCAACCAAACGCAAAACGCTTTTCAGGTCGACATGAAAGCATAATAAATACAAGTGTCCGTCTAAGCTAAAAAAACCGGCCAAGTGCGAGTCAGACTCGCGCACCGAGGGTTCCGTAGGCGAACTCCAAAAATGGTCATTATTCGTCGATGACTCTCAACAGCGCGAAACAGGAATATTTTTAGTAAATTCGCATAAAAAAAATTAAACTACATGTTTATTTACGATTTTCAGTACGGTGCTGTAAGACACTGCTTCTTACCAAATTTGATGATGAGAAACATGATTCTAGATCAACGGGAAGTACCCTAGGTTTTGATTCCCTTGTGAAATTGCAAAATATGCGAAAATTTGGGACATAAACGGTCATGATCCTATAAGGGTTACTATTTTCCCTTTAAGGTACGGAACCCTAAAAAGAAAAAAAACAGTCTATGTCTATTCTCTCTATAGCTCAAAAGAACGACCTACCGACCGCCGTCAAAAGCCTTTGAGGCATTGATACACTAGATACAGTCGTAAATCAAACTAATCTACCTCGCGTTATTAAAACCACCGCAAAACATGGCCGACATCAAACTAAATCGAGCCTTAACGTTTCACAGTACGGTTGAATGTACAACGGCGACAGATATATATTTTTACATGCCCACATTGGAGTGACCAAATATTTTTCTTGTCTTTTCTCGATGCTAGGAAAAAATGGGGCAAGTTGTCTACCCCTCTTTGTTTTGTGCTTTAAGGGAATCGAAACTCTAACAACAGCGGCTCAAAGTTTATTGTTGATAGACCGACTGATTTGAAGATGTGATGGCATCTTTATTCTACATTCGTCGTTAGGTTTTTTTCTCGATTTCATCCTTTTATGTTTTATCCTAAGCAATGTTGAGCTCAAAGTTGATTACGCGTACACTGGCGGGCATGTATGAAGAGATATATGAATGTAGAAGAAGCGAAAGAGGTGTGTGTATGTATGGTAAGGTGAGGTATGTACCAAATGCTTTTCAGGGTAGGTCGAGAGTATAGAGCGCCATATCACTCTTGAATATCACATGAAAATATGAAATTGGATATTGAAGGTGAATTTTTCAAGTGGGCGTGGAGGGTCACATCCGAAACTAAGGAGAATAGCGGTAAGTACTCGAAGGAGTCACGTGACCAATTTTGATGAATTGACATCTGCAGAATTGGATTTGTGAAAAATCATCGGGAATCGAACACGATGATTTTGAAAAAACACCCACTGAATTATTACCTCATTCGATAGTATCGCTAATAAGGAATTCTGGTAAAAATAAAAAATAACGGACCGTGTTGTTTGCTACTTTCGTAGTAAAATTATCTAGATTGCACTAGTTGGCAACTTTCCTAAGGCTTGCGACCTGACTATAACGATAGCCAAATACTTATATTCAATTGGCAATCGGGAGTGATGACCTTAATATTCAAAACCTAATTTAAAAATGGTGGTTCACTAGTTACTGAAAAAATATTATTTATTTAACGCCATTCGGTTCGGTTTGTTTCTAAAATCAAAATTTGAATTTTGGAGCAGATTAATGTGCTATAACCGAGCCAACGGGCATAAATTTAAATTTAGAATATATCATACTAGCTTCATACCCGCGACTTCGCCCGCATAGCAATATAATATAAAACCTATGTTATACAGTGATTGTATAGCATTCTACTGGTGAAGGAAATTAACAATAATTAAATATAAACGTACAAAAATACGAATGTGCAAGACTAAAGCTTATTGGCTGAGCACTAAGTACCTACGCTTTTAATTCGATCGTTTTTTTTTCGTTAATTATTGTTGTCATAAATCTAAGCTGCCAGTTACACAATAATGAAATTGAATACAATAATGGAATACTTTTCAATTCATTCATACCGGTATGAATATATGGAATTTTACTACCATTTTCCAGTTCAAGTCATATTTCACTGAAACTAATAATGAAATCTTCCTACCCTCGTTTAGAAGGACATATAGTGCAAGTAAGGACAACTCTTTACCAGCCGGGTTATTGCAAAAGGCCAAATAGGTCCTACCACAGTGCCAGTTTACTTCTTTTCATGACGAATTTACTTTGTGGCGAATGTACAACAACCCGTTATTGTGTCGCCAAGCAGTTGTGTATTCATTCCTGTTCGAAGGGCACTGTAGCTAGCAACAGTACTGGGCAAAGAAGAACTAAGGTGTCGAGCGCAGTGTAGTCACGCGGGACTTTACGATAAATGGTCATGGCAGGAACTGCGTCTGTGCTTGAGCTGGCGTGACGTTTACCATCAGGCGAGCGCCTTGCTCGCATAATCACTTGATTAGTTACAAAAAATGGCAGTTGGATTCGACAGATGGTAAGCAAGTCCAAATGATGAGCTAGGTGAAGCTACGACAGTGATAACCAAGTCAGGTTAAGCGAAGCGTTGTTCGTCCAGCAGTGAGATGGGTAGGCGTTTAAACCGCGATCAGAATCTAGTATAGTTCTACAAGTTGGAAGGGCTGTAGTCCAAAAGGTCGTTAGTCGGACGCGTCGAGCCGTGATAATTGAATTACCCGGCCGCCTCATAGTATGGCAGTTATGCAATGGCGTGCACGCGAATATAGCCCTTATTTTGTGACGCGACCTTGTCGAGTTTCCTGCCTAAGTTTGACATCACTTAACATTTGCAGGTTAAAGGCTTATACCGTGAGGTTTTGATAGATATACGAAAACACGACCAAAGTGCATTGACCCTAAAAAAATATAACTAACTAACAAAAGAACTAAGCAGTTTTAAATATATCAAAGTATCAATACTAAAAATACCGCTGTTTTTTAACCACCGACGAGAAACGAAGAGTGTTACGGATGAACCGATTTTTATTTTTTGGAACTTTTGCTCATTTATATGCTCTTTTTTTAACTATTTTATAGCATTAACATAACTATAATTTTATAAGACCCTCACGGAGAATATTAGCGCCGTTTCACTCTTGACTTGCACACCTTTTTTGCTTCTTTTACATTCTTTCATGATGTTACGGTTGGAAACGCACGAGTTGGTGTTGCAAGCGTCAATAGTCCATAGCATGCTTGTTTGCCACCTTGGTGGTAAAAAAAAATCCATTCACACATGCCCGTCTGTTCCGGGTACTCTTTAACTTTCCACCATTGGTAAAATACATCTAATATATAAAATTCTCGTGTCACAGTTTTCGTTGCCATACTCCTCCGAAACGGCTTGACCGATTTTGATGACATTTTTTGTGCTTATCCGGTATCTATGAGAATCGGCCAACATCTATTTTTCATCCCCCTAAATGTTAGGGGTAGTCCACCCCTAAATTTTTATTTTTTATTTTCTAGACCGATATCAAAAATTCTTTCACCGTTAGAAAGCTACATCATCACTGAGTAACATAGGCTATATATTATACTAGCTTCCCGCCCCGGCTTCGCTCGGGTAGACAAAATATTTGATATAAAAGTCTACCCGTGCGAAGCCGGGGCGGGCCGCTAGTAATAACATAAATTGTTATTTTTCAAAGGAACAAAAGTATCTCAAATCTCAAAACACAATTATTTAGAGACAACGCGAGGCGCGCGCTCTATTCATATTGTAATATAAAAATAATATTTAAGGTCTCTGTAACCCGGTCACGTCTCGTATAGAGTTGGCCTGAGATACGCCTAATATATGTAGACGTGGCAAAGTAGGTATTTATATTAAAATTTAATCTCATTTGAAATGAGAACACCTTAACTTTGACAGGAAACTTTTTATGCGTCTTAAGTCATAACGGTTTTAGAATACAACTTTTAAAAATGATTTTGTGTTTATGTTATATGTAAAAGATATGTTTTCATTTAAAATAATTTATTTCTTAACACCGTGCGCATGAGTTTACTTTCAGTACTTAAAGTATAAAAGTAAGAGTGTACTTACATACAGATAGACGCTGTGGACTTTCTCAGCATTTTGTAAATAGATAGATAAATCAACCAGGCTAAAATTAACGATGAGTTTGTCTACATCTTGAAACATGCTATTATATTATCGACAAAACTCGAGTAACCCCTAGTTTTACGTTCATTTTATTACCCTGAAGTCTACGAATCTCGTACTTATGGTAATAACGCACATAAATCTATTTTTATCATGTCTCGAGTACTAAGGCGATGGGTGCTGTGATATTAAGGACAGAACTATCGATGAGTTAGGTCCCGAGATATAACTCGTGATAAGAAATAAGATGAACAAGTCAGTACCGGCGTTAGGGCCACAGTCGCCCCGGGCTAGAATATTGTGGTGCCCGCTTAAAGAAATCATTATCGAGTATACATTTCTTGCTGAACAAATGTGAACTTGTATTAAGGATTTAATCTTTTCTTTAGCGTTACCCGGCGCCAACTACGCGGACGTATTATTATTTTTAATTATTTTTATATAGGTACCCCCCCAAATTCGGCGCCCTGGGCCGTCGCCCCATCACGCCACCCTCTAAAGCCGGCACTGGTAAAATTATCCACAGGGCTGTACGTAGTCACAGTAAGCGTACCGTGAGAATTATTGTAATTGAATTATCTAACACAACTTAAATATAGTTTCTGCAAAGGTATCTACAAACATACCCTTTGAGATATTTTTTATCATAAGGAACAATCCAGTTACGTGTTACATGTGCTTTATTTATTTAAACTATGAATGTATGCATAATAATTACATACCATCACGCCATAAAAAAAAAAAAAAAAAAAAAAATATTAGAACTTTCTACTTCTTAAAGTTTGTTCAAGCTTCTATAAGTTAATAACCTTACTTTTTGCTTCGCCGTAGTCAGGTAAAAAAAACACTACGGGAATGCGAAATAATCTTTGAATCCTTTGGGTGCATAATTATTTACGCTTTGAATATGAATCTTAAAAATATTAATTTAAGGCTATACAGCGCCATCTGCCCGCGGAATTTGTAATATCACCACCGCGCGCTACTGTATCGCTACTTTACCGACGGAGTTGCTCTGCGCATGTGCAGACGGATTCGAGGCCACGGTCACAACTACATTTACCTATGATTACATATTGATATTGAGTTGACGCACACTAAAGCGTGGTCGCAAGACTGTCAAACGTGTGTACTGTCATGTTAATAATTTAAGCGGTATTTTAATGTGAATAAGTGTTTAATGTTTTAACAAGTGCAAAAAAACGTAAGTATGACCGTTTATTTGTTGTGTAATTGTATTACGATGGCTATTTAAACTTGTTTCATGGTAAATATCTCGATTTGTATTCCAATACGAGTATCTAGGGACGTCATTGCGCATGTGTTGTAATTGACTGTATCTGTGAAGAGCTCCTAATTAGATACGTCGATGTCGAAATGAACAGTGAATAGGTAATTAATTTGCAAAGAAAATAATATTATCTTAGTATCATAATACATGAAATAGTACCTTAAATTGAACAAGTTATCTATTTAGGTACTAATGTTCCGGCTAGTTATTCAAGCATTAAGATTAATTATGAATAATGTATTATATTAAAATATATTTTAAAAAGTTCATTATACCTAAATAAGGCACATAAAAATTATCTCATTCAAAAATGTGTAGGTTAATATGGCTAAGTAGGTTGACACTTTGATATTTGACTTGTAAATAAATATAATCTCGATACTTAATTAAATTTTAACCTTTTACCTTGTTTAAAGCATAATGGGAATAATTTTTTTAGTTAATTGGTTTATGAAGTTAGTTTAAATTACATTATCATGCTCACAATGATCAAAAACTTCGGTGTGCAATGTAACATCCGATATGGTCTAGTGGCTAGGATACCTGGCTCTCACCCAGGAGGCTCGGGTTCGATTCCCGGTATCGGAATGATATTTTATTTTATTTTTCAGATCCAAAATGAACGTGAAAGCAGTATTGGGCATAACTATGGTATTTGTGGGATGCTGTTCCAATGTTGTATTTTTGGAATACGTCGTGAAAGAAGATCCAGGGGCTGGAAACTTGGCGACATTTCTACAGTTCTTGTTCATAGCCATTATGGGCTTCTGTACCGTGGGGAAGTTTGGAACGGCTAAAAGAAACATACCCTTCAAACAATACCTACTACTGGTAGGGTTTTTCTGGACCAGTAGCGTTGCGAACAACTACGCTTTTGACTTCAACATCTCCATGCCGTTGCACATGATATTCAGAGCTGGCTCTCTGATGGCAAACATGGCTATGGGAGTGTGGATATTGAAGAAAAGCTATCCACCATTAAAATACCTGGCCATATTCATGATATCAGCTGGAATTGCTATATGCACGATAGTGTCGAGCGGAGATGTCAAAGCCCCTAGAGAGACGCACGAAGACGCGGCCGAAGAGGAGAGATTACAATTCATTGATTGGCTGTGGTGGTGTCTGGGCATTGCTATATTGACCTTTGCACTCTTTGTCTCGGCAAGAATGGGCATCTTCCAGGAATCATTGTACTCCAAACACGGAAAACATCCGTGGGAAGCTCTTTACTATACACATCTGCTGCCCTTAGTGTTTTGGTTGCCGACGACGCCCAATCTGCTAGGCCATATTAAGCTAGCGACTGAAACTCCAGTTGTGGAAGTCCTTGGCATCACACTACCTAGACAAGTGTTGTGGTTAATTCTGTACGTTATGACCCAAGGTCTGTGCATCAGTGCAGTGTACGTTTTGACGACGGAGTGTGCGTCTTTAACCGTCACTCTAACAGTTACTTTAAGGAAATTTGTGTCACTTCTCTTCTCTATATTGTACTTCAGGAATCCATTTACACTAGGACATTGGGTCGGCACACTGCTCGTGTTTGTAGGGACAATGATTTTTACGGAACTATTGCAGAAATCCATCGCATTTGTCGTGCCAAGGAGAGACGACAAAAAGGTTCAATAAAACCTTTTTTCTACCATTAAAAGTTAATGCAATGCGTTATAGAGCAAATTTTATTAGCATTATTTAAAGATTACTTATAAGTAACTTGACAGGAATAGTTGTGTTAGTCGACACAGAATCATATGAGCGACAAAAGAGCAACTATTTACCGGGGCAAAAATACTGAAAGTCATTAGTTAATTTAAGATTTTTGACCATAGTCAGTTATATTTTTTGCTTATTTACGGTATGATAGTGAAAGGAGTCAAATATTTGACTTTTACATCTAGACTTGAAACTTCAGTCTCGTAATTAAAAGGCAAGGACCTAAGCTATAATACGTATTAATTATTTCCTCAAATTAGCATCGATAAGTATATCATTATCGTTACCTACTTACTGAATGCCCCTCGCACTTCTGCTTCTTTCATTTATACGATCTACCTATGTGCTGGCCTGGCTACCAAGGTCACACCATGAACAAATCTCGCGTACGAATTCGCGAGCACAGCTGTACTTACTAAATTTAATGTTAACTCGTGGAAATAATATCTTGTAACTTCGCCGCGCTGTAAGTTCTTTTCGGTTTGATAAGTAGACGAAACATGTGATTAAAATATGTACAAATCATGTTGTTATCTAAGTAATGTGCTATGTCGTTGTTATAACCAGCTAAGAGTTCGTTTAAAATTCGAACATTCTTGGTTACACTCTGATAAGTATTTTGTTTAAAACATTATTTATTTCAGAACATTCCGTCTAATACATTCTTGAAGAAACATTTCAGTTCTTGAATTTTTTTACATTTATATAAGGTGTCATCATCACACACCACTATATGAAGTGTTGAAAAAATCTCAAAACCAAAAGATTTAATCATAAAACATACAAATACACGTCACAAAATACAAATCACAAACTTGAGAGAACTAAAAATGCACTATCAAGAGAAAAAAAAAACATGTCAAATCTAGATAGGGATCCAATCGTATTATAACAAACACAAAATATTGCAAATCTGTTTTATACTATAAGAGTGCCAAATTGGTCGACGGCCCGTCTGATGTAAGCTTTCACCGTACCCTATAGACAGCGACAATACTAGGGTCATCTCTATGCGAGCGCGTTAACCATATGTTGAGAGAAACCATAATATAAATACTATCTAGAGATAAACAGAAGAATCACAACTCGTCATAGCACGTTTCCAAGGAGCCCTGAGAACCTTAATAATCGCGGCCAAAACTAAAATGGTAATATTTTATGTCTTCTTATCTATTTAACATATTTTTTATCATATAAGCCGCTTATGAAGGCCGGTTATCGCTCATCAGTTACTAGCTACCTACTTATAAAATGGAGGTGTAATGCTATACTAAAATGGCAAGTCATGATTATGGTTCTGTCTACCGCGCGAAGTTGAATTTAAGTTAAAGTTGATATGTTTGAATCAAGGCTACGTCATATCGGAACAAAATATTGTAAGACTATGATGGTTGTTTATCACTAAAGCCAAATCCGTCTCATTCATAACTGTATGTCTATCATATATGTAATACTAGACGAATTGAGATATTTCGCTTTCAAAGTAGGTTTGTTTGATGATCTTTAAATTCAAGATGCGCGTAGGCACCTACTGATTGTCGTTAGGGGTGATACGGGATACGGGAGTCAGAGCGCGGCGCCTGTCTTCCGATTGCTTGATTGGTTTTATGGACTAGGTTTGTTTAGTGTTTACACACCTAATGATCCAGTACTGTAAAAAAATAACATCATATTTATTGAGAGAAAGGCCGCGGCGTGCTTTCGTGAATTGAAAGATTTGTAAGATAAAATTTGTAATCGATTTCGACAAATTAGAACATGGATGTGAAGATCTTCATATATTGAAATTTTGAGAATATCCTTGGAAATAATATTGGGTAATTTCAGAGTACTTGGTTCGGAGGAAGAGTGGGAGTTTATCTTACCACTTTTTTGTTTTGTTACTATAATTTTAATGTGTTGAAAGACAAAAGAGAACTTATCTTCGTTTATCTTTACCGGAGTTCTATTACGAGACATGATATTAAGGCGATCCCTTCTATCTTCAACATTACAGCAGTCCAACGTCTGCGACCGAATCTGTAGTGTTAGTTGAGTCATGTCGAATCCTTAACTAGCGGTGTTCAACTCTATAACAAACCGCACAGAGTCGTTTTTGGGTATATCAAATTGCACTTAAAACACCAGCTGACGACATGGCAAGCGCAAAGAGAAGTTATCGTTTTCTTAGCACTCGACAATCGACTTAATTTACTTAAATGTAACGATTAAGTTAGCGTAATTTTGTTATGATCATTCGGAATTCTTCGATCGAGAAGAGTAGCGCCTGACGAATTCCTAATAGCTAAATTCTAGGCCCCTGATGCTTTTTAAAGATCAAACTTCCCGAGTGAGAAAACCCATGCTGTTCCAGGCAGTGTAACATCATGGGTTTTTCTCAAGACCACAAATAAGGTAACCACAATTAATATATTCGTTGCGTCTATAGGCTACGGTAAATGCTTACCATTAGACGGTTTGTTTCATTGCCACTTTGGGTTATTAGAAATTATGGCACTTTTTTACCTTTATATTGTAATTAGCTGTTACTCGCGATTACGGTACGATTTGTTGGTGTTTGTTTAGGATATAATCTATGTCCATGTCAAATTATTTCGATCCTTTCAGCCGTTTTGTCCTAAAAGTAGCAAACAAACAACCCATTCCACCCTAGTGGGTGGACGGGTCACGAGTCAAACTAACAACCAGTGCCGGTAGCACGAACTATTTCGACAAAGTATTCGAAAACGTAACTCGCGAAATGTCAAAATTGTCATACTAATTTTTAGTTCCACTTTTCACCGCCGAAGCGCTGCTCATTTTTCAATACAAAAATAGTCAAAGGCGATACGAAAACGTTGTCGCAATTATTCATGCTAGCCCTACAGAGTTACTTTCAAATTTATAATATTAGTAAGGATTTGTGAATTTTATCGATACCTTTCTCTATGTTAGCAGAATATTGAGAGAATGGCTTGAGTAATACAATTGTAGCGTGAAAATAGCGTGTTTAGTTGTGTATTATGTACGCCTTATCGATGTCAGGTATCTGTGGACTAGCACAACTTTCTGTCATAATACTAGTTAAACGCATTATAATAGCTAGTATTTACTATCAAGTTTTTTATCGATACATTGCGCGGTCAATTATTTATTTATTAATAAATTTTATATACACACACAAAGCACACATTTATTTATTGTAAGTGTTGTTTGTGTAAATATAATGAAATTATATTGAGAGATCAACAATTATTGTTAAGGTCTCAAAACCCTGCAATGGAGTTAAAGATTTAAGCAGCAGATAATTCAAGAGATCAATACATTTTAATGGTCTTAAAGCCCTGCAATGGAATTAAGGAATAAAGCTGCAAGGTTAATGAAAGAGGTCAACAATATTTTGACGGTCTTCAAACCCTGCAATGGAGTTAAAGATTACAACAGCAGAATTAATTATATCAAAGGTTTTTCTTACTAATTCCAACAATTGCAGTGAAGATAGGCTTTACCAGTAATACGACAGCTATTTAGCCCGTACCGAAGCAGTACAGAAGCGTACAGAAGCTAAAAAATTAGCGCTCTTTGCTTATTTATTGCATTTCATTGTGTTAAATATTTTATTTGTTTGTAAGTGTAAAATAATTGTTATAATAAATTAACTTTTTGTAATGTAGATTTTAATTTATAATATCCCTAATTCCTACCGTGATTTACAACAGTTGTTTACAAACACAGTGGTGCTAATTCTGTTGTTCATAATTACTAAACTTAACTAATTTGACAGGTCTAAATGTATTGCCATCCTTATTTAACCCCGCACATGAGAAAGGGATAGCAAGACTTTTGGACCTGTCAAATTAGTTAAGTTAAGTAATTTTGAACAACAGAATCGACACCAGTCATTGCATCATAAATTGCAGCCTGCCAGCGAAGCGTCGCTTCAAGCTCTATAAACTTTACATACCCACAGCAGAAACTCAACACTACAAAATGCCGAAGCACCTACATTTGCGAAAAAGTATTAGTATCGTTAACGTAAACATTGCCATGGTTACCTGTATTTGTTTATGTTATGCATGTCTGGAATTTTGATACAAACCTATCGTGCGTAATCTTGCGTATCGCAATGGTGTCGTCGTTGCGTTGGTACCTATGACGTTTTGTATCAAACAAGCCACCATGCAAAAGTTTACGTTAACGTTACGAATACTTTATCGGAAATGGTGTGCGTTGTTACGATAGCAAAATGTTGTCTCTATACGTTATTTGGCTGCGATCATCTCTAAGGTAGATATAATTCTAGTCGGGTAGCTCCTATTTTAAACAAAAGGTACTTTGTGCCCTGTCCCACTTAGATCTACATATCTTGAAAGAGTCAAGACTACACTAGTGAGACAAGACAGAGTGCACTAGGATAGCACCAGACATGTAGTACTAAAAGTGTCTAAGTATGTGATTAAGACATAATTTATTCTATTATCAAAAAAGAGCAGACCATCCAGCTTATAGGTTTCAAGGAGGCTCTGTAATTAGCAAGTCTAGTATGCCCCTAATTGCCCAGCCATCTCCTATCAGATAATGAGGCAACTGCCATATTCATATTTAGCTCATTTTAAATCAATCGTTATTAGACGAGACAATGGTGCCAATTGTCTTGGTCAAGATTAGACCAAAACGAAATTGAAATATTAATCTTATTCTGTTGTGCATTGAAACTATAATAACTAAACGCTTTGACAGAAGTTAATTTGAATTTTATCAGCCCTTAGCTAAAATGTCGTGTAAATTACGTGGTTTGCATTTAATACGAAAGATGGCGCTGTACAAATAAAACATGTGCGCGTGTTACCACGAACGTTGCACAAAACAGCGCGCGACCGCACGTAAATATTCACAGTGTTTCTACAAAGTGTCTGCCAAAAAGAAACCAAACTAAGAAAATAAATTTTAACAACCCTTGACTAGATAAAAGCTTAAAAATGTCTCACACGTTGCCTGCTAACCACGAGCCGGCGCAAAATTAGTGGGCGCTCGAGCAAAAGCCTGCCTTGCGAATTTCCTACCGCCTGCACCCCTGCCGAGTTAAAAATGTCTCTCCATAACAATATAACAAGCAAAAATAAACTCAACTACACGTACATAAGAATCGAGGCCAGTTTATTGAGGCGTTGCCGAAATTTGCAGTCACTAAAGCGGACGCGGACGGAATTTCAACAAGTTGGACCATTGCTTCGGATTGCAAAGTCGTGGATGCGTTTCGTTTGGTCTTATAGCTTTTGGAATAGGGTTTCTTTTGGTGGAGACGATTGTGAGGTAGAGCTAGTTGCAGTGCAGACATTCATGACGAATGCTGCCAAAAATGGGCAGTTTTTCACTCCGTATGCCTGGTTTATTGTTTTTGCTTCAGTTTTACTGCCTACGTGCATTAGATGCTCTAGTTTATTTGATTTTGGAGTCTGATTGAACCTAAACAAGGATATTTTAGTTCATAATATAATAACTCGGTTTTTATTTACTCCCACGTCAAAGTTCGGGAGTAAAACTACCTTGTATATAATGGGTAACTTTAGCCCCTTGTGTAACAACTACTTGCATGGTATTTCAATTTTTCGGAACATCATTTATTTACTACAACTACGATATCCTGTACAGTAATTGTACATTTATAGGTTTTTTAATAAATGTTACATATAGGCTGTTTTCAATCAAACCATGGATTTATGAAGCACATATTTTAATTACATTTTCATCTAGTCATATCCAGTGCCGGTAGCAGAAACATTGACGACAACGTATTCGAAAACGTAACTCGCGAAATGTCAAAATTGCCATACAAATTTTTAGTTCCACTTTTCCCCGCCGCAGCGCTGTTCATTTTCCAATACTAAAATAGTCGAAGGCGATACGAAAACGTTGTCGACAATGTTCCTGCTACCGGCAATATTATCAATGCATCGAACAAAATAATCAAAATAATTGTATTTTACGAACGCTGTGATTTCCTATAATTGAGGAAACTTATTGATTTTGTTCTTCTGTCTAGCTATAAGACTTTCATTAACTGTTTCTTGTTGGAAATCCAAAATAAATAAATCGATTAGGTGGTATACGATACTTGCTAATACGTAACAATTAATACAACGTAGCGACCAATTAACTACAGCTCAAACTGCGTTAGTGCAGGTGTGGAATCTCAGGAACGACCGTGCAGTGGGCCGCGAAATTTATGGACTATTACTCCGGTTGCGGTCCGACATGCAACGTTTCTGGCATCTAAGTCTTGTCCACTAATAGCTTCGTTAATTTGTTTGAGGAACCTTAGAATAGTCTCCTCGCAAGTATAGGTACTGAGAAATTCTAAATTCAAACGAGAAACCATACAATTTGAATTTGACAACTTCCCATATGAGTTCATGAAGGGGTGTTACAAAATCCATTTTTCACCAAAGAACATTTGGTGCCAACGTGATAGATGGTGAGTCTGTCGCCGTCTTATTGGCACTACTTGTATACGTATTTGAATTTATACTCAGACGTATGCAGGTTTCCTCACAATGTTTGCCTTCACCGTAAAGATCGAGGCGTGACTGATCACTGCAATTAAGTTAGAAAAACTTATTGGTACAGACCGGTGGGATTCGAAATTGCGGGGCTAGAAGATAAGGCGAGGCGTCAAACCACGAGGCTCCAAAACTCTTAATTAAATACATTTAATAAATGTCGCCGACATTCATGAATGTAAAGAAGACAAGAGGTCTTCTTTCAAGTCACGAGTGAAATGACTCTCTCTGCCTACCATAAAAGTGACTTGGCATAATTGGCATGATTGTATGTAGATTTCTATCGAATCATAATTATAAAGATGTGAGTCTTCATCAACAACCGGGTTGGCAACGCGTTAGTGATACCCCTGGTATTGCTAGCGGCTATAGGCTACGGTGACTGCTTACCATCAGGTGGGCCATACGCTTATAACCTAAGTGGTAAACCAAAAAAGGTGATTTAGATTTTTACCCTCAGGCATTTGTATTAATCTATATAATAAGAATAATAATAATAATGCTTGGACATTATCACACAGCGCCATCTGGCCCCAAACTAAGCAAAGCTTGTACTATGAGAACCAGTAGCTGATATAATACTTGTATACTTTTTTTTTGTAAATACATACTTATAATACATACCAAACACCCAGACGCAAGACAATCATATTTGTCACATAAATGTTTGCCCCGGCGGGAATCGAACCCGCGACCTCTAGCGTAGCAGTCAGGTGTACTAACCACTAGATCAGCGGTCTCGTCAAATATATATATATATATATATATATATATATATATATATATATATATATAAAAGAATCCCTATTTCCCTTGGTCACGGCATCACCCGTGAACGGCTGGACCGATTTCGCTAATTCTTTTTTATTTGTGTTTGTTATTATCAGGAGAAGGTTCTTATGAAAAAAAACGGAACCTTTTTAATTTAGCGATAAACTAAGGGTCCTTTTTGCTATGGTGTATTTGTCATATGAATTCATAGCTAAGACAGGACATCGCCTGTCGGCTCAGCTAGTAGAGTATAAAATACAATGTTATTTGTGTTGTTCTAGATGGCGAGCCTATCAAACTGCCGGAGAACTTGGAAAGCTTGCCCCGGGCTGAGCACTTCGCTGCACAAAGACACAGATGGAACACCAACGAGGTAAGGTCATCATAAGTCGTATTCTGATGAAGCTATCGAAACTGTCACGTGGGGTCTTTGACCGGCTGTCAAACGGAAAGCTTAGTAGTTTAAAAGCAGGATATTTTTTTACACTTCTTTTACCTTTTTGTCAGATTATGTAACACAATCAAATTTGTAGGGATTTTCACGATAACATACATATATTTAAAAGAAAAATAAAAGCATTTCACATTGGGCTGAAACCTGCTAAAATATAAACTAATAATTCTATTCACCCTTACGTAAAGCGAAAACGAATTTGACCTTGTATTTACGTAGGAAAAAAGATTAAATCGCGGTACAGCGTTCATTGCTGGTAATTACACGTAACGCTACAATCTCGTCGAATGACGTCGGCGATGGAGTCGCTCCATATGTAATAAATCGTGGCTAATTCATGTATTATGCAAACAGACATGACTGCCGTCTCATATCTCGACCTGCAATGTTTTAGCCTACTTAACTTGGCGTAGATTAGCTTTGGGCCCCTACTATTGGTAGAAATAATTACGTCATAAAATAAATTAATACTGGGACCTGTAATAAAGTAGTAAATACTCGTCTTTTTTAGTTTACTTTTTTTATTATTTACGGATCTGCGATTGACCACGATCTCACCTGATGGTAAGTGGAGATGTGGTCGAAGGTGGAGCTCGCTTGTCCGTTAGTAGCCTATTCACTATAGTTTTAAAGAGTCCCAGGTTGTAGGATTCAGGGAACACTGACGTGGGGAGAGAATTCCAGTCCTTTGCTGTACGCATTATGAAAGATGACGCAAAACGCTTAGTGCGTATTGGTGGTATGTCCACAACGTAAGGGTGAAAGCTCTCCCCACGCCTAGTACTCCGATGTCGAAAAGGTGATGGAGGAACTAAGTTGTGAAGTTCCTGTGCACGTAATATATTTTTTATACCACTAAGGTGGCACACAAGCATACGGTCCACCTGATTTTAGCACCAACGTAGGTGGTCATTGGTACAGGCCGGGATTTGAACCTGGGCCCGTCAGATTACAGGCCGTTGCTTCAACCACAAGGGCGCCATGGCTTACAAAACTCATTTTTTCAACATTTGTAACTCACCAGTGACTTTCAGACCAGGAGTGCCGCATAATGTTTAGATTACCCTGGCTAATGAAATGCGTTGGGTGTAAATTAGACCTCAACGACCATGCGTGTAACGGTTATTATGGTAATGCGGTTCACATGAGCTATAGCGGGCAGTGTCTGCCCACACTTACTTGACACTTTGAATTTTGAATCTTAAACCTTAGCTTTAGAGTTGAGATTTCTTCGAGGTTTTGGACTTGACAGAAGGTTTGGCAATTGATACGAGCTAGGAATTAAGACTTAAAGGAGTTGGTTATTGAGTTGGTTATCGCTTGTAACAACGTATAGTTAGATCATCGCTCAAGCGAACCATAAAGTCGTCCAGTATTGTCAACGTGTAAATTATTGTACTGTGTTGGATTGGACTTAATATGGAGTTTGATCTCTATCTTAATGGGCTTAAGATATAAATTAGGAAACATAAATCCTAATAGCGTGGGTTTATGTTGACTAAAGCATAGGTCTAGTGGTAAGTGACTAAACGCTATAGTTTAGCAAAAACGTAACTAGATTTTTGGCTACTGGCAACCTTCACCAAATGGAGTACATGTTATGACATTTACAGACTGTAAGCAGAACAATCAAGTGGCTCATTCTCGACGGGGCAAACATTTGTGTTGCCTTAGTACAAGCTTTGCTTAGTTTGGGGTAAGATGGCACTGTGGGACAATGTATTTTTTGGCATTTTCCATGCTAAATGATCGCATTGAATGAACTTCTATTCGAACTACATGCCTACACCGTAAGTGACTTTCAGTGATGTTCTTTATGTATGTAAATAACGCCAACGTGACGTCACGACATGACACTAACTGCACCATCCCTTTAACGAGGTCAAAACTTCAACAAGAAGTATTTTATGCACCCGCATTGAATGTGACTACATCAAGGAACGAGTAAGGTATAACCTGTCGTATCTACTCTGAGGTATAACCCTTAGAATAATAACGAATGCTTGCTAATAGTAATTGTTCTGAGGGTATAACCATTTTCGATGGATTTTCCCATTGCCAACTGTACGGTATCAAATCCATTAGTTTCGGCCAGTGACAGGAGAATACTCTTAATCCTGAGTTTAAATTGATGAGATTGATGCCTATCACCGGGCCCCGTGCCAAGGCCGTCGATTGATTACACTCGTGTGTTACGAACCTAAATTAGCTATGTTCCAAACACAATTTCCAGTTTTAGGACAATTCTAGTACCAGTGAAATACTCTGTATTTCTCAGCAGATTTGCGGAACAATATTGCCTGGTTTCCCCGCCCTTACAAATCAAGTAACCAAGTAACCAATATCATGATTGTTACATGAAAAAAAGAGGTTGATTTTAATACGAGTATGATATTTTTTTGTTCAGACTTCAGAAATAAGTACATGTAGTTTCGATTGTACAATAAATATTGTATTTATGACCGTTCTCCTTATATGACTACTTGACTTATGTTCCTGTGTCCACTAGATGGGGCAGAGGGCTTCCACAGTGCTCCGCCATCCCGCTCGGTCTTGAGCTTCGTGCTTCAGATCGCCCCTAGTCTTTCCTATGATCTTCGCCTCTGCGATGATCGTCAGACGCCAGGTCTGCTTAGGGCGGCCACGTTTACGTTTTCCTTGGGGATTCCAGTCATGTGATCCTTATATGACTAGGGCAATCACATTTTACATCATTAAAAAAACAGGGGATCATACTACGTTCGAATATTTTATTTCTACTCTATTTCCGTTAACTTAGATGGAGCAACCAAATAATATTAGGTCCTTACATATGAAATTGGCGTTTTTCGTACTGGCCACTTTAATCACGAATTTCTCCTCTTTGGTAAGGAATTCCAAATTCAAATTTGTACAGCTATAGACTCATGTATTTGTGCTTCGATGATCGTCATTCATTTGTTTTTTTTCTTCTGTTTTTTTCTGTTTGCGTCACTCATTTTACAAAATGGAAAACCTTAAATATCGCATTATTTACGAGTACGAGTTCCGCCGTGGCACTAGTGCTGCGGAAACAACTCGAAGGGTGAATGATGTGTATGGCGGTCGTGTTGCAAAAGAAAACACAGTTCGTTTTTGGTTCCAACGTTTTCGTTCTGGAAATTTCGACCTGCAGAACAAGCCCCGTGGACGGCCTGAGACTCAAGTTGATAATGAAGAGTTGAAGGCTATTGTGGAAGCGGATCCATCGCAAACCACGTCCGAGTTAGCTGCAGGCTGCAATGTTAGTGATAAAACTGTTTTAATTCACTTGAAGCAAATTGGGAAGATTAAAAAGCTTGAAAGGTGGGTACCTCACGAATTGACTGAAACAAACCGGCAAACGCGCGTCGACTGCTGCGTTACATTACTAAACCGGCACAATAATGAAGGTATTTTAAACCGAATCATTACCTGTGATGAAAAATGGGTTCTTTACGATAATCGGAAGCGCTCAGCGCAATGGTTAGATCCTGGCCAGCCAGCCAAATCCTGCCCCAAGCGAAAATTAACCCCAAAAAAGTTACTTGTAAGCGTTTGGTGGACTAGTGCCGGTATTGTTCATTACAGTTTTTTCAAATCTGGCCAGACTATTACGGCTGATGTCTATTGTCAGGAATTGCAAACCGTGATGGAAAAGCTAGCGGCTAAACAACCTAGGCTGGTCAATCGCTTCACGCCACTGCTGCTTCACGACAACGCTAGACCACACACTGCGCTACAGACGGCTACTAAATTAGAAGAGCTTCAATTGGAAAGTCTCCGTACTCCCCGGACCTTGCTCCAACAGATTACCATTTTTTTCGAAATTTGGATAACTTCTTGCAAGGGAAAAAATTCAACTCCGATGGGGCAGTCCAAATCGCCTTCAAAGATTTTATTGATTCCCGTCCGACTGGTTTTTTTAGTAAAGGGATCAATGAACTACCTATGAGATGGCAAAAGTGCATAGAAAATAATGGTTCATACTTTGATTAATTAAATATATTATATTAAAAAATATTCGACTTTTTGTTCCTCCCATACAAAACGCCAATTTCATATGTAAGGACCTAATATCAATATTTTTCTTTCTTTTTCAAGAGCCACTTCTTGGCCGACTCCCACTTCCACAGATCTTTAGTAATTCCTAAAAACAAACAATAAAACGCGTAATCGACGTCACTACGTCCCCTACACATTAACATCTTCCGCTAACAACGGCCGATTCCCTTGTATGCAAATCCGTATCGAGCGGGGCGACTCCAGGACTACGTTTTTATGGCCGACTAAATTTACCTAAGCACTTGTTGTTTAGCCAGCTTGATTGCTTGTATGTGTTATCAGTTGAGGGATGTTATAGCTTTGCATGGGGTGCGGTTGATCGATGTGGAGTGGAGGATGTTTGCATAGTTGCTAAGAAAATGTCGCTTTCTTGGTCACTTGTTTATTTTAGATTCAGACGTTTGTGTTGGATGCGGGCCGCATTGAATCGGTCATTGTTGAAAACTATGGGGGAGGCCTTTGTTCACCAGTGGATGTCTATCTATAAAAGAAATAAGAAAAATCGTTAAGAAACTCAATACTCTGAGTTTTGCGTCCGATATTTTATATTAATTTACTAGCGGTCCGCCCCGGTTTCGCACATGTAGATTTTTTTTTAGATCTTTTAAAGAGGAATAATTCTTTCATACATATTTTTTGGGTAACTTGAACCGTTTACGCAGCGCACGCAACGGAAGCCCTAAAATATGGATAATTTTCCCCGTTTTGCAACATTTTTCCCTGATGCTTCGCTCCTATTGGTCGCAGCGTGATGTTATATCGCCTAAAGCCTTCCTCGATAAATGGCCTATCCAACACAAAAATATTTTTTCAATTCGAACCAGTAGTTCCTGAGATTAGCGCGTTCGAACAAACAAACTCTTCAGCTTTATAATATACCAGCGGCCCGCCCCGGCTTCGCACGGGTAGACATTAGTTTCGGAGCATAGACATTTATCAAATATTTTGTCCACCCGAGCGAAGCCGGGCCGGGTAGCTAGTATAATATATAGCCTATGTTACTCAGTGATAATGTAGCTTTTTAACAGTGAAATAATTTTTGAAATCGTTCCAGTAGTTTCGGAGCCTAATCAACCCACAAAAATACAAATATAAACCCACAAAAATACAAATCTTTCCTCTTTATAATATTAGTGTAGATTAGTGTAGATAAGTATAGATATATTTTTGTATGAATTATATTCTTTAAATACCTAATACAATTTATAAAATTATATGTATTTTCCCTTAATAATATGTTACAGGCCTAATGAAGCGCAAATACGGAAATATATGAGAATTCCCCGTTGCTTTCGGTTTTCCTTCTCGGACAATCTGTTACTAGGAAATGATAACGTTATATTAACTGTATTCTTTATTCCGACGTGTAATTACTGTGGATAAAGCCGGGGCGGAAAGTACCGTTTATCTTCGGGAATATTTCGTTTACGTGTATAGAAAACTAATATTCGAGAATGGATCGTGAAAATGAACCAACTTAATCATATATTTGGATATAGTACACGCGTTTTCTACTGTTTTTAAATCTTTAAGCGTTTATGAATGAGGATACGCTCCGCTAGTAGTAATGCTGCTAGCACAGTGACTCCTCATCAACAACATGGTTGGCAACTCGTTATTGATGCCCCTGGTATTGCTAGCGGCTATAGGCTACGGTAACCGCTTACCATCAAGTGGGCCGTATGCTTGTTTGCCACCTTAGTGGTATAAAAAAAACAGTGATAGGTACCTTTTATACGTGTGCAAAATTTCATACAAATCCGTTGAGCCGTTTTTACGTGATTGAGCAACAAACATCCATCCATCCAGCCTTATTCTCGTAACACATTTATAATATTATTAGAATAGGATTATTGGTATAGATTATACTTACACAGATTTCGACGAGACCGCTGGTCTAGTGGTTAGTATACCTGACTGCTACGCTAGAGGTCGCGGGTTCGATTCCCGCCAGGGCAAACATTTATGTGACAAATATGTTTGCCTTGCGTTTGGGTGTTTGGTATGTATTATAAGTATGTATTTACAAAAAAAAAAAGTATATAAGTATTATATCAGCTACTGGTTCCCATAGTACAAGCTTTGCTTAGATTGAGGCCAGATGGCGCTGTGTGATAATGTCCAAGCATTATTATTATTATTATTATAAACCTAAAAACCCGCCTAAGTTGAGCTTCATTGAAATACTGTGCCTTGTAGGATACCTTTATCGAAAGCTCTTTTCAGGTTACGTTTCATTGAGCGTTCATGAGTAGGCATGTTATGGTCTGAACAACTTTTCAGACGTTTTTATGTAGTAGCATATGTTATAGCACTTATTTCAAGCAAATTGATGTTGGAATATCGGGTAATTTAGTTTTATTGAGCGGTGGATAAGGTCCGAATATGAACGTAGAAAATATATTATACTAGACTAGCTTTTGCCCGCGGCTTTGCACGCGTGGTAAATAAATGTACCTATATCTTAAATTCTAAATGATAGCTTTTAGTCTCCAAGAATATCATCGTGGAGCCCTGGAAACCTTAATTATAAAAATATTCTAGTACACGCTTACTCATTCGGTTACCGTATCCTGACCTAGGTAACCAATACAGGGACGTAGCGTGACAGATATCAATTAATATTATTCGGTATCTACGCGCCACAACCAAACCGGCCCGGCTTCCACCATATTAATGGCCGACATCACGCGAATAGACCGAATTGATGCAATGTCATCGTTTGATTTTGAACGGCATTGTTTCACATCACTAGCAGGCAGGGCCGGAATTGTGTGGGCTTGTGTATATAAACAAGAGGCGTTTGAATTTGTATAAATGGGAAATAGCCAGTATTGTTTGATCCCTTCGGTCTACTTTGTAACGAACTTGTGTAAGCTGTTAAATGAGAAATTTGTTTATTTTTATTGGAACTGCAATTGGAACATGTTAAATTGGGATATGAATTTGTCAATAAGTATTTTTACGTATCAAAGTATTGATTGATGAATAAAAAGTAACAATACTCAATATTAGTTTATTAAGCCTAGCCTTAATTAAGACATTAAGTTTTTTTATACCACTAAGGTGGCAAAGAAGCAGACGGCCCGCCCGTCTTACCTTGTACCGCAGGGGTATCACTCGCGCATTATACTAATTTTCCTCAACTTTTTAATTCAAATTATAATTTGTGTCTTAAAAAATAACAGTCCATACACAATGTTATGCTTACAAAGAATAATAAATAGCTTTATGAAAATAATATAATGGATGATAGTACCTATATTAAACCTCAACGATTTGAGTTAACGGCTTGTTATAAAACTTTCAGCTTAAATAAATGCATACAATTCAACGTGCCAGCCAAAGCACAAGGCTAAAAAACACATGCTAACATGTTGTCTTCTGACACTTATACAATGTTGGCGATCTGCCCCTAAGCCCCGTCCTCGCTCCGCCCCTGGCCGATCAATGATCTTTGCTCCACATGTAGTTTGGTTTCATTTTCATACATCCACGCCATCGCAGCGATATGCTAATATTTGCCATACTTATTTCCATCGAGTGATGTATTGATGTTGGCCGGTTTGGCTTGTGGGCTTTAATCTGGCTATCTGTACGTCTGGTATGATTTCATTCGGGGTTCATTTAAAACTTTATTACATTTTCTTCTTTATCTTATTACAATGACGGACAAATACTGAAATGCCAGTCAAATTTGATGCCACATTAATAGTGCCTACGATTTTGCGTACGGGATTGTATATTTACGAAGGCTTAAGTTTTAAAGACGTGTCGATCAGTATAACAGTGATGCCAAGACGAGTACATCAACCCCTCCTCGACTCTAGCCTACACTTATATATAATAAAAGAAAAGGAAAGATTTGATTGTTCGTGTAGTTGTTTTAGTTGGCTCCGAAATTACTGGACCGATTTGAAAAAAAACTACTATTAGAAGCCGACATTATCCCTGAAGAACATAGGCTACCGCGGGAAAATACTTCATTCCTACGGGAAAACGGGTAATAGCTAACAGGTAATACTCTATTGCTACGCGGGCGAAGTCGCGGGGAAAAGCTAGTATTAAATATACTCCGGAGTTTAATAATAATGCCAGTCTAGCCCATCTTCCTAGCTTGCCGTCCAGCAACGCTCTTATCCGAGTTCCTCACTATGCGGCTTAGCATGTAATAATGCCTGGCTACTTACGCTACGATACACCTAAAAATGTACTCTCTCCCGTGTCTCCAGATGGTCTGTGTAGTGTATGTGGATTTATTGTATACCTTAATATAGGTATATACTTACATTTATATATATGTATATAAAAGCCATGTGTACAATAGTCCACACATATACAATTATACACACATACATACATCACACTGTCTCGAGCGCACCACGTCAGGTCAGTTGACACGAGAGCGCAAGCGAGAGTGGACGTGATTTCGTACCAGGAATTATTGTGCGTGCCGAGCCTGTGTTATTCTATACATTACAGTCCGGTCCCTTTTTTCTGTTGGTCAAGGCTCATCAAACAAATCTAGTTTGCACCATGCGCTATGAAATTCTGAAAGGATTCGAAAATTTACTCCAATATTTATTATTATTATTTATGTTAATAATGGAACTAGAAATTTAAATTACACTACGTACTGGATAACTTTGAGATGCCTTTGGCGCTCTATGAAATATTAGGACTTAGTTGGAACTTCAGTTGAAAATATTCAGTTTGATAATCGACTACATTTCCAGCTCAAATTTTGCTTTTTAATATCCGTAAATCATATTCGCAACAAGAATAAAAGCTAAATAATTATGAACACGAAACGAACTCCTTGCCCAACAATTCACACGTGAACATTTTGAATAAATAACAATTTGGTAAGCCCAAGTGGTCTTTGAACAGAATGCGAACCGTTTATATGCCATTAGCATGTAATAACCGTAATATTCCGACGGACAGAATTCGCGCAAAAACTATATTTTATTACCTTCCTGCATTCGCAATTCGGGAGAGCCTATAATTATTTTCTGGTAATAACGCGAAACGGGAATAATATTTTTATGGTTCCGTAGGCTCACCAACAGAACTCTATT
Source organism: Falcaria lacertinaria (assembly GCA_951449985.1). Taxonomy (NCBI): domain Eukaryota; kingdom Metazoa; phylum Arthropoda; class Insecta; order Lepidoptera; family Drepanidae; genus Falcaria; species Falcaria lacertinaria. The sequence goes on along the minus strand of OX602121.1, from coordinate 9,030,328 downwards.
TCTAAGACTCCTCTGTCCGTCTGTCTGTATCTCATGATCCGTAATAGGTGGAAAGATGATTTTTTCATGTAAACATAAATAGCTTATGTTAATTACGAATAAATCATTAATTGCTCAGTTAATCTCGGTGTGATAGCAACATAAAAATATAGGCCTTTATATTTTTGTACATAATTATATAAATATCTTCACGCCAAGTCCCTCACTACAGCTATATACCTACTGAGTATATAACGACGTTTCACTCTTGACTTGCATACCTATTTGGCTTCTCTCTTAATTCTACACTTAATTTCTTCTAAGTCTAGGTTTTTCTAAATATGCTTTAGTAAAAATCATAATGTCGTTTATTCAGTTTAGGCCCTAATGAGGTACTAATGAAGGTCTAAATTACCACCGGTTCGGAAAAAAAGCCACCTGAGAAGAACTCTCCAGAAACTCAGTGCTCTGTCTTAGTATGAGCGCAACCTAGTAGCATACATAATTCAAGGTGTCTCGTGCGTGGCTATGACTGATAAGCACTTTAATGTTCTATTACATATTCTGTTACGAACCTAGGAAAGTTATTCGTTCCACTCCAAAGTTAAAACACACAAGGTTATCGGCGACTGCCTAATAACTTAGTTTTCCACAAGCTAGCACTAAATCGCGATCTCTCTCTAAGGAATTTGGACCCTAATCACAGACACGTAAAGTCCATAATATTAGTTTCAACGTATAGACTGTACTTAGTCAATAGTGACGCTTTGGGACCAACCTCCAATATAGCAATTTTGCTCCAAAACAAAACACAGTCGCACTTTATTTCAAATGAAAATTGTGCCCCGATTTAAGCGATTGTCCACAAACTGAAAGTGTCTCTCTCACGTCCTATATAAAGCTCAATACAGCTTGGTAGAAGGTTGTCTTTGACAAAGAGGCATCAACATCGAGGCATCGTGCCTAATGAGCCGTGTTGGACGAGAAAAGATGTTTTTTTTCTCTTTGACCCTCTTTTCTTGGTAAAGGTTGTATCGACACAAGGTCTGTAAGGAAAATTATTTGATGGCAAATCGCTAGGGATGAATGTATGAATTGATGTCGACTGGCCCTTAAAGGTAAAACAATTCAGTCCCGAAGGGCTTCCTTAGAATTGATTTTCAAATGCCAATAACGTCTATGCTCGAGTGGCTTGCAAGAAGAATAATTTGATTGAAGAATGTATTTATGATACATCATGTTTTTATGTTTCTATTATAATCATGTTTATTTATTTCAATATTAAAGTTACGATATACATTTCTATGTGCATTAACTACTTAAAAAGAAAAAAAAACTAACCTAATATAAACAATTAAAATAATTAAAGAAATAAAACACTTGTCCCAAATCGCTGTCACGCGGGAGGGTGCTTATTATTATAATAAATATTACACCAAGCCCTCACGGGGTAGGCAGATAATATGGTATGTAATATCTTATGGAAAAACGTAGAGTGTAAAATGTTGAATACATGAAAGAATGAACACAAAATACTCACTTTGATCTATACTAATGTGTACGTAGTAAAATATTATCTACTCTGAGCTATTATAAAGAGGAAAGATTTGTATTTTTGTGTGTATGTTTGTAGTGAATAGGCTCCGAAACTACTGGACCGATTTCAAAAAATCTTTCACCGTTAGAAAGCTACATTATCACTGAGTAATATAGGCTATATATTAAACTAGCTGCCCCGGCTCCGCACGGGTAGACAAAATATTTGATAAATGTCTACCCGTGCGAAGCCGGGCTGGCTTTCTTATGCTTTTAACTGTGCGAAATTTAATACACAACGGACCGCACAATTTCTTAAAAAAATTATAAAGTTTTTGCTTCACGTTTTAATATTATGATGTATTTGAGAACTATAGATGAACAGACAAAGCCCCTAGTCTTATTTAACAGTTGAAACGAACATAACAAGATAATGAGTTCTCATTGAGTTCAAAACTAACACGAACTTATCAGAACAATTGCACTTAGTTATAAGTATTTTATACGGGTACACTTATATTAAGTCCTCACATGAATTCAGATTCATGCATACATATCATCATTCCTAGTCCCTCACGGGGTAGGCGGAGTATAGAGCGCTATTTGACTCTTAACTTCTACACCTCTTTTGCTTGTTTTACATTCATCAATCGATTCATACATGCTCTTTACCTTTCCATCATTGAGTACTTTGGTAATTTGAACTAGAAAATTCAGAGATAAAATATTTTAAAGAGGTCTTGTCTCTTATGCTTTAGTATATTAGGTCCTTACATATGAAATTGGCGTTTTTCGTACTGGCCACTTTAATCACGAATTTCTCCTCTTTGGTAAGGAATTCCAAATTCAAATTTGTACAGCTATAGACTCATGTATTTGTGCTTCGATGATCGTCATTAATTTGTTTTTTTTCTTCTGTTTTTTTCTGTTTGCGTCACTCATTTTACAAAATGGAAAACCTTAAATATCGCATTATTTACGAGTACGAGTTCCGCCGTGGCACTAGTGCTGCGGAAACAACTCGAAGGGTGAATGATGTGTATGGCGGTCGTGTTGCAAAAGAAAACACAGTTCGTTTTTGGTTCCAACGTTTTCGTTCTGGAAATTTCGACCTGCAGAACAAGCCCCGTGGACGGCCTGAGACTCAAGTTGATAATGAAGAGTTGAAGGCTATTGTGGAAGCGGATCCATCGCAAACCACGTCCGAGTTAGCTGCAGGCTGCAATGTTAGTGATAAAACTGTTTTAATTCACTTGAAGCAAATTGGGAAGATTAAAAAGCTTGAAAGGTGGGTACCTCACGAATTGACTGAAACAAACCGGCAAACGCGCGTCGACTGCTGCGTTACATTACTAAACCGGCACAATAATGAAGGTATTTTAAACCGAATCATTACCTGTGATGAAAAATGGGTTCTTTACGATAATCGGAAGCGCTCAGCGCAATGGTTAGATCCTGGCCAGCCAGCCAAATCCTGCCCCAAGCGAAAATTAACCCCAAAAAAGTTACTTGTAAGCGTTTGGTGGACTAGTGCCGGTATTGTTCATTACAGTTTTTTCAAATCTGGCCAGACTATTACGGCTGATGTCTATTGTCAGGAATTGCAAACCATGATGGAAAAGCTAGCGGCTAAACAACCTAGGCTGGTCAATCGCTCCACGCCACTGCTGCTTCACGACAACGCTAGACCACACACTGCGCTACAGACGGCTACTAAATTAGAAGAGCTTCAATTGGAAAGTCTAAGACATCCTCCGTACTCCCCGGACCTTGCTCCAACAGATTACCATTTTTTTCGAAATTTGGATAACTTCTTGCAAGGGAAAAAATCCAACTCCGATGGGGCAGTCCAAATCGCCTTCAAAGATTTTATTGATTCCCGTCCGACTGGTTTTTTTAGTAAAGGGATCAATGAACTACCTATGAGATGGCAAATCATTTATGTTATTTAAAATTGTAATTAAGACTTATAAAAGTGTCCATAGAGTTAGACACCATCGGAATTGGTCGGCTTGTATGTCGGTCATCAGATAAAAACGGCCTTTTGTTAATGGCCATGGCTCAGGCAAGTCTATTGTAAGAGCTGGGGTACACGTAGAGGAAAGATTAAAGTAAACATATTGTGCTTAAAAAAGAAATTTGGAAATTAATTTAATCAAATACAATTGCAGTGAAATAAATTAAAATGAAATATAAATTTAAGAACAATTAATATTACAAATAATAACATATTCTGTGTTTAATATCTATTGATTTATCATATCTTTCTGATATGATAAATCAAGAAGAATTACATAATTATGTATTTTAAAATTTATCACAACATTCTTATTTTTATTATTTTATATATTTATGTAGGCTTGGTCCCGCAAAAGGGGAAATTATATTTAAACAGGATTTTTAAAGTATTATGTTACGGATGAACACCAAACAGTACGCACACAATTTTATTGTTGTTTAAAATTTTTCTCCTCGCTTTCCTGCAATATGTCGGAGTTATTTCGTTAAAGGGGACGGAAGAGTGTTACAGGGAGCCGGACATGTGCGCGCTATTTACTTTGACAAATGAGCGTGCGCGTTGGTAAAGTAAATCGTCAGATGTCAGATGTTACACATGATATGCGACTACTGTAAGGGTGGCTTGTTTTTTATTATTAAAGCTACATAGATTTAGATTTGGTTTTTTAGCCAGTGTGACCCAAACTTTACCAAACAAATATGAAAACACTGAGAAAAAGGCGATGTAGCGTCTGCAATATAAGTTGTACCTTAGCGTGGAATTGTTTTGTAGAAACTAAACTGTGTAATCGCGATGAAGATCCGCCGTGTTTTACGGTAATAACGCCTTTGGCGTTTATTTTGTATGATGTTGGCTTTTGTGCGGTAGGAATTCCTTAACAGATATTAAGTTTAAACGAAATTACCCAAAAATAACGTAACGTAGGTTAATGGAAAAAGGTTTATATGCGATACTTTTTTCCTGACTACGTACAGCAAACATTTATATGATGAATATTTCCATTTAGCTTGTGTCTGATTGTATGGTAAGTTTTTAAAAACGCAGTTTAGATCAGCTGTGTATTATGCTGAATACAAGCTCTTAGTTTGGGACCAGGTGGCGCTGTGTGATGCATCAAAACCAAAAATCAATAAACCAAATAATATTTCTTCAGTTTAGGCCCTAATAAGGCAATTATGAATGTCTACTTTTATTTTTAATTATATTATACTAGCTTTTCCCCGCGACTTCGCCGGCATTTTAATATAAAGCTTTATATATATTATAGCTATATTACACGATGATAATATAGTATTCTACTGGTGGAAGAATTTTTCAAACCGGTCCAGTAGTTTTTTAGTTTATTATTTAAAAACAATAACACAAATCTTTACTCTTCATAATATTAGTATATTAATATTTCAATTATTTATTTATTACCTTAACTTGTTTTTTTTTTAAATACACTTAACCTGGAGACCCACCGATAACGGGGTGAAGCCTACACATCAACATTACATCAATTATTATTACTTCAATTGTAACGAATATCCAATTTCCTGTCATCAATAATCCTTTTAGTAATACTGGGTGAATAAACTGGCTTTGTGGGGTCACTGTGAATAAATAACCGAATGAAGGGATCCGGGGTCACCAATGTTTGGAAACATTGCGGCCGGGTATTAAACTCTTCCGAGTTTCCTGTTGCTGCCTCCGCTTTAATACTGACCCTTTCATGAGTAAAAATGGCGTCATTGTATCGTGCTACGCTACAGTAAACGCGTACCGCTTTACTTTACTGTTTTCGACCAATTTAGCATAGCCCCGCAGGTTTTTAGACAAACTATGACAATCTGTTTTTGGTCTACGCGCGAGTTATGTTCCTGGTGTTGCAAGCAGCAAGATTAGATTTGTAGGAAGAATCCAAATTCAAAACTTTTGAACGTAATTGTAAAAACAACCGTTCGGTCGTTGTTTAGAGATATAGTTACAAACATCCTAACTATTGAATTTGTAAAATAATAATATATTATAAGGTTTTATGAGAAGAGACGTAGGCAGTTTCGGAATTTCCCAAAAAACTGACTGACTGAACCTTCACCTTACAGAAGAACTCAAACACAATCTGTAGTAGTGTTTTGTTTCTGCGGTGAAGATTTCCAGCGCTCTTTGAGGAAATGCTGTGATGGCAGTATGGAACATATACCATCTCAACAATTAGGTTGGCACGACTCCGCAACTCACTATAATGATATGCAAACGTCAAGTGGGGCATACGCTTGCTAGCTAATTTCGTAGTATATAAAAAAGATTCATGTGATGGCGAGCGGTTACCATAAATATAGACGCAAGGGTATGGACGAGGTACGTAGTAATAAATTAAGCCCTAATGATAGCATAATACATAACGGTTATGTAATTAATAGCAACTTATTACATTCCCATTACATAAAACGATCTCATTAGCATGTAACGATAATATCGCGACACGAATGGCTGATTGCTTCAGTTAAATTCAATGTCACTGGGGCTGTTTAACGAGGCTTAAAATGCCTTAATGCAAACATTTATTAATTAGCTTAAGCCCTAGCCAGCCTAAGGCACTTATGAAAGTCTCCTTTACCACCGGTTCGGAAAAAGCTACCTAATAAAAAATAGAATAAAAAAAACAATACCGACTTCGTATTAGAAAACGTAACTCGCAGTGTCAAATAAAAAAAAAAGTATGTTCGCGCTACAGTATAGGTATAGGTAACGCACTAGTGATACCTCTGGTGTTTAGCGTCCATAGGCTACGATAACAGTGCCGGTAGCAGCAACATTGTCGACAACGTTTTCGGATCGCCTTCGACTATTTTTGTATTGGAAAATAAACAGCGCTGCGGCGGTGAAAAGTCGAACTAAAAATTTTTATGTCAATTTTGCCATTTCGCGAGTTACGTTTTCGAATACGTTGTCGACCATATTCCTGCTACCGGCACAAATTACAATCAGGCGGGTCGTAGCCTTGTTTGCCACCTTACTGATATAAAAATGCCAATTTGTGTCATGAAGAATAGTCAGCGGAGTCGCAAGAAATGTAGGAAACCTTATCAATAGTTAGTACACAAATCGTGTTCCAAACCTGAAGTGCGCGTCATTGTCCACACCTGCCCGCCGACCCGGTTTCCCCGTAAGCCTTTTTTTATTGCACACCTGTTCGCAATGTACGTAAATAAATAATGTACCGTTTCTACTTTAATACTAGTTTAGAGGTGTTCGCACAGTTTGGTCTTCAGAGAGTTTTATGAAAGTATATTTTCGTAAAAGGATTTCTAGATTTTTATTTACTTGAATGTTGTTTAGTATATGATGTTTGTTTCACTACATATGCTTTGTGAATAGCCCTCTCTAAGACGGTTGTTACTACAGACATGCTGTAGGTTCCTCTATCTCTTAAAATATCGATAGATGTCGCTAATTGTACTACATTTTATTTCAAATAAGACCGAGCGCTAAGTTTTTTTAATACCACTAAGGTGGCACACAAGCATACGGCCCACCTATGGTAAGCAGTCACCGTAGCCTATAGCCGCTAGCAATGCCAGGGATATCACTAACGCGTTGCCAACCCTTTTTGTTGATGAGGACTCATTGTGCTAGCAGCATTACTACTAGCAGCGTATCCTCGTGGAGCACTGGCAACCTTACTCACCGCAGAAACTCAACACTACACTAAAGTATTATTTCAGTGCGGTCTTCTGTAAGGTGTAGGTACAGTCCCCAGTCGGGTGGCCCGTGACTCCAATATTAATGGGAAAACCCATGGGTGATCCCAATTCTTGCCGGTTCAGTTCAAGTAGCTTATTTTCCGAACCGGTGGTAAGCTAGACTTTCATAAGTGCCTTATATTAGGGCCGAAACTGAATAAACTCTTTTTGCTTTTGGAATGAATTCTCAAATAATACGAAAATCAATGATCGTTTTTTTTTTTACTATGCCATTTTGTATGAACTAAATTCGGTCACAACAATCGGATTATGTCGACAACAAGTTGGTTTGTGGCCGCCATTGTTGCCGGCCATTGTGTCGGACAATAGGTGAAAATATATTATTGGGTTGGATTTGGTCGAAAAAACATTATTATTATGGTGTGATAGGAACTGCAATCCGGGTTTTTTCAGTGCCGTGATAAAAATAGCGCCTGGTAATCTACTCTGAAATTCGTAATAATTATATTTTACTAGGTGCCCCGACAGACGTTGTCATGTCTTAGCTATGAAATAATATGTCAAATACACCACAGAAATAAATAAAAAAAGACCTTTAGTTAATCCCGAAATAAAGTATTTCGTTTTTTTTTATTAGATTCATACGTACCTTTTCCTGACAATTAACTAACCCAAAATAAAAATAATTAGCGAAATCGGTTTACCATCTAAATTTATTGAAAAAGTTTACGGCTCACACACTAAAGCTAATTTTACAACAGTGTAAATTTCCATGTTTATGCCAAAAAGTTTTTGAGTTATGAGGGGGTCAAAAGTGGCTCCAAATGGTTCGTGTAATATTACACACGGTGCTGCTCGCCTAGCTTGAACTTGGCTTGACACGCTGCCGCGTGTCTAGATTTTATGTTGAGGGGTTAAACACAGTGGGGATATCTTCAAAACTAAGGGAAACAGCCTTTATTTGAAGGTTCCACACACTAAAACCCCCCCGGTGGCCATCCTCAGTGCTATAGGAGGGCTCCGGGATCTCCAGTGGAACGCACCGGTGACCTCCAGCACTTTGCCTGAGCACGTCCCGGGGGCAGCCATGTCGCCGCCCTTGGAACCCTCGCGTGCTCTTGCTCTTGACAGCACAAGCCACGTCATGCTGTCACCAGCCCAGGACCCGCTTGAAGGGGCAGTCAGCCCCAAAAATTGACACACGGACCGGTCGAGTAGGGGATACCATAGTCCAAGATAGTCCTTAAATATTTAAGCCGTTTCAACCTAACGTTTACTAAAACACAAACCATGTAATTTATTTTAAGTTAAATCGCATGTTTGTTACTAAACAAGCAACGAAATGCGAATTTCTAAATAACCGTGTTTAATACCGCCATTATTATAGCTTGCCCCGGAATAAGGAACCGTCTGGATTTAATAGCATTTTATTCGGGCTTTAGGGTGAGGTTACACCTAGCTTTGGTAGAGAACGGAGCTTTCTGCATGCAAAAAGATGACCATAAACAAAAAATCTGGACATTATAAATTTAAACAATATTATATCTTTACGCCTTCCCACAAGGCTCCCCGAAGCCTGTTACGAAACCCAGTTTCCACCAAAGATAATTTGGTGCCAACGTGACAGATGGTGAGTCCTTCGCCGTCTCTAAGGCACTTCACACGTCCTTGAATGTCTCCTCAGATGTATGCAGGTTTCCTCTTAGTCTGAGATCCGACCATACATCGACCTTCACCGAGCTGATAATAGAATGAAACTTATTGTATGATACATTTAGTATATTAGAAAGTATATTAAAAATGGGTTGCCCGAAAAAACCCTGGACCGAATATTTTAATTTTTTTTTCAATAAAAAAAAAATTAACTGTTACAACATCAAGATAGTATTCCTAGTATATTTATAAATATAATTTTTACATAAAACATTTTAACAAATTTACTTTAATAAATCATTTTTATAAGTTACTGATGCATAAATTATGCATCGACATTCCTGTATATACCTGGCAACCCAGTAGTTCGTAAATGACAACCCTACGTCTGCACATTCTATATGTTTTATTCTTTAAGTCTAGTATGCAATTTTCTTATTATCTTGATGTTGTAACAGTAATTTTTTTTTTTTTTAATGAAAAAAAAATTAAAATATTCGGTCCAGGGTTTTTTCGGGCAACCCATTTTTAATATACTTTCTAATATACTAAATGTATCATACAATAAGTTTCATTCTATTATCAGCTCGGTGAAGGTCGATGTATGGTCGGATCTCAGACTATCTCGATGTTTTCCTTCACCGTATCTGAACATTGAATGCCTCGCATTGAAATTGGCTCATTATTATTTAGAAAGCTCGTATAAATATTTTCTGTATCAGTAGGTATTTGTTACTGGCACATTAAATATTTTTTGGCATTGCTTATTCAAACTTGAAGTCTCTATGTCGATAATGCAACGCTGCTAAACATAATTTTAGTTGGAGATACAGTAGAACGGAGATAGCTTCCGTGTCTTATTATGTAGTAGGCCGCTGCAGCAGAGACGATAAATTTTGCAACTTTATTTGCACTGTACAGTAAGCTAATCATAGTAAAGGGTGAATTTAATAATATCACTACAAATGACTCCCAAACGAACAAACTGGAATAATTCACGCTAACTTGGATAATGTTTCATAGCTAGTTCGGCCTAACTTTGGGCTTAGTTTCGCTAAATGTGGTCGTGCCTTGACTCGTTATTTTATGATCAATTTGCATACTTTATAGATTAAAGAGGTATCAAAACTAAGTGTTTGCAATTTCTTGTGTTTTAAAACGAATGGTGTGGTGCGCGTATGTCGCTTTTAATCTTTTGTCTTATATTATGGAGTCATAGCATTCCTACTAATGGGCAAAGGCCTCTCTTCTATGTCCCTATATCTAGGTCATTATTATAATAATTTTTATTTGCTTAAAACATGGTATGTATAAATATCGTCTCATGTGCTTCCTTTGGCCAATCTACGTGAAATCGTCAAGTTAGAATCGCCTAGTGCTATGCTAACAAACCACTAAAATACCTTTTAGATAGAAGGTCCTTCGTACGACTTGTGGTAGGAGCCGACTGCTTAAAATCGTCACGTAACTAAAAAGTGTTATGCCCTCTCCATGACTCTATCGACTTTCTCTCTCCGTCTGTTTCTGCTATATGGGTATCGAGATACGAGCAGTAGACATGCGACTTTGTTCCAGACTTTTTTTTTTGTAATTCATTTGAGGTTGGCCCTAATGTGCACGTAAACATTTGCTCTGCGGGAATTAAACCCGTGACATCTAGCTTAGCACTCAGATCTAGAAGCCATAAGTGCAACGATGTCGTAGGTAAAAAAACAAAACGAAAAAAATGCCCTGAAACAGTTAAAATGTCGTGGTTACGCTAAGTACCTGCTAATCAGATTTGAGATAATAAAAAGAACTACATTTACACAGTTTTTACAATAAATGAACCATTAGACATGAAGTATTTCCCATTAAAAAGGTGTAAAAGGAAATATAAAACCTTATCATTCTGATTTTCCACACTCGGCTTTCGATCTGACCTGATTGCGTTTTACACAAAGCGACTGCCATCAGATTTGTTCTATCCGTTTACGTTTTTACTGACAATGGGTTTAAAAATCTAGAGCAAAATTTATATGGAACTAGCGACCCGCGCCGGCTTCGCACGGGTAGACATTTATCAAATATGTTGTCTACACGTTTTTAGACTGTTACAGGCATTTTTACCAATGTATGCGGCATATATAATTATACTAGCTTTTTCCCCGCGACTACGCCCGCGTAGCAATTTAGTATAATATTACCCGTTTTCCCGTAGGAATAAAGCATTCTCCCGCGGTGAAAAGAAGCCTATTTTCATCGGGGATAGGATCTTAATGGTAAAAGATTTTTTCAAATCGGTCCAATAGTTTCGGAGCCTATCCAATACAAACAAACAAACAAGCGTCTGGCCGCGATTGCGTGCGCGTTGAGTTAAAAATTCCAGAGGAACCTAACATTGCCTCAAATTAAAAAAAAACCCGGCATTAGAAGTATTCTATATATGCTAATACAGTTTATAAACTATACGTGTACCAAATTTCATACAAATCCATTGAGCCGTTTTTACGTGATTCAACAACAAACATACATCCATTTTTACAAACTTTCTCATTTATAATATTAGGACTAAGCTTCTGACTATCTACATAAATGTATGTAAAAATTGTTACATACGTTATTACGTACCCTCATAGTTTTAGAGCTCGTTCCCTTTATAACTCTATAGTCAGTTAAACATCTTACGTTGGATATAATCAAGAGATCTCTTTGTAGGCGTGATCAAGTGGGCTTTCATCGCCACTTCAGCGACGAAGTACTTAGCTGAGATAGACTTCAGTCATCCTTAAGCTTACTATGAGATACGATTAGTTATGGAGCTGAACACTAACGCTACGGTAAACGCTTACCATTCGGTAGGCCGTATGCTCGTTTGCCATCTTAGTGGAGTAAAAATTTATTCCATAAATGTTTCTTCGTAACTGAAATAAAAATAAAAAAATGAGAAATATTAGAATACTTTTTAGCACATCATTATTCTACGTAATACTCAAATATATAAATCATATATGAAATTGTAATGTTTAAAGAAGTAAGGGTATCGAGAAGAAGGTCCGGCCTTGTTGAATATATATTATTTGGGAGAATACCGTACTTTATTTAGGTAATGCGATACGAATCCCATTTAAAGATGTTATGTTAAGGAACGGGCCAGTTTTTACGACATCCCAATAGATCGTTCGCCGCAGATATCTGATAAATTAGTTTTGGAGTAGTCCTGTGAACGTTTGAATATTTATCGATAGTTTATTAAAACCTAAATAAAACGAATTTAATTATTTGGACGTATATGCTTTTTTTATTGAGAAGAAGAATCTAGCAATCAACTCTGAATTATTGTCCAATTAAATTATTTACATGTCAAACTCTTAGTTCGTTGTTAGATCGAGTCAATAATTTTAAATTGCTGAGCCACTGATGCGATTTTCAATAATAGATAAATATATATAATGATTCAGTAGCAGTGGATCCGGCTCACCAAACCGAAGTTAACCTTGGTAAAATCTAAGAATTAATGCTTATTTTAATAATGACTAAAATTAATACCTGATAACAGTTTTGTAAGCTTTATATGTTTAATATAAAATAGTCTTTATTATACTGTTGGTTAAGTAACTGTTATAAATAGTTGCCCTAAATGCATTAAAAAACCTTAAAATATAATATAAATAGTGTAGATTTGTACAAATCTACACTATTAGTAGTACGCCAATTACTCAGTAATAACACTTGATCCCTTACAATTTTTATCGACATCGATTCTGTTGATCGTCCACCGACAAGTAACATCCTTATGTTACCAATCGCTAATGCCTCAACCACACCACTTGACACGGGCCAGACTAGTTTCATTGTGTCTCAGTTAATCTGTATGTATTCGATTAAGTTGTATCTTATTTATTGTCGTAGTGCTGCTGAATGGTTACCAAATGAATTGTTGGAGCAAGGGACGATATTTATTGGAACTGAGTTTATATATCATTAATGATAGATTTTCATTTTTCGAGGTAGTTTTTTTTATACCACTAAGGTGGAAAACCAGCATACGCCCCGCCTGAGGGTAAGCGGCTTAGCATACGGACGCTTGCAGCACCAGGGGTATCAATCGCACGTTGCCGATTCTTCAAAAATCTCTTCACACCCTTATTGAAGAAACCCCTGCTGTACTCCTTTGGGAAAACCACGACGGGGAGCTCATTCCACAGTTTAATTGTACGCGGGAGGAAACTTTGGAACCGCGCAGTGCGGGACCACGTTGGTTCCAACGTGTGGGGATGAATTCCCCGCCGTAATACATATATAGATATACATATCATCACGTCCAGTTCTTTCCAGGGTAGGCAGAGATTATAGCACTATTTCATTCTTGACTTGCACACCTTAGTTGCTACTTCTACGTCATCAATCCGAAGAAGAAACTCAGGAATTACTCTTATCAAATAAAATATATCTCTATATATATAAATGAATCCCTATTTCCCTTGGTCACGGCATCACGCGTGATCGGCTGAACCGATTTCGCTAATTATTTTTATTTGTGTTTGTTCTTGTCAGAAGGTTCTAATGAAAAAAATAAAGAAAAATATGGTAGCTTTTTAATTCGCGATAAACCAAAGGTCTTTTTTGCAATGGTGCATTTGACATTCATAGCTAAGACAGGACAACGTCTGTCGGGACAGCTGGTAATTAGTAAATTTAATTACGTGCATACATGAACTCCAAAAACATAACTCTTCATCTAATGCGGACTGGTAAAAACTGTGTAGTTTTCCAAATTTGGAGGCCATAAATATAAAACCTGTCACGAGCTAAGAAGCCATAATATAGAGCACAGTTAGGGAACAATGTTTTCCTCTGAAAGTAAGTTCTGCAGTTTACACATCTGTTACTTTGCGGTCAGGATTATGGTTGGTGTCGTGATATTGTGTGGCTGTTTTGATTTACACTGCATTCAGCTTCAGTTTGTTGGAATTTTATAGTTTTGTTACCCTACGGTGAAGCGGTGAAGGGTTATGGTTTTAGCAGTTTAAGTAGGTTTGTGTTTATGTATGTTCCTCCGTAGCGATTAAACTGTTCATCCGATTTTGATGAATAAGGTGTCAATCGATCGATTTGTTATTATGGCACCGGTAACATAGCCTACATTTTAACTGATTTCAAAAATATGAGGAGTGTAGTTTACCTTGTAAACCCTGATTTTCACAAATTTTATTTCTTCTTTTAGCGCGAGTTTTAAATATATTTTCAACCAATGATAGTATATGTGTAAAAAGGCGTAATATCAATGATATTACGCCTTTTTTCAACAATAACTAAAGTTAGCGTTCGCGACTTAATGAAAATTCGATGAACCAAATTGGCGGACAGAGCGCCACAAAAAAGCACTTGTTTCAGCAAATATACGTAGGCATGTGTCTTTTTTTATATCACAGACAGAAAACTAAATTTTATTGTTCGTTCATACTGCCTCCGCCCTTGGATTTTTTCACCCTCACTTGTTTTCCATACTTACTATGTCATCACATTCAACTCTGTTAAGTGTTGATATTTACATATTTTTATGGGTTGCGACCCATTCACCCACTGGCTTAACGCACCGGTGGATGTACTGGTAATCATGAATTACCCGTCACGAATTGCCTCAAGGCTGTAATTAATTTTAAACAAATCAACTTAATCGATATGTCGTGGAAAATGTAAGTATTTTATTTTTGAATCTTTCGTAAATATTAGCAACAAAAATATTCAAAGTTCCCCATTCAATCGTGTACATGAAGGTAAAAAGAACGAAGAATCAATTCGCGTAAAAGCATCTTTATAAAACGGACGTAGAGACCAAACAAATCGCATCATAAAAGCAAAGTAGCCAGACTATCTCCCGTAAGCCTTTTTAACAGCTCCGGTGAGGAGTTTCGGCTTACGGCAGTATTTGAAAGGCAGACCTATTTACACAATACTTTTATTTAAAGAAAAATCTTGTAGAATTATAGAACTTGGGTACTTGTAAAAGAGAGCTAAAAACTTAGACACTTAACTTTAGATAATTAATTATAATAATAATAATATGGCTTGGACATTATCACACAGCGCCATCTGTACCCAAACTAAGCAAAGCTTGTACTATGGAAACCAGTAGCTGATAGAATACATAAATACTTTTTTTTTTGTAAATACATACTTATAATACATACCAAACACCCAAACGCAAGGCAAACATATTAGTCACTAAATTAATTAAAATATTTTTTCTAATAAATATGTGATTAAACAGACACATACATAAAAGATCCAAGATAGATGTCAACTATTTTTGTTACATGGTGTACTTATGAAGTTTTTAATATCATAGAACCATTAAAAAAAGTGACTGATATTGATGCCAATACTTTTGTACTAAATCACTAAACTAATTTGACAGGACTAAAAGTCTTGCTATGCCTTTTTCATGTGCGGTGCTCAATAAGGATGGCAATACTTTAAGTCCTTTCAAAATAGTTTAGTTGTACAAAATCATTATTTTGTACAAAATTGACACTATTATTTCATCATTTTCGCTCTTGATTATAAATTCCCATTATTTTTACTATGCTCCTAGTAGCTTCAGTTCCAAATACCTCCGAATAGTAACAATAAGGGCATAAACAAACGATACAAGTTCTGCACAGCCATCCTGTAGCGCGAGCATGAATAATTTGCGACAACGTTTCCGTATCGCCTTCGACTATTTTGGTATTGAAACATGTACAGCGCTCCGGCGGTGAAAAGTGGAACTAAAAATTAATATGACACTTTTGACATTTCGCGAGTTACGTTTTCGAATACGTAGTCGAAAAATGTTCATGCTACCGGCACTGAATATTGATACTAGCTTTTTCCCCGCGACTTCGCCTGCGTAGCAATTTAGTATACTATTTTTATTACCCGTTTTACTGTAGGAATGAATCATTTACCCGCAGTAAATAGTAGCCTACGTTAATCAGGGATAATGTCTGCTTCTAATGGTAAAAGTTTTTTTCGAATCGGTCCAGTACTTTCGGAGCCAATTCAATACAAACAAACAATAAAATCTTTCCTCTTTATAATATTAGTGTAGATTATGTTAAAATTAGCCGCTATGCAGACTCAACCTGGAAGTGAGTCTCGGAAAAATCGGTTTGCCGTTAGTCGCGATAGCCCAGACATACGGAATGCCGTCAGACAAATTAATTTAAAATTGGATTTAGAAATGGATGGTTTTGGAGTTTTATTTCGGCTGAATAGGCGTCCTATGCTTCGGAGCAGCGTATTCTATTTGTAATCGCAGTCGAGGCAGGACTATGAGTTGAGACAACTTTTTAGGAGATTTGTTTAGTTTTACCATGTTCAATGACTTCCCGTGGTTGATTATAGCTTCAAAAATTGTATGTCAATAAAAATCACCAAAAACACTTTGACGACTAACGTGATCAAAAAAGGTGATCCTGTATAGACTTATTGATCAAATAAAAGATTCTCCACAACTGAGATTGTAGATAATGCGATACTTTTGAAGGTTATAAAGTAACATTTTTATCTTCACGAAAACTACTACAATAGCTTTGATATTAAATATCAAAGAATGTCGCTGGTGAATTTGTCTTTTAGTCAACGCTCAATAATAGGATGCAAAAATTAATAACGAATAACGATTTGATTTGATGATGCGCGGAATAAATTGGCAACAAAACATCACTTCGTTATGAATGAAAGGGACAACACTACATAATTATCTTAAGTAAGCTGAACACGGCTGACGCACTCTTCCTAAAGCTTGATGTGTATTTACGGCCCGCCTGATGGTAAGCAGTCACCGTAGCCTATAGCCGCTAGCAATTCCAGGGGTATTACTGACGGGGTGCCAACCATGTTGTTGATGAGGACTCACT
Source organism: Falcaria lacertinaria (assembly GCA_951449985.1). NCBI lineage: Eukaryota > Metazoa > Arthropoda > Insecta > Lepidoptera > Drepanidae > Falcaria > Falcaria lacertinaria. The sequence continues at coordinate 9,013,565 of OX602121.1, read as the reverse complement.
GTGCTAGCAGCAATACTACTAGCCCTACGTATCCTCGTGCAGCACTGGCAACCTTACTTCCGCAGAAAACACACAAAATACCACTATAGTGGCAAACAAGCGTACCACCCGCCTGGTGCTAAGCGGTTACCGTAGCCTATGGACGCTGGCAACACCATGGATATTACTTGCGCGTTGCCGACCCTAATCGTCCCCGATCCTACGTTATCGTTGTACTAGAATAAAACCACTGGCATAAAATACAGTATGCCTAAACGTTACTAAAATTCAGTGCAATTAATTCCGCTACATAAGCCTCGTGACACACTGCCCGTATGCACCGGTGAAATAATGAAATAATTCCGTTTTTGTCGCTTGCGTGACTAGGCAGGCCAAACAAAATGGCCGACCATTCTGAATTATATTTATTGCATTTGGTTAATGTTACGTAGGTATACCTATATGAATTAAATTTGAATGAAAATCGTTTACCAAAATTAACACATATAAGTTCTTTTAAATCCGTAGTTATATTCTATGCGGACGGATACCTTTAACATTTCAATTTATACATAAAAAAAAATTAAAAATTTTTTGTTCGTCTGAGATAGCATGTTTTTTATAACTTTCTATAATAAGAGCGAACGATATATTTGTCTAAAGATGTTTACTACAAAGCAATGATAAATTACTTTATTCATAAGTAAGTCATAAAATCATCCTGATCTCTTGACATCGGTCATTTCAACCACAATGCCACCACGACTTCAAATTTTAACCCACCCCAAAATCATAGTGGAGTCGTTGCTATCCCACTGCTGGACATAGGCCGTAAAATAGCTGGGTAAGTTATTAACCTTCATTTCTAAGCACTTCCGAACCGAACTTACATAGCCAATCTGTAAAGTGGGTGTCGTAATTTCCTCCCGATATGAAAGCTATCTCGCCTCGAATAAACAATGTACCATTAATATTACATTAATCATCTTTAGGCCTCGTCTGAGCCTTGCCGCTAAGCGGGCGAACCTTTCAACTTTAGCTTTGAAGATGCCCTCTTTGATGTGTGAACTTCCAAAGTTTCAGCCTATTATTTATTATAATTATTTCAGGAGCAAAGTTATGTAGCATTTTGAGCTGACTGGCAACATTAAAAATAGATTTGGAAGTTTTTTTTTTTAATAAAAGTTATCAACCTAGTCTTTTTAGATAAGTATATTATCAGACGGCAGATCTGTGGCTTAAGGAGATCACTCGACAAACCTGTAGCCATGTTCACTATCTATAATCGTTAACGCTATAGCAACGAAGGAAATGTATGAGAATTAAAAACTTGACCACGTGACATTATCATACATTTCTTTCGTTTTCTATAGCGTTCGTGATAATACATAGTACATATGGCTAAGCCTCTGTTTCTGACAAGCTTGTATTGAACGTTCAATTGACCTAACTTTAGGGCGTAATCCTAAGGATTTCCAATGGGCAGTCATACAGACAACTTCATTTGCAGTAGTTTAATTTTATTGTATCTTCTATCAAGCTTGACTCTTTGTAGCAAATATATATGTATGGGCTGCCTGGTGATAAGTGGTCACCGTAGACTATAGGTGCCGGCTATTTGCAAGCGATTTTTGGTAGGAGCAAAACTTATGGATCGTCGTCACCGACGTGCAACATGTGACCGCGTCACGAAAATGATAATGGTACACTCTTTTAAGTTTTTCTTTCTGTCTATATTCCCCATGACTGCTTTTTACCGTAGTTAATCTGTGGTCTTCTGTGAGGTGGAGGTACAGTCCCCAGTCGGGCGGCTTCAATATTAATGGGAATACCCACGGGAGATCCCAATTTGCCCTACATCTCTTTTTAGCTCATGGTGTGATAAGTCACTGTACTTAAGCTTATTGTAATACTTAGAAAAACTCAAAGGGACAAGCTGTGGTTTGAACCTGGGCCCATCAGATGACCGTTGCTTCAACCACAAGCATACCACCAGTCAAGCCCTGGTAGCCTTGTGGTCTAATCTGTTTTAGGTAAATAAAAATTGACATTACGAAGTGATCCTACTAATATTATAAATGCGAAATTTCGTGAGTATGGATGGATGGATGTTTGTTACTCTTTCACGCAAAAACTACTCAACGGATTTGGATGAAATTTGGAACACAGATAATTTAAGCCCGGATTAAATACAGGATACTTTTTGTCCGGGAAAATGGTTTTATCCTGAGATTTTTTTTCCGCTGAGGTTCTAAGCTCAACGCGGACGTAGTCGCGGGCAGAAGCTAGTATAATAATATACTCACATTACTCTTCTAATCAGTACAGGCTAACACAGAATGCCTACTGAACTGAATTTTCAATCTCAGACTGAAATCGAATAAGCTAATAACAACCTCGAAATAAATACGCTAATATTATTTACGTAAACACGTTGGAAGACATTAATCATGTTCACAAAAGCTTGTACGAGTTCCAAGTTTCGGGGTAAAATGAAACGGGGGTAGCACGGCTGGGGGGTGAGGGGGGAGGGTAATGTGGAACTTGGGTAATGTGGATTTATTTGAAACACGGTCTCTTTGATTCGAGAATTGCTTTCCGGGTGAAATTGCGGTTAGCTTGGCCCTCTATGGTTCGAGGGTTTGTTACGAAGCTGTTGACTCTTAAGTCTTCTAAGAAGCAATGATAATTAGCTAGGGCTGTGTATTTTTTTTACCCATTTTCAAACTTTCGCTATATAAACACACTAGCTTCTGCCCGCGACTACGTCCGCGTCGAGTTTAGAATCCTATAGGAACTAAAATTTTCCTGGGATAAAAAGTATCCTATGTGTTAATCCAGGTTATAAATTGTCTGTGTTCCAAATTTTATCCAAATCCGTTGAGTAGTTTTTGCGTGAAAGAGTAACAAACATCCATCCATCCATGAAGTGTGCATGTAGTGTGCATCACGGTTTATTTTACTAAAATAATTATGAACGTCTACTACTAGCACATATTATACCAAAATATTAATATACTGCGTATAAAAATCGGCTGCGACAAATTCCATACTCCTCATTTCGAGCAATTTACGTAAAAGCTGTAGAAAGTTTTTCTCCTTGTATTAACATAATGATAACGGTTTCAAATTACCCGACCGTCTATTTCATTTGCCTGTTGTAATCTCATTATTGAGAAGAAGAAAAACAAAAGGCGAACGAGTCAACTTGGTTTAATTTCCGGTGCGTTGCTATGGCAACCGATCCAATACAGCTTTCTTTTTGCTTCTTCAAATTTAATTGCTATTAGCTTCCGGACATTTGGTTTTTTATTAATTTTCATGGAATACTTTTAGTATAAATTATTGGGGAGATATTTAGCGAGTGGAGCGTATTTGCGTATTAATGAAATCTGATCTAATCCTCTATATTGGCTATTGAAATGTAATAATCTGTACTATTTTTTTTAAATTATTTTTATATATGTACTATTATTGTAAAGACGATGTCATACGTACCTACCTACAGTATTTTTTCACTCAGTCAGAGTTAAAAGGCTCCGCCTTTAAAACTTAAAACTTATTTTTCAAAATACTAAGTACAGGAAGTAAAGGAAACAGGAATAAATATTGATAAGTCACCTGGTAGTCACTACAACTTAACTTATATCAATATTACAATTTCTATCTAAAATTTTATGAAGCCATACATTTTTATGTGATAACCAAATTATACACTTATTTAACTTTAGTTTTAGTTAGTTAACTTTTGTCTATGAGTAGGTAGGTTAAGATCGGTATCGCGAGCATGAATAAAATGCGACAACGTTTTCGTATCGCCTTCGACTATTTTTATATTGAAAAATGAACAGCGCTGCGGCGGTGAAAAGTGAAATAAATTATTTGTATGACAATTTTGACATTTCTTGAGTTACGTTTTTTAATACGTAGTCGAAAGACGTTCTTGCTACCAGTGCCGCTAGCAGGAACATTGTCGACAACGTATTCGAAAAAGTAACTCGCGAAATGTCAAAATTGTCATACTAATTTTTAGTTCTATTTTTCACCGCCGCAGCGCTGTTCATTTTTCAATACAAAAATAGTCGAAGGCGATACGAAAACGTTGTCGAAAAACTTCATGCTACCGGCACAGATACTGACGGTCAACTCTACTCTTGAATTCTATTACTCATTGATAAAATCAAATAGCGCGCGCTTCCCCGGTTTCTTTCACGAAATCACTACAACAAATTGCAGAAAATCGAATGGAAAGATATAAGAGAACTAACATATAAAAACATATAGTGGTCTTTTTGTATAATTGTCAGAATAGCGTGTCTAAATGGACCAAAACAAATACCAGATCTTTTGTAAATGTAATTATGTTGCTTCGTAATTTTACCGAGCACTAACTCACAGTACATAAACAGTTTTCCCAGTGTGACCCAAACACAATTACTTCCGCAAGATATACAGTGTTGCCATCAAAGAATTTTCTCCACAATATACAGCGGATTCGGACGTACAAACTGAGGGTCCCAACTTTCAACAACACTCGGTATTTCGCTGAGGGTGTTAGGATCTCCAGATAATTTAGGTCTGTTCCTTAAATGACTGAAATTAAATGTAATGCTAAGAAGTTGCAAGCCATTAACATTGTCTTGTGATGTCGTATCATTTGAAAATTGTTTACTTAAGATTAGAACGCTCTCGGCTTCAAGTACACTTTGCTCAAAATACATTTAACTTCGATAATAATTCTTATATCATCTTAAGCTACTCGCACGTGTAGATAGAAATGTAAACGGGTTTCAAGTTTTTTTTTGTTTTTGTTTCCACTTAGATGGCGCACAAGCGGCCCACCTGATAGTAAGCAGTTACCGTAGTCTATAGCCGCTAGCAATACCAGCGATAACACTAACGAGTTGTCATCCCTGTTGTTGATGAGGACTCACTGAGCAGCGTTACTAGCCCAGCGTATCCCCTTGCCGTGGAGCAATGGCAACCTTACTTACCGCAGAAACACAACACTTCATCAAAATAGTGTTATTTGACTGCGGTCTTCTGTAAGGCGGAGGTACAGTCCCCAGTCGGGCAGCTCCCATATTAATCGGAAAACCCACGTGAGATCCCAATTCGCCCTACCTCTCTTAAAACACTTTATGCAAAATTTAAATGTTTGGTGGTGGTAAGTGTTCACCGGTCACTATAGCTACTACTAAAGTCCTACGATACTGAATTGATACAAAACTGCATTCATAACCACGGTGGAGCGATGTCAGAGCTGCTGAGGTAAAACGCGACAATGTATACCTATACAACGGTACCGTTCCAATATTGGTTTCGTTCAATAAATTCGTACGCACCTACATAAAATAACCCTTTACTTTTATGACACAATCCGTTCGTGGCTTCCTTCCATTCTGCGTGTTTTGTTGATATTGTTATCGTACATAACGGGTGGTGTTGTAGCTTGTTTGCTTATATATACCTACATGTATGTTTTTACAAGTGTTACCTCTCCAGTGTGTGTGTAATCAAATATTTAAATTAAATTTAAAACACCAGTGTCCGATTGAGCTGAAATTTGGCATTCACCTTTGGTTTTTGTGTCAATGCACGATTATCTAAATGCTGCCATGTTTAATCCAATATGGCGGATGTCACATTAATCTCTATTATATGGGTATCAAATTAAAGGGCTTGATGACCGAATAAAAGTTAGCATTAAAAAACTTTTTAGGGTTCCGTACCCGGAGAGTAACCAACGGCACTATTACTAAGACTTCGCTGTCCGGCCGTTCGTCCGGACGTCTGTTACAATTGTATTTCGGTTGCTGCTATAACAATAAATAATGAATGGGGGCTCCCGTACGAGATACGTTTTTTGCTCTATCCTAATAATGACAACAAGTAGACGCTTAAAATAATTATAGAGTGTGGTTTGCTATATTTTGTAACCATATGAGCGAATTTACTATTACAAACTTATTATTTGCGGTTGGTGCAGTAGCCGTGTCAAGGGATCGAACCTCGGAAATTTAAATGGGAAAACCTACGGGAAATCCCAAATCGCCCTGTTTAAAATTTGTCTGTGTGTACATAAAAAAGAAGAATTCCATATAAAGTTTTAGCCTGGATTCTACGCCGTTTTCCTAACAAGGCGCGCAATTAACTTCCACACGCGGTAATGCCACAAAATATATGCAATCCTGGTAAATGGGCCGGATTATTTCACCCGCAGCCCAACTTAGAATGTATCTAAGTTACCCGTTTTGTTAAGTGCCTATTTTAATGAAACTTGCCGAGTTTTGGCTTGGTTTGGTGATCGTATTCAATATATAATTATTATGATATGATTAAACTAGCTGTTTTCCCGGCGACTTCGTCCGCGTATCAATATAATGAAGCGTATGTTTCTCAGTGATTATGTAGCTTTCTAACCGTGAAAACATTTTTGAAATCGATCCCGTAGTTTCGGAGCTTATTCAATACAAACAAACAAACATGCAAATCTTTCCTCTTTATAATATTAGTGTAGATAAATAGAGAAACCCGTATTTCTTATTTTAACTTACATTAAAGTAGCTTAAGAGAGGTATGGCGTGAAGGAATTGAAAAATATGCCGCTATCGTCCTGGTCTAGTGGTGTACATTAAATTTAAATATATTAATAAAACTTCGCATCCTACGCTTGGAAAAAAAGATTCTCTGTTGTCAAAAAAAGAGAAATGTGGTAAAAAAAAAGGTTTTAAAATTCCGTATTTGAATATTTGTAGTAGCGAAGACTTTATTCGATTGTAAAGAAAACACACTATTCGTATCATCGAAAAAGTAATTCCTTTTACTAATTTGATCTACGCTTTGCTGACCATATGGTTCTTGCTACCGTCAATCGGATATTACGCCGGGATTCGTATTTGGGACTCGATTATATCGGATATCGATTCGGACGACCCATTTATAGGTCGTAGGATGATAGGTATCATTCTGTCAGAGTTTTTGAACATGAGAATTTGAATTTATATTATTAATACATGTTTTTTATACGGTCTATTGTGCGCTACTGGCACATAAGATAAAGAAGTTTACAATCAAATCTGTTATGTCATTGACACTTACACTTACACCCACATACACTGGTAGACTTCTAAATGAAAATTAATTTATATGTGTCATTAATTTTTTGGTGAAATAATAATTAGTCTGGGATAATAATATTACATAGGCATACAAGTATCACACGCATTTCGGAAGAAGATATTAATTTAAAAAAAACAAGTCTTTCAACAAAACAACTTCTCTAGGTTCACAAACTCACCCTTAAAATTAAACCTTAAACCAACACGAGTTAAAAAAAACCCAAAACAATAAACATTAACACAATTACCGCAATTATGACAAGGCGAAGTGACGTCACTGGGCTCTTTATGACGTCGTTAGTGCTACGTCTGACAGGAGCTTTTAGAGCGACGCCAATAAAAGTCGGAATGAACTCTTTGGGCCTTCGCGAGGCATTCTCTTAGGCTTGTGGTATGGTGAAGAGAGGCAGCGGCAGCGGGAGCGGACAGCGATAAGAGATACTTTACAAGGGCATCGTTTTAAATTGAAATAATAGCTGTGTTGTTTTAAATGAAACTGATATATTGAAAATATTTTTTATGGGATTTTACCATGTCAATTATAAAGTTAAATCTTACTGAATACGTAAATTGAATTCTGATTGAGTTATAACTAATATATTATCCCGTTTTTTGTTTTAGTATTGAAACTATTTTTTACGATACTTTTTAAGCACTATACTTCAGTTCTGTGTATGGGTTTAATAGTATATTTTATAGTAAAACATCATAGGGCATAGTTTAGTCAACGATGCTTCATATCTTTATCTTTAATGTACATAAATGGTTGTTTATTTATTATATCTATGAAAAAATCAACAGCCTACTACTATTAACAAATTCAATCAGTGAATTCAATTAAAGGATTTTTATATCTAAAACAATGGTAAATAAATTGCAATCGCTATACGCTACACTTGTGCAATGTGTCCAATTCCTTATCAGTTATTGCGAAGGGAAAGTGAATCCCTCGGGGCGAAATTTCTAATGACCACTCCCTAATTTTCATTTATTAAAATTCAGCACAAAAATTTGTTCAAAATTTTTTTGAATGAATTTGTAATTATCGAAAAATAGGGCAGAGTTGTTGCTAATTATGAAACATTCTTCCAATAAGTCTTTTAATAATCAATGATCTGTTTTTTTCGTAAAGAATTTCATAATATTGTTACAAAGTTAAGTACACGTTTTTAAAAGCGGTAGTACCAACTCCCATGGTTCAAGGCTGAATTTGATGAATTTGGCTCTCTATCGTTCTCTATTCTAATAAGTTCTCTAATTTGATTCTCATCAATCTCTTCATACGTTTAATGATGCCTTAAAATTCCTCAGTAAATCGTACACGTAATATTTTGTAAGGGCTTTTCACGATCGGCGAATTCACACATAGTCACAAAATGACTAACACTAAAAGATTATTTGTCAAAATAGACTATAACTTTAAAGAGAGGTAGTGCGATTTGGGATTTCCCGTGGGTTTTCCCATGGAGTCTTCATCAACAAAATGGTTGGCAACCCGTTATTGATACCTCTGGTGTCTCTAGCGGCTATAGGCTACGGTGACTGCTTACCGGTCGGCCGTATGCTTGTGTGCCACCTTAGTGGTATAAAAAAATAGGTATAACAAAAACCACATACTCTTTTTAGGACTATCAGAGCTTAAGTATCAATAATTACTTTTTGGTGTGTCACATCTTCCCTCTCGCTCTTCAGCAATCTGAGAAAGGGGCGAAAGTGTGATATAGGAAGCTGGGGAAGCGCGCGCTATTTGATCTGACCAATCAGCTATATTACATACTAGCTGTGCCCGCGACTACGAACGCGTAAAATCGGATTTTGTTCACAATTTTATAGGTTTTCTATTTGTTGTGCGGAACAAATAGACAGACAAATAAAAAAAATAAGTTGCGTTCTCGTCTATGTATCAAATCAAATCAAATCAAAAATCATTTATTCAGTTTAGGCCCTAATAAGGCTCTTATGAAGGTCTAAATTACCACCGGTTCGGAAAAAAAGCCACCTGAGAAGAACCGGCAAGAAACTCAGTGCTCTGTCTTATCGTGCGTAGTCTTTTATGCATTTAGTAAAAAGCTGTTATTTTGAAATTACAAACAGACACATCAATTTTATTTATTATTTGCCATACAGCGGGGCAATGCTGCCAGCCTTCTTGGCACCCTCCCGTGTGGCAACAATTTGGGACAAGTGTTTTATTTTTTTATATTAGGTTAGTGTTTTTTTTCCTTTAGTTTCAGATTGTATTATTGTTGTCCCATATTACCTTTATATAGAATACTAGATGAACCCCCAAACCAATCCCACTGTATTCTATTAGCCCGAATCATTTATCAGCGTGTCTTCACTGCCTAATAACTTAGGAACATAAACTCACATCCCAAGTACACTTTCATTACTTATATAACTTGGTCCCCAACGACAAACGTACTACCATCGACCCACAATTAGGGACGTCTCCCTTATTTAAAGAGCAGCCTTCGGCTCGAACAATTCACATTCTTCTTAAATTTATAAACGTGTGCCTAGCAACCCTATAGATTTATGGATCAAAATGACCCGGAATTCTTAAGTGAGCTGAATTCTGCAGACAATGGACTTTCACTTGCTAAGTATGTAAATAAATAATAATATATTGTGGTTGGAGTTCGGTAAGGTGGAGTGATTTTAGTGTATTGTTATTGGGATCTTGGGTTGTATTACGCTTGTTCATGAAAGTGAGAGGTCAAGGACCTTTAAATTGTATGAAAACTACTTCAATTGGAAAGTGGATTTAAATAAATGTTCATTAATGTAGTTAAAAGTTACGTAAAGGCCTACAGTCCCCAATTAATTATGCGTAACTATATTTTGTTTATATTGTATTAGGGTTTTGATGAAACTTACTATACCGAGAGAAAACTCCGGAAACTCAGGTTTTCATACCTACCTCCGGAACCAGGGCCTCGATTATTTTGTAACTGTATTTATTTCAATAAAGAATTTATTATTTATTATTATTATTATTATAAAACAAGCACATTATAAAGATAGTTTTAATTTGTAAGGTTCCATACCTTTAAAGGAAAAAAGGAACCCTTATAGGATCACTTTGTTGTCTGTCTGTCTGTCAAGAATTTTTATCTCAAGTACGCGTGGTGTTATGAAATTTAAATTAATATGAAATACTCTGGTCTGCGGTCCCTTTCAGGACATATCAGCTTTATTAAGCTGATATTATTATAACCAGTACTAATGATAACTAACAATATATTGGTGCCAATTCTGTTGTTTAAAATTACTAAACTTAACATATTTGACAGGTCTAAAAGTCTTGCTATCCCTTATATTAATATTTTTAGACCTGTCAAATTAATTAAGGATGCTAATTTTGATAAACAGAATTGGCACGTTCATGTATATAATAACACGGAAAAAGTAACTAAAAACGCATACCATAAAATTGGAGCCCACAATCTCATCGAACTAAATGAATTCACAAAACTACCAGACGTGGCCGATACACGTTTCTCATGAACACAAAACGCCATAAAATCCCCAATCAACAATGTAAACAGTACGCAGTGAGACGTGAATAAAAAAGCATAGCGTATTTTATTCATCAGTACCCAAATTTTTTGCCCTCCGTTTGATTGGTCTCCATTTTTGGCACTACAAATAAAATATTTTTTATTTCGTTTCGCGTAATAGAATCGTAATGTATGCGTTTTTATTTTTGTTGCTTTGTAGTAGGAAAGCGTTGGAGTAATTTCGTTTGAATACTTATACTTCGGACGTGTGTGCTGCAGTTTCTCAGACAATACGGGTCTTGAAAGTTTTAGTAACTTGGTCATGGTATGGTAGGGTTAAGAATTAACTAAGAAAATAACAAGTATAGATAAAATAATATATTTTATTCTAAAACAATCACTATATATAAAAATGGATCCCTATTTCCCTTGGTCACGGCATCACGCGTAAATGGCTAGGCCAATTTCGCTATTTTCTTTTGTGTTTTTTATTGTCAGTAGTAGGTTCTTATGAAAATAAAATTTGAAAAAAGAATCGGTATATTTTTAATTTCGGGATAAACCAATGGACCTTTGTTATATGGTTTATTTGTCATATGAATTCATAGCTAAGACAGGACAACGTCTTAACAGCTAGTATAATATATAATTAGATTCGCGCTAAGTATCTTGTGAAGTTTCTTTGTATGTTTGACTAAGTGATAATTTAAATGTAATCAAAATTGTTCAGCCGTTCATTTGGACCAGATACTACTTGTTTTAAATATTTGATTAATTATTAAAATAATTTAAATAACGCATATAATTAAGTATATCAAATGGTACCGTTCGTCTGATAGAGACGCAAGTTCAATATCAGTGCCGGTAGCAGGAACATTGTCGACAATGTATTCGAAAACGTAACTCGCGAAATGTCAAAATTGTCATACTCATTTTTAGTTCCATTTTTCACCGCCGCGGCGCTGTTCATTTTTCAATACAAAAATAGTCGAAGGCGATACGAAAACGTTGTCGACAATGTTCCTGCTACCGGCACAGTATCTATATAAATACTGGAACTTGTTTGCCAAAACAAGCATATGGCCGACCTGATAGTAAGCGGTTACCGTAACCTATGGACGCTTTCAAAATCAGTGATATCACTCAAATCAACAAATATCTTGACATAAAAACCGATAATTAATATTAAGTAGAAGCGGAAAATTTCTTCTCAGACGTATGCAGGTTTCCCACGACGTTTTCCTTCACCGTGAAGGTCGTGGTATGTGTCATTAAGTTAAAAAAACTCATTGGTACAGACCGGTGGGATGTGAACCTGCCTCGCTAGAATAGCAGGCAACGCTTCATACCACAAGGCCACCACGGCTCTTTCAAGAGATTTACGTACGGAATCCTTAAGAAACTAATTTAATTTTAAGCCTTATTCATGTTACGTTGTGTTTGTTGCAGGAAATTGCCGCCATCCTTATTAGTTTCGATAAACATGGCGAATGGCAGTCGAAGGAAGTCAAGATTCGGTAAGTGAAATTAATCTATCTATCTATATCACCACATAGTATAAAACAAAGTCGGTTCCCGCTGTCGGTCCGTCCCTATGTATGCTTGGAAACTACGCAACGGATTTTGCAACCGATTACCGACCGCAAAACTACTTCAGCTCAGTCAACTGAACCAAAATGAAAAAAAATCTCACTTGCGCAGTCAACTGAACTGGACAACCAAACTAGTTTAGTCAACTGAACAACCGAGAAAAAAAATCCCACTAGTTCAGTCAACTGAACTGGACAACTGAACTAGTGGGGATAGACCATTTTTTTAATAGAAAGTGATTCAAGGGGAAGGTTTTTATGTATAAATCACTTATGTTTTTTTTTATACCACTAAGGCTGCACACAAGCATACTGCCCACCCGATGCCCACGACATGCGAAGCCGGGGCGGGTCACTAGTACCTATATATAAATGAATCCCTATTTCCCCTTGGTCACGGCATCACGCGTGAACGGCTGGACCGATTTCGCTTATTTATTTTTTTGTGTCTGTTATCGTCAAGAGATGGGTTCTTACCAAAAGAACAAAAAAAGAGTTCAAATTGTAAGTTCAAATCAGTTTAGATTCGGGATAAATTAAAAGTCCTTTTTTCTATGGTGTATTTGACATATGAATTCATAGCTAATATAGGACAGGACAGCGTCTTTCGGGTCAGCTAGTCTAGTATAATATATATTTAATCTTATATCTTATATGTAACGTAGTATAAGCGTTGTTCCTTCTGTCTCCTTATTCAAGAAAAAAGGATGTTTATCTTATTTTGCAATATCATATTATATAAGTTTATAATTCTCAAAGATAAATGAGTTTTCTTATTTTTGTATAGCTTTCATTTTTGATTAAGGTTTAAGGAAAAATACAAGTGCCCTATTAAATATTCAATGTACCTAATTTGTTTGAGATGTACTCAACAAGACTCGTAGTTAATTATTGTTTGTAATATTGCTTTTTGTTCAAACATTAAGCCAGGTTCAGGACTTGCGACGGCGCACTGACGTACTTATAACGTATTGGCCTTATATCTATATTATACTATCGACCCGCCCCGGCTTCGCACGGGTAGGCATTTATTAACAACAACAACAAATACACTTTATTGCACACCACAAAGCCATGTTTAACAGAAATAGGCAGATACAGAGTAGTGAGGACTTTAGGGTACAGAGAAAGGTGAAAGGGAGACGAAAGATAGGCAGGTGTGATAGACGGAAATACAACACTAATTTAAATATACTATATAAATAGTACTTATTAAATATTTTTCTACCCGTTTTTTACTTTATCAGGCATTTTTTTTTTATTTTCTCCCTAAGAACCATCCTCGTACTTCAAGGAATATTCTAAAAAAATAATTAGCGTAATCGGTTCTAAGTAAGCTGCTCTCGAGATTTGCGCTTAGCAACACATTCAGCGATTCATTTTTATATTATAGATTATGTACGTGATTATGACTGCATGGTATGGTATGCATCATACAGTCAATGAGGCCCAAGCACCTATGATTTCAGAAAATTATTCGTATTGTTAACGTAAACAAGTCCATTGTCCATTGTTTGTCCGAAATTTTGTTACAAAGCGTCATAATTACCAAGGTAACGAAGATACCTTTGCGATACGCAAGAAGATTACTAAGAACGTAACTCGCGAAATGTCAAAATGTCGTACCAATTTTTAGTTCCATTTTTCACCGCCGGAGCGCTGTTCATTTTTCAATACAAAAATAGTCAATCCGTATGGCAATCGCTCTGTATTTAGTATTTGTGTATAGGAAAATGAACAAGCATGCCCCGGTGAAAAGTGAAAATAAAGATAGTATGAAAATTAAAATACCAACTAATATTTTTATCGAGAAATCGGGAACAAAGGCTTAATTCTTAACCAGACCAAATTTGCCCAACTCTGAAGACGAGCAAGACAAAAAACCTTCCTCTCAAACGAATTAAACTACCAGTACTTAGGCTACTATTTTAGTCTGTACCTAATTTGGCGCCCAACAAGAGACCAGTTCGAAGTTGTAACAACTTTAAACAAATTAAAACTTGCGTCGTGAGCACAGTCTCTTTGTGCCCGCTTTGAAATATTAACTCTTTATGGGAGGCATCGTAGTTTAGGACCTTGGGTGCAGTAAGCAGTGTAGTCGTTCTGTGAAAAATTAATGGAGTCGGGGAACTTTTTGTCCGTGATCTGGTGTTTTTGGTGGGACGGTGTTTTATTAATAACTAGCAGTTATCTTCGTTTGCATTTGTATAAAGACAAAATTAGCCTATTTTCTTCCCCAGGATATAATGTATCTCCTTGTCAAATTTTATTACGAACCGTTCAGCCGTTTAGTCCTGCAAAGGTATATGCTACGGTGCCTGCTTACCATCAGGTGGGCCATATGCCACCTTAGTGGTATAGAAAAAAACAGATATTAAACATGCAGCATCCCATATATTTCGGCCAAGACTCAGTCGAAACGTCGGGAGGTAAATAAACAATTTCATATCGCGTATAAGACCCGGTTTCATGTCATAACTATGTGTTTAAATCGCAGAACTTTAAAAAACAATACAGCATCCCTTTTTGTATCGGGGGTTACAAATATATATATGAAAAATTCCCCTTTCATGAATATTTAATCGGTTTATACAGTTTGACGAACCCAATGGTGTCGTATTTTTTGTTATTCCAATTAGTCATGGAAAGATACATCACTTTTAACTTCTTATTGAGAAACCTTATTGGAATTGTACAAACTTTTCTATAAATTTTATTACAATACCAGACCAGACCGACAATTTGTTGAAAAGTGTGTAAAATGAGACCTAATGACTTTTATAACAACAAGGTTGTGAGCTCTGAGCCAAATGATGGTCATAACGGCGAGATTGCAGTGTCACGGATATCTTATTGAGAAATAATCGTAGTCCAAGATAACTAGGATTTTCTCTTTGTAAAGAGCACTTGTCTACGTTAACGCATTGCACTACAAAGCAATCCAATAGTGTACTGTGGTGTGGGTTCTTGCTAACTGAGCAAGAACCCATAGAAATTATATTGGTCGAATAGTCTGCTTAATAGCTTTTTAATTGTTATTTTTATGAAATGACTAATAGTTACATTGGAAATGGGAGTTAAAATGGAATTACGTTGGTCACAAACCCTAATTCTTAATTTTGGTTACGGTTTAGAGTATGTGTGTATATTGGCGAAGCTCAATAAATTTGCCAACATAGCTTGCCTTGTTTAGCCATGCGGTTAGAATTATGGGAATCATAATTTTAAGGATGGCACAGTCTATGAACAGAGATGAATCAAGCTTTCCATAGTTAAGGACTGGATGTCGCTGTGCAATGGTGCATCTTATTGAGTCGCCTTAAAACCAAAAAGATATAAGATATTTATTTTATTAGTAAAAAGGAAGTAGGATATATCTGCTTCCTTACCCGAAGAAACTAACTTTAGTAATATAAAGAAAATAATTTGAGAATAATAAAAAAAAACAATAACAATTTTGTATTGGATTTTTAACGTAAGACATGAAGACAGGAACTTAGCCTTCGACGGCTTCGTCCACTCACATTCGCATTGTATATATTCACAAAACTTGTATTAAAAAGTGAAATATAATCCTATAGGATGTACATTTTTCCACAATTATATGCAACATTGATTCCCGTGTAAACATTGTTTCTGTTAGTTGGCAGCCCTAACTCGACACCTAATGGTTCGTAAGCAACGTGATTTACTCGGTGTATTTATAGCTCGTGAAGTGAACTTGATATATGAAGTGGTCAGTCAGTTTGACCGCGCGTTTGGAGGGTTAAACAGGTCGCGTTATTAATTACTGTTGGGATCAATACGGATCAGTAGACGTGTTAGTGTTAGAATTGATTTTAATAAAGTTATTAGAACTCTTTACCTATTTATAAATAGTTTAAAAAATACTATATCATATAATCTATATTAATATTATAAAGAGGAAAGTTTCTTATTTTTGTGTGTATGGTTGTATTGAATAGGCTCCGAAACAACATGACCGATTTCAAAAAATCTTTCACCGTCAGAAAACTACATTATCACTGAGTAACATAGGCTATATATTATACAAGCTGCCCGCAGCGGCTTGGCACGGTTAGACAAAATATTTGATAAATGTGTACCCGTGCGAAGCCGGGGCGGGCGGCTAGTAAATGATAAAGAGGCTATAGTCCATCTTAGGGCTAAACGTCTTCCTATTTCGATGGAACCACCTATATTATATGGAATATTCGTAGGTAAGTGAGCCTGTCTCTTTTTTTATCTTTACTAATTCAGAAAGCTCCCAGCGTTCGTAATTTAGAAATGAAATATCAATGGAAATTCGATTTTTCTTCCATCACTTATCGTAATGACAAAAACAGGTAGGTATAATTTTGTTACTGAAAAACAATCGTGTTCTATAAAATTTTCAAGCATTGGAAAATTAATTTCCTACAATTTTATTTATACTCGGAATAAACATGAAGTTTTCCAATAACAATTCTATTGGAAGTTTCCGAATAGTGATTATAGCTCGGAGAGTTACGAGCGTGCGCCACGCGCGTTGGCTAAAGTATGTATTTTTATTGCCGTAGCTCTGTTGTTCCCTAGCCAATATAGTTTTACATAAATTGGTAAATAATATCAATAGGTACCTAGTGAAGGGTTTTGATGAAAAATAGAGATATAATTGGCATTTTTCTTCTTCCTAACTATGGCAATCAATCCTCTGCAAGGTAAATTTTTCCCAGTGTCGAGAGTTGAATTATGAAGTTTTTTTTTGTGTATGTAGCCTTCAAATTCCTAGTATCATACATTCTAATGCTTATGGGAGTGTCTGGAGACATTCCACAGGCAGTAGCATATCGCAACAGGCCTTTAGTTTAGAGGTAACCTACTGACCAATAAGATAAATCACTTCACACAAAAACCATACTACAGCATTATTTCCATTGTGCCTAATAAATCAGTCACTAAATAAATATTTACTGTACATAATAACACCGAAAATACACAAAAGATCACTATAACACAATTTACAAAATACTGGCAAACATCTCAACCAATCCGCCTGATTCCCGCTAAAAACCTCTCCGCCATTTTCTATCTTGCTGCGACATAAAAATGACGTCAAGATTGAAATATAATTTGAATTTTCATAGGGAATGAGTCCACTGAAGATGAAATAAGGATAATCTACACTAATATTATAAAGAGGACAGATTTGATTGTTTGTTTGTATTGAAAAGGCTCCGAAACTGGACCGATGTAAAAAAAAACTTTTACTATTAGTACTCGACATTATCCCTGATGAAAATACTACTGCTGGAAATTGCTGCAGTCCTACGGGAAAATAGGTAATAGTACACTAGATTGCTACGCGGGCAGAGTCGCAGGAAGAAAGCTAGTTATGTATAAAACCATGTATAGATATGATATAGATCGAGCAATTATAATATTCAGATACGAGTATGCGCGTGTAAATCTGTGCAGGTAGCAGGAACATTGTCGACATCGTTTTCGTATCGCCTTCGACTATTTTTGTATTGGAAAATAAACAGCGCTACGGCGGTGAAAAGTGGAACTAAAAATTAGTATGACAATTTTGACATTCGCGAGATACGTTTTCGAATACGTTGTCGACAATGTTCCTGCTACCGGTACTGAAGTGATTATTTTTCATAAAATACGTAAAAACTTTAGCAATCGTCATTTCGTATCTTTCGGTCGTATACTGAAAACCAAACATTTTTTAAGGTAATCATAGTGATTTAAACTCCATTTGGGCTTTTGAGGTCGAATAAGTAACTTAACGTCGACATAAAACTGAAAGTAGGAAAATTCTTGCTTAACTGCTTAAATTTTGCGCAATAAATTTTATCGCAAGATTACTTAAATATGGATGTAGAGGGCGCAAAGTTGCTAAGTTTTTTTTATTAGCTGTGTACGTACATACTGCGCGCATGCTCCAGGCGAACATAAGTTTGACCTATTTATTCCTGAGGAAATTGGCATATTATTACTGGTCATGGCATATTTTAAACCATTTACTTAACTTTTTTTTTTATACCACTAATGTGGCAAACAAGCATACGGACCACCTGATGGTAAGCGGTTACCGTAGCCTATGGACGCTTGCAACACCAGGGGTATCACTCGCGCGTTGCCGACCCTAAATTACCCCCATATTGGAGGCGATGCAATAGAAACGGCGTTTGTACGTCTTCTTTCATACAAATACTTGAATTCTGAATGATACTGAACGGTCTCTCACAAAATGTTTATATACTAGCTGTGCCCGCGACTTAGTACACGTGGAATTAATTTTGTACATAATTTATTTGTTGTGCAGAACACTAATAATATTATTGTGCCATTACAAACAGATTTATTTGTATATAGATTTCATATACGTTTCGATAATATATTATTTACGACATTACACATGAATACATCTTCCTGGTTCTACAACTACAATCAGCTTCAAAGCTGAAGTAATTGGAAACCACTTACCTGCACCGGTAGCAGGAACATTGTCGACAACGTATTCGAAAACGTAACTCGCGAAATGTCAAAATTTTCATACAAATTTTTAGTTCCAGTTTTCACCGCCGCAGCGCTGTTCATTTTCCAATACAAAAATAGTCGAAGGCGATACGAAAACGTTGTCGACAATGTTCCTGCTACCGGCACTGAATGATGAAAGTTAGCGGAAAAACAATTTACCTACTTACTCCAATCATCTAACAAACGAACGTAAATTAGATATACCGTACTTGACTCACTAATAGTTGATTAAATCACTCGATTCTAGCATCGATACGCTGCTCGTTGAAAGTATTTATCGAAGCGATTAGCGTGATTGAGACAGAAGATTCGATTCGATACTGACGAATGATCGGCTACTCGATTGGGCATCGTTCCCAGAGCTTGAAAATGTGAGGACATTTGACGACCAAGATCGGATGCGACTATTCGGATGGTGGAATTTGTTAGAGTAATCGATATGTCAGTAGGTAGTTTAGTTAGAATCGATATATAGGCTGAATTTCAATGCTTCTCACGTCAACCCATACTTTTTAATGCACTTATACAAATGTACTTATATTTATGTACCGTATTCAAGACGTCTGATTATATTTAAAGGTTGCACACCTAATTAAGGACCGATGTTAAAATACAATAATATCATAACTTCATCTTTATTTATTTATTTATTTATTATTCTAAAACTTTCATCACAGGTATTCCTAATACGATAGCATAGAGACTTATGAACTAAACTAAATCTATACACAATACACCATATGTAACCCTTGTGAACGCGTTCAGCGAGCACGAGAATATGTCCAACTGTGCCACAGCATTGAGCGCACGCAGCGAACGCATCTTAATGCCCTGACCAGGATATATATATTTCTAAGCGTGGACTAGCGGCTTCCCTCCGTAAGAACCATCATCGTACTCCAAGGAATATTTCAAAAATAAGAATTAGCTAAATCGGTTCAGCTGCTCTCGAGATTTACGCTTAGCAACACATTAAGCGGTTCATTTTTATATTACAGATTAATAATAAATAAAAAGGATTTCTCATATTATTATTTTTTGATAAAGGAGTATTGTTTTTTTTATTTTAGTTGTGATTGCTTTCTTCCAAATATTTGTCTTTCTATTTTTTGTTTTTTATTTTTTACTAGTTATACCATATCTGGTGCAATACTTAGGTTAGCTGTGATTGCCTATAATGAAGTGAGCGCTAAGCATCTTTTTAATTTGTTAATATTTTAAGTTTTTTGTGTGTCACTCGCCTAAGATCCAGTTAAATAAATAAATAAGAAAAATAACGGTACGATTCTGAAATTGTATATCACTTTTGAATTTAGAAACCAAACGATTTACCACTCAACCTTATGAATACACAAATCCCCGAGAGTTGGAATACGAACCCAACATAGGAATTAATAAGTGTGTATTTTAATTGGTACCGGATCAATACATATCCGCAGTCAGTTCAATCCGCGAGCTCCACATTTGATTTTGTAATTTTGACACAATTCCAACGGTTCTTTCTTTCGTTCAGTCAGTCGCTTTTTTAATTGCATTCTTTGTTTTATTTGATTTTAGAATGTTTTTGAGCGCAATATTAAAGACGTGAATTGAAAGATTGATATAGGTCTGATTAAATATATACGAGCGAATACGATTTTATCAGATAATCCTGGTGAGGACATTAATTTACCAGGATCGATGATGTTAATAAATTTTGTGTATTTTACAAGTTTTAATTACAAATGTTGCAAGTTAATTTTCACCCACTTTCCAGTGTCCGATTGAGCTGAAATTTGGCATATTCGTTATGTGCCCGCGACAATGCACGATCACTTAAATACCGCCATTTTTAGTCCAATATGGCAACCTTCGTATAATGGCGATTTATTTCGAAATTACCTTTATGATGTGGGTATCTAATGATGAAAGGCTTATAGACCAAAAAAAGTTTGACTAAAATATCTTTTTTTAACCCACTTTTTTCAACTATAATAATTTATATGATCTTCATTAACTAATAGTTAAGTTCATTTACTTTAATTTTATTAGGTAAGTTAATACTGTTTTATTATATTATAGTCTACTGCCCACTCTTATCCAAATAATTTTTGTAAGTAAAATCAGTCTAAAAACTTTTCCAAGTCAGTTATAATAAACTAGCTTTTGCCCGCAGCTTCGCATGTATGGTTAAGTGAATAAAACATAAAAAATGACGGATTTTCATACATAATTTTATCCCCTATTTTACCCCCTTTTAGGGGTGGTATTTCCAAAAATACGTATTTTATATTTTTAACTGCAAGGCCAAATATCAATTTCATATCTTATTTCATCCCCTCAGAAAGTTTTTGGAAATAGCACTCGAATTTCAAAAAACCTTTCCTTAGTGGATGTCTACGTCATAAAAGGTACCTACTGTCAAAGTTTCCAACGCCAACCGCTTAGGCTGTGCGTTGATATGTCAGTCAGTTTCTTCTTTTATGTATAAATACAGATAAAAAATTGTGAGTACTGTTTGCTTTTGTTTTCTATGTCCCTAACCCCAGGCAGAATGTTATGCGACAATACGACTATAATTTGTAGCCGATTCAGAGTACGTACTACACGACTATTTGCAAACGTCGTCACGGCCCGTACGTTCTACTGGCTTATTTGAGCAACTTGATTTATGTACCGGTACATTGGTTTGGTTTCTATTAACTATGGTGTTTGAAGAAGCTTGTTTGATTACTGAATGAATGTTTCATTATGTGAATGTTTGAATAGGATTTGATTTATTTCTTCTCCTTATGTATTCAGTAAGTTTGTTTTACATCTGTATTATTTAACGTGCGATTTCTTTTGGAGATATTTATTTATTTAGGGATCTTTCTTCGAAAGCTCCACGAGGATACGCTGCGCTAGTAGTTTTATTGCTAGCATAATGGGTCCTCATCAACAACAGGGTTGGCAACTCGTTAGTGATATCCCTGGTATTGCTAGCGGCTATAGGCTACGGTGATGGCTTACCATCAGTGATATAAAAAAGAGCTAGTTTTTGTAAGCAGGAGGCATACTAAGTAAAACATTGCCCAAGGGCAAACGGACTAACGCTGGTAAATCCGAAAAGATACAGAGTATACAGTGATTTTAATGCATTAGCCATTCTCTTGTCAGCACCAAATTATCGTCGGTGGAAAGTGGGTTCTGTAAAATTTCGGCCGTCCTCTACAGTGACCCTTGTGGGAAGGCATGAGTTAAACTAGCCGTATATGCTTATGAGGTTGATATTCTGTGCTGATATACTGAGCGAGTCAAACTCGCAATTGGCCGATTTTTATATATTAATGGTATCACATATACAAAAATAGGCCAACGGCGTGTTTGACTCGCACACCGAGGGTTCCGTACTAAAAACAAAAACTAGGGTTTTGAAAAACATAAATATGTCGTTCGATCCCTAGACACGGCTATTGCGCCACCCGCAAATAATAAGTTTGTAATAGTAATTTCGCTCTTCTTTTTTAGGTCATTTTTTTAATTTACAATTTATTGTTATAGCGGCAACAGGAATACACATTCTGTAATGAACAATGAAAATTTCAACTGTCTACCTATTAGATCAGGAGATACAGCCGCTGCTGACAGACAGACGGACGGACGGATGCACAGACAGACAGCGAAGTTTTGATAATAGGGTCCTGTTGGTTTTCCTTCGGACACGGAATCCTAAAAACGATTTATTTTACAAAAATAAAATTATATTCATCGGGACAGCCCTAAAACACGTTGCACGTAATACATCAATGTTTCCTTTCAGTATATTTACTAGGACATGTTTGCCACAGAACTGGGGCATGTTTCACCCGTAACCTTATTGACAATGCCAGCTTGTATACCGAACCAAGAGTTTTTATTTTGCTCGTTTTCAAGTCTGAAGGCAAATACGTTTGTGTACGGATGTAAACATTACAAGGCACAAATTGTCCGTTCGTTTTGAAATATTTAGGTTAAGTAACGCGGAAAATAGAATAGGCTATATCCCTAATTGTTTTCGTTTCTACAGTTTTCTTTAGTTCCGCAACGCGCGAGTGATACCCCTGGTGTTGTAAGCTACGAACTGCGGTAACCATTTACCATCAGGCGGTTCTTCTATGTTTGTCACCTTAGTAGTATACAACATCACGCTGCCGACCCTGATATATGTAACAGTGATAAGTATTGCATAACTATACAAATAAATAAAATTTGAATGTCTCTTTGTAATGTTATTAACAATATGTTTTCGCCTGTCCCACGAGCGTGGTCCCAAAAGCCCCCTGAAAAATATTCATTGAATACAAAGGAGCTTTTTGGACCGCGGTCCCGGTCCCGAAAGCCCCACGACTCAATTTTACATACGCTACTTTTATTCTGGGATAATAATTTTCATTTTTTTTTTAATTTTTTTAGGTTTCCGCGCAACAAATAAAAAACCAATAAAATTGTAAACAAATTTTAAACCACGTGTACCTACATAGTCGCGAGCGCAGCTAGTAAAAAAAAATTATATTTAATCCAGTTTGTGTTGTTACCAAAAAGAAATTTGTTTATTACAAGTATGTATTTAAAAAAAAGTATTAAAGTATTGTATCAGCTGGTGGTTCTCATATTTTAAAAGCTTTGCATAGTTTGGGGCCAGATGGCGCTGTGTGATAATAATGTCCAATTATTGAATAAATAAAATAAATAATTTGCTTTCATTTCTTATAGGGAATAAGACCACATGACCCGTGGTTGCCAGTGTGATGTATGCCCCAAGATTAAGGTCGAGTGTCCAATCCGCTGCCGCCGTTTATATCGGATTGCCTCGACATATGGCTATAAATTGGGTGTCACACAAAAGGAATGGGTGCTTGAACAGCAGGTGTTCGTAGGTCAGTTAGTGGAACAGGTTTTTGTTAGCGTAATCTACGTGGAAAGTTTTTGAATATTAGGCCGGTTAAACATTATGTAGCCTTATGACAAGGATTTTGGTTGTGACTTGGCTTTCAGATATTTACACAAATTTCTTAAATCTGGCTTTTGGTTGTATCACTAAAATTCGCAGGACCTTATAAGGTCCAGTCCTTTATCTAGGCTTGCGCGGAAAACCCACGGGATATGGCATGTATGGGATATGGGATTTGACTATGGACGTTATTTTTATTATTTATGTAAACAATTTACCATTGGATAAAAATTACAAATGGTTTTCCGGATCAATAACACAACGCGTTTATGAAACATCCTTGAATTTCTTCTCAGACGTATGCTAGTTTCCTTCCTGGTGTGACTAATCCTGCACTTAATTCCATACTATTGTCAACCTTCAGTAGTTCGTATATATATATATATATATATATAATTAATATATACGTCGCTGCAGATAAAGCCTCCGTGAGCACCAGAAAAGTAAAACTTAGTATGCTACCCGGTACCAAATCAATTACTGTGGAGAGCACCCACCGATTTAATAGTAGCTCACTAATTGTATACCGCGCCATGCATTTTAATGCGGAACTGAATATATTTTAGTTGAACTAAGTATTCAGTGGTTGAACTCTTGTTATATTGTGTTAATGTTACTCTGTTGCTACAAGAGGTTGCTACATTGAAGCCGTGGTGGCCTTGTGGTTGATGCAACAGGCCTGTCATCTGATGGGCCCAGGTTCGAATCCCAGCCTGTACCAATGAGTTTTTCTAAGCTTAAGTACAGTGATTATTCACACCATGAGGTGGGCCGTATGCTTGTGTACCTTAGTGGTATAAAAAAAAAAAAAAAGAGGGTTGTAAGTCAAGCGTGAGGTATCCTACGATAAGGATTTGTGATGTTGGTATATTTGTGTGTATGTATGTGTGTTTCTTGAGGATACGCTGCGCTGGTACTAATGCTGCTACCACAGCGAGTCCTCATCAACAACATGGTTGGCAACGCGTTAGTGATACCCCTGGAATTGCTAGCTGCTATAGGCTACGGCGACTGCTTACCATCAGGTGGGCTGTATGCTTGTGAGCTTCCTTAGTGGTAAAAAAAAAACACAAGCAAAGACACATGTCTACTTAGCTCTGCTCACGCCAGCTCTTCCTTAAGTTAACTTTGTATTTAAAAATAAATTCTAATTTTTCATAATTAAAACTCAATTTGGAGTGAACGTTGAGTAATTATACGTTGAATGAAATTCTGACTCTATAACAAATGGTTTTCTTTTGACAAATGACCTAAAAGGCCTTTTTTGTTACTAATCATACTAATTTAACTTTTATAGGCTAGCTAGACTATAAGGGGAAAATCTATTGTTACGTAGCGTCGTAGCAAGTCGTAGCAAGTCGTAGCAGCTACGGCGTAGAGGGGTATGGATGCTTTTAATTGTTGAGATTCAAATGAAATTACTTGCTTCTATTTTGTGTCCGATGTCAGATTTAAAATAGTATCAAACATTTTATTAGTATTCGATATTCGAAGGTGGATCAAAACTTATTTACCGTAATAGTGGAAAAAATACGGTTAATTTCTTATAAACTATAAACTTCCAACTGCCTGAAGGAAATTACAATCATAATTGTGAATTTCAACGCAATTAAAATAAACATTAAAACCTGTATATGATTCATACTTATTTTGGACCTTCATAATTAAAACTCTCTTAGGGTCAGCAACGCGCGAGTGATGCCCCTGGTGTTGCAAGCGTCCATAGGCTACGGTGACCGCTTACCATTAGGTGGGCCGTATGCTTGTTTGCCACCTAAGTGATATAAAAAAAAAACTCAAGATAGAAACGCTCTTGAGCATTTCACTTTTATGACTACTCACAGCAGATATACCCATTGCATTGCTGGAGTCGATGTTCTATGGTAACCGCTTATCAGACGGTCCGTAAGTGATTAACCGTTTAGATAATATTAAAAAAACACTTGTTATTTGAGAAGTGAGTAAAAATGTCATTTTGCTTCTTCAAGAAACTCTCAGGCAAGTTAAGCAATATTTTTTTAGTAAAATAATTTTCGATATACTTTTAGCGTTTGATCAAAGAAGTTTCGTAAAATGAACGCAGTTCATAAAGAAAAAAAGATAGCTTCAATAAATCATCTTGTTAATTTTGAAAACTTTCCGAAACTAGTTCACAACTAAAAAGAGTTTTCACTTTCAACTTTAAGTTAAAAGCGTTGAGTTGAATTTTGAAGAAAAAACACATTGATCTATATTTTTTCAAGGTAGGTTCTTTGCAATTTTTATTTTTCTATAATAGTTGGCGTCAGCGGGCTAGGCTAGGGCTGCTACCAAAATTACTTGAGCCTAAGAATTATATCTAATGTATAAAATTCTCGTGTCACGGTGGTTGTTACTTTGCACTTATAAATAAGCTACACTGGTGCCATCTCTCTTGTTCATCTGACTAAGCCAAAACTATACTCAAATATTTACCTTAATCTGTTACTCATTGAAACCATTATTCTTTTTGACAGAACTAAATTTGCTGTAAAACTTTATATGACAAAACTAAGCTAAAATGTTGTGTTACTTAGGCTAGCGTACACAAGAGAATTGGTACCACTATCCCTGTAACAAAGACTAAAACGCATCTAGTTATTATGTATGTTTTAAATTCTTGGCTAACTCCACAAAATGTACAGGTAATTTGGTTTCGTGTGTAATTCACATAACTCTAGCCGTATCAATGGAGTTATTTATTCGCTATTTCGCAAGTTTGCAGACGCTGTTGTCAGCCACGTTTCAGGTGGTTCTAACGTTCACAAAATAAAGGTGGAATTGTTAATCGATGCTTTATAGGGGCTAACATGCGAATGTCGTTATACATTGGGTAAGCTTGCAAATAAACAGATACCGATTACGTGTATCGAGAATATTTCTATGAAGGGACACAATTTTATATAGTTGTAATTGGATTATTGGTTTTACCCGACTGCCTCAGAATGGTAAGGTTATTTTTGGTGTATCTCTGCATTCCTTGACACGCCGTATGGCCTAAGCGCTTTGAGGTTTAAACATTTGATCATGTTTTTACGCAGTTGATTTTTTATTTAATAATAATGTATGTAACGCATAACGGGCTTTAAGATTCAAGATTGACTTATGTAACCAGTGCCGGTAGGAGGAACATTGTCGACAACGTTTTCGTATCGCCTTCGACTATTTTTGTATTGGAAAATGAACAGCGCTGCGGCGGTGAAAAGTGGAACTAAAATTAGTATGACAATTTTGACATTACGCGAGTTACGTTTTCGAATACGTTGTCGACAATGTTTCTGCTACCGGCACAGAAACAAAAATATAAACTTGATTACTATATATTTTGTTCAGTATTATCTTTATATTGGTATTATATACTTTATGTGAGTGTGATACTGCATATAACATAATATACGAGGCCCTAAATATTGCCGTAGAGCTAATAATTTCACTAGAAATGTTTTAGACGTGTTCCGTGTTACAGCCACGCCTTTTGCTTCACTTTTTGTTGCTTACCACTGTTTTAATCAACTTTATAACTTATGAAGTTTACCTGTGCCATGGTTGATACCATTCAAACCGAAAGCTGTGGATAATACATAGATGAGGGATGTAGTTATGTCGAACATACATCCACAAATATCGATAGTCAACGACCTATGCCTAGTTGAAGATCCCTAAGGATCAAAACCCTGTATTTGCAACCCTAAGTCCTTGTAAATAACACTAGTTATGAACCATACCATGTATACCATTATTATTTATTTCTAATTGAAGATTTACAGACAAATATAGGATGTTACTGTTAGCCAACTCTGTTGTACGAAAAATTATACTAAACTTATTATTACTAAAAGTATTGTCATTACATACAAAAACGATAATTTCATAGACTTTTCATTTCATTTATTTGTTAGGCACTCAAAACAGAACACAGTCATGATACACACAGGTGGAAAGTAAAACAGTTATAAGCTGGACTGAGTCCCAAAAAATTTGTACACAGCATGACAGGAATGCAAAACTAAAATGAAGCGCGCATAAAGGCCGTAACTTAACTCTGCTCCTGCGCACTTAAATTATAAGCGAAAAAACCGCCGAATCCAGTTCTCTTCGGTGACAAATCGCTTGCGGGTAAGTACCCCTTTATAGCCAGACTATTTGTCCGCTCCGACGAGATTAAAAACCGTCGGCCGCCGTTAATTCCTGTTTTGTCGTGTTCCTGTAACACGCGTAAATTAATTTTATTACCCTCCTCATGTTTTATTAATACCTTCACGTGAATGTGTGTGTATGATTTAAGCGGCCTCTGAAACCGTTGTTTATAATGATTATATTTTGTTTTGTTATTTATATTTAGAACGGGTTGAAAAACATTTCGGTACGTTTAACTTTGTTACATATTTAAATATGATTTTGTGATCTAATGAAAAAAGTATAAAAAATAATATATTTGCGACAAAAGGTGCTTATTTCAAATCTATTATTTATTTAAATTCTTGTTTATTTTTATATTAGGGTGGTCTGTTCTCTTGTGTATAAGAGTTTTCTCGTATATAGTTTCCGATCTTGTAAATAGTAAGTAAGGCTATTAATGGCAGTACAGATGTAAAAATGTATTGATTATGCTGCTAATTTTCTTGTTTGATGACAAGACTAAAATTACCGTATTCTGTTCTTCTATATAATATCCTGGTTTATGTGATAACTTTTTTTAATATATTCTTGTCATGTAAGACATTTAGTTGAGTTTTTTACCGGGTCTTCTCAGCAAAACCTTCCGAATCCGGTAGTAGATTATGACGATTTGATAGTACTTGTAAAGTCTAGTAAAAAAAAGACAAGATTTAATTTGATTTGACAGCACTAATACTTAATTTGACAGGAGGAAACAAAAATTTTGTGTAACTAGCTTTTACCCCGCGACTTCGGCTGCGTAGCATCATAATATATAATATATGTCACTCAGTGATAATATAGCATTCTGCTAGTGAAATAACTTTTAAAATCGGTCCAGTAGTTTTTAATTTATTCGTTACATACATAAATACAAATCATTCCCCTTTATAATATAAGTGTAGATTTAGACAAGAGAATTGGCACCTATATCACCTGAGAGTCAAAAAAAAGAAAGAAGATAAGAAAAAAAAAGAAAAATCACAGTCTAGCTCCTCACGTCAATATTTCGCTTGCATGTCGACACAGCCATTAGCCGTATTGACATATAAGCGTACACAAAAAATCGCAGCGAACATAGATGGTCGCAGATTTATGCGATGGATGACAATTTATTTGTCGGCGAAGTCATGAATCTGACTGGTTTTTATCTACGTATAACGCATGCCTGTGACGTCACCGAATAAATGGTCGATCGCGGATCGGCAGATTTTTATTGCGTGAATAAATAAAATCGCGTCATTGAGATCTGTCCCTCTTGTTACCGGCGTGGCAGTGATGGGTTAGATACAGATTTTTGCTTATTTAAACGCCGATATTCTATAACAACAGTCAGTCACGAATCTCGACTTTAAATATATTTCAGTCGAGAGTCATTCTAGAACTAAGCTCGAGTCAAGATTATTTATACACTTGAAGCATAGATTCCATTGTCAAGTAATGTTCGTGAACTGAGATCTAACGACATTTGAATAACCTGACTTATTTCTTTTTTTGTGTTTGATTTTTATGGTAGTAATAAGCTTCATATATTAATGACTAGCTATTACCGCGGATTCGCCCGCATGGCACTACTATCCCTCGGGAACCAATAATGTCTTTTTTTTTTATTATCCTATAAGCAACCACCATTCCAAATTTCATACAAATCATTTCAGCTGTTGAAACGTCAGAGGGTACAAACACACACACACACAAACTTTCTCATTTATAGAATTAGTGTGTAAATTCAAATGTTTTTCGCAGGACTAAAGAACTTGAATGAGATAAAAAAGGATTTAAGTTTGATATCGTAAAAAAGTTTCGAGCTTAGAAAAGTTGACAGGTTATGTTACAGAAGGAAATTTAAATTAAATTTATTATGAATAGATAACAATTTGAAGGATGGCAGTTGCCTTGCTGACTTTCAGTCCTTTTCAGAGAGCTCTCCAGGAAATTTTAGATAAGATAATATTAATAAAGTGCCTTAAAAGCACTCAAATTGAATAAAGTAATTCCATTTCCAAAACTAACTTCTGCCTTATCAGTCACTCAATCTTCCCTTTTTATCTGTTAACGATGATCCCTAAAGCTGTGTCCAAAACTTACAACCCCATTATCTCAACTGGACAACCTACATCAACCACGAGCGATAATTTTATGACCCAAATTGGACGTAGTTAGCAAAAAAGACTCAACCCACATAAAGTCACTTTTAAGTTATTGTCGCTTTAGGTTCAAATATGTATTATTTTATGATGCTTTGTAGTGATTGTATAGAAACTTTGTATGCTGACAGATAAATACGTATTTTATAAATAATAGTATTTTTTATACTATATATTAAGAAAAACAGGGGTTTAGTCCTTTTTTCCTAAATCGGTTGTTTACATAACAGTGCATTTTGTTCCTTAGAAAAGAGCCAGTTCAGCATAAATTAAGAAATTATGTGTATCAATAAGATAAAAAAAGTGCACTATATTATAATATTCATTTTTGGCACAGCCAGTTGTAAGTTTCCGAACTGCACTTACATTCATATAGTTATTCCTTGATTCCATTCTGCTAAACTACGTCCAATTCTGAAACGGATTACATGAAATTATTATAGCGTGCTTATTATTTTACAACGTTCTCAAACGATCCCACTAAATGCGAGTTGGTTTTACTACACAAATTATGGTATCATATACAACGGTATCTATTTAGTACCTATTCTCAGATTAAAGGAAAAAGTTAGATGCAATTTTACGAACAACGAAGTGACGCCAATTAAAACTACGCCCGTATACAAATACACAATTACACACACACACCTACAACGAATACAAAGAAACTACGCCTTGCCCACGCACTTCATTAGAGCACCTGTATTTTTGAAACAAATTCACAGATTACTTTTTTTTTATACCACTAAGGTGGCACACAAGCATACGGCCCACCTGATGGTAAGCAGTCACTCCTATAGCCGCTAGCAATACCAGGGGTATCACTAACGGGGTGCCAACCATGGTGTTGATTAGGACTCACTGTGCTAGCAGCAATACTACTAGCCCAGCGTATCCTCGTGGAGCACTGGCAACCTTACTTACCGCAGAAACACAACACTATATCAAGTAGTGTTATTTCACTGGGGTCTTCTGTAAGGCGGAGGTACAGTCCCCAGTCGGGCGGCTCCAATTTGATAACTAAAAATGGGATAACCCTCGGGAAATCCCAGATCGCCCTACCTCTCAAAACTACTATTTGATTTGATAAGTGGTGTGATGACGATGAACATATTAACTGAGTAGAAAATATACAAATGCCTGAATTACTGAATCAGAGAGTCTATAAACATTCATACAAGTTCAATTATCAAACAACTCAGCTTGGTTACTCAATTACCATTTTCAAAATCCATACTATTATAAATGCGAAAGTAACTCTGTTTGTTTGTTACCTTTCAAGACTAAATGGCTGAACGGATCGTGATAAAATTTTACAAGGAGATAGATTATATCCTCGGGAAGGACATGCTAACTTATGTCTTTAAGCAAATGCAGATAAGTCGCGGCTAAAATATCATGTTTCTTTGTTCTAGGCCAAAAAGCGGGTCAATGCTGTTATACAGTCGTAAGAAGGTGAGGTACCGACGGGATGGCTACTGCTGGAAGAAGAGGAAAGACGGAAAGACCACGCGAGAAGACCACATGAAGCTCAAGGTCCAGGGAACTGAGGTAAGAATACACAGTTACTGGAAAAACTCAGTTACAGGGAAGCGTAGTTTGGAAGGGTAGTTCACATCGGGATATAGCGTTCAAAAATAGAAGTGTCTCACGCGGATGACATTTTTTTTTCTAATCAAGCAAGGCCCGCCTGTTGGTAAGCGCTTACCGAAGCCTAAGGACGCTTGCGAAACCAGCGGTATCACTCGCGCGTTGCCGACCCTGCAAAAATCTGTTCACACATTTTGAAGAACTGTTTTACTTCTTTGGGAAAACCTCTGCTGGGAGTTTATTCCACAGTTTTATTGTGCTCCTCTGAAACCATATCGAGTCAGACCATTCAGGTCCCATAGTGAGGATTAATTATATTAAATATCTTACTTAGCA
The DNA here is from genome assembly GCA_951449985.1 of Falcaria lacertinaria. NCBI lineage: Eukaryota > Metazoa > Arthropoda > Insecta > Lepidoptera > Drepanidae > Falcaria > Falcaria lacertinaria. The sequence goes on along the minus strand of OX602121.1, from coordinate 8,981,642 downwards.
GTACCTCAACTGCACAGAAAAATTTAGGTAAACAATGCGATGTCATAATTACGAAGTCACTAGGCTGTGCGAGCGCGATAGAAACATTACAAAGATGCAATTTATAACATAATGGTTTGTTTTGTGTTCTATCTCGCTCTCACGTTACGACCGCTTCTGACATAATTTTATTTATAAGTCTGAGTTAAAAAATATTTACAGATTTGGTTGGTACATTTGGTACATCATAATCAGCTGCCGGTTCTCATTGTACAAATTTGCTTAGTTTGGGGTCAGATGGCGCTGTGTGATAATGGGCAAGCATTTTTTTTAACGTATATATTTCCTAACGTATTAGGCTGGTTTTAACAACATTTACGCGCTCAGCCAAGTAAATATAGCGTGGGGTGTTTGTCTTATTATTATAATCATTTTTGTAAAAGAGACTGTAGTCCTAACTAGGCTCGGCCTGTGCCGTGAGGGCCTGTACATTGAGGTATATTTAAGAATATAAGGTATATTTATAGTATAGTATGAAACATTATTATTATTATCAAATTTGAAATCAACTCGGTCCAGGGGATGTATTAAAAACTATTTTTTAAGAACACCGAGAAAAAAAAAACAACAAGAATTAAAATAAATAAAACACGTTGTCACGCGGGAGGGTACCAAGGAGGCTGGCTGATTCTTTGTGCAAAATAAATTCAAGCATTTTCATCGGAGGCCGCAATCAAACGTCGTGAGACCTCCTTGTATGGGTAGTGGAATCAAATACACATAAATATGTTTCTTACCTCTCTGATTGAGCACTTACGAACTCAAATAAAATCGTTAAATATGTTCATTATAAATCGGTATATCATGACTGGTGAAAAAAGACTTCATGCCGGTTCTTCTTGTGGCAATATAGAACTTGATATGTGCCTTATTAGGGCCGAAACTGAACAAATTATTTAATATTTGAGAATGTGACAATAAGAAACATAATTTAAAAGTGGTAGAAAACAATACTCAAACTTTTAATAGGTTCGTTCGTACCGATTAAGTCTTCAACAGACTAGACAGTTCACCTTCGTAAAAAGTCTATCAATTTTGAGCATTCGTAATGGAATTTCTGACGTCATTTCAACTCGAGACTGAGGTTGCGAAGCCATGACGGTTGAAAAGGAAATTAAAGATAGAAAAATTGCGGTTGAGAACCGATGAAGGGTTGGAAATTAAATCGCTTCAGAACGCCATGTTTCGTTGATGGGTGATTTCGACCCAATTTAAGATTTCATTAAAGAACGCCGTCACTGTCACTCAGATCATAATCATAATATGGCTGATTAACACTAAGCGAGGTTCGTGCATCACAATTTTACTACAATTGTTTTTGTGTTGATTTCGTCTTCCGAATGATTTTCCACCTAACAGAAGACCGCAGTGAAATAACACTACTTTGATGTAGTGTTTCTGCGGTATGTAAGGTTATCAGTACTCCACGAGGAACCCTGGGCTTGTAGTAATTCTGTTAGCATAGTGACTCCTCATTAACAACAGGGTTGGCAACCCGTTAGTGACAGCTTACCATCAGTAAGCTTGTGTGCCACCTTAGTGGTATAAATTGGTTGTCATTAAAAAAGTAAAACATAGTTAGAAATTAGACCATAATATTTTTATCTTCGGATATACTAGCGATATGCAGCGTTCAATACACTCACCATAACTAGTGGTCTAACTGTTCACGTATTGATGAATAAATAAATGAATCCGGTCCAATTAAACACAGCGTGGAACGCTAATTGGAGCCAAATATTCGTGCTTTCATGAACAGAACTCTCATTCGTTGTGCATTAATGTTCTTTTTTAATATACCTAGTATATTTGTATTTTAGTTATTATCTTTCCAATTGACTTACTATTTTTATTTTTTTATTTTGTACCTAATTTTATTATTTTTGTTACCTGTGATGCCTATAATTAAGTGAGTACTAAGAATGTTTTTAATTTGTCAAGTTTGTTGTAAGTCACTTGTTGCCAGTTGGTGACCCAATTAAATACATCTTATACACTAAGGTGGTTGATACGCGTTAGATCCTGATATTGTGTAGTCTATGAACACCACAAAATATATTAGCGCGTCGCTAACTTGCCAGCTTTGAGGAATCACTATTTTGTATGCAGTTTCTTAGAGAAATAGAGGCTGATGTTCGGCTCTTCTTACAAGCGATGGCGGGTTTCGCTTTTTAATAAATCTTTTTTACTAGTTTTCTGTCTCTTTCCTACCCACAATATGATAACATGTTCTAAAATAAATCAACCTCAAATATCGTAAGCTCTATTATTTTTGCCAGAATTTATCATTAAATGCCGAAATCACGTATTGTGATTAGCTGATTACTTCACAAAAAAATAGAAGCATCAATATTTCTAATATAAAATGACATTAAAAGCCATTCAGCCGTGGCGACACGATTGAGTTACAAATAAAAAGGCTAACGAACATTTCCCTCATTAAAATAGTACGATTTTACAGCGGCTTAATTACTGAAAACATTTTCAAATAATACTCTAATCGCTTTCATGTAAGCCTACTGTCAGCTCAGCTGCAATAAGTGCTCACTAAAATTGATATGGGTTGGTTTAAAGGCCAATAAACATAGTAATTCACGCTAAGCCCGACTTATTCTCACAATGATATCGCGATGTACTTTAGTGTTTTGTTGCTGCAAGTATTTGGACTGATGCCAGGTTGTGGTTGAAGTTATTGGGTGCAGGCGGATTTGCTCTAATTATCGCTTGATCGTTATAAAAGTAGAATTTAAGTTGATATTTCTTGGCGTGTTTTGTGTCAATGCGTAGAAATGTCTTTATTGTAATCTCGTTAGCTTACATTTTCTACTGGCTTGTTTTGTGGAAATGTATTATAGAAAGTGATTCTATATTCATATATGATTTAAGTAGTTTCAAACGTACTGTTTCTGGCTGAATTGGACGCTGTTGAATCTATATTTTTCGAACTATCGTAATTTGAACATATATTAGTAACATAAGCGTCTTATACGCAATATACAAAGGTATATATAAATAGGGCTTATAAGAGCCTTCGGTTTCATATATAAAATGTCTAAAAAATAATAGCATCACCTGTCATTGCAAAGTATTTTGCTTGCTACGTAGGTGATAAAAACTTGTCGAAAATTTTAAATGAGTAATCACTATAATTATCAGGGCTACTACTTCTCGCTAGGCGTTCGTATCTTGCACCACGGTAAATTTAAGGCACGCAACTCTGTCACAAGTTTATGTGCAAAAAGTGGGTGTAAAGTGCAGTTAGCCCACCGGGTTTTACTCTGTGAAGATTATGCTGTTACGACAGAGGTTAAATGTCACCTCTGTGGCCGTGACGAAGCTGATAGCTGTTTGTTTGTTGCATTACTCTAATCCGATAATAATAAACCTCTTCACTCTTTATACTGTGCAGTTGGCAAGTTAGCTTACTGTCTATCTGGTAGTAAGCTATCACCGTATTGACGCTTGCAATATTAGGGGTCGTGTGACGATTCACCGGGCTAGCTGCGAGTTACTGCGATCATAGCGAATCGTCGAGGAGCTTTGGAAACTTTACTCATCGCAGACTAACACACTGCATCGTTTTATTTGACTGTGGTCTCTTGTATTTTTTATTATAATCACTGTAAGTGCCGCTGGCGATAGTAGTGGACTGTAATCTTGTAACTTGAAAATGTTCTAAATGATGTGGAGATAAATAAAAAACACGATGATTGATGGTATCTGCGGACGGTTGTGGCTGTCTTGACGGCTGCGATGTGAATGATTTGCTTAGCAAAACATGTACTTTTTTATGGTTTCGAATTCATAAATGAAATGATTTTGCCAATTAAGGTAAATACAAAAAAACTGAAAATTATTTTGTGCTTACTAAAGCCATCGATACGCCAGTATAATTGAAACAATGCCGATTCAATACTTTTATACCATTTCCTTGCTCCACTGAGCATCCTTTCAGATTTCTGCTAAGGAGACATCGATAGAGGAAATCCTTAGAATGTAACTTTTGTGAAGTGGTCGATTATTGACAATAAACGTCAGTTCACACGGGTCTTTATTCGGCTGGGTTACTGGTGCTGCCATTCAATTGCCCATCTGGTTCGAACAGCCTTTGTCTACAGCTCTACAATTCGGACCATTACGATTGCTTTATTTTAAATTTGGATTTAATTCAAACCTTTATAAGTAGGTTTGTTTTTCTTTTCCTGATAGATCTCTAAGCAAACAAGCAGACGGCCCACTTGATGGTAAGCGGTCACCGTAGCCTATGGCCGCTTGCAACACCAGGGGTATCACTCGCGCGTTGCTATTCCTAATCACGTCGAAACGGCTGAATAGGTTTGATTGAAATTTGGCTGTCAGATAGACCATGAAATGGAGACAAAGAGTACAGCACAGTTTTTCCTCGAGGAGGTTTGGAAACCCTAATCGCTGCAGATCTATAATACTATATCAGAGTGTAATTTAAGTGCCATAGTTTCCCCATATATGCAGCTAGTTTCATAGGAAATCCCACGAAGTCCTATCGCTATTTAAGTATTAAATAAAGCGATAGTGGAAGCCGCAGGGCCCATTCGCAATACTAGATTTAGTACCACGTATTTGTGTTCTGTAGGCCACAGACAAGCAAATGGCCCATCTCGGTCAACTCCGGCCTTTGTGTATGGCCTAATATTTTGGGCGTTTACGATCGTGCGCAGATTTATCTTTGCTATATGCTTTTTTAACCGGACCATAGTTTTTCTTTTTTTTATATAGTTAGGCGATTATTTGTCGGAGTTCCCGGTTCGACTATTGATCGACTGTATAGACGTTTTTTTAGTTTGATAGTTCGTTTTTGAACTTTTATGAGCGCGTTTTATTTTTGTCGTCAAAGTTGTGGCTTTAATCTTTTTTTTATTTATTATATCCTTCTATAAACAGTCGTTGGTGGTACTCAAGCGCTTGTGAAAACATTTTAAACATTTCACTTTAAATAATGCAGATTATGTGTATAAATTAATCACGCCAAAACTACTTTATCACTTCGGAAATAATGACCCCTTAAGACGATTTATTCTTATTATCGAAAAAGAAATGACAATATTTGTATATGAGTAATATAAGGGACTCATGAGTTAGTACGAGCAAGATTTATTAAAACTGAACATAGCCGATTTTGAAACCTGACTGGAAAACCTGCTAAAAAAGTCATAATTTTAAATTGGAACGCATAACACCCCATTCCAATTTCAAATACGTTTTTTTTTCAAGACCAAAGACATTATCTTTATTTAATGAAACGTGCAGAAGTCAGACATGCTCGAGTTCGGCTAATTTCGAAAAAAGAAATCCTTGTATTTCTGTTTGCCAGTTATATATACTGGCAGATTGCCAGTGCACCTGGCAATGTTTCGTCCTGTTTGGCAAATTGAGTAAGAATTTCATCATTACGCAATTACAGGTAATAAGTTTCCTAGGGGAATCCTAGAAGGGTTAGCAGACGCAATTGCTTACAATTCACCTAATGAGTATCTTTACCGTGAGTGCGATCTTTTGTAAGTTAGTTCAGTCGGGGACTTTGGATGGGAGATTATGCTCACTACCTTATAAGTTTACCCTTTAAGAGAGGTAGGGCGATTTGGGACTTCCCGTGGGTTTTCCCATTTAAATTGGAGCCGCCCGACTGGGGACTGTACCTCCACCTTATAGAAGACCGCAGTGAAATAACACTACTTGATGTTGTGTTGTGTTTCTGCCGTAAGTAAGGTTGCCAGTGCTCCAAGAGGATACGCTGGGCTAGTAGTATTGTTGCTAGCACAGTGAGTCTCAGTGGTATAAAAAAAAAACTACTTTTCGTAATGGAGGGTTTAGTAAACTTTTTCTGTCGCAAACTATCAGAAGATTACATCCAATAAGGTGTCGCAAGCATGCGGCCAACCTGATGGTAAGCAGTCATCGTAGCCCAATTGATTCACACTTTTATTGATGGTTTCTTCCTTTTTCAATCAACGTCAACAAAGAAAGGTACGACAATATTCATGAATATTAACTGTTACTCTTTCATATATAATAGTGCCAATTCTGTGTTACGAAAAAATTAAACTGAACTAATTTGACAGGTCCAAAAGTCTTGCTATCTCTTTTGCTTGTACAGGGTAAAATAAGGATGGCAATAGTCAAATTAGTTAGGTTTAGTGATTTTGTTCAACAGAATCGACAAAACTATGTTCCTAATTATTCTCTACTATTTGCTTGATGCACCAAACTTCGTGATTCAACCAATCTGTTAGAGCACTCGGCCGCAATATCGTCTGGTATAATTTTAGGGTTAACAGAATTATGTTGTGGCCCAAATTTCATGGCTGATTTGCTTAAAAGTTTAAGCGTTTGAAAAATTCATAAAAAAAAAACTAAACGCTTTCCGGTAATGGTTTAGTATGTTAAAATAAATAGCATTAAAAGATCGTAATACGCTTTAGCGCTTTTTAAAATAATAAGCTTTTAATGTTGCGTGTGGACTTTTGCAACATTGAAAAACAATTTTATAAATGGACTAAAACATAGTGTTTAAGTTGAGCAAAGAGTCCCAATATTTGTCAAAAACTACCAACCAAAGGATAAAAAATGTAAAATTCCAATGTTTGATATCCCTATCGGATGTCAATATGGCAATTCCGGACTTAGCCGGTTCAGAGACGATCCGCATTTTATTCATCCATGCACGTCGTGTCCGGACATCTAAAAGTTTGATTTAATGCTTTAAGAGTCTATTGCTAAATGGCTGGAATTTTTTTATAGCTTGTTGCTAGCTTTTTCAGGTTGACGTTTCTTTTTAAAGTTAACTGTTCGCTCTCAGTTTTATTGTTAAGTCTTAATTATTACACAGGCTGATGTAGGACAATCCTTGAGAAATTGTTTTTTTTAATTAAGGATCCAAATGTTTTTTCCGGTATCTATTATTACAAATTGTTTTGATTTAAATAAATACCTTTCGAATATATCTGGTAGGTTCCAATAAGCCTGAATAAAAAAAAACACATGAAATCCTCCAAGCCAAAATTTATTGAAATTTACGACCTCATTGCATTATGAGAAAGATTACAAAATAAACTTTAATAAAAATACACAGATACAAATATTCTATGAGAAACCAAATATACTCGGACCACTTCCACCATAATCACTTTTATCTCCCAACCTTTCCTAATGCCATACCATCAGGCTGTAAAGTCTCGATTTACGTCACTACTTCTTAGATACGTGGCTCCGATTCAGCTTGTAAAAGTCTAATTCACTCACCGGCCAATCGTTGATGACGTATGGTGAGAAACATGAACGGTAGCGGAGGAAATCACTAAAATTAGAATCGATGTGACGCATTTAAAAAATACAACTTAAGAAGACTCAACAACCAGCACTTTTAGAATATGACCTTTTGGGTCCTTCGGTTACTTAAGTATTACTGTTCAGACATCAGGAAATCATTGATGTGTCCATTTGTTAATAGATTACTTATAAACGCAACTCTTTTATATGTATTGCTTAGTGACAAAACCTAAGACCCAAAAGTAAAACGTCGCTTGCTTTTGGAAAGAACTCTCTAGAACATTTTCACTATTATAAATAAAATCAGCTACTTAATAAGTAAATATATATGTTAATATATAATCTTTATATTCTGCTAGGTACTTGTACTATCACTTCTTGTAAGATTAATGGGATATTTCGTTTGTTTATTGGAAATATTGGTTGAATTTGTCTTTAATTTGTTTTGCTAGTTCATAGTATGAAAAATGATTGGTCACCTCATTCGACATGACGGTTTTATAAATATCCTGTAAGGTATATGTAATATGGCCCTCGTTGCCTGATTCAAATGTAAAATAAAGTAAAATAAATAACATGAATAAATACAATTGTGGAAGGTAAAATGGAAGGAAGGCGTGGCAGGGGACGACCAAGGATAAGTTACATCAAGCAAGTTAAGGATAAGATAGCCGTCACGTCGTATAAGGAAGTCAAAGAAATAGCACTGGAAAGGTAGAGAAGTGGAGGGAGATTCATCGGCTACACCGACAAGAGTAAAACTCTTAAATGATAAGAAGTTCACAGTTTAATTTTAAGAAGTAAATTTATTTAAAAAAAATACTTGGCCTTATCGCTCACCTCTTGATTCTTAAAATACCTCACCATTCCGGATGTCCCCCATAAACCTAGTCGACTCCATTATTAGCTACAATTGGTCAGCAAAAATACGACCAGCAAAATCGTCGCCCGATTTAGATTCGGCTATTCATTCTAGGCCCAGCCTATCCAGATATTTGATTGAGGGTTTTAAGGTATACTGTGTTTGATACGTGATGGTTTTACTAACTCGAGCGACTTTTATTGCAAGCTATAATATTTACTACTGGTTATAACATATGTTGATCAAAAATTCTGAAGCGTGAGGGTAATTTTAAGGCGAATTCTATATTTCCAGAGCCTCGTAAAATAGACAAACTTTTATGTTGGTAGTTTACCAGCATATTTTACCGTAGAGATTTATTTGTAGGCATAGCTGGTTACGAAAGATAGCTTCGATAGATGTTGGATCAAATGTTGAGCCTAAGACTTTAAACCCTCGGCGAATGCATGACAATCTACTAAAATGACGCAATCCAAATGAAAATAAAATGAAAGAGCATTAATTTGTACCGTAAAAAATGTATCCTGGCCTTATATTATTTTGTTTTATGTTTTTCGGTAAAACAACTTCACAAAGTGAAATGGATCCTAACATAATTATGAAAACACACATAAATGTCCGGTAGTGTTTTTCAATCATTCTCAGTTTAATCTTTGACTAATTTCACAATTATCCTTAACTTAAGAGGTCTCTTCTAAGATTGCTGAAGTTGTACTAGATATCACACCCAATAAGATCAGCATAAAAACACGAGTACATACACGTGCTGGCCGGCCATCGCCACTTGACGCCACGTACCAAGAAGCGCTGAATAATACATTTCGCACAACTGCGACCGTTGAGTACTTGGTGGTTGGTGTAAAACTATGAATATAGCGGGTTAAAGTTTACATATACTGAATATTTCAGGCCTGAGCAACGTGTTCAGTACTGAAATACTCAGTCATTACCAAAGGGAAAGAGCTAAGGTAATTAATATTTTTTTGTGAGTCTAATAACGTCGTCAATGTATACACATGATTTTATAACGTGCTTAATTTTGTATTGTAATATTGTACTACTTTATTAATGTCGTCTTAACCATTTTATTTCTATACCAATAGACTATATATACCTGAATAGTTTAACAATTCAATAGCAATATACCCTGGAGATATTTTGTCAACATGATAAAAACCATTAGCTGGGTCACTATTCAACACAACGCATTTTTTGCGAATAACCAAAACTTTGCGCAAAAAGCCATGTGAAGTCGCTTTTGCCTAGTCCATTAAGCCATCGACGTGTACTGAAAAGGCTTTTTCAGTAAACGAAGTCAGTTCAGGTGCCAATTCCAGGTTAGGCTTGGTTAACCTTGTTTCAGGATGTATGTCGGATAGCTTTGAGAGTTCTACTACCTTGCAATCTACAGATTGTGAAATTCAACCCACTTTACAATTTCATACCATTTTCAAAGGCTCTAATATAGTACTTATGGATGTTTATTTTATCACTGGTGCGAATAAACCCCCCGAGGAGAATCGGCAAGAAACTCAGTGCTATTTCTTTTTCATCTAACAATTCATACAACTGAGTTGTTACTTTATTGAATTTACCTTAGTATTAAATCGATCGACTGAACACTAAATGGAGTCAGGAGGATGATGATAAACAATTAGGGAAAAATTTGCAGCCGTTTGATGAATATATTACATTATTGAATGAAGCTTATATAACATTAAGTACAGTATTTTTTATTTTATCCACAGTGTATCTACGGCTGCTACGTACATTCCGCAATATTGCCTACATTCCATCGACGGTGTTATTGGCTTCTGCAGGTAAATATGCAAGATTTATATTTAGAATAAGGCTACTAATACATATATCTAAAATTTAACCGTGATATTAAAAAATAGGAAGCAACCGATATTTCAGTATATTTTACCACGCCAGCATTTAGTAAATATCATCCTTGTTTTTGTAAAATTATTTTATTTGTACTAAGACAGAGAAACGTATGTATAGCTTCATCCTATACTTTACATCCAATTAATTTCCCTTTAACTGGACCAACTTAGTCCCTTAGGTCTAAAACAAACGCTGAGATAATGAACTTTGCCCAACCTACGGTAATGTCTAATTTCAAGACAGTCTCCTGCTGAACGACCTCTTTACATGCTCATTATTAGTTGTTCAATTTGCTAATGTCATTATGTTTTGTCGCCCTCAATTTACATTTAATCTGTGTCATTTATTACGACATTTAAATTCTGATGTTTGTTTTTTATGTTGTATATATATACAGTGTTTCATTTGCTAAATATTTCTCACTTAGGCTCTTGTTGAGACATCTATAATTCGTTTGGTCTTGTATCTTTTCGATTAATAGAACATGCTTAGTTCGGGAAACTTATTTACCACAACTGCAAGGCCATTTATTTATGTTGTAAGCAAAAAACCTAGTAGAATTATATAATAAAATAAATGCATCTTTCTCAAGTAAAATGACATATCTATCTCTTTACAACTACAAACATAGCATCTTGAAATCCAGCCCCGAAAATCACAGCTTCTTTATGAAGCCCCAATTTTTCGTGGCTCTGTACGTTTTGAAACTGAAATATGAAATCTAGAGATACGGTCGGCTTTGATACGGCTTCTTCTGGAATTGATGAAACCGCGAATTGAAAGTTTCAGTTCCAATATTTTGTGATATATTTTCAGTAGGAACGCTGTAATATTAATGGGTTCCTTACAGGCGACGCCCGTTTATACGCCCGATGCGAGAACTCTAATACTTTTTAAGTTTTCATTTCTAGAAATGTTTTTCCGTTGGTTTGACTTAATTATATTTCGTGAAATAAGTTTGTAGGTTTTCATTCCGGCCGTTATGGTTATTAATAGACAACGATTAAATGTTTTTACGAAAATTTATAACGGATACCTGCGATCCTATTTACGGTAAACGAAGTTTATTTGTTTAAGTATTGTTTTCCTTTGTCAAAGACCATTCATTTATCAAAAAAACACCAAAAGCGAAGACGAAAACTTCCATGAAGTGGTGACATCGATGAAATCCGGCTCTGCCTTTATAATGTTGACGAAGGACATCATCCAATTTGGTCCAAATCTGAAAGTTCCGGCCAACGGATTTTTTAAATATTCTGTCAAAGCTTGCCCGTCTGAACATTTTTTACTATGACTCCAAGCCTGTAGGACCATTGTAGTTGATTTTATTTGAGTTGGAATATCTGAATTTCCATTATTTTTTGTTGAAAATAGGATTTCAAAATAACGTAATGTCCAGACGGACAAGCTCAATCAGAATATACAAAAAAAATATCGTTGGCCGGCACTTTGACATTTGGACCAAATCTCTATGAAACTTGTGTGATGTCCTTTCGTTGTTAGACAAACATATATCAGTAAACAGCTATTAATTTACAGTATGACGTCTAAGTATAGTTAGGGCAAGTGCATAGTTGATATCCAGTAAAATGCGGTTCGCTGTAGCGTCGCTTACGAAATTAAACTTTAATATTTCATTAGTTTCGGTTCGCACGTCCGTGGAAGTGTGAGTGTAAATATGTTTGCCGATGCGTGCTTTAGGATAAAATATGATTTCGTTTATGCGATAAGAGATAATTGGAATGAAGAATGAGTATATCAATTAACATTTATTTATTTGCATAGAAAAAAGATCAGAAATAAAACTGTTTTCAAGATGTAAGGCTATAGTTTTTGAAGTTCACGTAGAACCATTACTAAATATTTTACATTAAGGTAGATACTTATTATTGATTAATGATGATATTAGTGTCAATTCTCTTGTCACACATTAGTCTGTGTGTCATTAATTACACAAAATTTTAGATTAGAACTGGCAAATAAATTTAAGTGCTGTCAAACCGATGAATGTTTTAGCTTCAATGAAAAATATAATCGGGTAAATAACTCTGTTAAGTTTTAGTTTAGACAGATGAACAAGAGTATTGGTACCATTGTTAATGATGATAAATTATTATAACATGTTCTCATTTATCATCATAATCTCACATAAATGCAGTTCCAATCACTTCCAACCACAAATGTAGCATGTCTAGACTATGTTTACTTTTAACATGTCCGGATTAGCCAAGTAAATATTGGAAGCGTGAAGCGATTACGAAATGACATTTGGAAATGCCATCAAATCCGCAGCGAGCCAAAATGTCGGTGGTAATTGAATTTCTGATTGGTATCGTTGCACCAATGTTGGTATATGTAACAGGTGTCAATTGTATCGACACCGTGCCACAGAGTAGCTAAGTGGCAGAGGAGAAAACAGTACTTCAAGTATTTTTTTTTTATACCACAAATGTGGCACACAAGCATACGGCCCACCTGATGGTAAGCAGTCACCGTCGCCTATAGCCGCTAGCAATACCAGGGGTATCACTACGGGGTGCCAACCATGCTGATGAGGACTCACTGTGCTAGCACTGGCAACCTTACTTACCGCAGAAACACAGCACTACATCAAGTAGTGTTATTTCACTGCGGTCTTCTGTAAGGCGGAGGTACAGTCCCCAGACGGGCGGCTCCAATTTAAATGGGATAACCCACGGGAAATCCCAAATCGCCCTACCTCTCAAAAATGTTTCGGACGACCAAATAAAAATAACATTACCGAAACGATGCATTCAAATTTAGCTTAGTTATGAAAAATTACATGTTCAAAAATTTCAAGATACATGCATGTCTACTTCAAAAAGGTTTCAATGTTCAATGCAAAATTTAACTGTTTTACTGAATTCGAAATTTATATAGCTTCGTTTATGATAGGGTTGGCAACGCGATGTTGCAAGCGTATATAGTCTACGGTAGCCGCTTACCATATGGCGGGCTGCGAGCTTGTTTGCCACTTTAGTGGTATAAAAACAAATCCTCGCTTCCTTAATTTTGATGAACCATTTTTTTTCTGTAGAAAAATTTAGGACTACATACATTAAATGAAACTGATAGATGCTTAAAATATACTGTCTCTTTACTCAAAGATATGCTAGAACATCTTGTAGATTTATCATTTTGGAGATCACGTGCACGTATCTATGATGAATGGACGTGAATGTCTGCGAAAATGATTTATCTATGCGGTGCATTTGCCACAGGTCTGACCAAGTGGGAAATTTCCCGTGAGAACATAGGTGTATTAGTTACATACAACTGATTTCATTCGATTACCAGTGTATCGAATGATTAAACGCAACAAAATACCTCACATCCACAATAATACTATTACGCTTCTATTTGTTTTTGTAATGTAATAAACCAAAGAAAGAAAATTAATAAATATACGATCGATTCACGGCATTCATCAGATTTGATAATTAAACGATCTTTAATGTGTAGGTATATTTTTTTTTAGAAAATCTTTACGGTGAACTACCTTATTGGTATACATGGTTAAGAAATTAATATGAAAATGCTCTTCAGCTTTTCAAGGAGGTCTCACGTCGGCTGGTTGAGGCCTCCCGTGACAGGCGTGCTGGAACATATCTCGCTCAGAGAATCAGCATTGCTATCCAGCGTGGCAATGCTGCCAGCATTCTTGGCACACTACCGCATGATTCCGGCTTGGGTCAGATCTTTTATCTATAAGTAGGTAGGTTAAGATATGTTTTTGTAAATAGTTTAATCTGTTTTGTGTCAATAAAGTCATAATTATAATATGAAAATTATTTTTTTAACCATGTTTATTTTTATTAAGTAACATCACGGGACATAGTGTACGTTTAAATAATATCGACAAAACAAATATAAAATTAAATAATACAACGATGAATTTCAAATTCCAAATCAAGTATATTATGTACGTTTACAAACGTTCTTCAATTTGCCCTTGTGAATGCAAACATTGAACAGAACTCTTGGTAATTAGATACTTGTTCAAACATTTACATTCACAAATTGAGTTCGTGCTAAATATAGTACCTAAAATAGCTTATACTAGCGGCCCACCCCGGCTTCGCACGGGTAGACATTTATCAAATATTTTGTCTACCCGTGTGAAGAGAGAGCTAGTATAATATATAGCCTATGTTACTCAGTGATAAGTAAAAGCTATTTATCTATAGTATTTATAGCTAACAAATGTTCAAGGTCAGACTTTAGTAATATTAGTCACTAGCCGTCCCGACAGACGTTGTCCTGTCTTAGCTATGAATTCATGTGTCAAATACACCATATAAAAAAGGACCTTCAGATTATCCCTTTAGGGTCGGCAACGCGCTAGTGATACCCCTGGTGTTGCAAGCGTCCATAGGCTACGGTGACCGCTTACCATCAGGTGGGCCGTATGCTTGTTTGCCACCTTAGTGGTATGAATAGAAAAAAAAAACCGATTAAAAAAGTTCAGTTTTTTTTTGTTTTTTTCTATTCATAAGAACCTTCTCCAGTTAATAACTAACACGAAAAAAGAATAAGCGAAATCGGTCTAGCCGTTCACGCGTGATGCCGTGACCAAAAACATTTGGGTTTCATTTTTATATATAGAGATACCTACCCATAGTTGTCATGGCAACGCTAATTTATATATCGTTTGCAAAAGAGGAAAGGAATCTGCTAGTAAAATTATTTTTATAAAGCTCTAACTTCGAAATAGCGTTGAAATGTTATAAATAGACGCAACAGGTGAGCTATGCCGTGAGCTCAATATAGCTTGTATTCAGCACAGTAGCTCAGTCTTAAGGTCTCAGCACACATATCAACTCGGAAAGGGATCGTCACCGTATCGCCTTTCGCCCCGCCGTCAACCAGGCGTCAACCTAACGTATGCACGTAACCAAAGCGTATCAGCAGCTCCTGTACCTACGTCAACTCGGCTACGGCTAGGCGACATCGCGCTTACGGCTCGCCGACCGCTAGCTAGGCTGGCAGGGGCAAGGGTGGACGAAAAGACGTGAACTCGGGTACGGAGACATAAAAGCGGGGACGACGAGCCGTAAGCGCGGAACTGCAAGTTTACCACGCACCGCATCGCAGTTCGAAGCCTGTTCCGAGGCGAGGCTATTACGTTACGATTCCGATTAGTGTGGCTTGCAGTATGGAGTTTCATACAAACAATACTGAACGGCTTGAGGCGATACGGTGACGATCCCTTTCCGAGTTGATATGTGTGCTGAGACCTTTAAGGTGTCCCTTCAGACAGTCTAATAAAACTGAAGACTCGTCAATGATAAATACTAAAAAGGGATTGACAGTAAGTTTCAATACAAAAATTTCATAGCATTTTTATAAGTAACAAATAACAGTATCGTAATTTGAATCATATTCAAGAAGAGATTTGTGCCCAGAATTGATTGAACATTTGCCCAAGCATCTATGATTTGCGAAAAAGTATTCGTATCGTTAACGTAAGCATTTCCATGGTTACCTGTGTTTGATTATGTGTGTGATTTTTTTATACCACTAAGGTGGTACACAAGCATACGGCCCATCTGATGGTAAGCAGTCACCATAGTCTATAGCCGCTAGCAATACCAGGGGTATCACTACGGGGTGCCAACCATGCTGATGAGGACTCACTGTGCTAGCAGCAATACTACTAGCCCAGCGTATCCTCGTGGAGCACTGGCAACCTTAGTTACCGCAGAAACACAACACTACATCAAGTAGTGTTATTTCACTGCGGTCTTCTGTAAGGTGGTGGTACAGTCCCCAGTCGGGCTCGAGCTCCTACGTTAGATCCCAATTCGCCCTACCTCTCTTTAGTATGTCAAGAATTTTATTTAAAAATAGAATTTAACTAGTGTATAATCTTCTTGCGTACGCAAAGGTTTACCGTTGCGTTGGTACTTATGACGTTTTGTAACAACATTCCAGACATACTTAAACAAACGCAGCAAACTATGGAAAGGTTAACGTTAACAATACGAATACTTTTACGCAATTCATAGCGGCTGGGGGCACTGTACGTTCAATGAATTCTACTTATAACTTTTACGACACTAGATCATTCAAAACTAATCAGTATTACGTCCTGATAAAGTAGAAACAAAACCAATTTTGCACTGCACTCTAAATGAGTTTCTCCTAAATTGAATATGGTAATCCAAATTTGCTGTCTATTGCGCTTACATTGGGAAGTGCAATACAATTTGTGTCTAGCGGAGTTAAGCAGTACATTATTACTTAGCTTCCTGTCGCCGACCGTTAGATCGCGTAGTCTGACTTTCCACTCCGCATGAAAAACATTAGGGTTGGCGGCAATAGTTTTTGCGCACAGTTAGAATTGTCAATAATTGCTAATGTCATTTAATGTCACTTAACGAACATTTTTAAAATTATTTTACTCCGTTATTGTGCTTTTAATACCTTTAATATTAGTCAAACTAATTTATGAAACGTAATGGGTTTTTGAATTTGTTACTTTAAGTGTAAGCATGCTTAATTACAACCAGAACATAAATACTCAAACTGCACCGGACTGAAACAAAACAATATTCACCGAAAACATTTACAGCCTTCACACGAAACACCACTTCAACACTTATTTCACACCCAACTAAACGAAAAATATTACAATAAACACGCGATAAAACGCACATGTGAAGTGGCAACCCTGCGCGGCGGCCATTACATAAATAATGCCGCCATCTTTATTACCGCCATTTTGAAGACAAATGGATAGTTATTACACTGTGCCCGTTTTCCATCCACCCCATCCCATCCCATGTTGAAAATTAAAATATTGTGTATTACTTATTTTATACGTTGTTTAAATTGCGCTGGAGTGTATTTACGGCCTGTTTCGGATGCTTCCTTTGGTTTATCTCCCTTCAGTGTTACTAGTTAATTGCTTGCTATCTTTTGAACACTTTATAGTGTCCGTCATTCCTTGGGCAGTTGTTTTCTGTCACTTAAGCATCTGCATTAATAGATTCGGTATTGAAAGAGTTGAACATTTGCGAAAGTTCGTTAATATGTTTTTAAAAAAAGAACGCAGTCACGTGATACGAGTTCTAGACATAGGAATTCGATAACTCTAGCAGGATAGAGCTTCCTATTTTCCCAGTTATATAATGGTAAATGAAAAGGAAAACCCTTGTTAAAGTAATTGTAATAGCGAAATCTAGTTAAATTTATTATCCTTGCATCAGGTGCAAAATAAAACACTTCACTTTACTCGTCATATTGTCCACAAAGAAATTCTAACTCTATTAAGCAGCATTTACGATTGATTATCGTTTGCTTAATTTCCAGAACCCTGACATAGTTCTAGTCCACTACCTGAACGTGCCGTATCCTGATGACAACAAACTGGCTTCGGTTGCTCCGAGCCTGGCCCTCTGGGCTGACAAGAAGGAGTGGACGAAAGATGAACTAGTCAGTCAATTGAAGCCTATGTGTGAGTATGATTAAATCGGGTCTTCACTAAGTGTTCGGAGCTATGTTATGTATGAACTATGAGCGATGTTTCACGTGACAAAATGCAAATACAAGACAACCGTGCGCCAGTGTCCGTTTGGTCGACTGTCAATTTATGGTTGCAAGCAATATGTGACTGTGTGGTAATGAGATAAAACACATAGTAGGTCCGATGTTCAGGAACTAGGTTGTGGAATGAACTTCTGGTTCTTACCAAAGAGTACAACTTGGGTATTTCAAGAAGGACAAGAAGTGATATCTGCAACGTGCGATTACTCTGGTATTGCAAGCGTCTATGGAATCTGGTAGCCGTTTACCACCAGGCGGGCCGTATGCGTTTGCCACATTAATGGTATAAACCAGTTTATACACCTTAGATATTCCATAATTTCTATAGATATGACAAAATATTCAAATAACGTCCAGAATGTTGGCCTCGACCAAGAATTATGTGTCCGGCGTCCACGGTACATGGGAATTGTGTTGGCTCTTAAATGCTTAACATATTTATGGGAGTTCATTTCTCGCATCCTTTATTTACAAACGCATATATGTAATATATCATGAGTGCCTCAAGCGCCGGAAATATGCATGTCTTGGTCCAGGGCACATATTTTCTGCATTTGCGGTTGAAACTCTGGGTACCTGGGGCCCGAATGCTCTTCAGCTTTTCAAGGAGGTCTCACGTCGGCTGGTTGAGGCCTCCCGTGACAGGCGTGCTGGAACATATCTCGCTCAGAGAATCAGCATTGCTATCCAGCGTGGCAATGCTGCCAGCATTCTTGGCACGCTACCGCATGATTCCGGTTTGGGTCAGATCTTTTATCTATAAGTAGGTAGGTTAAGATATGATTTTGTAAATAGTTTAATCTGTTTTGTGTCAATAAAGTCATATATCATTTTAATTTGCGTCGTTCCAACAAACAAGGGTCATATCGTTTACCTTAATCTAAGTATAATTAAAAGACCCTATACTGAATAACACGGCGTAAAATATTAATAATCGATAGATAAGCAAGAAGAAACTGCGCTTGAGCCAATTTCTTTATGGAATTACACGTAGCGAAAAAGTTACGATATCATATTTGAATATTAATGAAGCAGGCCGTAAATTAAAATTATTTTATGCCGTATTAAAGCTGTTCGATTTTGGATTAATGATATCGCTCGGCACCTAACTGTTTAGTAAAAGCGTCCCTTATACCGGTTATTTATCGTTGTATGTGGATAGTTTGTAAAGTGATTGCACAGATGTGAGACAAACAATTTACCGAGACTCAAAATATATCCTATAATAATAATAAATAGTATAATATCTTCAGGCCTTCCCACAAAGGTCCCCGAAGAGGTATCAGCTCTTACAAGACTCAATTCCCACCGAAAATAATTTGGTGCTAACGTAACAGATAGTAAGCCTGTCGCCGTCTCTTAGGCACTATAAACGTCCTTTATTTCTCGGGCGTATGCAGATTTAGTCACGGTATTTTACTTATTATTATTATCCATATAATTATTTCGAACGGAAAAATAATCAGTGACCCCTGCGCAGTGAATCAGTCAGCCAATAGGTAGTCAAAATGGAATCATTTCCAAAATTATATACACTAGATCTGCTTACTGATGAACTAATGATTGACATTTTCTAGTTTTCAGTGAAGACGATTCAGATGTCAACAATGAATTGGAAATATCAGTAAGTTTTTAAGCATTTCTAAGCTCTTTATATCTGACTAATGCTAAGGAAAATACTACCATTAATTTTCAAATGTTAGGGCAAAATGTTTCAGACCACTGAAACTGTGGAGGCCATCGTTGGTCAACTCATGGAGAAGCAGCGAGCTGCAAGAGCCACGGCCTTGGTGCGGCAGCTAGAGTGCGGTTGTCCTGACTCCACCTGCCAAGACTCCAGGACTTGTGCACAGCCCCTACGACGGATCCAAGCCGCTAAACCACCACCGTCAGATCACCATGTCTCATCCACCACTGGACCTTCACCACGGCCTATGTCGCATCCACCACGGCAATATACCAGAGACCATAGGCCCACAACCCAATCCTCACCTCTACTCTTATCCCTAGGACAAATTCAAGGGGGTGGTGGATTGCTTATCCTTAATGGAACGAGTAACGGCACTCAGCAGCATTCGTCTCTGGTTTCTCCTCTATCTGTGGCGTCATTCGTCTGTGAAGAGCCCCGAGACAGATATCGGCAACAGTACAAACCAACTTTTGTACTAAAAAGAGAAGTGCCGGATAGTCAACCATCGTCCTGCGTCCTTAAATCAGACAACACGTTTGAAATTGAAGCTCGCGAGGAGAAAGTAGAAGTAGACTTCGATAGGAAGATTAAAATGGAACCCAGGAGTAGAACCCATGTCGTAGCTAGTGCGCCAGCAACGCCTTCTAGATATCCAGATTTAGTGGAAAGATTAGAGAGTAAAGTTCTGATGGATAACTGTGATGATACCTTAGTATTACTAGGTACTGATGGAAATTTAGAGTCTAGTGGTTTCTTTGATGAAACTTTAGAGTTATCACATGAAGATATACAGAAAACATTATCAGCTAATATGCCTACTTGTGACTTAGATAGAAACGGAGTGAGGTCTACGGATACGGCCAATGTTATGGTGTCAGGGATTGATACAATGGACTTCATAGAGAGTTGTGAAGCTGTAGCATCACCTGCAAATGTAGTGGATGATAATGTGTTTGTCAATTTAGACGCCTTTGACATGTTAGGGGATTTCCCTGAACTGGAAGTGCTAGACCCCAACTCGATCTCAACGCACCCCATCGTAAGTTATAATTTTAAGCCTATAAAGCCCTAATTAATTCTTTGATTTATGAATTATTATATGATAAAAATCATAACAAAGGAATCTTATTGTTTTATTAAAAATTAATATTTTTTCATCAATTCCAGATTTTAAGTGAAAAATCCTCACTAGTCGAAGACAGAAGTGAAAAGATGCAAACTGACAGTGGTGAAGGCGCACTCACTATCACGGACTATTCACCAGAATGGGCGTATCCAGAGGGTGGTGCTAAGGTCTTGGTAGCTGGACCATGGACTGATACATCGGATCAGTACACAGTGCTGTTCGATAACTTTCCCGTACCCTCTATATTGGTACAGAATGGATTGCTGAGGTGCTACTGTCCAGGTTAGACTTTCTATTTATAATTTGAGAAAGCGCTAATCGTCAACTAATGAAATTAAACTTTATATCTGATTACAATTAAGTCAAAAGTTCCTTGATAACGTGTAAGTATTACTGGCGATGTCTTTATTTGGTGTAGCCAAATGTTATTGACAATGACGGATCTTTGCATAAGACTGTTCTTCTGACTAGTGGATCAACGCTAGGTAGAAGAACAAATAAGGTGAATTATTATTATCTGCCTGGTGATTTGTCGAAAAGAATATTAGAACCTACAATATTTTACGCTATATTATGCATTATTCGTTAGAAGCCAATAAACTATGAATCATCCATTTAGAATACTCTTTCTTATATTACAGCACATGAAGCAGGTCTTGCAGCGTTACAAGTAGCTCGTGGTGGCCGTGTAGTCTCCGATACCGTAGTCTTCGAATACAAAGCAGGGCCAGCCCCTACACCATCATCGCCTACGACAACACCGCTTCCATCGCTGGATTTTAGACGGTTTTCTCTGCTCCAGCGGCTGCAGCGACTGCATGGACGGCTACAGATCAAGATTGAACCGATGGAGGACAATAATCAGGTATAATTTTTAAACTAATTCACGTTCTGCGTTGGAATAGGTTACCTAACACCCTTCAAATAAAGTTTAGTCTATGTTATTCAATTCCCGAGACCATTACTAGCTATCAAATAATCACATTTTATATCTTTATAATATTTTTAGTATAAAACTCTAACCAAAACTTTGTATTCGTACTTTTCAACATTATTCTGTACCTAGTTCAATAGCCGCGTTAAATCTCAAATCTGAATCCATGTCATTCCAGGTAGAAGACGTTCAACTGTTCTCTAATCCAAAATTTGAAGACCGTCTTGTAACCTTTTGCCGATCATTAAGCTCCCGTTCCTCGGGTACCTCAGAAGGTTTCACGACAGAACCTGGTGAAGATAGTTCCACGATCCTACACTTAAGCGCAGCTCTTGGATACACAAAGCTCACTACAGTGTTGTTACGATGGAGACAAGACGACCAAAGTCTCGCGTTAGAAAAAGAGATAGACTTGAGTGCGAGAGACGGTGATAATTGTACGCCTTTGGTAAGTGAAGTCGATATTGAGGAGCATTTAGAGAGAGAACAGTATAAGCTTTAAAAGGTTCATTTGTTGAGGTTGGAGTTGGGATTAATTGTCATAAAACTTTGGACTAAATAAAGCTATGTAGCAAAAGCAAGCGACCAATATAACAGTAATGTTGATCATGAATTTAATTTAATTGGTAATTTTGTATTTAGATTTAAATACCAATATGGTTACTAAACTCTTTGAACCATCTACAATTTCACAATTTCCAATGTCTTTCAAAATACATTAGAGTTTCTTATGCTCATTATAAGAATATGTTTATTTGGAATTAAATTAAAGAAGTAGGATAAGATAAATATGGGAAAATCTAAAACTAAAAGAAAAAAAAACCTTATATAAAAAATAATATATGAAACAGGGTTGTAACATGGAAGAAAAATCATCGAATATAGTAAGAATGTGTTATGTACGAAAAATAAATTGGCCTTTACTAGATGGTGGCAAGTGCGGCGGGTCACACCGAGACAGCGGCGGTACTGGCGCGGTGGAGCGCGGGTACACGGCGTGAGGCCGGCGCGAGGCAGGCTGCAGCTGCAGCCCGTAGAGCCGGGTTCAATGAACTCGCTGCTTTACTCGATAGGATACATCCGCCAGCAAAAGATGGAGTGTTTCTAAAGCCACACAGGTACAGAAGATTTCAGTAATTTCGTGTTCCAGTCATCATTAACTATTTGCTTGGATCATTATTCGCATGACGACAGTGCTAAACAGCACTTGTCTTGAGATGTCCTAGGTTTCATCTTCAGGCCGAGCCTATATGTAAAAGAATATATGTATTATATATGATCAGCCTGAAGGTCGACGAGATTGAGATACGACAGCAGGTTCATTATATG
The DNA here is from genome assembly GCA_951449985.1 of Falcaria lacertinaria. Taxonomy (NCBI): domain Eukaryota; kingdom Metazoa; phylum Arthropoda; class Insecta; order Lepidoptera; family Drepanidae; genus Falcaria; species Falcaria lacertinaria. The sequence continues at coordinate 8,958,898 of OX602121.1, read as the reverse complement.
CCATGGTTAACATTTGTATCTTCGGTGAAATGTAGGCGCATACTTCTACTCTCCCATTGAGAAAGTCGTGAAAGAGTGCATAGTGATAGTCTACTAGCTTCACAGATCGGCTAAGCCTTAGAATCAATTATAATGGATGGATTTTGCGAAATTAAAATATTAAAATACTTAAAATATTTTTCATCCCTCAGGAATATGTATAGTTGGCGCACGTTAAGTAAATTACATCATTTCATTTTCAGTTTATCACAAAAAGGTCGAACCGGTAGTTTGGAGAGCAACTTGGTGAAGCGGCCATCAATAGATAGCGGCATAAATATGGCTGACGCGTTCAGATCCAATTCAGCCATCGATAAATCTGATAGCAATTCCTCTGCCAGGTAACTATTTTAGAAACAAAAATATTTTCAAAATACTATACTAATCCAATAACCGATGTCTGTATCAATTGGGATCGTCTAAAGGAGACTGACAGCATACTATTTACGTTTAACACGATTATGAGATTATTACGAAAATGTGATAACTCTTGTGATTTATCTCTATGTTACATGGCTTTATAAATAAATAGGTACGAAATATCTCAGCCTACACCTACAAACATTGGTAATGACAGTTAAATAGTACACAGTTAAGTTTTACTCGATTTATGTTTCAGGTGGGAACGCAGCATGTCCTTACCTATAGATTCTGATACATCTGAAGACAGTTTTGGTGACATGAAGATCGGCAGGCGTATGGATCTAGCACTATGTAAGTTTTTGCTTGTCGAAATATATTCACTCCATAGTCAGTTCAATTTTCATTTGCTGGTGATTATTTATTTATATCGGCACGGCGCCTGAGAACATCGGAGGTCGGCAATTTTGGTTTTTGGTTTGCTGCAATCAAAGAGAAATGGATTTCGTCTGCGTTGACTCCGGTTTTTACAAACTAACGTGGGCATTTTGTTCTCTCCTGTTTATTTCAATATTATTTCAAAACTATGAAATCTCAGTGTAAGTGTTAAGATCTGAGTGTTAGAATCATTCGGACGTAAGTTGTTTATATTGGAGGATCGTTTGAGATTTTCTTACAGTTCTATAGTAACGTCAATAAATTAAAAATGAATTCACAAATAATTAAATTCAATGTTGTTCAGCATCATAACTATAATACGGAAGCAAGTAAGTCCAACATAATCTAATTAAAATCGAAGACAATAAATAACGCAGATCCACCGAATAGCTTAGAGTTGTTGAAAGTTATCAGAAATCCCTTTACGTAATTGACATCAATCCAAAAGATCAACGGTCTGTTATATGAACGAGTGTAGTTGAAATGTGGAAGAGGTGAGTGTGCGTTGTTCGGTGGGTGCACTGGTGCGGTCCGCAGGCGAGACGGCGCCGGCGCGCGGGCCCTCCAGTCCGCTCATAGACGTGGAGGCGCTCTCTGACTGCTCGCCGCCCGCCTCGCCACGCGCGCCTCCACCCGCCCCGTCAGGTCAGTGCCCGCACCGAAACGGTATAGACCTATGACAAAAGAAAAACTCCTCAAAACTAAGTTACTGCAAAATGTTTGCAATGATACCCAATTGGAAGTTTTATATATAAAATATGTTAGATTGCATTTGAAATATCTGAAACTTTCTAAATTTAATTGAAGATAACTACTATACTGAAACGAAAACGTTATTGATTACGATGAACTCAATCATTGGTTACCACTAGATTGAATCTGGTGCGATTGAGTATGTATCTAAGCAGGGTAAAGTACATGATGACATATTCGAACACAATAAATACTCCAATAATAACGCCGGAGACAAAGTGAATATCTAACGGAATAATGTGTAAACGAACAAAAATAAACACTTTAGTTGATTTGTTTACACTGATGATGTATCGGTCTTTGTCAAGACCAAGATACTTTTATGAATTTAACGTCCAATACGATTTCATCTTCATCTAATTGGCAAAATTTTATACAAAATACAGTTCTATACCTTTTCAAGTGGCAGTATCTATACCTCCGCCCGTGTCTTTCGATGTTGTGAATGTAGTATAGTTGCATCGGCCTGGCCGTGTATCTTCTTCTACGAGTTTATCTGTACTATCCCTATCTTTGTCGCCAGTTTGTAGCTCTTGAAAGTGATCACTGTATGTTGGTAGACCACTTGTAGTTTCTTCTATATTTTCGTATCCAATTTATTGAGCGGGTTTCCCAGTGTTGGTGTTGTAGTATCCAAAAGTAGGCCGAACTAGTTAACACGTCACGGTTATACATACATGTTTTAGTTTAAACTTAGATTGAATTTGATAAAGTTCGGTTTACTTTACTCGATGTTGTCCCTCGATGTCGCTTTCAATGGTTCGTATTGGTCTATTCACTATCACTGTACTTTGAAACACATCCAAACCGATTGGCTTACTCAAATTTTCTTCAATTTCAGTACACTTCAAGGCAACGTTGATTCAACTCAGAACACAAGTTTAAATACAGTTTACAAATGAAACATTACAGTAACCACTGCATGATGGCTAAGTTGCTTGCATGACTCGTTATCTATATTATGAAAGCTTTTTATGTGTAGTTCCTACAGTCGCTAGTTTAAATGAAGGTAAGCGCTTTAGCACGGAGATTTTATGATGCACAATCATTGAACATTTGATTTTATAATTCTCACCGTCACTGATGCGGATTACAGTAATTGATTTTGGATTCTGATTTGTTTGAATATTTTCATAGTCATTATTTACGGTAAGTATTCATTGTATAATATAATTTTAATATCTGTGAAGAGTTCTATATTGCCTGAGTGTTATAATTTAACTACAAAAGAGATTAGATGATGGTTCTTTTTTTAAACTAAGTTGTGTAGTTTTGTTATGATCCCGAATGAAACAGTGTCTCGTGATGATAATATTTTGATTACCGATAATTTTGGATAGTTTAAAGACGTCATCAAATCCCTTTAGGTCAATATGTTTGTTCCAAAGCTATCGATGTGTATTGTAGATAGAACATCCCTTTGTGAAACACATTTTTTATAGAAAAGTACACTCAATAAATTTATCAAACTACGAAACCAGTCAAAATGGGCAGTATTATAATAATTATATCATTATGCAATTTCACTTTATGGAATAATTTCAGGGGAGCAGGATGACCGGGTGTTTACTCTGGCAGAGCAAATAATTGCTGCTATGCCTGATAGAATAAAGGTAAGAAATATAATAAAAATATACTTTCCTGTGTTTCGGCCGTTTCAAAAATTGCTATGGGGTATTAATTTAATCAGATAATTCTGCTTACTGTTTTTAAAACCATTATAATTAAGGAAAGTGATGCTAATAGTAAACATTTATGATTATTTTTCGATTTCTACAAATCCGAAACAGTAAATTATTTTATAACATTTATTTCATAATTAATTAATATTGATATAATTGTACTCCTTGGCTGGTGAAATATTTTATATCAAACCTAAAATCCTTTGTATATCCCAAAAAAGTTGTTTAGTTGATCCGTCATCATATTATCCTAATTTGAAAATGTTACTATTCAGAATGAAAGTTCATCTCTTCTCTCCGGATGTGGACTGGAGAACAGCAGCAGTGTTGTGGAAGACACTCTCATGGTACCTCTACTCGATGACTCAACAGTATTCTCGACTGAGTTCAGCTTTGAGTTTTGCGATAATACATATAGGTGGGTATTCAAAATAAATATAGAAGCAATAACAAATTTATTTGTTCTTCAACACGTCGTGCTTAAACTGTTAATGCGCGGCTGATAAAACCATCTATACTGGCGGTCAAACGACATTACTAAGACTTGTGTAAAACACATGTGTATTAGTTAAATTTTATTGATTTAATGTATTTCTAATGCATATTATATGAAAATATTAGTTTTCTGCGTTCCTTCTGCATATAAACTTTAAGTGTGACAAATTTCAAACTCCGTAGGCGCAATAATCTGAATATATAGCGTTGTTTATGAAGCTTAAATATGCCAGTGTTTGTGTAGTAGATACTGGGTCAGTTTTGATGACACCATCTTGGGGTACAACAAGAAACTATAATCTCATCGTAGATAATGTATTACGTCTATTACACTGAAGACATCTATTATCAGTCATTATCATTACAGTAACTCCTAGTTTGTTTCTGATAAAGCACCAGTAAACATTTACGGCAGGTATTGCGGAGAGTCAACGCCATCTTCAGGCAGTGTGTCTCCTGGGTCGGCATTGTCCCCGCCCCCACCGTCCCCGCGGTCCGCGCCCCACTGCGCCACACCATCAGCCACGCTGCAGGAGTTCCTCAACGCCACTACACATTTTTCCAGTCTCACGCTTAATGGTATTTCAATTTTACTGCCAAAAGAATAAGGGACGCAATGAGATTACCTATATCAAAGCAGACTCGCCCGACTGGGTCAGTTTCTCCGTACAGATGATCACAGCTAAATAACGCTATTCATCAGAATAGCGTTATTAATCCTCGAAGAGCACTATTGATATAGTGCTCTTCGAGGATTTGCTTGGCTGGCAATACGGAGATCAGTTCGTCACATGTGCTGCTTGCAAGTGATTCTTATTGGGCTGTATTGGTATTGTCTTCTCAATGGCTTAGTATTGCGCTTGGCTCGAAAATTTGAGAATATAAGTTATTTCTCCGGTACGGCTAAAATAATTAGAGGATATTTTTGTTCATTTTTAAACCATTCGACAATGTTGAATCGACTTATTCCCTAATCGAGCTCCACAAGCATACGCTGTCCTGGTAGTAAGAAAATGCCTACTACAAACGCAATGAGTCCTTTTGATAATAAAGTTGGCGACGTAATGCGCTGGTTGCAAGCGTCTATCGGCTACGCTGAACTTACCATCAGGTGGCAGTGCTATTCCTTGCCACATTCGTAGTAAAAAGAAAACAACATTTCGGCGAGGCGTGTAGGAATAAGTCTTATTGTCTACTCAGATCGTGAGCAACGCGAGCTGTACTCGGCAGCGATTACAATCCAGAAGGCCTACCGCCAGTACCGTGGTAGGCAGCTCCAGAGGCGCGCCGCCGCTGCCGCCATAACCATTCAAAACTGCTATAGGAGATATAAACAGGTAAATAATTTAAATTATCGGTCAATTGATAATTCTGTTTGGGTTTATGAACATTGCAGAGTTTATCATTGATTAAAAGAGGTGATAGAATATAGTAAATTATCTCCGGTGGAAAGTGGATGTTGCAAAACCTGTGCCTTCCTCCTTGTGGGATGGCGTAAAGATATATTATTATAAGGTTATTGTAATATTGTAATTTAATATGAATTGGGTGATATATATGTTATTCAGTCCCACTCAATCAACTCCCTTTTTAAGACAAGGCGTATTGCTTTACTTTGATGATATTGTTTTTAGTTCGCATACTTGAAGCAAATGCATGCGGCTGCTACGGTTATACAACGAGGGTATCGTTCTATGAGAGCGCGGAGAATGGCTGCCACACCAGTCAAGTAAGCAAAACCATTTTATAAGCTTTTATTATATATATAATTACTTTCACCTGTCCGGGGTGTGTGTAATCAAATTTTACAAGCTAAGGGTGACGCATCTATCAGTGTCCAATCGAACTGAAACTTGGCACCAACTTGCGCTTCTCAAGACAATGGTCGATTATCTTTATGCCGCCATTTTTAATCCAATATGGCGGACGTCACAAAATTGAGATTTACACTTTCCACAGTAACCCCTACGATGTGGGTATTAAATGAAAAAGGGCTTGATGAGCGGAACCCATTAAGTAAAGTGACGTCATTCCAATATGGCCGCCGCCGCAAGACGATATTTATAATTTCCACATGAACTCCTATGATATGGGTGTCATTTGAAAGTGTTTGATGAGCTTGAGCGGTTGTTCAACAAAACATTTCAGTTCGCGGTGCTGATTTTTTTAAAGTAGAGTTTATTTCTTCCTTCTCCATTGTCTATTCCATTTCTACCCATATAGTCCTTCTCATAGTAGCTTGAATCTTTTCGTTAGTCTTTTATCCAAATACAAGTCACGTTTTGGCAACATAGCCATAACTACTCCGTGTATTAAACGAGCAGACTGAAGCGAGCGTTCATCAATCACAATATAACACAATGCTATTGAAACTCTGGGTTCCTGGAGCGCGGATGATCTTCAGCTTTTTAAGGAAGCCTCACGTCTGCGTCGACTGGTTGAGGCCTCCTGTGTTAGGCGTGCTGGAACATATCTTGCTCTGAGAATCAGCATTGCTATCCAGCGTGGCAATGCTGCCAGCATTCTTGCCACGCTCCCGCATGATTCTGGTTTTGGTCAGATCTTTTATCTATAATTAGGTAGGTTAAGTTCTGGTTTTTGTAAATAGTTGAATCTGTTTTGTGTTAATTAAGAACAAAAAAAAATACAATGAAATAACGTGACATTAGCCTTAGTATCATACTTCAAGAATTTTTTTTGTTTCAAAACGCCTAATTATTGAAGAATCTTTAGTTGTAAGGTGCAAGGCAGGGGTGCCAATAAGTAGCAACCTGTAAATCGTACGAGACCATCCTACGAGATTAGGTCGTCGTAAAACAATATCGGTACTAACCAAGTAAACAAGATTTTATTTGAGAGGTAGGGCGATTTGGGATTTCCCGTGGGTTATCCCATTTAAATTGGAGCCGCCCGCCTGGGGACTGTACCTCCGCCTTACAGAAGACCGCAGTGAAATAACACTACTTGATGTAGTGTTGTGTTTCTGCGGTAAGTAAGGTTGCCAGTGCTCCACGAGGATACGCTGGGCTAGTAGTATTGTTGCTAGCACAGTGAGTCCTCATCAGCAACATGGTTGGCACCCCGTAGTGATACCCCTGGTATTGCTAGCGGCTATAGGCTACGGTGACTACTTACCATCAGGTGGGCCGTATGCTTGTGTGCCACCTTAGTGGTATAAAAAAAAAAAAGATACTCAAAACACTATTATTTTTAAACGCTTCAGCTTTCCTATACAAATAAGTTTGTATATTCAACACCTATGCAGCTTTTGTTGATACTAATCTAATCTACACAGGAGGACATATTCACAACGACGTCAGAATCAAGCTGCCAGAAAGATTCAACAGTTCATGAGACAGTCGAAGATCAAGTGAGTACTTTCAGTACTTCCATATATTTTATTTCTAACTTAATTTTCAGCAAAAGAATATTTTTGTCCACCAAATTGTCGGATGCTTAGTAGCTATTTGAAGAGGTCGATTTGAAACTTTTATTGAAAACAGAGGATTCAATAGTCGTAAGACTCGTAACATTATTTTGATCAGATCAGATGATCAGAATTCTTTTTCATGTTTCAGTAAAGTGTATATATTACGATGAAATTAATTCATATCCCACTTAATATTGCGATGTAAAATTAGAAAAAATTACATTGTTAACTTCCTTGAAACTTATTCAAATCATTCAGATACAAACACGCGTCAGTAAATTCACAGAAATGTCAATAGGTGGAAAGTACTAGTGACTAAAGTTCCGACCTGTGTAAAATAAAATAAAAACTGGAGAACGAAGAAATACGGTGAAAATTTATTAAGGACAAGACAAGATTAAAAATTTGAAAATAGAATAATAAAGAAAACTAAAACTAGCCAAGCGCATGCCAAAAAGGCGGAATACGCTATTCCTGCAAATATAAACTTCATGCGCTCCAACAGCCTGTGATAATTGTGCCAACTTAGTTTTATCTATGAACAGCTAATTTCCTACAATAACGAACACGCTTACACGTAAATAGTCCTTTCAAGGGTTCGGGTCGAATAGCCAAGTTGTTATTAAAAATGGAAAGGTCACGCTAATAAGTGCTAGCGAGAGCGCAGTGTTCCTTTTTTGGTATCTTAAGCGATTTATCTTTTATTTCATAAACACGTCAGTGTATTTCTGTTTATGTTTTCATTTAAATATCATTGTTTTTTTCACGTAAGTTTCTTATTTCTTTTTTATCCAAGTAAAGAATAGTAGGGATTAGAGTTCACAAGCATTTTATTATTTTTAGCTCAATTATCGTATATTTCTATTCTGTACTAAAGGTACTGGCATTTATGTGTTAAATGCTCATACTCACAACTCAAATTGAACATTTTTTTTTTGCATAGGACGAACTACATTTATTGTATAAAAATACCTTAGGTGTATCTTAGTAAATAATTACTTGTTCTTATTTCTTTTAGATCTTATTGACGAGACCGCTGGTCTAGTGGTTAGTATACCTGACTGCTAAGCTAGAGGTCGCGGGTTCGATTCCCGCCAGGGCAAACATTTATGTGACAAATATGTTTGCCTTGCGTTTGGGTGTTTGGTATTTATTATAAGTATGTATTAAAAAAAAAGTATATAAGTATTATATCAGCTACTGGTTCCCATAGTACAAGCTTTGCTTAGTTTGGGGCCAGATGGCGCTGTGTGATAATGTCCAAGCATTATTATTATTATTTTCAAAGATTATCCTGCACACACAACAATAATAGTTTATAAATTATCACTTTACCTTATATTGTCGTATATTGAAGCTCCGTATTAATTTTCCCATTTGATCCCCTGTCCCAGAAATACTTTAATTTGTTTACCCTGTAATAATATCAGGGCTTTATTAAACCCTTACGGAAAGGTTAGGCCTTTTGTATAGGAACCCGGTATCAAATGTGATATTTTAATTGAAATATGAATCTATACTAAAATATTAATTTAATCTACACATCCTTTAAATTATGTTTTCGTGAGTTTCGAATATCTAATTTTATTTGTGTAACTTATCAAACCTTCTCCGTCATGAGTAATCTATCTCGTATAGTATTAAATTACTAAATAAAATCACCTAAGTAGCAAGATAAAGGGTGCTTGGAACCGGCGGGCACTTATGAAGAGATTGCTGAATGTAAAAGAAGCAAAAGAGGTGTGGAAGTCAAGAGTGAAATGGCGCTATATACTCTCTGCCTACCCTAAAAGAGACAGCGTGATGCTATGTATGTACGTGTGTATAATGTTAAGAGATGATTATAAGAATTAGGGTCGGCAACGCGCGAGTGATACCTCTGGTGTTGCAAGCGCCCATAGGCTACGGTGACCGCTTACCATCAGGTGGGCCGTTTGCTTATTTGCCACCTAAGTGGTATATAAAAAAATAGATGAGTAGGTTTAAATCAGACGACTTACAGCCGAATATTGAAATGATATTCGCAGGTACAATCGGAGGTCCCTCATAATTAATTTCCATCAGATTTGGGGTTTCAGTGTTCAGCCCTCAGATCAATTAAAAAGGGCAGATGAAACTTTGCGGACAACGAAGTGACGTCGGTTTTTAAACATGTAGTGCGTGTAGTCTTTGTATTCGTTGTAGGCGTGTGCGTGTAATGGTGTATATGTACACGGCAAGGCGTAGTTTTAACCGGCGTCACTTTGTTGTTCGCGTATGTTATATTTAGGGTCGGCAAGGCGCGAGTGATACCACTGGTGTTGCAAGCGTCCATAGGCTACGGTGACCGCTTGCCATCAGGCGGGCCGTATGCTGGTTTGCCACCTTAGCGGTAATTTAATCCGAGATTCCACCACTATACTACAAAGTATTTGGAATATCACGGACCCAGTAAAACAGAAAGATGCGAACAATATAAGATAGGGCAGGGAATGCGCATAAGATCCCTCCTCACATTGGAATTTAAATATATTCGGTCAAATGTGGGTGTTGTCACCTCGGCCACATAGTTACAGACCCTTTCGGAATGTTTGGTATTCTTATAGCTTGAGGTAGCCGTATTGTAAATTGTATACCAAGCGTTGCCGGCTATTCAAGCAATTACATTATTACAACACCAGCTGTACGGTGAAGGAAAACACATAGTGAGGTCATCTGCACACGTCTGAGAAGAAAGAGAAAAATAGAGGGGGAGCTAAAAAGGGCTGAGAATAAATTTGATATATCTAAGTATTTCAATTACGAACCATATAATATGGTCTCTGATTGATGTAAAAAAAATACTTTTCATAATTTAATTTTTTTGCTAGTCTCTTATTAAATGTTAGATAGAATATGTCTCAGTAATTTATTCATTAAACACATAATAAGATGTGAAAAAGTGTGTGTGTCTGTCATGGAATGATATGTACATCGAAGTATTAGCTTGTATCAAACTTGTATTAAAAATTTTATTTCACTAAAATAACGATTATAAGTACGATTGAAAATAGGAGGGGCAACATGATTGGCCATTTGTTACGACATGACGCATTTATACGAAATATCATAGAGGGAAAGATCGAAGGAAAGCGTGGCAGAGGAAAGCCAAGGATAAGTTACCTGCTACAGCTAAAGACGAAGGCTAACGTTATGTCGTACCAAGAGGTCAAAAAGATGGCTAACGATAGAACGGCTTGGCGATTGCTCCACCGACAAGAGCCTAGCTCTTAAATAGATGATGATGATTAAATAATTTGGCATTACAACTAAATGAAATATAAGTATACGGGATCCATAGTTTTTGCTATCTTTTAAAAAAGCCTAAAAATACTCTACAAAGCCAATACACTAATCCTGGTTATAAATTAAAATGAAGGACTAAATCCACTTTCGCTCTGAGCACAAATGCCTTTTCCATTTGTGACTTCGACAAACCCGATGGTAAATCAATTGGAGCCAGCTCAATTGTATTCAATCCCTATTAAATGTAATCTTATCCTGACTTCAGTTGTTAGGTACCTCACTTTACGAAGCGTTGATGACGTGGCCGCTTTTAGGGTACCCTGTTGTGAAAATCATAACGGAAATTTAGATAGGGGTTATGGAATATCAAAATGGTAATTTATGTTTCCAGTAATAAATTTACTCAAACAGTTTACAAAGCTAATAAAATCTTAAAATAAATAAAGCATAAATACCTAGTTACAAATTGACCATACAATTAAAAGTTCAAGTGCACTTTTTACTCATATACGGCGAAGCGAAAAGGAAGAGTTATGATTTCAGTAGCCTATGTAGGTATATGCTTCCGAAGTGCCTAAGCTATTCATCAGATTTTTAATGAATAAGATGTCAATCGATTCGTTAGTATGGTCCGCTTAACATAGGCTACATTTTAACCGACTTCAATATAAGGAGAAGTCGATTTTACTTTGTAAGCCCCAATTTAAACCATTTACATGCTGTTTTTTTAAAGCGGCTTTTAATAAAAAAAAGCTATTTGATAACTGACAAGAAAATCTGACCACATAATATTACAGTACAAAAATAAATTTCTTAAATAAAAAAAATACAAGCTACGGAACCCTTGATATTTCAGTGACACTCTCACTTAGCTGGTTATTATTTGTTGCTTTTGTTCATTCTGTGACGATAGATAAATCTCTTGAAAGGAAAATTTTTTAGGTAACTTTCTGGACTTTTGTAATTAATTACATCACTTTGAAGTTTTCTTTGAAATTTATTCTTGTTTTTTATTCAAGTATATTTTTTAACTAGCAGCATTTATAATTCAGCAAAATTATAGCTATATTTATTTAATGAAAAAATAAACTATTTACAGTTGGTACCAACTGTTCTGAGGAAAAAAAAGAAAAAGTCTACAAACCTAATAAGTATATAACATTAAAATAAATGAAATACTTGTCCCAAATTGTTGTCACTTCTTGTTTTGCATCTGAAAGTATAGCTTAGGTTATATGGATTTACTAACTAGATAAGAGTAGTTATTAAATAAGAAAGGTATATATTTTTTTATACCACTAAGGTGGCAAACAAGCATACGGCCCGCCTGATGGTAATTGGTACTGATTCAAAATTATTCTGCATCCACTAAGATGACCGAGAATCCTATTGTTTTTTTTAGTTTGTTATATGTTTTATACTTGTTATCACGGTGTTATTATAATTCCATTCCATTCTAATATTCTACATACTATCCTGGTTTCACTCTTAAACATGTCATAACATTTTGTCACTTCAGTATAAGCCCGGCTAGCTCAGTCGGTAGAGCATGAGACTCTTAATCTCAGGGTCGTGGGTTCGAGCCCCACGTTGGGCGCAACTTTTATGTTATTTTTTTTTATTTAATTGGTTTTGGTAAATAATTTATTTTAGAGACTCTTTGTTTATAGTTCGGGAAATTTGACAAAGATGGTACGTGAGTAAAGTCATGAAACATTTTGTCCCATCTTTGACGTAGTACTAATTTTAGAGTTACATTATTGAGCAGTGGCTACAGACAGATAATAACCTCAAAAAGGCAATAAAAATCCTACGAATGTTGTCACAGTAGATTATATTGGCTTATCTTATGTCTGGGATACATATTATTACAAATTGGTGCTTCTTATATTTAGTGAGCATTTATTATTACAAAACATCTTTCTGCGAAGATTTTTGATTTTGTTAATTTGTAATTTTTCTAAAAAAACAAAAGTGGACCTGTGATTTTTAAAAATGAATATACATTTTTTAAGAAGGCATTCTTGGCTCCCGCCCGATTCTAGTGTTGATCACATATTCTTTTATCTTAGTTTTTACGTCCTATCTTTTCTAAATAGTTTGATTTGTTTTATGTTGTATAAAATAATGTGATTAAATTAATATTACCTACTATTTTCACGCTGCTCAGCACTTGGGAAGAATTCACGACCAGTGTAAGTGTTTATGCGTGCTGAAATTTATAGCAGTCTTAATACCATCGCTTACAGTTTCTTTTACATCGCTACTGATCAAATGTCACTTGATAAATTATTGAAAATTAATTTATAGAATGATACAATGGGTGTTTTGCTAGAAGGTACGCGACTTGATGCCTCGGTGATGAATTGGAAAATCTCCGAATTCATGGTCACATAAAAAATACAATATTTTACACTATAAATGTTTGGTAACACAGGAAATTTACGATGCATATAGTCTGTTACTTTCTTTTAGACGTTGAAGAACAGTCACGCTAAAAATTTAAATATTTTATAGAAAAGTAAAATAAACCTTTGCTCTTAATATAATGCACTTTTGAAGATGATAATATTATGCCTGTTGGAAATAGTTAGCTTCTTTAAAAATGGAGTATAATATAATTGAAAACAAAAATCACTGTAGATGATTTTATACTTGTTGGAATCTTTGTTACAGTAAAAATTTTGCGATTGTTAGTATGTTTTTTCATTTATGGGGTGATATTTAATTCGGACGTCAATCAATTACAGAGTTGTCAATTCATGATAGACATCTACATTTAGTGTTAAGTAAGATATTTGTTCAAACTACTTGAGTTAGCGAAAGCTCGGAGTAGATAATATACTACGTGCGATAGCGATGTTACTTTCGATCCAATATTAACAAAAAAAGAACCAAAAATATCGTATTGTTAATCCGAAAATTATATCCACGGTAGCAATATCACCTGTACGATATTGACTGTAATATGGTATACCCAAATCAGACTAAGTGCAGGTTGATGAAGAGATTATTCAAGCTAGTTTTTGATAAGAGTCAAAAGGGAAGGCACGGTTCGATATCATTTTATTAAATCCAACCTTTAATCATCACCAACTGTCGCTGACGCCAAGTCTGTCTGGAAGGAAAACACCCATTGTCCATAATGTTCGTATGTTGTAATGTGTGTAGGTTGCAGAACGCACGAGCCGAAAGCGTGAGGGTGGCCCGGCTGTCGCAGGATGTCCACCGAAACTCGTTGCAGCGTATCACCAATACACCACACATGTCTAATAGGTAAGTGGTAAGACCAAAAGTCAACTTTATCTTTACCAACCTTATATCCAGCGCTGGCCCTAGTCCATGATCATGGTAGAGCGTGATTGTCTTTCGGCGATGCTCTAATAAGTATTAAACGCCTTTTTTTTTATAATAATTATTTTTCGTGCTTTTGTCACCGAGCCTAAAGCGACCGCTCTTTAGGCTCTACCCTAAGGCCAGCGCTGCATATACCCAGCAGGGGTTTGATAAAGGCTGTAGAGAAATTTGCACCATTTGACATGATCACACGGTGCCTTTTGCTTTGAAAAAGTAAAGCTAGACATTTAGATTCTCTGTCTACACTACCCCCAATATTGAGGAGTTTGCTTAAGGAATTACATTAAATTTTATAGTACTCTCAGCAATTCTTAGCAGAGATGTAAGTTTTGAGAAATTTTATGGGATGAGTGAAGTTCCACTGTACCGTAGCTTAATACATTATTTATTTCTAGGATCATCGATTATTTAGCACCAGAATCGCCAATGAACGCAGACGAGGAACTTCTACTCGAGCTCCTGTTCAAAATGTGACATCGATACTTACCTTGGAATAATTTACTTTGTTTCGTGAGCAATCATTTCGACTTAAGGATGGATATAATATTATATAGGCTCAGGATGAATATTTGCAGGCTGTGGTTTTTGGATCATTGAGAATCGAAATTATCGTAGATTAGATATTTGATTAGGTTAGATTGTTTTTCGATAAATAATTAACTAGAGGAACAAATATACTTTTTTCCTATTAGTTTATTACAAGCAAGAAGTGGGGTATAATAGTGTGGAACAGTTAATGCAAAGAAATAGCAGTTTTTTTAGTAATAGACTGTTTTGGGTCATAATAACTTATTAAGGAATAGTAGATTTGATTCTCAGACAATTACCACAGCACATTGTGAAAACTGTTTCAGAATGGTTGTCTAAAATGAACGCTCATAGTTTTTAGTACAGTGATAAAGGTATCCTATTAGTTTTATTTTACAAATAAAGTTTATTTTAGTACTACATTAAGGTTAATTTAAATAGTACGCGTTACAAATTAACAACACATAACTGCCTTCATCGTATCAAACAGTCCATAAAACAGTTTTTCTTAGTGTTGTGAATACACTCAGGCCTTGTCTATTTAAAATTTGATTATTTCTTAATAGGAAAATTCTGCGTGAATTTAGACTTTCTCAGGCGCTATTAAATAATAAATTATATACCTATCTTTAATTTCCTTTGTAGAATTTTCGTTAGTCCAATGACTTGGTTAGAGTTTGGATTCAAATTTATGACTTTATTTTAAACTCTTCAGGTCATAGACAGGGTTATATTTAGTATAAATTTTATCGTATTTGTATTATATTTTCATAATGTATTTTTGAGATTATTCGTTTAGAACCATTATTGGAATCATATTTTTGAAATAACTCTAAATTGAATGTAAAGTAATTTACCTAGATCATCAATTTATTGGCAAATAATGTTTTTTAATAAAATTGAGGAGTTTGACAAGTGATTGAATTTTCTTAAAACGTTTATAAGGAATGGTAATTCCAGTGTTTGGCTTTTGCGATTTACGTCAATTGGAGTCGATTTCAATGAATTTCATGTTCTTAAGAAACTTTTCCATTTCTTTTTTGTTACTTTGGCTTGAACCATTCGTGAAATGAGTCGAATCTTGAAATTCTAGAATATCAGCGATGGAGTTTAAAATATGTAGGTTAAGTACAAATTCAAATTATAAAAGCCACTGTTCTTATAATGTAGATGCACCTAGCGTACGATACAATAAATCCGATGAGCTGTGAAAATTTTGAGATTTTATCGTATTTAAGAAATATTAAACAAAAGTAAACAACGCCGTTAGTCTAACTGTTTGGTCGAAGGTTTAGAGGTTCTATTCCAGCCTAAATAGGTGTAATACTCTCCTAGTCTCCGCAGTGGAGAGCCTTAGCTATCATCGAAAACGGTCTGTTGACATGTGAACTTCCATAGTTAAGGACAATCAGAGTCTTATGAAAAACCTTCTACGTCATCGTTCTGTGCCCTATCACTTTCAGTGTCATCATGTATATAATTTCAGTGTTCTTATTAATTTCATAACAGTTATCTCTACTTATCTTGTGATTCCTTTGTCCCCCTAGTTCCTATTCTTCAATACATAAATTATTTATGGATTCTCTTGAAACATCTATGATTAGTTTATATAACAGAATATCATTTCTTAGATCATTAAATGCTAAAATGCCATAACTATCTAGCGTTCATGAAAAATAAGGTTGTGCACCACTTAAATTTAGAAATACTACCTAAATATTCCCCTTTTCTGAATTTTCCGATATTTTAAAGTAGTAAGATAGATTCATAGTTTAAGGTAGAATAATAGCTTATCAATGAGACGACCTACCGCCGTCGGAATATTTTCGATTCGTATTTTATAAAGCAAAGTTACGAACGATTACGACTGCTTTGCTTGCAGGGCCTTGGATCTGAACTTAAGTTAACTTTACTCGCATCTCGTTTCAAATTCCTGTTGAAACAATGACATTTTTTCCAACAGGTAGAAATTTATGTTCCGAAATTGATTTTATAACCGTGTATTGTGTTCAAGTTTTGAAAGGCCCAGAGTTTGAAGGATAGAAGATAGTGACTGGCTTATTCTTTACGAGAGTGTGAAATGATGATACGACAGTTTTTCATTGTAAAGAATAAACCTAGTTTACGTAAATAGAAACTAAAATCTATAAAATGTCACGCGACGAGGATTGAGACTTACCGTCCAGTTGTGGCGGCTTTTGCTCCATCCCGTGGCAAAACAGCAAAAGTCGCATTACTGCAACAAGCGAAACAAGATTATCTCGATTGAAGGATTCGCCTGCACGGTTCGGGGCGGGCACCCAAGGGCGCATGGATACATGTATATTTCATATTTTTGGATCGCTAATTTTAAGATGTTATATTTATATATGTAGTAGTGATGGCGGATACGTAAACCAGTATTTCTATGACGGTATAGCGCCAAAAGTTTTGATGTATTCATTTTCACATAAAGTTTGTCTCAATATGATTTCTTTGTAAACAAATAAATAGTTCGTTTAGCTAGTGGTCATGCATATATATTTTTGGAAAAGCGTGCACGATTGCTTAAGGAGCGCTCCTAATATTAATAGTGGCGAAAAAGACAGAAAAAGATAAAAAAAAATATTTTTGACGGTAACTGCAAAACCTCTGAAAGCAATAATATTTTTGTGGTGAAGTACTTCGAAACGGAAAGAAAGTATTTTATTATCCACGAGATGGTCACACAAGTTGAGGATAAAGCGCTTTTATGTGCCACCGAAAGTGATGCTCCTTTTATGAAAATATGATACGTATTTTACCTATGTTCAAAACATAATAATATAGCTTAAAATATTTTATAAACTCAAATAAAAATGCCCATTTACAGCTTCGTTGAAAAGTTATGACTAATATTTTCGAAATTTATTTAAGAAAATGAAATAAGCATCACTACAGTATCATGATCATTATTTAACATAATATTTTACGTTTAGTTTTTTTACTGGACACAATGCTAAATCTCATATCTTTTGAGTGAACCAGATATTGCCTGTTGTTCAAATCCGTAACATTGTCATGTAATAAAAACAAGATAAAAGCAGCCACACTTTCGGGCCGGCTTAGTTCACTGACCACAGCTAAATACATAGTGCACTAGAATTTAGATAAACAGTTAGATAAATTACTAATTATATTATTAAGAATTACTGAAAAAATCTTGAAATCTATACATAGAATTTAAAACTAAAAGTTTAATTAATACTTTTATTATGATTATTATTATCATAAGAAAGCTTGTTCACACATTTTAACTTCGTATTTAGTAAGTATTACTAAGACTTAAAAAATGATAGAAAATTGTTACTAAACGGTACTGGAATGGTATTTAGTGAGACTGGGCGTTTTTTTTATTTCGAATGGTCATTATGTAGTTAAAGCTGTTATATAATATGCCAAAGGCACGTTTTTTTAATTGAATTGTGATATATATGGCGTAGAACACTTACTTTTAACGTCAGCAGGTTATCTAGTGTTTTAATTAGGTTTTCAGGCATTTATAGAACTGTTATTTCGCTACAGCTTGCTTGATATACTTTTATGAGCGGGTTATTTAGAATTATTATTGATTTTTCTTATCCACATCGTTCGAAGGAGCATACAGTTGAACGTAGAGTTCATCCGAATTCTATCATTATATTTTTCAGTCGTGATTTATCACACGGGAGCGTGTTAAGGCTGGAAATGTTACCACAATTGATTGGAATGTTTATTCTCTGAGTGAGATATGTTCCAGTCTACCTATAACTTTTTATTTTTACTTTTTATTCTAACTTTAATAAACCCTCTATTTTAAGAGTCACTGACCTCCAATATAAACACAGTACGGTTATTGTTCTTAAAGGTTTGTTAACATTACTACTTTCAATAGTCTGGCACTACAAAGGTTTACTTTTTGTATATTGGTGTTTTTTACACTATGAGTAAATGTACCTATTGCTTTATAACCCGCCATTAAAGTATTGTGAATCAACTAAGCCTGCCTAAACTAAATCGCATATCACTTTAGATAAAATGTAGTACTAAACAACAAATTGTTTCTTAAAAAGGTTTTTTTAAATGCTAGAAACACCCGTAGAAATATTTTATAATTAGACGTTTATAGTTGCTGATAATGCGTTTTTATAGAGTTGTAACTTTCACGCAATTATTTTTTGTGGCGGAAAATTGTTTTGTTATAAAAAAATGTACCGTTACAACTCTATTTTTGTATAGGAAATATGCAGATTTTTTAATGTCATAGCGAATAATTTGAGCGATTAATTCGAATTGTAATGGAATTATTGTTGTAAAGTTATAATTTGATTTTGCAATTTTAAGCGTAAATATAGATTTGCATTAATAAATAGCGGTATTAAGAAATTGTTATAAACTGCCAGTGAAATGGTTTCTAAAACACCAAAATAGGGAGATATGTATGTTGGTATTGTCCACTTAAACTTAGAATATTTTTAAATTGGAATATTTATTTGTTTGTATTTTAGCAGTATTATTGATAGGCGTTATTATTTATAAAGTTTTTCTTAAAAGTATTCGGATTATCACAAACTGCGCCAAAACGTGCAACACAATAAAAATGAAGACGTGACGTTGTTCATATTCAAAAGTTTTTTACTCAGAAAATTGATGTCGTAATGTTTTCGTTCTAATTCGATGTAATATTACATGTGGTGTTTTTTTATATAGAATTTGGTACATAGATGTAAATAAGTGTATCCTATTACTATTTCCACAATTCAATTTTTATTCTTCTTTCAACTTAATTCCACGCATTTTGTAAATATATACACATGTTACTAAATTTCTCCGATAATTTCTGTAAATTTTTTTGTTGATATTTTTATTAAATGATCACTTTAATATGTAATAAAATTGTTCTTTTTCCATTTTATAAGCTATCAGTTTTTGTATTTGAGGATTCAATAATAATCGTGTTCGTACATAATTCGTTACGTGGCTGACGGTACATCTGCTTTTAAAATTAAAATTAAGCTCGCACAGTATCAGAAAAGTGCTAAAATTTTAAATACTTTTTTTTCGTAATAATTTATTAATATTCAATGCAAATATGAAAATAAACAGGAACACATGAACTGATAAGTTATAAAATAATTATTTTGTTTGTGTTCTATTGTTCTTACGTCATTTTACTATATATTAATGTTCTGTTTATTCACATGAATAAATATTTTTGTTTAAAAAGTTTTAATTTCATATACATTTTATTTGGATTATTTTTAATAAAATATATGTTACCCATAATTAAATTGATCATTCAATAAATTTACATGCATATTTTAAAAATATCCACTGTTAATAATACCAAATGATAAGTTACCAGATATTATGTACCTTGCTGCACTGATATTATGTGCTATAATCCTTTATTTTTTCATAAACGCTGTTGACCTATGAGAAAATATGTGTAAAATATTCTGGTGGTGTTGGTTATACGAGAGTTTGACGTGTGCTCTACGGATAAGTGTACTTTGAACAAAATATCTTCCTTTGTAATTACTATAATCTATAACACTACAAAATTGTGATTCAAAGCAATTTAAAATATTACTGCTGATTATACTTCTTGTTTCATTTACATCCCTATTTAACCCTTTAACTCAATTGCTAACATATTTAACCCTTACTAAAGATTCTGACACTAATAATCTAACATCACATAAACTTAACCTAAAATAACATCATGTAGAGAGAGGTACGGCGAATTGGGATCTCCGTGGGTTTTCCCATTAAAATTGGAGCCGCCCGACTAGGGACTGTACCTCCCACCTTACAGAAGACCTCAGTCAAATAACATTACTTTGATGTAGTGTTGTCTTTCTGCGGTAAGTAAGGTTGCCGCAGTAAAAACATAGTTTAACAATAGGAAAATAAATATTTTAGAAATATTGTGCAAATAATAAAACAAAATGGCAAATTTTAAATTGAATAAACTTAGTTTTTTGTTGAAACTGATAAAAGATAAAAATAGAAAAAATGTAAAGAAAATTTGGATTGAACATAGAACTAAATACTTTCATAGATAAATAATAAAAAAGACTGAATATTAAATAAATTACTAATACAAAAGAAGAAAGATGAAATTAACAAAACTAGATAAACAAAGGACCCTCTGACCACCTTGTCAGAGGGACGTGAAATATAATTAGAAAAAAAGGAAGGTTGCCCATGCTCCACTAGGATACGCTGAGCTGGTAGTAATGCTGCTAGCACAGCGAGTCCTCATCAACAGCAGGGTTGGTAACTCGTTAGTGACATCTCTGGTATTGCCACCGGCTATATGCTACGGTGACTGCTTACCATCAGATGCCGTATGCTTAGCTTACCTTAGTGGTATAAAAAAAAACATCAATTCAATTTCAATTAATCACTTGAGAAATAATCTGCGACAAATTTATATACAAGCGGTCAGCGTGAGCTTAAGGTTATTTAATATCCACAACATTTTTTTATTCCCCTTTTCGCCGGCGCAGCGTAGTTCATTTTCCAATACGAAAATAGCCAAAAGCGATACGAATACGTAGCAGAAATTGTTCTTCAAGGCTACCGAGGTCGGTTTAGCTTACCAAAAATCGCTCATCGTGGATTACGCAGTTTAGCTTTAGAAAAAAACAATAACAGTTGTATAAAACGCGTTTGCAATGTTTTCATTTATTGAATTATTATATTATTAAACGCTGTGAAATTTCGTATTAATCCAAGTAAACATTTAACATAAAATATGTTTCCAAAGTAGATTAAAAGCGTTAGATACATTCTAACGCTTATTTATCTAAATGTAATATATACTCTAAAAGGCAATTCGTCGAAATTCTAAACTGAATAAATAGATGTGTACGTCGATTTGAAATATTTTATCTGAATTGGCCAGCAAATGTCAAAATAAATATTACTTTACGTGAGATTAAGTTAGTAACTTCGGAGACAGTTGTCTTAGAAAATAGATTAGGTATTCAAATTTTAAGAAAACATACGTACACTTTCAACAATTTTATAGAGTTTGTATTTGAATTGAAGTTGAGCATGAAAGACGCTGAAGTGCCAAGTAAATTCTTTACTTAAATAAATTACTTTTAAATAGGTTCCAATACTGTATCACTTACATCTACATATTTTGTAAAGTTATTTTTTTCTTAATTTACTGAGATAAGTTATTTTATTTTAAGTGAAAAGAGCCGTGGTGGCCGTGTGGTATCTAGCGTTGCCTGCTATTCTAGCGACGCAAGTTCGAATCCCACGGCGTATACAACTAGGAATAAACCTTTAAGGAAATAATCCCTTATATTTTTTATTCAGGAGGGCTTGCTTCCAAATATAGAAATTACTTTAGCTGTCAACCAAAATACGCGGCTGTGATTGATGTTACTTCATTTGGAGATTGTCAATGTATTATTAGTAGCATTTCTCTTAAATTGTAAATGATATGATAATTATGGCTGATATTTTATTATTGTTTTAATTGGAAATTATTCTGCGAACAATAATTTTGTAATTAAGTACGCTAGAAATAAACACAACTTTAATTAGATACATATTTTTATATAAAAAATTAAGTAAAGCCGTCTAATACATTGCCTATGTATACATTTACTAATTACTTCGTTAGAAATCCCTAAAGTACCGATTAATATAGATTTGTGTCGATTAAATAGATTAGATACGTTATAATGGCCGTTTGGGGCACGTAAAATTTTAACGGCAGCCATATTTTATTTTCGTGGAGACTTTGATTAAAGCTATGGAATACTTTTCGGCTTAGGATGTGATTATCGAGATCTATACTTTTCTTAACTGACGGGGAAAACCTTCAAAATGTACCCGTCCGCTTAAGTGGGTTAAGGGTAGCACGCGGGGTATGTGAGATTTTGACTCTTTAAAACCCCCCCGGTGGCCATCCTCCGTGCTATAGGAGGGCTCCGGGATCTCCAGTGGAATGCACTGGTGCCCTCCTGCACTTTGCCTAGGGGCTAACCTAGCTAACCTAAGCTACCATAAACCTAACAAAGTAATATAAACTAACCCAAAATAATACCGATAACACAAATTTTAATTCATCATCTGAGATGAATATCATCAATTTATACAAATATGTGTTTAATATTTTATTTATTAAAAAAATATTGTCATGGTCATCTTTAATCTAAAGATCACCATGACACTGGAAAAATCTCAACCGCTCCGCGTGATTCCCGCCAAAAACTTGTTCTGAGTACTCCTTACATTTCCGTCATGTTTTTTTCTTTTCATATAATAAAGTAAGTAAAAAGTTTTTGCTGTTTCATAAAAATATCGTTCAAACATTTTACCGCCTACAAAGATAATTTCCTAGAATCTATCAACCATTTACTTACCAAGTTAAGATCTATGGCCACCGCAAATTGACTACATCCGGGTACCAACTTCAAACTGTTCAGCTGATTGACTATTTGTATACAGGGCCGTACTTGGGGTTGCCGGTATCGACTCTTACACGCCAAATACACGTATAAACACTTCAAATAAATATGTTGTTATAAAATGTCACTGTTCATGCTACTCAAGTGAATAAGTGTCAAATGTAATGAGAGTAATTGTGTGGGTGTGTGTGCGTGTGTGTGAGAGAGAGATAGTGAGAGAAAGAGAGAGGGAGAGAAATATGTGATAACTCTTATGTTCCTTCTGTATTTTGATGAATTATTTGTTAGTTTAGAAATTTTACTTTTTAAATTGTTTTATCATATAATAACACTTCCAAAATAAGCACAATTCATCAGCCTCTCAAATTTGACGCTAAAATATTATACGTTACTAATATATATCGTGATTGCCGTCCAATATATGACTTAATAACGTACGGGCAGCACTACACATAAAATACATATGTATATGCAGTATTGTGCCTGCACATACCTAAATCGATTTCAATGGGCATCTATTGGCTAAGGAAACTGCACTAATCGGGCGGGGCGTTGCTTATTTTCCACCGAAGTGGTATGAAAAACTAGCCCAGCGCACTTGCTCCTAGATTCGACCCTGGCGACTAAGTTTCCAAACAGATCCTATAAATCATGCAAGAGGCTCTTATTGTTAAACCAGTTGAGATTAATTGTTCTAATTTTCATGAGACCCATTTCTGATGTAATTACTTAATGGAAGACTTGCCTTCAGTTGGTATCAGCGGTGATGCAGCCGAGAAACTGTTATATAATGGTACACTAGGGTTCAATTTCAGTTGTCTTATATTTTTAAAGGTAAGTTTTAATTGGGACAAGTTGTTTCAGATGTTAATACAAAGTTTCGTCACAGCTTTCATATGTTGATACAAAAAGGAACCGTCTATTTTAGGTATGTATTTCATCGTTAAAACCTTATGTTAATTAATAATATAGCTATATTCTTATAAACTGAATCTATTAGTTTATAAAAATATTTTCCAAAAAAATAAAAATAATATTTTACTGACATTTTATATAAGTTTAGATATATTTATTACATAACTCTTAAAATAATATCTATATAAGTAAATTTTTTAAGTAAAATAAAATCAAACTATGAACAAGGTTATTTAATTTAAGAAAATAAACTGAGATTTGTACATCAACGACGAACATTTTAAAGAAAACTAATGTACGGAACTACGGATTAATAAAAGGTAATTATTTTTTCATATAAAACAAAACAGGAATATAAAAATAAACAGGAAAAGTTTTATAAACGAATGTTGATAGACATAGGGGTCGAGTCCGGCCTAAAAAAAGATAGATGAACTGGGTGAAAGATGACATGGCTAGAAAGGAAGTGAATACAGAGATAGCGGCTGATAGAGAGGGATGGAAGACAAACATTGCACCGACCTCAAATAACATGGGATAAGGACAGGAGACTGATAATGACTTTTTTTATAGCATCATTTGTTTTTCGAATTACGAAATATCGTCAAAGGCGATATTCTATGGGGCGATTGGACTATATACGGCAATTGCTCGTGTCTCGTAGGGTAAGGCATGGGATCGCTGTAGAAAATGTGCAGGCTATTAGGGCCGTAGTTGTGATGGGTGGGCGGGCACCTCGGGAAGTACTTCTCGTGGGCGTCGAGCCAGCGATGAACCTAGAAATCAATATAATAAGTATTAATATATTTATTGACACAAAACAGATTAAACTATTTACAAAACATATCTTAACCTACCTACTTATAGATACAAGATCTGACCCAAACCAGAATCATGCGGGAGCGTGCCAAGAATGCTGGCAGCATTGCCACGCTGGATAGCAATGCTGATTCTCTGAGCGAGATATGTTCCAGGACGCCTGTCACTAAATTACAATTACTAAAAATATTAATTCAGCTCAATATAATACTTACAAATTCGTGTCTGCATTTTTCTTCTTCTGTCGCGTTCATAATAAATGTATGCTTTATATCAATATTTTCTATCACAGCTGAGCACCAACACAATATTTTACTGTACAATACGAAGGTTCACTCAATAAATGATGGTAAATTTGAGATTTCGCATATTTATACACATTTACTGGTAATTTACTAATTACTTACATTAAAAAATGCATTACTTAATTGTAATAATTAGTTAATTATATAATTATTTTTAGGAGAAATGAGTTCTAACAACTTCTTAAGCTTATGCATTGGCACACGAAAGACAGACGAAAAACAGACGGACAGACAGAAGACAGTGTAGGTTTGATTATAAGGCTTTGTACAGATACAAACTCAGAAGAACAGATTTTCATTCTTAGGAATAATACTGATCAGCGGAATATCTTCATAATTTCTAACTGTAGAGTATTTAATACATGAAAATATCACTGTTTTATTTCTTTTATACATATGCTTCAGAGATGGCCTTAGCTATTGCGAAGCCCCGGGCGAGTAGATGATGATGTTTGACGAGAAATGCAAAGTTTGTATCTTTTATTTTTATTAACTATATCATAACTTTGCAAATAATGCGTGCGAGTGCGCGAGGCCCCTAAAAAAGCGAAGCCCCGGGCGCTTTTTCTGCTCGCCACCACTTAAGTACTGCTGCTTTGCTTGTCTGCCATATCGTCTGTTGTATTCTGTTTGTTCGCTTTAGTTCGTTTTTAGATCTTTTAAACTACGCAACGGATTTGAATGCGGTTTTCACTAATAGCCGGAGGATTTCTAAGGAAGGTTTTTATGTATAATTCATTGAGGTTCCATGCATATTATAGTAGAAAAAATCCGACCCGACACGCATCTGTGTAAGCTGGGGTGGGTCTTTAGTAGAATATAATATAATCAGTATCTGTACCCATGCTTAGTATCTACAATCGTTAACGCAATAGAAAACGAAACAACTGTAAGGGAATAAAACACTTTACCACGTGACACAAAGTATATTCTCCTTGACGTGACATAACGTAAAAGTTTTTAATTCCCATACATTTTTATCTACAATCATTAACGCCATAGCGTTTACGATTATAGATTTTAAACATGCCTAAACCAGCTGGTCTCTTAGCCTAACAATATCCGGACGTATAATATACCATCATTTAATCCGAGAGGGTACTTTAAAATATCAAAGGCGTATGGTCTGGTCAACTGTTCGTGAAAATCTGAATCCATGTTGGGAGTCATGAAGGCAGGCGACCCTGAGTCCCACATGTTGACCTTACAAATGGTAGAAGTTACAAAAGCTGCGATTGTAAAGGCAAATAGAATTTTACTTATTCTACTCATCGAAAGAAAGATAAAAATAAATAAGTAATGCTTGAACAGACAGACACGGGAAGCGACTTTGATTTATACTATGTGTATTGATAGTGATAGTGATAGTGATGGTGATAGTGATAGTGATAGTGATAGTGACAGTGACAGTGACAGTGACAGTGATAGTGATAGTGATAGTGATAGTGATAGTGATAGTGATAGTGATAGTGATAGTGATAGTGAGAGTGAGAGTGAGAGTGAGAGTGATAGTGATAGTGATTGTGATAGTGATAGTGATAGTGATAGTGAGAGTGATAGTGATAGTGATTGTGATAGTGATAGTGATAGTGATAGTGAGAGTGATAGTGATAGTGATAGTGATAGTGATAGTGATAGTGATAGTGATAGTGATAGTGATAGTGATAGTGATAGTGATAGTGATAGTGATAGTGATAGTGATAGTGATAGTGATAGTGATAGTGATAGTGATAGTGATAGTGATAGTGATAGTGATAGTGATAGTGATAGTGATAGTGATAGTGATAGTGATAGTGATAGTGATAGTGATAGTGATAGTGATAGTGATAGTGATAGTGATAGTGATAGTGATAGTGATAGTGATAGTGATAACTCATATGGATGTTTCTATGTCAGCTACTCCCTTTAAGTTAAGCTTGGCAACTCGCTTATGGAGCCAAGTTAGCCATATTGATACCATCCCGAACTGTGCGTTTCCATTCCAGAAGCTTCATTCAGTGTATACTCAGTTTGTCTAATGAGCTCCCCGCCGTGGCTTAACAAGGGATCACCTACAGCATGGGATTCTTCAAGCTTTTTTTTTTATTTATACCACTAAGGCGGCCTTATGCTTGCCCACCTGATGGTAATCGAACACCGTCATAGTCACAGTCAGGTTATAGCCACTAGCTATACCAGGTATATCACTAACGAGTTGCCAAACTTGTTGTTGATGAGGACTCATTGTGCTTTACTACTAGCAGCATTACTACTAGCGCAGCGTATCCTCGTGAAGCACTGGCAACCTTACTCACCGTAGAAACTCAACACACGATCACAGTAGTATTATATTAACGTCAGCAACGCGCGAGTGAAACGCCTGGTGTTGATATCCATGGGCTAATACGACCGGATTGGTAACCATCGTTGCACTTGAAGTAAATAATAAAGGTATAGTTGTACTTTCTATATTGTAGCTGTTTGTTACATAAACAACCACATAATCCTGTAACTTGTGCCAAACATTCAGGGCTATCAAGCGAAAAATCCAACTGGACCCTTTTCAGTAGGATCGGCTATTAAAACACGGGTTTATGCATATGCGCCCCCATCTTTTGGAGGAGAAAACGGAATATTGCCCGGGAAAATAGAAATCCCTCCTGGAAATTACATCTCTTTTTGTTACTCCCAATTATCCCTTCAGATTGTATTGTTTTCTAGACTTCGTAGTTTCACAAAGGGATAGCGGAAAACTTGGTACCTTTGATAGAACTCTTATTTACAGAATATATATATATGTAGGGATTGGTGCCAATTCTGTTGTTCAAAATTACTAAGCTTAACAAATTTGACAGCTATAAAAATATTGACATCCTTATTAAACCCCGCACATGAGAAAGGGATAGCAAGACTTTAGACCTGTCAAATTTGTTAAGTTGAGTAATTTTGACCTTCATAAGTGCCTTATTAGGGCCTAAACTGAATAAATGATTTTTGATTTTGATTTTGATTTTGAACAACACGATCGACCGATATGATCGACACGATTTTAATACCTCATTAGCCTTACATGATGTTGGGTGGTCTTTAATTAAATATAGCACTGTACGTTTTGACTGGGTTAAACAACCAATAAAGAATAAACATTTTTTCCGTTCGATCCCTGTTCAACTGATCAACCTGATCAACCACAAATTATAAGTTTGTAATTGTGTTTTTTTTTTTTTGTGAATATAAACGCTGTGAGAATTTCAAGCATCTACTTGTTGCCACTATTAAGATACACTATTAAGAGTAAAAAAGTTAATCTTGTACTATGAGAATCAGTAGCTGATATAATACTTAAATACTTTTTGCCCCGCCGAGAATCGAACCCGCGACCTCTAGCGTAGCAGTCAGGTGTACTAACCACTAGACCAGCAGTCCCGTCAAACTGTATACCTACTACGGATCATTTAGATAAAGTCAGACAGACGGACTGACGGACGGACAGACAGCGAAGTTTTAGTAGAGTTCAGATGGTTACCCTTCGCGTATGGAACCCTATTAAAGTTTTTTTTATACCACTAAGGTGGCACAAGCATACGGCCCACCTGATGGTAAGCAGTCACCGTAGCCTATAGCCGCTAGAAATACCAGGGGTATCACTAACGGGTTGCCAACCATGTTGTTGATGAGGACTCACTGTGCTAGCAGCATTACTACTAGCCCAGCGTATCCTCGTGGAGCACTGGCAACCTTATTTACAGCAGAAACACAACACTACATCAAAATAGTGTTATTTCACTGCGGTCTTCTGTACGGCGGAGGTACAGTCCCTAGTCGGGCGGCTTCAATATTAATGGGAAAACCCACAGGAGATCCTAATTCACCCTACCTCTCTTTTTAATTTAATAAACTCAGTCAGCGATTGTCAATGTCTAATTTTGAAGCCTCTCCTCCCACAGTTCGTTCATTTTACGGAAAACAGCTTGATTTCTATGTTATTCAAGAACTACCAGTGCCTCATCTTCATATCTCATTAATATAAATTTATGGAATGATCGATCTCTAGTTCAACCGCATTACGCTTCACTAAAGACAATGAATACAAAGTGTTGAATTTCTGCATATAAATTATATCATATTTTCTTGAGTATATATACAGTAGTTATAAGAAGATTTTTACCAAGAGGAATTACTTCATAATGATATTCAGAATGCTTTTTCATACTACAAAATGTAATGCCTGAATAGTAAGCGGTCACCACAAGGATATACGTGGATAAGAATCGCTGTGTTAGCAGAAGCGAAGTCTCCTTACCACTAGATCAGCGTATTATCGAGGCGGAGGAAAGAATACTACATAGGACTTTTTTTTTTATACCACTAAGGTGGCACACAAGCATACGGCCCACCTGATGGTAAGCGGTCACCGTAGCCTATAGCCGCTACCAATACCAGGGGTACCACTAACGGGGTGCCAACCATGTTGTTGATGAAGACTCCCTTTGCTAGCAGCAATACTACTAGCCCAGCGTATCCTCGTGGAGTACTGGCAACCTTACTTACCGCAGATACACAACACTACATCAAGTAGTGTTATTTCTCTGCGGTCTTCTGTAAGGCGGAGGTACAGTCCTCAGTCGGGCGGCTCGGTAAAGGGTTAAATGGGATAACCCACGGGAAATCCCAAATCTAATCCCAAATTCTCTTTTTAAAAGCTCATGGTGTGATTAATCACTGTACTTAAGCTTAGAAAAAGTTATTGGTACAGGCCGGGATTCGAACGTGGGCCCATCAGATGACAGGCCGTTGCTTGAACCACAAGACCACCACGGCTTTTATAAGGACTTCCCAAGTCGGTTTTCATTGTTACAATTATTTACAATGAAAAAGAGTTTCACATTTTAAAGCTCATCAAATAGGCACTAAGCCAAAAATATGCACACACAGAAGAATAAAATATACCTAATTTCTCTTTGCCTTATAGAATGTAATAATAATGTGAGTAACAAGCTGTTTTTAGTATGTCACTTTCCATAATTATTATGCAAAAATAATTATTTAAATGCAAAACCAATATCATTAAAGGGCATTATGGTTTTCCGAGCGAAGCCGTAGGATACAATAAATTAACGCCTATCTCCATTATTTAGAGACGCCCTAAAATATAGCCCTTGTACCAATCGCGGCAAGGGCGTTCCAATAAACCCATATAATTCAGTTTTTAAAAATGGCATGACATTTTTTTCTTTTTTCAAATTCCCACTTGAACATCGGTTTGAAAAACACGCTAATACAATCAAAGGCACGGTATTGTTATAAATATATTCAACCTTATATTAGACTGCATTAGGGAGATAATTGAGCGCTGTCACCATGATTTGAAATGAAAATACGCTAAAGCCAAACCATTGCTTCAAATTTAATTTTATTTATCATTCTTTATTGATTTTAAACTCTACATAAACTTAAATTAAAAACTTAAAATAAACTAAACTAAGAAGTACAAAACTAACCTAAACGTAAAATAAATGTCCCGAACCACTGTCACGGGGAAGTGTGCCAAGAAGGCTGGCGGCATTGCCACGCTGAATTGCAATGCTTATCCTTTGGGCCAAATATTCGCCAGCCCTCTTGTCACAGGAGGCCTCGCGTAATTTGTTTGAGGTCTCCTTAAAAATTAAATTAAAAACTTGCTTCAAATCGTCTAGGTAGCAACACATACATGCATATTGCATACATACACATTTTCGCGATACGAACAAAAGAAAGATGGTTCGCTTAGGATAGAATATTATAACTTGAACTTTGTACAATTTAGGTTTTAAATTGGGTAAAAGTAGATATTGGTGCCAATTCTATTGTTCAAAATTACTAAACTTAACTAATTTGACGTGTCTAAAAGTATTGCCATCCTTATTTTACCCCGAACATGAGAAAGGGATAGCAAGACTTTTAGACCTGTCAAATTAGTTTAGTAATTTTGAACAACAGAATCGACACCATTATAGGGACAGTGCTAGTTGCGGGCTGGCGTAGGCTTTCTACGTGGCTACGAATGTAGAACTTATGGGGGGGGGCCACCGCGCATCGATCACGACATCTGAGGGTCATGTCATTGGTCAACGTTTATGACGACATCGTAGCCCGCAGTGATTGGCTAGTAGGTGCATCAGCGGCGTAAGCGCGCTGCATTTGGTGGTGGAGAACTAGCGGCGTAGACAAATATACATACATACATATCGTCACGCAGGTCTGTCTCGGAGTAGGCATAGAGTATAGAGTAGTAGTAGCAATTTTTTTTATCAAATAGATCAATTTAAAAAGTATAAAGCGCATATTTATAATATTACCATGAAATTAGAATAAAAAAATAATCAATATGGAATACTTTTACAAATTGCCATTGCAATAAAATTAGGACAAAATATTGGTACCTATATAACCATTAACCTTTATAAGTCTACTCAATTAACCCTGAAAAAGTCATTCATTTGAATAATGAGCTAATGGTCTGGTTAACTTAATTTATTCAATTTGGTGGACGAACAAAACAAAATAATTTCCTCCGGCAGCGGTGCGTTTAAAATTCAGAAAAATATAATTTATACCAAGGCAAGGGCAGCATCAAACCGATTTTGACAGTTCAAATCTTTTGCCTAAGAAGAGAAAAACTTTTGATTTCTAACGACTATGATTTTGTTCATATACCTAATACCTCAAATATCTAAAGTGATTTTTTCATATTTTCAATGTGTTATTGTTATTTTATCGTACAATACAGATTAAACTATTTATAAAAACATATCTTAACCTACCTACTTATAGATAAAAGATCTGAGCCGGAATCATGCGGTAGCATGCCAATGCTGGTAGCATTGCCACGCTGTATAGCAATGCTGATTCTCTGAGCGAGATATGTTCCAGCACGCCTGTCACGGGGGGCCTCAACCAGCCGACGTGAGACCTCCTTGAAAAGCTGAAGAGCATCCGGGCCCCAGGGACCCAGAGTTTCAACCGCGAATTGAGAAAATATGTGCCCTGGACCAAGACAGGCATATTTCCAGCGCTTGAGGCACTCCTGCTGAGCAGCAGCGGCGCCGAAATCGAAGTTGCGCTTAATTAATTAAACTTTAAAATAATCATATTAAGCCTTTGCTTTTTTGACTTTGACTAAAAAAAAACGAAAAAAAAAACAGCTCTATAATCACGCCAAAACCATTTCAAAATTGGAACTGGCGCAACCCGCTAAGCGGATTTCTTTACAGACCAAGATAGCTTTTCCGTGTGTATACCCCTTATTCCTGTAATATAAGAATCCAATTTGCCTGTCAAAAGTGTGTAAATGAGTGGTATTTTTCAAATCCCGTGCATAGAGGATACAGGACTTGAAATAGGGAACTTCGGCTCATCCTATTGGGTGTTAGACGGCTATTTTGTCAGGCTCTGTGCACTGCACCTGCACTAACGGCTTTCCAAACCTATTTATTTTGTGCGGATTAATATCGCATATTTTTACTTTAACAGATATTGGTGCTTATTCTGTTGTGCGATATCATTTAGCTAAACTAATTTGACAGGACGCAAAGTGTTGCTACCCCGCACATGGGAAAGGTCATGTGCGGAGTTTAATAAGGATGGCGATACTTTTAGTCCTGTCAAATTAGTTGTCACAGTAACGTTGGCACCAAATTAATTCGGTGAAAATTGATTGTAGTTACACCTCTGCCACCTCTTCGGGGACCCTTGTGAGAAGGCGTTAAATAATATTGATGACCTTTAGAGCAATAAAAAAGGAGACGATTTTTTTTTCTTTTTTCTTCGTATTGCTTCAGTTTGCTTACAATTAGCTCAGTTTAATGTAACATAATATGTCTAACGAAACGAATGTGACAAGTTACACAAACTTCGCCCGGCATTGCCTGCCCCTCGGCGAAAGGGAAACTCGGAACTTATGACCCGTATATTTCTTTGTACTTACTTATTGTGTTTCTTACTATCTCTTTGGGAATTGTGCAAACCTTATAAGCATTTTCATAATAAGTTTTTGTGTCTAGTCATGACGTTAAAGACTTTATCTGTTCTTAGCTTAAATATGTATGTTTGGTATCGAAAATCTAATTAAAAAAAAAAATTAATATAAAATAAAATAAAATATAAAATGTTTGATATCGAAATCAATAGCAAAAATGTTTATTAATTTAAGACCCTAACAAGGCACTAAAGGTCACCTGAGAAGAACCGGTCTAAAGCTCAGAGCACAGTTTTTTTTAATATAACAATCATGATAATATAACAATAATTAATATGCTTTATGTTGGAGTTTAGTGAACCTTCTACTTGAAAACGAAGAACACCAACTGGTTGGACTCGTCAAATGATTCCAGGAAACTTTAAAGACAAACATGAAAATTTTCAGATAGATTAGAGCTTATCCAACCAAAACCGAAGTGACTGGACTTTATAAGGTTTTCGTACTGATGTGCTTATACAACTAGCTTTACCCGTGGCTTCGCCCGCGTAGTTCTAGATAAATAAAGCCTATGTCCTACCTACCCAAGGCTATCTATCTAATTGCCAAAGGACATGATACATTTTCGTCCAAATCTGAAATTGCCGGCCAATGCAATATTTTTGTATATTCTGTTAGGGCTTGCCCGTCTGAAGATTTATTACTATGACGTCAAAGATGTAGGACAATAGTCGTTGATTTTATTTGAGCTAAGTCTGAACATTCATGCATTTTGTTGAAAATAGGCATTCAAAATTACCAAAACAAATGAAATGTCTTGTAATGTCCAGTGTTGATGTCATAGTAAAAAATTCTCAGACGGACAAGTTCTAACAGAATAAACAAAGAAATGATTTCAAATTTGAACCAAATCTCTACGAAACATGGATGATGTCCTTTCATTACGATCCGTTCAGCCGTATAGTCGTGAAAAAATGGCAAACAAACAGAGTTACTTAGACATTTATATTAATAAGTTTGGATGCGACTGTGAGTGGAAGAAGATGCCTCGGAAGGCCTAACTTTCTAGATCAAAATGGCTAAAGTACTAAATGATGAAAAGGTAAAGAGTGCTCAAAACTGGTGGGCACCAATATATCATATGCTATCACAAGACGTCCGAAGAAGGTTTTAGGAAATAAATTGCTCTTTTAGTATCTACAATCACATATTACAGTGGAACACAGTGTTGGGCTATCTTAACCGTATCTCATGCGGGTTAAACATGATCGATACGCTATATTTATTGCTAGCTTTTAAAACGTGACTCGATTTTAGTATATTTTTGTAGTTCTAACCGATGTACCATGTGGCTTAGTTTCTGGTTTTCTTTTTCTAATTAAATTCCTACCTTTACTTACAATTACCGCAATAATAGTGTCATAATGGCACGAAATTGTAACAAATCAAATAGCGTACTCGAGGCCCAGACCAACCTACTGTGTTGTCCTCCTGATTAAAAAACTCTTGATACCTAATTTTAAAATATTTCTAAATTGTAATCCATAGAATAGAGTTATGATCAAGCAGCCTTAAACTTATGCCCTTAAAGGCCATTTGTAGATAAAGTTTCTGAAGAAACTTTTCACTTCGTTTGAAAAAGGTCACCTAGGGTTGATGTCAAAAAAATAAATAGAATCTCTTCACGTCCGAACCAGGTTCATTATTCAAGGTGTTGTAAAAAAATAAGCACCCCTAACCAGGTACCATTTAGTTTTTACTGTAAATTGAATTTTTTTACAACACTGTTTCCAGTTATAGTAAAGGTGTCCTTAAAAGTAACTCCGAAAGTAATGAAAATAAAATTACACCGAAATGTATTATTAGTTAAACGCTTTTCGGCAAAAAAAAACACCAAAATGTTGCAAGAAAAATATTTATTTTAAACTATTATTATTGTTATATTTCAGGCTATTAAAGACTATGGGGCCATCAGGTGGTCCTGCATTTTGCCACAAAGTCCTTTAGTCATCATTTAATAATAATAATAATGCTTGGACGTTATCACAGGATACAGCAT
Source organism: Falcaria lacertinaria (assembly GCA_951449985.1). NCBI lineage: Eukaryota > Metazoa > Arthropoda > Insecta > Lepidoptera > Drepanidae > Falcaria > Falcaria lacertinaria. The sequence goes on along the minus strand of OX602121.1, from coordinate 8,924,083 downwards.
GGGGTTCTTCAAGAAGGGTGTGAAGAGAATTTTGAAGGGTCGGCAACGCGCGCGTGATACCCCTGGAGTTGCAAGCGTCCATAGGCTGCGGTAACTGCTTACCATCAGGCGGGTCGTATGCTTGTTTGCCACCTTAGTGGTATAAAAAAAAAAACACAGCGCCACCTAGCCCTAAACTAAGCAAAGCTTGTACTATAGGAACCAGCAGCTGATAGAGTACTTATATACTTTTTTTTTGTAAATACATACATTACACCCAGACGCAAAGCAATAAAAATTGCCACATAAATGTTTACCCCGGCGGGAATTGAACCAGTGACCCCTAGCGTAGCAGTCACGATAAAAATAGATGTAGACCAACGAAAATTACATAGGTAGGCAGAGTTATAGAGCGCCATTTCACTTTTGATTCGCACACCTCTATTGCTTCTTCTACATTCATCACTCTCTTCATACGTGCCCGCCTGTTCCGAGTACTCTTTACCTAGCCATCATTGAGTACTTTATCAATTTGAGCTAGAAAGGTAGACCTTGACCTTCCAAGACTTCATCCACTAACATTCGGATTATATATATTTTTTGTCATTCATTCATTCATTCATTCTGTTCGCGCACCATCTACCAGCCAGCGCGCTCGGCTAAAAAGACGTCTCCAAGCCAAATATTTTGCACGGAAAACCATTGCCTCCAAATTTAAATATTTTTTCTATTCTCAAAAATTCGAATTTTTTCACCAAGACCTGCCAAGACAATATGGACGCTATTTTTTAATGTTCTTGTAATCTTTTGTATTATCATCGAATAAATAGTTATTTCCACAATTGTACATTAAACGATTCATTTAAACGTTGTACACGACAATATTTTCACATTTCGACGCATCACTCCTGGAATAATCGCATATACACGAAAATAGATCTGGAATCATCACTACTCTTCACGTCCCCAACACATTCCATATGTCCAAACCAACGTAGCCCCATTTTCATCTTTATAATAACACCCTCTTTCACTCCAGTGGTTTTACGAATCTCTTCATTGGGGCATCGATCGACAATTGTAAAATATTTAAAGAATTTCTTGAAAGTCAGGCGAACCTCGTATATATCCCAAAATATACATGCATGTTCATACAAAGCGGTCTCGAGAGTCCAAGCTACAATATGTAAGACTGAATGTAGTTGGACTACTAACTACATATCTTTTATTAAAATCTTGTACAGTCAGTTGCAGCTGCCCCCAACTGCTTTACTGGTCTCATAAGGCGGGCTACTCACGTAAACGTTTTTGCAACAAAATATAACATTTTATTTTTTATACAGGAAACGGAAGCCCTTTCCTATCAGATAGGCTAGAAGCTGGTATAACAAAAAAGTTTATAAAAAATTGATGAATTTCATTCAGTTGAATTTCAATTAAATTTTGCATTCACTTAGTAGCCGTGGAGAATCACGGATAGAGGAGAGTTACGGCAACTATTTTTTCCGTACGTTATTAGTGAAAATATTACTTTACTAGTTGTTACCCGCGACTTCTGCATTTATTTTAAAAAAAAGTAGCCTACTCCTTCCGTAAGATATAATCTATCTCTATGACAAATTTAATTACGACCGGTCGATTAGTCTTTAAAAGGTAAAAATACAAACAGTTACATTCGCACTATACTTAAAGCAACAGCACTGAAAATATATCTGCCTCTTTACCTCTGTGATATCATGGTTAAATCGCCCCCACATCGAGCTTAAACAAGAACTACGAGCTGCTGCACTGGCTGATATGCAAATCAAACACGGCCAAATACGTGCCGTACCTCAACGGTTGTGAAGAAGGGAATTTAATAAAATATGTATCACACTGAAATATTAGGCATGTAAAAAAATTAACGCCAAAATAACAGTTGCACTTTGAATAGTGGCTTTAGAAAGGGTTGTACTTGGCAATTAATAGATTCGGCAAAGACATGTTGGATCCGCTCCAATATGGGAAGCATTTTTAATTCTCTTTACGAATAAGCGTCCAAAGATTTCCTCTTAACGGTAGGTGTTTCTTTGTTCGGAACGATTTCATGGACTACCCTACCTAATGGTTAAAGTTTTATTAAAGTTAGCTGTACTCGTTTCTGGAAATTTACACATATAGTGGTGCCAATTCTGTTGTTCAAAATTACTAAACTTCACTAATTTGACAGGTCTAAAAATATTGCCATCCTTAATTAACCCCGCACATGAGAAAGGGATAGTAAGACTTTTTAGACCTGTCAAATTAGTTAAGTTTACTAATTTTGAACAACAGAATCGACACCATTATCATTGGTTTCTGGCATTTATGAAGTGATAACGACGTGGTTGACGACGAAAGAGGAAGGGGATAACAAACTCTACTTTACATTCAAATGTTTTGTTGAAAAATATGTGATAACTTCACTAACTGTCATTACAAAAGTCAAACGACGTCCAAACTGTTCAAAGTTATGCAAGTTAATTTAAAAACTTGACTTGTGTCATAGCTTTGACACAACGTTCACGGCGCTTGCACAGATTTATGCCTCAATTTCCTAAAGCTTATAAATCGTCCTCATTTTAAAGATACAGCGTTGGGCAGGCGAAAACATTGTGTACGTGGTTACAGAGTTAAGAGACGGTTTGCAGAGTCATATACCAAATTCTATGTTTCTTTTTTACATTGAAACTTGTTTTTGTACTACGGTTAAAATTTAGAAAAATATAATTAATGTTGATAATTTAAAAAGGGTTTTCATGGGTTTCGAAACTGTATTCTAGCTTTTAGAATCTCATATTTTTTATTTTTTTGCGAATAACTAAGTGACCCAGGTGTTCTAAACTTGTAGTGCGAAGGCATAGTTAATGAAACTATGCTTTGCCTTAATGAAATACAATGGTATTCGTTTATATGTACGCCTCTTTGTTCCCGAAGTTCCACCTAGGTTTTTATTCGATCTGTAGGGCATGAATAATTGCGACAACGTTGTCGTATCGCCTTCGTCTATTTTAGTATTGAAAAATGAACAGCGCTGCGGCGGTGAAAAGTGGAACTAAAAATGAGTATGGCAATTATGACAATTCGCGAGTTACGTTTTCGTTTACGTAGTCGACAATGTTCCTGCTACCGGCACTGAGCTCAAAATATTTATCGTGTCTAGATCATGACCCTAAGCTTATGATTGGATCATGCCTCGTTAATATGCAGTGCTCGCGATAAAGTGCTCGTGAGGGTGTGGAAGCGGAAAATTATGACAATTTTATGCGGTATTCCAAGGTTAAGGATATTTTGTGTGGTTTTATATTTGTTACTAGCGGCCCGCCCCGGCTTCGCACGGGTAGACATTTATATCAAATATTTTGTCTACCCGTGTAAAGCCGGGGCGGGCAGCTAGCCTATGTTAATCAGTGATAGTGTAGCTTTCTAACGGTGAAAGAATTTTTGAAATTGGTCCAGTAGTTTCGGAGCCTATAGACATTTATCAAATATTTTGTCTTCCCGAGCAAAGCCGGGGCGGCAAGCTAGTATAATATATAGCCTGTGTTACTCAGTGATGATGTAGCTTTCTAACGGTGAAAGATTTTTGAAATCGGTCCAGTAGTTTCGGAGCCTATTCAATACATACAAATATACTAATCTTTCCTCTTTATAATATTAGTATAGATATAGATATAGATAATGTAAACTAGCAACCCGCCCCGGCTTCGCACGGGCAGCGTTAACCATAATTATAAGCTAAATACATATAAAACACAAATAATTTATACAGAAACCTTCCTCTTGAATCACTCTACCTATTAAAAAAACCGTATCAAAATCCGTTGGGTAGATTTAAAGATCTAAGCATACATAGGGTCAGGCAGACAGACAGCTGGTAGCGACCTTGTTTTATACTATGTAGTGATAGTGAACGCTTGGAATATAATTATAGACTCACTCTGCACAAGTGGCTCCCCGCTCCTGGTAATTGTAGTAGTTTAAAATATGTATATTTAATAAAAGCAGTGACAAAACCAACTTGGTAGCTTTCATTTTAATATTTGTAATTTCATACCTATGTTTTTTTGCATGTTTTTAAAAATCTCTTTATCCGGGCTCTTCTGCCAGGGGTGTTGTGCCTAAGGAACAAGGCTAAATTTCTCTAGCCAGAAACATGTATTTAAATAAACTTGTATACTGAATTGCGTAGAAATCTTCGCTTATCTAATTTCGCGTATCCTTATATAAATTGCCTAAATGCCTATAAATCAATAAATAAATAATCAAACAGTGCCATACAAGTACCCAAACGGACCCCTTCTGACAGATTTATGGTCACCCTGTCCGCGATAGGGTGTGCAATTTTCAATGCATGCCGTGAAAGTTTGCCGTAAGTGCGTGATGCTCAATTTTGTATTATGGAAACATCCAGCTGAGGACTGATGACAAAATGAGCAAAAGTTTTGATGTCAGTAATATACTTATTGTAGGAGCCGTGGTGGCCTTGCGGTATGAAGCGTTGTCTGCTGTTCTAGCGATGCAAGCTCCAATCCCATCGGTCTGTACCAATAAGTTTTTCTAACTTAAGTTCAGTGATTATACTAATTACTAATTGTAAAAATAATCATTGTTACTGTGATAAAAGACCTCCGATACTCTTCCATAAATAAGTTAACACTAAAATATTTTAACATAAAAAAGTGACAGTTTTAAATTATGCATGCGTTTGTGAAAATTTTCCTTTATGATAATTCTTTAAAAGTTACATATTTACATACATCATTATATTATCATCATGACACCGTGCCCCTCACTGGGTAGCAGAGCATTTCACTCTAGACATACACAACTCTTTTGTTTTCTCTACATTCATCAATCTTTGCATACATGCCCGCCGATTCCGAGTGCTCTTTGCCTTTCCATCATTTAGTTCTGTGGTCATTTGGTCTAGAAAGTTAGACCTTGGCTTTCCACGGTCTCCTTTTTCTACATACATTTGCATTTTCTGTATTTTTTGCGTCTTATCTCTTTCTTTTTCGTTATTTATATTTTATTATTATATATAACTTATTCGTTATCTATACTAATATTATAAAGAGTAAAGTTTTTTTTTTTTGTGTGTGTGTTTGTGTTGAATAGGCTCCGTAACTACTAGGCCGATTTAAAAAAATCTTTCACCATTAGAAAGCTACATTATCATTGAGTAACATAGGCTGTGTTAGACATCAAATATTTTATCTACCCGTGCGAAGCCGGGGCGGGAAGCTAGTATTATATATGGCCAAACAAACGTAGCATTCCCTTTATTATTTTCTTTAAAAGATTCAGTGTATTATCTTGTAGATGTGTACGAAACATTCAGTTACAGCATTTACCCAAGCAAGCACACACCCCAATTTAGCAGGAAAGTTGGTGAGAACATAATTTTGTTGTTAGACTTGTTAGCAAGCGCTTGCGCCAAATCCCACGGGCGCCAGTCAATTTCCCACGACCAAGTTACCGATAGTGTTGCCTGTCTCTTTTGAAAGATGTATCGATATTTTTTCATAGGGAATTGTTTTTTTAATACCACTAAGGTGACGAACAAGCATAAAGGCGATAAGCGGTTTTAGTTGAATTGATTGGCATTTATTAAGAAATTTATTCACGGTATTTTTATTTAATCGAATTTGTCTCTGTTTATTGTGTTGTTTGAAACTCTAATTAATTATATTGGTGTCGATGCTGTTGTACAAAAAAACCATTAACTAAACTAATTCGACATGATTAAAAAGTATTGCCACTCTTATTCCACCACGCACATGAGAAAGGGATAGCAAGATTTTTAGTGCCGTCAAATAAATTTGGTTTAGTTATTTTGTACAATATAATATTTATTTTATTATTATATTTATTTAGGTTAAGGATCACCAACAGATGAATACATTCAGACAATATCTTAGTGCTAATATAAAAGGAGATTATATAAATGTACATCTACTTATAGGCGACCACAGCTAATAAACATAACTAGTACGTAAACATTAAGAAAATAAATTAAATCTAAAAAAATATATAACAAAAACTATGCGAGTTAACACATATATAAGTACAGATTAAAATAATATACTTACAATATTAAAATGTGGAAATGAAAAAGAGAACAAAATTTGTAAAACACGAAAACCATTTAAATCATACAAAACCGGGATTTTAAAATAAGTAAATGTAATCTAGATAATATCAAAAAAGTTCTTTATTTTATATTTAAATTTATGAGTTTCACGCTAGCTCGAGGCAGACGATTTGGAGCAGATATATTTGACATTAAAGCATAGTTTATGGAGGAAAGTGAGATCCAATACCTTGGATCTATTATGTTTACTATTATGTTTGTATATTTCTTAAATTATATATTATTATTGTGTGATGCGAAATGATTTACATAAAATATGTTCAAGGTAACACAAGACAGAAATCATAATGTATACTTCGTTGGTATGGTAACCATGAGAATAAGTAATATATTCTTATGTGGTAGCATCGGCATATTATAAGTACCAGCATCTATAAAATGCTACGTCATAATTTTGAAAGAAGTCCTGAAATGAGATGAATCTCAGCTAGCTGGCAGGCCTCTTTAAATTTTTCATATATGTATCTCCAAAACAAGTCCAATAAATTGAACTGGTTTTAATATACGCTTTCTTAAAAGCGTTTATTAAACCTACAATTTTATAAACCTATCGATATTTCGATATCGATAAACATCGCACCACTGTACAACGTATAGTGTATTTGCTTTCAGTGTACCGTGCAGAAGATATTAAAAACCTTTCGTAGACTAAATTAAATGTAGCTATTCATTAAATATATCCTGATACTCGGGGTAATTTGATTAGATGTTGATACATTATATTCGAAACCAGTTGACCGGCCCCTCCTACGCATGGCCAGACATTCTAATTACTTTTAGGTGAGGTTTGGCCCGCGATTTTCTGCAAAAAAACAATGTTCTTTTATGGAGAATAATAATTTTATATCTTTCCCGCCTTCCTACAACGGTCCCGTAGATGTAGGCAGAGGTTACAACGCCTACCTGGCCACAAAATGTAATGTAGTGCCAACGTGACAAAATTAAAATAAAAAAAATCATTTATTCAGTTTAGGCCTTAATAAGGCACTTATAAAGATTTAAATTCCCACCGGCAGCTTTAGCGAGAGATCAGAAAGCGCGACTTCCAGAAGGAAGGCTCGCCAGCCTCTCGCTAATTCTGCCTACGTAATTTAATTATATTCTTGAGATTAATAATGAGGTTTAATATACAGAAAATATTTTGTTTCTGTATTTAAACGCATACATTAATATAACATCGCCACACACATATAGTTTGATTGTTTGTATAGGATCACTTTGTTGTCCGTCTGCCTGTCTGTCTGCCAAGATTTTTTATCTCAAGAACACATCGTGGAGTTATAAAATTGAAACGACTGTGAAATAATCAAACCTGTAAGTCAATATGAAGAGCAGATATGACCGTTTATGACGCAAATTTTCGCATATTTTACGATTTCACAAGGGAATCAATCTTCAAAATCTTTAGTTGTAATAATTAGATTAAACACATACATTAATATAACATCTCCACACACGTATAGTTTGATTGTTTGTCTGTTTGTCTAGTGTTTCATAATATAACTTGTAATATGTACAATGTAAATACTGAATAATATATTTAAAGCTAATTTGTATAAAATGTGACATGTAATAATCGATATAAGGAAGACCGGAAACTCCTCATACAATCACACTCTTGCTTAAAAAGAGGCTTGCAACACTAAAATGATAACTTGTAATGTTACTGAATAGAAAAATACATATTTATTTATTTATATTGTACCACACATGTCCATACAAAGGATTTGAAAAGTGATTTACAACAAGCGTGCTTTGTTTTAAAGCACATTTTCAGTGAGAATGCCAGCATTCCCAGACTATCCCCTTTATCCGAGACATATTTATGAACACATGTTTCTTTTATAAAGTTGAGTAAAGCCTTCGCAGTATCTGGGAGGTTAATGTGAACCGACAGGCTTTTAACCCTGGCTTTTAGAGATAGGTGAAGTGTAGGTGTTGAAAGTACGAAGTTTGTAAACATTACAGTTTTTTGCAGACTCCTTTCCATTATGTGATTATAGAGATACATACATATCACGCCAAGCCCCTCTCGGGGTAGGTAGAGAGTATAGAGCGTAATTTCACTCATATCTTGCATACTTCTTCTACATTCATCAATCGCTTGTCTGCCAGTTCCGATTACTCTTTGCCTATGCAACATCGAGTATCCCAAATGTTTTAAAACTAGCTTCTGTCCGCAACTGTGTCCGCGTTGAGCTTCGAGTCCCATAGGAACCTACAACTTTTCCGGTTTAAAAAGTATCGTATGTATTAAATTCAAATTAATAAATTGTAATATTTGTAGGATTTTAGACGCGGAATTCTTTCTTTATCAGAATCGGCACGTAAATGTTCCTCACTAGAATATAATCAAATACATAAAAAATGGGTTCACACCCACAGTAACCTCACGTTCGAACGATTCCAGGGTTAGGTTATAAATAGCTAAAATCGTGTTTGGAATATTAGAATACGCGTTTCATAATAAAATATATTGACAGTATATTTTTCATAGTGTAACTTTCAGTAGAGAACAATGCTTTCCATTAAATACAAGATAATGGTGTCAATTCTCTTGTCACAAATAACCCCAAATAATACTGCTGTCTTAACGATGAATACAATATTATTTTTATGAAGGGAAATAATAAATTATTGTTATTATTTATTTATTGTTTGTTCTGTTTCTATAATTATTGTTATTTAGGTTTGGTCTTGATGGTCTTGACGTTTGTAACGGAACCGTGATATTCAACGAGGAACCCTAATACCAAAACCGCTGAATGGACATCGGCACACAATATTGCACACTGTACCGGCCATCAACACGAGGCGCAGCGTCAGCAAGTTCACCGTGACCTTAGTCACCTGAATGTGGGAATCGGACGTTACTTCATTTCACATTCATAGATCACCCTTCGATCTATAAGCATAGATATTAGGTTAGGTTAGGATTTTAGGTTAGTTTTGTTGTAATTTTTAGGGTTCCGTACCTTAAAAGGAAAAAAGGGACCCTTATAGGATCACTTTGTTGTCCGTCTGCCTGTCTGTCTGCCAAGAATTTTATCTCAAGAACCCGTGGAGTTATAAAATTGAAATTAATATTAAAAAACCCGGGTCTATGGCCTGTAAAAATTTCGGCTGTAAAATAATCAAACCTGTAAGTCAATATGAAGAGAAGATATGACCGTTTATGACGCAAAGTTTTCGCATATTTTGCGATTTCACAAGGGAATCAATCTTCTAAATCTTTAGTTGTAAGAATTAGATTAGGTTGAATCAGTATTTTCTTGCTACCTGCGGTTACAGAATCCATTATGTACTTACATTATTATAATTTATTACATTATTATAATTGTGTTTTAATACGTGTTTAAAAATTTATTCATTTAGTCCCCTTTGGGCAAATCACGCAAATAATACGTAAAACAAAGTTCTCAGCAGTAGCAGTAGCTAGATACTAGTTGTAACAGAATTTTCGAATAAATTAAACTTTTAGGCTCACGAGGTATTCCCGAAAGTACAATTATAGTATAAGTTGTTTGAAATTTCAAACCACAATTTGAATTCGTGAACCAATAAAATGCGTGCTATCTTCACTAGTTGTAACAAATAAAGTCTGATCTTGGTTTTTTATCAAATTATTGCAATCAATCACGTAATTTTAAATCAACGACATAAATACTGTAAAATTAATATCCAAATCCTCCATTTTATATTTGCTATTGTGGCTAAAATGACGTCAGAGTTATTGCAATTTCCAGACATAATAAGACAGCCTAACTACTACTACTAAATTTAATAAATTTATTTTTTAACCAGAAATATTTTATGCCTAACATCAACGTTTAGCAGTCAAAGAAACTAAAACAATTTGCCCCCCTATAATGAGATATATCACCTCGTGAAAAAAAAATTGATCAAAAATAAAAAAATAAGCCTTTTATTATTAAATTGCACGAACCTTAATCAATTAATTGTTAATTTTAAAAGCAACTTTAGTCATTGAAAGTTTGTTTTCGGAAACAATTTTATACAACGCGTTGGGTAATCAATTTGCGGACTAATTACTTTAACAGACTCAGTGGGTTCAAATTAATTGGTTCTCATACCAATATTCACATAAATATTGTGCACTATATTGTTATTTTGTTTATAACAAACAATGCTCGCTAGTATTGGAAAAGAAACACAAGGCAGAATTGCAATCGCACAAATGCATCGGGGATTAAATTTTGGATAATCCTTAATGGATTATCCAAAATCCAATACACACGCCAATAGAACTGTTATGAAACGAAATTGAAAGTTTTTGATTTTATAAATCTTTATTAAAACCTATTTACAGTTCCTATTTATTTCGTCAAGGAATTATTTTGGCAGGTCATTTCAAAGTCGCAACGTTATTATTACTGGATACATTTCTGAAATAAAGTACAAAGTTAGGAGAAAAAATATCCTCTTTTACATTTAGTTAGGCCTCTGAATTTCATTTCCGAAGGATACCTTTTGCGTACGAGTAAAGACGGTATCACTATATAGTATAAAACAAAGTCGCTGCCCGCTGTCTATCTTACCCTAGGTATGCTTAGATCTTTAAAACTACGCAACGAATTTTGATGCGTTTTTTTGGTAAATATAGTGATTCAAAAGGAGGGACATATGTAAAATTCATTTGTGTTTTGTGGGTATTTAACTTATATGGCTAACGCTGGCCGAGCGAACCCGGGGTGGGTCGCTAGTATTAAAATAAATAATGTTTTAAAAATCAAATACAGTCCTTGAAAACACACAGAAAAAACCAACAGCACTTGAAAACACAAAGAAACAACAGACAGTGGTGTCGATTCTGTTGTTCAAAATTACTAAACTTAACTAATTTGACAGATCTAAAAGTCTTGCTATCCCTATCTCATGTACGGGTTTAAATAAGGATGGCAATATTTTTAGACCTGTCAAATTAGTTAAGTTTAGTCATTTTGAACAACAGAATTGGCACCAGTGTCCTAATAAAAGTTGTAGAATTAAAATCCCTTGAAAATCATAAGAAGAAAAATAAAAAGTCACTTATTGCTTTTTTCTATTATTGTAAACACTACATAGTGAGACTCTTTTCAACAAAATCCTCAAACAAAATCCAACCCTTTCATAAAACATAGCTCGAACAATTCGACCGAATTCTATTTCACCGTAAGATATTTAGGCACTCCAGTCCTAGAAAACGATGAGTACAATTCTTGAAGATTTCAATCCGTACTTATCTGGCACAAGGGAGGGATTCATACGATCCCTATAAATGGGGACAGACAGATCATTTGTGCTTTGGGACACTCTTTTCGTTTACAAAAGTGAGTCTGCTTATTCAATCTGTAGAGATGTACGATATAGTTTCGGATTGTCGCTTATTTTTTCGTAAAGGTTTTATAAATTTTATATCGGTTGCGTTACATATTTGAACAAGAAAATGTATGATGGTGCTAATTCTGGTGTACGATATCATTAAACTAAACTAATTTGTCAGGACTTAAAGTATTCCTAGGGTCGGCAACGCGTGAGTGATAGCGTCCATAGGCTGCGGTAACCGCTTACCATCAGGCGGACCGTATGCTTGTTTGCCACCTTAGTGGTATAAAAAAAACAGCACATGAGAGGGATAGCAAGACTTTTAGTCCTGCCAAATTTCGGTTGGTGTCGATTTTGTTGTACAAATTAACTCGATAAAATTGTAGTCAGTAATTTTTATAGTTGTTACATAAAACACATCTCTTTATTCTTTGAAACTTGATTGGGACAAGATCATCATTTGATTTCCATGTTTTACAAATTAATAAATATGGTTTACTTCTTTATGTTAGACCATGCAAATTAAGCAGAGGAATGTTTTTTTAAGTAACGTTAAATTTTAAAAATTTGTTCCTCTTTAGCACATAACCAAATTCCTGTTGTCTAGAGATTGGTGCAAGCTCACTCAGCTCGTAGTGTATACAGTCATGAATGTATAAATAAAGAGTACACAAGTAATGGATGTGGTATCTACGAACTGAGCTCAGTCTCCGGATGTTTCATGGAATTAAAAAAGTTACGCAGACCTGTCTCACGGGATTTTACCTTTCTGAGGTGCGTAAGGTAAGGTTTTGGGCAACACTTTTCGCCGACGCAGCGTTGCTAATCTTCTCTTACAATTATAGTCGAAAGCGATTTGAATACGTAGTCGAATGCTTTATCTTTTTAAGGCTAAAGTTACCAGATGGTAAGTGCCCACCTGATGGCAGTATTTACGTCTATTAGCCACCATTATGGTATAAAATAAAATTACGTTTTGATTTAATTTTAATAAAGGCTGTTAATTTTCTTAATTTTGTTTAGTTTGAAGATGGGAAACTAATTTTGTTTTTTTTAATGTTCTTATATAACTGGGAACATTCAAAACTAAATCTTATATAATAGTATCTAAGCAAACATATTGATGCAGACATCGATTATAGTGTAGAATCAGCTAAAGCCTAGATATAGGCGTATCCAATCCACGTAATCCCTGACAGTTCCGTATAAGATTTCAGTTTACAAAGCGTGTTCAGGGAGCTGTTTCGTTTAATATCCGGTGCTGGCCACAATGGTACGTTGTGGTATGGTTGACATGCTCTGTAGCGTTAATGGCTTGATGAGTTTTAAATATTTTTTTCAAAGGCGTTTTGTTAGAACGGTCTCGTTGCGGTGTTTCCAAAGAAAAAGAATAACCTCCACAATGATAATTCACCCAAACAAACCCATAAAACACTTTCGTGCACCGATAATAAATTTGTTCTTGTTTATTATACCTATTAATAAAATTAAAGAGTCATATTTTAAGCAGAAAGAAAAAAAGAATTATTCCACTCCAAGCCACAAAAGTACTATTTCTCACTGAAAATTCAATTAACACAAGCTAATTAGAGTAATTTGTAAAAAAAAGGTTCTTAACCTTACAGCGCAGTGGTATTCCCATTAAGTTGTCTAATTTCCTTTGTATAGAACACAAGGCTTTCACGGCGTTTTTCATTGTCTGCTGAAGAAATTCGTTCCGTTGAAATTATAATTTTCTTAAGCTATTTTCATTTAAAAAGCTGCTTTGAAAAACCACGTCTACGGAAGCTAGAAATATTCATAATTGAGTGGCTTAAATGCAAGATATTTCAGTGTAAAGCTTATAAAGTTTAATTTAACTTCATTCATATAATCAGTTTCGGCAAACCTTTGGTCTAATCTAATTTGGATAAATTAAATTGGGACAAAATTTTGGCTTTGTATATTATAATATGTGGTGATTTGTGTTTGCTTTATGTCTTAATGCCGCTATGGTCTAGTGGTTAGTATACCTGACTGCTAAGATAGAGGTCGCCGGTTCGATTCCCGACGGGGAGAGTATACGAGTACTCTATCAGCTGTTGTCTCCCATAGTACAAGCTTTGCTTAGTTTGGGGCCAAATGGCGTTGGGTGATTTCCAAGGATTATTATTATTTACAAACAAAAAGGCTTCATGTATTCTATAAGTTGTATATTTGTATGTTGTGTATATACATACCTTATACAAGCATTGGTTAGTTCGAGATCTACTGGTAGCAAGAACATTTTTAGACTACGTATTTGAAAAAAATCTCGAAATGTCAAAATCTTCATACGAATATTTAGTTACTATGAACATCAGTCAGTAATATATGTACGTAGTATATATTATCTACTCTGTGGTAATTATGTATGTTGCATAAGGGAACCTGCTGGTAGTATGTTTATACAGAGAAAGTTCCTAGTACGTCGGTAAGCCCAGCCGATTTAACTTTAGAAAGGCCATTCAAACTTATTGTGGCATTCCGTGCGGGATTTATTAAGGCTCTACACATTTGGTTTGTTTAAGTTTTATCAAGTGATTATAGGAAGTGGCGTGTAGGTTTCGTAAATAGTGTTGTATCACTTCACTACACTACTGCGGTAAGTAAGGTTGCCAGTGCTCCACGAGGCCACGCTGCGCTAGTAGTAATGCTGCTAGCACAGTGGGTCCTCATCAACAAAATGGTTCGCAGCGCGTTAGTGATACCCCTGGTATTGCTAGCGGCTATAGGCTACGATGACTGCTTACCATCAGGTGGGCCTTATGCTTGTGTGCCACCGTAGAGGTATAAAAAATAAATTAATCCTTTACTAACATAATGTTGCGTCAATTTCGCTTCTTCAAATAAATTCTCAAATTATAATTTATGGTAACGAGTCTGGCTGTAAATTTTATAAACTCTGACCACTTAACGAGACCTCTGGTCTAGTGGTTAGTATACCTGACAGCTACGCTGGGGTCGCGGGTTCGATTCCCGCCGGGGCAAAACATTTATGTGACAAATATGTTTGCCTTGCGTCTGGGTGTTTAGTATGTATAATATATATGTATTTACAAAAAAAAAGTATATAAGTATTATATCAGCTGCTGGTTCCCATTGTACAAGCTTTGCTTTGTTTGAGGTCAGATGGCGCTGTGTGATAATGTCCGAGCAATTATTATTATTATTATTACTTAAATGTTTCAAATTTTTTCTTACAGCTGGCTGCTCCCTTTGCCTTCATCTGGAGATATCTTTGGATAATATATTTTAGCTTATGGCTATCACACCTAGCTATAAAAATATTTCTACTAAAAGAGGCATAAATTTATACTTAACTGTCTTACTACATTCAAAATGAAGTTACACAGGCCATTTATTCTCAACGCTGTTTCAGAAGTTCAACTTTTCTAAACACTTGATAATAATAAGAAAATTGAATCTACGGGGCGTGAAATTCACGGTACAAGCATTTTTATAACGGCATGTTTTCTACGACTAATTTACAGTAACTTATTTTTGTACAATAGCGTCCTCTCTTGACAATTTATGTGAATTCATTCACTTAAGTAGCTATTTATTATCTGAGGTTTATTTCAATATTAAAGTTACGATATACATTTCTATGTGCATTAACTCCTTAAAAAGAAAAAAAACTAACCTAATATAAACAATTAAAATAATTAAAATAAATAAAACACTTGTCCCAAATCGCTGTCACGCAGGAGGGTGCCAAGAAGGCTGGCAGCATTGCCCTGCTGTATGGCAATGCTGATCCTTTGCGCAAAATATGTTCCAGCCTTCTTGTCACCGGAGGCCTCAATCAATCGTCGCGAGACCTCCTTGTACAGCAGATGAGCCTCTGGACCCCATGGCCCTGGGGCCATGTGGTCCAGAGGTGCGAGTGCGAGTGCGAGAGGAGCGGTGGAGACCCTGGGGTCTCCACCGCAAACACAGCAAATATGTAGCCCCTTCCGAGGCACACATACTTGCGGCGTTTGAGGCTCTCCTGTTGTACAGCAGCGTCACCGGCCGCAGTCGAAGTGCCCGGGAGATGGGACGGCGCCAGAGTATCGACGCAAGTAGCGTCCCATACCAGGGGCCGCCCCCGACTCCAAGGCACTAACGACTTTTATCTGAGGAATAAGGGTCTGGAATATAAGGGTTTATTTGCTGGCTTTCACGCTATATGGTCCTGGATAAAAACTTTTTACATCTTTTTTATCCCCTTTTGGGCTTGAATGTCTAATAATAATTTCTTAGTGCTTACTTTCGTTAGAGCCTTATGAATACTTCCAAATGTCAGTCCGTCAAGTTTAACAGGTGTCAATTTTACGTTATAAGCCCCGATTTAAACAGAGTCCTTTTATTTTGCGCGTGTCTTTTTGCGTGGTCGGGTTACAGTTTTTCAAACTTTAATTTTACGTGACTGGATAGAATGTATTTTAAGCCATGAAATACTTAGACTTAAAACGAAACGAATTATTTCAAATATTTGAATTACACAACTTTACACCAACAAATAAAACTTGAACTAAATAAAACAGAAATATGTCAAATAATTTCCACAAATCAAGTAAATGGTATTCAATCGGATCGTTGAGTAAATATCCCGGATTACTCCGGTAACTGATCTTTGAGTACGCTTTAAGTTGAATTGCTTCGGCGTTAAGTTAACTCTGTAGGCGTACTTAGGACTTCTTTGTTTGTGTTTAAGTTAGACGCAATTATTGTGCGACATCAGTGTGGTGGGCTGCGAATTGTGATTTAAAGACACGGAATAAAGGGAATTTGAATTTTCTTTTAGGGTTACGTATCCAAAGGGTAACCAACAGGAGCCTTTTACCAAGCTTCTGCTGTCCGCCCGCCCGTTTGTCTGTATCTCATGATCCGGGGTAGATGTCTACCTATTTTAACAACAAGTAATAAAAAGAAAATTAATTAAAATTCAAACAGGCTCTCCTATGAGAATCTTGGTGTTTCTCGATCTTAGTAACGGCTTAATTACAAGCTGTCGCTTGAAATATTCTAAGCTTGTATTGCTATATGCGCCAAAAATGTTTTTTCATACCCTGTTCTACATAGCGTATGATTTTGTTATGTATGTTGATGTAATAATAATAATCTTTTCATCCCACCTATTCGAAAAAGACGACTTCATTTGCCTTTAAGTGCGCCCAAAGGCGGTGTTTTCTATAAGAGACTTCTAGCGGACAGAACAAGCTGATTCGTAGACTAGTATAGTAGAAATGTGCAGACGTTGTCCTGTCCAAATGTCACAATACAATTTTCTTTTTTATCTAAAAGTATTATGTACGCGTATCATATATATAGTGGTCGAATTTCGATCACACACACAATATTATACAACTTTCATAATAACTAGTGCTAAAATCAGAACACTTCTTTTGTGCTTCGTGAAGTTCAGGTAAAGGACCCAATTACCTGATCCTTTTCATATCCCAAAAACAAAAGAGGTTTTATTTCTTCATCAAACTCCATAGAGGCTGAATGGCTGGTCATCAATTGAACAGCCGAACCGAGTTCCGCTATTCCGGCATTATTGAGTTATCCTAATTCTGATTTAATGGCTCTTACAGAATAGGCCTCCGAGTCATTACGGGAGGTCATTTTTACTGGGGCCCGTAACCATAGTACTCATTTTTAAGCAGTACCTACTGTCTTTCTCTGTTTGTATTTACCCATGAAATTGTAAACAAAATCCGAACGGTTGATGGTACATGACAGATGCTATAAGGCGACATTAAGGTTACTTTTAGTATGAGATAGTAATTATTAAGCTTCTTCGCAAACCAAAAAAATCCGATTCCCTCACGGGGTAAGCAGTGAGTATACATATAAAATTATAAGTAGTGCTAGGTTACTGCACTGTAGTAATACGAAGATCAATGATGAGAGCTCAAGCAGGAGCCAACCCATGGCCTTAAGCAGTAAAACATATTATATGTATCCTATCTACTTTTTTACAATTCCCGCACAAACAAACAAGCAACTTTATCTCTGTATAAAATGAGTAAAGATTTGGTCATGTAACATGTATAGATGTAGAAATTGTGTAGCGACAAGGGAATTGAACTACCACATAAGTATTTACTGTGGGTTTTCATACCGGTACCGTAATTATGAGAATAACTCATTTGCGCTCGGTTTCTCTGGAATTTAACGTCGACACACTGACGAAGGGCCACCTATTTCTGGTGCGATGAGCTTAGAGTACATCTACTATATAAATGCTTGAAAACTATTCTGATTAACCAAGGGCTTGAAACTCTATTAAGCTAACAACGCAGATTGGCAAAATTCGATGAGAAAAATATTATAGCTAATCGGTGCCTAATTATTTACCGATATAAAGATTTTGTTGCTTCAGACGATATAAAAAAATCGACGTCAATCAAAATCAATAAATCATGGATACAGTTTAGGCCCTAATAAGCACTTATGAAAGTCTAAATTACCACGGAAAAAAGCCACCTGAGAAGAACCGGCAAGAAACTCAGTGCTGTCTTTTTTCTTGTAACAATATTTAGGTAACACAATTCTTATAGAGATAAGTAGGTATTTGCAAATATCATATACTTACTGTTGAAGTGTATCTCTATACTATCTGCAACTCCCAAGCACGTCGATGTTACGTAAAGACAAGAAACTAAGGTCATATCTTTCAGCTTTCTTACGACCTTAGTCAGTGGTGTGTCTAACTAAATAAGCATATAGAAAGAGATGTGTAAGTCAAGAGTAGGATGGCGCTGTATAAAGTAAAAATAAAAAATCGTAGGCTTTAAGGCACTAATGAAGGTCTACTATACCACGAAAGGGACTCGGACCTGATGATATGTATGTAATGATTTAAAGAGAGGTAGGGCGATTTGGGATTTCCCGTGGGTTATCCCATTTAAATTGGAGCCGCCCGACTGGGGACTGTACCTCCGCCTTACAGAAGACCGCAGTGAAATAACACTACTTGATGTAGTGTTGTGTTTCTGCGGTAAGTTGCCAGTGCTACACGAGGATACGCTGGGCTAGTAGTATTGCTGCTAGCACAGTGAGTCCTCATCAACAACATGGTTGGCACCCCGTTAGTGATACCCTAGGTATTGCTAGCGGCTATAGGCTACGGTGACTGCTTACCATCAGGTGGGCCGTATGATTGTGTGCCAACTACGTGGTAAAAAGCCTATGTATATGCATAAAACCGCAAATACAACATCCAAATAAAAAACCTTATAAAAAACAACATTAGTATGAAACCGCAGGATGTATAAAAGTACATTTTGTAATTTCACACGGCGCGTCGGTTGTATTATTACACTCACCTGTTGCCGGTTGGTGTAATGTAATTTAATCGTGAAATATGCTTTTAATGACACCCTTTCACATTGTATATGCATATTTATATAATTTAAGTACGCTTGGACTCTCAGAATATAATTTTTTATGGTAAGTATCAAAACGTGTAAGTGCCAATTCTGTCGTCACACATCAGACAAATTAATTTGAATAGGTACAGGGGTCGAGGTAAACTTGAGCAGCAAACTGACCAGATGACAACTAAGACAGCTGACTGGAGCTCTTACGGGCCACTATGGCACGAACGACCATCTACAAAAGATGGGTCTATCTGAGGACGTGCTTGTAATACAGAAACAGAGACCATGAAACACGTGTTATGCTGCTGTGACGCATTAAGGAGGCAGCGAATGGAGGCTCTGGGGGGGGCATATGCGGAACCAGAGGATTATATGCTATTCCCTGCTGGCAAGATTTGCAAACTCATACAGGGAGTATTGGAAACAGCAGGCAAGTAGAGCGTAAGGGGCGAAGGGCAGCACAAATGATCCCAAGGGTCGACGTGCGTCTGGGGTAGCCTGGACCCAACAAAAGCCCAAATATAAGATAAGGTAAGATCAGCAAAAAAGGAATAATTAAAACATATTTCTAGTATGGGAGCTCAATTCATTTTTAAATTATTTTTGTTGTTTGTTGTTTGTTGTTACCCACGGATAATGATATAGAACCCGCCGACAGACAGACAAACGGACGGACAGCGCAAGCTTAGTATGTAAAACGGTCCTGGGTACTTTTCGGGTACGGAACCCTAATAAAACATTAAGATGTAAGAGTGTCGCAATTGCAGTAATCCATTTGGACGTATAGTCATCTGCTAGTTCCATCTGGGCTCTACATTTCAAACTAGTAGATAAACTTCGATTAAGCCCCGAGTCCAGCGAAAAGACATTTACACGTTACGATGCATCATGATAATACTTTTCTACTTAGGTTAGGTTAAGCCAGGGTCGCTAAGAATTTGGCTATGGTATCCCCTGCCTGTCGTAAAAGGGGGCCGACGGGCCCGTGGGCACTCAAAGTGGGGGCTCTGACTGCCCCTTAAAGCTGGCGGCTGGTGGCAGCACGACGTAGCAAGTGCTGACAAGAGCACGCGAGGGTTCCAGGTTCGGCGACATGGCTGCCCCCGGGACGTGCTCAGACAAAGTGTAGGAGGCCACCGGTGCGTTCCACTGGAGATCCCGGAGCCCTCCTATAGTACGGAGGATGGCCTCCGGGGGGGGTTTTGTGAGTCAAAATCTCACATGCCCAGTCTTCTCCCCTTAAGCGGAAGGGTACATTTTTTTCCCTCGTTAACAGAAAAAGGTTTTTAAACGCACGGGTTGCATCCTTTTACTGTTGGTGTTGAATTTCAACATGTAATACAATCTCAAATTTATCACATTATCAGTTGCTGGTTCATGAAATATATGTTATTCATAGGCAATGATTAAAGTAAATATTTACTGTGGATCTTAGGCATTATTATACGTTACCTAGGAGTTCCATACAATGACGGATAACATAATATAGAGTAGATTACGATTACAATATATATGCAGTCAAAAATTAATCAAAATTCAAATCAAAAAAATATAAATTTAGTTTAGGCCCTACTAAAGCACTTATGAAGATCTAAATTACCACCTTCATTTTAGCTTTATATTAAAATGACAAGTTTTATATTAAAATGCATGTTTTATGAAATATATCGTCGTGTCGTTATGTGTAAAAGAACCAATTATTTCAGTTCAGTCTCGGCCGTTGATTAGAGAGCTGGGGACTACACCTATAGATAATGAGTACAGTTTGTGGTTTAGTTAGTCTAGAATACAAAATATATTATAATTTGCTTTGTCCGCTTAATGAGTGTGATACGGCTCAGCCGTGGTTTCTTCCGACACGTGTTTCAGGACTTCCACGTCCCATCATCAGGGTGCCGCCGCGTTGGTCGAGCAGCGTGATGTCACATCGAGGTCTGGATGCTGGAGCAGCGCCGCAGCACGATGGTCGGACGCTGGAGCAGCGTCACAGGATGCTGGACCAGCGTCGCAGGATGCTGGAGCAGCGTCACAGCATGATGGTGGCGTGAGACGCCACGACTTAGTTAGTCTGTCTGTAGTACCACATACAAATATACGTCATAGTGAAGCTATGTACAACTACGGTATACGCTCAGTTCAATTAAAAAAGTAGAAGTAACTTCGTGAACAACGAAATGACGCCGGTTTTAAAAAAATGTAGTGGAATACAAAATATATTATAATTTGCTTTGTCCGCTTAATGAGTGTGATACGGTCGAACGGCCTGCGCCCAGGTGAGCTCAGCCGTGGTTTCTTCCGACACGTGTTTCAGGACTTCCCATCATCACGCACGTCCCATCATCAGGGTGGCATCACCAACGCGGCGGCACCCTGATGATGGGACGTGGAAGTCCTGAAACACGTGTCGGAAGAAACCACGGCTGAGCTCACCTGGGCGCAGGCCGTTCGACCGTATCACACTCATTAAGCGGACAAAGCAAATTATAATATATTTTGTATTCTATAAATATGAATTTCCGCAAAGTAAAACCTGAATCAATTCAAAAATGTAGTGTATGGGTAAGGTGTAGTTTCGTTGTATTCGATGTGTGTGTACACATGATTGTGTGTGTGTACACTGCAAGGTGTAGTTTTCTTTCTGTAAGTCGATATTTATTGCAGCTTGCGCTAGGTGGTAGAAATGGTTTTAATAAATTCAATACTGAACGCGTGGAAAATTCGTTATAACTAATTTGTAAGGAATTCCATTCCTTGCGGGGTTCCCAAGCCGCACATGTTTTTTAATCTAATATATAAAATTCTCGTGTCACAGTTTACGTTGCCATAGTCCTCCGAAACGGCTTGACCGATTTTGATGATTTTTTTTGTGCTTATCCGGTATCTATGAGAATCGGCCAACATCTATTTTTCATCCCCCTAAATGTTAGGGGTAGTCCACCCCTAAATTTTATTTTTTATTTTTTAGATCGATTTCAAAAATTCTTTCACGGTTAGAAAGCTACATCATCACTGAGTAACATAGGCTATATATTATACTAGCTTCCCGCCCCGGCTTCGCTCGAGTAGACAAAATATTTGATATAAAAGTCTACCCGTGCGAAGCCGGGTAGACTTTTACCCGGGCGGGCCGCTAGTATTTCACTAAAAATTGCGAAATATTTGTATTTTTGTGTTGAATAGGCTTCGGAACTACTGGACCGATTTCAAAAATTCTTTCACCGTTAGAAAGTTACGTTATCACTGAGTAGCATAGGCTATATATTATACTATCTGCCCGCCCCGGCTTCGCACGGGTAGATAAAATATTTGGCAAATGTCTATCCGTGCGAAGCCGGGGCGGGCCGCTATCGCGCTTGTAGTAAATAAGGAAGATAAATATTCTTACTTCTTCACTAACTCCAAATTTAGCTAGCAAATTTACAAAACGAAATTAAACTAACCTAAAGCTACAGCGCCCGCTAACTTAAATTTTAATCCAGTATTTTCTGCTTCAAACCGGGTTTAGCTGCAATTAGGTGGTTGAAAATGCTTTCTCAGCGAGAGCGTCGCCTTACTTAGCCTAAAGTGGGATTTCCACCGCCATGAAACGCGTAACTTAATGGTGTGTAGCATGTTCTGTTGGAGTTATCGTACATTTTCCTGTATAAAATCTGATTTCACTACAGGGGTCAATGTACCTTCTTTACGAAGGTCAACGGGCCTTTGTTCCATAATCAAAATCCAGCGCTGGTCCAGGGCACACATTTTCTGCATTTGCGGTTGAAACTCTAGGTCCCTGGAGCCCGGATGCTCTTCAGCTTTTAAGGAGGTCTCACGTTGGCTGGTTGAGGCCTCCCGTGACAGGAAAGTTGGAAAATCAGCATTGCTATCCAGCGTAGCAATGCTGCCAGCATTCTTGGCACACTCCCTCATGATTCTGGTTTGGGTCAGATCTTTTATCTATAAGTAGGTAAGTTAAGTTCTGTTTTTTCTTAATAGTTTAATCCGTTTTGAAAAAAGCGACTCAACAAAACTGTCTTGATGAAAGAGTGAAGCGTTGAAATGTATACAATTGACACAAAGCCTTTCTTAGGTAACACGAGCAGTCCTGTAACACCATTTACAATGTAAAAGACGATGGCACATTGTTAGAACCGATCCAGTAAAAAGTATATTGATGGTAATTTATTTCATTTAGCAAAGTGAGAATGGACGGACAGGCGTGAATTATTCAGAGGATTCTAGGCGAGCCATCCTTTTGCTGCGACCACTCGCCGTATTGACTCCCGTCGTTTGTTTTACAGTTATTACTACATTTCTATCTCTGTGTTTTTTTTTAATGAATCTCCGTTATGATAAGACACAGGTCTTTCACTGCAGTTATCAGATTAGGAATGTACGTGACATGATCATCATTTTTTCATCACTTTTGGTTGGTTGGATGTGGCTTGACGTCACATAATTTAAAAACACACCATCCCAACTAAAATCCAACTACTGAAAAATATCGCCCTTAAATTATTAAGGAAATACTCTCATCTTCAATCCTCTTGTACCTATCAAAGTTGTTTATTGAACAGACGATACATATTAAAGTTTTTATGTAAAATTAATAAATACCGTACAGGTTATAGGAATAAATTATTCCTTTTACATTACCGGGTTATGTATGAAGAATAGTTTTTCCTTGCACAGTACCGGTAATGTAACTGGTTATGTACGAAGAAAAAATAATTCCTTGTACATTACCCGGTTATGTACGAAGAATATTTTTTCCTTGTACATTGCCGGTAATGTAACTTGGTAATGTACGAGGAACAAGCGATATTATATCTAGTATTTAATACGTATCATACTAATGTTCAGAGGAAAGCCGTGGTCGTATAGGCTGCGGTAACTGCTTACCATCAGGCGGGCCGTATGCTTGTTTGCCAACATAATAGAATAAATTAAAAAGGCAGAGCTGTTACAACACCCACATATCACTAAAGATAATATCGTGCCAATGCGACAGAATGGTCAGTTCGTCGCCGTTTCTTAGGCACTTACGTCCTTGATTTTTTTCTGACATAGGCAGGTTCCTCACGATGTTTTCCTTCACCGTAAAGCTCGTGTGACTAATCAGTGCAGTTATGCTCTGTAATAAAAGTCATTGGTGGTTCATTCTGGTCCAAATCTGAAAGTGGCGGCGAACGCATTTGTTTTTGTATATTCTGTTAGAGCTTGCCCGTCTTAACATTTTTACTGTAGCCCCTGTAGGCCCATTGTAGTTGTAGTTGATTTTATTTGTAATCGAAAATCTTAATTTTCCTATTTTTTTGTTGAAAATAGGAATTCAATATAACCAAAACAAATGAAATGTACTGTAATGACCAACTTTGGTGCCATAGTAATAAATGCTCAGACGGACAAGCTCTTAGAATAAGCTCAAGAATATTAAAAAAAAAATGCTTTCGCCGCCACTTTCAGATTTGGAACAAAACTCTATTAAACATGGAAGATGTCCTTTACGTCGCTAGAATCACAGGCAACGCCATGAGTCCATCGCGGCTCGTTTACTACGGTTAAAATTTCTTGTTTTGTTAGAATATTAGGCATACGACTACGGATATCCTCTGGACATCACTATGAATCTGTAGAAGCCTAACCACCGCAGAAAGCCAACGCTATCCCATTGTTATTACAAATATTTATACCACCATAAAAGTCGCAATAAAAATATTTGCAAAAGGTCAACTTAAAACCCATTTGAGTCACTTTTTTTCCGGTGGGTTAATTAATATTATCTCCATTTACAATTTATTAGATTTAAAAGCACACAAAGTGTGACTGAATAAAAAAATACTTCGTTGACTTTGACCTAAGCTGGAGAGATTACAGTGACATGTAGTAAGGAGCTAAATTGCGGACCGACGGACCGTTGGATTAGCGACTAGCATTACGTTACTTTATTCGAGCAATTTATTCACGTAATAAGACAAGAAGATTTTTAATCTAGTTTAACTTAGATTTAAGGTTTATTTATTAGAAAAAACTATAATTCCACATTTAAATAATTCTACAGAGAACACAGATATATGTTTGGGAGTTGCTAAACAATTAAAAATCGTCGGATGATTGGATTAATATCCACCCATTAGTCATTTTAATCATCTCAGTAGGTATATAGGTAGAGCGCCATTTCATTCTTGACTTACACCTTCTTTTATTCATCAATCTCTTCAAACATCGGGGTCTAGGTCTGGGTCTAGATCTAGGGTCGACAACGCGCAAGTGATACCACTGGTGTTGCAAGCGTCCATAGGCTACGGTATCCGCTCACCATCAGGCGGGCCGTGTGCATGCTTGCCTCAGTGTTGGTATAAAAAAACCGGCCGGTTCCGAGTACTATCTACCGTTCCATCATTGAGTACTTTGTTAATTTGTACTAGAAAGTAAAATTTCCAGTGACCAAAAGTATTCCTAAAATAAATACTGATTCTAGGAAAATAATGGTTATTTTATTTTTTTATTATTTTTATTTTATTTTATTATTTAATTTAATTAATAGAGTTATCAAGGAATAACGCGTGATTAGCATACTGTTAACATAACATCGTTCGTAGCAATGCTATTACACATATAATATCATTGGTTATACGTAGCACAGGCGTATAAGGTTAGAGATCTGTCGCCTACTTTAATTTGGTTGATACAAGTGCCGTTGATTTCGAAATCTCGGAGTCTTCTTATATGGACTGAGGATGACCACCGGGGCGGTTTTAGTGATTAAAAATCTCACATAGACGTCTGCTTCCCTAAAGCGGACGAGAACATTTTGAAGGCTTCCCTTGGTACTTGGGACGATTTTTGATAATCAATAATGTCACGATGCATAAGCGTTAGTTGCATCCGTCATTTTAGGTGATTCTAAATCGATTCAACCATTTTAGATAACAGTAGAATCGTGGCAGATATAAACTAAAGAGTTATCACTTGGGTTAATTTATTACAAATATACCATAGCAAAAAAGGCCTTTAGTTTATCGCGAAATTGAAAAGGATTCGGTTTGTTTTCAAACTTTTCTTTTCATAAGAACCTTCTTCTAACAATAACTAACACGAAAAATAAATAGCGTAATCGGTCCAGCCATTCACGTGTGATGCCGTGACCAAGGGAAATAGGGATTCATTTTAATATTTAGAGATTTGTAAGTAATATGTACTGTGAGATAGCTATGTAAATAAAACAAATCTATATATTAGGTCCTTACATATGAAATTGGCGTTTTGTATGGGAGGAACAAAAAGTCGAATATTTTTTAATATAATATATTTAATTAATCAAAGTATGAACCATTATTTTCTATGCACTTTTGCCATCTCATAGGTAGTTCATTGATCCCTTTACTAAAAAAACCAGTCGGACGGGAATCAATAAAATCTTTGAAGGCGATTTGGACTGCCCCATCGGAGTTGAATTTTTTCCCTTGCAAGAAGTTATCCAAATTTCGAAAAAAAATGGTAATCTGTTGGAGCAAGGTCCGGGGAGTACGGAGGATGTCTTAATGGAAATGGAAGTCTTCCAATTGAAGCTCTTCTAATTTAGTAGCCGTCTGTAGCGCAGTGTGTGGTCTAGCGTTGTCGTGAAGCAGCAGTGGCGTGGAGCGATTGACCAGCCTAGGTTGTTTAGCCGCTAGCTTTTCCATCATGGTTTGCAATTCCTGACAATAGACATCAGCCGTAATAGTCTGGCCAGATTTGAAAAAACTGTAATGAACAATACCGGCACTAGTCCACCAAACGCTTACAAGTAACTTTTTTGGGGTTAATTTTCGCTTGGGGCAGGATTTGGCTGGCTGGCCAGGATCTAACCATTGCGCTGAGCGCTTCCGATTATCGTAAAGAACCCATTTTTCATCACAGGTAATGATTCGGTTTAAAATACCTTCATTATTGTGCCGGTTTAGTAATGTAACGCAGCAGTCGACGCGCGTTTGCCGGTTTGTTTCAGTCAATTCGTGAGGTACCCACCTTTCAAGCTTTTTAATCTTCCCAATTTGCTTCAAGTGAATTAAAACAGTTTTATCACTAACATTGCAGCCTGCAGCTAACTCGGACGTGGTTTGCGATGGATCCGCTTCCACAATAGCCTTCAACTCTTCATTATCAACTTGAGTCTCAGGCCGTCCACGGGGCTTGTTCTGCAGGTCGAAATTTCCAGAACGAAAACGTTGGAACCAAAAACGAACTGTGTTTTCTTTTGCAACACGACCGCCATACACATCATTCACCCTTCGAGTTGTTTCCGCAGCACTAGTGCCACGGCGGAACTCGTACTCGTAAATAATGCGATATTTAAGGTTTTCCATTTTGTAAAATGAGTGACGCAAACAGAAAAAAACAGAAGAAAAAAAACAAATGAATGACGATGATCGAAGCACAAATACATGAGTCTATAGCTGTACAAATTTGAATTTGGAATTCCTTACCAAAGAGGAGAAATTCGTGATTAAAGTGGCCAGTACGAAAAACGCCAATTTCATATGTAAGGACCTAATATAATAATATAATAATAATAATGTTTGGACATTATCACACAGCGCCATCTGGCCTCAAACTAAGCAAAGCTTGTACTATGGGAACCAGCAGCTGATACAATACTTATATACTTTTTTTTTGTTAAATACATACTTATAATACATACCAAACACCCAGACGCAAGACAAACATATTTGTCACATAAATGTTTGCCCCGGCGGGAATCGAACCCACGACCCCTAGCGTAGCAGCCAGGTGTACTAACCACTAGACCAGCGGTCTCGATGCTTAAATATCAATATTATTGGACTTATTCCAAATATCGTCGTCACTAAATCTCACCCGATGTGGCTGGTTACCCGATTTTAAGAGTAACCGACAGCCCTCTGACCTTCACATCCATGCCAACCAAATCAACTGGTCACTGGTTTAAGCCTAGGGGTATATCAAAATCAAAATCAAAAATCATTTATTCAGTTTAGGCCCTAATAAGGCACTTATGAAGGTCTAAATTACAACCGGTTCGGAAAAAAAAGCCACCTGAGAAGCAGCCAATGGTCAGACTTTATGCTTCTAACAGACTTATTTGCTACATATTAATTCACTAGCTTCTGCTAGCGACTACGTCCGCGTTGAGCTTACAATCTCAGATTTTTTTTAGTTTCTAAAATGTCCTCCGGATAAAAAACATTTTCCCGGGATGAAAACATTTTCCCGGGATAAAATGTATCCTATGTGTTAATCCAGGCTATAAACTATCTGTGTTCCAGTACCAAGCATCCATCCATCCATCTATCCATCCATACTCACAAACTTTCGCATTTAAAGTATTAGTACGAAAAAGGGTTTGTTTGTTAACATATAAGGAGAAATATAGAAACTGCTTTTGTATGTACATGTAAAGAAGAAATGACTGGATCTACTGAACCATTTAAAAAAAGCAATCACTTAAAATGTCATTATATTTTATTAAAACCAATTTTGTTACGTACCCTATGTTGAGGCTTAGGCCATAATATAGATAGGATAGGCTCCGAAGCCGTGCCAAATAATATATTCCTATATCGGTTTATCATTACAGCCTCGAACAATACACATTAGCATAATGATACCATAGCGTTCTCTCAATTGGTATTAATGGTATATATTAGACAATATCAGGTTTGGACTTTAGAAAGATAATATATATTTTTATTTGTAAGTAGCGGCCCGCCTCGGCTTCGCACGGGTAGACATTAATCGAATATGTTGTCTACCCGTTTTTAGACTTTTTCAGGCATTTTTTTATTATTTTTTTCTCTCTCGTACTTCAAAGAATATTCTAAAAAAATAATTAGCGAAATCGATTCAGCTGCTCTCGAGATTTGCGCTTAGCAACACATTCAGCGATTCATTTTTATATTAACGATAGCCGTGGTAGTTTTTGGTTGAAGCAACGCCTGACCTGTACCAATGAGTATTTCTAAGCTTAAGTACAGTGATTATTCACACCATGAGCTTGAAAAGACAGGTAGGGCGAATTGGGATCTACCGTGGGGTTTCCCATTAAAATTGATGCCGCCCGTCTGGGGACAGTGCCTCCACTTTACAGAAGACCGCAGTCAAATAGCAATAACACTCTTGACTTTCACATTTCTCTTCTTCTAAATTCACTGATCTCTTCACATATGCTACCCGGTTCTGAGTACTCTTTAACTTTCCATCATTAAAATTTGAAGAGGAAACATAAAAAAATGCAAAAACAACCACGAAAAGCTAGAAATATCACGGCCAAAAACAATCTTAATTGACAGAACAAAATCTGATGATCCCTAATAAACAAGGGTCTGGCGGTAATAATTCACGGGGCGTAATAAACCGATATCCCGGACAAAAACCGGACTTGTGTCCGTGTAATCAATTAAAGGATTTAAATTGCGGGAGCTTGCCGTGCCCATGAATAAAACATGTGACAAAAGGGACCGTCATTTTTACTATTCGAAGCTAGTTGACGATCGAGTGAGGGGAGAATTGGACTGGTTGAGAAACAAAGCTTTTGGTTAAAGTAAATATTATTTTATTTCATCCCATCTATTCGTCATCATAATAATTATATTAGGTCCTTACATATGAAATTGGCGTTTTGTATGGGAGGAACAAAAAGTCGAATATTTTTTAATATAATATATTTAATTAATCAAAGTATGAACCATTATTTTCTATGCACTTTTGCCATCTCATAGGTAGTTCATTGATCCCTTTACTAAAAAAACCAGTCGGACGGGAATCAATAAAATCTTTGAAGGCGATTTGGACTGCCCCATCGGAGTTGAATTTTTTCCCTTGCAAGAAGTTATCCAAATTTCGAAAAAAATGGTAATCTGTTGGAGCAAGGTCCGGGGAGTACGGAGGATGTCTTAGACTTTCCAATTGAAGCTCTTCTAATTTAGTAGCCGTCTGTAGCGCAGTGTGTGGTCTAGCTTTGTCGTGAAGCAGCAGTGGCGTGGAGCGATTGACCAGCCTAGGTTGTTTAGCCGCTAGCTTTTCCATCATGGTTTGCAATTCCTGACAATAGACATCAGCCGTAATAGTCTGGCCAGATTTGAAAAAACTGTAATGAACAATACCGGCACTAGTCCACCAAACGCTTACAAGTAACTTTTTTGGGGTTAATTTTCGCTTGGGGCAGGATTTGGCTGGCTGGCCAGGATCTAACCATTGCGCTGAGCGCTTCCGATTATCGTAAAGAACCCATTTTTCATCACAGGTAATGATTCGGTTTAAAATACCTTCATTATTGTGCCGGTTTAGTAATGTAACGCAGCAGTCGACGCGCGTTTGCCGGTTTGTTTCAGTCAATTCGTGAGGTACCCACCTTTCAAGCTTTTTAATCTTCCCAATTTGCTTCAAGTGAATTAAAACAGTTTTATCACTAACATTGCAGCCTGCAGCTAACTCGGACGTGGTTTGCGATGGATCCGCTTCCACAATAGCCTTCAACTCTTCATTATCAACTTGAGTCTCAGGCCGTCCACGGGGCTTGTTCTGCAGGTCGAAATTTCCAGAACGAAAACGTTGGAACCAAAAACGAACTGTGTTTTCTTTTGCAACACGACCGCCATACACATCATTCACCCTTCGAGTTGTTTCCGCAGCACTAGTGCCACGGCGGAACTCGTACTCGTAAATAATGCGATATTTAAGGTTTTCCATTTTGTAAAATGAGTGACGCAAACAGAAAAAAACAGAAGAAAAAAAACAAATGAATGACGATCATCGAAGCACAAATACATGAGTCTATAGCTGTACAAATTTGAATTTGGAATTCCTTACCAAAGAGGAGAAATTCGTGATTAAAGTGGCCAGTACGAAAAACGCCAATTTCATATGTAAGGACCTAATATATTTTCCGTGCACTTTTTGAATTTGGAACATCTTAGTGTTCAGCGCCAAAGAAATCGAACGCAAATATTGTTTGAATAAAGAATGACTGGTATGACGGCCCATAGTCACGCCGCCAGCTGAATAATACATTTTCATAATTGCGAAAATTTCTCAAATGTAAATATAATCTAATTGTACTCCCTTATGATACAATCTACTATTTAATACCTTCTCGCTCTTATAAACGATAGTCGAAATACCACACATACTCATCACGAGAGCTACAAAGTTATTCGCCAAATTGACTTGAAATTTTACATAGTTATTCTTTCTGCGCAGACCAGAGTTTTTAGCAAATAGTCTGTCCTACAGTTTTACTTATCCTACTAGCGACCCTCCCGGGTAACAGACCATAATATACACGGCATTTTTTTTTTACCAAATTCTATATGCCAAGGTAGATTCTGACGATTTTAAAGAACTTGTAAAGTCTAGTCAAATAAAGTTTTTTTTTTTAAGCGGGTTGTAGTAATTATTTTATGGGTAGTTTACATTTTAATACTACAAGCTAAAATCGTTAATAGATTATTTTGAGTTTCAGTTTGAGTTTATTTAATTCCGGAATATTTAACTATAATCGCGGACGAAATCGCGGACAGAAGCCAGTAACCTATATTTTATTGTCTGAACTCACCTGCATATAACAACGAAGTTATCAATAGTTTTCTGACATTAGTGAAAAACGTCTCGATTTCCGTTGCAGTATTGTCAAATGATATTTCTACATGGCAGGCGGGCCGTGACGTAGCGCGAGAATGAATAATTTGCGACACCGTATCGTATCGCTTTCGACAATTTTTGTACTGAAAAATGATCAGCGCTGCGGCAGTGAAAAGTGTAACTAAGAATTAGTATCTCAATTTTGACATATCTATCACGTCTACGTTTACGCTACGCAAAATGTTCTTGCTACTGCACTGTTTGCCACTCTCATAATGCAAAAAAATATTATTTTTCCTACCGTAAAGTACGCGTAGATGAAAGAAATAAACCGGCATCGTTTGTGTGTTGCTGGCGCAGTAATTACCGCCTGTATACCGTCACTTTGACGGCAAATAAGTGGTACATTAGCGAAGTACGCGTACCGAGTGAAAACAACCATTTTTAAGATTCACAATGCGTATGAATAATTTCAAATGAGATATCTGCTTACTCTACATAGAATGTTGGTATTATTATTTCAGTCCAAAAGACTAGTGTTTTCTTTAGACTGATTCCCGATTCCTAGAATGAAGTTTATTAAAGAGTCATGCCTTTTCGCGTGACTTCGTCCGCCTATGTTACTTATTTAAGGATAGTGGTAGAAAAGCTGATGTAGATCAAATTTATTGAAATATATTTTAATTTAAATCGGTCTAGTAGTATCAGTGATTACGCAACACACATAAAAAAAAAACTCTATAATATCAAGTAGGTATAGATAGAGAAATATAGTGTTAAAAAGATTACAGTTTAACCATTTTTGGACGCTCTTAGTAAATATATTGATTGTCATCTTCAAGAGTAGGGACGGAGTCTAAAAAACTCCATGGATTTTTTATGAAATAATAAAACTAAACATTCTATTCTGCAAAATAATATTGAATACGTCTTTGATTTCTTAAAAATAAAGTTTAGTAATAAAATTTATTTTGTGAAGATTTAATTCAAGAAACTAGTCGAGTTTCAAACTTACCATCGGTTCTAAAATCAAGATCTCTTCAGATTTGTTCCCAGCTGAATGGCGTGATTTTGTTATTGAGTTTGAAGCTGCAAGTTACTACAATGAATCCTATTCCTACTAATATTATAAATGCGAAAGTATGTGAGTATGGATGGATGGATGTTTGTTACTCTTTCACGCAAAAATACCCTGCGGATTTGGATAAAATTTGGAAAACAGACAATTTATAACCTGGATTAACACATAGGACACTTTTTAACACGGTTTTTTTTTATCTTGGGAAGGTTTTACGTTTCTCTGAGATTCTAATGGTAACCGTAGCATATTGACACTTGCAACACTAGGGGTAACACTCGCGTTGCTGGACCTCAATCATCAAGTTTGATAAGGAAACATAGGTTTTAAATATCAGCGACATATTTGGAAAAGCCTACGTCTATTCTTTTTCAGGTAAACCTTTATTACATACATATTTTATTGCTTTCGCAATAATTAGTAAACCTTTTTATTGGCTCTTAAAATTTTTCTTCTGTATTACCGGAATATTTTCCCACGCCTTGTTTTTATCCTAGAGTATTTCGTACGAGGCAAATCGCTCGTAATGTAATTAAAAATAAAATTAATAAAAAAAATTGAAAAATCCCAATGTATCATTGTAACGTTTCTTAGCCGTAGTGTATATATATATAATTATGAATATAAATTATCTTAAGTCAAATGGAAGATCAAATTAAGACTGTTGCACAACCCTGCAGTTTAATGCATCAACGGTAACGCTTTATATATATGTAAGAAAGACACGAGTTACGTACCATGATCCTTATTATCCAGTAAAAAGGGACGGAAATAAATTAATTAATAACAATTTTCACTCCTATTTTTTTTATAAATCAATCGAACACCACTAATCATCGCGCACGTGTATATAAGTTGTTAGCGACACAAAATGACTAGACTATTATATGAAAATTTAATAAATAATAATAATAAAAGCATGCTGCATCTGAGTATTTACCTGTATCGTGGTTTTTGTTATATTATAATTTAAAATACACACGTCAGTTGACTATACAATTTCACTATTACATCGCTCATGTTACACATCCCCGTTTGTCAAAATAACGGAACTTTGCGTTTATAAACGTAGGTATTAATTGGATAAAAAAATATTATTATTATATATAGCACATATAATCACCAGAATCCAGCATATGAATTGATGGGGGCTGGATCAATTTGTGTGATCACATAAAATACGGATACTCATATCCGTATTTTATGTGATCACACAAATTGATCTCAATCAATAATTTGTGACATTTATAAAAAAAAAGTATATAAGTACCTTATGAGTATTCTTTGATTTCTTACGAAATATTAAATAAAAAAAGCCATAAGCATAAAGGTGTTAGGCTGCGGATGTCAATGTAGCTTATATGCTAAAAGCATTTATGTCTAGAAAAAACGCGCGCCAGTGTGCTACAATTACAAATAAGATGTTAATCGTCTTAGTTAAATTAAACCGATTTGTATGCGAGCGATGCTCGAGGTGTGGACGGTGGACATTCAATTAGGAAAAGAAAAAAAAACTGATTAAAGCTCAGCTGTAGGGAAAGCAATTTGTTCCCGGATTAACGTGTTTTTTCTTTTAGGGAAATGCTGTTTTTTTTACTTTGTGTGAGATGGAGATTTCTATCTGGCGGAGTTGGGAGATTAGGGACGATTCTGCGTCGGCATTATTATTGAGGTCAGTGATTATTTTAAGTGGATTTCGTCCATTGGGAAGTAACAAGGCTTTCCGTTGAAGCCTAGCTAGACTGTAATTACACTGAAAAAAAAAAAACATTATTTGTAGCGTACCAATTCTGTCTAGCAATGCAGTGTTCCACTCTTCTTGGGAAGCAGTAGGGTATAGCTTTGTTTCCCTGAGACGAAAAAAAAGGTTTGCTACTTGTATTTTACGCAGTATATTATCTACTCTGAGCTTTTATAATTGGGGGCGTTCTCTCTCTAGAACCGCGGTGGCCTTGTGGTAAGAAGCGTTGTCCGGTATTCTAGCGACGCAAGTTCGAATCCGACTGGTCTATCCCAATAAGTTTTTATATTTTAAGTGCAGTGATTAGTCACACCACGAGCTTTACGGTGAAGGAAAACATCGGGTGGAAACCTGCATACGTCTGAGAAGAAATTCAAAGACTTATGTAGTGCCTAAGAGACGGCGACGGACTCACCATCTGTCACGTTGACACCAAATTATCTTCGGTGGAAAGTGGGTGTTGTATCACCTCTGCCTACCCCATAATAATATTATTATTATACTCTCAGTGCGTGGCACCGAAATCGGCCATATTCTAATATGCATTTTAATGTTAAAAACTTCAAATTTTTCATAAATATTTTACTTATTCCACTCACCGGTGTTTTTCACAAATACGAGTACGCAAACTAATATTAACGACACATTGATGGAACGGTCAGAGGTCTAAAGGTCCCTGGTTCGATCCCTGGTTTCGACACCAAAATGTTAGCTCTGCACACATTGTATACTGGATTAAAAAACGAAATAAGACCACACCGTATTGACAAACAACAACTTTATTTTCCCCATAAAATCTATTTAACATCACATATGAACGAAACCATATTGACTTCTACTTGACTTGTGGCGACATCTTGTGAGCGAAAAAGAAAACTTTATTTTATTAAATACCAATTTGAACAGTACACTTATGAAACGGGAATGCTACGATCATTATACGCGTTTTGTCAGGTATCTCTTGCGTACTTTTTCGTGACTGGTAAGTTCATAGTACAGTTCATAGAATAAAGTGGAATGAGACGCAATTAAATTTAAAACTCTGTGCCCTTTGGCGATTGGTCGCCGTATTGGAATACGACAATCCCTTTTCCACGTTTGAAAGATAAATCGTATTTTTTATTCACGAGAGCGATTTTCTATATTGTTCCAGCTGTACCTCAGTCACTAATATATAAATAGTTCGAGCATTTATACATTACTAGCGGCCCGCCCCGGCTTCGCACGGGAAGACTTTTATATCAAATATTTTGTGAAAAGAATTTTTGAAATCAGTCTAAAAAATAAAAATTTAGGGGTGGACTACCCCTAACATTTAGGGGGATGAAAAATAGATTTTGGCCGATTCTCATAGATACCGGATAAGCACAAAAAAAATCATCAAAATCGGTCAAGGATACTCCTCCGAAACGGCGCAACGAAAACTGTGACACGAGAATTTTATATATTAGATGGTTGAAAAACCCTTGTCATAAGCTCTTTGGCAACATAACAGATAATAAGGACACACGCGAGTGATT
Organism: Falcaria lacertinaria; assembly: GCA_951449985.1. Taxonomy (NCBI): domain Eukaryota; kingdom Metazoa; phylum Arthropoda; class Insecta; order Lepidoptera; family Drepanidae; genus Falcaria; species Falcaria lacertinaria. The sequence continues at coordinate 8,888,289 of OX602121.1, read as the reverse complement.
TGTTGTTATTTGTTGACAAGTAACATTATAATACAAGACTAGAAATGTTTAATGGGATCACCACAGAATAGAAAAAAAATAATAAGACAAAGTTGGAAGTAGTGCAACCACTACGGAAAAAATAAATTAAAACCCGCGCTAGAAAGGAATGAAATCGATTAAATTCGGAGTTTACAAAGTAATACAAAGTAAATCGTTTCCTTTTATTCGTAAAAGTCGGTTAAAATGTAGCCTATGTTACTCGGGTATATAACAAATCGATTGTCACCTCATTATTCAAAATCAGAAAAATAGTTTAGACGCCACGGAAGGAAATCATAACCCTTACTTTTGGCTTCGCCGTATCGTCGCGGGCACAGATAGTCACAAAATAATGTGCTACTTCCGCCTTGAAATACAATATAACCAGCGGTGATAATTTTAATTCAAATGCAGCCTGATTATAATTTGAACTTTCTGAAAGTTAACGCCATGTGGCCGTCATGCCTAATCCGGAACAAAATGGCGACGAAATTGTATCCGCCAGCCGGCTCGGTCCGGTATTTACTGGATAGAAACCAGTTTTAAATCGCATGAATCCGGTTTGAAGCGGAGAGGGTACGGCCGGCGTGGATTTTGCATTTGCTCGATTTCACTCAATGTTACAGATTTGCCGATAGACTTTGGATTTTTAGTTACATTTGACTTTCAAGCACATGTGGTGTAAAATTGGTTTCTGAAAAAGATTAAGTTCATGCGGCTTTTGTTTTCTGTGTGGTCTTATTATAAAATATAGCCAATATGAAATATTTTTGATGATATAACAAACATCGTTCTACTCGGATGTGCTTCTTAGTCGGGTTATTTATTTCTAAAGGCTGTGTCTAGTCTAAAATGACGACCACTGGATGCACCATGTTCTTCCATGTGTTTCTATCCTCTGCGGTCCTTATTGCTGATAATATATAATGAGTTTTATTTGGTCTGACCAACGGGTCCTCTCGGTTAATGGGAGTGATTTCGTGAAAAGGGACGGAATTTGATTGGATACAGATAACAGCATTAAGACACAGATACTTGTATAATATATGTTTATGAGTAGATTCTATAATACCACTACCTTGCTGTGCCCTACTACGTGTAAAGTTATGTTGCCTGTATAATTATTATTGTGTATAATGATGCCTGTACTAACGAACGAAAGTGAATTTGAATTTGAAGATAGATAGAGCGACTAATGCAATAATGTCATTGTATAGAATATTTATATATATATATATATATATTCAATCGCAGCCGTTTCAGGTTCAGTTCCTGTTGATTGCATGAGCAAAATTCAAAGTCCGAAGAATGCCTGCTTCCAAGTTTTTGTACTAAAGAGCCTTTATAGAGAGTTCAAATAAAATTCGACTCAAGAGGTGAACGAAACGTAGTTCAGGGAGTAAATATCACCACGGTAAACATGGACCGAGGAACATTTTTACGAAGTGCGTTAAAAGTAAGAGGAAAGTTCAGAATAAATCCACCTGCAGACTGATACAAACTACATATTGGAAATCATCACGTTGTAAGCTGCCAGTAAAGGTGGTGCTCCACGAGGATACGCTGGGCTAGTAGTAATGCTGCTAGCACAGTGAGTCCTCATCAACAACATGGTTGGCAACACGTTAGTTGATACCCCTGGTATTGCAAGCGGCTGAAGGCTACGGTGACTGCTTACCATCAGATGGGCCGTATGCTTGTGCACCACCTTAGTGTTATAAAAAGGGTAACAAATAATAAGAAAAGCAATATTAAAATAATAAAAATTGATGATGTTGTAACCAGCTAAAAATATTATAACAGTGTTAGGGCATTATCATACCGGACCTTCTGGTCCCAAACTCAAAAGAGCTTGTACTATGGAATACCAGAAAACTGACAGAATTCTTTTTACGCAAACAAATACTCTTCTATAATTCAGTTGCGAAATGATGGCGCTCTATACTCTCTGTCTATTCCGTACTTGGTGTGATGTATGTACATAATGTATCAAGTCCATGGCTTACCTAGTATAACACTGCAAGCTCAAAGAGTATAAGGTATACAGAGCGCTCTAGAATTTCAAATGGAAGCAAACTGTTTAAGATACTTCCCGTCCACGTAACTTAAGGTTGCCACACATAAACATTGTTGAAACTTTATGAGAAACACACATGATAAGGAGTTTCGATAGATTTAATATGATTTTCAATTAAGATAATAATTTTGCTAATATAAAGTTAAAGACACGCTTTATGTTAAAATGCTAGTCAAAAAATGCCAAAAAGCTAATTAAAATTCAATTTCATATTAAAAAGCTAGCTTGCAAAGTTGACAACCTAAAATTACGTAAAGCAATGTTTTAAACACAATATGTCGTAATATGTGTTACGTTTTTTTCCTTCGTATATTTAAATGAGCTTTAGTAATGTCTATGAAAAAAATAGTTTTTCTTTTCCCACAGGGAAGAGTAACCGGGAATACGCTCGAATTTCGATCTCTCGAAATAAAATATGTCACCAAAACTGAACATGTCTGGCACTTTTTGAAACCAAAAACGGTGGAATAAAACTCGCCAGCCGCGTTGTGTACAAAACGTGCGCTGAATACTTAAAACCGTTCATTTTGCGATTGATTCACGCTTTGTTCAGGATTTTTTGGCAGGTATCTCGTCATTTGATAATGAAATTGAAAGCCCTTTATAAACGGCAGAAATGCTTGCAGTCTAAGCAAAAAATAAGGAAGAAAATCCTCTCAAGAAACATAATGGTGCACAAAGAAAGCTCTGTGCACTTAAAACAAGCTACATACTGAATTTCTTCACCTTATTCTCTAAAGCTCTAAAGGTAAGCTACATAGTCTATTAGCGAGCTAACAATTAATTGGCTCAACTAAAACTGAAGCTTGTGGAGAACGTTAGTTGATATTAAGCCCTCGGGCAGGCACAGCACTAAGGCATTGGGAAATATCGTAGATGAGTTTCGCATTTGTTACAAAGGCCCCAGCATTTACGATTTGCGATAAAGTATTCGCATCGTTAACGTAAACATTTCCATGGGCGGAGTTTTGATTCAAAACGTCACCTACCTACGTTACTATTTACTATCAACGCAACGGCCATACATTTGAAATGCTCCAGAAAGTTATACACTCCGAAGTTTGGTTCCTTTTGCGCACGATACGGGCGTTTTGTATCAAAATTCCGGACATACGTAAACAAATACAGGTAACCATGGAAATGTTTACGATAACGATACGAATACTCTTTCGCGAATCATAGGGCTTATATTTGATACAAAAAAAAATACAATGCTAATAAACCTGTGTATAGAGGCAGTTAGGAGCCAGGTTTGCTGTTAGTTTAATATAAACTCGCATAACATTTTTTTGTCTAAGGATACAAACAAAAAACAACATCCAGACGACCATAGAACCTCCTCATTTTAAAGTCGGTAAACAATTTGCTTTTTCTAGATATAAAAAAAAAAATTAAGTAAAAAATGAATTAAATCAGTGGATTCTAAACTAAGTAAAAAATATACTATTAACTGACTTAAATTTGCAGTTGCGTCGTAAGAAGTCAATTTTATAAATGTAAAATCATCTTTTTCTGCAATGTACGTCTCCTAAGCAAGATTTTTTACGAATGATAAAAGTACAAGTGACTCAGCTGCCAGATAGTTTAAAATACTCTTATTTCGCACCACTAAATATAAATAGCAGTGTTTATTTTTATCACCTGTTTACAATATGAGCGGATGAGCTATTCAGAGAAATATTCGAGACATTCGGTCATGGTAGGTGATTCTATAACTGGGCACACGAAATCCAGCCTTGTTTTATATGCAGTAATGTCGAGATCAAGGTGAACATTAACATTACTTAGATATTTAGACATTTACGCTTCCAATATAAAAGTTAGACTGGCTAGCTGCCAGCATTACATTGATATCGATTGTTTGTAGGATTATTTTTTGTAATTGTTTTGACTCGTTTAATTTTACACCACCTAGGTTGCAAGCGGCAATGGAGAGACTTTGCCTCCCTGTGTGTGTTCTACCGCTTGTATAACGGACAGTGTTCAGAGGAATTGTTCGACATGATGCCTACGGCAACATTTTACCATCGCACCTCTCGCCACCGGCGGGGAATTCATCCCTACACACTGGAACCAACGTGGTCCCGCACTGCGCGGTTCCAAAGTAGCTTCCTCCCGCGCACAATTGAAATGCGGAATGAGCTCCCCGCCGTGGATTTCCCAAAGGAGTACAACGGAGTTCTTCAAGAAGGGAGTGATGAAATTTCTGAAGGGTCGGCAATGCACGTGTGATACACCTGGTGTTGCAAGCGTCCATAGGCTACGCTTACCATCAAGCTAGCCGTATGCTCGTTTGCCACTTTAGTAGTATTAACAGGCATACTCAACCCACCTAATGACTATCGGCTACCGCAGCTTATGGACGCTTGCAATACCGGGGGTATAATTCGCGCGTTGTCGATCCTTAACAAATCATTTCACCATTTTAAAAAGTCCCATGCTGTATGTGACACATGTTTTTTGATGTGCTACATCCTTCCTTTCGCTTCCCTGGGAGTGATTTCGTGAAAAGGGACAATAAGGGAGATGTATTACGGACAATACAAGAGATGTTGATGATCGCAATTGATGAGCCGGAGAACAGATTTGTCATTTCAGTTGCGACTTTATTGCAAACAGTGTCAACACTTTTTTGTCTTAACGACAAAAGGAAGAAGGAGAGTTGTCAGATACACATCATACGCGACTCCTACGATAGTTTTTAAGCTTTTATAAAGAAAATACTTGCTGATATGATTGAAGTGATGGCTTTGTTATAAAATACCAAGGATATAATCCGTGAACGCTGTACGGTCGTGGCAATCCTCAGATGGGTATTTAGAAAGTACAATGTATAATCCGTTGTTACGCTGCAGTAAGAATTTCCTTTGTAAAGCTGTTTCTAGTTAGGATCGGTTTACATTGTACTACTGCATTTTTACTTATTTTAATTTTTGATATTTTATATATTACGTTAGCTTTTTATCTTTTTATTTATTTATGAATTTATTTATTTATTTATTACGTACAAAAAACAGAGCTCAATTTTATAAAAATTACAAAGTTTAATGGTAAAAATCTGATCTGAACTGTTCCAAAGCATGTATAAACAGCATATTTACAAGTACTAATACGAAATTAAAATAAGTTTAAATGTATACCTTTTATTCATGTCACAACCTGAACGTCTTTCTATGTGACTGGGTGGTGGCAGAGGACAAATGGAAAACGAATTAGTTGTTTGTTTATCACATTTGTGTTTCAAAATAAAACAAAGCCCAATTTTAAGGCATGAAAATAAACATACTAAAAAGCAATGGCATTTTTTTACGACTACAACTAAATAATTAGGTATATTCATACTAAAATTCTACTAAATTTAAAAGAAATAATTGGTAGGTGGTTTAAGTCTAATGGATACGGATCCTAAGTATCCCATTTGTCGATAGTATGTTGAAAATTCGTTTGATTTAAGCCGTCTACGTCGGCGTACCTTTTGTTGGATTATATTTTGCAATAAATAAATATATTCACTTTGAACGTAAGGTATTTGCATATTTTTTATTTTTATCCGACTACGGTGCAGCCAATAGGAATAGTTATGAATTTAGCAGTCTATATAATTTGTATTATATATATATGTTTGTATTTACGTGTTTTTTTATATCACTAAGGTGGCACACTAGCATACGGCCCACCTGATATAACTATAGCAGTAACCGTAGCCTATAGCCGCTGGCAATATCAGGGGTATCACTAACGCGTTGCCAACCATGTTGTTGATGAGGACTCACTGTGCTTGCAGCATTACTACTAGCCAAGCGTATCCTCGCGTTCCTTACCTTATTAAAAGAAATAACCTTCCAAGTGTTTAGGAGAGAGATTCTCCTAAATTTCGTAAGTTTTTCATGTCAGTTGTGTCATATATAACTCATGTCATACAAATTTCCATAATTACCGTCATTGATAGCCGGGTAATTTATGACTTAATCACAACACATAACCGTTAAATTCATCTAACCAAAAGATCTGACAGTCAATCCAACTACTTCACTTCTCTGCCACTCATAAAACCGACAGATATGCTATCCAAACATTTGCCGAACCCGAAAAAACAATTTGGAATTGAATCTACAGAGTCAACTTTGCCTAAGCACACTTTTAGAATTAACATACACATTTTTCAAAGCGACTTCAGTGTGTCAACACTTGAGAAATAATGTGTTTGTAAGGTGCTTAAACAGGAGAGCATGAATTGGCCGGCTGGGAAGCTGGCTGTATTTATATTGGTAATGGTATTTAATGGCTGGCTGATATTGGCTCAAATGTTGGCTTAGATAAGATATTGGCTGTGGTATGTGCCGAAGTCGGGTTGTTCCCTGTCACCCATTATTGTGATCCCACCAGCTCCACGGCTGTTAATTACGTATAAAATATATTTCCTGGACATCCAAGCAATAGGTAGTACAGTGAAAATGAACAAGGTATTTTTAGATTTAGTTGATAATTCGCAAAGATTGTTTACAATCAAAATCTAAATAAAAAATAATTTGTTCAGTTTAGGCCCTAATAAGGCACTTATGAAGGTCTAATTTACCACTGGTTCGGAAAAAATAGCCACCTAAGAAGAACAGACAAGAAAGTCAGTGCTCTGTCTTTTTTTTCATGTAAAAATCATGATATGGCAATGTTTATTACAATTCTTCTAGACATAATTAGGTATATACAAATTTCAGAATGAAAGCTACCAAGTTGGTTTTGACACTGATTTCATGAAATTAATCATTATCAATTGTTTTCATTTTCTGGACTCTTGTTTATTCTAAAATCGATTTGTTGGCTGCAAATCTCTAGGCTATAAAAAAAACAAGCTAAAACCAACCCTTCTCCAAAAATTATTTTGGACTAAAAAATATTTGCCCTTTTTTGCAAAAATGTAGACGACATTCTGCTGTCCCTTTAAATTTAATCCAGTAGACCCTTTTTAATGTTACATGTTCACACCTGACCTATTTGATGGGCCTGCGAACATCGGGCTCTTTAACCTTTGATAAAAAGGTGTTTGGATGTTTTGATCTCGGTCTTTCAAATGTGTACATATCTGTCTGTTAAATTGTTGTACAGTAATTTCATTAGGATCAAGGGATCAAACAGACATTTTGGATCGTTTACCTTTCGAAGGACCAAATTCTACTTTCATTTGTTAAAAGGATTAATGGTCTAATTATTTAATTACTTATCCACACTTGTCTCTTTCAGAGTCAGTCCATTCAGGGCCGCTCTACTATTACCTACATTGACATCTTTGGTAAAATGGTTAGATGTGGGCTCGTCTGGTTTTTTGGTATAATATTTATTATCTTATTATGTGAGCATCTATAGTATGTTTACCTTACTGAGATTTTTAGTAACCCTATACCCAGCCTTAATTTTGAAAAGGAAAGATTTTTAATAAGAAATTCCGCTGTGATCGTACAATGTACAAAAAATTTTATTTCGAATTTACAAATTCTCGATTTGAATAACTCGTTCGGATCAAATAACGTCAAAATTATATTCCAAAAGGAAAAACTTCCCATAACGCGAACACATTTCTGCGCAGTAACTTGAAGGCGATATTTCCCACCCTCCATAATATTTTTATTCCATCGATGCGAAAATATTTTCACTTCGGATTCACTTATTTTTGGATTACATATTTTCTCCATATTGTGTTGCTTTTGTTTGATAAAAAATGTGAAGAGATTTTCCTTCACAAGTTTAGATGGTGGGTTTGTTAAAATTATAATCGCTGTTTTTGTATTTGTTTTAAGAACAAGATTAGATGCGCCACCCAAACCTTATATTTTACGTCAATGAATATGTTTACGATACCCTTTTAGTATAAAGTCAACGCATCCGTCTGTGATACCTGTAGGGGCTGTATATTTTCAATCGTAGTTTAGCCAATTAAACATTTCAGTCAGATAAAAAAAAATAAGAATATAAAAAACCACAAACGAAAAAAGTATAATTCAACGGTTATGTATAAATTTATAAATAGAACATGTAATTCCAAATAAATAAAAAATTAACAAACCTTATTTGTGTTTTAAGCAACTTAAATAAAAAATATTTTTCTGGTATCGTAAAAGAGGTTTGTTTTCTGCTCGTAGCACCTAAAAAATTCAGTATAATATCCGGTCGTTGATAGCAGGCTAAGGCATCCTATCTCCTGCCGGGTACTTATCTATCGCGTTAGCAATGGTACATTAAGTTGCGATTAACTTCTGTACGCAAATAGCTTCATGTGATGTTATGATGGATGCGTTTACGGCCTGTCAACTCGATGTTGCTAATGCGATAACGTTAATACCAATTTTGATATGTTAGGAGAAAAGAGATCCAATCACGATTGGAGTGCTTTGACGCGTACCATTAGAAGATGTAGCTTACATGAAACATGGTTTGAATATTGCCTATGCATTTGATGATGTCAAGCTTGCGTATTTGACAATTTACGTCTTTTTTTTTGTACCTCTACGGACGAAAACAAGCATACGGCCCACCTGATGGTAAGCTGTCGCCGTAGCCTATAGCCGCTAGCAATACCAGGGGTATCACTAACGGGGTGCCAACCATGTTGCTGATGAGGACTCACTGTGCTACCTTACTTACACCTTAACCTTAACCTTACTTACCGCAGTGTTATTTCACTGCGGTCTTCTGTAAGGTGGAGGTACAGTCCCCAGTCGGGCGGCTCCAATTTTAATGGAAAAACCCACGGGAGATCCCAATTCGCCCTATCTCTCTTAGATTATGTCTTGTTCTAAAGTCTGATCCCAATTCGCCCTATCTCTCTTAGATGATGTGTTGTTTCAAAGGCTTAAGTTTTTTCTTAGTGAAGCTCCCGCGACTAGTAAATGGATGGGTGGCAGCAAAATACATAGACTTCGTGGGTGGCATATTTCGTCTTGTAAACGTAGGACGCCCTTAACCTATCGTCCGGGAATAGAATCTGGAACCGCGCGAGTGCCAACATGTTGTCACGAGTGGAAATGTTCCAATAAAATTATCCGGAATAGCTTTTACCTTATACTGATACTTGGTTTTACCCGCGACTTCGCTCGCGTTGGAAAACGTGTTGAGATAAAATATGACCAATCTTGGTTAGTACTAGTGTAGTTTTTCAGTAGTTAAAAATTTTTTAGAATCGATTTGGTATTTTCCAAGAACAAACTTGTCTCTAAATTAGTGTACATTAGTAAATAAGAAAAGTTTATTGGTAGGTAATTAGTAATATTAAGAAGTAGCTGTTTCCCCGCGACTTCGCCCGCTTATCAATATAATATATAGCCTATGTTACTCAGTGATAATGTAGCTTTCTAACGGTGAAATAATTTTTGAAATCGGTCCTGTAGTATCGGAGCCTATTCAACACAAACATACACACACACAAAAATACAAATCTTTCCTCTTTATAATATTAGTATAGATTATCATTATTTCCCAATTTCTCAGTACTCTGAAACGGCGGGCATGTATGAAGGGATTGAAGAATACAAAATAAGCAAAAGAGGTGTTCGAGTCGAGAGTTAAATGACTCTCTATACTCTCTACCTACTGACAAGATCCATTACATTTCTGCCTTAGAACCGATCGCACTAAATAATACAGCCGATCGTTCTGCCATTTTATTTTACACACAAAATAAGTATGTCCAGATCTTTGCGTCACCTAATTAACTCTTAAATGTGAAATTCTTAAATGAAAGACTAGACTCACTGACACCGTGGTCCGTGTGTTATAAAAAAACAAGTGACGTCCCGATAAGTACTCTCACACACTTTGAGTATGAGTGTTCTATCTTTTTTTAGATTTCAGCCAACGTGGTATGCTAGGGCCGTTAGTCAGTGTCGTTGGGTTAGGCGCGCGCACTATACTGTAAGTCTCAATTAAAAAGTTTACTTTAAAAATGGAATGCTATTATTAAAAATGGAACGTCATAAAATAAACGATTAAAGTTTCAAAAATTATGAAATGGAATGCCATGTTGGAAAAGAAATTAAATTTGAAAATAGCTGACTAGTTTATGAACAATTTCAAAATGGTGTTCCATTTTTGATATCAGTGTACATAGCAGTGACATTGTGCTTGTGAGTCGAATGGTGAAAATGTAACTCAGAATTTATCAGCTTGTGTTAATCGAGTGAAATTGGATCCCGTTTGAATTTCGTGAATATACACATTACGTCTTTTGTTTCGTTTAACAGTTATTTTATTGAATTGTTGGTGTAATTATGTTCTATATTTCTATTGACGAGACCGCACAGTAGCCCAAGTTTGCTACCACGTATTCCAAAACGTAACACACGAAATGTTAAATTTTTCATACTAATTTATATTTCGGTTTTTCACCGGCGCAGCGCTGTTCATTTTCCTATACATTAATAGTTGAAAACGATACGAATATTCTTAATCTATTAATTCTTGCTAGGGCTACTGGTCTAGAGGTTAGTATACCTGACTGCTAAGCTGTGGTCGCGGGTTCGATTCCCGCCGGGGCAAACATTTATGTGTTAAGCATTTGTGTTTTCCTTGCGTCTGGGTGTTTGCTATGTACTATAAGTATGTATTTACAAAAAAAGCATATCAGCTACTGGTTCCCATAGTACAAGCTTTGCTTAGTTTGGGACCAGAGAGTTGTGTGATAATGTCCTAGCATTATTATATTTATTATTATCTCTTTCTACTACGAAGGGATAGAAAAGGATAGAAGATACTTTGTAAGGGATAAGTCGTGACAGGGACACATCATCTTAATAGTCTAGGGTTTTAGATTGAACGAATAAAATTATTAAACCTACATAATGGATAAAGTTATGTTCCTAGCCACCTATTATATCAAACATTTGGACAAGATAATTGTGCTTTATGTGCATTACGTAAACTTAGAACTTAGGCACTATTTGAAATAAAAACGTTTTTGTAGAGGAGTCGATTAAAAATCTTTTTTATGACACCTAAACATGTTTACAAATACGCTCTAAAAATAAAGTGGGAATATTACTAAATTTACAAATTGGTTTTATAACCGCACATACAGCTTGTTACTATCGAACGCCGGTCAGAAAACTTCAGAAAATTTTTCGTAATACATCCAACACAAAGATCAGTTCCTTTTTTATCCCACTAAGGTGGCACACAAGCATACGGTCCACCTGATGGTAAGCAGTCACCGTAGCCTATAGCCGCTAACAATACCAGGGGTATCACTAACGAGTTGCCAACCATGTTATTAATGAGGAGTCACTGTTCCAGCAACATTACAACAAACGCAGCGTATCCTCGTGGAGCACTGACAACTTATCTTACTTATGTACGCAATTTGAGCGTATATTTCATCATTCAAGATTTTTTCCCCCAAATTAACGGATCATAGAAGGAATCTGTTGGTTCTAAAACAATTTTATTCAGTAAATTTTGCCCGACTCCAAAGTTTAAGCAGCCAAATACCACACAATGATTCTCGTTAATCCGCTACGTTATGCCATTATTTACGTAATACCATGTACTTTGTCGTAATTTGTGTAACTTTGACGTAAAGTGGAAGTTTAATAGCGTTATTATCGCCAAGGAAATACTTCAGCGAGCGAGCGTACTTGTAGCTAAGCGAGAGACAAATTTATCTATGTTGGAAACTGTCTCGAAACCATGTATGGATTATTTACAGAATTAACGCTCAGTTGATTTGATGTAATAGTTGGAGTGCTTGGAACGATACTGTCATGTTAATGTCATTTGTGTAACACGATAGGTGAAATTGATATAGAATTATCCATAATATATATTTTAATATTTTAATGTAATTCATTAGAGAATTGAACATTCGGAATTCAATGCACACCGAAACATTATTTATACTACTACTAGCTGTTACGCGAGACTTTTTCTGCATTCACATAAAGGCAAAAGATAGCCTATGTCCTTCCCCAGTATATAATATATCTCCTTGCTAAATTTCATTACGATTCGTTCAGCCGTTTGGTCTAAAAAAAGTAGTAAACAGAGTTGCTTCCGTATTTTTTATATTAATATGAATTGTGGCACACTATGTACTTCCTGCCTTAGTGTTAAACTGGGTTAATTATTCAACTAATTATATATAAATTGAAACAACCCATACACATTTCAAATTTGAAAGTAATTTTAATGGTTAGTTAATGAAAAAACAGATGCTTTTCGAGACATTTTTATTATAATATTAGCGATAGAGAGCTATTTGATGAGAGATATGTTGTTTATAGACGGGACCGAAACCTTAGTAATTTGTATTTTAAAAAAACCGAAAGTGGAGTGATGATAGCAGTTAGTAGAAAATTGAACTCTCATAGAATGAACGACTATGAATGTAACATTGGCAAAATTGAGGATATGTGGGTAGTGCTAAGTCTTAAAAATCGTAATCAAGTCTTTGATCTTTGTATGTGTGTAGTGTACATTCCACCCCCGGCCAATGTTTCGGAGTTTGAGCAGTTTGTGGACACCGCTAGTATTAAACTGTCTAATCATAGATACTCATTAGTAGTTGGTGATTTTAATCTCTCGAATCTGGTCTGGTCACAAGATAGTGACGATCTTTCTCTTACTCTACACCCATCTACATGCCCCTTTTATTGCGGAGCTTCTGAATTTATGTCCCAAAATGATGTAAGACAATTTAATTTTGTGAAAAATAGTAAGAGGAAAATACTTGACCTGGTTTTTTCTTCAGCTCCCATCCATGACGTCGATGGATCCGATGAATCATTGACGGCTATGATTGATGACTACCATCCTCCCTTGCATTTCCTACTTAGTATAAACTTCGATCTGCTCAAATCAACGCCTCAACCACCAAAACCAAATTTTTACAAAGTTGATTATAAAGCCATAGTGACAGAGTTAAACAGTTTTGACTGGTTAGCTGCATTTTCGACCTGCAGGGATGTTAATGAAAAGGTAAAAGTATTATACAAGGTCTTGAGATCTGTTATTGCTGATAATGTGCCCTTAACTAAATCCAGACACTATAAGTATCCTGTTTGGTTCACTCCGGTTCTCATTAAGCAGCTAGCAGAGAAAAATAAAACTCGTCTACGATACAAAAAATACAAAAACCCTATGGATAAACTATCATTTGATCATCTGAAAAAGAGAAGTGAATCTCTGCTGCATGAATGCTACAAAAAATATTGTGATCAGCTGGAACATAATATAATTAAGAACCCGAAATATTTCTGGACATACATTAAACAAAAGCGTAAAGGAAGTAGCAACATACCAACTCGCATGCACTTAGAAAAACAAAGTGTTACGGATGGCTCTAAAATAAGTGATCTTTTTGCTAAATCATTCGCATCGATTTATAGTACTAAAATAAAACATACCCCTCCTAAAACAGTAACTAACTTACCGTATTTGCCGGCTACATTAAGTGGCATCCGTTTATCGGAAACTGAAGTTCTCAATACATTAAAAAGACTCAATTTGTCTAAAGGACCTGGTCCTGATGGACTCCCACCAATATTTATAACGCAGTGTGCCAAGCAGCTAGCATTGCCACTCACAAACATCTTCAATGACTCGCTCCGAAGTGGTTTTTTCCCCACACACTGGAAGGAAACTATGATTGTCCCAATTAACAAGGATGGTTCCAAATCAAATGTCAAAAATTACCGACCAATTTCTCTTCTGGCAATTTTCCCTAAAATTTTTGAAAAATTAGTCTATCCGCACCTCTATAACCATATTAAATCACAACTCACAGACCGACAGCACGGTTTCATTCCAAAGAGGTCAACAGCTTCAAATTTAGTGGCTCTTATCTCACAACTGTCAGATCACTTGGATGAACGTACTCAAGTCGACGCTGTTTACACAGATTTTAGTAAAGCGTTTGACAAAGTTGATCATAAATTACTTTTGAGTAGACTTTCAGAGACTGGTTTAAGTGGTCCATTGCTCGACTGGTTCGAATCATACCGTAATGAACGTAAATGTTTTGTTGTTGCGAATGGAATCCAATCGCAACGATTTGAAGCAACATCCGGGGTTCCACAGGGGTCTCATTTGGGACCATTGTTATTTTTAATTTTTATTAATTCAGTTGTGGATTGTTTTGAGTACTCAGTAGCCTACCTATTCGCCGACGATCTCAAAATAATAAGACCTATATTGTCGTTACACGATTCACTTTTGTTACAAAGTGACATCAAGAGGCTTTCTAAATGGTGCCATGATAATAACATGGTTCTCAATGCAGAAAAATGTTTTTCTATTTCTTTTACCCGCAACAAACTTCCTATTAAAACTTCATACAAGATAAATCAAACCAAACTTAAAGAGGTTGAATGCATTCGAGACTTGGGCATTCTCATAGACAAGAAGCTAACATTTAATGATCACATTGACCAAATTACAGCACAAGCGTCTAAAATGAGCGGTTTTATATCAAGAAACACTAAGATATTTCAGTCGCACAAAACAAAACTTCTCCTCTTTAACTGTTTGGTTAGAAGTATACTTGAATATTGTTCTCAAGTGTGGTCACCTATCTATAACGTGCACAAAAACAGAGTTGAAAGGGTACAAAGGAGATTCTTAAGCATTCTTGCGTACAATACAAACAATCGTCATCTTAACTCCTATGCTGTCCGTCTTAAACACTATAAAAGTCGCTCACTTTCCTTCAGGCGTAAAATCTCGGACCTTACATTCCTACATAAGCTGTGCAACTTCCACATTGAATGCCCAGAGTTACTAGCATACATAAATATATCTGCCCCATCAAGATTACCACGCGCGTGTGTCTACAAACTGTTCCAAGTCCGTTCATACAAGACTAACCTAGGCTTGAATTCCCCTATGAGCAGAATGTTCAGACTCTTTAATGGCTTGCCCAAATCCACTAGTATTGATATCTTCGGAGATAATATCCGCGATTTTAAAATCAAACTAAACGATTATTTCGATACAGTGGAAGTGGGTATTTAAAAATACATATTAATAATTTTAAATTCCAACATTCTAATTTTTATGTTTTTTATTTTATGCTCCAAGCATTTAGCTATGTTATATTTCTTTTATCTTTACATTTTGTTTTGTATTATATATTTTCCAACTTTATTATATTATCATAAGTTTACTTAGCTTTCTGCAATAGCTGTGGTTACCTGTAATTGGGTTGACATTTATGTAAGAACTATTTTGTAATGTTTTATTTTTGTAATTTCATAATGTTTTAATCTGTTGGTGATCCAAATAAATAAATAAATAAATAATTTATTATTTTATATTCATGACATGGATATTAGTTCTTAAATCGCAGAATAAATCCTATGTTTTGTTGCATAAAAATGCCTTGTGTCATACATGTCTCCGTAGTTTCTGAAGACAATCCAGGGCAGTAGCAGATCATAAAATGCCTTTTGGTCAGAGGTAACCTATTGGCCAAAATAATAGCTCAATTCCCCCAAAAGAAATATTACAGCATTATTTCCAAATACACACTTAAGACCACTATAGAATAATTTTCGAGACATAAAAAAACTCAACCACGCTGCCTGATTCCCGCCAAGGAAGTCAGGTCAGAAGTAACCTATTGACCAAAATGATAAAACACTTAACCCAAAAGTCGTATTATATCCTATAAATCAGTCACTAAATGAAATTTTACTGCACAAGTGCACATAACGACACCAAAAATACACATTAAAGATCACTATAACACAATTTTCGAGACACTGGAAGAAATCTCAACCGCTCCGCCTGTTTCCCGCCAAAAACTTCGCTTTGTAACTCATTGTAAGCACATGACAATACCATAAATAAAACAATGAGGAAGGTTGTAATTGTTTATCTTCATTAACGAATAAGAAGGCTCTAGTACCTACCTACTGCCTTCGAGGGTGAGATCTTGCTTGTTCTGCCGCCATTATCGAATACACACGTCCCGATATTCACGTGTAAGCTAATTGACGTCTTTCGTAAGCATGTCAGCGCTAGTGATGGGACAGGTGAAATAATTGGTTACGATATTTTCGTAAAACTCTCTCTTTCAATGAAGTTTCAGTTAAAGTGCCACAGAAATGTTTTGATGTGTATATGACTTCGTTAATATATTTTTTGGTAGTTATTATCAATAGTATTTAACTCCATCTTCGAACACTTTTTGAAAAGGCAAATTCCGATAATATCATGCGGAACGTTAAAAAGGCTGCAAATAAATTATATTATAAAATAATTAACATTATAATAATTACCCTATTCCGTTGATCATTGAAACTAAAATTTAGTTTTTTTAACAAGACTTAATTTGGTTCTGACAGTACTAAGCTAAAATTAGTGCACATAGCTAGGAGTAATTTACGGTAGACTGTGACATGACAATTATTGGCACCAATATATCTTTAAAACATTAAATCATATTATTACGCTAAGCTTACCAAGGATCAAGAGCTATTTCTACTTAACATGATTTACGTGTAATATTTCAGTAACTAACTCACAAAAGTTACGTAAGTAAAATAATAATATTAAAAATATCGATACCTTACTGTACCCAACACTATCCCGCCCACATCCGCCTATAAGTCTGACACTGCATTGCTAATTAGACAGTAGGAAACACACGCGGTTCTGTTATCCGAATCTGATGAATAGACGATTGATATTCCTTTAATAAATATATAAGAGAACTGCTATTTCATGTCAAGAGAGAATATAAGAGTTTAAATTAAGAATAGATATGAAGAAGACAAGGATTGATTTGCACTATGTTTTATTATATTCGACCAGTGCGGCTACATCCTTTACATATTTTTAATTTAAAATTTTACTTCTTAATTTGAACTAATGATACTTTGAATTATATTAATAAACTGGGCGTTCCAAAATTAAAACAATGGGCTTACAATGAAATTTAAATATGATCTATTACCATTTCTCAGAGGTCCATATAATCATGTAGATTGATTATGAAGCGTTAATTTTTAAATAACATTTAATAAAATTACAATCCAATAAAATAACACACGCGTACGTGTTGAAGGGATAAATTGTTGGAAAAAGACGTGCCGTTAACTGATGACCGTTTTTGTTCCCAGGTGCGGCGCCAACAGTGTGACAAGGATAGCTGAGGAAACAGAAATATACAAGATGCTCCCTCCTTTTTAAGAGGTAAGATTTATTGTCATTTCTTGCTCAGGTCCTTCGTTTTTGGGTGCGTTCGTTAAAGTTTTTGTTGTAGTTACTAGTTTTATATTATACTAGGTTTTTGAACATATGTATCAGCTAAAATATATTCTCACCTAAAACATTGCAACCAATGACTCAACACTCAGTGCTGGCATTCTCTAGCTTCCGTATTCCAATCACCTGTTCTGTTACATCGCTCTGACGTCACAGGTCTTTAGTGAGCTTCTATTTTTAAATGTTATCCGTTATTTATTTGTATTGAGTGCATCGAGGTGCGTGCTATTTGTGTAGCTGACATTCTAATTTTGAAAAGTGTTTTTGTTCTTTGTCACCTCCTAATTCGAAATTCAATTCTTATAATTATAATGTAATCTAGAATTCCTAGATACTTAGAACCATTCTTTGAGGTAGATAGGTATACATTTTTAAACTTTAACGGCTGAATACTGTGAAGACGTTCTAAGTTTGAAGGCCTTCGCAACTGTTTTAAGCGTAGTCAAAATACTATTTCGCATGTAAAACCGGAACCCTCGCAAAATTTTAATGGCATTTCTTTCGCCCCTACATGTGACAAACAATTATACTGCCCACATGATGACCTCATCATGGATGAAAATGATATGCGGTCACCGTAACCTCCTTTTAGCGTGACATAATAAATATAATTGCATGCAATATACAGGATGACACACGGATAAGCCACATGGAGGGAAAATACCTCGAATATTGTAGATGGAACATTTTACTGAAAGAAGACTTTATTTGAATTTAAAAACTGATTTAAACTAAATTCATAGATAATATAATAATCACAAACTGGGTATCGAACCCGTTACACGTGAAAAACAATCACAAGTTAAAAGTTATCTTCCTTTTATTTTTGACACTATGTTATTCAATGAATTAAATTAAATTTTCTAATAGAAATCTCATGGATTGCAAAATCACACCGTATATTAGCACAAATCATCTTGTCATAATAGCTAATGTGTCGCCAAGCAAATATTTTAAACGACAACCGTTAATATCGACAATGACGTGAATTTGAAAATGAGCCAAGCGAATATGCGGTCGATGAAATGTCAACCTTGTGCAATATTACAAGTGTGTGAAGTAAGGAACTTATCACTGAAACTATTAAATCGATATTTATTTGCAGTGTTTTGGCATATCACAAGTAGACGATTTTCCATGTGATAGAAACTGTCTTATTAATTCTGTTCTAGATTATATACCTTTATGATTTAAATTACTTTCGCACTACCTCTTCTAGTTTTTCCGTTCCTTTTTGCTTCATGAAAGCTATTGACATTTCTTACCTGTCACTTCGCTTGACCGTATTACTCTATTCTTTGGAAATAAGGCTTTTGGCCAATTATTAAATAGCTAGCACATGGGCAAAAATTGTTAGATCTTAATCTAGTGCCGACCCCAGCGGTATGTGATAAGGCCAAGGCATTTTTTTTATACTACTAAGGTGGCACACAAGCATACGGCGCACCTGCTGTGCAGAAAGCCACCTGAATCAGTCACCGTAGCCAATAGCCGCTAGCAATACCAGGGATATTACTAACGAGTTGCCAACCCAGTTGTTGATCAGGACTCGCTGTGCTAGCAGTATTACTGATATCCCAGCGTATCCTCCTGGAGCACTGGCAACCTTACTTACCGCAGAAACAAAACTCTAGATCAAAGAAGTGTTATTTGTCTGTGGTCTTGTGTAAGGTGGAGGTTCAGTCCCCAATCGGGCGTGAAGCGGCTGGAATTTTTAATGGGAAAATCCACGGGATATCCCAATTCGCCCGACCTCTTGTGGAAAAATAAATATTCGTCGTGTTTTGTTATAACGATAAAGAATATTTATCAGAAATAAATTTAAAATTTTCCTTTATCAATTAATCCTATTGATATATTTTGAATAAGAATCCATAAATTATAGGAATTTATTATTCCTACATTCTACTTATATTGGAATAGCTATTGATATTCCAATATAAATATATGAAGTAGACTAATGAATGCAAATAAATGTCAAAAAGCATTATGTGTCCACTCAAAAAACGTAGCAAAATCATGAATATCAAAAAGCAAATGTAATGCTATCAAAATTATGTTAAATATATTTTCAAGGGATAGAAAAGCAGACGAGGTAAAAAGGTTTTTCTTTATGTATCTACTTTTAAAGTAAAATCTTAATGAACAAGCCTGATGTGATACTTTGAAGAAATGGTGAAAGGAATAGAAATCTTTAAGTTTTTCTTCAAAGCTTAAAGTATACCTGGGAATATATGTTCGTTTTTAAAATAATAATTTCCTATTTAGGTACGCACATTCTTCTGATTGGGAGCCCAAAAAGGGGTTTGTGAATTTAATCGAGCGCGTCAGACTAACAGGGTAACCCAACCAAATATGAGCCTATTATAAAGGGCCGCGCGTCTAGGGCAGTTATCTTTTTCTTTCAAACCGTCAGTTTAAGAAATACCCTCCCTATGATCGTCAGAATATGGGTCAGCACGACTAGGAAAAGCTGAACCTTCTGCATAACAATCGTTTTTTGCAGATTGCATTTATAAAATCCACCACGAGCTTGCGTCATGTCCGAATGGGCATATTCCGTTTCGAAAAAGTATACATAGTCAAATCCACATGCAAGCCAACCATTTCTAAGTTGAAAACCCAATGCCAAGTTACGTTCGAGCTAAGACAACGTGCTAACCTAAATTAACAGTGAAACTAGTATATTAAGTTATCATCTGACGGCTTTGAACACGTTAACTTAGGTGTAACTTGAGCTGCGCAATTGCATTATCGTGTGGAAGTAGGGCGCCCTCAAAAGCTGAAGAAATTTGAGGACAATATTTTAATGCTTTCTTTATTAAGACGAGGCTTATGTGAAAACCTTTAACAATCCATTTCACTTTTTAGAAGTATTTTTTTAAACTGGGATGTACAAAAAATACTACTAATAAAACTATAGTTAACATACAAGAAAAGTAGGCGTATACCCTGATTAAGAGTAATCAAACGAGACCTCTTATCATTACATGGATAATCCTACTTGTATGGATATATGTGGATGTAGGTATGTATGTTAATTGCTCATTTAAAAACGGCTCAACGGATTTGTATGCATTTTGGCTTACGTGTAGTTTATAACATGGATTAACAAAAAAAAGATTAACATATAGGAGTTTTATCCCGGAAAATTTTAGGTACCTATGTTATTCTAACGCGTACGAAGTCGCGGGCAGAAGCTAGTGGTAATATATATGGGGCCGTTTATACGTAACAGCGAGTCGAATTGTCATACGGACACATAATAGTGTTACTAGACATGTCTTGACTTGATAGTGTCTGTATATTTAAATTTTATCATGTTTTTTCATCCAATACCAGGGATATCACTTACTCAAGTCTGAAACGACTGCTATTTGATTTCAATACAGTTACCTGGGGTGGGGGGAGAGGTGTGCAAGTCGAGAGTGGAATGGCGCTGTACCCTCTGCCTACTCGTGAGGGATTTGGCGTTATGATAATGTATGTTTCTGCAGACCAGTTTCCATTGGTATATTTTTTTTCTAAATTTTATTATACTTTACTATAAAGCTCAAAACAGATTACAATCGGGAAAAAATATAGATCAAAGGAAAAAAATTGTATCGTTCGGAATCGCAGTCTAGATACAATATTTGCATACATCAATCTTTAATATATTATTATAAAGGGGCAAGATTTATTTTTTTCCGTACATGTATGTTTGTATTGAATAGGCTCCGAAACTATAGGACCGATTTCAAAAATTCTGTCACTGTTAGAAAGCTACATTATCACGGAGTAACATCGGCTATATTGATACGCGGGCAAAGGCGCGGGGAAACAGCTAGTACCATATATTTATGAACATGATAAATAACAATAATGTATCTTCATAGCAGTTACACCTAGCATGCCAAACAACTCCCTGGCAACCGCACAGCAAGATTAAAGTAGATTGTGTGGTATTTTATGGCAAGTTCTCAATAGAAATAATGAACTTCGAGATTCCCAGCACGGTCCACTGCAATCGACTTGGCTTGATACCCTTTTCTTGTCTGAGATGTGCTAATAACGAAATAACATTTGTAAAAAATCTTTTAATAAGGCAGCTATACTCAACCTACGGCCCACCGGGCTTTTTAGCTTAGCCCATGACCGCACAGCGGTATCTTATCATTTATGAGTTTTACTCATGTCGGTGCAGCCGATGAATTTCCCTCCACTTCTCCCTGTCCAGTGCTACTTCTTTGACCTGCTTATACGATGTGACGGCTATCGTATCCTTAACTTGCTTGATGTAACTTATCCTTGTTCGTCCCCTGCCACGCCTTCCTTCTATTTTACCTTCCATAATTGTATTTATAGAACCGTCATGTCGTATAAGGTGACCAATCATTTTTCCATTTTCGATGGTAGTCATTAAAAATCTATTTTCATTTATTCTTCTTAGTACTTCTTCGTTTGATATTTTTTCAGTCCAATTATAATGCAGTACAGTATTACATTATATTAATATTATTACTGATACGGTAATTTTCCATAATATACGATAAAACATGTTAAAATATACGCGATTATCCGTTCTTGTTTTTTGATTTAATTTGTAACATTCGCGAATACCAAAGAAATCATTATGGGCCTTTTTTGCAGCTAAGGACACCACGACTAACACGTGTGTGTGGCCTCTATAAAAATAGGTTGAGTACCCCTGATCTGAGGCATCTTTATTCTTTGTAGGTGTGTGCGTGTAGTGGTATCTATGTACACTGCGGGGCGTACTATTAACTGACGTCATTTTGTTGTTCGCTAAGTTCCATCTACCTTTGTAATTTGATCTGAGTATATTTCTTATTTTACTGCCAAATCCCCATCCCACCGCTAGGCAAAAAAATCTTACATGATTTTTAAGAATGTCTGTCCAATCTGCAGTAAAGTTTTTTTTTATACCACTAAGGTGGCAAACAAGCATGCTGTCACCGTAGCCTATGGACGCTTGCAACACCAGGGGTATCACTCGCTTGTCGTCGACCCTGTTTTCCAGCTCGCCATCTCGCCTACCGTGACACCTTTTATGACAAATCTTTTCTTTACTTACTACCATACACTTATGAATAAAGATACCACATCCAAACCAACTCGGCTCCAAGGCAGGTGCCTTAGTAAATTGCATTATCCAGTTAAAGTCAAACGTAGTAACGAGATTACTTGAAACAAAACTCCGGTCTGTCGCAAACCCGCCCGGTTTTATTCGCCAGCTTTCAATGCAATTACCTAGATATCGTATTTTGGAAGTTTTCTCCCGAAATAACTGTCGCAGTGATATTATTGTTTCAACGAACATTGGCTATGATGTAAGTAGGGTACAACTAGAAATTGTTCCTTCAGTAAACCTTACCCATTTTCTACTTACTAGATGCCGCCTGGTGATCGAATCCGACCGCAATCTATATAATACGTAGCGTACATATTATTATGAGTTTAAAAAAAGTATTGTGGTACACAATAACAAATTATCCGTACACTTAAAGTTGGTAGTAAATATAATATTATTTTAAAGAGAGGTAGGGCGATTTGGGATTTCCCGTGGGTTATCCCATTTAAAATTGGAGCCGCCCGGCTGTACCTCCGCCTTACAGGAGACCGCAGTGAAATAACACTACTTGATGAAGTGTTGTGTTTCTGCGGTAAGTAAGGTTGCCAGTGCTCCACGATGATACGCTGGGCTAGTAGTATTGATGCTAGCATAGGGAGTCCTCATCAACAACATGGTTGGCACCCCGTTAGCGGTACCCCTGGTATTGGTAGCGGCTATAGCCGCCAATACCAGTCACCGTAGCCTATAGGCTTACCATCAGGTGGGCCATATGCTTGTGTGCCACCAAAGTGAACAGAAAAAAAATTGTTTTGGTCGTGTAAATAAACATAATGGCGAACAGAGATAAATGAGTCATAAATAATGTTCGTACATTATCACACAGCGCCATCACCGACAAACTACGTAAACTTGCACAAAGAATAAGATCTAAGAGAACAACTAGCTTTTTCCCGTGACTTCGTCCGCATTGAATAATGTAGTGTAGCGTAATTGTGGTAAGCTCAGCATCTATATTACCCAGTTATTAAATATCCTGAAGTATGTTTTTTTTTTAAATGAAAGGCTAACTACCAATTTTCATAAGTTTAATTATAAAATAAAAATTATGGATTATCACATAAACATTCATCCCCTATTTTACCCCCTTAGGGGTATTTCCAAAAACCCTTCCTTAGTGAATGCCTACGTCATAAAATGTATCTACTCTCGAAATTTTAAGTCTAACCAAGCGTAGCCTAAAAAAACCTAGGTCTGTGCTCTTACCCTTGTACGTTGTAAGTTGATAATATGACAGTCAGACAGTTTCTTCTTTTATATACACAGATGCTGAATTATGCCTACCTCCGAATATTTACAATAGAACAATATTGAAAAAAAAAAGAAAAACATTTCATTGGCTAAAAAGCATCGCTTCTCAACAGCATCCTACCGTGAAAGCTCAAAGTGAAAACTTCTCGCAATCGGAAGTGACGAGCACCTTACTCGTTAACGCCCCCTAGTTCCTGTGTTGTGACCGTTAACATGGCGGGACCACTAAAAGTACTACAATATTCATAAATTATCCTTCAGTAGGTAGGGAAATTAGTTTTAAATAGTTAGCATTTAATTTTCCTTTTCAAATTAAACACATAAATTGTTTTTTTCTGCATAAATTACATATTATTATATTAAACCAATATTGCCTGTCCGCTGTATTAAGTAATCCAAGAATGAATATTGTTATATAACAAAGAAATTTATTCCAAAGTCTGGTGCTGCCACACTGACGCACACGAGGGAACAAAGTGGCGCAATTAGCGCAGTCATGCGTTGACCGCCGACCGGGCCGGACGTCCGGTCGGGTAGGAGCTTTGACTTCCCACACGTCTCCTGTACTATTTTGTTAATTACAGTGTTGTCTGCTTTGCAGTACTCAGCGGAACATATTTTGTAGATACACACTATATCTAACACTAGCTTCTGCCCGCGACTACGTCCGCGTGGAGCTTAAAATCTCAGAGGAACCAATTTTTTTCCCAGGATAAAAAGTATCCAGGTTGAATTATATATAAGTATGTGATAATTCAGGTTACAAATTATCTGTGTTCCAAATTTTATCCAAATCTGTTGAGTAGTTTTTACGTGAAATAGTAACAAACATCCATCCATACTCATAATCTTTCGCATTTATAATATTAGTAGGATAGATTTTTCGATGTAGTTAGTAGACATATTTAACTAATTTAACATTTAAGAAATTTAAGGCATTTTCGACTTACTTAGTTTCTTCTGCATGAAATAACGACGACATAGTAATAATAATATACATAGTTCACCATTTTTTTTTAATTGAAATAATTATTTTTGTTTTCGCTTAGCTACAATTTTCTTCATCGATAGACTCTGGTAAAAAAAACACAAGTATAAATTATAGTGATTCAAATACCTCAAAATTACACGGTAAATAAATTATGACATCGCACTACCGACATCGCGTGCCTTCTATCCCAAACAAATCAATATTCAATGAACGTCGGACCCCTTTCGAAAGCAAAGGATCACTATCAATAATCTTACACGTATTGTGCGTGTGTTACATAGGTTACTGTTCTCAAAGAGCCTATGTGACAGCTTTGTGGTTGTCACACAATGACAGGCAGTAAGTGCATATTTGCTTTATAGGGACCTCCGAGGGAAAAAGGAACCCTGATAGGATCACTTTGTTGTCCGTCCGTCTGTTCGTTTGTCTGTATGTCTGTCAAGATTTTTTTTTCACAAGAATGCGTGAAGTTATCAAATTGAAATTAATATCAAATACCCGGGTCTATGGTCTCTTCCAGCTGTAAAATATCTAACCAGTAAGTCAACGTGAAGAAAAGATATGAACGTTAATGTCGCAAATTTTCGCATATTTTGTGATTTTGAAATCTAGGGTTCTTCCCGTTAACCGAGAATCATGAAATTTGGCAAGAAGCAGTGTCTTACAGCATATAAAGGGAAAATCTAAAAACCGTAAATAAGTAGTTTAATTACAAAAAAATACAAATTTTCTATAATAAACTCACAATAATATCACTTCATCTCCTTACCTACAACTCGCACTTGGCCGGTTTTTTTATACCAAGCGTCTTGCCATTTAAAATATAAGAGTTTTTTATACTTCAACATGAAGTCACGGGACAGGCAGAGAGTATAGAGCGCCATTTCACTCTTAATTTGCACACCTGTTTTGCTTCTTTTACATTCATCAATCTCTTCACACATGCTCGGCGGATTCGAGTACTTTTTACCTTTCCATCATTGGCCATTTGATCAAGGACAATTAATTTAATGAAGGTAATTTTCACACATTAATGTTCCCATTCTTATTATATAAGGGTCTTTATGGGATCGATCGCATTGACTGCTAGCGTAGTGATTGATATTCCATGTTTGTCGCATTCTACAAACACTGATAAATTACTCCAAGACGGGGTGATTGAAGCCGTTGATTATTTCAGTGTGTTGACATTTGAAATGTACATGGTCTGTTACGTATCGCATTTTTTAAAAATCTTTGGCGTAAATGGAAAATTCAAGTTAAGGAGTTTGAAGATGAAACCGAGAATCTTCTCTTTTTAAAAATTCAGGGGAGAGTTTAAAAACATTCAAAGGGAAAATATTTCGAATTTTAAGAGGGTCGCAACTCAAGCAATCGTAATTGGATGAATGATAAAGGAACGCATTGAAGATGAATAAATATTCTCAGATTTTAATATAATTATTAATTATACATGGAACAATACTCTTTTTGTGATCGTAACTATCAATAATAAAATTAAGAACACAAAAATTTACTGTTAAAGGAAATCACAGCTCACTCAAGCTTTGATCGATTGAAGAGCTATCGCTCATTTACGCTTTTATTCTTTTATGCCAAGCTTGGGCTCAATGGGGCATGGCCGAGAATTTCATATCGAAGGATAATATTATAATCCCTTTCATGTCTTCAGCGAGAGTTTTATCTCATAAAACTTTAGGGATGGGAGCTGTAACGCTTAGACTGCTACTGTAGGGCATTGCTGTTATTTATAAGCTGCTGTATTACATGCTATTTTTGAAGTGACACTTGTGGTTTTATAGCTCTTTTTCCTTTTAAGGCACGGAACCCTAAAAAGTATTGTATCAGCTGCTGGTTCCCATAGTACACGCTTTACTTAGTTTGAGGCCAGATGGCGCTGTGTGATAATGTCCGAGCATTAGAATACAAAATATATTATAATTTGCTTAGTCCGCTTAATTCACACGTGTCGGAAGAAACCACGCCTGAGCTCACACCTGGGCGCAGGCCGTTCGACCGTATCACACTCATTTAAGCGGACAAAGCAAATTATAATATATTTTTTATTCTATAAATATTAATTTTATATAATATGAATATTAGATTTAAATACCTACTCCCAATTCGTAATCGCCTAGAAAATAAATAGCTCAATAATTTGTTACCAGACACAACATTAGCGTGTTTCTACCCCAAACCACTTTCAAGCAGATACAATAACAAATATTATTTACCCTATTAAGATTTTATCAGGTGCGGTTTCGGCTAACTAACCCTTTGACATAAACTTTGCTATCCAGTATGATCTGTAGTGAAACCACATCAAAGAACACTTGATCTGATTAGAGATATCTACGTATTTACTACAGCCACTTGGTAATCTCTTCAAATATTGTGTTATATCAAATTAAATTTGATATATTCAAATTTATGCTAAGAAAAAAAACTTAAAATAAATGGTGTATTTTGGATAAAGCAACCTTTTGGCTTCAGAAAACATTAGTTATTTTACATTAAATGTGTAATGGAAATTGATTTTTTTATTTATAATGAATTAATTGTTTTCAATTTAAAAAAAGTTAAAAACTCGTCTATAAGACTCGTGTTTATGTCATTAATATAATTTTAAATTATTGAAACAAAAACTGTTCACTAGTTTAAAACGTTTTAAATACTTGTAAATTTTATTATTTTTGTCTTCGTCAACTGCTAGCAATATAATAGCAGCCCTATAAAGCCGTAACGAGTCAACCTCACGTATTTGCAAACGGTTAGAGTTTTCACCCAATCAGCATATTCACAGATTTGTCGACGCGGACGAAGGGATCTTTGGGAAATAATCTTTATTGTAAAATTTGTATATTTCGGAGTGTGAAATATTCACGAAATAGATTTTATGGGGAGCTTGTATTTGTAATTTGTATCTTTAAGCATACATACATCATGCCAAGTCCATCATGGGGAAGACAGAGTATAAAGCGTCACTTCAATCTCGAATTACACACCTATTTTGCTTTCTTTACACTTTTCAATGTTTTTAACAACTATATAAACATAAAATATAGGTACGTTTATACTTTCAAATCAAATAATAATTAAATTATAAAACATATAAATAATATATAAAATACATTTATTGTGTAGGATTAGTATTAAATAAACACAAAAATTTAAATACCATTAAGTCCAAGTAAATATTTCGATATCGCAAGAACCCATCTTTCGGATTATGAAACTTGCTGAAATCCTTCAATAGGGCTGTACTGCGTATCTTAATCGTGAAATTATATACAAGATCATTTCCGTGACGCAATGATTCTTTTTAAAGCACTACGGTGGCAAACAAGCATACGGCCCGCTTGATGGTAAGCGGTCACCGTAGCCAAAGTACGCTTGCAACACCAGGGTTATCACTCACGCGTTGCCGACCCTATGCTGTACTCCTTTGGGAAAACTGTCGGGAGTTCATTCCACAGTTTGATCGTGCAGAATGTAAAACATATATATCTAGATCTACACTATATAATATTACTAGCTGCCCGCCCCGGCTTCGCTCGTGTGGACAATTCGTTTTTGCATTTATGGGGATGAAAAATAGATGTTGGCCGATTCTCATAGATACCGGATAAGCACAAAAAATTTCATCAACATCGGTCAAGCCGTTTCGGAGGAGTATGGCAACGAAAACTATGACACGAGAATTTTATATATTAGATAAAGAGGAAAGATTTGTATTTTTGCGGGTTTGTATTGAATAGGCTCCTAAACTACTGGACCGATTTCAAAAATTATTTCACCGTTAGAAAGCTAAATTATCTCTGAGTAACATAGGCTATATGTTATACTAGCTGCCCGCTCCGGCTTCGCACGGGTTGACATTAGTTTCGGAGCATAGACATTTATCAAATATTTTGTCCACCCGTGCGAAGCCGGGGTGGGCAGCTAGTGTATGTATAATTTGTATGCTAACTTTAAGAAATTGTTAATTGTGGCTACCGCAGTTTAGTACACAGCCCTGCAAATATTTGAATGTATTTATGTAAAAGTTTCCTTAAGAAATACTTTCGACCGTACTTTGGGAATTTATTGAAGGACTTTTCAAAAGTAATTCAGACTTTCAACTTCTCGTTTCAACTAGAATAAATCTTGATACTTACTTGTTAGTTGTGATTAATGATAAATTATATATTATATATTAGAGATCGCAGATATAAAAAAAAAACAAAGAATCTATTATTCAATTTAAGTAGTTGTGATGAATGATAAATTATATTGTAAATCACAATTACAATGGCGCTAAAATCGAAGATGTATGCTTAGTTTGTCTGGAAAAGATCGCTACTATCAAAAAAGAAACGAATCAAAATCAAAAAATCATTTATTCAGTTAATAAAGCCTCAGCTTTAATTAGCTCAGCCTCAGCCTTAATAAAGCATTTATTATATATGTCACCGGAAGATAACAAGAACCGCAAATTTATAAATATCCCAGGACTACAATGTCGGACTACAATGTTACAAACGGTGAACTTAAATTAATACAATTAATCTCTCGTTTAGAATCCTACGAAGGTTGATAAACTTCCTAGAATTTCCTGGGAAATTTATAAATTTGCGGTTCTTGTTATCTTCCGGTGACATATATATTGATAGTCCTAGTATTGCTAGCGGCTATAGGCTACGGTTTCTGCTTACCATCAGGTAGGCTGTTCGCTTGTGTTCCACCTTGGTGGTATAGAAAAAAAAACTAATATCTCGTTTTTACGAGTTAAAGTAGATTGTAAGGAATTCCTTTACGAAATACCAAAACAGTATATCTTACAAATGCCACACAAAAGCAAGTAGGACTATATAAAAAAGCAATAGTATCCCAATGCCTTATTTTGATAAGGGAAAACCGGCCAATGGTATTTTTATAGGATGTAATCGCATTTGAGCCGAGTGTAACCTTTCGGCGTAACATGACTATCGAATTCCTAACGTATAGCGTACTAGCGGCCCGCCCCGGCTTCGCACGGTTAGACATTTATATCAAATATTTTGTCTACCCGTGCAAAGCCGCGGCGGGCAGCTAGCCTATGTTAATCAGTGATAGTGTAGCTTTCTAACGGTGAAAGAATTTTTGAAATCGGTCCAGTAGTTTCGGAGCCTATTCCATACATACAAAAATACAAATCTTTCCTCTTTATACTATTAGTATAGATAAGATCACAGTGCTAAAATTTTACGATCGAATCGAAACAGTTTTTATTTTATACCTACTCGTATAGTTTACGTTAGATATCTCTCGAAGCTGCATCGCGTAATCTTACATTGTAAATTAAAAAAAAAGATTATATCGTGGTATTTTTTCTGGTATCTCAATGGTGAATGAAAAATATATATAAATTGCATAAATGTGTCTGTAAGTAAGCTTACTAAGTTTTAATAGCTAAAAAAAAAACTTCACGTCTATCCATAAGGGTCTGCGAAGAGGTAGGCAGAGGTGTCACATCACGAACTTTACATCAAAGATGATTTGGATATCTAAATCATATTCTTTTCATAATATTTCCAATTTATTGTCCAATAAAATCCGCATTATTGTAAGAGTACGTTATCTTGGTCCTCAAATAGTTCCTCAGTGCCGGTAGCAGGAACATTTTTTGACTACGTAAGCATGACTAATTCAATATTAAAAAACTAACCTAATATAAACAATTAAAATAGCAAAAACGTAACTCGCGAAATGTCAAAATTAAAAATTTTTAGTTCCGCTTTTTACCGCAGCGGCGCTGTTCACTTTTCAATACAAAAATAGTGGAAGGCGATACGAAAACTTTGTCGCAAACTATTCATGCTCGCACTACAGATCTACGACAATGGTAGTAGGTAGACTACAAACTTACTAACTCACGGGATATCATAGAAGTTTACTGCTAACTCCTTATGAGGAAATGAACATGAAAGTCGGTTGAACCGCAATATGTGGCTTACCTTCGGTAAAAAAAGTCAATTCATACTCAAAGGAACGTGATGCGTTTGTCAACAAAAATGTAGATCCCTGGGTCACCAAAGTGGAAAAAAACGTTTCTTGTTGTAATGTCTGATAATTATCACCTCAAGGAGAATTAAATGAGGGTCGGCAACGCGCGAGTGATACCCCTGGTGTTGCAAGCGTCCATAGGCTACGGTAACCGCTTACCATCTGTTGGGCCGTATGCTTGTTTGCCACCTAAGTGGTATAAAAAAAAACAATATTACATTTGGAGTTTGATAAGTCTTTTCTTAATCTTGATGGTAAATATTAGTACCAACGTATTTTGAAATTGTTGCAATTTTAGGATCTTTGGGATCAAACTCAAAATGCTATTTAGATACATTTACGTATTTAAAAAAAAATATTTTTGACGAAAATTACTTTTGATTTATATAAGTTACAGGGTAAAGCTGTAATGATAATTTATTTCATTACTAGCATAATCATCTATATCTCAACCTATCCCAAAAAAAGATCTGGCGTGGCTATTCGTTTAAATAAACCCATTATAGAGACCAGCAAATTAAAGGTTTTGTTAACGGCTTAAATATAAAAAGGTAAAACTGTACCGCCTCCGTAAAAAATCGTATGCACGTAGTGTTGGCGATACGAAATACTTTTTGGAGTTTCCATTAGTTTATATTCAAATTCAAAATTATTCGTGATATTTTGTTTTTCTCATATTATTTTGTCAGTCTTCAAAAACTAGTTGCTCAAGTGAGCAATAAATTGTGCGCCATAATCCCCTTTCCTTCAACATCATACCCCGTAGTCCTCGTACTCACTACCATTATCATCCTTTTCACGTAGGGTTATGTAATTTGATCCTGAGGTGATACTAGGATACGTCGTTACTCCTCTTAGATAACACTTTGAGCGGAGATTAGTTTTAGAACAAAGATTGAGTCAAGATCACTTGTGTAGCATCGGTTCTATCCTTAAGTAATGATTATTATTTATTAATATTATAAAATAGGTTGCCCACAGCATGTAACATGTAACATTCGTATGTATATATGTCACCGGAAGATAACAAGAACCGCAAATTTATAAACTTTCTAGGAAATTTATCAACCTACGTAGGATTCTAAACGAGAGATTAATTGTATTCATTTACGCCCACATTTTCGCAAATTAATAAACTTACCAAACTAAAAAAATCAACCAACGTCGGCTAAGGCGGGTGCTCCGGTACGCTTCGCACCCGCCTTAGCCTTCTAACCTATCACGGCCATGTCGGACTACAATGTTACAAACGGTGAACGTAAATTAATACAATTAATCTCTCGTTTAGAATCCTACGAAGGTTGATAAATTTCCTAGAATTTCCAAGAAATTTATACATTTGCGGGTCTTGTTATCTTCCGGTGACATATACATTCATTTAGTTAACTTATTCTAATGCACCTACCAATTAAGGGCTTACACAACTTACATTATATAATCAACAACTATTTAAAGGTAAGAGATACATAAGTTTAAGGGTTGTAAGAATAAATAGAATTAAATAGCAATTTAAGAACGGTATGTATTTTGCGGTTGAAACTCTGGGTCCCTGCGGCCCGGATGCTCTTCAGCTTTTCAAGGAGGTCTCACGTCGGCTGGTTGAGGCCTCCCGTGACAGGCGTGCTGGAACATATCTCGCCCAGAGAATCAGCATTGCTATCCAGCGTGGCAATGCTGCCAGCATTCTTGGCACGCTACCGCATGATTCCGGTTTGGGTCAGATCTTTTATCTATAAGTAGGTAGGTTAAGATATGTTTTTGTAAATAGTTTAATCTGTTTTGTGTCAATAAAGTCATGTAAAGAACGGTAATAACGATCATCAAAGATTAAATAAAAGTGATAAACCGAACTGAAATCAAACACACAATTTTTTCTCGTGTTGCATATTCCATAGAATTAATTCGGCTTGACGACTTGGATGGTGGACCTGGTGAACTGAATCACAGGATAGCCTACCTCAGTCACCAGTCTCCACATCTCATTATGTGTACTTGTGTTCTAAATTTATGACAGTCAGTATGTACATAGTGGCATATACCCGCGACTTCGTACGCGTTGTGCTGAAAATCAGAAGATTATAACATTTTCCCTATACCTGTGCCAAATTCCATACAAATCCGTTGAGGCGTTTTTAATTGATTGAGCAACAAAGAAGAATTTATGTATGGATGACTGTATGAGTCATCCATACATAAATTCTTACAAACTTTCACATTTATAATATTAGTTTTTTGTGGAGAAAATAAACAAATTATTGTTAATATAAAAAAAAAATCTTGCGTCTTGTTTAGAGAACCGACCGTTTTTTTTTTCGTGTACAAGTAGTATCGTAGTCGTCCCGTACTCGTGCCGTATGAAACCTAAACAGTCTTTTCACGCTCCATTTGCATCGCATTTTGACAGGAAAGGGCCAAACCGAACAAGATATTCCAGGTTATCGGTGGTTTCTCCATACGGACACAAGAAGATGCCAGAAACGATATCATTTGACGGGTAAAAGGATGTTTTGAATAAATGAATTGAAAAACATTTTTTACGACATGTAATTGATTTGAAAGAGAGGTTTTTGTGAATTTGCGACAGTTTCCTTATGGTTTCGTACCTGGAAGAAACAAATCCTTGGCGGATCTGGTGGGATAATAAATTTATTTCATCATTTTGTCGTATAAAACATAATTATTAGCTACGTTTTTATCTTTTGCTTAAGATTTTAGTTCCTAGATTGGAAATCTTTTCATCTGCTTCTTCCTAACTAATGGCAATCGACCCTTTTCAAGGACTATTTTTGCCAGTGTCACGTGTTAGAGAATTATCGTGTTTTTTGTGTATACATTAAAATGTCTAGTGTCATGCATTCTAATGGTACTTTTTGGAGTCAATCGACGGCAGTAGCATATTGCAACGTGCCTTTAGGTCACTGCACACAAAGGCCATATAACAGCATTATTTCCAATGTTCCTATAAATCAGTCACTAAATGAAACTTTGTGCACAAAATGACACAGATAATATAGACTAAAGATCACTATAACCAAATTTACGAGACACTGGAAAAAACTCAACTACTCTGCTTGATTTCCGTCAAAAACTCCTAGGAAATCTTTATTCGTGCGTATTTTTACTTCTTAGGTTTCGTGCGGAAACGTATCCGAATTGTGGCCGGCCTCACTTAGTACATCCATCTATCGTCTGTCCATTTAGAACCTTTTTCCCTGCACGTATCAAATTGATATTAACGACTAGGTACTCATATATAATCTGAATAACACGAAACAAAACTGCGGCACGTCTGGTATGTATTGGTTAAATCATCAAGGAAAGAAGTCTAGAAATTATTTCGCTGTCATTTACAAAATATTCTATTAGAATTCAAAATTTCATTATATTCTACTAGCTGTTAATCGCGATTTCGTCTGCATTGTTTAAAGACAAAAATTGCCTTGTCCTTCCCCAGGATATAATCTATCTCCTTTTCAAAGTTTATTACGATCCGTTGAGCTGTTTAGTCCTGAAGAGGTAGCAAACAAACAGAGTTACTTTCGCATTTAAAATATTAGTATATTAATATTAGACAGGCGTGCTGGAACATATCTCGCTCAGAGAATCAGCATTGCTATCCAGCGTGGAAATGCTGCCAGCATTCTTGGCACGCTACCGCATGATTCCGGTTTGGGTCAGATCTTTTATCTATAAGTAGGTAGGTTAAGATATATTTTTGTAAATAGTTTAATCTGTTTTGTGTCAATAAAGATTACTAAATATTTGTATGGATTAACTGACGAGCCACGCAAGTCATTTGAAATTCGGTCAAAATGCAACAGCTGTATGCTTCTAGTAGGTAATACATACAAGGTATTTATAATATAATACTTCATTCTAATATAGCACTACATGACCTTATATATTAGGTCCTTACATATGAAATTGGCGTTTTTCGTACTGGCCACTTTAATCACGAATTTCTCCTCTTTGGTAAGGAATTCCAAATTCAAATTTGTACAGCTATAGACTCATGTATTTGTGCTTCGATGATCGTCATTCATTTGTTTTTTTTCTTCTGTTTTTTTCTGTTTGCGTCACTCATTTTACAAAATGGAAAACCTTAAATATCGCATTATTTACGAGTACGAGTTCCGCCGTGGCACTAGTGCTGCGGAAACAACTCGAAGGGTGAATGATGTGTATGGCGGTCGTGTTGCAAAAGAAAACACAGTTCGTTTTTGGTTCCAACGTTTTCGTTCTGGAAATTTCGACCTGCAGAACAAGCCCCGTGGACGGCCTGAGACTCAAGTTGATAATGAAGAGTTGAAGGCTATTGTGGAAGCGGATCCATCGCAAACCACGTCCGAGTTAGCTGCAGGCTGCAATGTTAGTGATAAAACTGTTTTAATTCACTTGAAGCAAATTGGGAAGATTAAAAAGCTTGAAAGGTGGGTACCTCACGAATTGACTGAAACAAACCGGCAAACGCGCGTCGACTGCTGCGTTACATTACTAAACCGGCACAATAATGAAGGTATTTTAAACCGAATCATTACCTGTGATGAAAAATGGGTTCTTTACGATAATCGGAAGCGCTCAGCGCAATGGTTAGATCCTGGCCAGCCAGCCAAATCCTGCCCCAAGCTAAAATTAACCCCAAAAAAGTTACTTGTAAGCGTTTGGTGGACTAGTGCCGGTATTGTTCATTACAGTTTTTTCAAATCTGGCCAGACTATTACGGCTGATGTCTATTGTCAGGAATTGCAAACCATGATGGAAAAGCTAGCGGCTAAACAACCTAGGCTGGTCAATCGCTCCACGCCACTGCTGCTTCACGACAACGCTAGACCACACACTGCGCTACAGACGGCTACTAAATTAGAAGAGCTTCAATTGGAAAGTCTAAGACATCCTCCGTACTCCCCGGACCTTGCTCCAACAGATTACCATTTTTTTCGAAATTTGGATAACTTCTTGCAAGGGAAAAAATTCAACTCCGATGGGGCAGTCCAAATCGCCTTCAAAGATTTTATTGATTCCCGTCCGACTGGTTTTTTTAGTAAAGGGATCAATGAACTACCTATGAGATGGCAAAAGTGCATAGAAAATAATGGTTCATACTTTGATTAATTAAATATATTATATTAAAAAATATTCGACTTTTTGTTCCTCCCATACAAAACGCCAATTTCATATGTAAGGACCTAATATAAGCCACTGAGTGAAACGTTGGAATTTTACAGGCAGCTAAAACACACTAAAGACCACTTATAATGAAACAGAATTTACGGGGCGAAAAACGAAGTTTTTCCACCACTCTCGTTAAAAATTTGAAATAAGCCTTGATTATAAGGTTGAATACTCACTTATAAACTGTACACAAACTGTACCTTCAAAAACCTACAGAAATGTAACACGCGCTGCAAAAAATAAGAGGCATTTCAGTGTTCATTTGTGTAAATCCCTCACGAATGAAAAGGGCGTTCTTTTATCTCGTCGAGCACAAGACAAGCCACACACTATTTTCCGTTCCGATAAGCATCAAGTACGGTGATAAAGCGTTTTTTCGTTCTTGTTTCTCTCTTTGAGTTACTGTAACGAAAGTGCGTAGACAAACAATATTGTTTGAGAGTTGGACACAGACACGACTGACGAAAATGATATACAGGTGTTGCAAGCGTCCATAGGCTACGGCTATCGCTTACCATTGGGCAAGGCGTATGCTTGTTTGTCAAAACTACGTTAGCTGTACTGTGGGACCCACAGTGGTATAAATGAAACTCATTAAAGGTGTCAAATAGATATATAACGCCTTACTGATTTGTTAGCTTGTAATCAGAAATCGCTGACAGACGGAGGCTATCTCTACTGAAAGCTTAGTGCCAGGATGCCATACTCCAATTTTGAATGGGAAATTCTAATGCGGTCCTCTCTAATAGTTACTGTATATGTAGCACCACCCAGTATCACATATAGTCTACTAGCTTCCGCCCGCGACTACGTTGAGCTTATAATCTCAGAGGTACCTTAAATTTTCCCGAGATAAAAATATTTTCCCTAGGTAAAAAGCATCTTGTGCTAATCCAGGCTATAAACTATCTGAGTTCCAAATTCCATCCAAATCCGTTGAGTAGTTTTTGCGTGAAAGAGTAACAAACACTCATCCATCCATACTCACAAACTTTCGCATTTTTAATATTAGTAGGATACAATCTATATTTCGTTGTACAAGAATATAGACGCATAATTTTCGCTGTGCGGAAAATCAGGAAAAAACAGCGGTCTCAGAGAGATGTTGATCCCCAAGCTTAATCATTGGTGACCCTACATTGGCAAAAGTGGCTTATTATAAAGAAACGTTATCGAATATGGCAATATTTCATAGACAACCACAATTCCTTTCCAGTAGGGTGTAGGGGATATCACATGTCATTATCCCATTTTTTGCTGCCATCCTTTAGCTTTCATATGTTTTTCTGGAAGGTTACAATAGGGGAGGCTTTGAAATACATTGTAATTTAGCTGTAATATCCTTTCAGAGTGCTTCTTTTATTACCCGACCGCCTCGGAAAGAGGGTAATGTCTATCGAGTGTGTGTATGTAATGTAATGTAATTACCACAGTAATGATGGAAAGGTACAGAGTACCGAGGGACTTGTATGAAGAGATTGATGAATGTAGAAGAAGCAAAAGAGGTGTGCAAGTCAAGAGTGAAATGGCGCTCTATACTCTCTGCCTACCCCGTAGGGAATTAGCGTGATGATATGGACATATATATAGTATTACTATTATTTCGAGTCGGGGGACTTTTGAAAGGAAAAGAAACTTTTGATCTGAAAGGCTTCTTACGTTTAATTCTATGGTGCATATTTGATGGATTTTATTAAATGAGGTGAAGTTTTATGTGGTATCTTAAAAGAGAGGTAGGGCGATTTGCGATTTCCCCTGGTATTACTAGCGGCTATAGGCTACGGTGACTGCTTACCATCAGGTGGGCCGTATGCTTGTGTGCCACCTTAGTGGTATAAAAAAAATTCGTCATAATTGTTGGAGTTATATGCAAAATATTATGTCAATATGACGTCTGCCTTTATTTAACGCAGTCAAGTCTATTTAACTTTTTTATAAAGCGCTTGCTTTTGAAATGCATTTATAAACATAAGGGACTTCTAAATTGAAGTAGTGTTGTGTTTCTTAGGAGTAAGGTTGCCAGTGCTCCACTAGGATACGCTACGCTATTAATAATGCTGCTAGCACAGTGAATCCTCCTCAACAACAGGTTGGCAACGCGTTAGTGATTCCTCTTGTATTGCTAGTGGCTATATACTACGGCGCCGGCGCCTGCTTACCAGGCGAGCCGTATGCTTGAAGAGTATCTTAGTGGTATAAAAATAGAATTTAATAAAAATTATGATCAAACAGGCAAAAACAAATTAAATGTCGATTTTTTAATGCCTTAACGATGCTTGCAATTTAATGTATCAGAAAGATATCTTCTATCATGTCCATTGTTAAAAATTCCCTTAACCCCTAAAACGGGCTAGTTATTTCACGAACCAATCTTAAATTTTCACACGAAAAAATTCGCTGTCCGCACCATACCCCATTATTCTTCCAAACAGTTCGGAATCTGACCGACAGAGCGGGAACGATTTGTCTTCTTCCCATATTTCCCCGGGGCATATGAGGGCACTGCTTTTTATAAAAGATTCCTTCAGTTCCTGATATATTTAGAGCCGTGTCAGCTTGTAATAGTGTCATCACCTTTTGGTACTTAGGTTAAGCTCGATTGTTAGGCTTCGTAACTGTGACGGTAATGAGGGGCTGTTTACTTAATCCTACGTTTGACCACAGAATACTTAAAAGTACTTACGCTTCGCATATTCATTTATTTATTTATTAAGCACAAAAAACAGAACACAATTTTATAAAAAAACAAGTACAAAGTAAAATGAAAAAGTCTGATATGAAGTGTGCTCCAAGGTAAGTGTGCTCGTGTGTACTCTTAAGAAAGTATATTTGAGTTGAACTATCTAATAAAAAAATCAAACATTAACAGAAATAAAACTATAACTTAGGATGATAATGATGAACGGAGGAAATTTTTAATGATTCTTAAGTATTTGGGATTTTTTTATATGGCCTCTCTTATTCATTAGTAGAGTTGCGCTGCATCTTCGTCACACGATTTTTAGGGTTGTGTTTCATTTGTCACAACGTACATTCGCCAAATTTTTATAAAACCCTACATTGAAAGTCAATCGCAACGTCACAAATCCATATTTCACATAATTTTTGCTTAAAGTAGCTAACTAGCAAGCAAATCTATTAGTTTTTAGCGGTCTAAATAAAATATACTCGTACATATACTTAGTCCTCCACAAAGTTTTTTTTTTACTTTTAACATATGATAAATCAATCTATTGCAATGAGTATTGTATAGGTTTTACATAGTTTAAGCAGTTGTGGGCAAATCAGCCACTCGAAAACTGTGATTTTTATGTAGATCAATTAATCAAAGTGTAGATGTAAAGTGGACTGTTAAAATTTGTGTTTAGGAAAAATAAACAACGTTTTTATTTATTATTTTATTTTATTTATTAGTTACTTAGGTATTGTTAAATGTTTCTGCTATCCGTGCGGAAAAAGCTAGTTCTTTAGATTAACTGCAGCATAGTGTATATATTTGAGGTATTCTTTATCTACTTACTATTTGAAATAGCAAAGTTATAGTTGCAATCTATAAGAGTGTCTTAAGGGATTTTTTTCACTATAAAAAAACCAAAATTCTACCGTAAGTGGAGATCCAACTAAACTAAAGTGATCATAGTATTCAAATACAGGCGTGCTAGAACATTATCTCGCTCAGAGAATCAGCATTGCTATCCAACGTGGCAAGGCTGCCAGCATTCTTGGCACGCTCCCGCATGATTCTGGTTTGGGTCAGATCTTTTATCTATAAGTAGGTAGGTCGAATTCTGTTTTCGATAATACTTTAAACTGTTTTGTCTTAATATGACTATTATACACTGAAATAAACAGATGAAGAAATGTTTGTTTGCTTTAAAATTAAAAGCTGGAATTAAAAACCGAAAATTATTTAACTAACAAAATCTTTACTAACTCCGATGAAAATATAGTTTTATAAGCGTAATGCGGGTGAAAGCTATCTTCACCATTGAAATCCAAGCCGGTACTTAATAGAAGTGAAATTCACATGCAAAGTGTCGTAAGAGCATTACCGGGTAAATCCGGGCATAAAACTTAGTTGCCCGGGAGCTACCCGAGCCGTGTACGTGGGTAGAATTAAGCCGACGCTAAATGATAGTATGCCCTAATATTGACAACGAATTTTATACATATAGTTACTACATATTTATTTAAAAACTGACCTACAGTATATCTATATCTTTTCTTATATTATAAAGAGGAAATATTTGTATTTTTGTGTGTATGTTTGTGTTGAATAGGCTCCGAAATTACTGGACCTATTTCAAAAATTCTTTCACCGTTAGTAAGCTACATTATCACTGATTAACATATGCTATATATTATACTAGGTGCCCGCCCCGGCTTTGCACGAGTGGACAAAATATTTGATAAATGTCTACC
This sequence comes from Falcaria lacertinaria, assembly GCA_951449985.1. NCBI lineage: Eukaryota > Metazoa > Arthropoda > Insecta > Lepidoptera > Drepanidae > Falcaria > Falcaria lacertinaria. The sequence continues at coordinate 8,847,948 of OX602121.1, read as the reverse complement.
CGTGCGAAGCCGGGGCGGGCCGCTAGTTTTTGTATTGTGAACAATGAAGTGACGGTAACTTTTAAACACGTAGTACGTAGTTAAGGCGTAGTTTCATCGTATTCGTTATAGGTGTGTGCGTATTTTTGTGTATACGTTCACGACAAGGCGTAGTTTTGACCAGCGTCACTTCGTTGTTCGCTAAGTTCCATGAACTATAATTATTTGTTTTGTTACTTATGATTTAAAAGAAATTTGACGATTAAACAAGACTTGGATTGAAATAAATATAGGATAACTACTATTTCTTCCGTAGGTATTAGTTTTCTTCAGTTCTGGGGAACAAAGTCGCCGAGAATAGCTAGAATTTAGTATATTTCATAATGATAATATTTCAACACATCGCATCAACACGCATTTTCGTATAAGACTTATATACTACTATATATTTTATTTACTATATATAGAATTGTATTAAAAAAAGAGTTGCCCCCTGACCCCTGTCATGGATTTTTTTTAAAAACGATATTAATTTTGTACTCAATAAATAAAGGCCAGTGTACGTTAATGAGTAACATTAGTCTGTGTCTATCGCTAGTCACCCCAACAGTACTTTGGAAAAAGGAGTTCATTACACTTTTTGATATATTATTCTTAGGATACATAGTCCCAAGTGAAGTCCATATGATACTAACAAAATTAATTGAATTGAAGCTTTATATGCTTCAGAGGCGAGATTTCCCTAAGGTCCCACTTTAAAGTGTATTAGAAAAACAAATTGATATTCGTGAACGCTGCAACAGTTTTAGATCAACTCATTTTGTGAACGTTTATTTGAAAAAGTATAAGATCAAGTTTGGACGGAGAATTAAATAATTAAATTTGAAAATAATATTATTTTTATTTGGTATTTAAAAGCTAATTAAACTTAAGTGGTTAGGACCCGTGCACCCACTGGCTTCACCCATCGGTCGGTGCACGGGTAATCAGGAATTACCCGTGTACCCACTGCATAAAGTTTGGAATGAATACCCCTTAATTAATATCGGAAAGTTTTTTCGGGATCTGTAAACCTCCAAGTATAGCATAGGGTGTTTTAAATTAAGAAATTGTAGCTCACAGATCTATTATGCTCTATCTCAGAATCTGTTCCACTCAGCCTGTTCATGTAGAATTTTATTATCATCCCGGAAAATTAAACCCAAAGTTAGGCGGCCTACTTCCCTGTTAATATACCTAACCACGAACTTTGATTTAGATGGAAGCACTAATGATAGCCGTGAAAACGCACTCTATACTCAATGCCCAACATTTTTTATACCACTAAAGGGGCACACAGGCGTTCCTGCCTGATGGTAAGCAGTCACCATACCCTATGGGAAGCACGTATCCTCTAAGCCACGTTTATCAAATATTTTGTCTACCCGTGCGAAGCCGGGGCGGGCAGCCAGTATAATATATAGCTAATGTTACTCAGTCATAGTGTAGCTTTCCAATGGTGAAAGATTTTTTTAAATCAGTCCAGTAGTTTCGGAGCCCCTTCAACACAAACATACACTCAAAAATACAAATCTTTCCCTTTATAATATTAGTATAGAAGTATAGATAATGTCAATCTTACTCAAGCGTATACCTCATCAGCTTACAGACTTGTCGTATTAAGTCTAAATGTTGACGAAACTCAAATATTATCCGTGAAATAGACTTAAAAATACGATGTATTCGAAGCAGGCGATTTTAATTCCACACCTAACAGGCGATTTTAATTCCACACCTAACAGGCTTATCTCGACCGTTGGCGTTAGACTCAGTTAAGGTGGCAATACAATTAGGTGACGTAATATGGACGTATTTTTTATGCTACCATTTTGTTTTTCATCATAATATTAATTTACTTAGAAACTTCTCAGGTGGCCTTTTTTTCCGAACCGGTGGTAATTTAGATCTTCATAAGTGCCTTATTAGCGCCTAAACTGAATAAATTATTTTTTGATTTTTAATACGTGAAGCAAAACTTTGTACCACATTTTACGAAAATTACGTAGGTGAAGAAGTATGAAAGGTATAGTCAATGTTTATATGGAGAACGAGTGCAGAATTATAATATTATTATAAACATAAAAAATAATCAAATCAAATCAAATCATTTATTCAGTTTAGGCCCTAATAAGGCACTTATGAAGGTCTAAATTACCACCGGTTCGGACAAAAGCCACCTGAGAAGAACCGGCAAGAAACTCAGTGCTCTGTCTTTTTTTTCATGTAACAATCATTATATAACAATTTGTAAAAAAAATCTTCTAGACATTGGTATGAAATTACAAATATCAAAATGAAAGCTACCAAGTTGGTTTTGTCACTGCTTTCATGAAATGAATTAGAAATACTTTAAATTAATAAGAAAAAAATTACACACACGTTTCGTATATCATGCGTTTCATAAAACTCTTACTGAATGTCATAGCATGGTTTGTTTAAATTTCGAATTGTGGTCGAATTTCGGTCATAAGGCGACCGCTGATATTATTTAAGAACAGTATAAATGTGTCATTGCGTGTGAATGGTATATTCGCTTTTTAGGCCTATAACGTCAATTCTCAAGAACGCACTCCACTGGAGTGCCTTAATTGGAAATTCTTTGAATAAATTCGCTTTTTTCTTAACGCTTGAGCATTTCATGAAAAAATGCGTTCATTTAATTCGTATGCTTAATTTGTTTTCATGTTTGAAATAAATCCATGACTGATTAGCCTTGAACTAATTACATAGAATCCTAACTAAATGATTTCATTTCAGTCACTAAATTTATTGGAGCGAGTTGGCGAAGTAATCTCGCGGTAATTTGTAAGTTGAGAGTGAAATGGCGCTCTACACTCTGCCTCCCACGAAAGGGACTCAGTGTGTATTATTTTAAATGGAAAGAAAATGAATGAATGACGCAGTGATGGATAGGAGTGGCAAATGAAACTACTAAACTTGGGTGAACTTGTTACTATATTACTTGTATGGATGAACTTCTTTTGTAAGTGTTTAAGTTTAAGTAAGAGCTAATTCCATACACACAAACACACACACACACATATACCTACCAACACATAAACACGCATGCGGTTAGATCCTGAGTATTGTAACTTACCATATTATACATTAAAGTAAACTTTTTTTTTTATATACCACTAAGGCGGCACACAAGCATACGGTCCATCTGATAGTAAGCAGTCACCATAGCCTTTAGCCCCTAGAAATACCAAGGGTATCACTTACGCGTTGCCACACGTTGTTGATGAGGACTCACTGAGCTAGCACAAATAATACTAGCTCAGCGTATCCTCGTGGAGCACTGGCAACCTTACTTACCGCAGAGACACTCAACAAGTAGTGTATTTCACTGCGGTCTTCTGTAAGGTGGAGGTATAGTCCCCATTTGGGCGGCTCCAATTTAATGGGGAAACCCACGGGAAATCCCAAATCGCCCTATCTCTCTTTTTTTTTGTTTAAGTATATTGGCATAAACTTAATGTACTAATTTTGGGAGAAGACGCCGGGCACTGAAACACAGTATACAACCGGAATCTTCGTAGGTTTTGTTCTTATTGTCTTATGTTAATAAACTGATTGAATGATTGATTGAATTTACGAAATAATAATAATTCTCGGACATTATCACACAGAGCCATCTATCTCAAAACGGAAACCTACTACTAAGACCGATATCCGTCAGTCCGTCTTACTTAAGCGGCCTGTATCTTAGGATCCGTAATAGGTAGACAGTTGATAAGTTCACAGAATGTATTTTATTGTTGCTGCTATAACAACAAATAATAAAATTGTTAATAAAAAAGATATTTAAGAGCCCCTAAAAACGTGTTTTTTTGGGTTTTTTTGCTTATTAATATCAACAAGTAGACGCTTGAAATGCTCGCAGAGTATGTATTGCAACTAAAAAAAAAAGAAGCAATTCACACACATATTGTTATAAACTTATTGTTTGAAGTTGGTGTAATAGCCATGTCTAGGGATTAAACCGCAAAGTTAAGTTTGTCAGATAACTTCGTATGTTTTAGTACAGAACACTCGGTGGGCGAGTCCAACGCTCACTTTGCCACTTTTAGCTATAAGTAAAAGTATTTTTAAAAGATAATAGGCTAAGCAATTTCACACTGAACGATTACTTTCATTACCGAGTTTTGAATAAAAAAGTTTTCTATCAATTCAAACACACTATATTAAATCATCTTTTATCAATAATCCAATGCTGGCTTTGATTTTCAATAAACTTAAGAAACTGGAACAAAAGACAAAAACTCGACCGTTATTCAACAGTATCTCCACGAACACTGAATAAACCCTGAACTAATATAAACATTATATTCGCACCATTTGTAGCAGGATGCTGGTGCAAAAATAAGATGGATACAAAAACTTGCCGCTAAGAGATTTGACGCTTGAGTGGGGAGGAAATCTAGCGAGCAGAGGGAAATTATGGCTGGAAGCCGGTTTTTTCCCACATAGGGTGGGAATACACAACATAAATAGTAGGTTATATTTGGATGATGTGCGGGTTTTAGATCCCCAAGATTTGTGGAGCTTAGTTGATGGGATCAATGACCTCCGGATTTTGAGGAGCCTTTCAATATAAATTTCATCATTAATGTTTGTAGCAAAGCGCTTTAAAATAGTTACATAATCTGTATTTATAAAAGAAGAAACTGACTGACATATCAACGCACAGCCTAAAAAACGGCTGGGGTTAGAGACTTGAAATTTTGACAGTAGGTACCTTATATGACGTTCACTAAGGATGGATTTTTGTAAATACGGGTAGTATAATGGCAAAGGCGGTAAAATAAGGGATGAAAGTCGGCATTTGGCTTTTCTATAGTAGTTATGCTACTTGATGAATGCAGCACAGTGAGTTCTCATCGATATCAGAGTTGGCAACGCGTTAGTGATAGCCCTGGTATTGCTAGCGGCTATAGGCTACGGTGACTGCTTACCATCACGTGGCTTTAGTGCACCTTAGTGGTATAAAAATATAGGCGTGTTTTATTTAAGTTGATCTGGGACGATAAACAAAATATCAAAAGACCGCTGGTCTAGTGGTTAGTATACCTGACTGCTGCGCTAGGGGTCGCGGGTTCGATTACCGCCGGGGCAAACATTTATGTGACAAATATGTTTGCCTTGCGTCTGGGTGTTTGGTATGTATTATAAGTATGTATTTACAAACAAAAAGTATATAAGTATTATATCAGCTGCTGGTTCCAAACATTATTATTATTATTTAATTTCCTAAAATATATTTATTTGACCGAGTACTGAGGACAAATTAAGACAATATGTTATCTATCATTAAAAAAAATAGTTCGTATAACAAAACAAGTTCGTGTAAAACTATATTAGGTTATTTTAAGGTTCATAGGGTCACATGTTCCCTTGGCATAATGCCAAACAAGCAATAGACCAATTTACCGTGTTTATCTAAAGCAATAGTTGCTTTGTACGAAATTTACTATTATTTATGTGCTTTGTCATACTTGATTTTATTGTTAAGTACAACAGGCCAGCGATTGACCACGATCTCACCTGATGGTACGTGAAGGTCGAAGCCTGAGCTCGCTTGTCCGTTAGTATCCTACTCAGTTTAGTCTTAAAGAGTCCCAGGTTGTAGGATTCAGGGAACACTGACGAGGGGAGAGAATTCCAGTCCTTTGCTATGCGCTTTATAAAAGACTAGCGGCCCGCTCCGGCTTAGCACGACTAGACATTTGTCAAATATGTTGTCTACCCTGTGATACTCAGTGATAATGTAGCTTTCATAAGGTGAAAGAATTTTTGAAATTGGTCCAGCAGTTTCGAACAAACATACAAATCTTTCCTCTTTATAATATTAGTATAGACGCAAAGCGTTTCGTGCGTATTGGTGATTATTTGTTATCCCCCAACTAAATTGTAATTACTTAGCTTTTCGTAGATATTAAATATTAATAAATATACCCCATGGACTACATTAACATACCTAAGTAACATTTTACTCATAGATAGTGTCTATCAGGGCGGTTTGAACTGAAATCTACATAATTCACATTTCACACACTAATACGAGATAATATTGTATTTAAGTGGATGTGATGACGCACCCAAGTTATAAGCTTAAGCGGGCTGATTATTAACAAAATGTAATAGTTTAGAAATATTAGAAGAAACATTTATATGTGTGAAACACAACACTACATCAAGTAGTGTTATTTCACTGCGCTCTTCTGTAAGGCGGAGGTACAGTCCCCAGTCGGGCGGCTCCAATATTAAGAGGAGAACCCACGGGAGATCCCAATTCGCCCTACCTCTCTTAAAATCTATGGGACTTCAAGACTAAGACCTAGCCCAGTATGTATTTGTTCTTCCGTTTGATATGCATGCCGTTCATAATACACATAACATCAGTTAAACACTGCATGCAATTTAGCCTATGTTACTCAGTGATAATGTAGCTTTCTAACGGTGAAAGAATTTTTGAAATCGGACTAGTAGTTTCGGAGCCTATTCAATACAAACCCACAAAAACACAAATCTTTCCTCTATATAATATTAGTGTAGACTAGTGTAGATGTAGACTATTATGTTTGTAAAATTTTATTACACATCAATGATCAATAAATCTTATATATAAAATTCTCAAGTGGCGGTGTTTGTAGTTAAACTCCTCCGAAGCGGCTTGTCCGATTCGCATGAAATTTCGTGTATATTGGGTAGGTCTGAGAATCGGACAACATATATTCTTCATCCCCCCAAATGTTAAGGATAGTCCACCCCTAAATTTACCACACGTACAAAGTCGCGGGCACAGCTAGTATTTATATTATTATTACATTTATAAGCACTTTCAAAGAACTTGAGGCAAACATGCTCTCTGGCGTAAAGCCAACCGGCACAGCCTGCGAAGAGAGATAGATGACAAAAGAAATAAAGCTACTCTGTAACATACACTTCGTTATTTTGAGCACGAAATAACTTCTGGGTTTTCGCTAGTATACAAGTTTTATTTGGAATATGTATTAAGTCTAAATTGATATTTGATATTATTGATCTAAATAATGCATAATAAAATAAGCAAGACTTACAGTAGTCGCATATGATGTGTAACATGTGACATGTGACATGTGCAAACCGCGAGCGCCCATTGGTCAAAAGAAAAAGCGCGCGCTTCCCCAGGTTTCCGTTACACACTCCCGTCCCTTTTACAAAATAACTCCCATTGATTTCAGAATAGCGAGAGGAAGGTGTTGCACAAAAAAAAAAGTCCCATACCCAAAAATGGTATGGATAGTAGAAAACTAATAGATTATATCAAACGAAATAAATGCCCGTGATTTATAATAAAAGTATCAATTTTCGTGGATTTAACTTTGACAATAGGGACGGACGTTCATACAAACTTTCATCCCCTATACCCCCTTAGGGGTGATATTTCCAAAACCCCTTCCTTACGTCCCGTCATCCGAGTACTCTTTATCTTACGATTACTGAGTATTTACACAATTTTATATTTAGGAAGTTAGAAATTTATGAATTATTTTCTTAAGCATAATTAAATGCCCAAATCTCATGGGGGAAATTAAAACACTCGTTTACATAAGTTATTTGAGTTTTCTTCTATATGTAAAAATATTTCCATATCAATTCCAGGTGGCGCCAGAAACTTCTAGAAAAGAGGGGTCGCTAAAGAAGACTGTGCGGGCCCACCTCCGTGGTTGGGCCCGCCGCTTGCAGCTGTGAAGCTTAATTTTGTAAGTTATTTGTATTATCTACGCAAACGAAGAAAGATTTTCTTTTTCATAATAGTGCAGAATGTTCGCGATCGTCATACGGAATAAGTTGAATAAAATTATAAACTTATTTTATACCACTCTCCCAAATATGTCGATAAACAGAAGCTTTAATTGAACTAAGTCATACTGATGTAACCACAAAAAATAATTTTCCTTTAATATCTAATAGCAAGCATCACAGTTATCACTCGATTTGAATTTTAGATCGATACTGGCATTTGTGGACACCTAATTCTTGGAAGAAATCCAAATAAAGAAGACAGAAGGTTGTTGAAATGAAACCAATAATACGAATAAGTGAATGAAATCAGGGCGATATAACCGAAGCCTTTTAAGCCCAACAATCTAAGGCTATTCGTCGCAAACGATAAATCGTTGGGCGTTCGACGCATAAAAACAGAAATTACTCCTTTTATACCACTCTCAAATTGCTCGCTTCTGTAAGGCAGTTCGGGATAAGATGAATCTGCTTTGAATGGGCGTTAAATGTTTATAACTGGATTCGGGTTACCACTTTAGATAAAGAATTGTTATATAAACAGGTTTTCTTATAATTTGACCGTAGAAACTCTTTGCCTTATAGATTAATTTATAACGATGAAACTTTTACAGCTGATGTTTGCCAAAAACTTATGTAATAAATTATTTTGCTACTAGCGCTCAAGGTATTTTATGCGCATAAAATCTTAAAAAAAAATGTTCACTTCGACGATTTTTTTTTCAAAAATACTTAAAGTAATTTAAATATTAAGAGTTAGAAAATAAAAGCTATTAGATAATAAAGTGATATTACAGTATTTATCGTCTCACATACAGCATACATACGACACGAGTATACATTTGACACGTTAGTATTTTAGCCTCCAAGCTCTGAAATTTGAGTAGCTGTTTCCTTAAAATCTCCAACAATTTTATAAGCTACTGCCTGGTAAGAGAATGCACTGTGGTGGTTTCCCAATAGACAGATGGCCGTAAGAATACCGCCGTAGAACAGGAAACCAAAGCATTCTTACCAGAGCTCCGCGCCCATTTCCAAAGGATGGGATCCTTCAAGGAAGGATGGAAGGGTGTGAAGAGATTTTGCAGTATCAGGAACGCGCGAGTGATAACCCTGATGCTGCAAGCGTTCATAGGCTACGGTAACTGCTTATCAACCGACGCGCGTATGCTTGTTCGTATAAAAGAAAAGATAAAAAAAATGGTATGCCAAAAATCCAGCCCTAACGCGATCTAGACGCAACGAAGCCAACACAATTTATAGCGTACACCAGATTTCTGCTAAAAACATGCTTTAGTCTGAGAGAAAAATAATAATGCAATCACTCGAATACCCTATTAAGCAAATTGATCGGGAGTGCTGAATCATGTTGCCATTCCACCGACGTACAATAATAGCTGTAATGTTAGTTTCACAGTAAAAACCATTCTACGGTCGTTAGGATATTTTATGTACGGTAATTTATTCATTAATTTACTTGAAATTCGAATTCTGATTAGATTAGGGTCCGGAGGAATTGAGGGATTTAGAGCCTAAAATTTAGTATAGGTTGCTATATTATTTTAATAGCTTATGGCCACAACGCGTGGAAATACAAAATACCGGCCAAGTGCGAGTCGGACTCGCACACCGAGGGTTCCGTACACACTTGTAGGTAAGGTTAAAAGTAGGCGAACATCAAATGAGGTCATTATTCGTCGGTGACTCTCAACAGCGCGATAAAGGAATATTTTTTAGTAAATTCGCATTTTAAAAAAAACTACATATTAACGGTTTTCAGATTTTTCCCTTAACTGCGCTGTCAGACACTGCTTCTTGCCATATTTCATGATTCTAGGTCAGCGGGAAGTACCCTATAGGTTTTGATTCCCTTGTAGAATCGCAAAATTTGCGACATAAACAGTCATATCTTTTCGTCGCGTCGACTTACAGTTTTGATATTTTCACAGCTGAAAGAAACCAAAGACCCGGGTATTTGATATAATAATTTTAACTTGATAACTCCACGCGTTCTTGAGTAAAAAAGGTCTTGACAGACAGACAGACAGACAGACAACAAAGTGATCCTGTAAGGGTTCCTTTTTCCTTTTGAGTTACGGAACCCTAAAAAGGCGTTAAAGCCATTTTTTTATCTCGCCCTTCCACGCTTATCGGGCCGTTCATTATTTTTATGTCCCTCAACCGACGGGCCGTTAACATAATATAACTGTCTCTGTTGTAATTAATAACTTTCAAGACTGGGCCAGGATTGATGGCCGGTCCAAGTTTATTACTTTCGGGACTGGATTTGCTCAGCTCTGTAGGAAAACGTTCAATTATAAAAATATTTGATGGGTTTTCAAGACTTAGAAAAATATTAAATTGAAAATATTTTTAACCTGTTTTTATAAGCTTCACCTGCAAATAGCGTGAACTGTTTCAAAGAAAGCTTAAGCTTTGGTTGATCGAACTGACTTTCTATGACGTGGAAGAAATGTTGAAATGACAAAAATGAAAATGAAATGTTGAAAATGTTATTTTTAAAATGCAATTTTACTATTTAATAATTGGTTAATATTATTTTGTGTATACTATATCTCCGTTTTTATTACGTTCTGTGAGCACGTTTTAATTACTATTATTATTATTACTGACCAGTGCCGTTAGCGGGAACATTTTTCGACTGTGTATTCGAAAACGTACATCGCGAAATGTCATAATAAAATTGTCATACCAATTTTTAGTTCCACTTTTCACCTCCGGAGAGCTGTTCATTTTTCAATTCAAAAATAGTCGAATGTGATACGAAAACAATGTCGCAATTTATTCATGCTCGCGCTACTGTAATTTAGATATTTACCAATAAATCAATATTCATCTGTTTCTACCTATCTGTGTCTAGCAATGTAACGGAATCTTTGAATGTTTTTTATCGCGTTCAAGAAGTTTGATTGTTTTAATTTTTGTAAACGTATTAAGGACAGACAACAATTCAAATTTTAAGATCCACAACGCGCGAGTGATACCTCTGGTTATGCAAACATTCATAGGTTACAGTAACCGCTTACCATCATGCGTCAAATAAACAATACATTTAAACTTTATCCCAATATCCTGAACAGCATCATCAGGGTAAACATATCTTAAGCGTGTTTTTTTTTTTTTCAACTTTAATTTATTTCACTCATTCATCATCATTTGGATGATGAAAATTATGACAATATGTCCTTATAACTTTATTATAGCCGTCGAGTAATGGCTTTTATTCACAAGCAGTCACCGTAGCCTATAGCCGCTAACAACTAATAATGGTTTTATGATTCGTTCTTAATTTTCTTTGAATTGTATCAACTATTGCGGTGTCTCATTACATTTTCTTATCAATTAATATGTATGATGAAATAAAATATTCACACTTGAATGTATAATAATATCATCCACCTCATTCACACCAAAAGATATCATGTTTTACGTCTCTTTTCATTGCTTCAAGGGTCGTTAAGCAGTTACACGCATCGTTATAAATATGATATAATGTACTACTATAGGATTTGATTTAAGCCCATGCTTTATAGGGGAATGTAAGTTATATCGTTACCGAAATTATTACTGACCGTATATTTATCGTACTTTCAGATGTTCTATAATCATTTTTATTATTAAATCTAAATGTGTATAATTTTATATTGGGAGTATCATCTATACTAATATTATAAAGAGGAAAGATATGTATTTTTGTATGTATTGAATAGGCTCCGAAACTACTAAACCGATTTCAAAAATTCTTTCACCGTTAGAAAGCTACATCATCACTGAGTAACATAGGCTATATATTATACTAGCTGCCCGCCCCGGCTTTGCACGGGAAGACAAAATATTTGATATAAATGTCTACCCGTGCGTAGCCGGGGCGGGCCGCTATAAAAAATACAATTAAGAATTTGGATTGATGATGATGGCTAGAATAGATGTTATTCCTAAGTATGAGATCGCGAAAGTTTGAAATATTTTGAATACATGCAAAGTAATCGATGAATCTATTCAATGTACAATTTGACTGCGTATTTATTGGAACACTAATATAATAAGTATCTAAATAATAGAATACACATACATGAACCTCTAAAACAAGCAATATATTAAAAAAGCCTAATCAACCGACATTTCGTTCCACGTAAATTGCCCGGAGCGACGCACATTCATTTTTTTAAGCAACACGTCACAAAATATATATTTGGTTTTGACAGTAGCTCGCTGGAGCACAACCCAGCAAAATTGATATTGCCCGTACACAAATTCAGGGAATAACAATTTTCTTTTATTATTATTGTTTATGTTTATTGCATAATACCTATCTCACGGCTCTCTACATTAACTAGCAAAACGTTTCGTGAAATAGATTTGGAAAGTTGCTGGGAGACTTCGTACCAACATACAGAAATTACAAATGAGGATCTTAGTTTTTTTTTTTTTTTTTTTATTTATTACTGAATAAAATGTTGTTAGTATATTTTGACATCATTTAACACCAAAAAACCACTGAGGTTTAACAACACTGGTGTTATTTAATAGTCTACGTCGACATAATATAGTTGAGGCATTATATATTACTTAGTTACTCACTTAATTATTAAGTTATATACAATCATAGTTTGCTTAATCACTGGTACGACAATTAAAGTGACATTGCTCTTATGTACATTTGATAGGTGCTGTTGAATTGTACAAAAGTATTAATTATCTAACTCCAATGGAAGGACCTAATATATTTGACATATTCCATAATACTTGCACGTTACTTACGTAAATGGAAACAAATTTTAATTAGACCAATGTACGTATATTCATTAAAATCAATATTTTTTTATATTAGGTTAGTTTTATTTGTTTTCCTTTAGTCTTAGATTGTATTATTATTATCCCATATATATTACGTGTAATTCAGTTATGAAATAAACTTCCTTACCATATGTTATTCAACATATAGTGCGTTCGGAAAGTATTGTAAGGTGGGCGTGTATTGGCACATTAAAAAATTGAAAATAGAAAATAACAATTTCTGACACCATATTATCCGTATATTTTTGTCACTTCTAATAAATATTCTACAACAATGAACGATTGATTTCTACATATTAAACTTTGAATAAAAACTTACCTGCAAAGAAAACATGTGTAGCCTCCTTTATTCGATCTTTGCAAGATTACCTGAAATAATAAAACCATTAAGTACTTGTTTCACTACGGTACGTTCACTACTTGGCCTAGCGTTATGAGGCTAAATGTAAAGCTTGATAAAGCTGATGATGATAATGTGTATACTTTGTTTTTATACGTTACACGTTTTAATAGAGACATTTGGAGAATGTGTTAAATTTGCATTGACCCTAGTTGGGCGCCAAACAACGTATACGTAAGCGTTTATGTTAAATAACCAAATCTATGTTATAGGTAATTATTGTAAATCTTCAAATCCTTAGAAGGGGAATAAATATAACGAAAGATGTTATAAATTCATGTTTATTGGAATACCCTTATTTTCAGAACTAAATAATTCCATGTTTTCAAACTAGGCTTCAAAAGATTGATGAAAACAAATAAGCTACATTTTATATCAATTTACACTACATGATTTAATTATTATACCAAAATATATTTTATTTTATTTATAACATAATAATAACAATAAAAATGCAAGGTAAGCCCAAATGTTTATCACTAAAATGTTTGCCCTGGCGGGAATCGAACCCGCAAACACTAGCGTAGCAGCCAGATATACCAACCGCTAGACCAGCGGTCTCGGCTTTTTTGTTGTGAATGATCGACATTCACAACAAAAAACAAGTCACAATAATTTCAACATAGTTTAGAAACAACAAAAATACGAGCTAGATTGCAACTCAGCAATATGTGTCAACATCATAAACTTTGTATAGATTTATTATTATAATACATTATATTAGTTTTCAAATATATAATTATTACATAACCTACAACTAAAAACCTTAAAAATATAATATAAATATTAAAACATATTATATAACGGAGTCCCTGTGGGCAAGGTTCCGAAGATACTGGAAGCGTTCCCCCTCTGAATAGCAAGACTTAATCTTTGTCCGAGGTAGCTGCCAGCTCTTCGGTCTCCCGTGATGTCGACTAACCTTTTTGCTATTTCCTTAAAAAATCTTATAGCGCTAGGACCCCACGGACCAAGGGTCTCATAGGACATCATAAACTGTATATGTATGTGTGCAATAATATATTAAAAATATATTTTTTAACTAAAAATGTTGAGAAGACATTTTTAAATCAATAATAATAGTTATCATTCTATAGAACTTCCAGGGGCCTGTTTCTAAAGAAATATATTGAAAACACTTAAAGAAAGACGTATTAGAATAGCATAAAAAGAAAGAGGGGTGTACGCCACTTCTCTTCAGTAAAACATTCCACGTACACTTTCTATAGGTACACTGCAATTTAATCG